>CM030358.1:312354828-313842143 GCA_017893485.1 Hemerocallis citrina
GATGTCAGATTAGTATAAACAAAAGAGCACTAGTGAAATTTCTAAAAGAAAATATACTTGGTCTTACTGGTTATCTAGTGCAATATAAAGCTTAGTTGAAAGAGGTTCTAGGTTCAAAACTTGATAGTTGCTTTTATTATTTTTTTTATAAATTCTGAAACTGACAGAGTATACATAAGTAATTCGAAATGAAATTAGACACAAAGTCCGAATGGACTTATTGGTTAGAGCGACATTGGCTTGGGCTCTGTGGGTGCCTCAGCCTGGGTTTAGGGGCTCAAAACCCGGCCCTGGGTTTTCTTTTTTTTTTTCTTTTTTTTCTTTGTTTTTCACATTTTGAGAAGGACTCTTAATTAAAAACTTATTTCTTCTTATAAAATTGAAGTGATAATTATTAGAGTAAGTTATAAGATTTTATGGTATATTTTTGAGAAAAATAACAAAATGAAATATAAGTTGTTTAATGAGTTCTCTAACTCCAAAGAATTATTATTAATTTTTCTTTGTAAAAGATCCTTTGAAGGAAAGATGGGTAACAAGTATAAAACTCTCTTTTGTAAAATAAACACTTATGTTGAGATATGGATTTGTTTAATTTTTTCATAGAAATTTATAATATTGAATCTTATTTTCAAGAAAGAAATTATTTGTTCTTTGTTTGAGTTGAAAATGCATGAATAAGTGCTAAGTTGGAACATGGATAATTGTCTAAGAATAAGTTGGATACATAGGCATGATTATTAAAGGGTATGAATACCCATGATTCTTGTACATGAGAAATTTTGATTTAGAGTTAGTAAGATCTCGTATACCGGCAATTATAAATGAAATGATTATTATATTTTAAGATTTGCTATCGAGCCATCTCGGTGGATGTTGATTAAGTCCGGTAATAGGTAATACTAATTCTAGGCTTGAAAGATTATTCATGTCCTGAACATTATAAGTTAGGCACTTAAGAGAAGTGTAGTGAACCTGGGCAAACGTAAGTGGGGCACTCTATATAGTCAGGCGATGTACTTCGGGACTATAGACCCAGTTAGGCATTGTACTCTGGGACTGTGGTTGCTCCGATGGGGACGAGTTTATTTTTGAAATCCGGGATTATAATGATTGATCGGGCGGTGTACTCCGGGATCATGAATAGTCGGGCGGATAGTTTTTCCTTCCCCAGTGTATATACGTATACCGGGGCTAGAGTGGCACTTGCGGGAGATTCGCGCGACGAGGAGTCTGTATAACAGTCGGGCAGTGTAATCTGGGATTGGGATCTGCACTCATTGTCACGCCCCACTTTCCAAAAATACGGAATACGAGTACGTAACAAAAGCCCAGCGAATGATTTTCATCATCAATAAGCTGTTCAAGAAATTTTTACAATATATCATAGTATAATCAGAGTCGGAAGCCAGAAAAAGATCAACCACATGCGCTTATGAACCAAATACCAACAAGAATACTTGAAATAAAATAGATTAATTTCAAATAGTCATTATCTGAAATACACAATATTCCTGGGTCATAATGCCCAAATACAAGAATAATTACAAGTCTCAAAATACAATATTTGTTTAAGCAACTATAAGAGATAATAATAGCAAAATTCCAGCCTCTAGCTCCTCATCATGCCAATACCTTCAGGAACCTATCCTCCAAAATCTGCAATACAACATGTAATGCCCTGATTTTTCATTTAATGAAAAATTATTTTATTTTGCACGTAGTGTGCACGTGCAATATTTTTGGTAAATATTTTCATCATGATGAGTATAGATATTTAATATGTGCCTTAATTATTTTTTTTTATTAAGCCTTCTTTCAATTTGACAAAAAGCATTTTTCTTAAAGCCCAAAATTTAATTAATTTATTTTATATTAAAATAATTATTTTGGCCCAAAAACTAAAGCCCATGAACTATTTTTATACAACTTGTCATGTAGAATACAATTTAAAGACTAATTTATTTTTATACAAAATTTAATGTACAAATTTTTGGAGGCAAATGCATGGCCAGATTGCTTCTTTTGGGAGGGAAACCAAAAATTTGAGTGAAGATCATGCTTGGTGGTTACTTGGTTGTGGGTAGTTAATGCAACTCCTACTTTCATCTTAGCACTCCATCTTATAACCAATTACTTGATCCTAGCCCTCCATTCTCTTTGATTTTTAGTGTAAATACCCCCCCATCCATGGCTAGTTATTCTTGTGCTTATTACTTTCTACAAATCTATAGTCTAAAATACTTTCTCTAGTAGTTATTTTAGTGAGTTGAAAGATTGAGTGTCTGTGAGAGTTGTGCTTGCATTCAATCAAGGAGAGAGGCTGGTTTTTCCATCCATAGGAGCTCTCGGTGTGGGTGCTTGGAGACTCGTGTGCGCGTGTACAAGGAGGAGGAGCATTCGTTTGCAAGGACATTCGTCGAGGGGGTTGCTAGTTGTACTTTCTTCAATAAGGTGGGTAAATTTTCTATATTTCTAAATAGGAATACATGCTAGATTGAAATAGAAAAATGATGCATGAAAAAGATTAATAAGAGTACACATTTAATTGGAGATTTGAGCTATAAATTAATTGGAATGTGGGTGTGCAATTGTAGGTGATTTGATTAGTAAAAATAGTTTTGTGTGAATTAACTATAACCATGGATTGTTAAAGAAAGTTACATTATCTACACAAAGTTAGTAGATTGACAATGCTACTTCATGTGATTAAATGGATCGTCGTGTTATGTTGAAATAAATGAATTGAGTTATAGATTTGTATGCGTGGTAAAAGATAAAAAAATAGAGAATGAATGTGTAGTTTGCTAATAAAGAGATTAGTGGCGCTAATTGTTGAGAAATGTCGAAAAAGAAGAAAAGTGGTAGTGATGGTTCACAATTCAACTTAATTGCATGTTTTAATTGTTGGAAAAATTATATTTTCCATACTGGATATAATTTACGATGATATTAGTCAATCTGACATTATACAGTAATTTTTATAAAAACAAAATGAAATGAGGACTTGTTGAATATCGAATTGTTTTAATAACAGAAAGAATTGTATTAAAAAGAATTTGGATTGTACTTTGACAACCTGAGCACGTAGCTCAAGTGGTTAGAGCGTGCGGTTGGAATCTCACAAGTCACTGGTTCGACTTTTGAGAACACCATCTTTTATGTGCGGTTTCTTTTAAAATCCAATCAGTTCCGAACCGAGAGTATTTAACTCTCTGGTTCTCCTTCATATCGCTGAGCACAAGTGGCCATATGGTCAAAGCGTGCGGTTGGGTTCCCTGTGGTGGCCAGTTCGAATCCCTGTAGAACCATACTTTTATTTCTTTTTAAAAATAATATAAAACAGCGAACGAGAGCATATAACTCTCTGGCCCTCTTTGTATACCGCTGGCGCAAGTGACCTAGTGGTCTGTGCCTTCGGCTGTGTTCTCTGTGGTGTTGGATTCGAATCTTGGCTTCGACAGATTCAAAAAAAATATTTTTTTTGAATGTTTTGGTGATCAAAAATTGTGGAAAAAATATGACTATTCTTCTAAAAATATATAGGACTTATTAAAAATAATTTGGGGATTATTTACATAAAATAAAGCATGATTTGTGACTAAATGTGTAAATAGAACTATGGTTCCACATTGATGTTCTTTGTGAAATTATATCTTGCAAAAATGACTTGAAATGAAAGGATTAGAATATTAATATGGCAAAGAAAGAAATTATATTGTGTGACGTGATGCAAATTATTCTCATTTGAGAATAGTGTGGAAACTATGAAGTGTGAATAATCATTTAGTGATGTGATTTCAATGTGAAATTGATGATTGATGAAGTATATAATTCCATGTATGATTATGGACTATTGAACAATTTAAAGATCATGCTAGTGAAAGAGAAATCTGTTATGATTATGAAAATGAATTTATGAGTCGGAAATGCTCAAATTGGAGATTGTGAATTGAAATTGAAACAAAGTGTAGCTAAGTCTCCCCCGGCATTTGGAAAGAGATGAAATGAAATATTGAAATGAAAGACCAAGGTTGGTCATGTTTGAATAAATGAATATGTCCGGTTTAGTGGAGAGGCTAACTCTAGAGCTTTGATTTTGTTCATGATTCTAATAAAAACTAAGGATTAGTGCATAGTGAAGACGTGATGAAAGTGAGAGAAAAACACGAGTATGAGAACTAGAGTTTACGGTGCGGGTGTGTGAGCCACAGAATGCATGCTTGATGAGTCAAGACATGGCGTGGGAACAACTCAGTAGTGATCGGACTTTAGCCACGCTTATGGGATGTTTGGTGACTGCAAGAGGATCGTGTGCCATGAAGGAGGCTGAATTGCCACAGAATGCATGCTTGACGAGTCAAGACATGGCGTGGGGTTCCCCTCCAGGTTTTCTGTACACGAGCTTGTACTCATAGATCATTTAGGATACTCACCATAGTTACAGTAGTATATTAAGTCATTGCGAGGGATTGAACCCTACGAAGATGAAGAACGATTAAGAGGCTTGCCCTCGGACCTATGTAGTATGGGATGCATAGAATCCGAACAAGTGCGCATTAGTGACATGTAACATAAATAACTGCATTAAGGACTAAGTGCACAATCACAACACGACATCAATAGGATAGTCCCTTTAGTCTGATGTGTGACAAGTTTGTGTTTGCTAAATATGGAAAATAAATTATACTTTTTCCGGCATAGAGAGGATGGCCGTGTATAATGTTCGTCGGTTGAATAAACTGACGTACCCACAGTCTTATATGCAGGTAAGTGGCATGATAAAGATTAAAGAGGAATAGATGCTTAAAGATTATTCAATGTTGTTGTACATTTATTAAATTGTTGTAAATTTTACTTCCGCTGTGCAATTTAAAGTGTAATGTTTTATGTAAACTCTGATGCAAAGTGAAAAGTTCAAATTTCCTTGTAAAATTGTACTAAAGGAAGTGGAAAGATCCTGTAGAACATCTCGAATTCAGTGTATTTGGGATTCGGGGCGTTACAGAGTAGTATCAGAGCCACGCTTTCACACTTGTACAAATTTATAAGGAACGACACCTTAGAAGTGGACATTAGAGTGTGTGTTTGAGTCTAGAGATTTAAATGTAAGTGACTTACATTTGTGTTGCTCTATGACTTATGCTTCTTTCTCTCTATTTCTAAGATGGCTGATCCCTTCGACCCTGCTTGAGATGACGACTGGCATATCATCGAGGAAGAGTACCATCCTGGACAAGCAGATTCCGAGGAAGAGTACTACCCAGGGCAAGCAGATTCTGACGAAGAAGAATGGCCTGAATCCCGAGAGATCACCCCACCTCCGGATTCATCTGATGACTCTTCTGATCAAGAAGAACCAGTTTCGAATAGTCTTGTGACATCTCTTCAGAGGTAGGTAGAAACACTGCGAGAGAGAGTCGGATTATTGGAGGCTCAGCTAGCAAAGCGCAAGGACGACTTTTCTGTTCTCAGTCATCGTGTATGGGAACTCGAGAAGAGGAAGAATCTGACCGATGTGCTGAAGGAAGAAGTTGATGAACTACAGGGAGAACTTCGAGAAGCGAAGAGAAACTGTAGGAGTTAGACTGTTGTAGCTTCTACTATCTTTCATTCTGATGTCAAGAAATGTTTTTCAATTCGAATGTATAAAGTTTGGAATTCAATGAAATGGAAATATTGACTTGAAAGTTCATGTTTCATACTTCGAATTTGATGGATCTTTTGCATCAGAATATGGAATGAAAGCTGTTGTGTTGTTCGATACTGGATCCTCTCATACTTTTGTGTCTCCTAAATTTGCTAAAGTATTGGGACTTGAACCGAAGATTTTTCCGGGCAAGATCTTAGCAGTAGCTACTCCATCAGGAGAAACTTTAACCACTGATCGGTACTATGCGGATTGCGAGATTGTGATTGGAGGTCGAATCTTTGGGATTGATCTGATCGAGCTGACTATCTTGGGAGTCGATGGTATCATTGGCATTGATTGGATGTCGGTGTACAGTGCAAGCATCGAGTGTAAGACCAAGACGGTAACAGTGAAGGCTCCAGGTGGACCTGAAGTCACCTTCCAAGGGAAGAAGAAGTGTTCTAGGCTGGTGGCAGCTATCCGTAAGGAAGAGACTCTTGTGGAAGTGCAAGAGATTCCTGTGGTTCGGGACTATTCGACTGTGTTCTTGGATGATTTTCCTGGGTTACCCCCACATCGTGATGTAGAGTTCAGCATCACTGTTCAACCGGGAAGTGCACCCATTTCTAAGGCACCGTATAGGATGGCTCTAGTGGAATAGGATGAGATGAAACGGCAGATTGAGGAACTGTTGGAGAAAGGCTTTATTCAACCTAGTGCGCCACCTTGGGGAGCACCAGTGCTTTTGGTAAAGTAGAAGGATGGATCGATGAGAATGTGCATCGATTACCGAGAGCTGAATAAGGTCACTGTTCAGAATAAGTATCATATTTCCCGAATTGATGACTTATTCGATCGTCTACAAGGAGCAGCTGTGTTCTCCAAAATAGATCTTCGATCAGGATTTCACAAGTTCGAGTGAAAGCTGAAGATGTGCACAAAACTGCATTTAGAACTCGACATGGGCATTACGAATTCTTAGTTATGCCATTTGGAGTGACGAATGCACCCGCAATCTTTATGGATTTGATGAATAGAGTTCTGAGGCCGTTCATTGATTCTTTCGTCGTTGTGTTTATCGACGCAATCCTCGTGTACTCCAAGTCAGAGGAGGAGCACAACGAGCATCTGGCAGTAGTTTTGAAGAAGCTGGAAGAGCAGGAGTTGTATGCCAAGTTATCCAAGTGTGATTTCTGGAAATCTGAAGTGGCATTCCTAGGTCACATCCTTTCTAAGGAGGGAGTGGCAACTGACCCTCAAAAGATAGCGGTAGTGAGAGATTGGGCTAGGCCTACTATAGTGAAGGAAGTCAGAAATTTTCTTGGAATGACTGGATACTATAGGAGGTTCATTCAAGGTTATGCTCAGAAAGCAATACCGCTTACTGGTTTGACCAAGAAGAATGTGAACTTCAAGTGGACTGAGCAATGTGAGGCAAGCTTTCAGGAATTGAAAGAGAAGCTGACTACTACACCTATTTTGGCTTTGCCTAGAGCAGGTGTTGAGTATGATGTTTACAGCGATGCTTCACATCGTGGGCTTGGTTGTGTCTTAATGCAAAAAGGAAGAGTAATCACTTATGGGTCTAGGGCAACTACGACTGCATGAGAAGAATTATCCGACTCATGATCTGGAGTTGGCTGCGATTATCTTTGCCCTGAAGCAATGGAGACACTACGTGTACGGTGAGAAATTGAACATGTATACGGACCACAAGAGTTTGAAGTACATATATCAGCAGAGGGATCTGAATTCGAGGCAGCGGAGATGGTTGGAAGTGCTCGAGGGCATGCGACCTGAGATCAAGTATCATCCTGAGAAGGCTAATGTTGTTGCTGATGCACTTAGTCGCAAGAGCAGTTTATCCAGTTTGATTACAACTCAGAAGCATTTGATTGAGGAATTGGATCGAGCAGGTATTGAGGTTGTCTTGCAAGGATTGGGAGCATCTTTAGCTCAGTTGAGGCTTCAGCCTACTTTGAATGCAAGGATCATTGCAAGTCAGGAGGGTGATGCTGATGTTTTGGAGATGAAGGAGCAGGTAGGTGCTGGCAGGTTGCCCGGATTTCAAATCAGGGATGGAGTGCTGTGGTTCGGAGATAGACTGTGTGTTCCAAATCAGGTGGACCTGAAAGAGAGTATTCTTCAGAAGGCGCATGCTACTCTTTTGTCGGTACATCCTGGGAGTACTAAGATGTACAAAGACATCAAACAGCATTTCTGGTGGTCAGGTTTGAAGCAGGATGTAGCTGAATTTGTGGCGAAGTGTGAGGTTTGTCAGCAAGTCAAAGTCGAAAAATCAGAGACCCGGAGGTCTATTACAGCCGTTACCTATTCCGGAATGGAAGTGGGATAACATCAGTATGAATTTCATTACGGGATTGCCTAAGAGTCCTAAAGGCAATGATGCGATTTGGGTTATAGTCGATCGACTAACCAAGTCCGCTCACTTTCTGGCGATGAAACTCACTGCTTCGATGGACAAGTTAGCTGAGTTGTATGTTGGCGAGATCGTCCGGCTTCATGGTGTTCCGTCAACTATTGTGTCTGATCGAGATGCGCGGTTTACTTTGCATTTCTGGAGGAGTCTTCAGATAGCTTTGGGATACCAAGATAGATTTCAGCACTGCTTTTCATCTGCAAACCGATGGGCAGACCGAGAGAGTCAACCGTATTCTTGAGGATATGCTTCGGTGTTGTATACTAGACTTTGGAGGCAGTTGGGAAAGGCATTTACCTTTGGTAGAGTTTGCCTACAACAACAGTTTTCTGGCTAGCATTAGGATAGCACCGTACGAAGCTTTGTATGGCAGGAAGTGCAGAACACCTGTTTGTTGGTTTGAAGTTGGGGAAGCGTCAGTTGTTTGGTCCTGAGTGATCGATACGCTAAAAGATTAACAGATTAAATATGTGATCTAACCCTTTATAGCGGAATCTTGGGTTCACGGATTATACCTGCGATGAGAAGAAGACGATAGTTTCTAGCAACCTCGAGCTGTCAGCGACCCCAAGATCTTCTACTCGTATTCCTTCCTCGGGTTGGACGTCGTGTGAGCGACGATCTCCCAACCTTTCTTCTCCTTGGCTGACCTTTCTTTCTCTCCTTACGTGAATCACGAATTTAGAGAAAAAAATCTTATATCTCAGATGATCAATGACGGCCAGAGAATAGAGGATATATATAAGGCTACGACAGGGACCATGAGGAGAAATTAGGGTTAGGTCTCCTAACGAATCTGGGTATCCCGTGTTCAGCCTGAACACACAATCCAGGCCCATTAACAATAGCTCGGTCCACTAAAGAGCTATTGTTGCACTACCTTCCTAATCCCAAATTATATTTATGGGCTCCTTTTATTATATGCTCGTTCAGCTCCCCATGTTAAGATATCGAATGTCCGTCGATCAAATTAAGTTACTGACAACTATATTGATCAACATCTTTTATCTTTAAGTAGTACCACTCAACTTTATTTGTCATGTCAGATGTAATCCACCTGCAGGGTTTACATGACAAATCCTTATGAGCTCCTTAAGGGGACATCATCAACCCGACGTATCGGAAAATGGATTCCTTTTACAATCAACAGCCCATCATACATACAATGCTATTACCCAATTCATAGAGGTTGTTGATCCATAATGAATCTCACTCTTTTATGAGTCAAAGTAATGCACACTGCATATGCATGTCTGTTATTATATCTGGATTAAGAGCATAAGCATCCATAATAACAGAGGTGTTTGTTCTCTTTTGTAGTCAGTACAAAGAGAACAACCTCAAGTGGTCCTGTTCAATACACACAAAATGTACTAGTGTAAACCTATAGTCAAGATAGACTAATACCAGATTACACTACAACCTTTTCAATGGATTGTCCAAGTCCGTCTAGGTTGTGAACTATTTATATATTCCATATGGAACTGATAATATGATCTTCTGTGTGTCACCTCACACCATATTATCAACCTTATAGAATATCAGACACTTGCATTAATATTATAATAAACAAAATATGCAAACATATGTCCATATGATTCTCATTCAAAAAAAATAAGGAAATAAAGTTAATACAAAAGTGATGCTTTCAGTATATAAACCTAACACTGAGCTTGTACAGCAAACATCTGAGAAGATTTTTCTGATCAGGAAAAGGTTGGTAGAAGCTCAGAGCAGGCAGAAAAGCTATGCAGACAACCGGAGAAGGGACCTTGAGTTTGAAGTTGGTGACTTCGTCTTTCTGAAAGTATCACCCTGTAAAGGTGTGGTTCGATTTGGCAAAGGCGGGAAGTTAGCCCCGAGGTTTATAGGCCCGTACAAGATATTGAAAAGGATCGGGAAGACTGCTTACCAGCTTGAATTACCGGAAGAGTTATCTCAGGTGCACAATGTCTTTCATGTGTCTATGCTGAGAGGTTATATTCCAGATCTGAGTCATCATTTGCCTGAAGTGCCGGAAGGTTTGCACTTGGATCTGAATTACAACGAGTCTCCTGTCGAGATTGTTGATCGTCGAAAGAAAGTCTTGAGAAATAAGATGATACCGATGGTCAAGGTAGTCTGGAGAAACCATTTGGTTGAAGAGGCTACTTGGGAGTCTGAGGAGAGGATGTTGAAGGACTATCCTGAGCTTTTTTCTTGATTGTATCTCTGTATCTTTTTGTTCTTGTTGTGAGTATTGTATTTTGTTTCTCACTCTTGACTGTAGTTCCGGAGACGGAACTATTCTAAGGAGGGAGTGTTGTAATGCCCTGATTTTTTATTTAATGAAAAATTATTTTATTTTGCACGTAGTGTGCACGTGCAATATTTTTGGTAAATATTTTTATCATGATGAAGATAGATATTTAATATGTGCCTTAATTATTTTTTTTATTAAGCCTTCTTTCAATTTGACAAAAAGCCTTTTTCTTTAAGCCCAAAATTTAATTTATTTATTTTATTTTAGAATAATTATTTTGGCCCAAAAACTAAAGCACATGAACTATTTTTATACAATTTGTCATGTAGAATACAATTTAAAGACTAATTTATTTTTATACAAAATTTAATGTACAAATTTTGGGAGGCAAATGCTTGCACGTGCATTGCACGTACACGTGCAATATGCACAAAGCATGCATGGCCGGATTGCTTCTTTTGGGAGGGAAACCAAAAATTTGAGTGGAGATCATGCTTGGTGGTTACTTGGTTGTGGGTAGTTAATGCAACTCCTACTTTCATCTTAGCCCTCTATCTTATAACCAATTACTTGATCCTAGCCCTCCATTCTCTTTGATTTTTAGTATAAATAGCCCCCCCCCCCCTCCATGGCTAGTTATTCTTGTGCTTATTACTTTCTACAAATCTATAGTCTAAAATACTTTCTCTAGTAGTTATTTTAGTGAGTTAAAAGATTGAGTGTGTGTGAGAGTTGTGCTTGCATTCAATCAAGGAGAGAGGCCGTTTTTTCCATCCATAGGAGCTCTCGGTGTGGGTGCTTGGAGACTCGTGTGCGCGTGTACAAGGAGGAGGAGCATTCGTTTGCAAGAACATTTGTCGAGGAGGTTGCTAGTTGTACTTTCTTCAATAAGGTTGGTAAATTTTCTATATTTCTAAATAGGAATACATGCTAGATTGAAATGGAAAAATGATGCATGAAAAAGATTAATAAGAGTACACATTTAATTGGAGATTTGAGCTAAAAATTAATTGGAATGTGGGTGTGCAATTGTACGTGATTTGATTAGTAAAAATCTAAGTTTTGTGTGAATTAGCTATAACCATGGATTGATAAAGAAAGTTTCATTATCTACACAAAGTTAGTAGATTGACAATGCTACTTCAAGTGATTAAATGGATCGTCGTGTTATGTTGAAATAAATTAATTGAGTTATAGATTTGTATGCGTGGTAAAAGATAAAAAAATAGAGAATGAATGTGTAGTTTGCTAATAAAGAGATTAGTGGCGCTAATTGTTGAGAAATGTCGAAAAAGAAGAAAAGTGGTAGTGATAGTTCACAATTCAAATTAATTGCATGTTTTAATTGTTGGAAAAATTATATTTTCCATACTGAATATAATTTATGATGATATTAGTCAATCTGGACATTATATAGTAATTTTTATAAAAACAAAATGAAATGAGGACTTGTTGAATATCGAATTGTTTTAATAACAGAGAGAATTGTATTAAAAAGAATTTGGATTGTACTTTGACAACCTGAGCACGTAGCTCAAGTGGTCAGAGCGTGCGGTTGGGTTCTCACAAGTCACTGGTTCGACTCTTGAGAACACCATCTTTTATGTGCGGTTTCTTTTAAAATCCAATCAGTTCCGAACCGAGAGTCTTTAACTCTCTGGTTCTCCTTCATATCGCTGAGCACAAGTGGCCATATGGTCAGAGCATGCGGTTGGGTTCCCTGTGGTGGCCGGTTCGAATCCCTGTAGAACCATACTTTTATTTCTTTTTAAAAATAATATAAAACAACGAACGAGAGCATATAACTTTCTGGCCCTCTTTGTATACCACTGGCGCAAGTGGCCTAGTGGTCTGTGCCTTCGGCTGTGTTCTCTGTGGTGTTGGGTTCGAATCTTGGCTTCGGCAGATTCAAAAAAAATATTGTTTTTGAACGTTTTGGTGATCAGAAAATTGTGAAAAAAATATGACTATTCTTCTAAAAATATATGTGACTTATTAAAAATAATTTGGGGATTATTTTCATAAAATAAAGCATGATTTGTGACTAAATGTGTAAATAGAACTATGGTTCCACATTGATATTCTTTGTGAAATTATATCTTGCAAAAATGACTTGAAATGAAAGATTAGAATATTAATATGGCAAAGAAAGAAATTATATTGTGTGACGTGATGCAAATTATTCTCATTTGAGAATAGTGTGGAAACTATGAAGTGTGAATAATCATTTAGTGATGTGATTTCAATGTGAAATTGATGATTGATGAAGTATATAATTCCATGTATGATTATGGACTATTGAACAATTTAAAGATCATGCTAGTGAAAGAGAAATCTGTTCTGATTATGAAAATGAATTTATGAGTCGGAAATGCTCAAATTGGAGATTGTGAATTGAAATTAAAACAAAGAGTAGCTAAGTCTCCCCCGGCATTTGGAAAGAGATGAAATGAAATATTGAAATGAAAGACCAAGGTTGGTCATGTTTGAATAAATGAATAAGTCCAGTTTAGTGGAGAGGCTAACTCTAAAGCTTTGATTTTGTTCATGATTCTAATAAAAACTAAGGATTAGTGCATAGTGAAGACGTGATGAAAGTGAGAGAAAAACACGAGTATGAGAACTAGAGTTTACGGTGCGGGTGTGTGAGCCACAGAATGCATGCTTGATGAGTCAAGACATGGCATGAGCACAACTCAGTAATGATCGGACTTTAGCCACGCTTATGGAATGTTTGGTGACTACAAGAGGATCGTGTGCCATGAAGGAGGCTGAATTGCCATAGAATGCATGCTTGACGAGTCAAAACATGGCGTAGGTTTCCCCCCAGGTTTTCTGTACTCATAGATCATCTAGGATACTCACCGTAGTTACAGTAGTAGATTAAGTTATGGCGAGAGATTGAACCCTACAAAGATGAAGAACGATTAAGAGGCTTGCCCTCGGACCTATGTAGTATGGGATGCATAGAATCCGAACAAGTACGCATTAGTGTCATGTAACATAAATAACTGCATTAAGGACTAAGTGCACAATCACAACACGACATCAATAGGGTAGTCCCTTTAGTTTGATGTGTGACATGTTTGTGTTTGCTAAATATGGAAAATAAGTTATACTATTTCCGGCATAGAGAGGATGGCCGTGTATAATATTCGTCGGTTGAATAAACTGACGTACCCACAGTCTTATATGCAGGTAAGTGGCATGATAAAGATTAAAGAGGAACAGATGCTTAGAGATTATTCAATGTTGTTGTACATTTATTAAATTGTTGTAAATTTTACTTCCGCTGTGCAATGTAAAGTGTAATGTTTTATGTAAACTCTGATGTAAAGTGAAAATTTCAAATTTCCTTGTAAAATTGTACTAAAGGAAGTGGAAAGATCCTGTAGAACTTCTTGAATTCAGTGTATTTGGGATTCGGGGCGTTACACAACGAATGCAGGAAAGAGAAGAGAAAACACAAGTACCCGTCAATGGCAAGTTCGGGTCACAAATAGAGTAGGATACAAGCACATGGAAAGGGGATAACTAACTAGCACATGGTATATGTATAATGCCAACCTAGAAAAACTAGCATGGTAAAGTATCAAGGGACACGGCATAAATCAGGTATCCTATAAACGTGCATCAAGTGTCAATTGTCATGTAATCGTGTATCACGTATCATGTTTCAAGTAATTCAAGTCTCATGTACCAAGTCTCATGTATCATGTAGTCAAGCACGCATATATCATGTCAAGTATCATGTTCATGTATTAAGTTCAAGTCTTGTGTGATTACTATCTAGGTAACACGACATGCGTCCCAAATTATATCACATGGTTGCTACAACACAACAGTTTCGTTTTAGATTTCATAGGGAACCATGCAGGGCAGTGTACTCAGGAACAGTAATCCAAATCATATACCAAATTCCAAATATTCCAAATCATATATCAAATTCCAAATATTCCAAATCATGTACCAAATTCCAAATAATCCAAATCATATACCAAATTCCAAATATGGGAAACACGGGCCCCCTTCCGAGTACACGTTTCTGAATTATCCACTACTAGATCTTTCCCATTAACCCCGGCTTGGTTACTTTTGGTTATTAATGTCCACAAGCATGAATACGTGCAAAATAGTGCCAAATAATCAAGATATGATCAGGTATAGGTTCAGAAAATCAAATCAGCAAGTATAGGTAAAATACAATCACATGCACGAGCAAAATAGCCTATGTTTACAATCAGGTCAGCAAGACCAATCTGTACTAAAACAGATATTCTGAGAGCTACAAGCATGAAAATCACGATCCGTTGAAGGATCTGGAAACTAGACATCCACACGCTTCTAACGAGTATAATAAAGTTCTATACTAGTTCACAACATCTCAGCTTAAAACTCATTTCAACACAGATTTCATGGACAGCCAGAAAATAGGGGAACGACTTCAAACACATAAAAACAGCATAAAAACATGTCAAATAATTCCACGAAAAATCTGGGATATTCCCCTATAGACATAGACTCAAAATAATAAGTTTCATAATATTTTAGGAAGTATAGCTAAGTCATCAAAAATAGGAAACATCACAAAAATATGGTTTGGCGAATCTGGAATTTCTCAACACTACGGTACGAAAACAAGCATATCTCGCAAACAGCAAATCGAATTCAATTACGTCAAAACGGCGTGAAAATAGATAAAATCTTCCAACTATCATATCTCACAAATAATTTTCATAACTCATAAGAAAATAGGTTGAAAACAACATAGCATAACACGCAGTTTACAGAAAAAGTAAATCATGGAAAAGGATATGAAACATCACTCAAAACTTATCTTTAAAATACCACATAAATCTGGGAACTTTCTAACATCATGGGGAAACACTGGGCAAAGTATCATGGCATGGTATCATGTATAACCTAGATCTTGAAAATAAATAGTTAACAAAAACTACCCCAAACTGAATCTGAAAACTACCGACATACATATACTAAAATTATCATATCTCCTGCATACGAACTCCAAAAGCAGTGAAACTAGTTGGGTTTGAAAATAGATTCAATTCTCTACGATTTACTGTGAAATGCCCATGTTGAGATTCGGACTCTAACCCAGGTGAAAACAGTAATCAACACAGCACAGCCCGAATTTCCAGATTTCACAACTTATCTTCGAAACGTCATAACTTCTACAATAATGAACCAAACTCAACCAAATTTGAAACACAGCCTACCAATCATCTATATATCCTATTGAAGGATTTGTAACATATCCAAGCCTAATAATTCTCACATGGACAATCAATCAAACACATAACATGCAGTATGTCACATACACGAAAAAAATCATGTTTGGGTGAAACCTAGGGCATTAACCTATCAAACTTCATGTCATAAGTCTTCTATGGCCAAATTTAACACAATAGAGACAAACCCATTAAATAGAAACACAAGTTTTGGTCGTCTCTAGACCCAACGACTCTAGGTGTGAACTTTTTGACTTGTATCAACCTAATGAAATTATGTACAAGTTACTTGCCTCTTAATGACGATGAACGCGACCAAGCGAAGCCTAGCAATGAAACCCACGAGCGAGAAGTCTTTCCACGCGATTCCAAGCTAACCCACGAGCCGAAACGCGCCTACGATCGATCTCCTTGATGCATGAACCAAAGTGGGTGATACCCACTTCACAAATCAGCGAAGGAGAAGAGTTGGGGGCTGTTTTGGGATGGATAGGTGCTGTTTTGGATGGTGCCGGCCACAAGGAAGAGGAAAAGGTAGGGTTTTGATGTATGGAGGTTTGTATGGATGGATGGTGGTTTGTATGGTGGGATTTGCAAGGAGTAGGAGAGAGGATGGCTCAGTTTTGGAAGGGAAAAGGTGCAGGCCGGATCAAGTTGGAGGGGAAAAAAGGGAGGCCGGGATGGTATAAGGAGAGGGAGAGAGATTAGAATTAGGTTTAGGGTTAAGGGGATTAGGGGGTATTATATATGGGAATTGAATTGGGCTAATGGGTAGTGGGTATCAATATGAATTAATAGGTATACAATTGGGTAATGGGTATTGGGTAAAATTCAAATGGGAATACAAAAAAACAATGAAATCTATGGCTCCTAAAAATCTCCTTAAGTGCCAAAAATCACAAACTGGGCAAAACACCACCAAAAATCTACCACATTACCAAAATAAATAAATATAATGAACGAGACCAAGAAAAAAGGAAAAAGAACTCAAAATGGCGAAAAACGAACAAACGACGCACAATCAGCACAAGGAGGTCAAAAATGAAAGAAAAAGAAAATATATTGAAAATAATCCAATATATGGTTCTGAAAAAATATATGAGATATAGAAATACATTTTGACAAAAAAAATTTGAAATCCGAAAAAAAATAGTTTGCAAAATTTTTTAAAATACCCAAAATACACAAAAATACAATTTTGGAAAAACAGGGGTTACACTCGTGGAATGCCTGAACCTTGTTCTTGCTACTGGGTCGTTTCATGGCGAGGAATCGAACCCTTTATTGTGAAGTACGTAGGCGCTTGCCCTCGGATCTATGTAGTATGGGATGCATAAAATCCGAACAAGTGTGCATTAGTGTCATCCATGTATAGAATTATGTGCATTAGGCATTAAGGCATGACATATACTTACATGTTAAGCATAGTCGCATTTAACACCTCATTATTCATTCAACTATTGTGTTTTTATTAAAGTAATGAGATCGTTATATGTACGGCATAGAGAGGATAGCCGAGAATAACGTTTTGTCAGTTGTAAGTAACTGACGTGCCCAGAGATTGATATGCAGGTAGTGGACTATTCATGAAGGTGTAAAGATATTATAATGCAATCGATGATTCATTTGATATTGTTGTACAAGTTGTATTTGTTTTCAAATGTTGTAATCCTTTATTCTTCCGCTGTGTAAAACCAAGTTGTATTTGAACTCTGATGTTATTGGAAAAGTTTTAAATTTCTTTGTAAAATTGTACGAAGTAAGTAAAGATCCTGTGAAATCTCGAATTCAGCCTTATATAGAATTCGGGGCAGTACAGTTATTGTACGAGAACTCTACAAGATGCAAGTGGTCCTCTAAAGAACCTCCAAATTACAGCACACAGGACCTCAACATGTCCTCAAGAATCTGGATGGTCGTCTCTGACTGTCCATCTGTCTGAGGGTGAAAAGTTGTACTGTACTTCAACTTACTATCCAGACTACTCTGAAGACTCTCCCAAAACTGCGACCTGGATCTCGTATCACTGTCGGATACAATACGAACTGGAGCCCCATGAAGTCTGACAATCTCTTGCATGTACTTCTCAGCTAGGCTCTCAGTAGACTGTCCAACTTTGAAGGGAACGAAGTGAAAACTCTTCGTCATCCTATCCACAATCACCCAAATGGCGTTGTGATGCTTGGGACTCCTCGGTAAAGTGGTCACAAAATTCATGGTGATATGCTCCCACTTCCACTCCGGAATGGGAAGAGGCTGAAGAAGTCCGGCGGTCCTCTAATGCTTTGCCTTCACCTGCTGGCAGATTAAGCACTGCGACACAAATCTCGCCACGGCCCTCTTCATAGCATGCCACCAAAAATGAAGCTTCAAGTCCTGGTACATCTTCGTACCACCAGGATGATTAGAGTACAATGATTGGTGGGCTTCCTCAAGCAACTTCTAACAAACCTCACCCTTCAGAACACATAACTTGGACCCAAAACGAAGAGATCCATTTGAGTGAACAACCATATCTGTCTTCGTACCCGCTTGAACTTCGGCTCTGAACCCTTGCAATTGCTCATCACCTGTCGGAGCCTTTTTAACTGCTCAACAAGAGACGACTGCAACTGAAGCATCATGCAACTCCGAACAGAACCTGGCAAGATCACATCCAACCTCATCATCTCAACAAGCTCTCTCTGCTGAGTTAGGAACATGGCAACTGGTCTCCTACTCAAAGCATCTGGAACCAAGTTCACTCTACCAGGATGGTATTGCAAACTAATCATAGTTAGCCATCAACTCCAACCAGTGCTTCTGCCACATGTTCAGCTCCTTCTGAGTGAACACATACTTGAGACTTTTGTGGTCAGTAAAGATCTCCACTCGGTCTTCAAGCAGATAATGCCTCCACAACTTCAAAGCAAAGATCACGACAGCAAGTTCCAAATCATGGGTAGGATAGTTCTTCTCGTGCGGCCTCAACTATCTGGTCGCATAAGCAACAACTCGACTCTTCTGCATCAACACTACACCTATGCCCTTGCCAGACGCGTCACAATGAACCATAAAACAACCCGAACCATCCGGAATAGTCAACACAGGAGCTGATGTCAACCGGCTCTTCAACTCAGCAAAAGCTCCACCACAAGCTCCATCCCAAACAAACTTCTGATCTTTCCCAGTCAGCTTAGTCAACGGACTAGCTATCTTCGAAAAGATTTGGACGAACTTCCGATAATACCCGGCCAAACCAAGGAAACTTCTCACTTCTGAAACTAACTTAGGAATAGGCCAACCCTTGACCATAGAATTCTTGGTCGGATTGACAGAGATCCCATCGCCTAAGATAATGTACCCCAAAATGGTAACTCGGTCAAGCCAAAAGTCACACTTACTGAGTTTCCCATTGAGCTGATTCCCCCTCAAGGTTTGCAGAACCAACCTCAAATGATCAGCATGATCCTTTCGATTCTGAGAATACACCAGAATGTCGTCTATAAAGACCACCACGAATCTTTCCAGAAATGGAGAGAAAACTCTGTTCATCAGACTCATGAACACTGCTGGCGCATTGTGACTCCGAAAGGCATCACAAGGAACTCATAGTGCTCGTGTCTGGTCCTGAACGCAGTCTTCTGCAAATCATCTGCCTTCACCTTCATTTGATGATAATAAGAGCAAAGGTCCAACTTCAAAAAGACAATAGCTCCAACCAACTGATCAAACAAATCATCAATCCTGGGTAGCAGATACCGGTTCTTCACTGTAACATTGTTCTGCTTACAGTAATCCATGCACAGACGATGACTCTCGTCCTTCTTGCTGACAAACAAGACATGAGTGCCCCATGAGGACACACTGGGCCTGAAGAACCCCAAATCCAGCAATCCTTGGACCTGCACCTTCAGCTCTGCTAGCTCAACTGGTGCCATCCGGTAAGGACTCTTCGATATCGGTGCAGTACCGGACTGAACATCAATACCGAATTCTACATCCCTATCTAGGAGAAGTCTAGGAAACTCCTCGGGAAACACATTCATAAAATCCCGCACTATAAGAGGCACAGCCTCACAGCCTGAATGCAACTCCATTGCACAACAAGCATCAACAACAACTTCCTGACCATGCCAAATGGGTAACTCCCCAACATGGAACTCAAACTCCTCACGGCCTAGCATCCTAAAAATAACCTTCTTCGCTCGACAATCGATTATAGCATGGGACTCAGCCAGCCAATCCATGCTGAGAATCATATCAAACCCTATACTGCCGATCACAATCAGATCTGCTATGAAATTAGCACTTCCAATCACCATGGGAATCTGTTTGCACTCCCGAGAACAAACGACAACACCGCCACCTATATTGATATGCCAAGCAACCGACAACTCACTGCAAACCAAGTGATGCTGGTCCACAAAGCGGGAGGAGACGAAGGAATGGGTTGCCCCAGAATAAAAAAGAACACGAGCAAGAACAGAATGAACAAGAATAACACTGAAGATAGAGCCAAACAAAGGAAATGATGAATAGATGAAAGATAACCAAAGAATATGAAAAAAAATGATGCAGAAGACAACATGAAGAAAGATGCAAGAGAATAAATGAAACAAGTAACAAATAACAGAACAACAAAAGAAAATACAAAAAGATACCAGAATCAAAGGAATATGGATACAAAAGAAATTAATTCATACCCAACAAGGAATAAGCAATGAGGACAATTGCAAGAGACGGAAAAAGCAAGGAATCAAGGAATCGAATAAGAAGGGATCAAAATGAATGGAATGAGACATGTATCCAGATCAAGTTGATTAATAATTCTTTATGCAATGCATGGCCTGTCAGGAGTCAAGTAAATCCTGATCGAGTCAAGCCTATCTAATGTATTTGTCAAACTAACACATTAGCCAAACCCGAATTTCTGATACCACTAAAAACCTTGTCACACCCTGCTTTCTAAAAAGAATATAGAATATGGTACGTAACTAAGCCCAGCAGATAGTTTTCACCATCCATAAGCTGTACGGATCTGCTTGACTCATCATAACAGTAAATAGGGAAACATACTCAACCAGGCATGTAAAAACAATCATAACTCAACAATTATTATTGCATCAATAATAAATATCCCAATAAATACTAGATCCGAAACAAAACAATAATCCTAGGACAATAAGCCCAAATACAAGTCTCAATACTATTCATGAAATAAAATAGTTCATCAAAACATTTAAGTAAATCATTCCAATTGCGCAGCTCAAAACTTTTGCTCACCAACTCCAATAGGCAATTGATCAGCAAAACCTGCTCATATGGCAATTACAAGGAAAATAGGAAAAATAGGAAAACATAACGCCCGTTAGATGCATGTTCTGATCGGCAAGCAATACAAGTAGGAAAATGAAGAGAAACCTAACTAAATTAAACATGTAATACTAATATGGAGTAGACAACAATTATAACAGTCTACAAATGGCAGTAACAGTGAACTGATAACAGTAAGAGTGTAACAGTAACAGTGTGTCAACAGTAATAGTAAACCAACAGTAACAGTAACAGGATGAGACAGTGAAAAAGTTATTCTTATGTCTAATGTTCATTACTATCTAGGTAACATTTCATGCATCCCAGATTTTACAACATGGTTGCTACATCAAACAGTTTAGCTTTAAGATTTTGTAGTGAAACTTCTATAGGGCAGTATATTCAAAAAAACAGTAACAGTAACATCAACATCAACATCAAAAAGTGTCATGGATCATGCCCTCATGCATCCAGAGATAAACAGTAGGTACCACTGTAAATAGTAGGAAAAACGAGTTCTGTTCTGTATATGCATTTCTATATTGTTCACTACTCGATCTTTTCCTTTAAAAACCCTAGCTTGATTTCTTTTCATTATTATCAACAGGTGTGAACGAAATACAACAGGCTAAAGACATGGCATGAACAAAGGATAAATCTAAGATGAAATAGGAACACAAACGGTTGATAAAATAACTCATAATAGTCAAAACAACGAAACATTCAGTTCTGGACAGTAAGACACTACTGTACCTACCTGAGAGAGGTGAAGGTATTCTCTTCATGGCTATCTCTTTGGTAGCGGCTGTGGAAGCTGTTGGCTCATTTGCATGATGAATGGTGGAGATGGTGGGAGGGTGCGGTTGCTGCGCTTGTGTCGTAATTTGGCCTGCTGGGCTTGGGCCCAAAGATGGGGTCCCCCCTACGAGGAGAAGGAAGAGAACGACGAGTGATAAATGCCTGCCAGACTGGTTTCAGGTGGGTGTGCACGTGCCGTGGAGTTAGTGTACGAAGCTAAACTATCGTACATACAATTTAGCTGGACCGAGCTCATTTCTCAGCCCACCCTCCAGGGTTGTTGGAAGGATTTGTTGTTTGTACAGGTCATGTTGCTTCATGTATGTTTTATTTTCTGTCTGGCCCAGTTTTTTAGGTTTGTATCGTTAATTTCTTATTAATGAAACAGGGTGACCAGATTTCACCTTTTCCTTCAAAAAAAAAGACACTACTGTACCAAATCTGAGGTTACCGTTGCTACAGAATAGCAAATCCAGATTCGTCAGAAAATACAAAAACTAGAATCTCTACCGATTCCAGCACATATATACAAGTCACATATCAGCCACAGAAATTGGGTAGAAAATAGCGTTTAATATAGAAATCGTGTTCAGCTAGAAAATGCAAAATCTTGTTTATATGCTTGAAAAGAGTTTAAAATCATCATAATTAAATATGCGAAAAATCTGGAAGATTCCCCAACATATCTAGTCTTAAAATATAAAATATCATGAATATATATTACAGATAGCATAGTCAACAAAATTGGGAAAACAGAGTAATGCGACAAAATCTCGATTCTGAAAGTTCAGACACAGCAGTATAAAAACAGAGATAATTCGTAAAATATAATTCCAAATCCTGATCCATCAAAAGGATTATAAAATAGACAAAGAAGGCTATAGTTCATATTTACAAAGTTTTCATCAAAAACGAATAGAATCAGGTTGAAAATATAGTTCTATACTGACCAGCATGCAATTTGAAAACATATCGATTGGTTTCATAAGCATGAAATGAGATACAAAAGTCATTAATTAATTCTGAAAAAATTAGGGATTGATCCCATTCATGTCTAAACATACTCAGCAAAATATAAAGTTCAAATACTACTTTTAGTATCAGTTTTAAATTAAAATATCTTACAGAATACATATTGTTCAGAATCTGGAATATACGATATGACTGCAGTAATACGGCAGTAACTCATGCTTTAAAAATCGGAATTCAGATCCGTTGAAAGTTCTGAAAACTAGAAAACAAAGGATACAAATCATGTTCACAAACTTATTTATTTTACTGATGTTAACATGGTCGAAATTACTGTAGAAATTAGGGCAGCAGCAAAACAAAAGTTCTTTTCGGCATTTTATCAAACTACATAACCACAAACGGTCCAATCTAAGATGTCATACAAACACGATATATGTGGGTTACTCAAATCAGCATGGCATGTGCGTAAATGGTCTATAATAAGATCATACATCCAACAAACATCTATGTAACAGTCATCTACAACATACGGTGTCACAAACAACATACAGTCAAGATGTCCACTAATCTAATTATTTTCATGCAATGGGTGTCAACTATTGTA
This sequence comes from Hemerocallis citrina, assembly GCA_017893485.1. Taxonomy (NCBI): domain Eukaryota; kingdom Viridiplantae; phylum Streptophyta; class Magnoliopsida; order Asparagales; family Asphodelaceae; genus Hemerocallis; species Hemerocallis citrina. The sequence continues at coordinate 312,378,061 of CM030358.1, forward strand.
ACTACTCATGATCAAGAGGTGATTGCAATGGTTAACCTAACAAAATAGGATCATCATGAGAGTATAAATATTTTCATACTAGATTACTTACGTAATTTAAATTGTACGACGAAAAGAACACATACAAGCTACTTGCTTGTAATGAAGATGACGAAAACAAAGAATAAAATAATGGGAACGGATCCTGAATAGCGAACACAACGAACGAGAGACGAGAATCACACCACCGAAACATGAGCGGTGCACATGCTTCACAGGCATACACAACCACAGTAGCAAACCACCGCAAGAGCGGCAGCAACAAGAGAAGATGGTCGGCGACTGGCGACCATAGAAAGGGACAGCGACAGCTTGGGTGCGGCACTGCGCTGCTAGCATTGTCGACCATAGTAAGGACGACGACAGCGACATGACTGGGGCGCAACGCTGCGGGCTGCTGTTCGACGACAACGACGAGGGGACACGGGGTTGCACAGTGGAAAGGAAAGAGGAGAGGGGTGATCGGTGGGGTGATGGCCGGCATCGGGGTAGAGAACGACGGCGAGGAGGAAGAAGGTCGGGAGTGGGTTGAGGGAGGGTGACGGCTAGGGGATAGATAGAGAGATAATTAGGGTTTGGTAATTAGGGTTTGAGTTCAATTAGGGTGTTTATATAGGGTCAATATGGATTTGGGTCAACTAGGTAGTATCCAATTAGAAGAAAAGAATCCAATAAGAGACAAATAGGCCATGAAATAGGTTCAAACAATAGACGAGATCAAAAACAAATTTGTAGATCAAATAAATCAGAATATAAAGCTGAATAATTGTAAAATGAAGCACAAGAGAGAGAGAAGAATAACACACGATACAAAAGAAATGAAATTAAATACAACCAAAAATAAAGTAGAATAATCAAGATTTTTATTAAATATAATCAAAAATACAAATATGAGCAATAGGGGTTACAACATATTTCAATTTGAAGTAATTCTACAAAGTATTTTTCACGTTATGACTTCTTGAAGATTAGTTAAAAACATGACAGATCATCTTCACTCTACCTTTTATTTTCAGAACAGCCAATGGTTTCGGATTTTTTTAAAATATCAACCATTTTCCAAAAATTATAAAATTTTATATTCAAGTACTAGACATATATTAGAAGCACATACTAAAATTTCAGCAATATATCTCTTGTGGTTACAGAGTTATGAGCCTTGGAATATCATAGTCAAAACCTATGCTAAATCTGTTTGCTGCACAGTCAGTGTCCATGTTCGTAATTAATTAAAATATTAAATAAATTTCAAAATTTATGAATTTGGAAGCAAGGTGAATAACATGCATAAGAATCTACATTTAAAATTTCAACCTCAAACTCCGAGTAATTTTACAGTTATAGCATCCAGACCTAACACACTTTTCTGTTCAGCTTTTTACTGTGTTTTTATCTAGTCTTCCACTCATAAAACTAGCATGCAACAAATTTTAACACTTAATCACACTTTCCATGACCCACTCATGCTGTCAAGACCATATCAAGATTTCACAACAAAAATTTAAACACCACAAAGATTTAGAAACACTAGCCTTTTTCGTTTGTAGATACAATGCAATCTCCAAGCTTTGCCTCCTTGTTTGCACTCCTTGCTTCATTGACACCTTGTCCTTGGCTCCTTTTGCCCTCCTTACTTCCAAAATAGCAACTCAAGTGTAGGAAGGAGATTTGGAGTGGTTTAGAATGGAGAAGATAGCTTGAGATTGGAGTAGAGATAAGAAAATGGATTTAGAGTTTGATGGGGGGATTAAATAGAGAGGGGTGGGGATCTTGGTCGGGATTAGAGAGAGAGAGAGAGAGAGAGAGAGAGAGAGAGAGTGAGGGTCAAGTCAAAATGCATTGGAGAGGAGGGGAGGTGGAGTGTGAGAGTGGTATTGGCTCTTAGGGTTTCTCAAACACTCAAGTGTTTTGAGTCCCATCAAAAGCCTTAGATTCTAATTTGAAAAATCAAAACCCTATCCCTCATTTCCCTCCAAATGTTGGCTGACCAAAACTAGTGCATGTGCACAAAATTTTGTTCGTGCCATGCACAAAACAAGTTAAGTTAGGTTGGTCAACTTAGGTTCAAGCTAGAGTGTGTTTGTTTAGGTCTAGTTGAGTCATATTGGATTTAGTTCGATGATTGAAATCATAAAAATATCACACACAATTTCAATCAAATAGAAAGTGAAATACACACAAATAATGTCAATAAAATTTGTACATACAATTCGTAATAACACACATGAAATTATATTTTCACCGTACAAAATAATAATTCAATATTATACGGCCTAACTCAATTATAGTTAAGCCTAATATACGATTTAAATGAGAATATATCTCAACTCCGGTGCTACAATTGCACCTTCGTTGAGTTCGAATAATAATATGTTTCAATACTTACTCAATTAAAATTGAAAAAAATCTATTAATACGTGCAACTCTCAATCGTGCACGGATTAAAATACAAAATAGATATATACTATTTTGTGGGGTCTTACATTGAACAATTGCATCATCCCCATGAATACGATCCAGAATATCTGATGAGTTGTTGTTTCTTTGTAACTGATCACAATTGCCTGAATTTGCTGAAAATTTTAAAAAGATTATTGGGTAAATAATTAATGAATAAGCAAGTTTTCCCAGATTAAAATTCAAATGAAGAAGCATACCACTAGAGTTGGATTCCATGAGAAGCGCCCCCCCCCCCCCCCCCCCCCCCCCGGTGCAAGAGACCAGAGCACAGGTGAATGAGACAAATTAAGCATGAATTGTTATCTTTGACCAATTTTTTAAAATATGCATCTCCATCAATATCTAGCCAGCCTTACACCTTATATGACATTAAATTTCCATCACCCAGCCACAACCATTGTAGGTTAGCCTATACATACCATACCATATACTAAGTATCAAGCAAGTAAGAAGCAATATGACACTGCAAAGATACAAGTTCAAGCATATATTTAAAGTGTGAGAACATGTTGAAGAAGATAGTGAAATAGAGAGTTCATATACTAGATGGGGTTATGGTGCAAAAGAGGACAAGGACGTGTTCATCTATACATGGAATGTGAAGTTATTCAAACAGTCTCTAGTGTCATGTAATATTTAGTACAATTTGTATTTTTCTACATCTATGAACCACAAATTCATCTGATAATTTGGGGGTTAGGGGGGGGGGGGGGGGGTTCTATTGGAACTTTCACCAGGCCAACACAGAATCAATACTCCTTCATGCTTCTCTACATAGACCTAGGATTGTAGCAGTGGATTAACATAGACGTGCAAAAAGTTAGTGGGGAGATAGATAGAAGATCTTCTCCTACTGCACGCATCTATTTCCCTTCAGAAAAAACTTGTTTCTAATGTTTCCAACGTAAATGTGCTTTTCAGGAGGAAGACAGATGTGTGGAGTATGAGAAGATCATCTATCTCCCTACTGCCTCTTTGTGTCTGTAGGTTGATGTAATGCTTCATTCCTAAGTCTATGTAGAGGAGAAGGAAGGAAGGAAGGAAGGAAGGTTGATTCAGTGTGGGCTCATTAGACGTTCAAATAGTTCCTCCCCAGAATATCTCCTTATATATTAGACACCACTTGATAATGGTAGAAATCACTGCAAATCACGGTCGTATGATTTCAGCACAGATCGTAAAACTTCTATAGGCATATTAGCCATCATAGGCCTCTTTAACATGTCTGTGCCTTCTTCAGGCTCATCTACACTACATGGGCCGCTTTCAAGCCCATTAAAAGCGACTAAGCCCACTAGAAGAGACACCCAGCCCATGAGGGTTGTAAGTTAAATCTCTTATCCCCGGACAAGAGAGCCTTATCGCATATGGGGGAGAATCAACAGGAGATAAGGGATTCATATCAATCTCCTAAACTATTTTTCAGACCTATAAATACCCTCCCCCATCCTCAGTTACAATGTCATGCCTCGCTTCCCAAAACGGAAATACGGAATACGGATACGTGACTAAGTCCAGCGAATGATTTTCATCATCCATATGCTGTCAAGATGTTTACAACATTTCACAGGAATAATCAAGAGATAACAAGGAGAAACAAACCATGCATGCATGAATGAATCAATATACCAACAGGATTTACTTGAAAGAAAACTTAATAATCTCAAATAAACCAGATTTGAAACAAGTTATAAATTCTAGGTCATATTGCACAATACAAAATTCATGTAGAAAATCACATTTATTCAAGAATAGCACGAAAGTAAATTATAGCAAGAACTCCAACAACTAGAATTTTAGATCACCTACTCCATCAGGTAGCTGATCACCATAATCTGCAATTTAACAAATTGCAAGAAGAGAGAAAAAAAATAAAATGCCTATCAATGCAAGTTACAGGCCGCTTGTAGTGCAGGCACAAGTACAGGAAAAGATAAACAAATATAGAGTAACAGCGAAAGCATATATATAGCATGGAATAGGCATGTCAACAAAATAGGATAACTAACATGAGTCAGGAACAAAATCAAGTAACATGATATACTAACAGGTGCAGGTAATATGTATTAGATGTCAGGTACCATGCAAGCAGGCAAACATGTAACAGATGAACAGGTAAACAGGTAGCATATACTGGAAAGCATATAATAGGTGTCATGTTATGTCAAGTATTGTATTTAATTCTAACTAGGTAGTACTTCATGCGTCCCAAACTTTTACCACATGGTTGCTACTTTCAAACAAGTTTACGTTTAGATTTCGTAGTGGATCGTATAGGGCCGCGTACTCAGGGATCAGGAAAACAGGTACAGGTAGAACCTACTTGTCCTCTTCCGAATACACCTTCCTAGAGCGAAGTGTGCAGTCAGGTAATCAGGTAAACAAGTACAGATAGAACCTACTGGTCCTTTTCCGAGTACACCTTCCTATAGGGAAGCGTGCAGTAAGGTAATCAGGTAAACATGATCGTGTATCATGTATTCATGAAACACGTAATTGGTGGAAAACACAGGCCCCTTTTAAGTACACATTTCTATATTATTAACTACTAGATCTTTCTCTTAACCCCGACTTGATTATTTATTATTATTATCAAACAGGCATGTATGTGTCACAAAACAGGATAAGAATAACATGGCATGAACAAGTAACAGGTTCAGGTTAGAATATAAACATGTACAGGTGAAAGACAACTCATAAAATATTAGGACCACGAAAATTCCAGTTCAGGACATCAAGACAGTATTGCACCAAATCTGGGATTCCCATTGTCACAAATGTGCAAACCTGGATTCGTTAGAATATATGAAAAATAGACTCTAGGTCGAATCCAGAAAAATATATAAGTCATATGGTACTTCATAAAACAAGTCTCAAAACAGAATTGTATCCAGAAAACATGCTAAGTTGGAAATCAGAAGTATGTATTCATAAACAGAAAAATGGCATAAAAACTTACTGATTAAATCCAAGAATAATCTGGTGTATTCCCTAATATTTTTAGTAACAAAAAATAAAGTTTCATAATTTTCCAACATAGATAGTATACTTAAATAAAATCAGAAAGCAGCAAGATATAGTAGATTTGTAAATCAGAAATCATGAACACGACAGTACCAAAACAACAATAGATTACACAATATAAATCGAAATCTAGATCCGTCAAAAGAGAAGTGAAATAGACACAGTAGGATACATTTCATATTCACAAAGTTTTTACTAACAGTAAGTAGAATCAGGTTGAAATTAAGATTCTTTACTAAACAGCATGAAAATTCTGCCAGTATAGTAGTTGTTTACAAGTATAGAATAGTTTATAAAAGTCATCAAGTAAATCCACCAAAATTACAAGTCTAGTTGTTCTCAGCAAAATATTGGATCAAAATAATATCTTTAAGATTAGTATAAAAATAAATAACCATACATAATTCATATAAAATAGAATCTGGAATTTTCTACACATCTGTAGTAAAACAGCAATAACTCGCAACTCATAAATCGAAATTGAAATCTGTCGGAAATTCTAGAATGTAGACAGAATTCTCTATAATTCATATTCGCAAATATTTTTCATATACTGACCTTAATAGGATCTAAAATACTGAACAAAAATGGGGTAACAACACGGACAGAATTATCCTTCATGCATAAAATCAACTAGATCATGTGAAACACATCCAAATCATAACAAAGTGTGAAATAGGGTATACTAGATGTCCAAGCAACATGGTATAGGGTAATTAATAGATCTACACAGGATATACTACTAGTAACACGTCAAGCATGCAGATTCTAACATCATATTAGGGTTGACAACCAACATACAGATATGCAACAGGGATTAATTAGATCTAAGTTTAAGTTTATGTAGTGTGTGTAAATGAGACAACTCCGAAAAATTAACACAGAGACAAGATACAATAGGGGTTTTGCCCAAAAATTGTCTCTAGAAACACGTAACAGGTGGGAAACACGGGCCCCCTCCTAAGTACACATTTGTACATTATCCACGACTAGATCTTTTCTTTAACCCCGACTTGATTATTTGTTATAATTATCAAACAGGTATGTATCTGTCACAAAACAGAGCAAGAATAACATGGCATGAACAAGTAATAGGTTCAGGTTGGAACATAAATATGTACAGGTGAAAGACAACTCATAAAAGATTAGGACAACGAAAATTCTAGTTCAGGACAGTAAGACAGTACTGCACCAAATTTGTGATTCCCATTGCCACAAATGTGCAAAACCTGGATCCGTCAGAAAATCTGGAAAATAGACTCTTGGCCAAATCCAGCAAATATATATAAGTCAGTTGGTATTTCATAAAACAAGTCTCAAAACAGAATTGTATATAGAAAACATTTTCAGTTAGAAATCAGAAATTTGTATTCATAAACAGGGAAATGACATAAAAACTTACTGATTAAATCCATGAAAAATCTGGGGTATTCCCCAGTATATTTAGTAAAAGAAAATAAAGTTTCATAATTTTTCAACATAAATAGTATACTCAAATAAAATCAGAAAGTAGAAAGGTACAGTAGATTTGTAGATCTGAAATCATAAACATAACAATACCAAAACAACAATAGATTACACAATATAAATCGAAATTCAGATCTGTCAAAAGGGTAGTGAAATAGATACAGTAGGCTACATTTCATATTCACAACTTTTTTACTAAAAGTAAGTAGAATCAGGTTGAAATTAAGGTTCTTTACTGAATAGTATGAAAATTCTTGTAGTATAGTAGTTGTTTACAGGTATAGAATAGTTTATAAAAGTCATCAATTAAATCCACAAAAAAAAATTAGGGATTATTCCCAAACAAGTCTAGTTGTTCTCAGCAAAATATTGGATCAAAATATTATGTTTAACATTAGTATAAAAATAAATAACCATACAGAATTCATATAAAACATAATCTGAAATTTTCTACACATCTGTAGTAAAACAGCAATAACTCGCAACTCATAAATCGAAACAGAGATCTGTTCGAAATTCTGGAAAGTAGACAGAATTCTCTATAATTCATATTCACAAATAGTTTTCACATACTTATCTGAATAGGGTCTAAAATACTGAACAAAAACATGGTAACAACATGGACAGAATTATACTTCATGCATAAAATCAACTAGATCATATGAAACACATCCAAATCATAACAAAGTGTGAAATAGGGTATACTAGATGTCCAAACAACATGGTATAAGGTAACTAACAGATCTACACAAGATATACTACTTGTAAAATGTCAAGCATGCAGATTCTCACATCATATTAGCGTTCACAACCAACATACAGATATGCAATAGGGATTAATTAGATCCAAGTTTAAATTCATGTAGTGTGTGTAAACGAGACAACTACGGCAAATCAACACATAGAGACAAGATACAACAGGGGTTTTGCCCAAGAATTGTCTCTATAACACAACTACACTACAGGAGGTACTTAGTACTTGTATATGCAACAGAAAAGTATACAAGTTACTTACCTTATATTCGACGACAGAAAAGATGCAAAGAGCGAGAATAATGGGAATGGATTCCCGTGCACGAAACAACAACATGAACAGATCTTGATGATGATGAAGATGATAATCACGACCACGATCGGTCGATTGGATGACTTAGATTTTAAAATCTAGGTGATGATCAAGATCAGATCAAACGGACGGCTGAGATCACTGATGAATATGATGATCAAAATCAATCGGATGGTCCAGATCTAATATGATGGTGTAGGTGATCAGATCAGATCAAATTGGGAGGAGATCAGGTGGCCCACATCAAGGTGATCGTCAAGATGATAATGATGATCAATGCATCGGACGGCCAAGATTCAAAAGATCAAAACCCATGATCAATAGCAAAGGCAATGGGTTTTGGCTCTGGCTTGGCTCCGACGATGGGCGGTGGTGCTCATGGCGAAGCTAACGGTGCTCGGCTAAGGGGACAGCCGACAGGGACAGCGACAGGGACAGGTGGCATGGGCGATGTCGGCCAGGGGAAGGCTGAGGTTCGCTGGCTGGCATCACTACTAACTGTGGGGGAAAAAGGTAGGGAAGGAAGAGGGTGACGTGATTGGCTACCGTGGATGCTGTCTGTCGTCGGAGGGGAGACAGGCACAGGGGGGTGTTTTCTACTACTTTTCTAGCATCGAAGGGGAGCAGCACAGGGGGAGGTCAACCATGGGGTGGTCGGCAGAGCGGCGGGACTCAGGTGAAGAGCATAGGGCGGCGACTGGGGGTGTTCGGATTGCGCATAGGGTGGCACGACGGTGGGTGGCAGGGAGGATGACGCGAAGGTGATGACGAGGAGACGAGGATGGTGGTCGGGAGTCTGCAGGGCGAGGAGTTCGGGGTGAGGGAGGAAGGGTTGCAAGGTGGTGCGACGGAGAGGGGCTCGAGCAGAAGACGAGGGCGATGGAGGTGGAAGAAGGCGCTGGTGCTGGCGATAATGAGGTAGAAGATGGGTTTCGGAGGTTGCACAGGGTAAGAAGGATCAGGAGAGGTAATAAGGCTGCTAGGGTTAATTGGTGAACAGGGGATACAAACAACAGGTATATATATATAGGATATTAGGGCTTAGGGTGCACATGGGTTAACGGGAGGAGGTTATTGGATATACAGCTTGAAATGGTTCCAATAAGACATTGCTAATAGGGAAATGGGTTTGGGTTCAAAAGGAGCGGGTATCGGGTTAAAATCCAATAGGAAAATAAAATAACCAATAAAAATATGATTTATCATAAAATGTAATTTGTTATACAATATGAAAATTATTTGAAATAACTACAAATACTATTAACAATTGAAATGAGTTTTTAATAAACAGTCAAAATTAATAATAATAATAATAGCAATAATAACAATTATCATAAACACAACAATAATAATATGAGTAATAATAATAGTAGAAATCAAAGTAATAATAACAATAGATTTGTATTACAATATAAAAATCATTGGAAACTAGTTACAAATAAAATCATTGATTAAAAATTGATTTTAGTAACAGATCCAACAATACATTTTAATAAAAGAATTTGAAGCGAAAAAATAATAATTTACAAAAATTTTAAATACAGAAAATACATGGAAAAATACATATATACGGGAACATGGGTTACACAGAAGGTAATGAATGAGTGCAATTTCTCTCTAAAACTCTTATTCTCTCTTTGGTTCTGACTTGAGCATCGGAGGGTATGTCGTTAAGGCCACCCTCAGAGTTTTAGAATTTTTATAGGTCCATCGGCTGCGTCAACCATCGGATTCAAATCAAGGTGTTCAATCAACGATCCAGATCTACTCTAGGGAGCTCTAACTACTTTTTACAGATACGATCAAAGGTTAAATCTTTAAAAGTTTCCTTCAAATATAAACTCACTAGCTATTTGCTCCTACATCAAAATAAGCAACAAAAGATTGGCGCCATCTATGGGAAACTACACAGATCTACATCAAAGATCAAACTTATTGCCATCACACTGGACCAAGAGGAAGAGCAGCGGCCTCAAGTCGTCTAGCCATTTCTCTTCGTCAACAAGCTCCTCCTGTGGAGGACCCAATTCCTCCTCAACAGCTAGATCAGCCGCCTATAACGGAGAGGCATTAAGGAGCTCCAGACAGAGCTTTCATGAACCGTTCCATGAACAACACACTTTACACGACCTTATCTCAGTTCAAAATGCTTTTCAAAATGCTTCTTGCGATTCGATGCCCTCGCAAGGCCCCCGAGGTTCAAGAGAACTCCATCAAATCATCAATGCCAGTTAACAGGGATCTGATATAAGGATTCGTTTAGACAAGAAACATGCGCAGGATGAGGCCTCCCTGCTCTGAACGTCAAGAGAACCAAAGAACAACTCTCTCTGAAGGTAGACTTCATGACACTCCACTTCTCATATGGGGCACACTGCAGAAAGAAGCTCGAATCATGAAAGTCGAACGCATCTTGAGAAAAACAAAGAGCAAGATTCCCTAGTTGATAGGGTAAAATTAGAAAACTTCATGCATGACATCCTCCAAGCTATCTAATGTACTTAAGATCAGTGTCGATGCTCAAAGAGCAACCACTTTACTCTGTCAAGAGAAGAATCTAGCGACTCAATCAGATCGATGAGAAAGGACGACCAAGTCCTTCGCAGCATCTGAGAAGTAGAAGATTGCTTGGAAAGGATAAAGAACGATGAGCACTACCCTAGCACGGCATACCGCCTCATTCCACCTCTTTTCAGTTAATCCATCCTTGATGCACCCATTCCGAAGAACTTTAAAGCTCCGTCAATTCGAGTCATACGATGGTGAATCAAACCCGACTGACCATATTAAGAGTTTTAAAACACTCATAATGGTCTATAATGCCACTGATGCGCTCATGTGCTGAACATTCCCTGCAACTTTGGAAGGGTCAGCAAGGGAATGGTACTCCCACCTCACTCCAGAGTTAATATTCTTCTTTGACCAGCTCGAGGAGCTCTTCAAAGAGCACTTCATTACTAGCTGCATGGCTGAAAAAAACAAGTGGTTCCTTATTGGAATTAAAGCAAAAGGACGGTGAACAGCTGAAGGACTTAATCAAGCGCTTCATAGCCAAAGCAATGTCCATCTCTTCCCTAGACTCATCAGTGGCAGCTGCCGCCTTCCACAATGTCACTCACAAAGACCTGAAAGTCTTCCTCACAAAGAATCCTCCACAAGTTTTTATCGACCTCCTAGAAAGTATTGACAAATATATATCAGTGTCGAGGAAGATCTTTATCCTCAAGGCAAGAATGATTCACCTACCGGGAACAAACAGAATATTACAAGCGAGGAAGGACCCATGAAGTTTCAGAAAGACGACGCATGTCAATGCCTGTCCCCCTTCACCACCACGCTTCGACAAGTTCACACCCCTTAACACAAGCGTGTAAGCCACTCTCATGGAAGTTGAGACGGACGGAATAATCTACCATCCCTCCAAGATGTCCATAGCTAGCAAAAGAAGAGACATGAACAAGGGGTGCGCGTTTCACAGAGACCATGGACACACCACTGACAACTGTCGAGCCCTCAAAGACAAACTTGAAGGCCTGATTCGCTGGGTTTAATTCTCTCAATTTGTCCAAAAACATAACAACATTGAAACCCCTATAGCACGGGAGGCTAATAAGCATTAACAGAGGCCCTCCGAATCACAAGACTCTGAACGCATGGCCATTCTTCACTCTATTCATGGTGCTCTGGCGAGGGGAGATTCCAACCCCTCTCGCAAAGAATTTGTAAGGGAAGTCAATTCAGTACATCGCATCCTGCCTACCAAGAGCACCAAGGTCTCGATATCATTCTCCAATAAGGACTTAGATGGTGTCCGAACACCTCATTACGACTGTAACCCTTGTTTTTCATTTTCTGTATTTTAGATGTATCTTTTTCGTCTTTTTGAGTATTTATTCATATTGTATTCTCCTACTTCGTTTTGAACTGTGTATTGGATCTTCATTCTCAATATATATTCATTTATTTGATTTTTTGTCCTTTATTTGATGTTCTTGATTCAAATGTATGCATATTATTTCATTTCTGGTTGTTCGGGCCATTATTTTTTATCCTCATTATTTAATTGTTCATGCCCAATTCTATTTATTCATTTCTCTTCCTATTCTATTTTCTTGTTGGATCTATTAAACCCTAAATAAAACCCTGTTCTATTAAATCCTTATTGGATCTTGGATCCAGTACCCATTAAAAACCCGTTCCTCAATACCCTATAACCCATCAGCACCTAAAACCATAATATCTTCACCTATATATACTAATCTCCTATTCAACCCTATTATTCAAAAACCCATCAGCCGCTTTCCACTTCTTCCCCTACCTCCTATTATCCCGACACCTGTTCTTCTAAACCCATCCCCTGTGCAACCTCTCCCCCATGATCCTCCCGACTGTAGTGAGCCCCCCGACCTCCTAACAACTTACTCCCGACCATCCCTTACTCCACAGTGACTCCGAACCCTCACCTCTACATCCGACGCTCCAGCGCCCTCCTCCCTGTCGCGACTCCATAGCGGCAACACAACAACCTTCCAGTGCTTCCCGTACACCTGTCTCCGTCGATAGCAAGCAGCAGACAGCACGACATTGTGCTATCTCCCCTCGCCGCTTGTCATCACCGTTCTCTTGACGCGTGCACACCCGGGCAGCCGTTGCTTGGCTCTTGTGTGCGGGTGTTGATCTTGTTTGCGTGTGATCGATCTTGTGTGTTCATGTGTTCGTGTGTTTGTGAGTCGTTCGTTGAATTCGTGCCCAGGAATCTGTTCCCGTTATTCTCTCTCTTTGCTTAGTTTCCGTCGTCGACTATAAGGTAAGTTACTTGTATAATTTCTGTTTGCATATACAAGTTGTAACCCCCCATTCCCGTAAATACATTTTTGCTGAATATTTTCTGTACTTTGATTATTCATCAATTCATTTTTGTTTTAATCTCGAATTAGACCTTCTACTAAAATCTTTTCAAACCGAAAATTATATTTACTTCGAATAATAGTATATTTTAATTTTATTTTTCATTTCTAAGTGATCGGCTATTTATATTATATATTGTTTGGATTATTTTATTAATCTGTTAAACTCGAATTACATTTTGATATATATGTATTATTATTATTATTATTACTGTTATTATGTTTATGATAATTGTTATTATTGCTATTATTATTATTAATTTTGAATGTTTATTAAATATCAATTTCTATGTACTAACAAAAAAACCAAAAGAAACCTGGCGATTTGAAAGGCGATTTGTAATTCAAAATCCCCCTTTTCCTCGGCGTCTTCACACCCCAGATCCCGGCGATCCGTCTCCCATCTCGAGTTCGCCTCTCTACTATATTTGTAGAGCTCACCATTCCCTACAGACCCATCTCCTCCTTTTGCGTTTTTGAGCTGATTCCTTTCGTCCTCTCTCTCCGCTGGCCGCTACATTTTGAGGCTTCGGTTGCCGTTGTGTGACGCTCTCTCCTCTCGCGATCTCCGTGTGGCCGCTTGAGGGGCGTATCCTCAGCCCTTCTACAGTGTTCCTGTGCTTGGCGAGCGTTGGCTGCCAGGAGTTATTCGTCTAGTCTCGTCCGACCTCTGTAAGTATTCCGACGTCTTAGCTGGTGCTGTTTTCTGGTCGTTTTGATCTTCTGGGTGGTTCTCTGGTTTCATTTCTTTGTTTGGGGCTGCCGATCTATTGATTGGTTTTGTGTTCCATTTATTGATTTCATTTTTGGAGCGTTCTATTTTTAGTGCTAGTTTTGTGCTCCCCATTCTCTGGGGACTTTTTGCTAGTGACTATCGCAGCTCTAGTCAGGGTTCTGACTGAGTTTTCTTCTATCTCGCCCGTTCTACCTTCTCCTCTCTTCCTCTCTACTTTCTCCGTTTCGTTGTTCTACTGATTGTAGAGTGCGACCCTTTCTTTTTTTTGGAGATTCCCTGTTTAGAAGAGGATCTGTTGTTGTTGGTTGCATTGATCTCCTTCTTCTTGACAGTAGGGTTCCTCTCTGCTCGTGCTCCTATTTTCTCTCCTCCTTAGTGGAGCTTTGTTGCTAGTCCAATTTTGGTAGCGCTGTTTCTATGGATCTTTTCAAGGATGTAGTGATCTCTGATTGGTCTGCTTCGTATCAGGATTTGCAGAGGGTTCCTTTGTCTTCATCGCCTTTGAGGCCCGATCTTCTTCGAGTTTGCTTCAAGTGCCTCCTTCCGGGGCATCTCAAGCGTGATTGTTTGAATAAAATAAAGTGCTTATTCTGTGATAAACTCGGTCACTCTCGTAACCGATGCTTTTCCCTTCAAAGTCTTTTAGGTTGGCCCAGAGGCCACACTTTACCGGCCAAACTCCTATCCTTCCTTAATTACCCCCGCTTAAAACTTAAGCTTCGGAATAGTTCGGATTCTTCTCACAGTAGGGTTGAGAGCCAGGATCTCGATTCCTCGGTCTTGGCCAAGAGTACAGCATCGAATTTCTCTCACTCTTGTCCTTCTCCCTGTGCCTCTATTGTCCCTCTTGATCGGCCGAATTTTGCTCTCCTTTTTAATAAGCGCAAAGTTTTGACGAGCCTTGTAGCCTTCCCTCGCCGGGCCTCTATCATGGTTCGTCCCTGCCTTAGCTCAGTGGTTCCGTCTTTGTTCAGGAGGTTGAGCAAATTTCCTGATTGTCTTAAATCCTATTCTTCGTATCTTTCATTGTGTAGCAGTACGAGGGAGACTGCTACTCTCTCCCGCTCTTTTACTCCCTCTATCCATCCAGATAGAGCTTATTTCGGGCTTAAGACCCCCTCTCTGTTCTACGAATATCCTTGTGCTTTGAAGATCTCTCATCCCTTTTGTTCTGCGATCTCGTTTCATCATCCAGGATCCCTATACTCCTGGTACCAACTTTTAGGAGCTCAATCATGGCTATATCAGATCCTGAGAGCTTTCGAATCCTTCTTGCTCTCCCTTCCCCCCATGCATGACTTTTGTCTTGATGGCTCCTCATCTCTCCTAGAGGCCAGCACCTCTAAGTCCCTCCCTTCTGTCCCGATGACTGCTCCCAGCGGCCTCTATTCCTCCCCGTATCCCATCTCAGTAGCTGTTTCTTCTGATGACCTTGAAGCGATTGCGGCCCCTTCTGCTCAGGCTGCCCTTCCCCCTGCCAAGCGCGTTTACATTAAGAAGGTTTTCGATCTTTCCAAGACTCGTGTGAGTGCTCGGCTTCTTGCGAGGAAAGCAGCCTCCGTGTCTGCTTCCGAGCCCGTTCTCTTTCGTGCTGCGACAGCTAGTTGTCGTCCCTGGTGTTAGCAGTGTCTCTTCGCCGTTGAGCCGCTAGAGTCTTCCTAGACTGCTAGTGGAGTCTGCCGTAGTCATGGAGAGAGACCTTCCCCCTCCCGTCTTGGGTCTGTCGCTCGAGGCTCTGGGCTGTTTTGTTTCTTTTGCTGGTCACTGAATGGCGCTTCCTTTCGTGGTCTCGCTCTCTGGATGGATTTTTACATTATTAAATTTTATTGTATTTCTTAATTCTAGCTTTATTCTTGTTTTACCTCTTGTAAAACCATTGATGCTTGCTTGTATTATTATTGCTTTATTGATTAATATATATTTTTTGATGGCTGGAGCCTTTGGGCTCTATCCGATTCATCAAAAAAAATTTCTATGTACTAACTGTATTTGTAGTTATTTCAAATTAATTCTATACTGTAATGCAAGTTACATTTTATTATAAATGTTAATTTTCTTTAATTAGTTATCTCATTTTCCTATTGGATTTGATATCTTATTCATACCCATTTTATAACCCAATATAATTAACCCAAACCCATTTACCACACTAACCCGGTTTACACCCAAACCCTATTATATCACCCTATATATTTTATTCCTGTATATCCTATTCTATTAACCTAGCTGCCCCCCCTTTTCACTTCGTCTTCCCGTACAAAACCCTAGCCTTCCTTCCGCTCATCTCTTTTCCATCGTCCTCGTCGGCCTCCCAGCTCTCCACCGTCAACAACAGCCAGTTGCCTCCCCTCCTCCTTCCTGTCGAGCGACGACCATCAGCAGCGCCCTGATGTGTCTCCTACGGTGCCACACCCCTTGCTCGACGACAGCTCCAGCAGCCCTCCCTATCGCGACTCCTCGTGACGCGGCAGACCCCGACGCCAGCAGACCCCGTCGCGTCACCCTGTGCCTCCGCAGAGCACCCTGCCTGTGCTCCTCCACCTTGCCGCCAGCCAGCCAGTGCTCTCCCTTGCGTCGTGCTGTGTCGCCCTTCCGACGACAGACAGTGACTAGTCAGCCTACAGTCGACGCACCGATCTCCCTGTGCTCCTCCAGAGCGATGCTAGCCAACCGCTCCGCTCTGCCTCTCCCCATCGCGATGCAACCCCACAAAAGCAGCAGCGTCAGCGGCATCATCACGCTGTCGTCAGCCCTGGCCACCATCGCCTTCCACAGCGGTGCCCACATTCCCCCCCGGCTGTTCTTCTTGATGGGTTACTGTGTGATGATGGAGTTTTGATCATGTTAAACCTCGACCATTTGATTGGATCTTGACCATCATCCAGATCTTGATAATCAGATCATCTTCATTATCTGATCAGATCTGAGCCGTCTGCTTGATCTTCATCTTGATCACTTCTTGATCATTTGATCTTGGCCGTTGTATTTGCATTGATCATCATCACCATCATCATCATCATCATTAAGATCTTGATCTTGAATGTTGGATATCTTTTGATCATCGCGATCGTGATCATCAACTTGATCTTGATCTTCAATCTCAGTTGTCTGATCATCTGATCTTGATCCCCATCAAGATCCGTTCCTGATCGGGATCATATTGATCATTTGCTTGTCGCCGTGACATTGGGATTCCGATCCAGTTATTCTTCGCATATTCGGATTAATCTAACGTCGTTCTAAAGGCAAGTCATCTCACTCTCGAATTATGTTGAATTCCTCAAGTTGATCCCTATTCATTATTGCATATTGTTATTGTTATCTATCGTTGGGATACTACAGATTTACACGAGTGAATCCAAGTAGTAGTCTTGACTTCGTGCCGTCTTTTTGCCTTCGACTTATTGAGATCTTACATGCATTCATATAGTTAATTATCGAATGCAGGAATAGGGATTACTATTGCATTTCATGTTATGACATTACACAACTATTGTAGATTATATACTAGTATTGATTTTTCATATGATTGAAGATGGTGTGCCAGTTGATTGTGATTAGTAAGATTATGGACATTATACATCTTAATACCATGCTCACATAGAGGTAACTTGCTGTGATTTATGATTGTTAACCCCTAACTCATTGTTCACAACTTTTTAATCATTTTTATTCAAAAAGAATATGTTGAAACCCCGACTTTTACTACCAACCTGAACATTACCATGCTGTTTTGACATAGATAATGTCATCAAAATTAATAACTTTATGAATATGAAATGTAGCCCCAGATGTCTGGTTTACTACCCTTTTGACGTAATTGAATTCTGAGTTATGATTTGTGAGATATCGCAGTTTTACCACTGCTGTGTCGTAGAATTCCAGATTCTAAAAACTGCTCCAATACTCAGATTTACATTTAATTTAACCAGGCTACCTGTAAGATAATGTCTTGAAATTTTGGATGTTGATACTAGACACAATATAGAACATTCCGTAATTTTCCTGGAATTAATTAATGGAGTTTCAGACCTGTTTCATATGTACAAACACAATTTTGCAAGTTCTGGCTGAACACAAATCCTGTGTAGTTTGCTATTTTGACACTTGATGCCACAACTATTATGTATCTAATTTATATGCATTGGAACCGGACAGGAGTCTAGTTTCTAGACCTTTTGACGGATCCACATTTGCTATCCTGTAGCAACGGAAATTCTGATTTTGGTACAACAACCTACGGCTATCCAGAATTGGGTTTCTATGTTTAATAATGTACAATTGAATCTATAATGTTGTATTTGGTGCATTTAATTGTGTAGAGTACATTGCATGATCCTAGGATTATTTTGTCATCATTCTCATTCACCTTTTTAATCGCATTGTCATCCCCCATTGATGTTTCTGCCCTTATTGTTCTGTATTAGTATTGCATGATTAAATAAAAGAATGTTAATCAAGCCGAGGTTAAGAGTTGACTAGGGTAGTTGATAATATAGTGACTGCAGTCGTGAATATAGGACTCGTCCCAAATTATCGTTATCGTCATTTTGCAAGAAATTGCGAATGGTCAGTATTATCGTTATTGTGCAAGAAATTGCAAATGGCCAGTGTTATCGTCATTGTGCAAGAAATTGCCAATTGCCAGTGTTATCATTATTGTGCAAGAAATTGCTCAATAGCCAGTGATTATTATTGAAATGTTGTATTGTGCCGAGTACATGACCTATAGAATCTACCACCTTAGTCTAAACGAAATTGATTGTATGCATGGAACCTGTAGTATTAGATGCAGTAGTATGTGTATTAGTTAGGATTAAAATGAATAATAGACTTAAAATCTTCATCGCATTGTCATTGCATTTTGTCATCGTCATTGAACAGTATTATCGTTATTGTTTATGATTATTGTTATTGTTTATTATTATCGTTATAAATCATCGTTATTGCACATTGTACGTTGTTATTGCACATTGTACTATTATCGCTTTTGTCACTGTTCGATACTATTGATTTCATTGTTCATTGAATTCATCGTTATACCGTTATTGTCACTGTTCCTCTGCTTCTCTACTTACTGTCCACGACTTGCTCTAAGGACATATTTTTCCTCACTTTTAGATGAAAAGCTTACAGGTAATCAGGGAGATTTGCCTGATGGACTAGGAGAACAACAATGGTGAAAGACTTGTGTTGCTGTGCCGTTGAATAATTATTATTTCTCTTTTTTTTGAACTTTTATAATTGAACATTGTTGTATTTGTGAGATTTTGATCCGAATATTATTATTGTTGATTCCAGATGTTGGATTTTTATTATGTTGGTTATTTTATGCTTAAATTTCAAGTATTGTTATTCATGTGGTTACGCCTTTAATGCATGCGTGGTTGTATTACTTCTTGTTCGTATTGTTGAGTTGAATCGATAACAACTCATGGGCGATGCAAGTCATTCGCAGGGCTATGTCACATGCTTGCATTCCGTAGATTTGGAAAGTGGGGTATGAAACAAGTACTAAATACCACCTGTAGTGTAGTTGCTTCAAGATCTATTATCATAAAAACCCTTGTTAGATCTTGTCTCTATGTGTTGATCCGTCCGTAGTTGTCTCATTGCACACACGACATGAAATAACTTAAAGATAATCAATTCTTGATGTACACATGCATGTTGTTGGTATGATGTCGTATGCTTGATTGTGTTAGTAATAGTACAACTCGTTGTAGACTTGTTAAACACCCTATACAATGTTGCTTGGATATCTAGTATACCATATTTCGTATTCTATTATGATTTGGATGTGTTTTATATAAACTAGTTGATTTTATGCATGAAGAAGATTTCTGTTTTTGTTGTTACCCAATTTTTGTTCAATATTTTAGACCATATTTTTTTTCAGTATATGAAAATTATTTGTGAATGTGAGTTGTAGAGAATTCTGTCTACTTTCCAGAATTTTTGACAGATCTCAGTTTCGATTTGTGAGTTGAAAGTTATTGCTATTTTACTACAGATGTGTAGAAAAAATTCCAGATTAGGTTTTATGTAAATTCTGGAGAGTGATTTATTTTATTACTGATGTTAAAGAAAATATTTTAATCCAATATTTTCTTGAGTACAACTAGACTTGATTGGGATTAACCCCTAATTTTTGTAGATTTAATTGATGACTTTTATAAATTATTCTATACTTGCAAACAACTACTATACTGGCAGAATTTTCTTACTGTTCAATAAGGAACATTAATTTCGACCAGTATCTAATTGTTGTTTATAAAAACTTTGTGAATATGAAATGTAGCAATCTGTATCTATTTTATTTCTCTTTTGACGAATCTAGATTTCGATTTGTATTTCGTAATCTATTGCTATTTTAGTACTGCTTTATCAAGAGTTTCAGATTTACAAATTTGCTTAATCTTGCTGTTTTCTGATTTTATTTGACTATACTATCACTATCAATATTGGAAAATTGTGAAATTATATTTTCTGATACTAGACATACTAGGGAATACCCCAGATTTTTCTTGAATTTAATAAGTAAGTTTTTATGCCGTTTTCCTATTTATGAACACAAACTTCTAATTTTTGGCTGAACATGTTTTCTAGGATACAATTCTGTTTTGAGTTATTTTTTGGAAATACCATATGACTTATATTTATCTTCTGCATTTGGCTGAGAGTCTATTTTCCAGAATTTCTGGCGAATCCAGATTTGCATGTTTGTGACAACGGGAATCCCAGATTTGGTGCAGTACTGTCTTGTTGTCCTGATCGAGAATTTTCGTTGTCTTAATCTTTTATGAGTAGTCTTTCACCTGTACATGTTTATGTTCCAACCTGAACCTGTTACTTGTTCATGCCATGTTATTCTTGCTCTTTTTTGTGACATGTACATGTCTGATTGATAATAATAACAAATAACCAAGTCGGGGTTAATGGAATGATCTAGTAGTGGAAAACATAGAAATGTGTACTTAGAAGGGGGTCCGTGTTTTCCACATGATTATCTATTATTTGTTACCTATTATATGATTATGCATGATCCTAATTATCGGTTTACCTAATTCCTGACTACATACTTCCTTATGAGAAGGTGTACTCAGAAGGGGGCCCGTGTTTTTTACCTGTTACCCAACTACATACTTCCTTATGATGCATGATTACCTATTACATGATACCTGTACCTGTACCTGTTTACCTGATACCTGAGTACACGACCCTATAGAATCCACTACGAAATGTAAACTTAACTTGTTTGAATGTAGCAACCATGTGGTAAAAATATGGGACGCATGAAGTGCTACCTAGTTAGGTTACGGACAAGACCTGTAATAACATAATCACTTGCACATTTCTATTTACCTGTACATGCTACCTGACACCTGTTTACCTGCTTGCATGATACTTGACACCTGTTACATGTCGCCTGTACCCTATTAGTATACCATGTACTTGATTCTGTTTCCTGATTTATGTTAGACATTCTATTTTGCTATTTCACTCATTCCATGCCATGTTTGCTTCTGCTGTATGTCTATATTTGTTTATCTTTTACTGTACTTGTGCATGCACTACAAGCGGCCCGTAACTTGCATTGACGGGCATTTTGTTTCTCTTTTCTTTTCCTGCAATTTGTTAAATTGCAGATTTTGGTGATCAGCTGCCACTAGAGTAGGTGATCAAAGATTTTAGTTGCTGGAGTTCTTGCTATATTTATTTCTCTACTATTCCTAAATAAATGTACTTGCTACATGAATTTTGCATTGGGCAGTTTGACCCAGGATTGATGACTTCTCTCCAGATCTGGTTTAAGTAAATCCTGTTGGTATATCGATTCATTCATGCATGCATTGTTGATTTCTCCTTGTTGTCTCTTGATTATTCCTATAAAATGTTGTAAATATCCTGACAGCTTATGGATGATGAAAATCATTCGCTGGAGTTAGTCATGTATCCGTATTCCATTTTTTTTTGGGAAGCAGCGCGTGACAAGGTTTTTAGTGGTATCAGAGCTCAGTTTTGGTTAATGTATTAGTTTGACTGTTATATTAGACCAGTTTGGCTCGATCAGGATTGGCTCAATAGTACACAGACCTTGCATACATAAATCAATTAAAATCCACTTTGATCTGGATGCTGATTATTTTTTTATCTTGTACAGATCATGGCTCGCAGAGGTTCCACTTCTCATTCTCAGGAAGATAAGCCTGGGCATGAGGTCATTACCAATGTGTTAGAATGGTTGATCAATATGCAGCAAAGCCACAGTGACCTTGTGATGGCTGCTTTGGAAGCTGCCCAGGTTTCGAATCTCGGTGTGCCTACACAGGTAGCTCTCCCTCCTCGTCTGGGTACAGTTACAGATTTCATGAGGCTGCACCTTGACAGATTCTCGGGCACTGAGACGCCTTTGGAGGCTGAATAGTGGCCGCTTTTGGCAGCACGAGTTGCCGATGCCGATCGAGTGGATGTGGTGACCATCCAGTTGGTGGACCTATCCCACATTTGGTGGAGGTTTGAGTCCGAAAGACTCGCTCGGCCTATTGCTTGGGCTACATTTACCAGGAGCTTCTTGGAGAAGTTCTTCCCTAGTAGCACTCGAGCTGAAATGGAGCAACAGTTCCTGGCCCTGAAACAGGTTGGTCGTTGTTCTATTTTGAAATTTTTGTTACATATTGTTCATGCAATGTTGTAACATGAGGCTATCTTGGAACATGGCTCCAGGTCAGTAGATGAGTATGCGGTAAAATTTACCAGACTTAGCCGCTTCGCAGCCGTTCTTGTAGCAAACTATGTGGACAGGGCTCGTAGATTCACGCTGGGGCTTGAGTGAGATATTCAGATGCATCTCGTTTCCCTTCGCTTACGTACTTATGCTGAGGCTCTTGAGGCAGCCCGAGCTTAAGAGAAGGCTTGTAGCAGGTTGGCTCCTACCCAGCGGACTGTTCCGTACTCTGTTCTTGTTGCTATGCCTTATGGTAGGCCGACTCGAAGGCCTGTCCCAGCCCATCCTGTCAGGGCAACTCCCTACTCTTCTGCTGCTCCCTAGGGGAGCTAGTTTCTGCGACTTCTGCCAGCTGGTTGGGCATGATCGCAGGAATTGTAGGAGCGCCATCTGCCGGTGCTTTGGATGTGGTGCTACTGACCATTCAGTGCGGGATTGCCCGCAGTGGAGGATGGCTCTTCCAGCCAGGGGTCCACTACAGCTGTGCCACTCTGATCGGGGTAGACTTCCAATAGCATCCAACGATGCTAACCGACGAACCAAGCAGAAAGAAAGGAATGGACGACACCAGAATCAAGGAATATGGGTATGAAAGAATGAATTCACACCCAACAAGAAATCAAACCAAAAGGACGACTGAAAAATACGGAAGAATCAAGGAATCAAGAATCCAATAAGAAGGGCCCAAAAGACAAGAGTAAGACTAGCATCCAGAATCTGTGTTTGTGTCATATTTCAATTTTGCATGCATGGTTGGTGATATATTGCACAGATTCCCGTTCGAGCCAAGCTTGTCTAATATATTAGTTGCCTAATACATTAGCCAAACCTGATGCTCTGATACCACAAAAAACCCTGTCACGCCCCGCTCCCCAAAAATACAGAATACGGGCACGTAACAAAAGCCCAGCGAATGATTATTATTATCCTTAAGCTGTTTCAGAAATCTTTGCAACGCATCACAGAATATATCAGAGTCGGAAGCAAAAGTGAAACCAACATGCAACATTGAACCAGTTTTACCAACAGAAATTACTTGAAATCAAACATCATATTCTCAAATAAACAGTCTGGAAAAACAATTATTCTGGGTCACATCGCCCAATACAAATAATACTCAAGTCTCAAGTACAGAAATAATCAAGTTCACGAATACAGAATAAAGTTCTAATAGAAATAATAATCAGCAACTAAGACTGCGAACCACCAGTACCTTCATGAATCTATCCACCGTAATCTGCAATCATCGAATGTAGGAAAAAGGAAAAGAAGAAAACACAGTACCCGTCAATGGCAAGTCCGGGTCACAAATAGAATAGGATACAAGCACATGGAAAAAACTAAATAGATCTAACTAACATCTGAAACAGACCAAAGATGGTATGGTAAACTCAACCAACATAGTATCCTAGCAGATGTCTCAGATATTAAGTGTCAAGTGTCATATAACAGATATGTCAGGTAAACAGATATTCAGATATGTCAGGTAAATCAGATAACAGATATTCAGATAAATCAGATAACAGGTATTCAGATTCAGATTCTGATTTCCATATATCAGATCTCAG
Source organism: Hemerocallis citrina (assembly GCA_017893485.1). Classification (NCBI taxonomy): domain Eukaryota; kingdom Viridiplantae; phylum Streptophyta; class Magnoliopsida; order Asparagales; family Asphodelaceae; genus Hemerocallis; species Hemerocallis citrina. The sequence continues at coordinate 312,402,056 of CM030358.1, forward strand.
ATTTCAGACCTCAAAAATATATTCAGATCTCAGATTTCAGATTAATGTAAGTCTTGTGTGATTACTATCTAGGTAGCACTTCATGCGCCATACTTTTATCACATGGTTGCTACAGTCAAAACAATTTTGTTTGTAGATTTCGTAGGGGACATTATAGGGCCGTGTACTCAGGGTCAGACAGATATCAGAACAGACAGATAGAACCTAGTGGTCTCTTCTCCTCTACACCTTCCTATAAGAAGTAAAGTAGACAGGGTCAGAAACAGACAGATAGAACCTAGTGGTTCTCTTCTACTCTACACCTTCTTACATACGAAGCAATGTAGACAGGGTCAGAATACAGATAATTATATGGAAAACACGGGCCCCCTTCTAAGTACACATTTCTATGCTTTCCCACTACTAGATCTTTCCCATACCCCGGCTTGATTACTTTTGTTGTAGTTATTAACAAACATGAATGTGAGATAAAGGGTGTCAACTAACATCATATGATCAGGTTTAGGTTTAGGGCATCAGATCAGTAAGTATAGATGCTATACATTCACAAATACGAGCAAAATGGTATATGTTTGTAATCAGAACAGCAAGACCAATCTGTACTAAAACAGTGATCCAAAGATCTACAGAATGCAAATCATGATCCGTCAAAGGATCTGGAAAGTAGACTTCCACACGCTTTTAACGGGTATAATAAATACATATACTGGTTCACAACATCTCGACTCAAAACACAATTCAACACAGTTTTCATGTACAGTCAGAAAACAGGGGGATAACTTAAACCACATGAAAACAGCATACAAAGTCATTAATTAAATCCACGAAAAATCTGGGGTAATCCCCTATATGTATAGTCTCAAAATATAGATTTTCATATTTTTCCAGAAAGTATAGATATGTTTTTCAAAAATGGAAAATAACACATAACACAGTTTTGATGGATCTGGAATTCTTCAACACCGCTGTACAAAATCATGCATATCTTGCACACAGCGCATCAAAATCCACTTCCGCCAAAACAGGGTGAAAGTATACACAATTACCCAACTTTCATATCTCACATAAAATATTCATACAGTAATTAGAAGTAAGGTGAACACGGCATTCAACATACAATCACACGCAGTTTACAGCAAAAGCGATCTATAGAAAAGGATGTAAAGCATCACTCAAAACTCATCTTTTAATTATCACAAAAATCAGAGAACTACCTAACATCATATTGAAACACTGGACAAAATCTTGTAGCATGAAATTATGTCTAACTTGGATCTTGAAAATAAATTGTCCACAAAAATTACCTCGAACTGATTCTGGAAACTACCAACATACAGTTACTAAAATAATCATAACTACTCCATACGAACTCCAAACAGGGTGAAATCAGTGGGATTAGAAATTAGATTCAATTCTCTACAAATTACTCAGATATAGTCATGTGGAGATTCGGACTCTAATTCAGGTAAAAACTGCAATCAATCCAGTTCAATCCAAATTTCCAGATTTCTCAACTAAGTTTCAAAACGTCATAACTTCCTCAAAAATCATCCAAACTCTTCCAAATTCAAAACACTGTCTACCCATTGTCTAAATATCATATCTAAGGGTTTCTAACATGTCAAAATCCAATATTTCTCATATGGGTGTTCAAACATATATCGGGTATACAATATATCACATACGCGGTAAAAATCGCGTTTGGGTGAATCCTAAGGCACAAACCTATCAAACTTCATGTCCTAAGTCGTCTATGGCCTGTTTTGATCAATAGAGACGAAATCCACAAATAAAAACATGATCTTGGTCCGTCTCTAGTCTCAACCTATCCTATGTGTGAACTTTCTACTTGTATCAACCTAAGAAATTTAAGTACAAGTTACTTGCCTTTATGTGATGACGAACGTGACAAATCCAAGCCTTTCAAAGAAAACCCACGAGCAAGACGCCTTCTAACGCGATTTCTAGCGAAACCCACGAACAAAACGCTCCAACGATTGATCTCTTGACCCACGAACCAAAGAGGGAGATGCCCACAACTCAATACAGCGAGGGGGGATGTTGAGGTGCTGTTTTGGGATGGTTGGGTGCTGGCTTGGGTGCTGGCCGGACACAAGAAGGAGAGGAGAGATGAGTTTTTGAAGCGGAGTTGTAGAATATAGTGGATGGGGGATTATATGTGGTCGCCAAATGCAAGAAGGAGGGGAGAAGAGGGTCGGCCTGGGGTATATGGAGGCAGGCCGGGATAGGAATAGGAGAGGGAGCCGGCTACAATTAGAGAGGGAGAGAAAATAGATTAGGGTTAAGGGTTAATAGATGAAGGGGGTATTTATAGGGAATCAAATGTAGGGTTAATGGGTAGTGGATATCCATAGGAAACAATAGGTATACAATTGGGTAATGGATATTGGGTAGATTTCAAATGGAGATACAAAATACAATGAATCCTATAGCTCCTAAAAATCTCCTTGAGGCCAAAAAATCTCAAATTGGTCAAAACTCTCGTAAAAATCCACCATGACCCTAAAATAATATTTATACATGATCGGGATCAAGAAATTGAGAAAAAGAGCTCAAAATGTCGAAAAACGGCCAAACGGCGTACAATCACAAAAGGAGGTCAAAACTGCTAGAAAAAGTATTATAGAATAAAGATAATTAAATTTATTGATCCGAAAAATACAATGGAAAATAATAATTCACAAAAATGAAAAATACCCTCAAAATACCAAAAGTGAAAAACAGGGGTTACAATCCTACCCCCCTACAAGAAAATTTCGTCCTCGAAATTAAAAAGAAAGGTACATAGGATAACCCCAACAAAACCAAACAGCCAAACACAAAACAAACAATTACTCAAACAAGTGAGGAAACTTCTGCTGAATTTCCTCCTCCAACTCCCATGTCGACTCACCAGGCGAGTGAGGATTCCAAGCAACACGAACCAGCTTAATGACCTTGTTCTTAAGCACTTTCTCCCGCCGATCCACAATAGCAACTGGCGGAATCTCACAAGTCAAATCCGGCCTAACGGTCAACTCTGAATAGTCGATCACGTGGCTCTCATCTCGGATATATCTCCTGAGTTGTGAGACATGGAAAACATCGTGCACTCCCGATAAAGCTGGCGGCAATGCGAGACGATAGGCCACCTTGCCTACTCGCTCCAAAATCTCGAACGGTCCAATAAACCTCGGGCTAAGCTTGCCCCCTGCCACCGAACCGAATGACACCGCGCCACGGCGATACCTTGAGAAAAACATGGTCACCAACTGCGAACTCCAACGCCCTGCGATGAACATCCGCCCACCGCCTCTGCCTGTCCTGAGCTTCTTGCAAGTGCTTCCTAATCTGAACCACTGCATCAATTGTCTTGGTGATCAACTCTGAACCCAACAACTTTCTCTCGCCAACATCATCCCAGCACACTGGCGATCTACACTTCCGCCCGTAGAGTGTCTCGAACGGAGCAGCTTTAATACTAGCTTGAAAGCTGTTATTGTAAGAGAACTCTACCAGATGCAAATGATCTTTCCAAGACCCACCAAACTGAAGCATGCAGGATCTTAACATGTCCTCAAGAATTTGAATAGTCCGCTCTGACTGTCCATCAGTCTGGGGATGAAAAGCTGTACTGTACTTTAATTTGCTCCCCAAACTGCTCTGAAGACTCTCCCAAAACTGAGACCTGAATCTCGTATCCCTGTCGGATACAATACTAACTGGAAACCCATGAAGTCTGACAATCTCTTGCATATACCTCTCGGCAAGGCTCTCAGTAGACTGACCGTCACGAAAAGGAATGAAGTGAGCACTCTTCGTCAAACGGTCAATGATCACCCAACTAGCATTATGACCCTTCGGACTGCTTGGCAAAGCAGTCACAAAATCCATGGTGATATGTTCCCACTTCCACTCTGGAATAGGAAGCGGTTGAAGAAGTCCTGCGGTTCTCTGATGTTCTGCTTTAACCTGCTGACAGATCAAACACTGCGAAACAAACTGCGCGACAGCCCTTTTCATACCATGCCACCAGAAATGAAGCCTCAAATTCCGATACATCTTAGTACCACCGGGATGAATAAAATCCGAAGACTGATGAGCTTCTTCAAGTAACCTCTGACGAACTTCTCCTTTAGGGACACACAACTGGGAACCAAAACAAAGAGAACCATCTGCATGAATAACCATGTCCGTCCTGGACCCAGACTTAATCTCAGCACGAAACTTCTGCAACTGTGCATCGCTAGCCTGCGCCTCTTTAATCTGCTCAACAAGAGACGACTGCAGCTGGAGCGCCAAACATCTCCGACCAGAACTCGGCAACACAACATCAAGCTCCAACCTTCTCATCTGCTCAATGAGATCTTTCTGCTGAGTAAGAAACGAAACCGTTGGTCTCCTGCTCAAAGCATCAGGCACCAAGTTTACTTTACCACGATGGTATTGCAAACTGATGTCATACTCGGCCATAAGTTCCAACCAACGCCTTTGCCTCATGTTCAACTCCTTCTGGGTGAAGACGTACTTGAGACTTTTGTGGTCTGTAAAGATCTCCACTCGGCCTCCAAGCAAATAATGCCTCCACAGCTTCAAAGCAAAAATCACTGCCGCTAACTCCAAGTCATGAGTAGGATAGTTCTTCTCATGCGGCCTCAACTGCCTTGATGCATACGCAACAACACAGCCCTTCTGCATAAGAACTGCTCCAAGACCTTTACCAGAAGCATCACAGTGAACTACAAATTCACCTGAACCATCTGGAATAGTCAACACAGGCGCTGACGTCAGTCTGTCCTTCAACTCAACAAAAGCCACATTGCACTCCTCAGACCAACAAAACTTCTGATCCTTCCCAGTCAATTTAGTCAAAGGTCCTGCTATCTTCGAAAAATCCTGGACGAACTTCCGATAATAGCCAGCCAAACCAAGAAAACTCCTGACTTCTGAAACTGACTTGGGAATAGGCCAATCCTTCACAGCTTCAATCTTGGCAGGATCCACCGAAATACCATCGCCAGAAACAATGTGCCCCAAGAAAGAAATCCTGTCGAGCCAAAACTCGCACTTGCTCAGTTTTCCATAGAGTTGATGCTCTCTCATAGTCTGCAGAACCACTCTAAGATGCTCAGCATGATCTTCCCGATTCTTAGAATACACTAGAATATCATCAATGAAGACCACCACGAACTTATCCAAATACAACCGGCGCATTCGTCACTCCGAACGGCATCACAAGATACTCATAGTGCCCGTATCTAGTCCTGAAAGCAGTCTTCGGTATGTCTGCAGCCGTCACCTTAACTTGGTGATATCCAGAACGAAGATCCAACTTCGAGAAAATAGTAGCCCCACTCAACTGATTAAACAAATCATCAATCCTGGGCAACGGATACCGATTCTTCACCGTAACTCTGTTCAGCTCTCGGTAATCCACGCACATCCGACGACTTCCATCCTTCTTATCAACAAAAAGGACAGGAGCACCCCAAGGCGAAACACTGGGTCTGATAAAACCCAAATCAAGCAACTGCTGAATCTGCACCTTAAGCTCTGCCAGCTCAACCGGTGCCATCCTGTAGGGACTCTTCGATATCGGTTCTGTTCCAGGCTGAACATCAATACCGAACTCCACTTCCTTATCAGGGGGTAAGCCAGGCAATTCATCTGGAAAAACATCCAAGAAATCCCGAACGACAAGAGTATCACCCAGATGCTCGGCGTGCCTCTCGTGGTTGAGATAGAGAAATCCAAAACAATGCAAAGATGGAGAAACAACAACATGATCCTGGGACCTGTGGGTTATGGGCCCACAACGCTTCTGCTGCGCCACTCTGATCGGGGTAGACTTCCAATAGCATCCAGCGATGCTAACCGACGAACCAAGCAGAAAGAAAGGAATGGACGACACCAGAATCAAGGAATATGGGTATGAAAGAATGAATTCACACCCAACAAAAAATCAATCCAAAAGGACGACTGAAAAATACGGAAGAATCAAGGAATCAAGAATCCAATAAGAAGGGCCCAAAAGACAAGAGTAAGACTAGCATTCAGAATCTGTGTTGGTGTCATATTTGAATTTTGCATGCATGGTTGGTGATATATTGCACAGATTTCCGTTCGAGCCAAGCTTGTCTAATATATTAGTTGCCTAATACATTAGCCAAACCTGATGCTCTGATACCACAGAAAATCCTGTCACGCCCCGCTCCCCAAAAATACGGAATACAGGTACGTAACAAAAGCCCAGCGAATGATTATTATCATCCTTAAGCTGTTTCAGAAATCTTTGCAACGCATCACAGAATATATCAGAGTCGGAAGCAAAAGTGAAACCAACATGCAACATTGAACCAGTTTTACCAACAGAAATTACTTGAAATCAAATATCATATTCTCAAATAAACAGTCTGGAAAAACAATTATTCTGGGTCACATCGCCCAATACAAATAATACTCAAGTATCAAGTACAGAAATAATAAAGTTCACGAATACAGAATAAAGTTCTAATAGAAATAATAATCAGCAACTAAGACTGCGAACCACCAGTACCTTCTTGAATCTGTCCACCGTAATCTGCAATCATCGAATGCAGGAAAAAGGAAAAGAAGAAAACACAGTACCCGTCAATGGCAAGTCCGGGTCACAAATAGAATATGATACAAGCACATGGACAAAACTAAACAGATCTAACTAACATCTGAAATAGACCTAAGATGGTATGGTAAACTCAACCAACATAGTATCCTAGCAGATGTCTCAGATATTAAGTGTCAAGTGTCAAATAACAGATATGTCAGGTAAATCTGATAACAGATATTCAGATAAATCAGATATCAGGTATTCAGATTCAGATTCAGATTTCCATATATCAGATCTCAGATTTCAGACCTCAAAAATATATTCAGATCTCAGATTTCAGATTAATGTAAGTTTTGTGTGATTACTATCTAGGTAGCACTTCATGCGCCATACTTTTATCACATGGTTGCTACAGTCAAAACAATTTCGTTTGTAGATTTCGTAGGGGACATTATAGGGCCGTGTACTCAGGGTCAGACAGATATCAGAACAGACAGATAGAACCTAGTGGTTCTCTTCTCCTCTACACCTTCCTATAAGAAGTAATGTAGACAGGGTCAGAAACAGACAGATAGAACCTAGTGGTTCTCTTCTACTCTACACCGTCTTACATAAGAAGCAATGTAGACAGGGTCAGAATACAGACAATTATATGGAAAATATGGGCCCCCTTCTAAGTACACATTTCTATGCTTTCCCGCTACTAGATCTTTCCCATACCCCGGCTTGATTACTTTTGTTGCAGTTATTAACAAACATGAATGTGAGTTAAAGGGTGTCAACAAACATCATATGATCAGGTTTAGGTTTAGGGCATCAGATCTGTAAGTATAGATGCTATACATTCACAAATACGAGCAAAATGGTATATGTTTGTAATCAGAACACCAAGACCAATCTGTACTAAAACAGTGATCCAAAGATCTACAGGAATGCAAATCATGATCCGTCAAAGGATCTGGAAAGTAGACTTCCACACGCTTTTAACGGGTATAATAAATCCTTATACTGGTTTACAACATCTCGACTCAAAACACAATTCAACACAGTTTTCATGTACAGTCAGAAAACAGGGGAATAACTTAAACCACATGAAAACAGCATACAAATCATTAATGAAATCCACGAAAAATCTGGGGTAATCCCCTATATGTATAGTATCAAAATATAGATTTTCATATTTTTCCAGAAAGTATAGATATGTTTTTCAAAAATGGAAAATAACACATAACACAGTTTTGATGGATCTGGATTTCTTCAACACCGCTGTACAAAATTATGCATATCTTGCACACAGAGCATCAAAATCCACTTCCGCCAAAACAGGGTGAAAGTATACACAATTACCCAACTTTCATATCTCACATAAAATATTCATACAGTAATTAGAAGTAAGGTGAACACGGCATTCAACATACAATCACACGCAGTTTACAGCAAAAGCGATCTATAGAAAAGGATGTAAAGCATCACTCAAAACTCATCTTTTAATTATCACAAAAATCAGAGAACTACCTAACATCATATTGAAACACTGGACAAAATCTTGTTGCATGAAATTATTTCTAACTTGGATCTTGAAAATAAATTGTCCACAAAAATTACCCCGAACTGATTCTGGAAACTACCAACATACAGTTACTAAAATAATCATAACTACTCCATACGAACTCCAAACATGGTGAAATCAGTGGGATTAGAAATTAGATTCAATTCTCTACAAATTACTCAGATATAGTCATGTGGAGATTCGGACTCTAATTCAGGTAAAAACTGCAATCAATCCAGTTCAATCCAAATTTCCAGATTTCTCAACTAAGATTCAAAACGTCATAACTTCCTCAAAAATCATCCAAACTCTTCCAAATTGAAAACACTGTCTACCCATTGTCTAAATATCATATCTAAGGGTTTCTAACATGTCAAAATCCAATATTTCTCATATGGGTGTTCAAACATATATCGGGTATACAATATGTCACATACGCGGTAAAAATCGCGTTTGGGTGAATCCTACGGTACAAACCTATCAAACTTCTTGTCCTAAGTCGTCTATGGCCTGTTTTGATCAATGGAGATGAAATCCACGAATAAAAACATGATCTTGGTCCGTCTCTAGTCTCAACCTATCCTATGTGTGAACTTTCTACTTGTATCAACCTAAGAAATTTAAGTACAAGTTACTTGCCTTTATGTTATGACGAACGTGACAAATCCAGGCCTTTCAAAGAAAACCCACGAGCAAGACGCCTTCTAACGCGATTTCTAGCGAAACCCACGAACAAAACGCTCCAACGATTGATCTCTTGACCCACGAACCAAAGTGGGAGATGCCCACAATTCAATACAGCGAGGGGGGATGTTGAGGTGCTGTTTTGGGATGGTTGGGTGCTGGCTTGGGTGCTGGCCGGACACAAGAAGGTGAGGAGAGACGAGTTTTTGAAGCGGAGTTGTAGAATATAGTGGATGGGGGATTATATGTGGTCGCCAAATGCAAGAAGGAGGGGAGAAGAGGGTCGGCCTGGGGTATATGGAGGCAGGCCGGGATAGGAATAGGAGAAGGAGCCGGCTACAATTAGAGAGGGAGAGAAAATAGATTAGGGTTAGGGGTTAATAGATGAAGGGGGTATTTATAGGGAATCAAATATGGGTTAATGGGTAGTGGATATCCATAGGAAACAATAGGTATACAATTGGGTAATGGATATTGGGTAGATTTCAAATGGAGATACAAAATACAATGAATCCTATAGCTCCTAAAAATCTCCTTGAGGCCAAAAAATCTCAAATTGGTCAAAACTCTCGTAAAAATCCACCATGACCCTAAAATAATATTTATACATGATTGGGATCAAGAAATTGAGAAAAAGAGCTCAAAATGTCAAAAAACGGTCAAATGGCGTACAATCACAAAAGGAGGTGAAAACAGCCAGAAAAAGTATTATAAAGATAATTAAATTTATTGATCCGAAAAATACAATGGAAAATAATAATTCACAAAAATGAAAAATACCCTCAAAATACCAAAAGTGAAAAACAGGGGTTACACTCTGACTGCTGCTAAGGTTGAGTCAGCAGAAAGGGTTATTACAGGTACATTTTGCATTTTGTTATTTTGTTGTTTTCTGTTGCTTCTTTCATTGTCTTGCATTATTATTTTATATTATCTTTCTGCATTATGTTTTCCTCACCCCTTGATCATCAATTCTTTTTCCCTTAATTTTTGATTTTATCTTAGGTTTTTTCCTTGTTTGTTCCTTTCCTTCTCATGTTCTCTTTGATTCCGGGGCAATCCATTCCTTCGTCTCTTCTCGTTTTGTATCTCGACATTAGTTCTATTACAGCATCATGTCAGAGACTTGGAACATTATCCGGGAGTGCAAACAGAGTCTTGTGGTTATCGGTGGCACAGATTTCAAGGCCAATCTAATTATAATTGGGAATTTAGGATTCGATGTCATTCTTGGTATGGATTGGTTGGGTGAATCCCATGCCATCATTGATTGCCGTGCCAAGAAAGTTGTATTATGGATTCCAGGTTGTGCAGAGTTTGAGTTCCATACCGGGGAGACACCCCTTGGATGAGCTAAGACTGCAGTTGATCAGGAGGTTTGTCTGATGGAATTGCATTCAGGCTGTGAGGCTGCACCTCTAGTACTACGGGAATTCCTGGATGTCTTTCCAATGGAGTTGCCTAGCTTACCCCCTGATAGGTAAGTGGATTTTCATATTGAAGTTCAGCATGGTATGGCCCGATATCGAGAAGTCCCCACAGGATGGCACAGGTTGAGCTAGCAGAGCTTAAGGTACAGATTCAGGATTTCCTTGATTTGGGGTTCATCAGACCCAGTGTTTCGCCGTGGGGTGCTCCAATTCTTTTTGTCAACAAGAAGGATGGTAGTCGTCGACTGTGCGTGCATTATTGAGAACTAAACAGCGTTATTGTGAAGAACCTGTATCCGCTGCCTAGGATCAATATCTTATTTGATCAGTTGGGCAGAGTAGCTGTCTACTCGAAGTTGGATCTTCGTTCAGGGTATCATCAGGTCAAGGTGAAGGCGACTGTTGTGCAGAAGACTGCATTCAGGACCAGATATGGGCACTATGAGTATCTTGTGATGCCGTTCGGGATCATGAATGTGCCAGCTGTATTCATGAGTCTGATGAACAGGGTCTTCTCCCAGTTCCTGGACAAATTGTGGTGGTCTTCATTAATGACATTCTGGTGTATTCTCAGAACCGGGAGGATCATGCTGAGCATCTTAGGTTGGTTCTGTAGACCTTGAGGAAAAATCAGCTTTATGGGAAACTCAGCATGTGTGAGTTTTTGCTCGAAAAAGTTACTTTCTTGGTGCACATTATCTCACGCAGTGGTAATTCTGTGGATCCGTCCAAGGTTGCATCTTTGAAAGATTGGCCAGTTCCCAGGTCAGTTTCAGAGGTGATGAGTTTCCTTGGTCTAGCCGGCTATTATCAAAAATTCATCCAAAATTTTTTGAAGGTAGTAGGACCATTGACTAAGCTGATAAGGAAGGATCGGAAGTTTTGTTGGTCTGAGGCTTGTAGTGAGGCTTTTGCAGAGTTGAAGAGCAGGTTGACGTCAGCGCTAGTGTTGACTATTCCAGATGGTTCAGGCAGATTTGTATTTCATTGTGACGCTTCGGGCAAGGGTCTTGGAGCAGTTCTGATGCAGAAGGGCCGAGTTGTTGCTTATGCATCAAGGCAATTAAGGCCGTATGAGTAGAACTATCTGACTCATGATTTGGAGTTAGCAGCAGTGATCTTCGCTTTGAAGCTATGGAGATACTATTACTTGGGGATCGAGTGGAGATCATCACTGACCAAAAAAAGTCTCAAGTACGTCTTCACCCAAAAGGAATTGAACATTAAGCGAAGGAGTTGGTTGGAACTTATGGCCGATTTTGACATCAGTTTGTAATACCATCCTGGTAGAGTGAACTTGGTGCCAGATGCTTTGAGCAGGAGACCGGTAGTCATGTTCCTAACTGAGCAGAGAGATTTAGTTGAGCAGATGCGGAGGTTGGAGTTGGATGTGTTGTTGCCGAGTTCTGATCGGAGTTGTTTGATGCTTCAGTTTTAGTCGTCTCTTATTTATCAGATTAAAGAGGTGCAGGCAGGTGATATGCATTTGCAGGGTTTTAGATCAGAGGTTAAGGCTGGTTCCAAAACAGATATGGTTATTCTTGCTGATGGATCGCTTCGTTTTGGGTCTAGGTTGAGTGTCCCGAAGGGTGACGTTCGTCAGATGTTGCTTGAGGAAGCCCACCAGTCATCATATTCTATTCATCCTGGAGGTACTAAGATGTGCAGGGACTTGATGGTTCATTTCTGGTGGCACGGTATGAAGAGGGCTGTGGCTCGGTTTGTGTGTCAGTGTTTGATATGCCAGTAGGAAAAGGCAGGGCATCAGAGAACCGCTGAACTTCTTCAACTGCTTCCCATTCTGGAGTGGAAGTGGGAACACATCACTATGGATTTTTTGACTACTTTGTCGAGGAGTCCTAAGGGTCACAATGCCATTTGGGTGATTGTTGACCGACTGACGAAGAGTGCTCACTTTATTCCCTTCCGAGTCGGACAGTCTATTGAGAACCTAGATGAGAAGTACATGCAAGAGATTGTCAGACTTCATGGGGTTCCAATAAGTATTGTATCCGATAGGGATACGAGATTCAAATCTCAGTTTTGGAAGAGCCTTCAGAGTTGTTTTGGGAGTAAACTGAAGTACAGTACAACTTTTCATCCTCAGACTGATGGACAGTCAGAGAGGACCATCCAGACTCTTGAGGACATGTTGAGGTCCCGTGTGATGTAGTTTGGTGGATCATGGGAGGACCATTTGCATCTCGTAGAGTTCTCGTACAATAATAGCTTTCAGGTTAGTCTTAAAGCTGCACCGTTCGAGGCACTTTATAGGCGGAAGTGCAGGTCACCAGTGTGCTGGGATGACATTGGTGAGAGGAAGTTGTTTGGTCCGGAGTTGATTACCAAGACAGTTAATGCGGTGACTCAGATCAGGAAGCATCTTTAGGCAGCTCAGGATAGGCAGAGGCGATGGGCTGATGTCCATCGGAGAGCTTTGGAGTTTGAGGTTGGTGACCATGTTTTCCTTAAGGTATCGCCTTGGCGAGGTGTCATTCGGTTTGGTGGTGGGGGCAAGCTCAGCCCTAAGTTTATTGGACCGTTTGATATCGTGGAACGAGTAGGCAAGTTGGCCTATCATCTTGCATTGCCACCAGATTTATCAGGAGCACATGATGTTTTCCATGTCTCACAACTCACGAGATATATCTGCGATGAGAGCCACGTGATCGACTATTTTGAGTTGACCATTTGGTAGGATTTGACCTGAGAGATTTCGCTAGTTTCTATTTTTGATCGGCAGGAGAAAGTGCTTAAGAACAAGGTCATCAAGCTGGTTAGTGTTTCTTGGAATCCTCACTCGCTGGGTGAGTCGACTTGGGAGTTGGAGGAGGAGATCCAGCAGATTATTTCTCATCTGTTTGAGTAGCTTTGTTTTGTTCTTTCTTTTTCTTTTTGGGATTACCCTATGTACCACTTGATTGAATTTTGAGACGAAATTCTTCTTTTTAGGTGGGTAGGATTTGTAACCCCTGTTTTTCATTTTCTGTATTTTGGATGTATTTTTTTCTTTTTGAGTATTTATTCATATTGTATTCTCCTACTTCTTTTTGAACCGTGTATTGGATTTTCATTCTCAATTTATATTCATCTATTTGATTTTTCATCCTTTATTTGATCTTCTTGATTCAATTATCTGCCTATTATTTCATTTCTAGTTGTTCGGGTCATTATTTTTATCCTCATTATTTAATTGTTCATGTCCTATTCTATTTATTCGTTTTTGTTCCTATTCTATTTTCTTGTTTGATCTATTAAACCCTAAATAAAAGCCTATTCTATTAAATCCTTATTGGATCTTGGATTCACTACCCATTAAAAACCCGTTACTCAATACCCTAAAACCCGTCAGCACCTAAAACCCTAATATATCCTCCTATATATACTAATCTCCTGTTCAACCCTATTATTCAAAAACCCATCAGCCGCTTTCCACTTCTACCCCTACCTCCTATTATCCTGACTCCTGTTCTCCTAAACCAATGCCCTGTGCAACCTTTCCCCCGTGATCCTCCTGACTGCAGTGAGCCTCCCGACCTCCTAACAACTTACTCCCGGCCATCCCTTACTCCACAGCGATGCCGAATCCTCACCTCTACATCCGACGCTCCAATGCCCTCCTCCCTGTCGCGACTCTACAGCGGCAGCACAACATCTCTCCGGCACTCCCCGTACTCTTGTCTCCATCGACAGCAAGCAGTATACAGCACTGCGTAGTGCTGCCTCCCCTCACCGCTTGTCATCACCGTTCTCTCGACGCGTGCACACCCGGGCTGTCATTGCTTGGCTTTTGTGTGCGGGTGTTGATCTTGTTTGCATGTGATCGATCTTGCGTGTTCGTGTGTTTGTGTGTTTGTGTGTTCGGAAGTCATTCGTTGAGTTCGTGCCTGGGAATCCGTTCCCGTTATTCTCGCTCTTTGCTTCGTTTCCGTCATCGACTATAAGGCAAGTAACTTGTATAATTTCTGTTTGCATATATATAAGTACAAAATACTTCTTGTAGTGTAGTTGCTTCAAGATCTATTCACATGAAAACTCTTGTTAGATCTTGTTTCTATGTGTTGATCCTCTCATAGTTCTCAGTACACACACGACATGAAATAACTTAGAGATGATCAATTCTTGATGTACACATGCATGTTGTTCGTATGATGTCGTATGCTTGATTGTGTTAGTAATAGTACAACTCGTTGTAGAATTGTTAAACACCCAATATTATGTTGCTTGGACATCCAGTATATCATATTTCATATTCTATTATGAATTGGATGTGTTTCATATAAACTAGTTGATTTTATGCTTGAAGAAGATTTTTGTTTTTGTTGTTTGTTACCCCATTTTTGTTCAGGATTTTAGTCCATATTAAGGTCAGTATATGAAAATTATTTGTGAATATGAATTACAGAAAATTCTATCTACTTTCTAGAATTTCTGAAAGATCTCAGTTTCGATTTGTTGGTTGCAAGTTATGGCTATTTTACTACAGAGGTGTAGAAAAAATTACACATTAGGTATTATGAGAATTCTGGAGAGTAATTTATTTTATTACTGATGTTAAAGATAATATTTTGATCGAATATTTTGCTGAGTACAACTGGACGTGATTGGGATTAACCCCTAGTTTTGGTGGATTTAATTGATGACTTTTATAAACTATTCTATACTTGCAAACAACTACTATAGTTGCAGAATTTTCATGTTGTTCGGTAAAGAACCTTAATTTCGACCTGATTCAAATTGCATTTTATAAAATCTTTGTAAATATGAAATGTAGCCTTTTGTATCTATTTTATCACCCTTTTGACGGATACAGATTTCAATTTGTATTTCATAATCTATTGTTGTTTTAGTACTGCTGTGTCAAGAGTTTCAGATTTACAAATTTGCCCTATCTTGCTCTTTTCTGATTTTATTTGACTATACTGTCTATGTTAAAAAGTTATGAAATTATATTTTCTAATACTAGACATACTAAGGAATACACCATATTTTTCTTGGATTTAATCAATAAGTTTTTATGCCGTTTACCTATTTATGAACACGAACATCTAATTTCTGGCTGAACATGTTTTATGGATACAATTCTATTTTGAGTTATGTTTTTGGAAATACCCTATGACTTATATATATTTGCTGGATTCGGCAGAAAGTCTATTTTCCAGATTTTCTGACAGATCCAGATTTGCATATTTGTGACAACGGAAATTCCAGATTTGGTGCAGTACTGCCTTGCTGTCCCGAACCAGAATTTTCGTTGTCCTAATCTTTTATGAGTTGTCTTTCACCTGTACATGTTTATGTTCCAACCTGAACCTGTTACTTGTTCATGTCATGTTATTCTTGCTTTGTTTTGTGATATGTACATGTCTGTTTGATAATAATAACAATAACCAAGCCGGGGTTAAGGAATGATCTAGTAGTGGAAAATATAGAAACGTGTACTTGGAAGGGGGTCATGTTTCCCACCTGATTATCTGTTAACTGTTACCTGTTATATGATTATGCATGATCCTGATTATCTGTTTACCTGGTTTCTGACTAAATACTTCCTTATGAGGAGGAGTACTCAGAAGGGGGCCCGTGTGTCCCACCTGTTACCCAACTACATACTTCCTTATGAGAGGGTGTCCTTGGAGGGGACTGTAGGTCCTACCTGATGCATGATTACCTGTTACAAGATACCTATACCTGTACCTATTTACCTGATATCTGAGTACACGGTCCTATAGAATCCACTACGAAATATAAACGTAACTTGCTTGAATGTAGCAGCCATGTGGTAAAAATCTGGGACGCATAAAGTGCTACCTAGTTAGGATTAAGTACAAGATCTATAATGTAGCGCCCCGATTTCCATATACTGGATAACCGTGACACATGCCAAGATCTTTCCTTCAATTAGTCACGATACACAAAAATACTGGAAATTTAAAACTTTGTATTCAACACAGAGTTACCACGCAGTAATTACAAATATCAGTTTGTAATACCAACTGTAGTGCCTGCCCTTTTTCCTTTTTGACTCCAAACTCAATACTTCCAATTTCTATATCACTTTAAACATAAACTAAAATGGTTATGTTTCAAAGAAAAATTGGGCAGAGTCTCCCCTGTAATTTCTGCCCCAAAACAGAAAAAGCTTACAGAATTCTGCTCTAAATTCCGTAGCTTACATCACAGGCAATAATATTACGGGCTCCCCAGGCCAAAATGAGCATCATCACACAGGCAATATATATATATGCTCTGGGGGCCAAACTCATAACGATATAACAATTATCAAATAAAAACCATAAATTCCTTATGAAAACGTAGTAAGTTTTTAGAAATTAACCTGTAAAAACCTACCACGATGCCCGGCACTCCACACGAAATGGTTACGAGTCAAAACCATATCCTGCTGCCTCACACTACACTCTCCATCATCATCCACATACTTATACATCAAAAATACAATTTAAAGCATAATCTTTACTATTTACAATTAAATCATAACAACAAATTATAACTAGAGCTTCACTCCACGGAAACATGTACCTACACCTCACCTCTGCACTGCTAAGGACCTGTAACAGTAGGGCCCTAGGGTAGTCCAGGGACTCCCGAACCCCCAAGCACTAAGGGGTTAGCCATTTCTGGTGTGAGTATAATTTATTAAAATAAGTCAAGAAATTAAACTTACAAGTAAAACATAACAAACTCACAATTACCAAGATAATCAAATCTTACTTGATATCTGAACATATAACATCATAAATGGAATTTCACATCAATTTCGCTCTAAGCCATCACCTGTATGTATATCCATACCCGCTCATAATCATACTTATCTTAGTAATCATTTGAATAACCCCTCTCATAATACAATATTGATCTTATTGCCTTGTATCACATATCACATCATAGGCATATGCATTCATTTGCATGCAACCACATTCATTCATGTCCAATCTAACGTCTCGCTGCACATTACCTTTTACATGCATTCCATCACAATAGACTCCGCATCGCCAACATGGTTTGGCAATAACATATCACACTCGCAATCCAACTTCAATGGAAAAGACACGTGCACCTATAATTTATGTGTCAGTGTATGTTGTGACCTAACTCTAATGCAAGGTTACCGATATGATGATGCTCTTAATCTAATGCCAGCAAGTCTCCGAAAGCAACATGCAGCCCATACTACAAGCGACCCCATACTACATGTGACCCCATCTCAAGCCGTTTCTCCATATATAGGGATTTAACCCGCGTTATGAACTTCTAATTGTACACAACCTGTTCCTGACAATACTCCATGACTCTGTGAGGTTGCAGAAGGGGTCAAGTCCCCCTATGCAGTCTGCTTATGGTGTCTCCGTTTTCCACTACTACCCGGCATGCCGGACCTCACTCGATCCCAGTATATCGGGCATCGTTCCAAAATCAAACCATAGGGTTTCGCAAGCACAGGGTAGCGCGAAGCCTACCCTGTGGCACCCTCTGGGGTATCGCAAGCGCAGGACTGCCCAAATGCATCCTGTGGCACCCCAGCCACGGTATTTCAGGAATTAACAGAGCGAGATACGCAACCCGTGTCCTCAACCTGTG
This sequence comes from Hemerocallis citrina, assembly GCA_017893485.1. NCBI lineage: Eukaryota > Viridiplantae > Streptophyta > Magnoliopsida > Asparagales > Asphodelaceae > Hemerocallis > Hemerocallis citrina. Next base: position 312,419,901 of record CM030358.1, read on the forward strand.
AGACGGCACCGTTCGTATCCCTTTGACGGGAAGGTACAACCCAATAACACCACCTAAGATCGGCCCTAAAGAAAGGTTTGGTCGTACGGTGCACCCTACTACCAACTCCCCTTCTTTCGGGCAAAAGGTTAAGTAATGATTTTATAAGTCACTATCCTAATGAGGTTATTATTCCTATGCAATCTTGCATAGTTTCCAATCATGGTCCAACTCGTGGTCCCTCGATCCAAGACTCTTGTAATAATATCTCTCTCACTCATCCCTACCCCTAACTCGGATTCTACCAACACTTTCGGCCCACGGTCAACCTACATTGGTTAAGATCCGTCGACGCCCGAGGTGAGATCTATCCATTTTACTCTAGGGGGTAGGATGTGGTCTTGATGGTTGATGACCCTTAGGGTAACAATATCACCCTAGATGAGCACAACAAACTGTGTATTAGCTAAGAAGCTACATACGAGTAACCAAAAACACATACGAGCTAAACAGCTACGTATAGGACCAACAGCTACATACGGGCCAGTCGAGCCGCACATGAGACAACAACATACATACGAGCCAAATAAGCCTCGTATCAATAGCTACATATGGGCCAGTCGAGCCGCGTATGAGACAACAACATACATACGAGCCAAATAAGCTGCGTATGAGACCAACAGCTACATACAGGCCAGTCGAGCCGCGTATGAGACAACGACATACATACGAGCTAAATAAGCTGCGTATGAGACCCACAGCTACATACGGGCCAGTCGAGCCACGTACGAGCAAATCCACATACAAACAACCATACAGGTAATCTCACCTAGAAGCAACCAACTGTGCTTACTAGCAAACTTGATCTTCTATAATTAGAAGTAACCGAAGAATCTACTATAATCAACTTAGCATGGGTTTCTTCTAAAATCAACTCATCATGGCATACCTACTATAATCAATTCAACATGAGTTCTTTCTAAATCGACTCAACATGATAGGTTACTGGAATGTCACATAGGCATGAATGGGTTCTTCACACAACTCAAGCATGGTGTTCTACTACAACTGAACCATGGGTTTCTTTCTATAACAATTCAAGCATGGATTCTTACTATACCACAAGGGTGGGTTCTTTCTCTACAACAATCTAAATCCATAGGGTGGGTTCTTTTACTCGCTACTACTAACAACTCAAATGGGTTCTCTTTGGCATACACAAATAATATAGCCCTAGGAATGGGTTCTTCCTCAACCTACAACACGTAATCCACAAAAGGTGTGATCTTTTAATCCCCTACCACTGACAACATCCAAAGATTATTTCTTTATCATACTACAACTAACATAATCATCAAGTTGGGTTTTTTTAGCATCCACAATTTACTCAACTCTCAAAAGGGGTTCTTTCTCAACCTCTAACAATTCATACCCAAAAGATGGGTTCTTTTAACATCCACAATTTACTAAACCCTCAAATGGGTTCTTTTCTTCACCTACACAAGCAGTGCCCTAAGGATGGTTCTTTCTACACATACATAAGTAGATAAGGAAAGCAAGCAACTAACTTAGAAGTAGAGAATCCCCACATACATAACGAATCCATTATGTAGGTTTTATATACTCAAGGATAGTAAATTTCCCCATACGCCTCATCCATAAATCATGTCACCTCTTCAGTTCATCCAACTTCTTTAAAATATCAATTACGTATATAGAACCACATACACCATATCTTGATCTCCTCATAAGATTGTAACTCATCCCTATATACACATATATGTTATTCAATCCTCCCTTAAACATCACTTCATAAATAAATCATACTCACCATATTCGTACAATCACAAGATACGTAATAAATCGATACTTACATAATTCTTAACATACAAAAACACGTAATAAATTAACACTCACTATTTTCATCAACCCACAAAAATATATATAATTAAACTAACTCACATATTCATCAAACCACAAAATATATAAATATGCTAACTCACTATATTTTTATAATCACAAAATACATATAATAAATTAGTACTCACATATATCTTTAAACCACGAAAATATATAAATAATATAACTCACTATATTTTTATAATCACAAAATACATATAATAATATAACTCACATATATCTTTAAACCATGAAAATATATAAATAATATAACTCAATATATTTTTATAATCACAAAATACATATAATAATAATAACTCACATATATCTTTAAACCATGAAAATATATAAATAATATAACTTACATATATCTTTAAGCCATGAAAATATATAATATATACATAACTCACATATTCCGCGAAGATCCGAAGCGCCATGCCACCTCGCCTCCAAGGTCACAATATATCCTATCATCGATTTCAAGTAATTAAACTCAAATAATTCAAACCAATCATAAAAGCTAATAACACTATTCCAAATATCACACAAGCGTTTATTGAATGCTTGGGATATCCATGTGCGATGCACGTGATAATCTAATACCTATGGTATTTTCATCCCCAATTAATTACTAAATCGCCCCCCAAATATTCTAGTAGCTCAACTATGATTTCTACTACTAACCGAGAATTAATTCATATCCATATAATTTTCTTTTACAAACTCAAATCCCTAATTTACTAACAACTCACAATCTCTCTAATAACCTACTAATTTCTCCCATCTATAATTTCCAACATCTCAAAATCTCACTACCCTAACATTCCTACTCAATAAAATTAACCCAACTAAATTCTATACAATAAAATAGTTAGGGTTTTACCTTCCCGAATCCAATCGAAAATCTGACGCTACTACGATGTCGAGAATCCCTCCATTAGTCTACCCCTAATTTTAATTTGGAATCCATGGAGAATCGGAGGAGTTTGGAGGTGGGGAAATCTTGCTGATCGATGGGTTCCTGGGGTTCGATGGGTTCGGAGTGGAAGGAGAAGAAGGAGGAAGAGGGAAATGGGCAGTCGGGTTTCTTTCGATCGCTGGTGTGGACGGGAGAGGAGGGGAGGAGAAGGAGGTCGGTGCTTCTTTGGGTTCGGTATCGAACCAGGAAGGGAAAGAAGAAGGAGAAGGAAGAAGATGGAGGGGGGTCGGGGCTTCTTCCGATCGCCGGCGTGGACGGGAGAGGGAGGAAGGGAGATTGGGGTTTTCTTTGGGTCGGTTTGGGAACGAACGGGAAGAAGAAGGAGGGAAGAAGAAGGAGAAGGGAAGGAGAGAGAGAAGGGGTTTTATGTAAAAAGAGAAATAAATAATAATAGATGATAAATATCTAAGGGAATGTTTCGTATAAGCCCTCTTGCTTTAATACATTCCAAATAAGACCCAACTCTCTGCTCTTAATAATTCCAAACAATACAAAATACATTAAAACTACTTTGTAATAATCCGTATAAAAATAATTTAATTTTGAAAATAATAATAAAATAAAATAGACAATATATCTTATATTTCTCAATAAAAATAATAGTCTTCAGAAAATACATGATCGCGCGAAATTCTCAATCGCGCACACATTTCGATGCAAAATAGCCATATGCTATTTTCCGGGTCGTTACATTACTCCCTCCTTAGAATCGTTCTGTCCTCAGAACGCTGCTAGTGGAGAGGAAGACAACCTCACACATCAATGATTCACGAGACATTTTTCCTGAACCATCTCTAGTTCCTCGAGTGATATTCTCGAAAATTTGTCTTCTACCAAGTTGAACTGTTGTCCTTCAGTCCTCTGGACAGACCCACTATGAATTTGATACTGACATTCTACTGCTCCTGCTCTGGAGTAGACAGTGGCTGCATTGCCTTGCTCTATTCTTGTCTACAAGTGATGTTGATTCGCTCCTTGATTACGACTTCTGTTAGTTGGTGACCACACCCTCCTTAGAAAGGATGAAGTCACACATTGCCGCTTCAGCCCCTGAGCAGCTCCTCTTGGTGACCTTACTAAATTGTTAACACGATTGCCCTCTGTCTGAGCAAGATTTCCTCCATGGCGTGCTCTTAGTGGCTGCTTAATCATAAGCTGATCTTGGAAAATCTGTCGCTTCAGTGCTTTAATCCCGGCATTTCCTACCTAAGCCTTCTGACTTGCTCACTTGGACTGGGTTGCAGCTCCCATCGTGCCAAAACTGAGCTCTAAACTTGAGTAATCACTCTGATACTGGCTTGCTGGATCTCGCCATCTAGCTTCTTGCTTCCTTCACGGTCTTTGGCTGAGTTCGATCCTTCACTTATCTCGGTCTTTTGCAGTCCAGTAGCCACTCCCTTCTTAGAATAGGGCATGGCCTACGATCATTACTTCAAACTTCCAGGATTCTCTCCTGTAATTTGTCCAAAGCTGATGCTCCGGATGGTGTCTTCAAACAAACCAAATCTAGAGTTGCCTCCCGCACACATCTCAACACTTGAAAAATAATTCAGACAAAAGAATGTGATGAACCACAATTGAACAAAACAGTTGCATGGATTCCATATATATATATATAAATCCAACTGGTTACGAAAGTGTTTCATCATACCTTACTTCTTAGTCCAAAATAAATTTCAAAAATACAACTTTTAACTTAGTTGCAGTTCTATATACACATACCGGTACTAGTACTCCTGCCTTCTACAGCTTGCTGGTAGTAAGTGCGAACTCTACCCTTGTGGTCGTGGACAGACTGATTTCTTGTGCCCGACTCTCTCACAAAAATTGCATACTACAACCTTGGTGGTCTTTGGAATTTGCTCCCATTCGTGTTGTAGTCCTGCTAATCTGGAATCAAGGTGTTCCTGCTCCCTTACTAGGCCTGCTAATATAGCTCTACAAGCCTTTCTCAGTTGCTTAGCTTAACAACCTTTCTTGATCCTTACCTCAGCTTCCACATTCCCCGATGTAAGCTGGCTGCCGCCACCGTGCATTGATCCACACTTAGTCCTTACGGTGGTGAGGTCTCCTTGGCTCCTTGCTCAAGATAATCGAATCATCCATCGATATCAGTTCACTCTCTTCTGCCAGCACATTCTCGGTAAGGATATCCTTGAACACCATTCATGTGGTTAAAGGATGGTAACACATATACTGGAATTAGTCCAGATATAGAAAAATTATAAAACATAAGTTGAAAGAACCAACAATATGAATTATAACTATCTACAACTAGCTAAAACCCAACTCCTAAAGGGCATTCAAGTTTAATTTTCCTACTGTGTTGGACTGCAAATTGAAGTCAGCTCTGATACCACTCTGTAGCGCCCCGATTTCCATATACTGGAGAACCGTGACACATGCCAAGATTTTTCCTTCAATTAGTCACGATACACAAAAATACTGGAAATTTAAAACTTTGTATTCAACACAGAGTTACCACGCAGTAATTACAAATATCAGTTTGTAATACCAACTGTAGTGCCTGCCCTTTTTCCTTTTTGACTCCAAACTCAATTCTTTCAATTTCTATATCACTTTAAACATAAACTAAAATGGTTATGTTTCAAAGAAAAATTGGGCAGAGTCTCCCCTGTAATTTCTACCCCAAAACAGAAAAAGCTTACGGAATTCTGCTCTAAATTCCGTAGCTTACATCTCAGGCAATAATATTACGGGCTCCCAGGCCAAAATGAGCATCATCACACAGGCAATATATATATATGCTCTGGGGGCCAAACTCATAACGGTATAACAATTATCAAATAAAAACCATAAATTCCTTATGAAAACGTAGTAAGTTTTTAGAAATTAACCTGTAAAAATCTACCACGATGCCCGGCACTCCACACGAAATGGTTACGAGTCAAAACCATATCCTGCCGCCTCACACTACACTCTCCATCATCATCCACATACTTATACATCAAAAATACAATTTAAAGCATAATCTTTACTATTTACAATTAAATCATTACAACAAATTATAACTAGAGCTTCACTCCACGGAAACATGTACCTACACCTCACCTCTGCACTGCTAAGGACCTGTAACAGTAGGGGCCTAGGGTAGTCCAGGGACTCCCTAACCCCCAAACACTAAGGGGTTAGCCATTTCTGGTGTGAGTATAATTTATTAAAATAAGTCAATAAATTAAACTTACAAGTAAAACATAACAAACTCACAATTACCAAGATAATCAAATCTTACTTGATATCTGAACATATAACATCATAAATGGAATTTCACATCAATTTCTCTCTAAGCCATCACCTGTATGTATATCCATACCCGCTCATAATCATACTTATCTTAGTAATCATTTGAATAACCCCTCTCATAATACAATATTGATCTTATTGCCTTGTATCACATATCACATCATAGGCATATGCATTCATTTGCATACTACCACATTCATTCATGTCCAATCTAACGTCTCGCTGCACATTACCATTTACATGCATTCCATCACAATAGACTCCGCATCGCCAACATGGTTTGGCAATAACATATCACACTCGCAATCCAACTTCAATGGAAAAGACACGTGCACCTATAATTTATGTGTCAGTGTATGTTGTGACCTAACTCTAATGCAAGGTTACCGATATGATGATGCTCTTATTCTAATGCCAGCAAGTCTCCGAAAGCAACATGCAGCCCATATTACATGCGACCCCATCTCAAGCCGTTTCTCCATATATAGGGATTTAAGCCGCATTATGAACTTCTAAATGTATACAACCTGTTCCTGACAATACTCCATGACTCTGTGAGGTTGCAGAAGGGGTCAAGTCCCCCTATGCAGTCTGCTTATGGTGTCTCCGTTTTCCACTACTACCCGGCATGCCGGACCTCACTCGATCCCAGTATATCGGGCATCGTTCCAAAATCAAACCATAGGGTTTCGCAAGCGCAGGGTAGCGCGAAGCCTACCCTGTGGCACCCTCTGGGGTATCGCAAGTGCAGGACTGCCCAAATGCATCCTGTAGCACCCCAGCCACGGTATTTCAGGAATTAACAGAGCGAGATACGCAACCCGTGTCCTCAACCTGTGAGACGGCACCGTTCGTATCCCTTTGACGGGAAGGTACAACCCAATAACACCACCTAAGATCGACCCTAAAGAAAGGTTTGGTCGTACGGTGCACCCTACTACCAACTCCCCTTCTTTCGGGCGAAAGGTTATGTAATGATTTTATAAGTCACTATCCTAATGAGGTTATTATTCCTATGCAATCTTGCATAGTTTCCAATCATGGTCCAACTCGTGGTCCCTCAATCCAAGACTCTAGTAATAATATCTCTCTCACTCATCCCTACCTCTAACTCGGATTCTACCAACACTCTCGGCCCACGGTCAACCTACATTGGTTAAGATCCGTCGACGCCCGAGGTGAGATCCATCCATTTTACTCTAGGGAGGTAGGATGTGGTCTTGATGGTCGATGACCCTTAGGGTAATAATATCACCCTAGATGAGCACAACAAACTGTGTATTAGCTAAGAAGCTACATACGAGTAACCAAAAATACATACGAGCTAAACAGCTACGTATAGGACCAACAGCTACATACGGGCCAGTCGAGCCGTGCATGAGACAACAACATACATACGAGCCAAATAAGCCCCGTATCAATAGCTACATATGGGCCAGTCGAGCCGCGTATGAGACAACAACATACATACGAGCCAAATAAGCTGCGTATGAGACCAACAGCTACATACGGGCCAGTCGAGCTGCGTATGAGACAACGACATACATACGAGCCAAATAAGCTGCGTATGAGACCCACAGCTACATACGGGCCAGTCGAGCCACGTACGAGCAAATCCACATACAAACAACCACACAGGTAATCTCACCTAGAAGCAACCAACTGTGCTTACTAGCAAACTTGATCTTCTATAATTAGAAGTAACCGAAGAATCTACTATAATCAACTTAGCATGGGTTTCTTCTAAAATCAACTCATCATGGCATAACTACTATAATCAATTCAATTTCTAAATCGACTCAACATGATAGGTTACTGGAATGTCACATAGGCATGAATGGGTTCTTCACACAACTCCAGCATGGTGTTCTACTACAACTGAACCATGGGTTTCTTTCTATAACAATTCAAGCATGGATTCTTACTATACCACAAGGGTGGGTTCTTTCTCTACAACAATCTAAATCCATAGGGTGGGTTCTTTTACTCGCTACTACTAACAACTCAAATGGGTTCTCTTTGGCATACACAAATAATATAGTCCTAGGAATGGGTTCTTCCTCAACCTACAACACGTAATCCACAAAAGGTGTGATCTTTTAATCCCCTACCACTGACAACATCCAAAGATTGTTTCTTTATCATACTACAACTAACATAATCATCAAGTTGGGTTTTTTTAGCATCCACAATTTACTCAACTCTCAAAAGGGGTTCTTTCTCAACCTCTAACAATTCATACCCAAAAGATGGGTTCTTTTAACATCCACAATTTACTAAACCCTCAAATGGGTTCTTTTCTTCACCTACATAAGCAGTGCCCTAAGGATGGTTCTTTCTACACATACATAAGTAGATAAGGAAAGCAAGCAACTAACTTAGAAGTAGAGAATCCCCACATACATAACGAATCCATTATGTAGGTTTTATATACTCAAGGATAGTAAATTTCCCCATACGCCTCATCCATAAATCATGTCACCTCTTCAGTTCATCCAACTTCTTTAAAATATCAATTACGTATATAGAACCACATACACCATATCTTGATCTCCTCATAAGATTGTAACTCATCCCTATATACACATATATGTTATTCAATCCTCCCTTAAACATCACTTCATAAATAAATCATACTCACCATATTCTTACAATCACAAGATACGTAATAAATCGATACTTACATAATTCTTAACATACAAAAACACGTAATAAATTAACACTCACTATTTTCATCAACCCACAAAAATATATATAATTAAACTAACTCACATATTCATCAAACCACAAAATATATAAATATGCTAACTCACTATATTTTTATAATCACAAAATACATATAATAAATTAGTACTCACATATATCTTTAAACCACGAAAATATATAAATAATATAACTCACTATATTTTTATAATCACAAAATACATATAACAATATAACTCACATATATCTTTAAACCATGAAAATATATAAATAATATAACTCACTATATTTTTATAATCACAAAATACATATAATAATATAACTCACATATATCTTTAAACCATGAAAATATATAAATAATATAACTCACATATATCTTTAAACCATGAAAATATATAATATATACATAACTCACATATTCCGCGAAGATCCGAAGCGCCATGCCACCTTTCCTCCAAGGTCGCAATATATCCTATCATCAATTTCAAGTAATTAAACTCAAATAATTCAAACCAATCATAAAAGCTAATAACGCTATTCCAAATATCACACAAGCGTTTATTGAACGCTTGGGATATCCACGTGCGATGCATGTGATAATCTAATACCTATGGTATTTTCAACCCCAATTAATTATTAAATCGCCCCCCAAATATTCTAGTAGCTCAACTATGATTTCTACTACTAACCGAGAATTAATTCATATCCATATAATTTTCTTTTACAAACTCAAATCCCTAATTTACTAACAACTCACAATCTCTCTAATAACCTACTAATTTCTCCCATCTATAATTTTCAACATCTCAAAATCTCTCTACCCTAACATTCCTACTCAATAAAATTAACCCAACTAAATTCTATACAATAAAATAGTTAGGGTTTTACTTTCCCGAATCCAATCGAAAATCCGACGCTACTACAATGTCGAGAATCCCTCCATTAGTCTACCCCTAATTTTAATTTGGAATCCATGGAGAATCGGAGGAGTTTGGAGGTGGGGAAATCTTGCCGATCGATGGGTTCTTGGGGTTCGATGGGTTCGGAGTGGAAGGAGAAGAAGGAGGAAGAGGGAAATGGGCAGTCGGGTTTCTTTCGATCGCTGGCGTGGACGGGAGAGGAGGGGAGGAGAAGGAGGTCGGTGCTTCTTTGGGTTCAGTATCGAACCAGGAAGGGAAAGAAGAAGGAGAAGGAAGAAGATGGAGGGGGGTCGGGGCTTCTTCCGATCGCCGGCGTGGACGGGAGAGGGTGGAAGGGAGATTGGGGTTTTCTTTGGGTCGGTTTGGGAACGAACGGGAAGAAGAAGAAGGGAAGAAGAAGGAGAAGGGAAGGAGAGAGAGAAGGGGTTTTTTGTAAAAAGAGAAATAAATAATAATAGATGATAAATATCTAAGGGAATGTTTCGTATAAGCCCTCTAGCTTTAATACATTCCAAATAAGACCCAACTCTCTGCTCTTAATAATTCCAAACAATACAAAATACATTAAAACTACTTTGTAATAATCCGTATAAAAATAATTTAATTTTGAAAATAATAATAAAATAAAATAGACAATATATCTTATATTTCTCAATAAAAATAATAGTTATCAGAAAATACATGATCGCGCGAAATTCTCAATCGCGCACACATTTCGATGCAAAATAGCCATATGCTATTTTCCGGGTCGTTACATATAATAACATGATCACTTGCACATTTCTGTTTACCTGTACATGCTACCTGACACCTGTTTATATGTTTACCTGATTGCATGATACTTGACACCTGTTACATGTTACCTGTACCCTGTTTGTATACCATGTTACTTGATTTGTTTCCTGATTTATTGTAACCTCTATTTTCCATTTTGTGTATTTTTTAATGTATTTTTTCTTTTTGGTGTATTTCTCTCTTTGTATCTTTTCTTGGACCGTATATTGGATCTTTGCCTTTGTTTTCAATATATTCATTTTATCGTTTAATCATCTTTTATTTGAGTTCTTGATTTTGTTGTCTCTTTTTGTCTCGTCCCTATTTGATCATGCCAGTATATTTTTCTCTTTACTGTTCGTGCCTATTTTATTTATTCATTTATGTGCCATCTTATTTTTGTATCACCCTATTTCTTTCTTTGTGGATTTATCATATTCCTTAACCGATTATCTTTTTTTTTTAACCCAAATACCCATTAGTTGCACCATAATCCTAATACTAAATCCCCTAAAACCCAATTATATTAACCCTAAACAACTACCCAAACCCACCTAACCTCTACCTAGACCCATTAGCACACCTCACCCAGTTAGCCCATCAACCGGTCACCATACTGTGCCGCCTCCCCTACCTTCAACCCTAATTCCTCTATATTTAAACCCAATTATTATACCCCTGTTCACCATCCCCTCAGCCGCCTCCACTTCTTGAACCCATCCCGAGCTGTCCTTACTACACCCCCAACCTACACCTCTCTCCTACATCCACTTTCGTCATTCCCTTCCTACCATGTCTCCCTCTTGCAGTCGCGCACCGCTACAAGGTCGCCAGCCCGTTGTCCCCAACTCCTATCCCTATCGTTCGGCAGCAGAAGCATTCGCACGTCGCCACGGTGCTTCTCCCTCTATGTGGCGTCACCGAAGCCCATCGCAATCCCTGGTTGTGCTGCTCCGACGCCGAAAGAAAGTGCAGTAGCCACGTGAGCTTCCCTCGTGCCGCTATCCCGTCCTTGCCGTTTCCGTCGTTCTCCATCTGCTCGCTCTCTCGTTGTACGTGCGTGTGTTGCACGAGTTAGTTGGTTGGTCGTGTTCGAGGTGCTGTTGGTTTTTCGTTGTTTGGTTCGTTGGGTTGTGTTCATGATTCCTGTTCGATTCGTTCGTTGGGTTCGTTGCCCGGGAATTCGTTCCCGTTATTCTTTCTTTTGGTTTGTCGGTTTCCGTCGTCGGTTAAGGCAAGTAACTTATATTCTTTTCTTTGTGTAATACAAGTACTAAATACCGCATGTAGTGTAGTTGAGTTCTAGAGACAATTCCTATGTGAATCCTCTATTATATATTGTCTCCATTGTGTTGATTCGACCATAGTTGGCTTACGACATACATAACATGAAACAACTAGGGATGACCATTTTTGGATGTATATATATGCATGCTATTTTGTGATATCGTGTGCTTGATGTGTTATTCATAATATACTTGTCGTGGACATGCAAAATACCCTATATCATGTTGTTTGGACATCTAGTACACCATATTTCATATTTTGTTATGATTTGGACAATTTTGGTGTGATCTATGTTGATTTGTGTATGAGGAACAATTCTGTATTTTCTGTTATTCCGTTTTCATTCAGTTTTTTAGACCCTATTAAGTTAAGTATATGAAAATATTTTGTGAACATAAACTATAAAGAATTCTGTCTATTTTCCAACCCTTCTGACAGATCTCAGTTTTGTTTTATGGATTGTGAGTTATGTATATTTTACTACAGAGGTGTAGAGAGATTTCCAGATTTTATTTTCAATGAATTCGGAAGAGTAACCTATTTTTATCATGATGTTAATAATATTATTTTGATCCAATATTTTGCACAATACAACTAGACTTGATTCGGATTAAACATGAATTTTTCTGGATTTATTTGATGATTTTTACAAACCATTCTATGTTTCCAAACAATTACTATACTAGCAGATTTTTCTTGCTGTTCAGTAAAGAACATGATTTTCGACCTAATTCTAATTTCTTTTTGTAAAATCTTTCTGATTATGAAAGTTAGCCTACTGTATCTATTTTATCAGCCTTTTGGCGGATTTGGATTTAGATTTATGTTTTGTGAGATATTGATGTTTTCGTACTGTAGTGTTTATAATTCCATATTTAAAAAACTACTGCATCTTGATGTTTTATGAATTTTTTTCATTAAACTATTTATATTGAAAAATTATGAAACTTTATATTATGATGATACACATAAAGAGGAATACCCAAGAATTTTTGTCGATTTAATTAATGAGTTTTTATGCTGTTTTCCTGACTTTGAATACAGACTTCTAATTTCTGACTTAACGTGTTTTCTGGATTCAAACCTGTTTTGAGTTATGATGTTGTGAAATACTATATGACTTATATATGTTCTCTAGATTTGGTCGGGAGTCTATTTTCCAGATTCTTTGACGGATTCAGATTTACATATTTGTAGCAATGGAAATCCCAGTTTTAGTGCAGTACTATCTTGCTGTCCTGAACTAGAATTTTTGTTGTAATATTCTTTTATGTGTTATATTTAGTTTGTGTATGTTTGTCTGTCACTCTGAACCTGTTACTTGTTGATACCATGCAATTCTCACTCTATTTTCTGTACATACATGTCTGTATTTAATAATAACAAAATACCCATGCCAAGGTTAAGGGAAAGATCTAGTAGTGGAAAATATAGAAATGTGTACTGAGAAGAGGGCCCGTGTTCCCTACCTGTTACGTGTTCATGACTACATGATACACGACTCTATTTATCTGAACCCTGACCACATTACTTCCCTAAAGGAAGGTGTACTCAGAAGAGAACCCATAGGTTCTATCTGTCTGTCTGGTCTGTATTTGATATCTGTCTGTCAGATCCCTGAGTACACTGCCCTACGGACTCCACTACGAAATCTAAACGAAACTGTTTGAATGTAGAAACTATGTAGTAAAAACTGGGATGCATGAAGTGCTACCTAGATAGTAATCACACAAGACGTATAAGAACCTGCCATCTATTATCAGTTTATCTATATCTGTTATCTGATATTTGTTATCTAATTATCTGTTATCTGTCTGACTATCATCTGACACTATCATCTGTATATCTTTATGCATACCATCTGACACTTGACACTTGACACATGTTATCTGTATCTGTTAGTATACCATGCTATCTGATTTGTTTTCCTGATTCATGTTAGATATTATATTTCTGTTGATATGCCTATACCATGCTATGTTTTTTCTCTTGTTATTTTACATTTGTTATTTATTCCATGTACTTGTATCCTGCACTACAAGCAGCTCGTAACTTGCATTGACGAGAGTTTGTTTTCTCTTTCCTTTTTCCTACAATTTATTTAATTGCAGACCAGGGTGATCAGCTACCAGATGGAGTTGGTGAGATGAGATATTAGTGGTGGAGTTTTATTTATTATTATTTCTGTTTCTTATTTGAATATTGTATTTGATACTTGGATTTATTTTTCTTATTTGGGCGATGTAACCCAGGATATTATCTTATTCAGATCTGATTTATTTGAGATTATATTATATTTTGGTTTCAAGTAAACTTCTGTTGTATATTTGATTCGATTATCCATACTTGGTTGATTCTCGTGCTTCTGACTCTGATTATTTCTGTGAGATGTGGTAAATATTCTGAACAGCTTATGGATGACGAAAATCATTTGCTGGGCTTAGTCACATGTCCTTATTCTGTATTTCATTTTTGGGAAGCGGGGCGTGACAATGTTTTTAGAGGTATCAGAGCCCAGGTTTGGCTAATGTATTAGTTTGACTGATATATTAAACAAGCTTGGCTCGAACTGGGATCGGCTCAACATTTTACCAACCATGCATGCATAAATGAATTATTATTATCAACTTTGATCTGGATGCTAATTGTTTTGGTTTTGTGCAGACTATGTCTCTTAAAGGTTCTACTTCTCGTCCCTAGGATGATCATCCTGGAATTTAGGCTGTCACCACTGTGCTTGAGCGCTTGATTAATATGCAGCAGAACCACAATGATTTGGTGATGGCTGCTTTGGAAGTCGCTCGGTTTTGTCGCCCACTGTGCCTATGCAAGCAGCTCTTCCTCTCCATCTGGGTACCGTCACGGACTTCATGAGGCCATATCCCGACAGGTTTTTAGGCACTGAGATGCTTTTGGAGGCTGAAAAGTGGTTGATCCAGACTGACCAATTGCTTTTGGCAGCTAGGGTTGCAGATGTTGATCGAGTGGATGTGGTAGCCATCCACCTGGTGATACTTGGTGGAGGTCCGAGTCCGAAAGGCTCGAACGACCAATCACTTCGGCCACTTCCGCTAGGATTTTTTGGTGAAGTTTTTCCCTAGCACTAGAGTGGAGATGGAGCAGCAGTTCCTAGCCCTGAAACAGTAGGTCATTGTTTCTATTATGGAATTTTGTTACATACTGTCCATGCAATATTGTAACATGAGACTTTCTTGAAACATGGCTCTAGGTCTGTGGATGAGTATGCAGCTGAGTATACTAGACCTAGTCGCTTCGCAGTCGTTCTTTTGGTGAATGAAGAGGACAGGGCTTGTAGATTCATTTTGGGGCTTGAGCGAGAGATTAGGGTGCAGCTTGTCTCCCTTCGCTTGCACTCCTACGCAGAAGCTCTTGAGGCAGCTCGTGCTCAGGAGCAGGATTGTGGTGGTTTGGCTCTTTCTCAGTGGACTGTTCTGCGCTCCTCTTTGGTTACTAGGCCTTCTAGTGGTTCGGTTCGGAGGCCTGTTCCCGCCCGTCCTATCAGGGAATCTCCGTACCCTTCTGCTGGTTTCCCTAGGGGTGGTTTTCACGACTTCTACCAGGTGTTTGGGCATAAGCGCAAGAACTATTTTCACGCCAGCCGCCGATGCTTTAGGTGTTGCACTATAGACCATTCAGGGGTCCCGTTCAGTAGGTTGCCCCAGCTCGTGGTCCTATTAGGCCACCGCTTCCTCCTCAGTGCTAGATTGTCGGTCAGAGGACCAGTTGTTCCGAGGAAAGGTCAGGCTTTCAACCTGACTGCTGCAAATACGGAGTCAGCTGAAGGTGTTGTTGCATGTATTTTTGCTTTAATGTTTTGTTATTTCTTTTTGCATCTTTCTTTTTGTCCTGCTTTATTCTTTCCTGTTATCTTCCTACTTTGTGTTTCCTCACTCCTATTCAACCATTCCTTGTTTCCTTGTCTTTGATTCCATCTTAGGTGTTGTCCTTATTTGCTCTTTTTCTGCTCATGTTCTTTTTGATTTTGGGGCAACCCATTCTTTTGTCTCTTCTCGATTTGTGGCTCGCCATCAGTTGGAGTGTAGCACCATGTCAGAGACTTGGAACATTGTGACAGGTGGTGGTGTTTTCATTTGTTCCCGGGAGTGCAGGCAGTGTCCGGTGAATATTGGTACCGCAGATTTCAAAGCGAATCTGATTGTAATTAGGAATTCAAGATTCGACGTTATTCTTGCTATGGATTGGTTGGGTGAAACCCATGCCATTATTGATTGTCTTACCAAGAAAGTTATGTTCAGCATTCCAGATCGCACAGAGTTTGAGTTCCATGTCGGGGAGATGTCCCTTGGCCGAGCTGCAGTTGATCAGGAGGTTTGTTCGATGGAATTGCATTCAGGCTATGAAGCTGTGCCTCTAGTAGTTTCGGATTTCCTGGATGATTTTCCAGAGGAGTTGCGTGGCTTACCCCCTGATAGGAATGTAGAGTTTGGTATCAAATTTCAGCTGGGTATGGCGCCTATATCGAAAAATCATTGCAGGATAGGCACCGGTTGAGTTAGCAGAGCTTAAGGTGCAGATTCAGGAGTTTCTTGATTTGGGGTTCATCAAACCCATTGTTTCGCCTTGGGGTGCTCCAGTCCTTTTGTCAACAAGAATGATGGTAGTCATCGACTGTGTGTGGATTATCGGGAACTGAACAGTGTTACTGTGAAGAACCAGTATCCATTGCCCAGGATCGATGATATATATAACCAGTTGTGTGGAGTTGCTGTTTTCTGAAAATTGGATCTTCGTTTTGGGTATCATCAAGTCAAAGTGAAGGCGACTGATGTACAGAAGACTGTATTCAGGACCAGATATGGGCACTATGAGTATCTTGTGATGCCGTTTGAGGTCACGAACGCGCCTTCTGTATTCATGAGTCTTATGAACTGGGTCTTTTCTCAGTTCTTGGATAGATTTGTGGTGGTCGTTGTTGATGATATTTTGGTGTATTCTCGAAATCGAAAAGACCATGCTGAGCATCTTAGAGTGGTTCTGCAGACTTCGAGAGAGAATCAGCTCTATGGAAAACTCAGCAAGTGTGAGTTTTGGCTCGACAGGGTTTCTTTCTTGGGGCACACAATCTCAGGCGATGGTATTTTTGTGGATCTGGCCAAGGTTGAGGCTGTGAAGGATTGGCCTGTTCCCAAGTCAGTTTCAGAGGTCAGGAGTTTTCTTGGTTTAGCTAGCTATTATCGAAAATTTGTCCAAAAATTTCGATGATAGAGGGACCATTGACTAAGCTGACTGGGAAGGATCAGAAGTTTTGTTGGTCTTATGATTGCAGAGAGGCTTTTGTTGAGTTGAAGAACAGATTGACGTCAGCGCCTGTGTTTACTATTCCAGATGATTCAGGCAGATTTGTAATTCACTGTGATGCTTCTGGTAAGGGTCTTTGAGCAGTTCTGATACAGAAGTGCCGAGTCGTTGCTTATGCATCGAGGCAGTTGAGGCCGCATGAGAAGACCTACCCGACTCATGACTTGGAGTTAGCGGCAGTGATCAATGCTTTGAATTTGCGGAGACATTATTATGTTGGGGACCGAGTAGAGATCTTTACAGACCATAAAAGTCTCAAGTACTTCTTCACCCAGAAGGAGTTAAACATGAGGCAAAGACGTTGGTTGGAACTTATGGCAGATTATGACATCAATTTGCAATACCATCATGGCAAAGTAAACTTGGTGCCAAATACTTTGAGTAGGAGACCGGTAGTTATGTTCTTGACTCAGCAGAAGGATTTGATTGTGCAGATGCAAAGGTTGGGGTTCGATGTTTTGTTGTCGAGTTCTGATCAGAGTTGTTTGGTGCTTCAGCTTCAGTCGTCTCTTGCTGATCAGATCAAAGAGGAGCAGACTGGTGATGCACAGTTGCAGGGTATTTGAGCTGAGGTTAAGTCTGGGTCAAGAACGGACATGGTTATTGATGCTGATGGATCACTTCATTTTGAGTCCAGTTTATGTGTCCCGAAGGACGAAATTCGTCAGAGGTTGCTTGAGGAAGCCCACCAGTCTTCGTATTCTATCTATCCTGGCGGTACTAAGATGTATCGGGATTTGAACCTTCATTTCTGGTGGCATGGTATGAAGGGGGCTATGGCTCGGTTTGTTGCTCAGCGTTTGATCTGCCAGCAGTTTAAGGCAGAGCATCAGAAAACCGCTGGACTTTTTCAACCGCTTCCCAATACGGAGTGGAAGTGGGAACATATCACTATGTATTTTGTGACCATTTTGCCGAGGAGTCCTAAGGGTCCATAATGCCATTTGGGTGATTGTCGACCGTTTGATGAAGAGTGCTCACTTCATTCCTTTTCGTGTTGGATAGTCTACTGAGTGCCTAACTGAGAAGTACATGCAAGAGATTGTCAGACTTCATGAGGTTCTCGTAAGTCTTGTATCCGACAGGGATACGAGATTCAGATCTCAGTTTTGGGAGAGTTTTCAGAACAGTTTGGGGAGCAAATTAAAGTACAGTTCAGCTTTTCATCCTCCGACTGATGGACAGACAGAGAGGACCATCCAGATTCTTGAAGACATGTTGCGGTCCTATATGCTGCAGTACGGTGGATTAGGGAGGACCATTTTCATCTCGTAGAGTTCTCGTACAATAACAACTTTTAGGCTAGTCTTAAAGCTGCACCTTTGGAGGCACTTTATGGACGGAAGTGCAGATCACCAGTGTGCTGGGATGACATTGGTGAGAGAAAGTTGTTGGGTCTAGAGTTGATCACCAGGACAGTTGATGCAGTGGTTCAGATCAGGAAGCATTTGCAGGCAACTCAGGATAGGCAGAGGCGATGGGCCGATGTCCATCGGAGAGCTTTGGAGTTTGAGGTTGGTGACCATGTTTTCCTAAAGGTATCACCTTGGCGCGGTGTCATTCGGTTTGGTGGTGGGGACAAGCTTATCCCTTATGTTTATTGGACCGTTTGATATTGTGGAGTGAGTAGGCAAGGTGGCATATCATCTTGCATTGCCGCCAGCTTCATCAGGAGTGCACGATGTTTTCCATATCTCACAACTTAGGAGATATATCCGTGATGAGAGCCACGTGATCGACTATTCTTAGTTGACCGTTCGGCCAGATTTGACTTGTGAGATTTTGTCAGTGGCTATTGTGGATCGACGGGTGAAAGTGCTTAAGAACAAGGTCATCAAGCTGGTTCGTGTTTCTTGATCCTCACTTGCCCAGTGAGTCGACTTGGGAGCTAGAGGAGGAGATTCAGCAGAATTTTCCTTATTTGTTTGAGTAGCTTTTGTTTTGTTCTTTCTTTTCCTTTGGGGTTACATTATGTATCTTCTTGTTGAATTTCGAGGACGAAATTCTTCTTGTTAGGTGGGTATGATTTGTAACCCCTGTTTTCCATTTTGTGTATTTTTGGGTGTTTTCTTTTTGGTGTATTTCCTTCTTTGTATCGTTTCTTGGACCATATATTGGATCTTTGCCTTTCTTTTCAATATATTCAGTCTATATTTCTTTCTTTGTATCTTTTATGTGTTATATTTAGTCTGTATATGTTTGTCTGTCACTCTGAACCTGTTACTTATTGATACCATGCTATTCTCACTCTATTTTCTGTACATACATGTCTGTCTTTAATAATAACAAAATAACCAGGCTGGGGTTAAAGGAAACATCTAGTAATGGAAAATATAGAAATTTGTACTGAAAAGAGGGTTCGTGTTCCCTACCTGTTATGTGTTCATGACTACATAATACACGACTCTGTTTATCTAAATCCTGACTACATTACTTCCCTATAGGAATGTGTACTCAGAAGAGAACCCATAGGTTCTATCTATCTGTCTGATCTGTATCTTATATATGTCTGTCTAATCCCCGGGTACACTGCCCTATGGACTCCACTACGAAACCTAAACGAAACTGTTTGAATATAGCAACCATGTAGTAAAAATCGGGATGCATGAAGTGCTACCTAGATAGTAACCACACAAGACTTATAAGAACATGCCATCTGTTATCTGTTTATCTGTATCTGTTATCTAACATCTGTTATCTAATTATCTATTATCTGTCTGACTATCATCTGACCCTATCATCTGTATATCTGTCTACATACCATCTGACACTTGACACTTGACATGTAATCTGTATCTGTTAGTATACCATGCTATCTGATTTGTTTTCCTGATTCATGTTAGATATATATATTTGTTGATATGCCTATACCATGCTATGTTTTTTGTGTTGTTATTTTATATTTGTTATTTATTCCATGTACTTGTATCTTTCACTACAAGCGGCCCGTAACTTGCATTGACGGGAGTGTTTTCTCTTTTCTTTTTCCTGCAATTTATTTAATTGCAGACTAGGGTGATCAGCTGCCAGTTGTAGTTGGTGATATGAGATATTAGTGCTGGAGTTTTATTTATTATTAATTCTGTTGCTTATTTGAATATTGTATTTGATACTTGGATTTATTTTGTATTTGGGCGATGTGACCCAGGATATTAACTTATTCATATCTGATTTATTTGAGATTACATTATATTTTGGTTTCAAGTAAATTTCTGTTGGTATATTTGATTCGATTATGCATACTTGGTTGATTCTCTTGCTTCGGACTCTGATTATTTTTGTGAGATGTTGTAAAGATTCTGAACAGCTTATAGATGATGAAAATCATTCGTTGGGCTTAGTCACATATCCGTTTTTCGTATTTCCTTTTTGTGAAGCAGGGCGTGACATTTATGTTAGACATCCTGTTTTGCTATTTCACTCATTCCTTGCCATGTTTGCTTTCGCTATTACTCTATATTTGTTTATCTTTTTTCTATACTTGTACCTGCACTACAAGCGGCCCGTAACTTGCATTGACAGGCGTTTTGTTTCTTTTTTCTTTTCCTGCAATTTGTTAAATTGCATATTTTGGTGATCAGCTGCTGCTGGAGTAGGTGATCAAAGATTTTAGTTGCTGGAGTTCTTGCTATATTTATTTTCCTGCTATTCTTGAATAAATGTATTTGCTACATGAATTTTGTATTGGGCAGTTTGACCCAGGATTTAAGACTTGTTTCCAGATCTGGTTTAATTGAGATTATTAAATTTTGTTTCAAGTAAATCCTGTTGGTATATTGATTCCTTCATGCATGTGTGGTTGATTTCTCCTTGTTTTCTCTTGATTATTCCTGTGAAATGTTGTAAAGATCCCGACAGCTTATGGATGATGAAAATCATTCGCTGGACTTAGTTACGTATCCGTATTTCGTATTTCTTTTTGGGAAGCAGGCGTGACAACGTCGCATTGGTCATAAACCTTTGCATGGTGAATCATGACGTACGCCGCATCCTAGTGGACAATGGCAGCTTAGTTAACATCCTTTTCATGAACACTTTCAATGGCCCTGAAGCTCTTCCTGAGACTGACTCAAGCCAGTCGGTTATACACCAGTCGGTTATACACTCCATGGATTCTCTGGTGTACCCAGTCAAATAGAAGGAATTGTCACACTCGATGTGACAACAGAAAAATCCCTCTCTATTCGAATGGAAGCACTGGACTTTATAGTAGTCGATGTCAAAGCAGCATGCAATGCAATATTTGGTGTCCCTGGCCTAGATACCTTCCATGCAATTGCTTTCGCCTTCCACTTTAAAATAAAGTTCTCAACAATAGCAGGCATATGCCAAGTTGTAGGAAGCAAACAGGCAGCATGAGCATGCTACACAGCTACAATGGGGGGCTTAGTTCTCCCCCTCAACACCATGGAATTACTATCATAAAGCAGTCACCACAACTCCAATTCCATAAACGAGCTTGTAGCTACTGCCCTAGACAATCCTACCAAGAATTTCCACTTGCCAAGTCATCTCCCACCAAGTTCAAACTCATCCTCATTAGAATACAGTGACAAACCTGAACCCTCGTCCAAAGCCACTCCACTCATTCAACGGAAAGAAATAGTCCTGCCTAAACACATGCAAATTTGAAGGTCTCCCATTCTCTCTGCAAAACAAGGGGAGGCCCGCTCCAAAACAGGCAAGTCCAGGCAATGTCTACCAAGTTGTTCGCCTAACGGCTCATCAACTTGAAACCCTGAGGGGCAAAGAGATATCAACAGAGACTTAGAAAGTGCAACACCTCATGAACTTCAATAAAGGTACTTAGCACCCGCCTCCTCTATATATTTTCAAATTTCTCTAATAAAGGCTGGCCACTAGAGCCGTTGTTTAGTTTTATTTTTCAGTAAATACCACTTTCGCCGCTGGTCACTCCATGTAATAAAGGCCAGCCACTACAGCAGCCACTTAGTTTTATTTTCCAATAAAATTAGTATTTTTTTTTTTAGAATTATTGTACAACTTCACAGATGCATACAATGAGTTAAATGCCAAGCCTACTTGTCACTACCCGCTTCCCAAAAATACGGAATACGAGTACATGACATTGGCCCAACGAATGACTAACATCACCCATACGTTGTTTATCCAATCAACTCAACAATATAATCAATACAAAACAATTGCGCAGGCAATAATAATAATCGCATGAACAATAATACTTGCAATAAACAATATGAAATATCCAAATACAATAACAATCAAACATCTAGAAACAAATAAGAGCAATATTCGGGTCAAAAGCCCATAATACAATGAGATAACCATAGTCTAATAATCAAGTCTTCATGACAAAACAATAATTTATTAAGTGGCGATGCAATCAATTCCTTCACCAATATTGTTCTCCCAATCCATCAGGAAATTCTCCATCAATACCTTTGAACACTTCATCTAAAAAGATGAGAAAATTTTTCTTAGAGAAAGTCGGAGACAGCAAATAGAGAAAGCAGGGAATAATGGAATAACGGTATAATAATGAATTCAATGGATCAATAGGAATCAATAACATGGGACAATAGCAATAATCAATATCATGATAATCGATGTAATGACTATAAACAATGATCCAATATTCGATAATAATAATCAATGATCAATAACAGTAACACTTAGCCAATATTCGAAATTAATAAGAACAGTAATGAACAATATGCAGTGTCGATGTGGTGTCAATCCTTAAGTCCATCAATTATTTTAGTCCTAACTAATGTAGCACTTCATGCGTCCCATTTATTTAGAACATGGTTGCTACATACAAACAAGTTACGTTTAGACTTAGTGGTGAATTTTATAGTTCATGTACTCGGCAACGATATACAATAATGACCGATGACTGAATCAATCGATATACTAGAGTCGGTAATCTACAATTAATCGATGGCTGATATGACCAATATGATCAATAGACCAATAGACCAATAAATAGGGAAATACGGGCCCCTCCTCCGAGTACAATTCTTATATCGTCCACAACTAAAGTCAACCCTTAAACCCTGGCTTGCTAATTATTTTATCAATGCACCAATACAATATGCAATTTAGGGACATGAGATGAACAATAGTATCAATACGAGAACAATAGGATGATAATACTGTATAAGACGATTAGAATGGTGACAATAACTCATTAAGATCATGCAATGCAACATACATTCATTAATTCATGCAATAGTACGATAGAGGAATAATTAATCTATTAAAAATAGAAAAGTGAAATTCTGAACAGAAAGAGTAGTATGTACAAAAATACAGTTTCCCTCTATTTCAGAAATCGAAAAGTAAAACGGTCAGGTTTTCTGAAAACAAGACTTCCGCATGGTTTCAACGCATATTTATAGTTCAAATCCGACAAAAGTAGCTAGGTCAAACACATCGTTCTTTACAGATTTCATGTTCAGGCAGAATTTCGACATTATGTTGTTATAATTTTTAGAATCAACAAAAACTCAATAATAAATTCATTAAAAATATTTTTAGGCTACTAAACATGATTACTAACAATCTCGAAATTATCGGAGCAAAGTTTTATCATTTGCTCTGCCTTTTTACAGTTTAAATATGAAAGATTCAAGAATCTGAAAAATCTAAAAGTAAAAATATAGTTGTAGTAAAACGGGCATAACGTTTACTAAACAACTCGGAATTTAGAAATCCAAGATGTTTTGGAAACTAGAAAGATAAGGCTACAATTCTTGTTCAGAAATTAATTTATTTTGAAATCATTTACTGAGTCGAAAATAGCAGACATAGTACAGCCAGCAAGCAATTTACAGGTTTTTGGGTACTTTTTCCTGAAATAAATTAACTAAACACGATGGGTATCAGTTCTATTGTTCGATGAACTTTATAATCAGCATGATGAGTATATTGAATTGGTAAATAGGAATAAGAACACATACATGCATCAATTTATCATCAACGAACAACAATCAATCAACCAAACATGCAACCTAGCAATTGTCTCTACAATAATTAATTGTGTTATGATTATACGGTTAACTCTATTATCAATTCTACATGCATGCATGAAAGATCCAATCTTTAGAGTCAAAAGTGGCACGATGTCGAAAATATTGGGGTTAGCTCGTGTAAACCGTCAATAGACCGAACGCAGAGATGAACAAAGTATAATACGATAAACAAAGGATCTACTTGCAAGAGTTTCAACAAAATTTGAATTTGATACAATTAAAAATTCAAGAGGACAGTGACTTTCCTTATAACCGGTGAAAACGAATACCAAGAATAACGGGATGAGGATCTCGATGCAATGAACCAACACACATAAAGCACGTGCAATATAAGTGCAATATAGAATCAAGCAATAACAGTAAGAGACGAGGAGCAACAGTCAGCAACCAAGGGGTTGGCGGGTCCGACGGCGAGGCATCGAATGGCTCGACAGCGGCATGGCATCGACGACGTGGCTGCATCAGGGGAAGAGGCGAGCAGCGACAATAGCGTCAGATGGGTTCGACTGCTCTGTTTTGGTGGGAAACCAGAGGAGGAGGTCGGGGGGTCGGGTGGGGTGCCGGCGTGCGTTAGGGGCACGACGGAGGATGGCGACTTGGTTGGGGGTCACCAGAGGCGAGGAGCTCACCGGAGAAGGTCAGGGAAGAAGATGCACAGTTGGGTTCTTTGAGTTGGGCGGGGAAACGATCAGGGAGAGAGAAAACGGGAGGAGAGAGAATAAGTTGTTAGGGTTTCAAAATTGTGCAATTTTTAGGGTTTGTACTAAGTTTGTATTTATAGGATACAATTAGGATGTTGGGTTAGTGGTTTAAGATCCAATAATAACGAGTTTGGGTCAAAAAAATAGAAATTGGATTTTAGGGTTCAATAAGAGATAGATCTAAATCAATAGGGTTCAAATAAAATATCCTTAATTCAATAAAATAAAATCCACAAGATAGATTACCCAATAAAAGAGAAAATAGTTCAAGAACGAAAATTTCAATCCAATTAAATAAATAAATAATACAATTGAAATAATATGAATTGGTCTTAAAAATAAATTAGAACTCGCCAAGAAAATCAGATCGGGTATAATAATAAAATAATTCGAAAGATGAATTTTTAATTAGATAATCAAGAAATAACAATTAATAATTATGATTATAATAATAATAAAATTATATAATGAAGTAGTATTCGGGTTTAACAAATTTATTAAAATAATCCAATAATAATAATATATTTGATTTTTGGACTCAAATATAAATATCTGATCAATAAGATATAGAAAATAGGATTAAAACACACTGTTATTCGAAATGAATCAAATTTCGATTACAAAATACTTGAATAAAAATCCGAAATGAATTTAGCACAAAATAACTTTATAAAAATTAAATTATAGCAAATACACGGAAAATACTTATTGTCGGGAATGGGGGTTACACTACTCCTAAAAGTGGCACCAAAAACTTATTAGAAGCTCCTTATAAGACGAGTTTGGAGTCCATGCCCGTGGCTCGGAGTTACCCTAGCATATTTACAACAAACCAATTTCAGAATTCAACTCTTCATTCGATCTGGTCATGCAACTCATTAACACCTCAACGACAAGTTCAAAGTCCATACCCTATAGCTCAGAGTTTCCTAACAATCTGCAATTAAGCACGTTCAGAGCTCAACTCGCCATTTGATCTGCTCTTGCAACTTGTTAAACTCCTAAACTAACAAGTTCAGAATCCATATCTACGGCACGGAGTTGCTTTAGCAACTTGCAATCAAGCACATTCAGGGCTCAACTCATCGTTCAATCTGTTCCTGAAACTAGTTCAAAACCTTTGAAGACGGACTAGAGGTCCAAAATCGGGGATTGTAATTACTCCAACAAACTTGTAAAAGCAAAATTTAGAGTTCAACTCGCCACTCGATGTGACTCTCACAATTTGTTTGAGGACCCATACAGCAAGTTTAGAATCTAACTCTTCCCTAGAATTGCTTACACAACTAGCAAAGTACAAAATGGCAAGTCTGGAGTACAAATCTGCCCAAGAGCAGCTCCTATGATTAGTTAACCCCCAAGGAGATGACTCACAAGACAAGGCACGTTCATGTAATTGACTTCTTATTTCATGAACAACAATTCTCCTTACAACTGCAGAATTACAATGTGTCTATTTTCCATGCCTACGCATCACGATAGAAAGTTTTACAAACTCTATACAACCAGTTATCCTGCATATCGTCCTCCCGACTATATGAGCCGCCTCAACTCTTGAAGATAAAATTCAACTCAATCCTTCCTTAGGCAGACAAGCTCCAAGTCTTTCCTACCACTTTCACTCGAGCAAGATCAAACTCTGTCTCACATGATGCGCCATGCAAACGGACAAGTCCCAACTTCTTCAAGTGCATCATGCTGCGAAGGAAAACAAGCTCGATGTCCCGAAGATATCATTCAGTGTACATGATAACTTGTCAGCAAAAAAAGAATATAGTCACTTCATCGCTGAACAAACAACAGCGATTCAATATCAAGAAGATTCAGAACACCTACAACTCATCTTCCCGTAAAAATGAGTTCAGCGCTTCGCACGCCACTCGAGATCCTTCGTCAAAACAACTCGTTAACTTTAAATAACGAGTTCAGCGCTGTGGTCTCCGCTCGAGCTCCATCAGCAACTCGTTGACTTCGGAAAATGAGTTCAATGCTCTTCTCTGCTTGATCTCCATCAGCAACTCGTTGAATCCAAACAACAGGTTCAATGCTCTGTTCTCCGCTGATGCTCCATCAACAACTTCTTGACTTCGAACAATGTATTCGATGCCCTGCTCTCCGCTCGAGCTCAATCAATAACTCGTTGACACCAAACAACAAGTCTGACGACCTGATCACTTCTTGAGCTCTATCAAAAACTCATTGGCTCCACACAACGAGTTCAATGCCTTGCTCTTTGCTCAGACTCCATCTACAACTTGTTGGCTCCACGTAACGAGTTCAACACCCTACTCGAGCACAAGCTCCGTCAACAACTCGTTGGCTCCACATAATGAGATCAACGCCCTGCTCTTCGCTAGAGCTCCGTGTAACACCCCATTTTATTTATTTATTTATTTATTTGAAAACTAAACCTCTAAATACAATTCTTTCAATTTCTCTATTACTTTAAACATAAACTAAGATAGGTATATTTCAAATAAAATTTTGGCAGAGTCCCTCCTGAAATTTCTGCCCCGAAACACAAAAGGCTTACGAAATTCTGTTCTAAATTCCGTAGCTCACAGCACAGGTAATATAATCATGGGCTCCCCAGGCCAAAATGAGCAGAATCACACAGGCAATATAAATATCATGCTCTGGGGGCCAAACTCATAATAGAATATCAAATATAAAATATCAAATAAAAACAATAAATTTCTTTGAAAACAAGGTAAAAATTTTAGAAAAACCTTTGTAAAATCTACCACAGAGCCCGGTACACCACAACGAGATGGGTCCGGTTCAAGAACATACCATACTACCCCACACTATACTCATCATCGATTTCCAGGTACTTATACACTCGAATTACAATTTAAACCACAAATTCCACTATTCACAAAACTAATTTATACAAAATTTTATAGTAAACTCCACCTTACAAATCTACGCCTCACCTCCGCACTGCTGAGGACCTGCAATAGTAGGGGATCTAGGGTAGTCATGGGACTCCCCTAACCCCCCAAACACTAAGGGGTTTGCCATTTCGGGTGTGAGTATAATTCACTAATCTAATAAATAAACCAAACTATATAACGAAAATAAATTAAACATACAAATATCAAGGTAAAAAGATTCAACCTGAATCTGAACATTAAAACATCAAGAATACAACTTTGTATCATGTACTCGACAAATCTGCATCCGTGGACCTATATATCCATAACTTCACACCATTCGCTAAATGCATCATCTTAATATATGACTGCATATATATATATATATATATATATATATATATATATATACAATTCCTTCAATTCATACTCAATTACAAAGCAGCACATTAATTCACATTCCATTACTTTTCATTTTGAATTCTCCAACACAATTACTCATCTGTTCACAATTACCATCGCCTCATCATTTCTTTGTTTTCATAAATACTCACATAAGGTCACTATCCCTTTTCTTCATACTTTTATAACCACGCACTTCATTTACCATTCATTTACATCTACGAACTCGCGACTCATATTCTTTCCTACTCATCTCCATTCATAAATATTTTCTTCTTCATTCTCATATTACATAACACCGCATTCATTGATTTCTTATAACACATATCATCACGTCTCACAATACATTACTTTTACTTTCATCATACATTACAACTATCTTCTTTACACTCTCAATACATCATCATACTCATCCTCAAATTCATCATTGTTATAACTTACCTTCATTTTCCCTAATAAGACATATATCAATTAACTTCACTTTTATTTCCAACCCACAATACCGGCATCATATACCCATTCATCCTGAAAGTTGTGCCAAGGCAGGTAGTTCCCACCATTTCCACGAAAATAGCGGGCGAGTAGTTCCTCGACACACTTCCAAGGTACAACAAACTCATAACACAACATATTTTTCTTTAATAGCCATTTTCATGACCACTCTCGCATTATCTCTTCACTTTCATTATTACGATGCATAATGCATGCTCTCTACTTCCCGTATTCATTCTCATAACACAATTCACATTAACTCTCATTCTTTTTAGATAATACACTGCACCCCAACGCCAATAGCTTGGGTAATCATCACTGCACCCCAAGTAGAACTTGGGTGATAACTCATCACATCTTTAGCCAATAGCTTAATTATTAATTTACTTTAACTCTATTCATCTAATACTATATCATATATATTATCTTACTTTTCTTCTCTTGTTTAATCACACGCTTCCTTTTACCAATCATTTTTACTTGCATACTCGTGAAACAAATTCTTTCATGTTCTTCATCATATACTCATTTTCTTTCACTTATTCATTTCCACCAATACACTTACTTCACCATTTCATTTCATTTTACACCAAGTACTTTTTTTTCTTTCTCATTCACAATTCATATATGTTATTCAATTTATCCCAGGGCTATCCTAGAGTATCAATTCTCTCTCAGGTCTACCTTGAGGTATCATATCTCTCTCCGGTCTATCCGGAGGTATCTGCTCTCCAAGGTCTATCCTAGGGGAATCAACTCTCTCTCAGGTCTACCCTGAGGTATCATATCTCTCTCGTGTCTATCCGGAGGTATCTGCTCTCCCAGGTCTATCCTAGGGGAATCAACTCTCTCTCAGGTCTACCCTGAGGTATCATATCTCTCTCCAGTCTATCCGGAGGTATCTGCTCTCCCAGGTCTATCCTGGGGAATCAACTTTCTCCCAGGTCTACCCTGAGGTATCATATCTCTCTCCGGTCTATCCGGAGGTATCTGCTCTACCAGGTCTGTCCTGGGGTATCAACTCTATCGCAGGTCTACCCTGAGGTATCATATCTCTCTCCGGTCTATCCGGAGGTATCTGCTCTCCCAGGTCTGTCCTGGGGTATCAACTCTCTCTCAGGTCTACCCTGAGGTATCATATCTCTCTCCGGTCTATCCAGAGGTATCTGCTCTCCCAGGTCTATCCTGGAGAAACAACTCTCTCTCAGGTCTACCCTGAGGTATCATATCTCTCTCCGGTCTATTCGGAGGTATCTGCTCTCCCAGGTCTATCCTGGGATATCAACACTCTCTCAGGTCTACCCTGAGGTATCATATCTCTCTCCGGTCTATCCAGAGATATCTGCTCCCCCAGATCTATCCTGGGGAATCAACTCTCTCTCAGGTCTACCCTGAGGTATCATATCTCTCTCCGGTCTATCTGGAGGTATCTGCTCTCCCAGGTCTATCCTGGGGTATCAACTGTAGTTAACTGAAATTATTGCTATTAACATTCTCTTTTCATAATTTCATCTCCTTTTATCACTATAGCATCTCATCTTTTATTTAAACTTATTCGCGTAAACAATGATCACCATCTCACTTACCCGTTCAATGCATCACATAAATGAAAATATCACAGTAATTAATATATAAAATCATCACATCATAATATTGCACATCACAACTGTATTGTATTGTTTATTTTATCCTTACCCCACATATCATGAGTACACCATTCTATTTATTATCTCAATATCACATGTTTGCATATGCCCAGCAGATCAGCCCATCACAACATCATATATATATAAATACACCCAACACGTTACCATCACACTGGATATTCAAAATTACATCAATTCACCATATACCGACATCTTATATAAATATAACTCATCCCCGTATATATATACCTAATCCATCATCTATAAATTTATATCAATACACAAGGGACATGAGTAATTAATCGTCATATTGCACACCAACACCGAACACTAATTCCTATATATACATACACTTTATTCCGTAATTCATACCAATCGTTCATATTATACTAAGATTTTCTTAAAACAAAGATATGTAAATATGTTCATACTCACCTAACAGTCCGGGAAGACTCGAAGCATCACTTCTCCATCCCGCACCCGAAGCTGTTAACATCTCCTACTATCAATTTTCAAAGGAATTAAGGCTCAAAACATCCAAATCAACCATGGAAAATAACAACACTAATTCTAATATCACTCAGGCGTTTTATCGAACGTCTGGGATGCACCTGTGCGTTGCATGTAATATTTAAAATTTCCACGGGTTGTTTATCCCCAACCAATTACTAAAATCACCCACAACTTATTCTAATAGTTCTACAAAAATTCTACTACAATGAAGGAAATTATTCTCACATATATAATTCTCTTTTACAAACCCAAATCCCTAATTTATTAGCAACTTGTAAACTCTCCAATAATCTGCTAATTTCTCACCTCTACTATTCCCAACATCTTCTAACTCCCTACCATAATAGTTTTACTCAATAGAAATTAACCACACTTAATTTCAAACAATAATAAAATCTAGGGTTTACCTTTCCGAAATCCTTTCGAAAATCCGATGCCACCACGATGCAGAGGACCCTCCAATTAGTCTATCCCTCGATTTAATTTGAAAACCACAGAGAAACGAGGTGGATTTGGGCAAGGAGAGGGAGAGCCGAAGTGGGTTCGGCTGGGTTCTCCACTTTCAGCTGGGAAAGAAACGGGGAGGAAGAAAGAAGTGGAGAAGAAAGGAGGTGGGGTGGGGTTTTTATTAATAAAAAATTTATAATATAAATATATTTATAAAGGAATAATTACAAATAGGCCCCCCGACCTCTAAAGTATTTCAAATAACCCCAACTCTATTCTTTAATAATACCAACAATACAAAATACATTAAAAATTATCTCATCATAATCCCTCAAAATTATAAAATAAAATAAACAATATGTATTCACATAAAATTTCAACTCATGGCTCCAATATATCACTAATACCAATCTACCACAAATATCCATACCAATATAAATATTTAAATAAAATACATCAAAAATAAATTTCACCGCTCAAATATATAAAAACAGGCATTTTCGGTATTTTACCCAAGATGTAATCACTTGGATGATGTAAGTACGTCCGTTGGATTCGAAGGTAATACCCAAGATGAAGATTGAAGGTGTGGGTTGTAAATTCCCTGATATATATCGCAGAACAGTTTTAGCTTTTCTGTGATCGTAAGAGTTTGAAGCACTTGTTTTCGTAAAAGATTTTAGTAGGAGGCAATAAAGGTGGTTCGAGTTCTTTAGTAATGTTGATGTGGATATGAAATATCACCCGGAAAACCCTAGGGTGATAGATGTTTTAAGTATAAGTAGGATATTGACTTTTATTCTGTCCCAAGAGTGGACGGTACCAAAATTATTTGGTTAATTTGATATTTCTTTAGTAGAAGAGGACGACATGACCTTATTTGTGGACGGTTTATTAGTACAAACGTTTATTCCAGAGCTGATCAGTCAGATTTGGATTCGAAATTTTTACTAGTTGTAGAGGGTGCATGATCTCATTCTGGATGAGATTAATGGATAAGCCTCTTTTGAGGTGTGTAGTCGACAAAAGAATTATGTAGATTAGCGGCGATCAAGACTTCAAGTTGCTCAGTTGCTGAAAGTTCAGTGGTGTGTTATATTAATTATTATAATTGGGAGTTTGGGAGATGGTGAGGAGAAAGTAACCAGGATTGTTTAGACAGTTTTCTTAACCCCTATAGCTCGAGGACGAGCTTCTTTTGAGGTGTGTAGAATGTAACACCTCGAATTTGTAAAATACCGAAAATGCCTGTTTTTATATATTTGAGTGGTGAAAATTATTTTTGATGTATTTTATTTAAATATTGATATTGGTATGGATATTTGTGGTAGATTGGTATTATTGATATATTGGAGCCAGGAGTTGAGATTTTATGTGAATACATATTGTTTATTTTATTTTATAATTTTGAGGGATTATGATGAGATAATTTTTAATGTATTTTGTATTGTTGGTATTATTAAAGAATAGAGTTGGGGTTATTTGAAATACTTTGGAGGTCGGGGGGCCTATTTGTAATTATTCCTTTATAAATATATTTATATTATAAATTTTTTATTAATAAAAACCCCACCCCACCTCCTTTCTTCCTCCCCGTTTCTTTCCCAGCAGAAAGAGGAGAACCCAGTCGAACCCACTTCAGCTCTCCCTCTCCCCGCCCAAATCCACCTTGTTTCTCTGTGGTTTTCAAATTAAATCGAGGGATAGACTAATTGGAGGGTCCTCTGCATCGTGGTGGCATCGGATTTTCGAAAGGATTTCGGAAAGGTAAACCCTAGATTTTATTATTGTTTGAAATTAAGTGTGGTTAATTTCTATTGTGTAGAACTATTATGGTAGGGAGATTAGAAGATGTTGGGAATAGTAGAGGTGAGAAATTAGCAGATTATTGAGAGTTTACAAGTTGCTAATAAATTAGGGTTTTGGGTTTGTAAAAGAGAATTATATATGTGAGAATTATCTCCTTCATAGCAGTAGAATTTTTGTAGAACTATTAGAATAAGTTGGGGGTGATTTTAGTAATTGGTTGGGGATAAACATCCCGTAGGAATTTTAAATATTACGTGTAACGCACGGGTATATCCCAGACGTTCGATAAAACGCCTGAGTGATATTAGAATTAGTGTTGTTATTTTCGTGGTTGATTTGGATGTTTTGAGCCTTAATTGCTTTGAAACTTGATAATAGGAGATGTTAACGACTTTGGGTGTGGGATGGAGAAGTGATGCTTTGAGTCTTCCCGGTCTGTTAGGTGAGTATGAACATATTTACATATATATGTTTTACGAAAATCTTAGTATAATATGAACGATTGGTATGAATTACGGAATAAGGTGTATGTATATATAGGAATTAGTGTTCAAAGTTGGTGTGCAATATGACGATTAATTACTCATGTCCCTTGTGTATTGATATAAATTTATAGATAATGGATTAGGTATATATATACGGGGATGAGTTATATTTATATAAGATGTCGGTATATGGTGAATTGATGTAATTTTGAATATCCAGTGTGATGGTAACGTGTTGGGTGTATTTATATATATATGATGTTGTGATGGGCTGATCTGCTGGGCATATGCAAACATGTGATATTGAGATAATAAATAGAATGGTGTACTCATGATATGTGGGGTAAGGATAAAATAAACAATACAGTACAGTTGTGATGTGCAATATTATGATGTGATGATTTTACATATTAATTACAGTGATATTTTCTTTTATGTGATGCATTGAACGGGTAAGTGAGATGGTGATTATTGTTTACGCGAATAAGTTTAAATAAAAGACGAGATGCTATAGTGATAAAAGGAGATGAAATTATGAAAAGAGAATGTTAATAGTAATAATTTCAGTTGACTAGAGTTGATACCCCAGGATAGACCTGGGAGAGTAGATACCTCCGGATAGACCGGAGAGAGATATGATACCTCAGGGTAGACTTGAGAGAGAGTTGATTCCCCAGGATAGACGTGGGAGAGCAGATACCTCCGGATAGACCGAAGAGAGATATGATACCTCAGGGTAGACCTAAGAGAGAGTTGATACCCTAGGATAGACCTGGGAGAGCAAATACCTCCGAATAGACCGGAGTGAGATATGATACCTCAGGGTAGACCTGAGAGAATTTTGATTCTCCAGGATAAACCTGGGAGAGCAGATACCTCCGGATAGACCGGAGAGAGATATGATACCTCAGGGTAGATCTGAGAGAGAGTTGATTCCCCTAGGATAGACCTGGGAGAGCAGATACCTCCGGATAGACCGGAGAGAGATATGATACCTCAAGGTAGACCTGAGAGAGAGTTGATTCCCCAGGATAGACCTGGGAGAGCAGATACCTCAGGATAGACCGGAGAGAGATATGATACCTCAGGTAGACCTGAGAGAGAGTTGATTCCCCTAGGATAGACCTGGGAGAGCAGATACCTCCGGATAGACCGGAGAGAGATATGATACCTCTTGGTAGACCTGAGAGAGAGTTGATTCCCCTAGGATGGACCTGGGAGAGCAGATACCTCCGGATAGATCGGAGAAAGATATGACACCTCAGGGTAGAGCTGAGGGAGAATTGATACTCTAAGATAGACCTGGGGTAAATTGAATATGATATATGAAATGTGAATGAGAAAGAAAAGAAAGTACTTGGTGTAAAATGAAATGAAATGGTGAAGTAAGTGTATGGGTGGAAATGAATAAGTGAAAGAAAATCAGTATATGATGAAGAACATGAAAGAATGTGATTCATGAGTATGCAAGTAAAAATGATTGGTAAAAGGAAATGTGTGATTAAACAAGAGAAGCAAAGTAAGATAATATATATGATATAGTATTAGATGAATAGAATTAAAGTAAATTAATAATTGAGCTATTGGCTTAAGATGTGATGAGTTATCACCCAATTTCTACTTGGGGTGCAGTGATGATTACCCAAGCTATTGGCATTGAGGTGCAGTGTATTATCTAAAAAGAATGAGAGTTAATGTGAATTTTGTTATGAGAATGAATACGGGAAGTAAAGAGAATGCATTATGCATCGTAATAATGAAAGTGAAGATATAATGCGAGAGTGGTCATGAAAATGGTTATTAACGAAAAATATATTGTGTTATGAGTTTGTTGTACCTTGGAAGTGTGTCGAGGAACTACTCGCCCGCTATTTTCGTGGAAATGGTGGGAACTACCTGCCTTGGCACAACTTTCAGGATGAATGAGTGAGTTGTTAATATGATGCCGGTATTGTGGGTTGGAAATAAAAGTGAAGTTAATTGATATATGTGTTATAAGGGAAAATGAAGGTAAGTTATAACAATGATGAATTTGAGGATAAGTATGATGATGTATTGAGAGTGTAAAGAAGATAGTTGTAATGTATGATGAAAGTAAAAGTAATGTATTGTGAGACGTGATGATATGTGTTATAAGAAATGAATGAATGCGGTGTTATGTAATATGAGAATGAAGAAGAAAATATTTATGAATGGAGATGAGTAGGAAAGAATATGAGTCGCGAGTTCGTAGATGTAAATAAATGGTAAATGAAGTGCGTGGTTATAAAAGTATGAAGAAAAGGGATAGTGACCTTATGTGAGTATTTATGAAATAAAGAAATGATGAGGCGATGGTAATTGTGAACAGATGAGTAATTGTGTTGGAGAATTCAAAATAAAAAGTAATGGAATGTGAATTAATGTGCTGCTTTGTAATTGAGTATGAATTGAAGGAATTGTATATATATATATATATATATATATATATATATATATATGCAGTATATTAAGATGATGCATTTAGCGAAGGGTGTGAAGTTATGGATATATAGGTCAACAGATGTAGATTTGTTGAGTACATGATACAAAGTTGTATTCTTGATGCTTTAATGTTCAGATTCAGGTTGAATCTTTCTACCTTGATATTTGTATGTTTAATTTATTTTCATTATATAGTTTGGTTTATTTATAAGATTAGTGAATTATACTCACACCAGAAATGGCTAACCCCTTAGTGTTTGGGGGGTTAGGGGAGCCCCATGACTACCCTAGATCCCCTACTGTTGCAGGTCCTCAGCAGTGCAGAGGTGAGGCATAGATTTGTAAGGTGGAGTTTACTTTAAAATTTTGTATAAATTAGTTTTGTGAATAGTGGAATTTGTGGTTTAAATTGTAATTTGAGTGTATAAGTACCTGGAAGTCGATGATGATTATAGTGTGGGGTAGTATGGTATGTTCTTGACCCGTACCAATCTCATTGTGGTGTACCGGGCTCTGTGGTAGATTTTACAAAGGTTTTTCTAAATTTTTTACCTTGTTTTCAAAGAAATTTATGGTTTTTATTTGATATTTGATATTCTATTATGAGTTTGCCCCCCAGAGTATGATATTTATATTGCCTGTGTGATTCTGCTCATTTTGGCCAGGGGAGCCCATGATTATATTGCCTGTGTTGTGAGCTACGGAATTTAGAGCAGAATTTCGTAAGCCTTTTGTGTTTCGGGGCAGAAATTTCAGGGGAGACTCTGCCAAAATTTTATTTGAAATATACCTATCTTAGTTTATGTTTAAAGTAATAGAGAAATTGAAAGAATTGTATTTAGAGGTTTAGTTTTCAAAATAAATAAATAAATAAATGGGGTGTTAGACTCCGTCAACAACTCGTCGACTCCGAACAATGAGTTCATTGCTCTATACTCCGCTTTAGCTCCATCAACAACTCATTGACTCCAAACAACAAGTTCGATGCCTTGCTCACCGCTTGAGCTCTATCAGCGACTCGTTGTTTCCAAACACCAAGTCCAACACTATGCTCTCCGTTAGAGCTCCATGTTGATTCTAGGCGATGAGTTCAACGTCGATCTTTCTGCTCAAGCTCCATCGGCAACTCGTTGGCTCCAAACAACGAGTTCAACACCATGTTCACCGCTCGAGCTCCATCAACAACTCGTTGATTCCAAACAACGAGTTCAATGCTTTGCTCTCTACTCGAGCTCTATCAACAACACATTAACTCCAAACAACGAGTTAGATGTCTTGCTCATCGCTCAAGCTCCATCAACAACTCGTTGATTCCAAACAACAAGTTCAACGCTTTGCTCTCTACCCGAGCTCTATCAACAACACGTTAACTCCAAACAACGAGTTAGATGTCTTGCTCATCGCTCAAGCTCCATCAGCAACTCCTTGTCTGCGAACAATGAGCTCAATGCTCTTCTCTCTGCTAGAGCTCCATCAACAACTCGTTGACTCCAAACAACGAGCTCAATGCTCTACTCTCCTGCTTGAGCTCCATCAACAACCCGTTGACTCCAAATGATGAGTTCAACGCCAATCTCTTCGCTTGAGCTCCATCTGCAACTCGTTGGCTCCAAATAACGAGTTTGATGCTTTGTTCACTGCTCGAGCTCCATCAATAACTCGTTGACTCCATATAATGAGTTCAATGCTCTGCTCTCCGGTATATCTCCATCAACAACTCGTTGACTTCAAACAATGAGTTCGACACCTTGCACACTACTCAAGCTCCCTCAACAACCTGTTAACTCCAAACAATGAGTTCAACGCCCATTGCTTCGCTCGAGCTCTATCGGTAACCCATTGGCTCAAGGTGTAACACCCTACAAAATTGAGTTATCACTTTTTATTCCTACGTGTGTTACGCACATATATTTTGTACTGTTACATGTAATATCCGTAAGATTATTAATATAAATATTTTTACATATTTTGTATTTCAGTTGTTTATAAATATTTTTTCCGTTCTCTCGAAATTCATTTTCTCCTATTTTGAGCCAACTCAAATATATTTTGTTTATACGTGCAATATAGGTGTTGATTATATTTTTTTATATAAAATTTATGATGTCATGCATATTAAAATTATTTTTCTTAATTTAAAGTATTAGATTAGAAATAACCTAAACTAAGTTTAATTAGACCAACTCTTTTGTTTCTCAACTTGTACCACTATGTCAAATAATTTTGTGATATTGTTATTTACATTTATGGATAATCAAAATAAAAACCCGTGCATATACATACACATACAAATACACTCATTTCTTCACTCATTTCTTCATCTTATTCAATTCCAATTATTCCATCCCTATATACATACCTACACATACACACACACACACACACACACACACACACAAATCTCCACCAATCACTCCCTAACTACCCATTTCTCCTAACCAGCCAACCCCACTTCTCCATTCCTTTATTTCCACTCATCTACATACTACACTAAGCCTCCACCATTTAACTCCATCCCCACTCCACTGCCTTCCTCCTTTAAATCCCAAAGCTTCACTGTAACACCCTGAATTCCAAATAAGACCGAATTCGAAGTTCCACAAGATCTTTACACTTCATTTCGTACAATTTTACAAGAAATTTAAAACTTTTATATAACAATGATTACATCAGAGTCTTTTACATCAACACGCAGCGGAATAAATAAAATACAACAATAATAAATGTACAATTGTAACAACTTTAATATTTAAGTAATCATCAACAACAATTTTATCTTTATATCTTCTTGTAAACTCTAAGTCCAGCATATAAAACTGTAGGCACATCGGTTGCTTACAACAGACGAAATATTATACACGGCCATTCTTGCTATGCCGAACAGTGTAACGATTCTTAAATATTTTAGCGAACACAAACTTGATCGCAAAACAAAGCTACAAAGGGACTATCCGATTGATGTCATGGGTGCTGTGCACTTAATCCTTAATACAGTTATTTATATTACATGACTCTAATGCGCACTTGTTCGGATTCTATGCATCCCATACTACATAGATCCGAGGTCGAGCCCTTAATCGTTCTTCATCTTGTAGGATTCAATCCCTCGCCATGACTTGAACTACTAAGGTGACTACGGTAAGTATCCCGGGAGTTCTATGAGTTACGATCCCATGTCTAGGCACCGTGGAGAGAATCCCACGCACTGACACATGACTCATCATGCAGGCATCCTGTGGTCAGTTCACCTCCTACCATAGACAATGGCACCACCCGTGGTCACTAGACCACCCCACAAGCGTCGCCACCGGAATGGTACTCTGGAGTAGTATCTACGCCCTAATCATGATGTATCATGAGGACATCCTATGAACACTCTCATGCCGCCAATCCAATTGCCCTCATACTCATGTTTTTCTCTTACTTTCATCACATCTCCACTATGCATCTAAATCTGTATAATTTTGTTTGTTTTTAAAAGAAAATCATCACAACCTAGAACTAGCTTACCCTACCGGACTTAAACCAAAACAAAGAGACAGTCAGCCTACCTGGCTACTTCTCAAGAGATGCTCAACCCACACTGGTTAGCTCACAAATCATAAATAAAAACTGTTGGTCACTAGGGTCTCGCCTAGCCTCTAGATTCCAACAACTATCTCCTTCTAGAGATCAACGATAAGTCATAATCAATCTCAAATTAATCTTTCATTTTCTTTTTTCATATATCTTTCTCAAAGAGAATATTTCTTTATATCTCATAACACGACATAAGTCAACTCAACCTCTTTATCAATTTAATCTCTTATAACATCGTATGCATTTCAAATAATCTCAATCAAGTATAGAAAATCATAAAATCTCATTAGCATCTTAATCACATATAACATCTTAACCATATCAAGTATTTCTTACTCAAAACAAGTATATGATCTCATCAAGAGAACCCATAACATAGCAAATATTTTTCTCTTCTTCTCAAAATAAAAGTCATATTCTCAAATAAATAATTTTGAAGTCAATAACTTGTTTTCTATATCAATTTCACTTTTAATTTCTCAAAATATACAAAAAAAATTATGAAACTATTTTTTATAAATTATATATCATTTTATAGGAATATTTCCCCACAAATTTTTATATGCATTAAAACACTTCAAAGTGTCAAAATCCTAAAAAAATCAAATTGCAGGCACCGAGTTTCGAACCCGTGCCCATCGCAACGCTACAATACCTACTTGTGCCACCTCCGCTGACCAAGAAGTCCATGTGACTTCACTGTCACAAGAGAAGGCCGAAAGCCACTCATACTGAGTCTCGGTCTGAGGGTTAAATTAAAATCAAAACTGAAAAAAAGGGTCTGTCAAGGTTCGAAATCGCGACCCAAGACCATAGGTGCACTACAGTAACATTATTAAAGGGCTCCGACTAGCCAGTTAGTCCAAACCCCACACACTGTTATGAGATCAGAGGCTAGGGTATTGTTCATACGACATAATCACTTGGTCAAATTTCATAAAACTCAAACATACGGTAAATCTAATCTTTTGAGGGGACTGTAATTATTTCATTCATACAAAGTATACTTGAAAATAGTAACTCACAAATTTCCAAACTTAGATTTCAGACATTGTATCTATATTTCAATTTATTTCCTCTCATGTGCATATGTAGATTTGTATTCCTCGAAAATAATAATTTGCACCACCTACAACCAATTATATGAATCTATTTGTATCAATTTAACTTCATTACAATTAATTTATTTTAACTACAAGGGAAGTCTCAACATTTTTCATACAAGTTATCAAATTCGACATTCTCAATTTAACAAGCATATTAGTATGATTCATGGCATTAATTCTTTTATTTTACATTCTTCTTTCTAATTAATAAGGGCATATGACACACAATAATATTTCCACATATCATAGCACAAATATATCAAGATCATGAAATCTACAAATTAACATACCAATCAACATTTAACAACTAAATTATATATAGTCTAGCTTGCAAAATCTACTCCTACATTAGAAAGGATTTTAGAATCACCCACCCAAATTGTGATGTACTCAAATGAACTCCTATAATGAGAGCTCCTAGAAACTCCGCTTTGCATCCCCGAAAACCGCGTGCAAGAAAAAGTCTCCAAACTTTAATTCGGCCAAGGCAATCGAGAAAGCACTCCACTCCTTTGTTTCAGCCAAGTACAGCATGAGCATTCCCATCTCAATTACTTATATATGTATATATACCTACTATTGTATCTACATATACTTATATATATGTATGTATAACAGTGGTAGGTGGAAAGGTACAGAGAGGACGGCTGGATGGTGATGCGACAGAGCAAGGAAAAAGGAAAGAGGGAGAGAAAGTGAATGAATGGGGGTATGCATATATACATATATATGTATACACAAATGTTATGAATGGAGAAAGCAACATGGGAGTGTGCTGACTGGGATGGCTTACGGCATACGTCAAGAGGAAAGAAGGAGAGGGTGAGGGAGGAGAAGTGAAAGAGTAGGGGGTACTTTTATATAATACTTAGGTGATAGTTACCATAAGCACTCCCCGTGAACAACCCCCACTCATCCACTCACAATTTCAAAAGTTGTGTTTTCCCTCCTACTTCCAAAACAGCCCGAGCTTGACTCTTCTCTTCAATCCCAAACATGTGCACGTGCATGCACTAGCACACCTTTCACAAATTAATTATTTAAAAACATAATATATATATATATATATATATATATATATATATATATATAATAAAACACAAAGAAAGCTATCAAGTGGCTCTCCTTCAATCCCCCCAAAAATCAAAGGCCTAGATCTAATCTTACAAAACATATTTTCCCCCCAAAACTCAAATTCAAATCTCCCACCCAAACCAACTCCTATATATTTTTTTCTCTCTCTCCCTCCCTCCCTCTTCTATTCAAAAAAATTAAAAATAAAAATTTTTAAAAAATTAAAAAATTGAAAAACTAAAAAAATTTAAAATTTTAAAAACTTTAAAAATAATTCAAAAAAAATCAAAAAAAATCATATAATATGTTTTTTGCTCTATGTTTGCTACTTCAATTAAATTGCTGGACCTCCAAAACTATTTTATATGATCAAACAAGGTGCACTATTCCGAAGACGTGCCGTAGGCACGTGTCAACGGGCAAACCTAGTATATATATATATACGTAAAAATGTACGTAAAAAATTAGTTTAATTAAAATTATAATGTCTCATGCTC
Source organism: Hemerocallis citrina (assembly GCA_017893485.1). NCBI lineage: Eukaryota > Viridiplantae > Streptophyta > Magnoliopsida > Asparagales > Asphodelaceae > Hemerocallis > Hemerocallis citrina. The sequence continues at coordinate 312,462,152 of CM030358.1, forward strand.
AAATAAAATAAGTACCCACACTTAGAAATTTATTTTGAAAATAAATACGCTTAAATACGCGCACCGAAACAAACACGTATTTTGCATGTAAAACATAAAAATATGAAATTTGGTTTTATCAGCAGAAAAATGTTTAAGATATAAAAATACAATATAAGAAAAATATATTTATTACTTTTATATATTCCACGACATAATCGTCACGTACATGGAAAACACGTACATTACACGTACAAAAGTATTTAGATCAAAATACTAGAATTTCCATTTTATAGAAATGGATTTGAATATATAAAATAAATAATTTAAACACATAGAAAATATTACACATAGTGGTAGAAACACGTAATCGATACGTGCATCGAAAACACGAAAAAAACACGTAAAAACACAAAGATTGAAATTTAATATTTGAGTTGACTCAAATCGGATAAAATATACAGGAAATTCATAAATAGTTGGAAATCAAAATACGTAGTGAAAACACGTTACATATATTGTCAGTAACGGTACAAAATACACATGCGTAATACACGAGGGCAAAATTGTCATTTCTAATTTTGCAGGGTGTTACACTCTCCCACCCTTAGAATAGTTCCGTCCCTGGAACTCACTAGGGTAAAGGTTGTATTTTTTACACGCCCAAAAAATATCATTATTATATATAGAAAACTGTAAACTTCAAGAAAATAAATGTAATATAAAATACGCAACGAGAAAAAAAAGACAAACTCTATATAAGAAAACTATATGTATCAAAATTCGTAAAAACGGAACAATAAAACTAAGAAGATAGCATGAAATGTGACAAAAAGATAGAATAGATTAAAAGAGGTTTCATACAAAATAATATTAGGTAAAGCATTAGAAAAAGGAAAATCAATTAAATCAATAATTTTGAAATAGTTTGGAAAATAATGCAATAAAAAGAAACATAGTTAATAGGTAATTTATAACTAGATTTAGTAGTCAAAATTCATTAATGTAATAAGCGGTAGAAAATCACAAACTTAATTGGTACTGTACGACAAAATTAGCAATTTAAAAGGAAACTATTGGATAAGAGTTTGAAAATAAACGAGAATGAAGTAGAGTCAAAAGTATAGATAACATAAAAAATAATTTTGTATGCCAATAAAATAATTTGTAAGCTAATTATAATAATTATACATCCAATTTGAAAATTAAAGATATAGTATGCATACATCGAAATACTTTCAAATTGTCAAGAGAGCAAGAAAAGCCAACATACAAAATTATATATGTACATAGGCGTAAAAATCATAGGGTGAAAACAAACAATATTTTGATATGATATTTTTAAATGATTTGTAGGAGTAAAATAAGACATCATAGTGGAAAAACATATTATTGAAATAATGCGAAAACTAATTATATAGAAATAACTTATGAATCGAAGATAAGTAAAAATACAAATTTTTATTTTTGTTAGGTGAGTAGCCACCAAATCCAAGATATGTTAATAGCAAAACATGATAAAGTGATATGAAATCTAACACATAAAGATACAAAATAATACGAAGAAGACGACAAGATAGTTGAGATTAAGTAATAAATACACTAGTAGGGTAGATATAGAAATCACTATAAAAAATATAATGCTAGGTTGTAAAATAGTATAGGCTAGTAAAAAAATAGGATAGTGGTAAGTAAATATTGTAGGAAACAAAATAGGGGTTATCTAAGTTGACAATCTCCTTATGATGTAGGTTCGCCTCGTTGGTGTCCAACTGCAGACTTGACTCCTCGACCTCAAGGTGCAGAATTGCCTCTACGACATCTGATTGCAGTTTGCCTTCTGGACATTCCGTTGCAGACTTTGTCTCCCCGACGTCCAGTTGGAGTTTGCCTCCATTGACGTCTAGTTGGCAGATTTGCCATCTCGACATCAGGTTGCACCAAAACGGAGATGGAAAGATGTAATCTTCCATATACACTTGGATATTGGGGGTTTAATAAAGTTTGGTGTTATGTTTTGAAATCAGTGCTATAGAAATGGATGAAAAAGTTGTAAATGAAGTAAGAAATTACAACAACAAAATATTAAAATAGATATATAGGCTTTAAATATAGGATATACAATGTTTGTAGTAATGAAAATGATTTATAATATTAGGACGAGAATAATGTAAATCATATGCACGAGCTGAAAATACAAATGAAAACGATAATTATGCAGTGTATGTATTATATTGAAGAAGCGTAAAACTATAAAATTTATGAGTAGCGATTAATAGTAAAAGTGAATATAACAAAATAAGTTAGCAAATAATATGTAGTATCGAATGTACACAATAAACTAAAATGGTATGTTATATTTATATGAGTAGAATATATTGAAATATATAATTGAAATATATAATTGAAATATATAAGATAATATAGGATAATGAAGAATGTAGTATCATAAAATCAAATCATATAAAATGAATGCACATAAGAAAGTCCATAAGCAAAATTCAAAATATAATAATAAATGAAGAAAATAATAGTTGCAATATTAATTTAATAATTGGCAATAAAATACGTATAGTAATAACAATATAAACGGGTAAACATAATGTGACATAAAACATGAAAGACCAAATTTTAAGATTGAAAGACAGATAACACAAATTCAAAAGATTAAGACTAAGGAAGATAGACAAAATAATAGATATTCAAGTGATTTAATAGTATTGAAAAATATTGAATGTTGAAAAGTACCATGATAAAATTCACGAAGAAAATTTGCGAGGGAAGTGTGCTAAGTGTATGGTATCATGAATGTAGGTTCAAACCAACCACGCTTCCACTGCACCACTCTGATACCAAGGGGAAAATGTGCTCGCATACAATCTCACATCAATGTATACGAGGAGAGCATCATGAATGAAGGTTCGATAACTACTTCATTCATGACTCCAGCCATCCAAAATGGGAAAGGAAAAAGAAAATATCAGTGTATAGAGAAACATAAATGTAAATCACTTATATTTGAATCTCTATACACTGAACCCTCACTTCTAATGTCCACCCTAATGTCTCGTACTTGTAAATTTGTACTACTTATTGAAGCGTAGCTCTGATACCACTCTGTAACACCCCGAATTCGAAACAAAACCGAATTCGAAGTTCCAGAGGATCTTTACACTTCATTTCGTACAATTTTACAAAGAATTTAAAACTTTTATATAACAATAATTACATCAGAATCTTTTACATCAACATGCAGCGGAATAAATAAAATACAACAATAATAAATGTACAATTGTAACAACTTTAACATTTAAGTATTCTAAGTGTATACCATTGCTTAATACTAAGTCCATTATCTTGTATTGAGTTCCTTCAGATGGAGATGTGAACACATACTAGGTAACTTTCTACAAATATCCCTAAGGAAGTTTGTACTGGTGATCCATAATTATACTCATCCGATATGGAGGAAAGCACTAAAGCCAACATGCAAGTATAATTATATCATCTACAAACCAGCAATGGAGACCGTGGGATTCATGTTAATTGAATTCCCTCTCCCACTTAGTTATTTAACAATGAGGGTTTTTCTACTAGTTAATTTATGTCCATATTGTCCATTATTAATGTGATTCTAGTTTTTCAAAAAAAATCACAAAATAATAAACATGCATAATCAGAATAAGCAATAATGGCAATAAATTTGAAAATAAATATCCAACTATTATGGCCATCTTTCTTGATTCCTCCCTGACTGTGCGAATCCCAAATCTGACCCTGCGCAGAGTTATCCGAGGTTCGACCCAAAACAGCCACCACCGCCATCACGATCGATCGAAAAAAAAAATTAAATTACATCAATCCTATGCCTCCCGAAGGAGTTCACACATAATCTAGATTGAAAAATGAAAATTATAAGCACGATCAACCCTCGTGATATTAATTACATGCACAAAACAACAACAACACAAACAAAACATGCATTGGACCATAATAGTTGGATCTAAGATGCCTGCAAAATCGAGTTAGAACAGATCTACATCTACCGACTATCATACAACGCAAGTTTTATTGGACAACATGGATGTAACAATCAATACGCAGATCCAATACCGGCTCTGATACCAATTGATGGAACTGCGATGATTCCCAGGACCACGGATTGGTGTGCGTATCGATCATAAAAGCTTAACAGATTTAATACGTGATCTAACCCTTTATAGCGGAATCTAGAGTTCACGAATTATACCTGCGATGAGAAGAAGACGATAGTTTCTAGCAACCTCGAGCCGTCAGGGACCCCAAGATCTTCTGCACGTATTCCTTTCTCGGGTTGAACGTCGTGTGGGCGACGGTCTACCAACCTTTCTTCTCCTTGGCTGACCTCTCTTTCTCTCCTTACGTGAATCACGAATTTAGAGAAAACTTCTTATCTCTGATAATGATATGACGGCCAGAGAATAGAGGATATATATATATAAGGCTACGGCAGGGACCATGAGGAGAAATTAGGGTTAGGTCTCCTAACGAATCTGGGTATCCCGTGTTCAGCCCGAACACACAACCCAGGCCCATTAACAATAGCTCGGTCCACTAAAGAGCTATTGTTGCACTACCTTCCTAATCCCAAATTATATTTATGGGCTCCTTTTATTATATGCTCGTTCAGCTCCCCATGTTAAGATATCAAATGTCCGTCGATCAAATTAAGTTACTGACAACTATATTGATCAACATCTTTTATCCTTAAGTAGTACCACTCAACTTTATTTGTCATGTCGGATGTAATCTACCTGCAGGGTTTACATGACAATCCTTATGAGCTCCTTAAGGGGACATCATCAACCCGACGTATCGGGACATGGATTCCTTTTACAATCAACAGGCCCATCATACATACAATGCTATTACCCAATTCATAGAGGTTGTTGATCCATAATGAATCTCACTCTTTTATGAGTCAGAGTAATGCACACTGCATATACATGTCTGTTATTATATCTGGATTAAGAGCATAAGCATCCATAATAACAGAGGTGTTTGTTCTCTTTTGTAGTCAGTTCAAAGAGAACAACCTCAAGTGGTCCTGTTCAATACACACAAAGTGTACTAGTGTAAACCTATAGTCAAGATAGACTAATACCAGATTACACTACAACCTTTTCAATGGATTGTCCAAGTCCGTCTAGGTTGTGAACTATTTATATATTCCATAGGAAACTATTTAATATGATCTTCTGTGTGTCTCCTCACACCATATTATCAACCTTATAGAATATCAGATACTTGCATTAATATTATAATAAACACAATATGCAAACATATGCCCATATGATTCTCATTCAAAAAAATAAGAAAATAAAGTTAATACAAAAGTGATGCTTTCAGTATATAACCCTAACAAAACTCCAAGTCCTGCACATAAAATTGTGGGCACGTCAGTTGCATACAACCAACGAAATATTATACACGGCCATCCTCGCTATGCTGAATAGTATAATGATTCTTAAATACTTTAGCAAACACAAACTTGATCACAAAACAAAGCTACAAAGGGACTATCTTATAGATGTCGTGGGTGTTGTGCACTTAATCCTTAATGCAGTTATTTATTTTACATGACACTAATGCACACTTGTTCAGATTCTATGCATTCTATACTACATAGGCCCAAGGAAAAGCCCTTGATCGTTCTTCATCTTGGAGGGTTCAATCCCTCGCCATGACTTAAACTACTACGGTAACTACGGTATGTATCATGGGTGTTCTATGAGTAACGAGCCCATATCCAGGCACCCTGGAGAGAATCCCAGGGACGGACACATGACTCATCATGCAGGCATCCTGTGGTCAATTCACCTCCTACCATAGATGATGGCACCACCCGTAGTCACTGGACCACCCCACAAGCGTCGCCACCGGGACGGTACTCTGGAGTAGTATCTACGCCCTAATCATGACGCATCATGAGGACATCCTGTGAACACTCTCATGCCGCCAACCCAATGGCCCTCATACTCATGTTTTTCTCTTACTTTCATCACATCTCCACTATGTATCTAAATCTGTATAATTTTGTTTGTTTTTAAAAGAAAATCATCACAACGTAGAACTAGCTTACCCTACCCGACTTAAACCAAAACAAAGAGACAGTCAGCCTACCTGGCTACTTCTCAAGAGATGCTCAACCCAAACTGGTTAGCTCTCAAATCATAAATAAAAACTTCTGGTCACTAGGGTCTCACCTAGCCTCTAGATTCCAACAACTATCTCTTTCTAGAGATCAACGATAAGTCATAATTAATCTCAAATTAATCTTTCATTTTCTTTATTCATATATCTTTCTCAAAGAGAATATTTCTTTATATCTCATAACAAGACATAAGTCAACTCAACCTCTTTATCAATTTAATCTCCTATAACATCGTATGCATTTCAAATAATCTCAATCAAGTATAGAAAATCATAAAATCTCATTAGCATCTTAATCACATATAACATCTTAACCACATCAAGTATTTCTTACTCAAAACAAGCATATGATCTCATCAAGAGAACCCATAACATAACAAATATTTTTCTCTTCTTCTCAAAATAAAAGTCATATTCTCAAATAAATAATTTTGAAGTCAATAACTCGTTTTCTATATCAATTTCACTTTTAGTTTCTAAAAATATACATGAAAAATTATGAAACTATTTTTTATATGTTATATATCATTTTATAGGAATATTTCCCCCTAAATTTGTATATGCATTAAAACACTTCAAAGTGTCAAAATCCTAAAAAAATCAAATGGCAGGCACCGGGTTTCGCACCCGTGCCCATCGCAACGCTACAGTACCGACTTGTGCCACCTCCGCTGACCAAGAAGTCCATGTGACTTCACTGTCACAAGAGAAGGCCGAAAGCCACTAATACTGAGTCTCGATCTGAGGGTTAAATTAAAATCAAAACTGAAAAGAACGGGTCTGTCAAGGTTCGAAATCGCGACCTAGGACCATAGGCGCACTACAGTAACATTGTTAAAGGGCTCCGATTAGCCAGTTAGTCCAAATCCCACACACTGTTATGAGATCAGAGGCTAGGGTTTTGTTCATACGATACAGTCACTTGGTCAAATTTCATAAAAATCAAACATACGGTCGATCTAATCTTTTGAGGGGACTGTAATTATTTCATTCATACTAAGTTTACTTGAAAACAGTAAATCACAAATTTCCAAACTTAGATTTTAGACATTGTATCTATATTTCAATTTATTTCCTCTCATGTGCATATGTAGATTTGTATTCCTCGAAAATAGTAATTTGCACCACCTACAACCATTTATATGAATCTATTAGTATCAATTTAACTTCATTACAATTAATTTATTTTAACTACAAGGGAAGTCTCAATAATTTTCATATAAGTTATCAAATTCAACATTCACAATTTAACAAGCATATTAGTATGATTCATGGCATTAATTCTTTTATTTAATATTCTTCTTTCCAATTAATAAGGGTATGTGACTCACAATAATATTTCCACACATCATAGCACAAATATATCAAGGTCATGAAATCTAAAAATTAACATACCAATCAACATTTAACAACTAAATTATATATAATCTAGCTTGCAAAATCTACTCCTGCATTAGAAAGGATTTAGAATCACCCACCCAAATTGTGGTGTACTCAGATGAACTCCTAAAATGAGAGCTCCTAGAAACTCCGCTTTGCCTTTTCGAAATCCGTGTGCAAGGAAAAGTCTCCAAACTTCAATTCGGCCAAGACAACCGAGAAATCACTCCACTCCTTTGTTTCGGCCAAGTACAACAAGAGCATTCCCATCTCAATTACTTGTATATGTATATATACCTACTATTGTATCTACATATACTTATATATATGTATGTATAATAGTAGTAGGTGAAAAGGTACAGAGGAGATGGCTAGATGGTGATGCGACAAAGCACGAAAAAAGGAAAGAAGGAGAGAAAGTGAAGGAATGGGGGTATGTATATATACATATATATATGTATACACAATTGTTATGAATGGAGAAAGCAACATTGGAGTGTGCTGATTGGGATGCCTTACGGCAGACATCAAGAGGAAAGAAGGAGAGGGTGAGTGAGGAGAAGTGAAAGAGTAGGGGGTAATTTTATAGAATACTTTGGTGATAGTTACAATAACCACCCTCCATGAACAAACCCCACTCAACCACTCACAATTTCAAAAGTTTTGTTTTCCCTCCTACTTCCAAAACACTCGGGGCTTGACTCTTCTCTTCAATCCCAAACACGTGCACGTGCGTGCACTAGCACACTTTTCACAAATTTATTATTTAAAAACATAAATTATATATAATATATATATACATAATATGTACGTAAAAATTAGGTTAATTAAAATTATAATATCTCATGCACAAATTAAATAAATACCCACACTCCAAATTTTATTTTGAAAAAAATTACGCTTAAATACGCGCACCAAAACAAACACATACTTTGCATGTAAAACATAAAAATACGAAATTCGGTTTTATCAACGGAAAAATGTTAAAGATAATAAAAATACAATATAACAAAAAATATATTTATTAATTTTATATATTCCACGACATAATCGTACGTACATGGAAAACATATGCATTACAAGTACAAAAGTATTTAGATCAAAATGCGAGAAAAATAAATTTCCATTTCATAGAAATGGATTTGAATATAAAATAAATAATCTAAACACATAGAAAATATTACACGTAGCGGTGGAAACACGTAATTGATACATGCATCGAAATCACGTAAAAAACACATAAAAACACAAAGATTGAAATTTAATATTTGAGTCGACTCAAATAGGATAAAATATACAGAAAATGCATAATTAGTCTGAAATCAAAATACGTAGTGAAAACACGTTACAATATTACCAGTAACGGTACAAAATAAACGTGCGTAACATACGAGGGCAAAATTGTCATTTCTAATTTTGCGGGGTGTTACATTCACCCTCTCTCCATTCTCATCCTGAGCCCCTCACTGCCTCCTCCTTTCATCTCCATCTCTTATCTATATATATATACATATCTACATACATACGTACCCCCTAGTATTGACCGGCCAACATTTGTGTAAGGGGGTTGGACATTTCATTTTGTGTATGTGTGGAGCTATCGAATTGGAGAAGAATAATGTTTTTGGGGATATTTACTTGCAAAGAATTCATCATTTTGGTGAGTGTTCCTTTAACTTTCTAAATTTTTGGTGTAGTAATTTTCATGCTAGATTGTGCAAGTATATATTTACGTGTGTGGGTGTTCTCCAACTTTGATTATTTCGTAGTATCATGATAGTTTCAAATTGTACAAAATAAATTTCTATGAAGTAATAGAAGTAGAGTGCATGGGATGTTAATTATTTTAGAGGGAGTATAATTAGTTTTAATTCATGATTAAAACCCATTGTATGCTTACAAAATTCGTGGTTGATTAAAAGGAGAAAATTTTAGATGTTTATTTAATGCCTTTAATTTTGTTAAATACCTTGATTGATACATTAATTGATGTATATGTAAATTGTTGGATTTCGGGTATGGAATAATAGGCTTGAGGGTTTCAGTTCGTTCATTTTAAACTTTTGTGGATGAATTGCAATCTGGTTGGTTGGACTTCTTAGCTAGTCTGTGAAGAGCTTGGGTGTTGGACTTTGTGTTGGGACACGGGTTTGAACCTGGGAGGAGTGATTCTTAGGACTTTTGTTTAAAAATTCACTTTAGGAGTATTTTTAAGAAAAAAATATTTTTCGAGTTTTGTATAAATAGAATTTAGAACAAGTATTTTGGGTTAATTTTCAGAAAAATTTAATGATTAACTACGGTTTGATTTGATTTAACTTTTGAATATTTGGAGGATTAAACATTGATTTTGAGGGATATTATATTTTCAGTATTTTTGGAGAATTATAATTGATTTTGAGGAATGTTATCTTTTGAGAATTAGAATTGATTTTTAAAAATATTGTCTTTGGAGAATTAGAAATTAATTTTGAGGAATATTATTTTAATGGAAATCAGTACGAATGTTTTAGAAGTATTTGGGAAAATTAAGAATTGATATTGAACGATATTGTCTATATAGAAATTGGTACAAATGTTTTCGATTAAATTCCAGAATTGATGAACGATTTAGTATAGAATTGGTAATTGGATTTGAAACATTAGAGCAGAGATGGTGTTGATTGAATTGAGGTGTTTGAAGTCATATTGTAACAGTTTGGAAAGTTTTATATAGTTATTTGAGAATAACTAGTTGGATGGAATGAATAAGAGATGAATTGAGTATATGAATGAATGAAATTTGTAATGATTATAAAAGTGGTTATGAATGACCTAGAAAGTTTATAAATTTTTGAATGTGTGGATTCAAGAGGCTGAGCGAGGCCCAGGATACTGGCAAATTGTGATTATTAAAGTTTGAGAAGTTGCCAGTATGGGGTAATGTTCTCGTGTATTGATTTAAGTCTGATAGGAGGTTAAAGTAGCTCTAGGTGATATTATTAATGTTTGAAGTTAATGATCAGCACTAGAAGAATATATGACAGAAATAATGACAAAAATGCCTGGTAAAGAATTTGCAACTCCTAGGGGTTCGGGACCGAGGAATACGCCCGATAAATCCATATATATGGGCTAAGGGTATGTCTGTCTATCCATGAAAATGCTGGTAAAGAACTTGTGGTTCCTAGGAATGTTCTTAACTGAGGATACGCACTGTAAATCTACAATGTGTGGGCTAGGGGTATGCAGGTAAGGTCCGTAGTTATGGGACATCGACTTACTGTGGTTCGTGGATGAGGATATGCCAGGTAAATCCACGATGTGTGGGCTAGGGGTATGTCGATAAGGTTAAATATCCGGGGGGTGCTACTCACACGTGATTACGCATTGGAGTACATTCATTGGGTTTAGGTATTGCATAGCGAGAGATTAAACCCTGTATTGAGAGGAGAACGTTAAGGGCTTGCCCTCGGACCTATGTAGTATGGGATGCATATAATCTGAACCAGTGTGCATTAGTGTGCATTTGTTGCTTTGAATACTTATTTTATGTCATTGTTTTATGTAGTTTAATTTTTGGTTCATGGAATACACTTACACACTTATACACTTAGATTAGACCCACTTTCTTTTTTTATTTCTGTCAATATTGTTTTTGTTTTGTGCATCAAGTTTGTGATTTTTAAATTTGAAGATAACTTTATCATAGCATTGCATCAATTGTATTCAACTGACGTACCCGCAGTTCTCAAGTATTGCGGGATTTGGATAAGCAAGCGACGTGGGCATGAGCTTGGTGTCTATGGATGTTGCAGGATTGAAGACTTTTTATTATATAAGTTGTATTTTATATGTAATTTCCATTGTGCATTGTAAAGAACTAATATGTATTGAAAAAGTTTTTAAGTTCCGTGTATTTTTGTACAAAATTGAAGTAAAGATCCTGGTTGTGCTACGAATTACCTATTTTTGGAATTTGGGGTGTTGCATCAGGCAATGAGTTCGATGCTTTGCTCACCACTCGAGCTCCATCATCAACTTGTTGTCTCCGAACAACGAGTTGAATGCTCTGCTCTCCGCTCGAGCTCCATCAACAACTCATTGACTCCAAACAACGAGTTCAATGCTTTGCTCTTTGCTCGAGCTCCGTTAACCAATCATTAACTCCATACAACGAGTTCAACACCCTGCTTACCACTTGAGCTCCATCAACAACTTGTTGACACCAAAACAACGAGTTGACACCTTGCTTACCGTCCGAGATCCATCAACAACTTGTTGACTCCAAACAATATGTTCAATGGTTGGCTCACCGCTCGAGCTCCATTAACAATTTGTTAACTCCAAACGGAGTTTAACACCATGCTTATCACTCAAACTCCATCAACAACTTGTTGACCCCAAAACAACGAGTTCAGCACCCCGCTCTACGCTCGAATCCTTCCAACAATCCCTTATCTTCATACAATAAGCTCTGCTTCAACTCCGTTCTTGTAACACCCCGCAAAATAGCTTGTAACAATTTTGCATTATAATTTGTGTACAGTTTAGAATTGCACGCGATTATGTATTTTCCTAATAATAATTTTATAAACATATTTTTAATAAATTCAATTTATCTTATTTTAAGTATGTAGATAGTATATATATATGTATATGTATATGTATATATATATATGTATATATATATATATATATATATATATATATATATATATATATATATATATATATATATATGATTTGATCGTATTGGATCGTATATGATATACTATCTATAATTGCCTTGAGTGTTAATATGACCGTGTATATGTTATAATGTAAATATTTAAATATATTTTGCTATGAATATGCATAATACTTTGAATTGTAAATAACCATACATTGTTTTTCATTCGGGTTAGAGTTTGCTTAACCTAGGGTTAGAGTTCTTTGACCTTAACCTAGGGTTAGGAACCCTAATTCTAAATGAGATGAGCATGAGTCTGAAGGCTCAAAACATGCCAAGTTTGTGGTGGAGAAATGAGCATGAGAAATTGCTAGGAAGTTTCCTAGGACTAAGTTGACTCAATCTATACCCTCCATCACACTCACCCCTCATCTCCTAATCTCCACCCTCCACCTTGTAATACCCCGGATTGTACAATACTTCTCTCTCTCTCTCTCTCTCTCTCTCTCTATATATATATATATATATATATATATCGTCTGTATGCGTGCATATGATTGCAATGTTTTGTTTGATTATATGAATGTTGGAGTGTGGTTAGCTTTGTAGGACGGTCCATGAGGGTGGGTGCATTCTAGATGGTGCACGAGAATGAGGAGGACTGATACTAGTACATGCACTAGTTTTGAGTATGATACGTATGCAAATATGAAATTGTATGAAGATACAATGGGTATACTTTGCATACAGTCAAATCAAATCTCTCATCTCTCATTTAGAACTTGATTAAGAGCTAAAAAGTTCAGCCCAAACATTGTACCACAAAATCATGAACTAAGACATGGTTTCCTTGCAAAACCACTTGCCACCTCACTACCCTACCCCCTCCTACCCTACCCCAAATCCGCCCCCCCTTCCTCCCTCTTTCCTTACTCTTTTCTAATTAAAAACCCACTTCATTTCCCCTCCCAAGTTCTGAAATTTCAGACCACCAAAAGAAAGAAAAGAGAAGGATAGAAAGAAGGAGTAATTTGGAGGAGAAGATCTCAAGTTTTGGAGATAGCATTCTTGGAGGAAGATTACCACCATCTCTCAAGCCAAATTAGGGTAGGGAGTTTCTCTAAACTTTTCTTGTTAGTTCTTATTGATTCTTGCATGCATGAGTTGTATTACCCCAAATTTTTAAATAATATTTTTAAGATTTATAATAATTATTGGACCTATTTGCAAATATTACAAAAAGGACTTTTGTGCAAAATCACCAATTGGAGTGAAAACTCCAGATTTTCAGATTTTTAGGCTGGGCTTGATGCCTAGTCAACTCAGGGTTAAAAATTTTAATTTTTATTTTGATAAGTTTGATTTATTTTGCAAGTTTTGACAAAGAAGGGTTTTTTTTTTGCAAATTTACTACTTAGAGGGGCAAAAGTGCAATTTTGCTTTTCTGGGTTTCTCAAACAGTGCCGACTGACTTTAGGGTAATTGTTTTTGTTTTTAAATCTCAATTGAATTGGTTTTATTCAATTTCAAAGTATGAGGATCTATATATGTAAAGATATATTTTAAAAGAGGTATTTTGCAAATGTGTTCAAAACCCTAATTTCCTGATTTCCGGCCTATTTAAAAGGTGGAGTGCCACCGTCTTTTGTTGCACAATATAAAGGTTTTTATTATTATCATTTTCTTGGATTTTAAAGAGAAGATCTTGCATTTCTTGCGAATGAAGGATTTTTCTTGTTTCTTTATTATCTTTGTTTGATTTCTTCAACAAGGTGAGTGACCTAGGTTTATTTTCTTATTGTTCTAAGCATGTTGTATGTGTTGATCTGTCTATTAGTAAAAATATTAGATGATGATGTGAAGATATGATGAATTTTGATAAATAGATGAATTAAAAGTTGAATCTTTTCTTGAAACTAAACTTTTGATGACCAAAACCCTAATTTGATGACTTGTGATTGTTGGAAGACCTAATAGAGATCATAAGTAGGATGTTTTCAATTATTTGTTGCTGTTTTGACTATATACAATGGATTGTGTGATGTTATTTCACGAAAAACAAACAAGTTGAACAAAGGGGACCTGTTAGTGTTGATATATTCTTACACGCACCGTTGATGCATAAACTTGCTAATTAGTCTTTGTAATTGCTTATAAATATGGATAAACTGATATAGATGACTGGGGGTGTGTACACAGCATGTTATTGATTTGAAAGAAATATGTTTTGAAGTGAAAGAAGAGATGCTACTTTCGGATGTATGTGTGCATGTTTTTGTTGAATTTGGGCAATTTTAGGACTGAGATGATGGAACCACTTGAGTGTGAATTAAACAATCACATATAACAAAACTTTGAGAGGAAGTCAAGTTTTAAAGTAGAAATCTTCGATGTGCAGGTTGAGTTGTCTTTGTTTCCAAAAACTGATACATGAGTTAAGTTTATAGAATTGGTTTTAGTTGAAGCATTGAACTGGCTGAACTGAGTGTGAGTAGTCCACTGCATTCTTGATCTAATATATAAATATATATACTTATAGAATTGCCATGCTAAGAGAAAACACTGATGCTTAATTAACCGCTGCATATTCATATATATTACTTGCTGTCTTTTTGAAGAATTTTGTGGAAATCTCTATTTTGGAGATCCTGATAAGCCTTGGAGTATTTTAATAACCCCTATATGTTATACTAGGAATGGTTAATCACCTCAGAAATTTAGAGTTTGATTTTACAAAGCCTAATTGAGTGTCAGTCAAAAACATGCCCAAGTCCAACCTAGGTATATGGCAGGTTACTGTCCATACCTGAATGGGTACACACACACACACACGCACACACACACACACACACACACACACACACATATATATATATATATAGATTAGTCACATTAGAACATGTATACCAATGATTTTGAAGTCCTAATATACCATAACAACTACCAAGTAAACCAGTCATATGTCTTCAAATAATTGATAAGTTGTTAAGTTTGGTAGAGTTTATGTTTTCCTTCTTTTTTAACTGCAGATACTACTCCTGCTACTTCCTGTGTATGCGCACACATGATCAATAATCCAGCTCTACACATCTAGTATGTCTGTTAAGTAGTAGTTAAGCGATGGGTTTTGGTAGTCTCTTTGTGTATGCGTTGAAGGCATTTTTACATTATACACTTACTGCATATGATTTCATTTCTACACCTGCATATTCTTCCACTTCAAATCAGTAAAGAGGGATTTCTCCATATCATGTATACCTGCATATGGTTCTTTTCTATAACCTGCATATGGTTCATCCTTTACATAACTTGCATTAGCTTAATTTAAACAAAAGGGGTTTTCTATATATCAGTTGTTTATGTATACATATGTTACAATTCAAAAAGAAGGGGCTTCTTCTTTGTATCTACATGTAGTTCAACTCAGGTTCCTGCATATGCTATTGTGTTTACATATGCCTTACTCCTAGTATTCATACATATGCTGTTGTTGTTATTAAATGTGCTGCCTATACCTTCACCCCATTAATGATGCCTGCATATGCTCCAATTAAACAAAAAGGGATTTTTACTATATATCAGTTATATATATACATATGTTTCAATTTAGTGAAAGGGGGTTTTTCTATGTCTCATATATATACACAAACTACATTTCAGTAAAGGGCATTATGTGCACATTGTGCACACTTCTTTTCATAAAGAGATCTTCTATATATATATATACTCATATACAAACAATACGAATGAATGAATCTTTTTCCTCACTATGAGTAGGTTAACAATGAAATAAATGAAGAGATTAAAATAAAATATTTATTTTTGTGTTGATGGTTGAGTTGTGAGTCTCTAGGATTTGAGTGGGAGTCCTGTGAACCGGCAGATGAGATTTTGTGGACTTTGACCAGTTGAGGTCATTGGGGGTTGTTTTGTGGAATTACGTTCGGCAGGACACACTAACTCTAGAGAGGGAAATTTTTGTGTTTTAATAATAATCAACTTAAGTACAGGCACTAGTGGAGATGTGATGGAACATGAAAAACGTAAGTATATGCTCTTGGTTTTGTTAGTCCAACGGATGTGTTGCAGGACTGTTTTTTGTTCTGTCTCGAAAGGACATTTGTATGTTCGCGTGTCGAGGGTCTGCAGGCCTATTCACGAAGCATGCAGGGTGCATTCGCGTGTCGAGGGTCGGCAGCCCTATTCATGGAATGTACCTAGTATATCTGCACGTCGAGGGTCTTGCAAGCCTATTCGTGGGGTACACGGTAGGGAGGTGATTCTTCGGTTGTTGAGCTATTCTTACATGATGCTTGCACATTGAGGGCTATGGTGCCTATTCGCGGAGTATTCTGGATCTTGTTTTCCATCACTGTAGTAGGATTAGTTGCATAACGAGGGATCTAACCCTATAAGTGGAGAACGTCAAGGGCTTGCACCAGACCTTTGTAGTATGGAATGCATAGAATCTGACAAGTATGAATTAGATAGTCAGCATATAGCAATTTTGTGTTCTTGACTTGGTTTTATGCATGTTTGTTTTCTATTTTCCTACACTTGACACTTAGTCTAGATTCACTTAATGTTTTCATGTGTTACTTATTACTGTCTTATATTCCTTGATGTTTTCATGTTTTATTTATTGTTGATTCATACTTCATTCATTGTCACTGTTGATATGTGTTGCTTATGAATTTATTCTTCATGTTTATTCATGTTACTTTTCTTTGATGTCACTCACACCATTATGGCTGACCCCTGTAGTTTTGGGGGTTAGGGTTATCGCTAGCCTCATGTTTTACAGATAGGTACCTTTAGCATTGGGATTTGGATGCATGAGATAGAATTGATGTTATGGCTTATGTACATTGTAAAAGAAAGTGTTGTAAAGAAAGACTGTAATTCAAGGTGTTTTGTATTCCAGTGTGTTTTGTAAACAATTAATGTAATAAAAGTTTGAAATAAAAATTATCCGTGTTTTTGGCTATGTTTACTATTGCAAATGAAGTTGATGCTAGAAATTGTGTCACGTATTTCTGAGATATCATATTGGAAATTCGGGGCGCTACATGATTAGTGGTAGGAGTTTAGAATGGTTGTTCAAGAGATTGAAAGTTGAATCTGAAACTAGAACAGAAAATCTTGATCTACATGTCTTTTTCTAGAATTTCTTGAGAACAAAACACATGGAATTTGATAATGAAATTTTCACAGATTGTTCCCTTACATGTCTAGATGATGCATGAATTATTTTGGAATTTTCTGATGTTTTTTGGTATTTTAATAAAATCCATTTTTGGAATAAAGCCGTAAGGCAGAAGCAGGATTTATTTACTGTGATATCTGAGATTGAGGGAATTCTCATAATTAATTAGCACATGATCTTATTCTGGCATTTTTACCATGATTTCTCACATGTATCTAGACTCTAGGAAAAAATCAAGAAATTAATTGGATGAGGTTACATGCATGTTGAAAATTAGTCTATCAACAGTAGTTAGAACTGAACTGAAGAACATTATGATCCTTATACTTGTTTGAAACATGAAGAACTCAGTGAATACTTGGCATTTGAGCATGAATCTTTTTCCAGGTTGTTCATTATGATGTCTAGTTTCTTTAATGTAAGTTTGGTGACTATTGGATCAGTATATGATTTATGATGAATTTAGTAGTATGTACTATGCTTAATTGAGTCAGATTAGACACCTTAATAAGATGATACAATTGAGGCTCTGTAAGAGTAAATTTTGAGAAAGTGTTCTCTTAGAGAATTGTAGTAGACATCTAGAGCTTTCTAACAAGCCTTGTTTGAGATGATTCTTGTGAGTGGAAGATTTAATATGATTTTTACAAGACTGGATAGAAACTAGGTGTTGAGTTGAATGCTCTGTTTGAGTAAGACTTAGTGTGTGATTTGGTGCACCTGAGAGTAATGTATGTTTTAGGGTAATGAAATGGCATAATTTGGATTGGTGATCAACTAGGGAGTTGTAGAGGACATCCACGCCTTTCCATAGAACCTCAGTTGGTAGCATTCTGATGAGTAGGTAGTGATTTATGCTACTGGTAAGGTGCATCTAGTATACAAGAAGTACGCAGACTGAGGCTTGAGAGGCCATTTTGAGGACCTAGATGATAGAATCTGAGGTTATGACCAACTAGAAAGTTGTAGACTAGGTCTTTACCTTTCCAGATTGGGCTTGAACATCCAAACCTGAGTTGTATTGTGGGAGTTATGATCTTTTTAAGTTTCGGGCAGAAACACCATAGGTTGCTTAATCTTGGCTTTGACTAAGTGTTGAGAGGACCTTTCCCCTGTGGACATAAAGAGTTGATGACTCACTGTTTGGGGATGATTGGTGCCTATTGCTGGTTTTGTTTGACTCCCATGGTGGATTTGGTGACCCTAGTCAATCACTTGGGTTGGGTGATACCGTACGTCTGTCGACCCTAAGTTATGAACTTCCACCGAGACGTAGGACGTCCAAGCTGGTGTCGTCAATTTAAAATCATTGCTCGGTTGGGGCTGAACACATAAATTCATTGCCCGGTTGGGGCTGAACGCAAATTCATTGCCCGGTTGGGGCTGAACGCAAATTCATTGCCCGGTTGGGGCTCAACGCATAAATTCATTGTCCGGTTGGGGCTGAATGCAGGCCATGTGCTGGACAATTCTAAGCCCGGGGAAGTGGCATGTCGGACTGTGTCACCAGGGTCAGAGGTCGAAAGGCAGGATTTTTGGAGGCAATTATATTTTTACCCAAGTGGTTAGAGTAAGACTGGGATTAGGGTGATGCATTAGGGGTATGTAACTTGCATTAGTATTAGCAGACTATAGTCGGGTGTTGTACTTTCCTGTCGTAGGGATACGGACTCGGTTCGTCAGGTTTAGGTTTACGGGTCCAGTATCTCGATCTGTTAATTCCCAACGATACCGTGGAAGGAAACGGGAGAGCACTCCTGTCGGGTAGGGGGGTTTGACCCTCTAGTACAGCGGGTCCTTATGAGCGTGGTTTATTTTATATATTATGACGTCATGGTACGTGATTTGGTGACCGAAAATCTTGTCACGGCTTTCTGAGGGGGATCCGTTCGCGGGTACTGAGTGGAAAACACGACCACCACTCAGGCACTGTTGTGGCGGAAATAGACCGATCAACTGCAACCTCATACGACAAAGAAAATCTATTGGGAACAGGATGAGTACAAGGGTAGGATGCATGGCGAGGGATTGAACCCTATAATCAGGAGATGCGAACTCTTTGGAAAGTATGTCGTATGGGATGCATACATTTTGATGTTGATTTTGAGAAAGTATGTAGTATGGGATGCATACGTTCCCAAATGAATTGCATTAGAATAGGTGCATCGTGTGCATTCTTTGTTTTGTGCATTAAATTAGGTCATGCTTAGGTCTGGAACGCATGTACTGTGGGATGCATGCAGATCCAGAGTCCCAAAGTCTTGCTTGCTTGAGAGTATTCTTGTGATTGGTGCATTTAGTTGTTAGATCATGGCATACACGAACACTAGAGAATTAAGATGTCCTTTTTCCATTCAAGATGGTTTGTGGTTGCCAGTTTGGAGATCACTGTTATTATCAGCATTGCATCAGTCGAAGTACTGATGTTTCCTACCTTTTAGGTACCGATCCTACCTTTCGAGCAGGTGCAGAGATATCAGAGTCGCGCAGCAGAAGACTCAAGCCGAGGAGCAAGTCCCAGAGAAGTAGATTTACCGTTCAGCGGAGTTCGGCAGTGATCCGTCGACTGCCATTCTGGGAGACAATTGTTAACATTACAAGAGGAGTTGATATATATTTTGTAATAAGATGTAATGAGTTATTGTATTCTTGTTCAAGAACAAGACATTGGTTGTAATCAATAATGTAATGACCTTATTTGGCAATAAAAAGTTTTTAAATTTCTGTCTTGAGATGCATTTGAAGGCAAAGATTCTGGTTGCGTCACGGATGTCCGGTAATGGGGATCCATGGCGTTACAAAAGTGGTATCAGAGATGACTTCAAATTGCAGGCTAACACAGTAGGAAATTTGACTTAAAATGCCAAATAGCTGGGTTCAGTTTGAATTGCAGGAAGGTCAAAACCATGATTGTTTCACTTTCCCACTTATGTTTGTGATCTTCCCTACATCCAAAACTAACCCTGTGTGTTTTCTTTCCTTGAAGGGTGTCCAGAAGAATCAGGGACAACCACCGTGGAATGGCTGAGGGCGAAGGCAGTAGGACCAACGGCATAAACTTCAATGTTGAAGCAGAGTTTACCCGTGTATACCAGATGATGGGAGCATTTGTGGAAGCTAGCAGAAACCAAGCACCGCCACAGGGAACACCCAGAGTTTCTATAAATGTTGATCCAGTGAAGATGGTGGAATCGTTCAAGAGGATGAAACCGCCAGGTTTCGAAGGACAGGACGACCCCATGGCTGCTAATGACTAGATACGTCAGGTGGAGACACCGGAGAAGGATGCCGGAGTTTGGTGGCTGTTCGTGAAGCGTGGTCTTGGAGGAGGTCATATCACTTGGGAAGATTTCCGTGAGGAATTTCGATAGCACTATTTTCTCACAGATGTGCAAGAAGAAAAGGCAATGGAGTTCACAATTTGAAGCAGAGAAATATGTCTATTAGGGAATATGAGACAAAGTTTTCTCAGCTGTCACGGTATGCACCAGTGATGGTCCTGGAGGAAGCAAAGAAATCCCAAAGGTTTGAGCAAGGGCTTAGGCCTGGCACTGAGGTCGAGGATGGTTCCGTTAGGCATTCTCCGATTTGACAAGCTAGTAAGGTGAGCTGCAGTAAAAGAAATGGACATGGGACAGAGTCAAGGTGAGGCCGAGATGAAGAAAAAAAGGAAGAAGTATATTCTCACTTCTGACCATGATGAGAGAAACTCAACTCAGAAGTCCAGAAAGCTTAAAGAGCATAGTCAGATGGTGGTGTGTTACTTTTTTAATGAACAAGGTCATTTCAAGAGTCAATGCCCAAAAAAAACCCAAACAAACACCTGCTATAATTGCACAGAAGTCGGGCACAAGAAATCGAATTGTCCACAACTGCAGGGGAACCCTAATGACCAGTTACTGAAGGTGGTCAATAAAGGGAAGAAGCCTGTTCATCAGGGACGAACTTCAGCTTAACTGGAAGGAAGTGTGAAGTGGTGCATGGTTTAGAATAGTAATATATTTGTTAGTTGCATTTCTTACTAGCCATGAATGGCAAACTTGTACTGTTTTCTGTAGCAAGATATTATGACTCTTTATAAAGCATGAAAGTTTTTTCTTGGGCATTTGGTCATCTCTTGTCTTGTGCTTTTTTTATTAAGTGTTTGGGATAAGGCATAAAGCTGAAATTTTTGCCTTCCCCTTGGTAAGCTTCGTTTTCTTCTATGGAGGGAGTGGTCACCGACCCTCAAGTAGTGCAACTGAGAGCTAGAAGATATGCTAAGAACTTGACTTGGGCACTAGAAGGAGATATGATGAAGCAAGAACGATTGTGAGTATGGAGGCTCCAGAATGATCCATGGAGTGAGATATTCCCCAACATTCCAGACGAGGGATGAAATAGGCCCCAGAGTGTTCTGTGGAGTGGGATTGATTTCCAGTATTTCGGGACGAGGCGATACTCATGGGGAGTTCGTGTGGTGAGGTTGGCTCCAGAATGATCCATGAAGTGAGACATTCCTCAGCATTCCAGACGAGGGATGAAATAGGCCCCAGAATAATCTGGGGAGCAGAAATTTGTGTCCAGTATTCCATGGACGAGAGCAATGCTCATGGAAAAGATTGTGTGACGTTGGCTCCAGCATGATCCATGGAGCGAGATATTCTCCAGTATTCCGGAACGTGGGATGAAATAGGCCCTAAAATAATTTGTGGAGTGGGATTGATCTCCAGTATTCCAAGGACGAGAGCAACATTCACGAGTAGGTTAGTGGGACGTTGACTCCAGAATGATTCAGGGAGTGAGATATTCCCCAATATTCCAAACGAGGGATGAAATAGGCCCTAGAGTGTTCTATGAAGTGGGATTGATATCCAGTATTCCGAGGACGAGAGTAATACCCATGAAGAAATTCAAGGATGAGTAAGGGCTCTAGAATGATCCACGAAGTGAAATATTTCCCAGCATTCCATACGAGGGATGAAGTAGGCTCCAGGATGATCTGTGGAGTGGGATTGATCTCCAGTATTTTGGGACGAGAGCAATACTCATGGGGAGTTCGTGTGGTGAGGGCTCCAGAATAATCCATGGAGTGAGATATTCCCTAGTACTTCAAAACGTGAGATTGACCACGCAGCAGAGTTTCGATAGTGATCAGTTGATTACCATTCGGGAAGACAGCTGACAGCTTTACTAGTGGAGTTTGTAAATATTTTGTTACAAGTTGTAACGAGTTAATGTAATTTGTATTTCTTGTTCAAGAACAAGATAATGGATGTAATTGATGATGTAATGATTTTATTTAGCAATAAAAAAAATTTAAGTTTCTGTGTTATTACTGTGTTAAGATGCATTTGAATGCAAAGATTCTAGTTGTGTCACAGATGTCCGGTAACGGGGATCCGAGGCGTTACAGTTGGTATCAGAGCTGACTTCAAATTGCGGTCTAACACAGTAGGAAATTTTAACTTTAAATGCCAGTTAGAGGCAGGTTTATTGTCGGACAGTAATCAATATATGTCTGTGACTCCTCTCTAACCAGAACTAAACTTATGTATGTTTTGTAGGATGGTGTTCGAAGATATCTTCATCAATGATGTATCAGCAGCAGCAGATGAACCAATACCTACAAAGGGATAGATGACAATGGAGGAAGAAATGAGGGAGGAGCTACAGCAGGCCAATAATGAAGAGAAATCACCTCCACCATCACCAAACCCAACCGCGGAGTAGGAGATGACAGTCATCTTGTATCTAAGAATGAGAAAGCTGAAGAAGCGTAGGGAAAAGGCGATCTGCCAGGCCAAACAGCAGATCAAACTTACCAGACACAGATTGCACGCCTAAGGAAGAACGAGAGCAACTTCAATCCGATATGACACACTTCCAGAACCGTTGGTGGGAACTCCAGAGAAACACAAAGCCAAGAACAGCTGGGAAAATCACCAAACATTCTAAAGGAAAACACCTCGAGGAAGCACTTACAACCAAGAGTTGTTTCAACTGTGGGAAAGTCGGACACTTCAGGTCAAACTGCCAAACAATTATCAGGACTTGTTACAATTGTGGGAAAGTCAGGCACCTCAAGTCAACATGCCCAAAACTACAAGAAGGATGCTCAACGAACAAGTAGCAGAACATCAGTAACAGGGTGTAAATATTATGTGGACAAACTATATTTTGGAATGTTTTGGAAGTTGAAGAAAGATGTAATCTGCCTTGTATCCTGAAGGTTCACACTTAGCTATGAATGACATTGTGTTTTGAGGAACTTTTGATGTGCTACTTCCTGGATGACTAATTTTTTATAATTGTGTTACAACTAGATGTTAGAAAGTCAAGTTTGCAACCAAAAATCTAGAAGACAACCTACCACCAGATGTCGAGGAGAAGGTCGGTAACCTGATGTTAATCTAGCAAGTCTGCAACCGAACAACAAATGTGGGTGAGTCGCAGCACAGGAGTCGAGGAAGAACAATAAAGCTGCACCGATGACTCAATATCAAGACTAGATTCGCGATGTACCAAGAAGGCTACTGGTGGGAATCAGCAGAAACCAGACGCCATCACAAGGAACTAATTAAGACTGGGTTGAAGGAAAGATCTATTGACGACCAATTCAATTCTTTTCCAGATGCAACAAAGTTCTCCATGGTCAACTTAGGATAAAGCAACTACCAGAAGCACGCCAAGGACTCGGGTCAAACATAGGACGACCACGTCAAAACATTTAGCAAAAATCATTACAAGAGCTGCTAGAAGATCAGAGCAGAAATTTATGACTTCGTCCATTCTAAGGAGGGAGTGGTTACCAATCAGCAGGATTGCAATCAAGGCGTGGATCAAAATCATTGGCGACTAAAGAACAAAGTTAAATGGCACTAATATCGTGTTCTGATGATACAGGTACCAAAAGATACTCGCAAGTTAAGGCCAAGAACCGATGTCTATTGTGGCGATTGTCTACTCCAAAGCAGAAACAGAATAATGTCAACCTCAAATTCATAATGAACCTGTCCAGAAGACAGAAGGACCACTCTGCTTGAATAGAACAGTTTTTCGAGGATGTCACTCGAGAAACTAGTGATGGTTTAGGGAAATCTCTCATAACCTGTAACACCCTGATTTCCATACACTAGGAAACCATGACATAAGATAGAATCTTTTTCTTTAATTAGCCATAATACACAAAAACGGGAAAATTAAAAACTTTTTATTTAACACCAATGTATTACAAGTCTGAATGTTATAAAACTAAAATATATTACATCAGTGTTAGAATAATACCTTACAAGCCAAAGTGTTACAAACCTTCAATAAATTTACATCAAAGTACAATGAATGATAAATAGCACTTGGTACTTCACTTGGATGCTTCTCAACAATTAATAAATTACAAATGAAATTAAAAAAAACAACACTGCACTCCTCGGGCCTTGAGTCCTCCTGAATCCTGTTCCTGTTGTCCTGCAATCCAGTACCTATTTGAGTGGGGACACGTCAGTACTATTCTGATGGTAAATGCTGATTACAAGTAGCAGAAATCTCAACTTAAACAAACAGATTGATGAAAAGAGAAATATGTATATATAATTGATATGTTAGTGTATGTTACGACTTAGACTCTAGTGCAAGATTAACTAATGCAAGGATGCACTTATTCTAATGCAAGCAAGACTCTAGACAGTATGCAGCCCATAAATAGATACGCCCATATCAAGCCGTTTCTTCATATTTAGGGATTTAAACTTAGTTGCAGTTCCATATGCGCACACTGGTAATGGCTCTCCTGCCTTCTTCAACTTGCCTTTAGTAAGTGTGAACTCTTACCCTTGGTGAACAGGCTCCTTTCCTTTATTGTTCATCTTCGAGGCTAATATGTCGTCATTCTTATGAAGCTGAAAACAATTCGGCTTAATATGACCAATCTCCCCACAATTGTAACATGTATGGGTCTCCACCTGAGGGTTCTTCTTTGAACATAGGGACTTGTAGTTTCCTTGCACACCACATAGGAAACAAATTCCTGGCTTGGTGCCTCCAAGTTTGCCCTCCGTTTTCTGAATCTTCTGCTTCTGAGCTCGGTTTTCGAACCCTGATGCTGATGCAGATCTTTTTCCTTATAGTCGTGGATAGACTAATTTCTTGTGCCCAGCCTCCTTACAGAAATAGCATACTACTACCCTGGTGGTCCACTAGACTTGCTTCCATTCATGCTGCAGTCATGCCAATCTGGACTTAAAGTGTTCCTGCTCCACCGCTAGGCCTGCTAATATAGCTCTGCAAGCATCACCCATTTGCTTAGCTCGACAACCTTTCCTGGTCCCGTACTTCCTCAGCTTCTTAATTCCAAATTGTATGCCGACCACCGCCGTTGTGCGTTGATCCACACTTAGCCCCTATGAAGGTGAAGGTGAGTCCATCTTGAGGTTAGCTTGTAGTAAAATCTCCTTTGGCTCCTCGCTCAAGATCATCGGATCATCTACCGAAATCGGTTCACTCTCTTCCATTAATACATCCTCGGTTAGGATATCCTCAAATACCATCCTTCAAACACTTATACCGGAATTTGTCCTGATATAGAAAAATTATAAAATATAAGCTGAAAGAAACAACAATATGAATTATTTGTCTACAACTAGCTAAAACCCGACTCCTATAAGACATCTAAGTTTAATTTTCCTACTGTGTTGAACTGTAAATTGAATTCGACTCGATACCACTTGTAACGCCCCGATTTCCATAAACTGGGAAACCGTGACATAAGCCCGAATCTTTTCCTTCAATTAGTCACAATACACAAAAATGGGAAAATTTAAAACTTTTTATTTAACACCAATGTATTACAAGTCCGAATATTATAAAACTGCAATATATTACATAAGTATTACAATAATACCTTACAAGCCCAAGTGTTACAAACCTTCAATAAATTTACATCAAAGTACAATGAATGATAAATAGCACTTGGTACTTCACTTGGATGCTTCTCAACAATTAATAAATTACAATTGAAATAAAAAAACAACACTGCGCGCGGCCTTGAGTCCTCCTTAATCCTGTTCCTGTAGTCCTGCAATCAAGTAACTATTTGAGTAGGGACGTCAGTACTATACTGATGCCAAATGCTGATTACAAGCAACAGAAATTTCAACTTAAACAAACAGATTGATGAAAAGAGAAATGTGTATATATAATTGATGTGTTAGTGTATGTTATGACTTAGACTCTAGTGCAAGATTAACTAATGCATGGATGCACTTATTCTAATGCAAACAAGACTCTGGACAGTATGCAACCCATAAATAGATACTGTAAGCCCTATTTTTAGTTTTCATGTATTTTGTATTCTTTTGATTATTGTAATTGAATTCTTTATTATGACATATTTGGCTTTTCTTGGTTTCTCCTTATTCTCTCTTGATCTATCTATGCTCTTGGGCTTGATTCTATTCTTTTGTGAATTTTGCTCTTTCTATTTTGTATTTGATTTGTTCTCCATTGTGTTTGTCTCGTCTCATTGCCCTTGTTTCTCTTTTTAGAGCCAGAACCGAAACCCAGAACCCACAAAATCTTAACCTAAACCCTAATTTCCTGATCTCTATAAATACCCACAATAATTCACCCTAATTAATTCTAACTCTCTCTCTCTTTCTCCCCGTAACCATGTCTCTCTCTCTCCCCGTAACCATGTCTCTCTCTATTTTGCCGTAACCCAAACCCAACCCCTTCTCACCTCAACCCCCGTTCATCCTCCGATCATCATCCATCTCCGTCACCACCATCGTCTCCGTCTCCGTCTCCTCTACATCCCCATCATCGTCGCTCGTTTTCCCCTATCCTTGCCATCCCCGTTCGAGACCCATGGTCGAAGTTTCGCCGTGGCCATAACTTTGTCGCCGTCACCCCATTCCCTCTCCGTGCTCCACCATCATCTTCGTCGTTCGCCGCCGCTCCACTGAGGCCCTTGTGCATCGCCATCGAGTCCCCAGGTTCGGCACAAGCGTCGTCTCTATTTTTGACCGAAGAACAAGGCATTCGTCGCCGAAGTGTCGTCGCCACCGTCGCTACCCGACCGTGGTGCCATCGCCTCTGTAGTGCTCGCACCGCCGTACTAAAGCCGTCGCAGTCGCCGTTCGTCGTGCCACACTCTCTCTCTTCTTCCGCTATCGAGAGGAAGAAGACGCGACGTGATTCGTTGAAGTTGCTGTCCGCTGTTTTGCTGCACCCGATCCCAAGCCGCTGTCCACTGTTCGGGTTAGATTCGGTGCGAGGTCGTGATCCGGTTGGATGTCCCCACTGTTCCGTGTTCTACCGCACTCAATCTGGTTTTGGTGTTCTGTGTTTTGGGGCCAGATCTGGTGTGTAGATGAGGATTTAATTGGCTGGAATTGGTGTTTCGCATTCTGTGTGGAGCAAATTCGAAATTGGTGTTCTGCGTTCTGTCCTGATCGAGTATGTGGGATTTCTCTTAGATCTTGCTATTGCGGTTGATTCTTCGTGCAATTTTTGGGGAATTTTGCTTGGGATTCTGATCCCATTATTCTATTATTTTTATTAATATCTGCAATAACAGGCAAGTCTCTTCTTGAACCCTCTTTTTATTTGTGTTCAAGATTAATTGATCTCATGCAAGTAGACCCGTCCCTTTTTATTATAAAAAATCTATTTTCTCAATTCCGTTAAGATTATCTAGGGTTTACACGAGCTAACCAAACATACTCTTAACTTCGTGCTATCTCTTTGATCTAAACCCAGTTCCCAATGTTTCATGCATATGCACAATTTAAAATAACTAGATTTGTACTTAGAACTACTTGATAAAATGGACATGAATGTACTGATTTGATTTTAATTGATGAATTGACACCATGACTATAATAAATTTACCATGAACTTTAGAAATTACATGTTGACACCTAGGATTCACTTGATTACAAATTTGCATGCTTTATATGATCATATGGTTTATTTTAATTGCCAATTCATGTTCAGATATTTGCTGAACTGCTGTATGTTTCATTTTGAAATAGATTTTTGACCATGCTAGAGACATATTTTGAAGGAACTTAATAAATGAAAAAAGTAGCCCTTGATGTCTAGATGATTTTTCCCTACTCTGGATTTAAATTCCAATTTACCATCTGTTAGATATCATCACTTTAGTGCCACTGTGTCAGTAATTTCAGACTCAGATTTTCATGTGTTTTCTGCTATTGTTTATTTTCTTTGACCATGCTAATAGTACAAGAAAAACCTGAAATAATTTAGGCTGGACCTAGACATGTATAGGTATAACCCAGAATTTTTGTAGATTTTAATAATGAATTCTCCGACCCGAAACAATTAGTTGAATATAACCTACTGCATGCTGTCAGGACTTAAAAATCTGATTAGAATAGAATTTTCACCTTAGTTCCCATATCTTTTATATATCTTAATTATACTCGCTGGAACCGTGTGGAAGTCTATTTTCCAGATCTTCTGGTGGATTCAGTTTTGCTAATTTGTAGTGCCCGCACTCCATGATTTGGTACAGCAAGGTCATGCTGTCCTGATTTTGTGAAATGTGTTTATTTGATGTGATTGACCCATGTTTTGTCTGTAACTCTTAGGATTAGTCTCACTTAGTAATAAAAAACATTGACACCCTTTTGTATGCTCACATAGGATGAAATAAAATAATACCAAGCCGGGGTTATATGGGATGACTTGGTAGTGAACAATCGGAGACTGTACTCGGTCGGGCCCTACTATACTGACTGTATTGTATGGCCATAAACACTGCTCGAGAAACACTGAAACTGAACATGATACCCTGATTCTGGGCCAAGTACATGGACCGTGAATTCACCATCAGTCTAAAGCGTTCAGTGTGTTGTGCAGAATCTATAGTATTGGATGCAGTAGTACGTGTACTAGATAGATTAATAAAATACTAAATAACCTGCATTTCCTGTTTGATACTGATATCACTCATTACATGCGTGATTTACTGTAAACCTTTGATATTTTGCCTTCTCTTTATTTTGTTTCTTGTCTTTGATCATGTCCTTATTCTTGATATCCATGTTTCCTTTACTCATTGTTTTCTCTACTTGCTGCCCACGACTTGCTCTAAGGGCATTCTTTTATTTCTTTTTAGAGCAGGAATTTACAGGTGTTGCAGAAACTATTCCTGCAGGTATTGGTGAGCAACGTTTCTAGAGATGGATCCAGTTTCCGCTGGATAATTTTTCTTATTGTTATTTATTTTTTGAACGTTATGAACTTGTACTTGTTTGGGCTCTATGACCCGTAGTTTTGTTTTGATCCCAGATGTTGGATATTTATACTTTTGGGTTATTTCATTATTAATGGAAATCATCTTGTTTCATGTGATTATATTTTCCTGCGTGGTTGTATCTTGTTGTTTTATTGCTGAGTTAGCTTGGTACAGCTTATGAATGTTGTTTACATCATTCACTGGGCCTACATTACGTGCTCGTGCTCCCGTATCCTGGGAAGCAGAGCGTGACAGATACGCCCATATCAAGTTGTTTCTTCATATTTAGGGATTGGACCCCGCGTCATGAATTCTACTCTTGTACTCAATCTGTTTCTGAAGATACAGCATGACTGATGAGGTTGCTCTAAAACGGTCTAATCCCGCCATTCACAGTCATATGGTGGTGTCTCTGTTTGCCACTATTTCCCGTCATACCGAACCATACTAAAAAATCAGACGAACACCCAGAGTTTACTACAACACAGCTTAGCTCAAAGCATCCTCAGTGTCCCCTTAGCTCATAGACCATAGTCTAAGGTCTGTTCACTTTCCCTGACATAGAACATGACGGAATTCTGGGGGTCCATCCCCTAGTTCCGATAGGAAAACCTTCCGTTCTTATCATGGCACTTCAGAAATTAACAGACGAGATACGGATCCCGTGCTCCCAACTCGTGAGAAGGCACAAATAGTATCCTTTTGACAAGAAAGGTACAACCAATAATACCACATAGTGCTGGCCTACAGGATATGTCGGATCATAAAGTATCACCCCTAATACCAACTCTTTCCCTTCGGCGAAGTAATAGATAAAAAGGTTATGTAACAATAGTTACCAGTTACTACCCTAACAATGTCACTAACCTTAAACAATCTGTCATGCCCCACTTCCAAAAAAGAGAATACGGAATACAGATATGTGACTAAGCCCAGCAAATGATTTTCATCATTCATAAGCTGTCAGGATCTTTACAACATCTCACAGGAATAATCAGAGTAGGAAGCAAGAGAAGTCAACCAGGCATGCACATATGAATCAATACCAACATAAACTTTCTTGAAACAAAATTTAATAATCTCAAATAAACCAAATCTGAAAAAGTCAATAATTCTGGGTCACATTGCCCAAATACAAATAATCCAAGTAACAGATAAATTTATTCAAATAAGCAACAAGAAATAATAATAGCAAAACTTTAGCATCTAAAATCTTAGATCACCGACTCCATCTGGAAGCTGATCTCCAAAATCTACAATTTAATAAATTGCAGGAAGAGGAAAAGAAAACAAAATGGCCGTCAATGAAAGTTACGGACCGCTTGTAGTGCAGGCACAAGTACATGGGCAAAGAATAAACAAATATAGAATAATAGCAGAAGCAAGCATAGTACGGAATAGACATGATAACAAAGTAGAACGACTAGCATGAATGATGAACATAATCAAGTAATATAATGTGCTAACAGGGTACGGGTAACATATAACAGATCTCAAGTATCATGCAAGCAGGCAAATACGTAACAGGTGTCAAGTAGCACGTACAGGTATCATGTAACAGGTAATCATGTAATAGGGATTATGTCATGTCAGGTCTTGTATTTATTACTATATAGGTAGCACTTCATGCATCCCAAACTTTTACCACATGGTTTTTACATACATGCAAATTACGTTTAGGCCTAGTGGTGGGTTTCTATAGGGCCGTGTACTCAGGCATTATGTAACAGGTAACAGGCACGAATCACGTAGTCGTGAAATCGCTGCAGCAGCAATAGGCATGAATCATGTAGTCATGAAACATGGCAGTAGATAGTAATAACAGACATTAATCATGTAATCATGAAACATGACAACATATAGTAATAACAAGCATGAATCATCACGACTTATGGCAACATATAATCAGATAGTAGTAACAGGCATGAATCATGTAGTTATAAAACATGGCAACATATAATAATAACAGGCATGAATCATGTAATCATGAAATATGGCAACAATTAATGGGAAACACGGGCCCCATTATGAGTACAGATACATATATTGTCCACTACTAAGGTCTTTCCCTTAACCACGACTTGATTATTTGTTATTGTTATTAAATAGGCACGTACGTGTACAAAACAGAGCAAGAATAACTTGGCATGAACAAGTAACAGTTTCAGTATGAAGGATAAACATGTACAAGCGAAAGACAACTCATAAAAGAATAGAACAACGAAAATTCTAGTTCAGGACAGCAAGACAGTACTGCACTAAATCTGGAATTTCCGTTGCTACAAATGTGCAAATCTGCATCCGTCAGAAAAACTGAAAAATAGTCTCTTGGAAGAATCCAACAAATATATATAAGTCATATGGTATTTCACAAAATAAGTCTCAAAACAGAATTGCAACCAGAAAATACGTTAAGCCAGAAATCAGAAGTTTGTATTCGTAACCAGGAAAACTGTATGAAAACTCACTGATTAAATCCAAGAAAAATCTAGGCTATTCCCTAATATGTTTAATAATAGAAAATAAAGTTTCATAATTTTCCAACATAGATAGAATAGCCAATTAAAATCAGAAAGCAGCAAGATATGGTAGTTTTGTAAATCTGGAATCATAAACACAGCAATACTAAAACAGCAATATCTCACAAAATATAAATCAAAATCCAGATCCGTCTACAGGGTGATAAAATAGATACAGTAGGCTACAATTCTTATTCACAATGTTTTTATAAACAACAAGTAGAATTAGGTCAAAATTATAGTTCCTTACTGAACAGTACGAAAATTCTGCATGTATAGTAGTTGTTTGTAAGCATAGAATATTGTATAAAATTTATTAATTAAATCCACAAATCTTAGGGGTCAATTCCAATCAAGTCTAGTTGTACTCAGAAAAATATTGGATCAAAATATTATCATTAACATCAGTAGAAAAATAAATAGTCTTACAGAATTCATATAAAACAGAATCTGGAATTTTAAACACATATGCAGTAAAGTAGTCATAACTCGTAACTCATAAATCGAAACTGAGATCTGTCAGAAAAAATAGAAAGTAGACATAATTCTCTATAATTCATATTCACAAATATTTTTCATATTCTGACCTTAATAGGTCAGAATATGACCTTAATAGGTCGAAACTGAGATCTGTCAGAAAAAATAGAAAGTAGACATAATTCTCTATAATTCATATTCACAAATATTTTTCACAAATATTTATCATTTTTCATATTCTCAAATACTAAACAAAAGCGGGGTACAACTAAAAACTGAAATCTTCTTTATACAAAACTCATCCAAATCATAACCAAACATGAAATAGGGTATACTAGATGTCCAAGCAACATGGTATAGGATATTTTACAAGTCTACAACGAGTTACACTATGTCGAACACATCAAGCATACGATATCATACTAACAACATGCATGTGTACATCAAGAAGTGAATATCTCTAAGTTATTTCATGTCGTGAGTGTAGTGTGACAACTATGGGCGGGTCAACATAATAGAGACAAGACATAACAGGGGTTTTGCACAAGAATTGTCTCTAGAACACAACTACACTACAGGCGGTATTTAGTACTTGTATTACACAAAGAAAAGAATACAGATTACTTGCCTTATAGTCAACGACGGAAATGGTGCAAAGAACTAAAATAATGGGAACAGATTCCCGGGCAACGAACTCAATGAACAAACAAACCACGAACACAACCTCGAACACAACTCACGAATCACACGAACACACGAACTACGAATGCACAACTCGCGAGAACCAACACACACACACAAGAGGAGCAGCGGAGGGTGAAACGATGATAGGGATGACGGTGAGGGGACAGCACAGCTACGGCTGCTGGCTGCATCGTGACGCCAGGAGAGAGCAGGAGAATGCCGAGGTGGCTGGCACTGTAGTCCTGCAGCGCGATAGGGTGGAGGGAGAGACGACGGATGGGGCGCTGCTGTCGGAAGGAGCATAGCACAGTGGTCTTTGGCCATATCCTGGGTGCTGCACCGTCGCGGCGATCGGGAGGGAGCACAGCGGGGCGGCGCGATACTAGAGCATGCCGGAGAGGGAGAGGGGCTGAGAGGGAAGTCGGGATGTAGGTCGGAGGGTGATCGGGTTTACATAGGGTAGAGGAAAGAAAGGCCGGGGGATGGGTGAGCTAGGGTTTTTGTATGTGAGGGGAGATGAACAGGTAGATAAATATATATAGGGTACAAGGTAGGGTTTAAGGGTGCTGACAGGGTAGGGTATAAGTAAACGGGTATGGGTTATATATAGGTAGTTGGTTATTAGGGTTTAATTTGGGTAGTGGATTTTAATGAGTTTAAAAGATACAAAGGATCTAATAGGAATGGGGACAATAAGAGTAAATAAAATAGAGCATGAACAATATAGAATAAAGATGATCAAAATGATAGCTCGATCAAATAGAGACGGAACAATAAACTGACAAATTAAATCAAGAAGAGCAAATAGTAAGATGACGAAAACAAATAGATGGATATACAGAAAAGAAAAATCTAATACATGGTCCAAAAGAAATATAAGCTGAATAAATACACAAAAGAAAAAAAAAACAGTCAAAAATACAGAAAATGGAAAAAGGGGTTACAAATCCTACCCACCTAACAAGATGAATTCCGTCATCGAAATTCAAACAAGAGGTACATAGGGTAACCCCAAAAAGAAAAGAAAGAACAAAACATGAAAACTATACAAACAAACGAGGAAACTTCTGCTAAATCTCCTCCTCCAGATCTCAAGTCGACTCACCCGGCGAGTGAGGATTCCAAGAAACACGAACCAGCTTGATGACCTTGTTCTTAAGAACTTTCTCCCACCGATCCAAAATAGCAACTGGCGGAATCTCACAAGTCAAATCCAGCTGAACGGTCAACACAGAATAGTCGATCACGTGGCTATCATCTCAGATATATCTCCTGAGTTGTGAGACATGGAAAACATCGTGTACTCCTGATAAAGCTGGCGGTAATGCAAGACGATAGGCCACCTTGCCTACTCGTTCCACAATATCGAATGGTCCAATAAACCTAGGGCTAAGCTTGGCCCCACCACCAAACCGAATGACACCCCACCAAGGCAATACCTTTAGGAAAACTCCGAAGCTCTCCGATGGACATCGACCCATCGGCTCTGCCTATCCTGAGCTGCCTACAAGTGCTTCCTGATCTAAGTCACCGCATCAACTGTCCTGGTGATCAACTCTGGACCCAACAAATTTCTCTCACCAATGTCATCCCAGCACACTAGTGATCTGTACTTCTGCCCATAAAGTGCCTCGAACGGTGCAGCTTTAAGACTGGCAAGAAAGCTGTTATTGTAGGCGGACTCAACGAGATGCAAATGGTCCTC
Source organism: Hemerocallis citrina (assembly GCA_017893485.1). Lineage (NCBI taxonomy): Eukaryota > Viridiplantae > Streptophyta > Magnoliopsida > Asparagales > Asphodelaceae > Hemerocallis > Hemerocallis citrina. The sequence continues at coordinate 312,497,189 of CM030358.1, forward strand.
CCATGATCCACCAAACTGCATCATACAGGACCTCAACATGTCCTCAAGAATCTGTATGGTCCTTTCTGACTGTACATCGCTATGGGGATGAAAAGATGTATACTTTAATTTACTCCCCAAACTACTCTGAAGACTCTCCTAAAACTGAGATCTGAACCTCGTATCCCGGTCAGATACAATACTGACTAGAACCCCATAAATTCTGATGTTCTATTGTTGTACTTCTCAGTTAGGCTCTCAGTAGACTATCCGACACATAAGGAAATGAAGTGAGCACTTTTCGTCAGTCGGTCGACAATCACCCAAATGGCATTATGACCGTTAGGATTCCTTGGCAAAGCGGTTACGAAATCCATAGAGATATGTTTCCACTTTCACTCTGGAATGCGAAGCGGTTGAAGAAGTCCGACAGTCCTCTGATGCTCTGCCTTAACCTACTACCAGATCAAACGCTGAGACACAAACCGAGCCACAGGCCTCTTCATACCGTGCCACCAGAAATGAAGCTTCAAGTCCCGATACATCTTAGTACCACCGGGATGGATAGAATACGATGACTGGTGGGCTTCCTCAAGCAACCTCTGACGAACTTCACCCTTCGGGACACACAACCTGGACCCAAAACAAAGCGATCCATCAACTTGAATAACCATATCCGTTGTGGAACCAGACTCAACCTCAGCTCTGAAACCCTGCAACTGCACATCACTAGCCTGTGCCTCTTTGATCTGATCAACAAGAGACGACTGAAGCTGAAGCACCAAACAACTCCAATCAGAACTAAGCAACAACACATCCAACTCCAACCTTTGCATCTGCTCAACTAAATCACTCTGCTGAGTTAGGAATATAGCTGGCGGTCTCTTGCTCAAAGCATTTGGCACCAAGTTCACTCTACCAGGATGGTATTGCAAACTGATATCATAATTGGCCATAAGTTCCAACCAATGCCCTTGCCTCATGTTCAACTCCTTCTTGGTGCACACGTACTTGAGACTTTTGTGGTCTGTAAGGATCTCCACTCGGTCTCCAAGTAAATAATGCCTCTACAGCTTCAAAGCAAACATCACTGTCGCTAACTCCAAGTCATGAGTCAGATAGTTCTTCTCATGTGGCCTCAACTGCCTCGATTCATAAGCAACGACTCAGCCCTTCTGCATTAGAACTACTCCAAGACCCTTACCCAAAGCATCACAGTGAACTACAAATCTGCCTGAACCATCTGGAATAGTCAGCACTAGCATTGACGTCAACCTGCTCTTCAACTCAGCAAAAGCGTCACTGCAAGCCTCAGACCAATAGAACTTTTGATCCTTCCCAGTCAGCCTAGTTAATGGTCCTGCTATCTTCGAAAAATCATGAACGAATTTCCGATAATAGCCAACTAGACCAAGGAAACTCGGCACCTCATAAATTGACTTGGACTAGCCAATCCTTCACAGCTTCAACCTTGGATGGATCCACTGAAATACCATCACCTGAGATAATGTGCCCCAAGAAAGTAACCCTGTCGAGCCAAAACTCACACTTGCTGAGTTTTCCATAGAGCAGATTCTCCCTCAAAGTCTGCAGAACCAACCTAAGATGCTCAGCATGATCCTCCTGATTCTGAGAATATACCATAATGTCATCAATGATGACCAACACAAATCTATCGAGGAATTGGGAAAAGACCATTTTCATAAGACTCATAAATACAGCTAGAGCATTCGTGACCCCGAACGGCATCACAAGATACTCATAGTGCCCATATCTTGTCCTAGATGTAGTCTTATGATATCCGGAACGAAGATCCAACTTCGAGAAAATAGCAGCTCTGCTCAACTGATCAAATAAGTCATCGATACTGGGCAACAGATACCGGTTCTTCACAGTAACACTGTTCAGTTCCCGATAATCAATGCACAATCGACGACTACCATCCTGTCTTGTTGACAAAAAGGACTGGAGCACCCCGATGAAATAAATCCAAAAATATTTTTTTGTTCAAGAATGAAATCTTGTTGGAACTATCCATATCTGGTTCATCATTCTGAACCATATCACATCCCGATCTGATGAAATATGATGAATTAAGACGATATTTTGTTTCCAACTAATGAAATGATAGGTTCATCCTCTCGTTTGGGTAAAGAACTCCGAATCCAGCAACTCCTGAATCTGCATCTTAAGCTCTGCTAACTCAACCGGTGCCATCCTGTAGGGACTCTTCAATATTGGTGCCGTACCAGGCTGAACTTCAATATCGAACTCCACATCCCTATCAGGGGGTAAGCCAGGCAAATCCTCTGAAAAAACATCCAGAAATCCCGCACTACTAGAGGCTTAGCCTCACAGCTTGAATGCAATTTCATCGCACAAACCTCCTGATCAAATGCAGTCTCGGCTCGGCCAAGGGGCATCTCTCCGGCATGGAACTCAAACTCTGTGCAACCTGGAATCTAGAATACAACTTTCTTGGCACGGCAATCAATAATGGTGTGAGATTCACCCAACCAATCCATACCGAGAATAACATCGAATCCTAAATTCCCAATTACAATTAGGCCGGCCTTGAAATCTGCACTGCCAATAATCACGGGACACTACCTGCACTTTTGGGAACAAATGACAACTCTGCCACCTGTCACAATGTTCTGAGCCTCTGATATGATGTTGCACTCCAACTGATGGCGAGCCACGAACCGAGAAGAGACGAAGGAATGGGTTGCCCCGGAATCAAAGAGAACATGAGGAGGAAAAGAACAAATAAGGACAACACCTAAGATAGAATTAAAAGCAAGGGAAAAAGGATCGATGATCGAAGGTGAGGAAAACACAATGCAGAAAGATAATATGAAAGGATAATGCAAGAGAAAGAAAGGATCAAAGGAAAACAACAAAAACAATAAAAAGCAAAATATACCTGCAACAACACCCTCTACTGACTCAACATCTACAGAAATCAGGTTGAAAGCCTGACCTTTTCTGGGGACAGTGGTCCTCTGACCGACAATTTGGCACTGCGAAGGAAGCGGAGGCTTGACTGGACCATGAGCTATGGCAACTTGCTAAACTGGACCCCCGGCTGGAAGATCCATCCTCCGCTGAGGGCAATCCCGCACTGAATGGTCAGTAGCACCGCACCCAAAATATCGGCGATTGGCATGCCTGCAGTCTCTGTGTACATGTCCGGTCATCTGGCTGAAATCACAGAATCCCTCTCTCCGAGGAGCAACAGAAGGGTAAGGAGCTACCCTGACGGGATGGGCTCGGGACATGCCTCCGAATCGGCACACTAGAAGGCCTAACAACAACAGAGTGCGGAACAGTTCACTGGGAAGGAGCCATCCCACCACGAGCCTGCTCCTGAGCTCGAGCTGCCTTAAAAGCTTCAGCATAAGTATGCAAGCGAAGGGAGACAAGTTGCACGTTAATGTCTCGCTCAAGTCCCAATATGAATCTACGAGCCCTGTCCTCTTCGTTCGCCACAAGAACGACTGCGAAGCGGCTAGGTCTAGTAAATTCTGCTGCATACTCATCCATAGACCTGGAATCCTGTTTCAAGAGTGTTTAATGTTACAACATTGCATGAACAATATGTAACAAAATTCTAATAATAGAACAACGACAAACCTGTTTCAGGGCCAGGAATTGTTGGTCTATTTCAACTCAAGTGCTTTATGGAAGAACTTCTCCAAGAAGCTCCAAGTGAACGTGGCCCAAGTAATCGGTCATTCGAGCCTTTTGGACTCAGACCTCCACCAAATGTGAGCCAGGTTCACCAGCTGGATGGCTACCATATACACTCTATCAACATCGGTAACCGCACTATAAAAGCAACTGGTCAGTCCGGATCAACCACTGTTCAGCCTCCAAAGGTGTCTCAGTACCGAAGAATCTGTCAGGATGCAACCTCATAAAATCTGTGATTGTACCCGGACGGGGAGGGAGAGCTGCATGCATAGGCACAGCAGGAGGTGGAACCCGAGCAGCTTCCAAAGCAGTCATCACAAAGTCACTGTGGTTTTGCTGTATATTGATCAACCGTTCCCACACATTGGTAACGGCCTCAAGCTCGGGCTGATCTTCCTGAGGACGAGAAACGGAACCTCTACGAGCCATGATCTGCACAAAATCAAAAATAATCAGCATCTAGATCAAAGTTGATTATAATTCATTCATGTATGCATGGCCTGTGTACTATTGAGCCAATCCCAGATCGAGCCAAGCTTGTCTAATATATCAGTCAAACTAATACATTAGCTAAACCTTGGGCTCCGATACTACTAAAAACCTTGTCATGCCCCTCTTTCCAAAACGAGAATACGGAATACGGATACGTGACTAAGCCCATCAAATGATTTTCATCATCCATAAGCTGTCACGATCTTTGCAATATCTTACAGGAATAATTAGAGTAGGTTGCAGAAGAAGTCAACCACACATACATATATGAATCAATACCAATAGAAATTTACTTGAAACAAAATTTAATAATCTCAAATAAACCGGATCTGAACAAGTCAATAATTATGGGTCACATTGCCCAAATACAAATAATCCAAGTAACATACACATTTATTCAAATACGAAATAGGAAATAATAATAGCAAAACTCTAGCATCTAAAGTCTCAGATCACCTACTCCATCTGGCAGCTAATCTCCAAAATATCCAATTTAATAAATTGCAGGAAGAGGAAAAGAGAACAAAACACCCATCATTGCAAGTTACGAGCGGCTTGTAGTGCACGCACAAATACATGGAAAAAAATAAACAAATATAGAATAACAGCGGAAGAAAATATAGCACGGAATAGACATGATAACAAAATAGAACGACTAGCATGAATCATGAACAGAATTAAGTAATATAATGTGCTAACAAGGTACGAGTAACATGTAACAGATGTCAAGTATCATGCAAGTAGGAAAACGGGTAGCAAGTGTCAAGTAGCATGTACAGGTATCATGTAGCAGGTAAGCATGTAAAAGGTAATCTTGTAACAGATATTATGTCATGTCAAGTCTTGTATTTATTACTATTAAGGTAGCACTTCATGCATCCCGAACTTTTACCACTAGGTTGTTACATACATGCAAATTACGTTTAGGCTTAGTGGTGGATTTCTATCGGGCCGTGTACTCAGGCATCATATAACAGGTAACAGGCACGAAATACATAGTCGTGAAATCGCAGGCAGCAGGAACATGCATGAATCATGTAGTCATGAAACATGGCAATAGATAGTAATAACAAGCATGAATCATGTAATCATGAAATATGACAACATATAGTAATAACATGCATGAATCAGCAAGAATCCTGGCAACATATAATCAGATACTAGTAATAGGCATGAATCATGTTATCATGAAACATGGCAACATATAATAATAACAGGCATGAGTCATGTAATCATAAAATATGGCAACAAGTAACGGAAAACTCGGACCCCCTTCTGAGTACACATACCTATATTGTCCACTACTAAGGTCTTTCCCTTAACCCCAGCTTGATTATTTGTTGTTGTTATTAAACAGGCATGTACGTGTACAAAACAAAGCAAGAATAATATGGCATGAACAAGTAACAGGTTCAGGATGAAGGATAAACATGTACAGGCAAAAGACAACTCACAAAAGAATAGAACAAAGAAAATTCTAGTTCAAGATAGCCAGACAGTACTGCACTAAATCTAGAATTCCCGTTGCTACAAATGTGAAAATCTGGACCCGTCAAAAAATCTGGTGTTGCCGCTGAATCTGGTGTGGGGGCAATAGATAGAATTTATAGATTCGCAAAAACTCGAACGGGCATGATCTGACCTCTTCCGCTTTTGGTAGGTTGACCCTTGGTGCTCCCGTGGACCTATACAAATGTTCAAAACACCGGGATGGATCCCGGTGACAAACCCTCCAACGCTCTTGTCAATACTCAGAAAAGGAAAGGAAAGAGCTTTAGGTAGACAAAGAGTGATCACCTTGTAATGGTAGGAGGTAGGGGTATTTATAGTCACCGTGGGAATCTGTTTCGGGATAAGAACGAATCCTTACTTCCCGGTGTGGCTAGATAGAGGTGGTTAGAACCACCTCCTAAGGATGAGGACGAATCAGGATATCTTCAGATCTTCCTAGATTGCCTCTCAATGGGTTTGGACCCATTCTCAGCTGAATAGATCTGTTCACGGGTTTTCGGGCCCAAGAGAAGAGACCTGGTTCCCATTTCAGACCCGTTTGTAGGTAAAATTACTGTTTCGCCCCTGTGAACTTTAAGATTCATGCCCTATTTGAGCAGTTCCAATTTAACCCCATTTTTAGCCATATCACAAGCCTCCCACTCCCAAAGGCTGGGTGTTAAGGCCTTTGGGGAGTAGTTTTGGTGTTTTAATGGTGTATAAGGCTTTATTGGAGTTCTTAAAGGGGGTTCAAATCTTGTTCGAGGAGCAGCGGTGCTTTTCTAAGCTGGTAGTATGCCCAAGATTTTTTCTAGGCTATTCTGATTTTTTGGAGATTTTCCCTAATTTTTATATTATTTTTTCGAATCAATTATCCAATTTTACAAAGCGACGATCTGTTTTTCGGGAGCATTAATTAATTATTCTAACTAGTAATTATTTACCCAGGGACACAAAAATATTTTCCTGAATATATAATTATTTTTTAGAATTTTTAATTAATTTTCAGAATTTTTAATCATTTTTTGCAATTTTTAAATATATAATTTGAATTACTAAAATAAAAAATAGCTTTTTTTTCACCGTATTAATGACGTGGCACAATCTGAGGCATCCATCAGCCATCGGCGTGAAATTCTGAACGATTAGACGGTAGAGCGATACTGAGCGATGTGGCTGAATCTGGAGCCTTGATTAAGCAACGGTGAGCATTCTGGGCAATCGGACGACTAGGAGAAGAGAGACTTTCCCCATTTTCAGTTCGGAAACACGTCTGTTTGGCTAATTGGGCGAACGGTGTGGCAAACGCACCGAAGAGTACGTCGAACGTGGTGAATGGTGTGTCGAACACGGTGAACAGTATGCTGAGTTTGGCGAATGGTGGGCCGACGTTGACTGGTCAATGCAATTTTGGATATTTTTAGCTCGGAAACATGTTTGTTCGACATTTGCGGCGAGCTTGGCGAGCATGGCGAACTGAAATATGGAGCTTGGAATACGTTGACTGGTCAACACAATTTTTGGTGTTTTCAGCTCGGAAACACGTCTATTCAACATCTGCGGTGATCTCGACGAGCGACGTGTCGAGCTTGGCGAACGAAATGTCGAGCTTGGGAGTTGTTGACTGGTCAATGCATTTTTAGGTGTTTTCAGCTCGAAACACGTCTGTTCGACATTTGTGGTGAGCTTGGCGAGCGAGGTGTTGATCTAGACAAACGAAATGTCGAGCTTTAGAAGACGTTTACTGGTGAATGCAATTTTTGGTGTTTTCAGCTCGGAAACACGTATGTTCGGCATCTGCAGCGAGCTCGGCGAGCGAAATGTCAATCTTGGAAGACGTTGACTGGTCAATGCAATTTTGAGTGTTTCAGCTCGGAAACACGTTTATTCGACATCTGCGGCGAGCTTGGCGAGCGACATATCGAGTTTGGAAGACATTGACTGGCCAATGCAATTTTGGGTGTTTTCAGCCCGGAAACACGTCTGTTCGGCATCTGCGACGAGCTCGGCGAGCGAAACGTCGATCTTGGAAGACATTGACTGGTCAACACAATTTTGGGTGTTTTCAGCTCAGAAACACGTCTGTTCGATATCTACATCGAGCTTGGCGAGTGAAGTGTCGAGCTTGGAAGACGTTTACTGGTTAATGCAATTTTGGGTGTTTTCAGCTCGGAAACACGTCTGTTCGACATCTGCAGTGAGCTCGGCGAGCGAAGTGTCGAGCTTGGAAGGCGTTGACTGGTCAATGCAATTTTGAGTGTTTTCAGCTCGGAAACACGTCTGTTCGACATCTACGGCGAGCTCGGCAAGCGAAGTGTCGAGCTTAGAATACGTTGACTGGTCAACGGCATTTAAGTCGCTTCGAGTCGCATCCTTTTTGTCGTTTTGCATTCTGACTGCTTAGAATTCCGTGCTTTTGGGCTTCGTAAAAGACCATTGAGCTTTCCGGCCCAAGCCCAATAAGTTTCACCATAAATCTCCACCCGTTCCCTTTTTTACCTCACTTTTCATTTAAACTTCATCTGAGATTTTTTCTCTTCAAAGCGTTGAGCAGAATCTCCAGTGATCTTTTCCGTTCTCCGGCGAACTTTCCGACCGTGGTTGTCACTTCACAGGTAATTTATTTTAATTTTAAGGGATGTCTAGAGTGTCTTCCGACGAAGAGGCCTCCTCCTCGGGTCAACTCGAAGTAGCTCCCCGGTCCATTGCTCCTAGGATCGACAAGGGGAAGGGCATCGTTGTCCTGTCCTCTCCGGAAGTTGAAGTGGTTGCCGAGGAGGATCTTGTGGTCGAAGAGGATGGCGGAGAGGTGGCTTTTTCTTCGTCGGTGGTGGGAACCTGTAGTGCAGAAAGTCCGACAGATGCCTGAGTTCAGAAGGTATTCGATCGCCGTGTCAACCCTTGGGGGAGTTCGACAGTATGGCGCAGTGGAGTTAAGGCGTGCGGAGAATGGGTTGGCACAGTTTTACGAGGAGAACGCACTAAGGGAACGCACGGAGGCAAACAAAATCGTCAGCGTCCTAAAAGATTCGGGATTGCGAATCATCCGGATGTGCTTCATGATCCCTCCGGAATTTGATCTCATTGTCCTTGGCCCAGGGATCAGGTCTTGCTATTTGCTTCCTTCCGACATGTGCATTTTTCCCTTCGACGCCTTCCACGATGGGCTGCGCCTTCCGCTCCACCCCTTCGTAAATGTAACAACCCGAAAAATAGCATACGACTATTTTGCATCGTAAAGTGTGCGCAATTGAGAATTTCGCGCGATTAGGGATTTTCTGATAACTATTATTTTAATTAAGAAATATCCGTTATTGTTTATTTTATTTTATTATTATTTTCGAATTTAAATTATTTTTATACGGATTATCTACAAAGCAGTTTTATTGTATTTTTGTATTTTTTATAATATTAAAGTAGAGAGTTGGGCTTTATTTGAAATGTATTAAGACTAGGGGACTTATACGAAATGTTCCCTTAGATTTTTATCCATCTATTATTATTTAATTACATTTTTTACAAAAAGTCCCCCCCACATTCTCTTCCTTCTCCTTCTTCTTCCTTCTTTTTCTTCTCCCCGTCTGGTTCCACCCCGACCCAGAACCCGCCTCCCCCGGTCCCCCACTCCATCTTCTTCCCCTACTTCCCTTCTCCTCCCGTTCGCTCCCAACGAAGAAACCCAACTCCCTCTCCTTCTCCTTCTTCTGATCCGTTCGTTTCCCCATCCCGAGCCCCAGAGAACCCCGACCTCCCTCCCTTTCTCCCTCTCCGCTCACTTCCAGCCAAAGGGAAACCCCCCTCACTCCTGTTCCCTTCTTCCTTCTTCTTCTCACTTCTTGTTCGACGCCGACCCAGGGAACCCGGGGCCTCCTCTCCCTTTCCTTCTTCTTCATTCACCCCCAGCGCAATGAACCCCCACCACCTCCCTTCTTCCTCCTCCTTCGTTCTTCTTCTTCCCGATCGGAAAAAGTATCCCACGAACCCATCGCCGATCGGTTACCCCACCTCAATCCCGTCCGATTCTTCGTCAAATTCAAATTAAAGCGAGGAGTAGACTAATGGAGAGATTCTCTACATGGTAGTAGCGTCAGATTTTCGATTGGACTTCGCGAAGGTAAAACCCTAACTATTTTATTGTATAAAATTTAGTTAGGTTAATTTTTATTGAGTGGGGTTATTTTGGTAGGGAGATTTAGAGATACTGGAAATTGTAGATGTGAAAAATTAGTAGGTTATTAGAGAGATTGTGAGTTGTTAGTAAAATAGGGTTTTGGGTTTGTAAAAGAGAATTATATGGATATGAATTAATTCTCGCATGGTGATAGAAATTGTAGTTGGACTGTTAGATTATTTTGGGGGCGATTTTAGTAATTATTTGGGGATGAAAATATCATAGGCATTAGTTTATTACGTGCATCGCACGTGTATATCCCAAGCGTACAACAAACGCTTGTGTGATATTTGGAATAGTATTATTAGCTTTATAGTTGGTTTGGATGATTTGAGTTTTAATTGCTTGAAATTGATGATAGGATATATTCGCGACTTTGGATACGGGGTGGCATGGTGGCGCTTCGAATCTTCGCGAAATGTGGTGAGTTAGTTTATTTATATATTTTTGTGGTTTGAAGAATATGTGAGTTATATTATTTATATATTTTCATGGTTTAAAGATATATGTGAGTTATATTAGTTATATATTTTCGTGGTTTAAAGATATATGTGAGTTAATTTATCTACGTATTTTTGTGGTTTAAGAAATATGTGAGTTAGTTTAATTATATATATATTTTTTGTGGGTTGATGAATATGTGAGTATTAATTTATCTATGTATTTGTGATTTAAGAAGGATATATGTGAGTTATATTATTTTTATATTTTCGTGGTTTAAAGATATATGTGAGTTTAATTTATTTACTTATTTTGTGGGTTTAAGAAATATGTGAGTACTAATTTATTTATATGTATTTTGTGGTTGAGAAATATGTGAGTACTAGGTTTGCCCGTTGACACGTGTCTACGGCACGTCTTCGGAACGGTGCACCTTATTTGATAATATAAAATAGTTTTGGAGGTCGAGCAAATTAATTGAAGTAGCAAACATATTATATGATAAACTTTTGGGGGTCCAGCAAAAAAGTATATTATATGATTTTTTTTTGATTTTTTTGAACTATATTTAAAGTTTTTAAATTTTTTTTTTTTAGTTTTTAAATTTTTTATTTTTTAAAAATTTTTAAAATTTTTATTTTTTTAATTTTTTGAATAGAAGAAGAAGAGAGAGAGAGAGAGAAATAAAAATAGAATAAAATAAATATATGAGTTGTTTTGGATGGGGATTTGAATTTGAGTTTTGGAGGGAAACTTTTGGGGGAAAAATATGTTTTGTGAGGTGAGATCTGGGCCTTTGATTTTTTGGGGGATTGAAAGAGAACCACTTGATAGCTTTCTTTGTGTTTTATTATATAGATGATGTATCTACTTAAATTTTATGTTGTGGCCGAAATTTATGGTTTTTTGATATACTTCGTAGAAGTTATGTTAAAGATTGATTTTGAGGGAAAATACGGATTTTCCTGGGCCCGAAAATAGGATTTTGTGATATTTGGCAAAGTTAACTATTTTGAGTAAATAAAACCGATATAAGGGATTAGTTATGTATGTGGGGATTCTCTACTTCTAAATTAGTTGTTTGCTCTCCTTATTTTTTTATGTATATGTAGAAAGAACCATCTTTAGGGTTACTACTTGTGTAGGTGAAGAAAGGAACCCATCTTTTAGGTGTGAGTTGTTGTAGGTGGAGAAAGAACCCATTCCTATGGCTATATTATTTGTGTATGCAAAAAAGAACCCATTTTAGTTGTTAGTAGTGGTGAGTAAAAAGAACACATCCTATGGATTTGGATTATTGTAGAGAAACAACCCACAATTGTGATATAGTAAGAATCCATGCTTGAATTGTTGTAGAAAGAAACCCAGGGTTAAGTGTAGTAGAACATCATGCTTGAGTTGTGTGAAGAACCATTCATGCCTATGTGATATTCCAGTAAAACCTACCATGCTCGAGTTGATTTTAGAAAGATACCGTGCATGAGTTGTTGTAGGCTGATCATAGTGAGAAACTCATGTCTGAGTTGATTATAGTAGGTATGCCACGATGAGTTGATTTTAGAAGGATACCATGCTTAAGTTAATTATAGTAGATTCTTCTGTTACTTCTAATTATAGAAGATCAAGTTTGCTAGTAAGCACAGTTGGTTGCTTCTAGGTTTGATTACCTGTATGGTTGTTTGTATGTGGTTTTGCGCGTACGTGGCTCGACTGGCCCGTATGTAGATGTTAGTCTCATACGGAGCTTATTTGGCTCGTATGCATGTTGTTGTCTCATACGCGGCTCGACTGGCCTGTATGTAGCTGTTGGTTCCATACGCAGCTTATTTAGCTCGTATGTGTTTTTGGTTACTCGTATATAGCGTCTTAGCTAATACGCAGTTGTTGTGCTCATCTAGGGTGATATCATTGCCCTAGGGCTATCGACCATCAAGACGTGTGTTTAGCTTACTCCTAGGGGACTGTGGACGAGTCACTTCGCGGGTGCCGTCAGATCTTAACCGTTGGTTGATTGCGGACCGGAGTGTGACGAAATCCAAGTTCAGGTAGTATCATGCGAATGCGTTTGTATTGCCGGGGTCTTGGATCGATAGGCCATGAACCCGATCCTTAGGGATTCTGGTAAGTCTAGGTTAAGCAGCCTATTAGAGTTGTCTTGTGAGGTCTAATTTAAGGCCTAGCATGTTGTGTTTATAATATTGTCATTCCTAGGATTGTTTGAGTCAGGGACATCATTAAGATAGTGACTTATAAAGATCATTTTACTTAGACCCTTTGCCGAAAAGAGAGGAGTAGGTTGTAGGGGGCGCCTTACGACCAACTTGTCCCATGAGGCAGGCCTTAGGTGGTGATATTGGGTTGTACCTTTACGTCAAAGGGATACGTACGGTGGCATCTCACGAGTTGGGAGCACGGGTTGCGTATCTCGCGCTGTTAATTCTTGAAGTACCGTGGCTTGAGGTGCCACATGATGCATTGTGCAGTCCTGCGCTTGCGAGACCCCAGGGGTGCCACAGGGTAGGCTTCACACTACCCTGCGCTTGCGAGACCCTATGATTTTGGATTTTGGAATGAGGTTTGGTTTGCAGGCTGGTAGTGGCAACATAGACACAATGAGCGTACTGCCTTGGTAGCACTGACCACGTCTGCAACCTCACTAGTCACGTGGTATTGTCCGGAACAGGTTGTGTACAATTAGAAATTTATAACGCGGGTTCAAATCCCTATATATGGATAAACGGCTTGAGATGGGCGCATGTAGTATGGGCTGGATGTTGCTTCGGAGACTTGCTGGCATTAGAATAAGAGCATCATCGCATTAGTAATCTTGCATTAGAATAAGAGCATCGTTGTATTGGTAATTTTGCATTAGAGTTTATGTCATAACGTACACAGGAACAAATTATATGTACACGTGTCTTTTCCATTCGAGATGAATTGCGAATGTGATAATGAAGTAAATTAATAACCAAGCTTTGGGCTTGGGATGTGATGTGATATTACCCAAGTTGGGCTTGGGATGTTCGTGATTATTACCCAAGCTATCGGCTTGGCATGTGATATGTTATTACCAAAACTATGTTGGGATATGGGGTGTATTGTGATAAAATGCAAGTAAATGGTAAGGTGAAATGAGATGTTAGGTTGGACATGAATGAATGTTGTAGTATTGAGAATGAAGGCATATGTTTATGACGTGATACGTGATATAAGGAAATAAAATCAATATTGTATTATGAGAGCGGTTATTCAAATGGTTACTAAGTATAAGTATGTTATGAGCGGGTATAGATATACATACAGGTGATGACTCAGAGAGTAATTGATGTGAAATCTCATTTGTGATGTTTACATGTTCAGATGCCAAGTAAGGTTCGTTTATCTTGGTAATTGAGTTCGTTATGTTTTCTTGTAAGTTTAATTTATTTACTTATTTAATAAATTATACTCACACCAGAAATGGTTAACCCCTTAGTGTTTGGGGGTTAGGGAGTCCCTGGACTATCCTAGGTCCCTACTGTTATAGGTCCTCAGCAGTGCAGAGGTGAGGTGTAGGTACAGATTCGGTGGAGTGGAGCTCCAGTTATAATTCGTTGTTATGATTTAATTGTAAATAGTAAAGATTTATGCTTTAAATTGTATTTTTGATGTATAAGTATGAGGATGATGATGAAGAGTATAGTATGAGGCAGCAGGATATGGTTTCGATCCGTACCCATTTCGTTGTGGAGTGCCGGGCATCGTGGTAGGTTTTTACAGGTTATTTTCTAAAAACTTACTACGTTTTCAAAAGGATTTATGCTTTTTAATTGATATTTATTAAACCGTTATGAGTTTGGCCCCCAGAGCATATATATATATTGCGTGTGTGATGATGCTCATTTTGGCCTGGGGAGCCCGTATTATTATTGCATGTGATGTAAGCTACGGAATTTAGAGCAAAATTCCGTAAGCTTTTCTGTGTTTTAGGCAAAAATTACAAGGGAGACTCTGCCCAAATTTTCTTTGAAACATAACTATTTTAGTTTATGTTTAAAGTGATATAGAAATTGGAAGAATTGATTTTGTAGTCAAAAAGAAAAGAAAAGGGGCAGGCAGTACAGTTTGGTATTACAAATTGATATTTGTAATTACTGCATAGTAACTCTGTGTTGAATAAAAAGTTTTAAATTTACCAGCTTTTTTTGTTTATCTTGACAAATTGAAGAGAAGATCATGGCATGTGTCTCGATTTTCCAGTTACGTGGAGACCGGGGCGTTACAAATGGTATCAGAGCCGACTTCAAATTATAGTCCAACACAGTAGGAAAATTAAACTTGGATGCCTTTAAGAGTTGGGTTTTAGTTAGTTGTAAATAGTTATAATTCATATTGTTGGTTATTTCAACTTATGTTTTATAATTTTTCTATATCTGGACTAATCCTAGTGTATGTGTTACCATCCTTTAAACACATGAATGTTGTTCGAGGATGTCCTAACCAAGGAGGTGTTGATGGAAGAGAGTGAACCAGTATCGATGGATGAGCCAAGGAGACTTCACCACTGCAAGGACTAAGTGTGGATCAATGCACAGTGGCGGCAGCCAGCATACATCGGGAAATGTGGAAGCTGAGGAAGTACGCGATCAAGAAAGGTTGTTAAGCTAAGCAACTGAGAAAGGCTTGTAGAGTTATATTAGCAGGCCTAGCAAGGGAGCAGGAACACCTTGATTCCAGATTGGCACGACTACAACATGAATGGGAGCAAATCCCAGAGACCACCAAGGTTGTAGTATGCAATCCTTGTGAGAGAGTCGGGTACAAGAAATTAGTTTGTCCACGACTACAAGGGACAAGATCTGCACCAGCACCAGGGTTTAAGAACCAAGGTCAGAAGCAGAAGACTCAGGAAACGGAGGGCAAACTTGGAGGCACTAAGACAGGAAGTTGCTTTTATGTGGTGAGCATGGTCATCTCAAGAACTAGTGTTCGAGGAAGGACACTTAGATAGATTCCAGTGCATGTTACAAATGTGGGAGGATTGGTCGTATCCGACCAGATTATCCCCAGCTTCACAGGAGGGACGACAGATCAACCTTGAAGATGAACAATAAAGGAAAGGAGCCTGTTCACCAAGGGTAGAGTTCGCACTTACTACCAGCAAGCCGTAGAAGGCAGGAGTGCTAATACCAATGTGTGCATATAGAACTGCAACTAAGTTTAAAAGTTGTATTTTTGGAATTTATTTTGGACTAAGAAGTAAGGTATGATGAAACACTATCGTAACCAGTTGGATTTATATATATATGGAATCCATACAACTGTTTGTTCAATTGTGGTTCATCATATTCTTTTGTTCGAACTTTTTTTCAAGAGTTGAGTTGTGTGCGGGAGGCAACTCTAGATTTGGTTTGATTGAATACACCATCTGGAGCATCAGCTTTGAGCAAATTACAGGAGAGAATCCTGGAAGTCTGAAGTAATGATTGTAGGCCATATCCTATTCTAAGGAGGGAGTGGCTACTGAACTGCAAAGGATCGAGATAAGTGAAGGATTGACCTCAGCCAAAGACCGTGAAGAAAGCAAGAAGCTAGATGATGAGATCAAGCAAACCAGTATTAGGGTGATTACTCAAGTTTAGAGCTCAATTTTGACACGATGGGAGCTACAACCGAGTCCAAGTGAGCAGGTCAGAAGGCTTAGGCATGAAATGCAGGGATTGAAGCACTGAAGCGGCAGAGTTCTCCGAAGCAGCAACTAAGAACACGCAAAGGAGGAAATCTCGCTCAGACAGAGCGCAATCGTGTTAACAATTCAGCAAGGTCACCAAGAGGAGCTGCTCAGGGGCTGAAGCGGCAATGTGTGACTTCGTCCTATCTAAGGTGGGAGTGGTCACCACCAACAGGAATCGTAATCAAGGAGTAAATCAACATCACTTGTAGACAAGGATAGAGTAAGGTAATGCAGCCATTGTCTACTCCAGAGCAAGAGCAGAAGAAGGTCGACATCAAATTCATAGTGGGTCTGTCCAGAAGGCTGAAGGACAACAGTTCAACTTGGTAGAAGACCAGTTTTTCGAGAATATCACATGAGGAACTGGAGATGGTTCAGGAAAATATCTTGTGAACCATTGATGTTTGTGGTTGTCTTCCTCTCCACTAGCAGCGTTCTGAGGACAGAACGATTCTAAGGAGGGAGTAATGTAACAACCCGAAAAATAGCATACGACTATTTTGCATCGTAAAGTGTGCGCAATTGAGAATTTTGCGCGATTAGGGATTTTCTGATAACTATTATTTTAATTAAGAAATATCCGTTATTGTTTATTTTATTTTATTATTATTTTCGAATTTAAATTATTTTTATACGGATTATCTACAAAGCAGTTTTATTGTATTTTTGTATTGTTTATAATATTAAAGTAGAGAGTTGGGCTTTATTTGAAATGTATTAAGGCTAGGGGACTTATACGAAATGTTCCCTTAGATTTTTATCCTTCTATTATTATTTAATTACATTTTTTACAAAAAGACCCCCCCCCCCCACATTCTCTTCCTTCTCCTTCTTCTTCCTTCTTTCCTTTTCCCCGTCTGGTTCCACCCCGACCCAGAACCCACCTCCCCCGGTCCCCCACTCCATCTTCTTCCCCTACTTCCCTTCTCCTCCCGTTCGCTCCCAACGAAGAAACCCAACTCCCTCTCCTTCTCCGTCTTCTGATCCGTTCGTTTCCCCATTCCGAGCCCCAGAGAACCCCGACCTCCCTCCCTTTCTCCCTCTCCGCTCACTTCCAGCCAAAGGGAAACCCCCCCTCACTCCCGTTCCCTTCTTCCTTCTTCTTCTCCCTTCTTGTTCGATGCCGACCCAGGGAACCCCGGGCCTCCTCTCCCTTTCCTTCTTCTTCATTCACCCCTAGCGCAAAGAACCCCCACCACCTCCCTTCTTCCTCCTCCTTCGTTCTTCTTCTTCCCGATCAGAAAAAGTACCCCACAAACCCATCACCGATCGGTTACCCCACCTCAATCCCCTCTGATTCTTCGTCAAATTCAAATTAAAGTGAGGAGTAGACTAATGGAGAGATTCTCTACAATGTAGTAGTGTCGGATTTTCGATTGGACTTTGCGAAGGTAAAACCCTAACTATTTTATTGTATAAAATTTAGTTAGGTTAATTTTTATTGAGTAGGGTTATTTTGGTAAGGAGATTTAGAGATATTGGAAATTGTAGATGTGAAAAATTAGTAGGTTATTAGAGAGATTGTGAGTTGTTAGTAAAATAGGGTTTTGGGTTTGTAAAAGAGAATTATATGGATATGAATTAATTCTCGTATGGTGATAGAAATTGTAGTTGGACTATTAGATTATTTTGAGGGCAATTTTAGTAATTATTTGGGGATGAAAATACCATAGGCATTAGTTTATTCCGTGCATCGCACGTGTATATCCCAAGCGTTCAACAAATGCTTGTGTGATATTTGGAATAGTGTTATTAGCTTTATAGTTGGTTTGGATGATTTGAGTTTTAATTGCTTAAAATTGATGATAGAATATATTCGCGACTTTGGATGCGGGGTGGCATGGTGGCGCTTCGAATCTTCGCGAAATGTGGTGAGTTAGTTTATTTATATATTTTTGTGGTTTGAAGAATATGTGAGTTATATTATTTATATATTTTCATGGTTTAAAGATATATGTGAGTTATATTAGGTATATATTTTCGTGGTTTAAAGATATATGTGAGTTAATTTATCTACGTATTTTTGTGGTTTAAGAAATATGTGAGTTAGTTTAATTATATATATATTTTTTGTGGGTTGATGAATATGTGAGTATTAATTTATCTATGTATTTGTGATTTAAGAAGGATATATGTGAGTTATATTATTTTTATATTTTCGTGGTTTAAAGATATATGTGAGTTTAATTTATTTACGTATTTTGTGGGTTTAAGAAATATGTGAGTACTAATTTATTTATATGTATTTTGTGGTTGAGAAATATGTGAGTACTAGGTTTGCCCGTTGACACGTGTCTACGGCACGTCTTCGGAACGGTGCACCTTATTTGATAATATAAAATAGTTTTGGAGGTCGAGCAAATTAATTGAAGTAGCAAACATATTATATGATAAACTTTTGGGGGTCCAGCAAAAAAGCATATTATATGATTTTTTTTGATTTTTTTGAACTATATTTAAAGTTTTTAAATTTTTATTTTTTTAGTTTTTAAATTTTTTATTTTTTAAAAATTTTTAAAATTTTTATTTTTTTAATTTTTTGAATAGAAGAAGAAGGGAGAGAGAGAGAGAAATAAAAATAGAATAAAATAAATATATGAGTTGTTTTGGATGGGGATTTGAATTTGAGTTTTGGAGGGAAACTTTTGGGGGGAAAATATGTTTTGTGAGGTGAGATCTGGGCCTTTGATTTTTTGGGGGATTGAAAGAGAACCACTTGATAGCTTTCTTTGTGTTTTATTATATAGATGATGTATCTACTTATATTTTATGTTGTGGCCGAAATTTATGGTTTTTTGATATACTTCGTAGAAGTTATGTTAAAGATTGATTTTGAGGGAAAATACGGATTTTCCTGGGCCCGAAAATAGGTTTTTGTGATATTTGGCGAAGTTAACTATTTTGAGTAAATAAAACCGATATAAGGGATTAGTTATGTATGTGGGGATTCTCTACTTCTAAATTAGTTGTTTGCTCTCCTTATTTGTTTATGTATATGTAGAAAGAACCATCTTTAGGGTTACTACTTGTGTAGGTGAAGAAAGGAACCCATCTTTTAGGTGTGAGTTGTTGTAGGTGGAGAAAGAACCCATTCCTATGGCTATATTATTTGTGTATGCAAAAAAGAACCCATTTTAGTTGTTAGTAGTGGTGAGTAAAAAGAACACATCCTATGGATTTGGATTATTGTAGAGAAACAACCCACAATTGTGATATAGTAAGAATCCATGCTTGAATTGTTGTAGAAAGAAACCCAGGGTTAAGTGTAGTAGAACATCATGCTTGAGTTGTGTGAAGAACCATTCATGCCTATGTGATATTCCAGTAAAACCTACCATGCTCGAGTTGATTTTAGAAAGATACCGTGCATGAGTTGTTGTAGGCTGATCATAGTGAGAAACTCATGTCTGAGTTGATTATAGTAGGTATGCCACGATGAGTTGATTTTAGAAGGATACCATGCTTAAGTTAATTATAGTAGATTCTTCTGTTACTTCTAATTATAGAAGATCAAGTTTGCTAGTAAGCACAGTTGGTTGCTTCTAGGTTTGATTACCTGTATGGTAGTTTGTATGTGGTTTTGCGCGTACGTGGCTCGACTGGCCCGTATGTAGATGTTGGTCTCATACGGAGCTTATTTGGCTCGTATGCATGTTGTTGTCTCATACGCAGCTCGACTGGCCCGTATGTAGCTGTTGGTTCCATACGCAGCTTATTTAGCTCGTATGTGTTTTTGGTTACTCGTATATAGCGTCTTAGCTAATACGCAGTTGTTGTGCTCATCTAGGGTGATATCATTGCCCTAGGGCTATCGACCATCAAGACGTGTGTTTAGCTTACTCCTAGGGGACTGTGGACAAGTCACTTCGCGGGTGCCGTCAGATCTAAGTGTGGATCAATGCACAGTGGCGGCAGCCAGCATACATCGGGAAATGTGGAAGCTGAGGAAGTACGCGATCAAGAAAGGTTGTTAAGCTGAGCAACTGAGAAAGGCTTGTAGAGTTATATTAGCAGGCCTAGCAAGGGAGCAGGAACACCTTGATTCCAGATTGGCACGACTACAACATGAATGGGAGCAAATCCCAGAGACCACCAAGGTTGTAGTATGCAATCCTTGTGAGAGAGTCGGGTACAAGAAATTAGTTTGTCCACGACTACAAGGGACAAGATCTGCACCAGCACCAGGGTTTAAGAACCAAGGTCAGAAGCAGAGGACTCAGGAAACGGAGAGCAAACTTGGAGGCACTAAGACAGGAAGTTGCTTTTATGTGGTGAGCATGGTCATCTCAAGAACTAGTGTTCGAGGAAGGACACTTAGATAGATTCCAGTGCATGTTACAAATGTGGGAGGATTGGTCGTATCCGACCAGATTATCCCCAGCTTCACAGGAGGGACGACAGATCAACCTTGAAGATGAACAATAATGGAAAGGAGCCTGTTCACCAAGGGTAGAGTTCGCACTTACTACCAGCAAGCCGTAGAAGGCAGGAGTGCTAATACCAATGTGTGCATATAGAACTGCAACTAAGTTTAAAAGTTGTATTTTTGGAATTTATTTTGGACTAAGAAGTAAGGTATGATGAAACACTATCGTAACCAGTTGGATTTATATATATATGGAATCCATACAACTGTTTGTTCAATTGTGGTTCATCATATTCTTTTGTTCGAACTTTTTTTCAAGAGTTGAGTTGTGTGCGGGAGGCAACTCTAGATTTGGTTTGATTGAATACACCATCTGGAGCATCAGCTTTGAGCAAATTACAGGAGAGAATCCTGGAAGTCTGAAGTAATGATTGTAGGCCATATCCTATTCTAAGGAGGGAGTGGCTACTGAACTGCAAAGGATCGAGATAAGTGAAGGATTGACCTCAGCTAAAGACCGTGAAGAAAGCAAGAAGCTAGATGATGAGATCAAGCAAACCAGTATTAGGGTGATTACTCAAGTTTAGAGCTCAATTTTGACACGATGGGAGCTACAACCGAGTCCAAGTGAGCAGGTCAGAAGGCTTAGGCATGAAATGCAGGGATTGAAGCACTGAAGCGGCAGAGTTCTCCGAAGCAGCCACTAAGAACACGCAAAGGAGGAAATCTCGCTCAGACAGAGCGCAATCGTGTTAACAATTCAGCAAGGTCACCAAGAGGAGCTGCTCAGGGGCTGAAGCGGCAATGTGTGACTTCGTCCTATCTAAGGTGGGAGTGGTCACCACCAACAGGAATCGTAATCAAGGAGTAAATCAACATCACTTGTAGACAAGGATAGAGTAAGGTAATGCAGCCATTGTCTACTCCAGAGCAAGAGCAGAAGAAGGTCGACATCAAATTCATAGTGGGTCTGTCCAGAAGGCTGAAGGACAACAGTTCAACTTGGTAGAAGACCAGTTTTTCGAGAATATCACATGAGGAACTGGAGATGGTTCAGGAAAATATCTTGTGAACCATTGATGTTTGTGGTTGTCTTCCTCTCCACTAGCAGCGTTCTGAGGACAGAACGATTCTAAGGAGGGAGTAATGTAACAACCCGAAAAATAGCATACGGCTATTTTGCATCGTAAAGTGTGCGCAGTTGAGAATTTCGCGCGATTAGGGATTTTCTGAAACTATTATTTTAATTAAGAAATATCCGTTATTGTTTATTTTATTTTATTATTATTTTCGAATTTAAATTATTTTTATACGGATTATCTACAAAGCAGTTTTATTGTATTTTTGTATTGTTTATAATATTAAAGTAGAGAGTTGGGCTTTATTTGAAATGTATTAAGGCTAGGGGACTTATACGAAATGTTCCCTTAGATTTTTATCCTTCTATTATTATTTAATTACATTTTTTACAAAAAGACCCCCCCCCACATTCTCTTCCTTCTCCTTCTTCTTCCTTCTTTTTCTTTTCCCCGTCTGGTTCCACCACGACCCAGAACCCGCCTCCCCCGGTCCCCCACTCCATCTTCTTCCCCTACTTCCCTTCTCCTCCCGTTCGCTCCCAACGAAGAAACCCAACTCCCTCTCCTTCTCCTTCTTCTGATCCGTTCGTTTCCCCATTCCGAGCCCCAGAGAACCCCGACCTCCCTCCCTTTCTCCCTCTCCGCTCACTTCCAGCCAAAGGGAAACCCCCCCTCACTCCCGTTCCCTTCTTCCTTCTTCTTCTCCCTTCTTGTTCGATGCCGACCCAGGGAACCCCGGGCCTCCTCTCCCTTTCCTTCTTCTTCATTCACCCCTAGCGCAAAGAACCCCCACCACCTCCCTTCTTCCTCCTCCTTCATTCTTCTTCTTCCCGATCAGAAAAAGTACCCCACAAACCCATCGCCGATCGGTTACCCCACCTCAATCCCCTCCGATTCTTCGTCAAATTCAAATTAAAGTGAGGAGTAGACTAATGGAGAGATTCTCTACAATGTAGTAGTGTCGGATTTTCGATTGGACTTCGCGAAGGTAAAACCCTAACTATTTTATTGTATAAAATTTAGTTAGGTTAATTTTTATTGAGTAGGGTTATATTGGTAAGGAGATTTAGAGATATTGGAAATTGTAGATGTGAAAAATTAGTAGGTTATTAGAGAGATTGTGAGTTGTTAGTAAAATAGGGTTTTGGGTTTGTAAAAGAGAATTATATGGATATGAATTAATTCTCGTATGGTGATAGAAATTGTAGTTGGACTGTTAGATTATTTTGGGGGCAATTTTAGTAATTATTTGGGGATGAAAATACCATAGGCATTAGTTTATTCCGTGCATCGCACGTGTATATCCCAAGCGTTCAACAAATGCTTGTGTGATATTTGGAATAGTGTTATTAGCTTTATTGTTGGTTTGGATGATTTGAGTTTTAATTGCTTGAAATTGATGATAGAATATATTCGCGACTTTGGATGCGGGGTGGCATGGTGGCGCTTCAAATCTTCGCGAAATGTGGTGAGTTAGTTTATTTATATAATTTTGTGGTTTGAAGAATATGTGAGTTATATTATTTATATATTTTCATGGTTTAAAGATATATGTGAGTTATATTAGTTATATATTTTCGTGGTTTAAAGATATATGTGAGTTAATTTATCTACGTATTTTTGTGGTTTAAGAAATATGTGAGTTAGTTTAATTATATATATATTTTTTGTGGGTTGATGAATATGTGAGTATTAATTTATCTATGTATTTGTGATTTAAGAAGGATATATGTGAGTTATATTATTTTTATATTTTCGTGGTTTAAAGATATATGTGAGTTTAATTTATTTACGTATTTTGTGGGTTTAAGAAATATGTGAGTACTAATTTATTTATATGTATTTTGTGGTTGAGAAATATGTGAGTACTAGGTTTGCCCGTTGACACGTGTCTACGGCACGTCTTCGGAACGGTGCACCTTATTTGATAATATAAAATAGTTTTGGAGGTCGAGCAAATTAATTGAAGTAGCAAACATATTATATGATAAACTTTTGGGGGTCCAGCAAAAAAGCATATTATATGATTTTTTTTGATTTTTTTGAACTATATTTAAAGTTTTTAAATTTTTTATTTTTTAAAAATTTTTAAAATTTTTATTTTTTTAATTTTTTGAATAGAAGAAGAAGGGAGAGAGAGAGAGAGAAATAAAAATAGAATAAAATAAATATATGAGTTGTTTTGGATGGGGATTTGAATTTGAGTTTTGGAGGGAAACTTTTGGGGGGAAAATATGTTTTGTGAGGTGAGATATGGGCCTTTGATTTTTTGGGGGATTGAAAGAGAACCACTTGATAGCTTTCTTTGTGTTTTATTATATAGATGATGTATCTACTTATATTTTATGTTGTGGCCGAAATTTATGGTTTTTTGATATACTTCGTAGAAGTTATGTTAAAGATTGATTTTGAGGGAAAATACGAATTTTCCTGGGCCCGAAAATAGGTTTTTGTGATATTTGGCGAAGTTAACTATTTTGAGTAAATAAAACCGATATAAGGGATTAGTTATGTATGTGGGGATTCTCTACTTCTAAATTAGTTGTTTGCTCTCCTTATTTGTTTATGTATATGTAGAAAGAACCATCTTTAGGGTTACTACTTGTGTAGGTGAAGAAAGGAACCCATCTTTTAGGTGTGAGTTGTTGTAGGTGGAGAAAGAACCCATTCCTATGGCTATATTATTTGTGTATGCAAAAAAGAACCCATTTTAGTTGTTAGTAGTGGTGAGTAAAAAGAACACATCCTATGGATTTGGATTATTGTAGAGAAACAACCCACAATTGTGATATAGTAAGAATCCATGCTTGAATTGTTGTAGAAAGAAACCCAGGGTTAAGTGTAGTAGAACATCATGCTTGAGTTGTGTGAAGAACCATTCATGCCTATGTGATATTCCAGTAAAACCTACCATGCTCGAGTTGATTTTCGAAAGATACCGTGCATGAGTTGTGGTAGGCTGATCATAGTGAGAAACTCATGTCTGAGTTGATTATAGTAGGTATGCCACGATGAGTTGATTTTAGAAGGATACCATGCTTAAGTTAATTATAGTAGATTCTTCTGTTACTTCTAATTATAGAAGATCAAGTTTGCTAGTAAGCACAGTTGGTTGCTTCTAGGTTTGATTACCTGTATGGTTGTTTGTATGTGGTTTTGCGCGTACGTGGCTCGACTGGCCCGTATGTAGATGTTGGTCTCATACGGAGCTTATTTGGCTCGTATGCATGTTGTTGTCTCATACACGGCTCGACTGGCCCGTATGTAGCTGTTGGTTCCATACGCAGCTTATTTAGCTCGTATGTGTTTTTGGTTACTCGTATATAGCGTCTTAGCTAATACGCAGTTGTTGTGCTCATCTAGGGTGATATCATTGCCCTAGGGCTATCGACCATCAAGACGTGTGTTTAGCTTACTCCTAGGGGACTGTGGACGAGTCACTTCGCGGGTGCCGTCAGATCTTAACCGTTGGTTGATTGCGGACCGGAGTGTGACGAAATCCAAGTTCAGGTAGTATCATGCGAATGCGTTTGTATTGCCGGGGTCTTGGATCGATAGGCCATGAACCCGATCCTTAGGGATTCTGGTAAGTCTAGGTTAAGCAGCCTATTAGAGTTGTCTTGTGAGGTCTAATTTAAGGCCTAGCATGTTGTGTTTATAATATTGTCATTCCTAGGATTGTTTGAGTCAGGGACATCATTAAGATAGTGACTTATAAAGATCATTTAACTTAGACCCTTTGCCGAAAAGAGAGGAGTAGGTTGTAGGGGGCGCCTTACGACCAACTTGTCCCATGAGGCAGGCCTTAGGTGGTGATATTGGGTTGTACCTTTCCGTCAAAGGGATACGTACGGTGGCATCTCACGAGTTGGGAGCACGGGTTGCGTATCTCGCGCTGTTAATTTTTGAAGTACCGTGGCTTGAGGTGCCACATGATGCATTGTGCAGTCCTGCGCTTGCGAGACCCCAGGGGTGCCACAGGGTAGGCTTCACACTACCCTGCGCTTGCGAGACCCTATGATTTTGGATTTTGGAATGAGGTTTGGTTTGCAGGCTGGTAGTGGCAACATAGACACAATGAGCGTACTGCCTTGGTAGCACTGACCACGTCTGCAACCTCACTAGTCACGTGGTATTGTCCGGAACAGGTTGTGTACAATTAGAAATTTATAACGCGGATTCAAATCCCTATATATGGATAAACGGCTTGAGATGGGCGCATGTAGTATGGGCTGGATGTTGCTTCGGAGACTTGCTGGCATTAGAATAAGAGCATCATCGCATTAGTAATCTTGCATTAGAATAAGAGCATCGTTGTATTGGTAATTTTGCATTAGAGTTTAAGTCATAACGTACACAGGAACAAATTATATGTACACGTGTCTTTTCCATTCGAGATGAATTGCGAATGTGATAATGAAGTAAATTAATAACCAAGCTTTGGGCTTGGGATGTGATGTGATATTACCCAAGTTGGGCTTGGGATGTGCGTGATTATTACCCAAGCTATCGACTTGGCATGTGATATGTTATTACCAAAACTATGTTGGGATATGGGGTGTATTGTGATAAAATGCAAGTAAATGGTAAGGTGAAATGAGATGTTAGGTTGGACATGAATGAATGTTGTAGTATTGAGAATGAAGGCATATGTTTATGACGTGATACGTGATATAAGGAAATAAAATCAATATTGTATTATGAGAGCGGTTATTCAAATGGTTACTAAGTATAAGTATGTTATGAGCGGGTATAGATATACACACAGGTGATGACTCAGAGAGTAATTGATGTGAAATCTCATTTGTGATGTTTACATGTTCAGATGCCAAGTAAGGTTCATTTATCTTGGTAATTGAGTTCGTTATGTTTTCTTGTAAGTTTAATTTATTTACTTATTTAATAAATTATACTCACACCAGAAATGGTTAACCCCTTAGTGTTTGGGGGTTAGGGAGTCCCTGGACTATCCTAGGTCCCTACTGTTATAGGTCCTCAGCAGTGCAGAGGTGAGGTGTAGGTACAGATTCGGTGGAGTGGAGCTCCAGTTATAATTCGTTGTTATGATTTAATTGTAAATAGTAAAGATTTATGCTTTAAATTGTATTTTTGATGTATAAGTATGAGGACGATGATGAAGAGTATAGTATGAGGCCGCAGGATAAGGTTTCGACCCGTACCCATTTCGTTGTGGAGTGCCGGGCGTCGTGGTAGGTTTTTACAGGTTATTTTCTAAAAACTTACTACGTTTTCAAAAGGATTTATGCTTTTTAATTGATATTTATTAAACCGTTATGAGTTTGGCCCCCAGAGCATATATATATATATATTGCTTGTGTGATGATGCTCATTTTGGCCTGGGGAGCCCGTATTATTATTGCATGTGATGTAAGCTACGGAATTTAGAGCAAAATTCCGTAAGCTTTTCTGTGTTTTGGGCAAAAATTACAAGGGAGACTCTGCCCAAATTTTCTTTGAAACATAACTATTTTAGTTTATGTTTAAAGTGATATAGAAATTGGAAGAATTGATTTTGTAGTCAAAAAGAAAAGAAAAGGGGCAGGCAGTACAGTTTGGTATTACAAATTGATATTTGTAATTACTGCATAGTAACTCTGTGTTGAATAAAAAGTTTTAAATTTTCCAGCTTTTTTTGTTTATCTTGACAAATTGAAGAGAAGATCTTGGCATGTGTCTCGATTTTCCAGTTACGTGGAGACCGGGGCGTTACAGATGGTATCAGAGCCGACTTCAAATTATAGTCCAACACAGTAGGAAAATTAAACTTGGATGCCTTTAAGAGTTGGGTTTTAGTTAGTTGTAAATAGTTATAATTCATATTGTTGGTTATTTCAACTTATGTTTTATAATTTTTCTATATCTGGACTAATCCTAGTGTATGTGTTACCATCCTTTAAACACATGAATGTTGTTCGAGGATGTCCTAACCAAGGAGGTGTTGGTAGAAGAGAGTGAACCAGTATCGATGGATGAGCCAAGGAGACTTCACCACTGCAAGGACTAAGTGTGGATCAATGCACAGTGGCGGCAGCCAGCATACATCGGGAAATGTGGAAGCTGAGGAAGTACGCGATCAAGAAAGGTTGTTAAGCTAAGCAACTGAGAAAGGCTTGTAGAGTTATATTAGCAGGCCTAGCAAGGGAGCAGGAACACCTTGATTCCAGATTGGCACGACTACAACATGAATGGGAGCAAATCCCAGAGACCACCAAGGTTGTAGTATGCAATCCTTGTGAGAGAGTCGGGTACAAGAAATTAGTTTGTCCACAACTACAAGGGACAAGATCTGCACCAGCACCAGGGTTTAAGAACCAAGGTCAGAAGCAGAAGACTCAGGAAACGGAGGGCAAACTTGGAGGCACTAAGACAGGAAGTTGCTTTTATGTGGTGAGCATGGTCATCTCAAGAACTAGTGTTCGAGGAAGGACACTTAGATAGATTCCAGTGCATGTTACAAATGTGGGAGGATTGGTCGTATCCGACCAGATTATCCCCAGCTTCACAGGAGGGACGACAGATCAACCTTGAAGATGAACAATAAAGGAAAGGAGCCTGTTCACCAAGGGTAGAGTTCGCACTTACTACCAGCAAGCCGTAGAAGGCAGGAGTGCTAATACCAATGTGTGCATATAGAACTGCAACTAAGTTTAAAAGTTGTATTTTTGGAATTTATTTTGGACTAAGAAGTAAGGTATGATGAAACACTATCGTAACCAGTTGGATTTATATATATATGGAATCCATACAACTGTTTGTTCAATTGTGGTTCATCATATTCTTTTGTTCGAACTTTTTTTCAAGAGTTGAGTTGTGTGCGGGAGGCAACTCTAGATTTGGTTTGATTGAATACACCATCTGGAGCATCAGCTTTGAGCAAATTACAGGAGAGAATCCTGGAAGTCTGAAGTAATGATTGTAGGCCATATCCTATTCTAAGGAGAGAGTGGCTACTGAACTGCAAAGGATCGAGATAAGTGAAGGATTGACCTCAGCCAAAGACCGTGAAGAAAGCAAGAAGCTAGATGATGAGATCAAGCAAACCAGTATTAGGGTGATTACTCAAGTTTAGAGCTCAATTTTGACACGATGGGAGCTACAACCGAGTCCAAGTGAGCAGGTCAGAAGGCTTAGGCATGAAATGCAGGGATTGAAGCACTGAAGCGGCAGAGTTCTCCGAAGCAGCCACTAAGAACACGCAAAGGAGGAAATCTCGCTCAGACAGAGCGCAATCGTGTTAACAATTCAGCAAGGTCACCAAGAGGAGCTGCTCAGGGGCTGAAGCGGCAATGTGTGACTTCGTCCTATCTAAGGTGGGAGTGGTCACCACCAACAGGAATCGTAATCAAGGAGTAAATCAACATCACTTGTAGACAAGGATAGAGTAAGGTAATGCAGCCATTGTCTACTCCAGAGCAAGAGCAGAAGAAGGTCGACATCAAATTCATAGTGGGTCTGTCCAGAAGGCTGAAGGACAACAGTTCAACTTGGTAGAAGACCAGTTTTTCGAGAATATCACATGAGGAACTGGAGATGGTTCAGGAAAATATCTTATGAACCATTGATGTTTGTGGTTGTCTTCCTCTCCACTAGCAGCGTTCTGAGGACAGAACGATTCTAAGGAGGGAGTAATGTAACAACCCGAAAAATAGCATACGGCTATTTTGCATCGTAAAGTGTGCGCAATTGAGAATTTCGCGCGATTAGGGATTTTCTGATAACTATTATTTTAATTAAGAAATATCCGTTATTGTTTATTTTATTTTATTATCATTTTCGAATTTAAATTATTTTTATACGGATTATCTACAAAGCAGTTTTATTGTATTTTTGTATTGTTTATAATATTAAAGTAGAGAGTTGGGCTTTATTTGAAATGTATTAAGGCTAGGGGACTTATACGAAATGTTCCCTTAGATTTTTATCCTTCTATTATTATTTAATTACATTTTTTTACAAAAAGACCCCCCCCCCACATTCTCTTCCTTCTCCTTCTTCTTCCTTCTTTTTCTTTTCCCCGTCTGGTTCCACCCCGACCCAGAACCCGCCTCCCCCGGTCCCCCACTCCATCTTCTTCCCCTACTTCCCTTCTCCTCCCGTTCGCTCCCAACGAAGAAACCCTACTCCCTCTCCTTCTCCTTCTTCTGATCCGTTCGTTTCCCCATTCCGAGCCCCAGAGAACCCCGACCTCCCTCCCTTTCTCCCTCTCCGCTCACTTCCAGCCAAAGGGAAACCCCCCCTCACTCCCGTTCCCTTCTTCCTTCGTCTTCTCCCTTCTTGTTCGACGCCGACCCAGGGAACCCCGGGCCTCCTCTCCCTTTCCTTCATCTTCATTCACCCCTAGCGCAAAGAACCCCCACCACCTCCCTTCTTCCTCCTCCTTCGTTCTTCTTCTTCCCGATCAGAAAAAGTACCCCCACAAACCCATCGCCGATCGGTTACCCCACCTCAATCCCCTCCGATTCTTCGTCAAATTCAAATTAATGTGAGGAGTAGACTAATGGAGAGATTCTCTACAATGTAGTAGTGTCGGATTTTCGATTGGACTTCGCGAAGGTAAAACCCTAACTATTTTATTGTATAAAATTTAGTTAGGTTAATTTTTATTGAGTAGGGTTATTTTGGTAGGGAGATTTAGAGATACTGGAAATTGTAGATGTGAAAAATTAGTAGGTTATTAGAGAGATTGTGAGTTGTTAGTAAAATAGGGTTTTGGGTTTGTAAAAGAGAATTATATGGATATGAATTAATTCTCGCATGGTGATAGAAATTGTAGTTGGACTGTTAGATTATTTTGGGGGTGATTTTAGTAATTATTTGGGGATGAAAATACCATAGGCATTAGTTTATTACGTGCATCGCACGTGTATATCCCAAGCGTTCAACAAACGCTTGTGTGTTATTTGGAATAGTGTTATTAGCTTTATAGTTGGTTTGGATGATTTGAGTTTTAATTGCTTGAAATTGATGATAGGATATATTCGCGACTTTGGATACGGGGTGGCATGGTGGCGCTTCGAATCTTCGCGAAATGTGGTGAGTTAGTTTATTTATATATTTTTGTGGTTTGAAGAATATGTGAATTATATTATTTATATATTTTCATGGTTTAAAGATATATGTGAGTTATATTAGTTATATATTTTCGTGGTTTAAAGATATATGTGAGTTAATTTATTTACGTATTTTTGTGGTTTAAGAAATATGTGAGTTAGTTTAATTATATATATTTTTTTGTGGGTTGATGAATATGTGAGTATTAATTTATCTATGTATTTGTGATTTAAGAAGGATATATGTGAGTTATATTATTTTTATATTTTCGTGGTTTAAAGATATATGTGAGTATAATTTATTTACGTATTTTGTGGGTTGAAGAAATATGTGAGTACTAATTTATTTATATGTATTTTGTGGTTGAGAAATATGTGAGTATGATGTATCTACTTATATTTTATGTTGTGGCCGAAATTTATGGCTTTTTGATATACTTCGTAGAAGTTATGTTAAAGATTGATTTTGAGGGAAAATATGGATTTTTATGGGCCCGAAAATAGGTTTTTGTGATATTTGGCGAAGTTAACTATTTTGAGTATATAAAACCGATATAAGGGATTAGTTATGTATGTGGGGATTCTCTACTTCTAAATTAGTTGTTTGCTCTCCTTATTTGTTTATGTATATGTAGAAAGAACCATCTTTAGGGTTACTACTTGTGTAGGTGAAGAAAGGAACCCATCTTTTAGGTGTGAGTTGTTGTAGGTTGAGAAAGAACCCATTTTGAGGGTTGAGTAAATTGTGGATGCTAAAGAACCCATCTTTTGGGTATGAGTTGTTGTAGGTTGAGAAAGAACCCATTTTGAGGGTTGAGTAAATTGTGGATGCTAAAAGAACCCAACTTAATGTTATGTTAGTTGTAGTATGATAAAGAAACAATCTTTTGATGTTGTCAGTTATAGGATGTTAAAAGATCACATCTTTATGTTGATTACTTATTGTAGGTTAAGAAAGAACCCATTCCTATGGCTATATTATTTGTGTATGCGAAAAAGAACCTATTTTAGTTGTTAGTAGTGGTGAGTAAAAAGAACCCATCCTATGGATTTGGATTATTGTAGAGAAAGAACCTACAATTGTGATATAGTAAGAATCCATGCTTGAATTGTTGTAGAAAGAAACCCAGGGTTAAGTGTAGTAGAACATCATGCTTGAGTTGTGTGAAGAACCATTCTTGTCTATGTGATATTCCAGTAAAACCTACCATGCTCGAGTTGATTTTAGAAAGATACCGTGCATGAGTTGTTGTAGGCTGATCATAGTGAGAAACTCATGTCTGAGTTGATTATAGTAGGTATGCCATGATGAGTTGATTTTAGAAGGATACCATGCTTAAGTTAATTATAGTAGATTCTTCTGTTACTTTTAATTATAGAATATCAAGTTTTCTAGTAAGCACGGTTGGTTGCTTCTAGGTTTGATTACCTGTATGGTTGTTTGTATGTGGTTTTGCGTGTACGTGGCTCGACTGGCCCGTATGTAGATGTTGGTCTCATAGGGAGCTTATTTGGCTCGTATGCATGTTGTTGTCTCATACGCGGCTCGACTGGCCCGTATGTAGCTGTTGGTTCCATACGCAGCTTATTTAGCTCGTATGTGTTTTTGGTTACTCGTATATAGCGTCTTAGCTAATACGCAATTGTTGTGCTCATCTAGGGTGATATCATTGCCCTAGGGCTATCGACTATCAAGACGTGTGTTTAGCTTACTCCTAGGGGACTGTGGACGAGTCACTTCGCGGGTGCCGTCAGATCTTAACAGTTGGTTGATTGCTGACCGGAGTGTGACGAAATCCAAGTTCAGGTAGTAGCATGCGAATGCGTTCGTATTGCCGGGGTCTTGGATCGATAGGCCACGAACCGGATCCTGAGGGATTCTGGTAAGTCTAGGTTGAGCAGCCTATTAGAGTTGTCATGTGAGGTCTAATTTAAGGCCTAGCATGTTGTGTTTATAATATTGTCATTCGTAGGATTGTTTGAGTCAGGGACATCATTAAGGTAGTGACTTATAAAGATCATTTTACTTAGACCCTTTGCCGAAAAGAGAGGAGTAGGTTGTAGGGGGTGCCTTACGACCAACTTGTCCCTTGAGACAGGCCTTAGGTGGTGATATTGGGTTGTACATTCCCATCAAAGGGATACGTACGGTGGCGTCTCACGAGTTGGGAGCACGGGTTGCGTATCTCGCGCTGTTAATTCTTGAAGTACTGTGGCTTGGGGTGCCAGAGGATGCATTGTGCAGTCCTGCGCTTGCGAGACCCTAGGGGTGCCACAGGGTAGGCTTCGCACTACCCTGCGCTTGCGAGACCCTATGATTTTGGATTTTGAATTGAGGTTTGGTTAGCAGGCTGGTAGTGGCAACATAGACACCATGAGCGTACTGCCTTGGTAGCACTGACCACGTCTGCAACCTCACTAGTCACGTGGTATTGTCAGGAACAGGTTGTGTACAATTAAAAATTCATAACGCTGGTTAAAATCCCTATATATGGAGAAACGGCTTGAGATGGGCGCATGTAGTATGGGCTGCATGTTGCTTCGGAGACTTGCTGGCATTAGAATAAGAGCATCATCGCATTAGTAATCTTGCATTAGAATAAGAGCATCGTTGTATTGGTAATTTTGCATTAGAGTTTAAGTCATAACGTACACAGGCACAAATTATATGTACACGTGTCTTTTCCATTCGAGATGAATTGCGAATGTGATAATGAAGTAAATTAATAACCAAGCTATGGGCTTGGGATGTGATGTGATATTACCCAAGTTGGGCTTGGGATGTGCGTGATTATTACCCAAGCTATCGGCTTGGCGTGTGATATGTTATTACCAAAACTATGTTGGGATATGGGGTGTATTGTGATAAAATGCAAGTAAATGGTAAGGTGAAATGAGATGTTAGGTTGGACATGAATGAATGTGGTAGTATTGAGAATGAAGGCATATGTTTATGACGTGATACGTGATATAAGGAATTAAAATCAATATTGTATTATGAGAGCGGTTATTCAAATGGTTACTAAGTATAAGTATGTTATGAGCGGGTATAGATATACATACAGGTGATGACTCAGAGAGTAATTGATGTGAAATCTCATTTGTGATGTTTACATGTTCAGATGCCAAGTAAGGTTCGTTTATCTTGGTAATTGTGAGTTCGTTATGTTTTCTTATAAGTTTAATTTATTTACTTATTTAATAAATTATACTCACACCAGAAATGGCTAACCCCTTAGTGTTTGGGGGTTAGGGAGTCCCTGGACTATCCTAGGTCCCTACTGTTGCAGGTCCTCAGCAGTGCAGAGGTGAGGTGTAGGTACAGATTCCGTGGAGTGGAGCTCCAGTTATAATTCGTTGTTATGATTTAATTGTAAATAGTAAAGATTTATGCTTTAAAATGTATTTTTGATGTATAAGTATGAGGATGATGATGAAGAGTATAGTGTGAGGCAGCAGGATATGGTTTCGACCCGTACCCATTTCGTTGTGGAGTGCCGGACGTCGTGGTAGGTTTTTACAGGTTATTTTCTAAAAACTTACTACGTTTTCAAAATGATTTATGCTTTTTAATTGATATTTGTTAAACCGTTATGAGTTTGGCCCCCAGAGCATATATATATTTCCTGTGTGATGATGCTCATTTTGGCCTGGGGAGCCCGTATTATTATTGCCTGTGATGTAAGCTACGGAATTTAGAGCAAAATTCCGTAAGCTTTTCTGTGTTTTGGGCAAAAATTACAAGGGAGACTCTGCCCAATTTTTCTTTGAAACTTAACTATTTTAGTTTATGTTTAAAGTGATATAGAAATTGGAAGAATTGATTTTGGAGTCAAAAAGAAAAGAAAAGGGGCAGGCAGTACAGTTTAGTATTACAAATTGATATTTGTAATTACTGCATAGTAACTCTGTGTTGAATAAAAAGTTTTAAATTTTCCAGCTTTTTCTGTGTATCGTGACTAATTGAAGAGAAGATCTTGGCATGTGTCTCGGTTTTCCAGTTACGTGGAGACCGGGGCGTTACAGTAAGGGGGTGCTGCAACAGTACGGGGTATGCCCCATACAGCTCATGCCGAACATTTGAAGGCACGTCACAAGGTTTGTCTTACATTGCCAGGCCACAGGGATCGAGCCTAGACTCAATGTGCTTTGCCGTCTATACAAGATCCACCAAAAGACACGGACGGAGTATCGCTTCTACTTGACTGCTCGAAAGGGCATTAAGTTGGTCGACAACCCCGAGTCCGTGAAGTGCTGGAGAGATAAGTATTTCCTTGTTCGGGGTAAGAAGCTGTGGGACATTCCCACGATGTGGAGGGAAGATGTGCCGAAGAGGGCAAAGATGGAGCCGACCTTGAGCCCGGAAGAGAACGAAATGGTCGACACCCTCTTGGATCGTCCTACGATGCACTGGAAGGACAACTCCGAGGAGAGCCTCTTTGGGGGAAGCCTTAGTCTGATGAAACCTAGTACGAGTTCTTTACATCGATCGCACTTCTAAATATTTTGATAGTATAAAAACTCTTATCTTGATTTTAGTCACAGCAAGATCTGCCGATATGGTCTTCTACAACATCATGAACAGGCATGCAGCTCTGAGCAGCAAGTTGGTTGAGGAGAAGAAGAGGAAGCGTGCCATCACCCGACCAACACCGTCGAAGGCGATCAGAAGCGAGAGCGTCGTCGCTCCTGTTGTTTACTTGGAGGTTGTGCCTGCTCCCGTTATTCAGCCGGCGAAAGAACTTCACCTTCGACCATGCTCGCTCTTCAGGCTTCTCCTCGCACGGCGGTGGCCGAGGTCATACTGACAAACGAGCTGAAGAAGATCTTTGTACCGGATTGGCAGGTCCTAAAGCACGACGGTTTCCTTGGAGACTCAACGAGCTGTATGGACACCGTTCGTAACCTAGCCACGCCCAAGGATAAGGCATCGATGGAGCATGGGACTGGTCAGCGACTCTGCCTTGGAGATCGGTAAGGCGCAGATGATGGTAAGTTCTAGATGTGAATTTATTTGCTCGACTCTTGTTCTCCTTGTTCGCTCGACTCTCACAGCTTGTTTTCTCGTAGGCGATCTGCCACTTTATCCACCTGATGAGGCGAGTGGCGGAGCAGAAGAAAGAGCTGAAGGCTCTGTAGGACCGGGAGTGTAACACCCCGTTTTTGTACGATACCCGAATATATGCATATGTGTATGTATATTGTTAGTATGCGTGTAATTGATTGTAGTATTATGGGTCGATTTTGCCATTGTGGTGGATGGTTAGGGCTACGGGACGGTTCTTGGGAGAGTTGCATTCCAAAGATGCACGAGGACGAGACGGACCGATACTAGTATAACCGCCAGTTTTCGGCACGACACACATGCAAATATAACACGGTATGGTACTACAGTGAATATAGGTTGCGTGCGCTTATTAAAACACGTGTCTCACACTCTTTGGAGCTCGTTAAGGGTTATGTTGGGCAGCCAACATAACAAACACAAAACCAATGGGCTTAAGCCATGGTTTTGGTCTACAAAACCACCTAGACCCTAAACCTACCCCCCTGTCAAATCTGGCCTACCCTCCCATCTCCTTCATTTCCTCCCTTTTGCTCTGGAAATTTCAGAAAGAGAACACCACAAGAGAAGGAGGAGAGAAAGAAGAGGGAGTTAAGAAGAAGGATCAAAAGGAGATTTCCAAGAGAAGAAGCTTGAAGAAGTTCCTTTTACTACTACAACTAAGGGTGGAAAGTTTCTCTAAACATGAAATTATTTTCTTTTAATTAATTTTGATTGCATGCATTTGGTCTAGAATGCATTGGATTGCTCTTCTAAAGGTTAGAAGTAGAAGTCAGAATTGAACTAGAAAAACTGGTTCGGAGTACCATTTTGTAGATTTTTCCGAGACCAAAATATGATGAATTAGACCATTAAATTAAAAGGGTTTGTTCATATATGTGTTATGATCATTCATGATTTATTTCAGATTTTTCTATGATCATATGATATGCTAATAAAATTGTGAGATGGATATGTGTCGTAAGGCAGACTCAGAAAAAGAAAAACAGGATGGCTGATATTGTAGGAATTTTCGTAATTTATTGAAGCATGAAATTGATCTGAAATTTGTACTCAATGTTCCTGAATGCATTTTCATTATGCACAAAAATCAGTAAATTATTTGGATGATTTTAGAGGCATGAGAAAAATCGATCTATAACCAGTAGCGGATGTTGAATTAGAAAACTTGATGGTTTCTGTGCTAACTTACAATAGATAGTACTCACTGTATTACTGAAATTTTGACATAAGGTCTTTTGCATAATGTTGGGTATGATGTCTAGTTTAACCACCATAAATTTTATGTCAATTGGACAAGTGTGCAATTTACTGTGATTTTGTGATTAAGCACTGTGCTGTTTTCAGCCAGTTTTGATACTCCGTAAAGATTGGGAATTTGAGAACAGTTAGAGGCACATTTTGAGGATCATAACTCAGGAGAGAGTTGTGGTGGACACCTAGACCTTTCAAACAAAACTAATTTGAGGTAATTCCAGTAAACGGTTGAATTATTATTATTTTTGTAAGATTGGACAGGGGACTAGAGTAGAGCTGAGTGCTCTGAATTGGAGAGACCAATTGTGTGAATTGGTGTATCAATGATAGATGAGTGTGTTAGGGTAACTTAATGGTATAATTTGGACTCATGACCAACTAGATAGTTGCTAAGGACACCCACACCCTTCTACAGAATTTGAGTTTGTGTCGTTCTGATGAACAAGTAGGATTTTGTGTTACTGGTAAGGTGCAGCCCGTGCATAGGAAGCAAGCGGGTTGGAGCTCGAGAAGCTATGTCGAGGACCTAGGTGGTTAAATTTAGGCTCGTGATCAACTAGGAAGTTGTAGCCTAGGATTGTACCTTTCCAGTGTTGGGCTCATACACTCCAATCGGAGTTGTATCGAGAGAGTTATGACCATTTTGAGATTCGGGCAGAAACCCGTAGGTCGCTTCGTCTGGGTTTGGACTAAGGGTTGTGAAAGCATATTTCCCTTGTGTGTTATTTGAGTCGATGAATCGTGTCTAGGAGTGGTTGATCTCTGTTATTGAGGTTGTTGACTCCCCGAGTGGGATGGGTGACTCGAGTTTGTCACTAGGGTAAAGGATACCCTGCACCTATCAAGCCTATATTATTAAAGTTTTGCCGAGCGTAGGACGTCCGAGCATGCCAGTGAGTGGAGCTCCCGGGGCAATTATATATTTACTGCCGGAGTAGCAGCAGGCGTAGGCCATTATGCTAGACGAATCCAAGTCGGGGAAGTGGCGAACCGAACCGGTATCGCCAGGAGCCAGAGGTGGATAGGCAAGTGTGGAAGCAGTTAATTCTTACCCGAATAATTAGATTAAGGTAGGGGTTAGAATGGTTTATTAAGGGGTTGGGAAATTGCATTAGTCCTAGTGAACCATAGTCGGTGTTGTATCTTCCAGTCGTAGGAATACATTCTCGGCCGCTAACGGATTGCGTCCCCGGCTCGTATCTCGATCTGTTGATTCCCAAAGTTCTGCCGAAGTAAGGTGTGGGAGGCCCGAGGATTTGACCTCCCGTGGTGCTCACGTCCCTAAAGCGCGAGTTTTGTGTTTTGTGTTTTTTTGGTATATATCAGTTCATTACCCGATGAGGGGTGAACACGCATGTGAGAGCCCATAAGTGGACATGTGGAACCAAGGGTCGTAAGGACAAGGTTCAACGTGGTTTCTAAGGAGGTCCGTACGTGGGTACCAACTGGCGGTGACCACTTGGGCATTGCAGGGTAGAATTAGACCGACCGCTGCAATCTCCTTGGGCGACGGACAGTCTATTGGGAACTGGAGTGTGTACAAGAGTAGGGTGCATGGCGAGGGTTCGAATCCCTAATTGTGGAGAAAGATGGCTAGATTTAGGGGTGTATGTAGTATGGGATGCATTCGTGCTCCAAAGTCTTGCTTGCATTAGAAGTTAGGCATGTGAGTTTGCTGCATCTAGTCATAGGATCATGTCATAATACTGCACTAGAACCCGAATCCACTAAACCCTTGTTTTGGCACAACACTTTTCCTTTTTGCATAAATTATTGGTTGTGATTGAATTTTAGAGTAGTAGATTAAGTCATGACAAAGGATTGAACCCTACAAGATGAAAAACGATTAAGAGGCTTGCCCTCGGACCTATGTAGTATGGGATGCATAGAATCCGAACAAGTGTGCATTAGTGTCATATAATATAAATAACTCCATTAAGGACTAAGTGTACAATCACAACACGACATTATTAGGGTATTCCCTTTAGTTTGATATGTGACAAGTTTGTGTTTGTTAAATATGGAAAATCAGTTATACTATTTCCGGCATAGAGAGGATGGCCGTGTATAATGTTCGTCGGTTGAATAAACTGACATACCCACAGTTTTGTATGCAGGGTAAATGACATGATAAAGATTAAAGAAGCACAGATGCTTAGAGATTATTCAAATGTTGATGTACATTTATTTAAATGTTGTAAATTTACTTCCGCTGTAAAATATAATGTGTAAAGTTTTCATGTAAACTCTGATGTAAAGTGAAAAGTTTTAATTTCCTTGTAAAATAGTACTAAATGAATTGTAAAGATCCTGTGGAATCCCGAATTCAGTGTATTTTGAAATTCGTGGCGTTATATAGTGGTATCAGAGCCACGCTTCATACTTGTTCAAATTTATAAGGAACGACACCCTAGAAGTGGACATTAGAGTGTGTGTTTGAGTCTAGAGATTTAAATGTAAGTTACTTACATTTGTGTTGCTCTATGACTTATGCTTCTTCCTCCCTATTTCTAAGATGGCTGATCACTTCGACTCTGTTGGAGACGACAACTGGCATATCATCGAGGAAGATTATTATCCTGGACAAGCAGATTCCGAGGAAGAGTACTACCCCAGGCAAGCAGACTCTGACGGAGAGGAATGACCTGAATCCCGAGAGATCATCCCACCTCCGGATTTATCTGATGACTCTTCTGACGAAGAAGAAGAACCAGTTCCAAGTAGTCTTGTGATATCTCTTCAGAGGCAGGTAGAAACACTGCGGGAGGGAGTCGGATTATTGGAGGCTCAATTGGCAAAGCGCAAGGACGACTTTGCAGTTCTCAGTCATCGTGTATGGGAACTCGAGAAGAGGAAGAATATGACCGATGTGCTGAAGGAAGAAGTTGATGAACTACGGTGAGAACTTCGAGAAGCGAAGAGGAACCGTAGGAGTTAGACTGTTGTAGCTTCTACTGTTTTCATTCTGATGTCAATAAATATTTTCAATTCGAATGTATAAAGTTTAGAGTTCAATAAAATGC
Organism: Hemerocallis citrina; assembly: GCA_017893485.1. Taxonomy (NCBI): domain Eukaryota; kingdom Viridiplantae; phylum Streptophyta; class Magnoliopsida; order Asparagales; family Asphodelaceae; genus Hemerocallis; species Hemerocallis citrina. The sequence goes on from CM030358.1 coordinate 312,537,033, forward strand.
AAGTTGATTCAAAATTCATGCCTTATACTTCGAATTTAATGGATCTTTTGCATCAGAATATGGCTAGAAGAGGAGCTAGAAACGGGAAAGGTCTGGATTTGGAAACGGAACTCGTGAGGGTCTATCAGACGCTCAACGCTGTGGCCATGAATCAGAACCAAGGAAGGGTACCTGCGAATCCGGTGCCCGAAGCAATCAAACTCGTGGAATCGTTCAAGCGGATGAAACCACTTATGTTCGAAGGGTAGTCAGACCCTGATGCGGCTGATAACTGGATTCGTTAAGTAGAGACGATCTTCGAAGTGCTGGAGATCCCTGAGGGCAGCAAGGTGAAGTTGGCGACTCTGCAACTTGAGAAGGATGCGGCTGTGTGGTGGCAGTCGATGAAGCGGACAATGGGAGACATAGTTCTTGGCTGGGAGGAATTTCTGGAAGAATTCCAAAGTCACTATTTCCCCTCCGACTTGCAAGAGATGAAGGCTATGGAGTTTCTATCACTACAACAAGGTGGCATGTCAGTTAGGGAGTATGAGACTAAATTTACTCATCTCTCTAGGTATGCTCCTGAATTAGTGATGGATGAGGTGAAGAAGGCTCGTAAGTTCGAGCATGGATTGAGGCCGAGCTTGAGGTCCCGGATGATACCTCTTGGTATCAGAAGATTCGGCAAGTTGGTCAAGCACGCGGCAACCACGGAAGCAGACATGGAGCAGTTTCATGTTGTTTAGAATCGGAGGAACAACTGGCAGTCTAGAAAGAGGCCCGCAAATTCTGGGAATTTCAAGGGACAACCATCTGCAGAAAGGTTCAAACCGACAGTGGTGAACGCTATTAGTGTGGCTGGAGGACCTAGGAACAATGTTGTGAGGCCTTCTGCCGTAAATTGCTTCAACTGTGGTGAGACGGGATATTACCAATCTCAATGCCCCAAGCCGCGGAGTGGTAATCGCAATGCACCAATGCAGCAGACTGGGAAGAGATTGTACCAACCAGGGCGAGTATTTGCCTTGACGGAAGCTGATGCCGATGAAGTAGATCATGTCATCACTGGTACGAGGGCGGATGTTTAGAGGTTTATGTTGTTTCTTTTTCCCGTTTATTTAGTGAACTGTTACGTAATGAGTGTGTATTATGTAACAGGGGAACTTTATTTAAATGGAATGAAAGCTGTTGTGTTGTTCGATACTGGATCCTCTCATACTTTTGTATCTCCTAAATTTGCTAAAGTGTTGGGAGTTGAACGGAAGATTTTTCCAGGCAAGATCTTAGCAGTAGCTACTCCATCAGGAGAAACTTTCACCACTGATCGGTACTATGCGGATTGCGAGATTGTGATTGGGGACAGAATCTTTGGAATTGATCTGATCGAGCTGACTATCTTAAGAGTCGATGTTATCATTGGCATTGATTGGATGTCGGTGTACAGTACAAGCTTCGAGTGCAAGACCAAGACAGTAACAGTGAAGGCTCCAGATGGACCTGAAGTCACTTTCCAAGGAAAGAAGAAATGTTCTAAGCTGGTGACAGCTATCCGCAAGGAAGAGATTCCTGTGGAAATGCAAGGGATTCCTGTGGTTCGGGACTATCCGACTATGTTCTTGGATAATTTTTCTGGGTTACCCCCGCATCGTGATGTAGAGTTCAGCATCACTGTTCAACCAGGAAGTGCACCCATTTCTAAGGCACCGTATTGGATGGTTCCAGTGGAACAGGATGAGGTGAAACGGCAGATTGAGAAACTGTTGGAGAAAGGCTTTATTCAACCTAGTGCGTCACCTTGGGGAGCACCAGTTTTCCTGATCAGAACAATCTTCTCAGAGGTTTGCTGCACAAGCTCAGGTCCAAACAATTGACGCTCCCTAACTTCAAACCAACAAACAGGTGTTCTGCACTTCCTACCATACAAAGCTTCGTACGGCGCCATCCCGATGCTAGTCTGAAAACTGTTGTTGTAGGAAAACTCTACCAAAGGTAAATGCCTTTCCCAACTGCCTCCAAAGTCTAGTACACAACACCGAAGCATATCCTCAAGAATAAGGTTGACTCTCTCGGTTTGCCCATCGGTTTGTGGATGAAAAGTAGTACTGAAATCCGTCTTGGTACCCAAAGCTATCTGAAGACTGCTCCAGAAATACGAAGTAAACCGCGCATCTCGATCAGACACAATAGTTGACGGAACTCCATGAAGCCGGACGATCTCACCAACATACAACTCAGCTAACTTATCCATCGAAGCAGTGAGCGGACTTGGTTAGTCGATCGACAATAACCCAAATCACATCATTGCCTTTAGGACTCCTGGGCAATCCCGTAATGAAATCCATACTGATATTATCCCACTTACATTCCGGAATAGGTAACGGCTGTAATAGACCTCCGGGTCTCTGATTTTCGGCTTTGACTTGCTGACAAACCTCACACTTCGCCACAAATTCAGCCACATCCCGCTTCAAACCTGACCACCAGAAATACGGTTTGATGTCTCTGTACATCTTAGTACTCCCAGGATGTACCGACAAAAGAGTAGCATGTGCCTCCTGAAGAATACTCTCTTTCAGGTCCGCCTGATTTGGAACACATAGTCTATCTCCGAACCACAGTACTCCATCCCTAATTTGAAATCCGGGCAACCTGCCAGCACCAACCTGCTCCTTCATTTCCAAGATATCAGCATCAACCTCCTGACTTGCAATGATCCTTCCATTCTGTGTAGGCTGAAGCCTTAACTGAGCTAAAGATGCTCCCAATCCTTGCAAGACAAATTCAATACCTGCTCGATCCAATTCCTCAATCAGATGCTTCTGAGTTGTAATCAAACTGGATAAACTGCTCTTGCGACTAAGTGCATCAGCAACAACATTAGCTTTTCCAGGAAGATATTTGATCTCAGGTTGCATGTCCTCAAGCACTTCCAACCATCTCCGCTGCCTCAAATTCAGATCCTTCTGCTGATATATGTACTTCAAACTCTTATGGTCCGTGTACATTTCAATTTCTTACCATACACATAGTGCCTCCATTGCTTCAGGGTAAAGATAATCGCAGCCAACTGCAGATCATGAGTCGGGTAATTATTCTCATGTGGTCATAGTTGCCTAGACCCATAAGCGATAACTTTTTCTTCTTGCATTAAGACACAACCAAGCCCACGATGTAAAGCATCGCTGTAAACATCATACTCAACATCTGCTCTAGGCAAAGCCAAAATAGGTGTAGTAGTCAGCTTCTCTTTCAACTCCTGAAAGCTTGCCTCACATTGCTCAGTCCACTTGAAGTTCACATTCTTCGAGGTCAAACTAGTAAGTGGTATGGCTAACTGAGCATAACCTTGAATGAATCTCCTATAGTATCCAGTTAATCCAAGGAAACTTCTGACTTCCTTCACTGTAGTAGGCCTAGCCCAATCTCTCACTGCCTTTATCTTCTGAGGATCAGTTGCCACTCCCTCCTTAGAAAGGATGTGACCTAGGAATGCCACTTCAGATATCCAGAAATCACACTTGGATAGCTTGGCATACAACTCCTGCTCTTCCAGCTTCTTCAAAACTGCTGCCAGATGCTCGGTGTGCTCCTCTTCTAACTTGGAGTACACGAGGATATCGTCGATAAACACCACGACGAAAGAATCAATGAACGGCCTCAGAACTCTGTTCATCAAATCCATGAAGATTGCGGGTGCATTCGTCATTCCAAATGGCATAACTAAGAATTCGTAATGCCCATGTCGAGTTCTAAATGCAGTTTTGTGCACATCTTCAGCTTTCAATCGAACTTGGTGATATCCTGATCGAACGTCTATTTTGGAGAAAATAGCTGCTCCTTGTAGACGATCGAACAAGTCATCAATTCGGAGAATAGGATACTTATTTTGAACAGTGACCTTATTCAGCTCTCAGTAATCGATACACATTCTCATCGATCCATCCTTCTTCTTTACCAAAAGAGGTTGGTAGAGGCTCAGAGCAGGCAGAAAAGCTATGCAGACAACCAGAGAAGGAACCTTGAGTTTGAGGAAGGTGACTTCGTCTTTCTGAAAGTATCGCCCAGTAAAGGTGTGATTCGATTTGGCAAAGGCGGGAAGTTAGCCCCGAGGTTTATAGGCCCGTACAAGATATTGAAAAGGATCGGAAAAACTGCTTACCGGCTTGAATTACCGGAAGAGTTATCTCAGGTGCACAATGTCTTTCATTTGTCTATGCTGAGAGGTTATATTCCAGATCCGAGTCATCATTTGCCTGAAGTGCCGGAAGGTTTGCAGTTGGATCTGAATTACATCGAGTCTCATGTCGAGATTGTTGATCGTCGAGAGAAAGTCTTGAGGAATAAGACGATATCGATGGTCAAGGTAGTCTGGAGAAACCACTTGGTTGAAGAGGCTACTTGGGAGTCTGAGGAGAGGATGTTGAAGGACTATCCTGAGCTTTTTGCTTGATTTGTATTTTGTATTTTCTTGTGCTCGTTGTGAGTGTTTGTTTTTCTCGCTCTTGAGTGTAGTTCCGAGGACGGAACTATTCTAAGGAGGGAGTGCTTTAATGCCCCGATTTTTATTTATGAAAATTATTTAATTTTTCACGTAGTGTGCACGTGCAATTTTTGTAGTATTAAATTTTTAGAATTTTTTTTATTATGGTGAGTGTATGTATATATATATGTGCTCTTTAATTATTTTTATGTAAAGGCCCTTTTTCAAATAAACATCAGCCTTTCTTCTTTAGCCCAAATTTAATTTATTTATTATCTTTTTTATAACTATTATTTTGGCCCATAAACTAAAGTCCATGAGTTATTTTTATTTTTATTACAACTTGTAATGTAACACATCTTTTAAAGATTACTTTTTTATAATGTACAACTTTTTTTAAATGGAGACAATTGCATGCACGTGCATTGCACATACACGTGCAAATGCACATGGTGCATGGCCGGTTTTGAGCATAGGAGGGAAAATTAAAAATTTAAGTGGAGTCATAGGTGGTGGTTACTTGATCATGGTTGGTTATTGTAACTCATCCTTGAATCTTAGCCCTTTGTTTCTAACTCCTAGTTTGATCCTAGCCTTCCATTTTCCCAAATTTTTAGTATAAATACTCCCCCCTAGCCTAGTTATTTTGTACTAATTATTCTCCAAGTCCTATAGTATAAAATACATTATTAGTAGTTTAGTAAGTGAGTTAAAAGATTTAGAGTTGTGTGTGGAAGTTTTGCTTGCATTAAAGAGGAGAGGCCGGCATCAAAGGAGCTCGGGTAGCATCTTTGGAGGCTCGTGTGCGCATCGACGAGGAGGAGGATCGCTCTCTTGGCACGGACTTTTGTTTAGGAGGTGTTGCTAATTGTACTTCTCTCCAATCAAGGTGGGTTATTTTCCACTTTTCTAAATAGGAAGCATGCTAGAATTAAATTGAATTGATGATGCATGAAAAAGATTAATAAGAGTACATTTTAATTGGAAAAATGGCTTAATGGAGTGGAATGTTAATAAATGGCTTGTATGTGTTTCCATCATTTAATTTAAGTTGTGTGTAAATTAATAATAGCCATGGAATGTTTGAAGAAAAATTCATTACTAGCATTAAGAACTATATGCAAAAGTTAGTAGATGACAATGTTACTTTACATGCTTAAATGGACTTTTTGCAATAATGTTATAATGAATGATTTAAAAGATATAATTTGTGTGTTTGTGAAATGAATAAAAACAGAGAATTGAGATAGAGATTATTGAGTTCAAAATTTGATAAGAAATGTCGAAAAAGAAATGTGGTAGTAGTAGCATTCAATTTAACCAAATTGCATGGAAAATATGTGTTTTATTATTGGAAAAATTATTTTTAATATACTGGAGTATAAACTATGATGGGAATAATTAATCTAGAAATTTACAGTAAGTTTAGTTAAAAGAAAAATCAAATGAGAGCTTTTTGAACATCGAAATGTTCTATTAAACATAAAGAATTGGATTAAGTAGACTTCGAGTTGTCTCTAAGACAACCCGAGCCTATAGCTCGAGTGGTCGGGATGCTCTTAATCGCTACAGTGGGCGGGGTGTCTTACAAGTCGATGGTTCGATTCCCAGTAGGACCACATATTTTGTTTTGAACATTTAAACAATAATAAGGTTACAGCCGAGAGCATTTATAGCTCTCAGCCCCTTCCTATATCGCTTAGCGCGAACGGCCTAGTGGCCAGCGCTTGCGGCTTGTTTCCCTCGGGTTGTTGGTTCGAAACCCAGCCTCGGCCTGGGTTTAATTTGTGAAAAAAAATATTTTTTTGAAGTGGTTTTTGTTGGTTAAAAATTAGGGAAAAAATATGATTATTATCCTAAAAATATGTGGGACTTATGAAAAATAATTTTGTAGTTACCAAAATAAAATAGAGTGTATTTTTGAGAACAAATGTATAGATAGAACTATGGTTCTACACTTATATTTTGTGGAGTTTATAATTCGCCAAGGAACTTGAAATGAAGTGGTAGAAAAGAATTATAATAAAGAAAGAAATTATATGAAGTGAAGTAGTATGAATTATTCTTATTGAAGAATAGTGTGACAATTATGAGTTGTGAATACTCATTTTGACTATATAACTAGTGATGTGATTTTAATGTGAAGATGATATTTCATGAATTACTTGATGAATAATTGAATTCCATGTATGGTTATGGACTCATGAATAATTTAGAAATCATGTGATTGAAAAAAAAAAAGTGAAATGTTATTGAGTATGAAAAACTCAAACATATAAATTATGAATGGAAATTGAAAATTAGAGTGTAACCAAAACTCACACCGGCAAGTGAAAGTGATGAATAATTATGATTATTGAAATTGAAAAGACCAGGTTGGGTCATTGTGAAATGAAAGTAATGAGACCGGTAGTAGTGAGAGGGCTAACTCTAATAGATCGGTTTTGTTCATGATTTTATCAAATTAAAAAAATTACTACATAGTGAAGAGGAGATGAAAGTGAGAGAAAAACACAAGTATGAGAGCTTCGAGTTTACGATGCGGGTGTGAGCCACAGAATGCATGCTTGATGCGTCAAGACATGGTGTGGGCACTACTCAGAATGATCGGACCTTGGCGACGCTTGTGGGATGTTTGTTGACTGTAAGAGGATCGTGTGCCATGAAGGAGGCTGAATTGCCACAGAATGCATGCTTGACGAGTCAAGACTTGGCGTGGGATTCCCCTCCAGGTTTTCTGTACACGAGCTTGTACTCATAGATCATCTAGGATACTTACCGTAGTTACAGTAATAGATTAAGTCTTGACGAGGGATTGAACCCTACAAGATGAAGAACGATTAAGAGGCTTGCCCTCGGACCTATGTAGTATGGGATGCATAGAATCCGAACAAGTGTGCATTAGTGTCATATAATATAAATAACTGCATTAAGGAATAAGTGCACAATCACAACATGACATCATTAGGGTATTCCCTTTAGTTTGATATGTGACAAGTTTGTGTTTGTTAAATATGGAAAATCAGTTATACTATTTCTGGCATAGAGAGGATGGCCGTGTATAATGTTCGTCGGTTGAATAAATTGACGTACCCACAGTTTTGTATGCAGGGTAAATGACATGATAATGATTAAACAAGCACAGATGCTTAGAGATTATTCAAATGTTGATGTTCATTTATTTAAATGTTGTAAATTTGCTTCCGCTGTAAAATGTAAAGTGTAAAGTTTTCATGTAGATGTAAAGTGAAAAGTTTTAATTTCCTTGTAAAATTGTACTAAATGAAGTGTAATCATGTGGAATCTTGAATTCAGTGTATTTTGGAATTCGGGGCGTTACACCCCGGGTCTTTGAGTTGATGGGCGAATAACTCTGGAGACCATATACGGTCCTTCCTAATTGGGTGCCAACTTGCCCTTTTTGCTTGGATTGGAGATCGACAACTTTCGGAGTACTAGGTCTCCCTCTTTAAGATTAGCCGGCCGTACCTTCTTGTTGTAAGACTGAGTGATCCTATGGTGGTAGGTCTCTTGTCGAATGGCAGCTCTCTTGCGGACCTCGTCTATAAGGTCTAAGCAGTTGCGAAGCTAGTTCGCATTATGTGCTTCATTGTAGGCTATCAGTTGGGGTGACGGTAGGCCCACTTCTAAGGGGATGAGGGCTTCCTGTCGGAGTTCTCTTGGTGGTACGATAGTTCCAAAGCACGTTGGGGAGTTGTTCGACCCACAATCCCTTGGTAGATTTACCAAGCCTCTTCTTCAGGCCGGAGAGAATTTTTTGATTTGTGTTCTTCGCTTGGCCATCGGACTAAAGGTGGGCTAACGAGGAGAACCGCTACTAGATGCCGAGGTCGGCGCAGAAGTTGCAAAAGGTTGCTTCTACGAATTGAGTCCCATTATTGGTTACAAGGATGCGGGTAATGCGAACCAACAAACGCTGTTCTTCCAAAAGAACTTTTGGACTTTCTGCTCGTTAATCGTCGAAAGAGGTTCAGCCTCGATCCACTTGGAGAAGTAGTCTATCACCACGACTAAGAACTTCAGCTAGCCCGGCACTAGAGAGAAGGGTCCGAGCAAATCCTTCCCCGACATTGCAAAAGGGATTGGACTCGCCAAGGTGGTGAGCTGTGCTTGAGGCAGGCGACGGATCGGGGCAAATTTCTGGCAGGAGTCGCACTAGCGGACGTACTCCTCCGAGTCACTCAGTAGTGTGGGCCAGAAGTAGCCATAATTTAAGAGTTTACTAGCAAGGGATCTCGCTACCGAGTGCATGCCATACATACCGTCATGGGCCTCCTTTAGGGCATAAAGCGCTTCCTTCGGGGAAAGGCACCTCAGATAGGGTCGGTCATCAATCTGAGTGTAAGAGCATTTGTACATGACTCTGTCTAGAAGTGTGTACTGCTCGGCTCGGGTCCTGATCCTCCTCGCCCCTTTTGGGTCTTCGGGAAGGACTCCGTCTCTAAGGTAGTCGATGAGGGGCTTCATCCAGTTCTCCCCAAGTGTTAGGGGCAAGGCTTTAATCAGATCCGGTCTATCTTACTCGATACTTGATCTGAGGAGGACCTCTATGAAGACGGTCCATTCTAAACCTTGGAAGGACGAGGAGGCGAGCTTGGAGAGAGCATCCACCTCTGCATTTTCCTCTCGAGGAACCCGCTGGAGTTGAACATCTTCGAATAAGGCTAGTAGCTCTTTGACCTTCGCCAGGTACTTGGCCATGCGCTCGTCCCTTACCTCGTATTCCCCTGACACTTGGTTGATGACCAACTGCCAATCACTCAAGACCCTAACGTGCTTAGCTCCTGCCTTGTGAGCCATACAGAGCACCGCTATGAGAGCCTCATACTCTGCTTTGTTGTTCGATGTCGGGGAGTTTAAGCAGAGGGAATATCGGAGGACGAAAGCATCTGGGCTGGTCAAGATGACGTCAGCCCCACTTCCGTCGATGCAAGAAGATCCATCCACATTAACGGTCCAGACCAGGGGTTCGGAAGCCGACTCGCAGGGGTCGGGGATAGTGCTCTCCACAATGAATTCTGCCAGAGCTTGGGCCTTGATGGCTGTTCTGGGTTGGTAGCTGATGTCATGTTGGCTTAGCTCGATGGACCACTTCATAAGGCGCATGAAGGTCTCGGGCTTGTGGAGAACTTGTTTTAGCGGGTGGTCGGTAAGAACGACCACCGAATGAGACTGGAAGTAGGGGCGGAGCTTTCGGGCCGCCATGACCAAGGCGAGAGCCATCTTCTCCAGCTTCGGGTAATGGAGTTCTGCGTCCCGGAGGACCTTACTCACATAGTAGATGGGCCTCTGCATTATATCCTCTTCTCTTACGAGGACCGCGCTGAGGGTCTGCTCCGAAGCGGCGAGGTATAGGTAGAGAACCTCCCCAGGCACTGGCTTGCTCAAGAGTGGGGGGTTGGCTAAGTATGCCTTGAGCTGGTCGAAGGACCCCTGTTGCTGTTGCCCCCATTCAAAGCCTTTAGCCCCCCTGAGGGCCTTGAAGAAGGGGAGGCACTTCTCCCTAGATTTGGAGAGGAATCGCCGAATTGCCGCGAGGCGCCCAGTGAGCCTCTATACATATTGAACACTGGACGGGGGAGCCATTTTAAGAATGGCCTAGATCTTCTTGGGGTTGGACTCTATGCCCCTCTGGCTGACCATGAACCCCAAGAACTTGTCGGATGAGACTCCGAACACACACTTTCTCAGATTCAGCCTCATATTCTGCCTCTGAGCACTCCGAAGGCTTCCTGGAGGTCGAGAACATGCTCCAGCCCTCGGATGCTCTTGACCAACATGTCGTCTACATAAACTTTCATGTTTCGGCCAATTTGACCTCAGAAGACCCTGTTCACGAGGAGTTGATAAGAAGCTCCCGCGTTCTTCAAGCCGAACGGCATGACTCGGTAGCAATACAGGCCCTCATACGTCACGAACGAGGTCTTCGGGGTGTTAGGAGGAAACATCTGGATTTGGTTGTACCTCGAGAAGGCATCCATAAAGCTGAGGATCTCGTGCCCGGAGGTCGCATCGATCAGAGCATAGATGCTTGGAAGGGAAAATGGATCCTTCTGGCATGCGTTATTGGGGTCGGTGAAATCGATGCATATCCTCCAGCTCCCGTTGGCTTTCTTGACCATCACCACATTGGATAGCCACTCAGGGTAGTTCACTTCCTCGATGAATTAGGCATTGAGGAGCTTTTTGACCTCTTCTTTGATTGCCTGTTAACGCTCGGGAGCAAACTTGCGTTGCTTCTGCTGAACAGGCTTTACTCCTGGGGCAACGCTAAAGTGGTGCATTAGAAGCTCCTTTGAGATCCCAGGCATATCGGCCGCGGTCCAGGCGAACAGATCGCAGTTCTCCCTTATGCATTGGGAGATGTCATCCTTGATGGAGGGGAAAAGGGCCTTGCTGATCCGGAACGTCTTGGTGGCGTCTTCTTCCGAGAAGGCCACTTCTTCAAGTTCGTCCACTGGCTCGGAGATGGCCTGGCTACTCTTCGGTGGGAGCTTGAGGGCTTCTAAGGAGAGGACCGGGCCTCCTATTGAGGTTATATAGCACTTGCGAGCCGCCTCCTGACTCCCTCTCACTTCCCTCACCCCTACGGGGGTGGGGAACTTCATCTTCATGTGATAAACCGAAAGGATGGCTTGGAGTGCGGCGAGGCCTGGTCGACCCAGGATCACATTGTAGGCGTTTTTCACATCCACCACCATGAAGTCCATCGACTCCGTGCGGGTGACCGGGGTTTTGCGAACGGTGACGTCTAGAGTTATAAATCCCTCGATCATCACCGGCATCCCGGTGAATCCATGAAGGGTGTAGCCAGCTGGCTTGAGCCGGTCCCTTGATAGCTGGAGACCCTTGAATGCCTCCAAAAAGAAAATGTTGACCGAACTACCATAGTCCACCAAGACCCGACACACGTCGAAGTTGGCCATCCGGAGGTTGATGACGAAGGCATTGCAGTGGGGCATGCGGACGCCCTCCAAGTCCCTATCAGAGGACGTCACAGGGACTTCCAGGCCCTTGGGGGGAGGATGGCTCTGCACGGAGTTGAGTTCCCTAACGAAGGCTTTTCGGGAAGAGTTAGAATCTCCCCTCATTAGGCCTCCGTGGATAAGGTGTAAGATGGCCTCTGCTTCGACATTTGGGGCCTCCACGTGCTGTTTTGTTTGCCTGTTAGCCCCCCAGGGCGGTGGAGGCAGATCGGCTTTGTCCCTTCTTACGAACCGAGCAAGTTGCCCCCTCTAGATGAGGGCCTCGATCTCGTCCTTCAGGGCGCAATAGTCGTCTGTGCCATGCCCATGGTCCCGGTGGAAGTGACACCACTTATCCCGGTTTCTCTTCTTCCCGGGAGTATTCATCTTCGGAGGTGGCGGCAGGATACCTTCGTTCCCAATCTCCATCAGGATGGTAGAGACACTCGCATTGAGCGAAGTGAACTTTTCGAAGCAGGGGAGAGGGCGCCGATGACCTCCGTTATCCTTTTGGTGCTTCTTAGCTCCTTTTTCGTCAGCAGTCTTTCATTTGTTCCCGGAAGACAACCACTCCAAAGTGGGGCGATTGAGAGCCTCTTAACTTGAATGTACTTCTCACTCCTAAGGAGGAGCTCAGAGAAGTCCCGATGAGGCTTCTTGGCTAGGGACGCCCTGAGGTTAGGGTTGATGACATTGGATTGGAAAGCAGCCGAAGCTACTGACTGATCCAGGGAGGCGATGGACATGGCTTCCGCGGTAAACCGCTTGACATAGTCCCTCAGCCGTTCGCCCTTCCTTTGGTTGAGGAAGAGTATTGAGGTTCTCGTCTTCTTGGAACGGTGATTACTCACGAAATGTGTGAGGAAAAGGTCTTCGAACTGGTCGAATGAAAAGATGGATGCAGGAGCAAGTCGGGAATACCACTCCCGAGCCGGCCCCTTGAGTGTGGCCGGGAAGGTCTTGCAGAAGAGGGCATCGGTTGCATGATGGATCATCATGAGAGTTTTGAAACTCTCGATGTGATTGGCGGGGTCTGACTCCCCGGTGGAAGACTCGAAGTAGGGAAGCTTAAAGTTGTCAGGAATGGGTGCCTTCATGTTAATGCAGGAGAAAGGGGGCCTGCTCGGGCGGAGGTTCCTCGCCCGTTGCTCTTCATCTCTATCTAGCTGGCCGAGATGCCTCTCCATCTCGTGGAGACGGCGGTAGACCGAGTCCTCCCTTCGGTCGTACCTCACTAGCCTCGAGACTCGTCCTCATGTAGAAGAGGGTTAGGGCTGCTGTGGCGATGGCTCTGAGTAGGTCGTGGACTGATAGAACGACGGGGATGGCTCGGAGCGGGCCGAGGGCTGAGAGAACGATGGCGATGGCTCAGAGACGGTCGCGGACTTCGAAAGCGGCGACGATGATCTGGACAGGGGTGGCGATGGCTGTGAGCTGGCTGAGGACTAGGAGCTCGTTGGGCGTTGATGGGGGCGGCGTTATGTGCCGAAAGGACCGCCTCTTGGAGTTGTTGGAATTCCGCCCTCGTGACGGGGGCCTCCTGCTCCTGTGGTGCTCGAGGTGTAGGACGGCCAGCCGGGGAGCGGCTTCTTCCTAGGCAACGCTGGGGTGACTTTCTCTACCTCCGAGGAGAGTTGGACCCCCTGCGTTCAGTTCGGCGGGGTGACCGGTCCCTCTGGTGCTCTCAGCGAGGATTCGCATCGCGGGTCTGCCTCTTGTCCAGACAAATCCGAAGGTCGGGCTCGGGCTCGTTCTGCCGGTTGTTGATCACATCTCGCAGATCCTTTGGCGTTGGATGGCTATGGGAGGCCATGGAATCTGTGGAAGCATTGTGGATGGAGACCCAAACTTGGTGCAGAGGATGCTTCTTGCGGCTTCACAGAGAGGGCTCCCCAACAGTTGCTTGGGGCCCTAGAGGCTGGTGAATAGATTGAGGATTCAGGTGTTCGAGCTGTATGGCCGGTTGGACGGGAGGAGGGAGATCCTCCGGTGGAGGAGGAGGAGGAATAGTGGATGTTGTTCTTCGGTTGGAGGATGCAGACTTCCACTTGGGAGGCATAACTAGGAATAGATTTGGTTGAAGGAGGAGGGTCGGATTGCTATTCGAGTACTTCCCACAAACGATGCCAATCTGTTGTCGCTGAATCTGGTCTGGGGCAATAGATATAATTTATGGATTCGCGAGAAATCGAACTGGCTGGATCTGACCTCTTCTGCTGCTGGTAGGTTGACTCCTTGGTCCTCCCGTGGACCTGCACAAATGTTCAAAACACCGGGATGGATGCCGGCGACGAACCTTCCGACGCTCTTGTCAATACTCAGAAAAGAAAAAGAAAGAGCTTTAGGTAGACAAAGAGTGATCACCTTGTAACGGTAGGAGGTAGGGGGTATTTATAGTCGCCCTGGGGATCTATTTTAGGATAAGAACGAATCCCTACTTTCCGGTGTGGCTAGATAAAGGTTGTTAGAAACACCTTATAAGGATGAGGACGGATCAGGATCTCTTCAGATCTTCCTATATTGCCTCTCAATGGGTTTAGACCCGTTCTCAGCTGAATAGATCCGTTCACGGGTTTTCGGGACCAAGAGAACAGACCCGGTTCCGATTTCGGACACGTTTGTAGGTAAAATTACTGTTTTGCCCCTGTGAACTTTAAAATTCGTGCCCGATTTGAACGGTTCCGATTTAACCCCATTTTTAGCCATATTATCTGGAAAATAGACTCTCGACCGAATCTAGAAAATATATATAAGTCATATGCTATTTCACAAAAATAAGTCTCAAAATAGAATTGTATCCAGAAAACACGTTCAATCAGAAATCAGAAGTTTGTATTCGTAGCAAGGAAAACAGCATAAAAAATCACTGATTAAATCCAAGAAAAATGTGGGGTATTCCCTAGTATGTTTAGTAACAGAAAATAAATTTTTATATTTTACAATATAGATAGAATAGCCAATTAAAATCAGAAAGCAGCAAGCTACGGCAGTTTTGTAAATCTGGAATCATAAACACAGCAGTGCTAAAACAACAATATCTCACAAAATACAAATCTAAATCTAGATTCGTCAAAAGTGTGATAAAATAGATACAGTAGGCTACAATTCTTATTCACAAGTTTTTATAAACAGCAAGGAGAATTAGGTCGAAATTATGGTTCTTTACTGAATAGTACGAAAATTCTACATGTATAGTAGTTGTTTGCAAGCATAGAATATTGTATAAAAATTATCAATTAAATCCACAAAATTTAGGGGACAAACCCAATCAAGTATAGTTATACTCAACACAATATTGGATCAAAACATTATCTTTAAAATCAGTAGAAAAATAAATAGTCATACAGAATTCATATAAAACAGAATCTGGAATTTTAAACACATCTGCAGTAAAATAGTCATAACTCGCAACTCATAAATCGAAATTAAGATCTGTCAGAAAATTTAAAAAGTAGAAAGAATTCTTATAATTCATATTCATAAATATTTTTCATATTCTGACCTTAATAGGGTCTAAAATATCGAACAAAAGCGGGGTAAAACAAAAAACTGAAATCTTCTTTATGCGTAAAACTAACATAGATCAAACGAAACTCAACCAAATCATAACCAAACATGAAATAGGGTATACTAGATGTCCAAGCAACATGGTATAGGGTATTTTACACGTCTACAATGAGTTACACTACGTCGAACACATCAAGCATACGATATCATACTAATAACATGCATGTGTACATCAAGAAGTGAATATCTCAAAGTTATTTCATGTCGTGAGTGTAGTGTGACAACTACGGGCGGGTAAACACAATAGAGACAAGACATAACAGGAGTTTTGCACAATAATTGTCTCTAGAACATAATTACATTACAGGTGGTATTTAGTACTTGTATTACACAAAGAAAAGAATACAAGTTACTTGCCTTATAGTCGACGACGGAAACGGTGCAAAGAGCAAGAATAACGCGAACGGATTCCCGGGCAGTGAACTCAAGAACAAACAGACCACGCACACAACCTTGAACACAACTCACGAATCACACGAACACATGAACTACGAACTCACAACTCGAGAGAACCAACACACGCACACAAGAGGAGCAGCGAAGGGTGAAACGATGACTAGGACGAAAGCAAGGGGAGAACATAGCTACAGCTGCTGGTTGTGTCACGACACCGGGAGAGAGCAGGACAACGTCGAGGTGGCTAGCACAGCAGTCCTGCGGCGCAACAGGGAGGAGGGAGAGACGGCAGATGGGGCACCGGTTTTGGGAGGGGCACAACACAGGGGTCTTCGGTAGTCTCCTGGGTGCTGCAGCGTCGCAGCGATCGGGAGGGAGCACAGGGAGGCAGTGCGATACTGGGGCACGCCGGAGAGGGAGAGGGGCTGAGAGGGAGGTCGAGTTACAGGTTGTAAGGTGATCGGGTTTACACAGGGTAGAGGAAAGAGAGGCAGGGGGATGGGTCGGCTAGGGTTTTTGTGTGTGATGGGGAGATGAACAGGTATATGAATATATATACGGTACAGGGTAGGGTTTAAGGTGTAATATCCCGGACGGATATTACCTCGTATAAATTACTATTTTATTATTATTTTATTATTATTTTGTTTTAATTTCAAAATCAAATTATTTTGGTGATTTTTCGCCGGTTTGTCCACAAACATTGTCTACGCGCATATATCGGTCGGTGTACGTCCGAAGTACATCAAATTGACAGCACGATCCTCCAAATTTATAATAAAAGTTATTTTATTATTATTGTAGCGCCCCATTTTCCATATACTGGGAAATCGAGACACGAGCCAGGACCTTTTCATTCAATTAGTCACAATACACAGAAACAGAAAAATTTATAACTTTTTATTAACATAATATTACAGGCCGAGTGTTTCTACTAATACAATAAGTTACATCAGAGTGTACATGAATAAAAGATAATTGCTTTTCTACTTGTAGATATGCCTCGGCTAGAGTCCTTCTGGTTCGCGGTCTTGTGTCCACAACCTATTGAAGTGGGGACGTCAGTATTCACTGATGCTTAAAGGCTGATCATATAGCAGCGGATCTCCAAAACAAACAATATATATGTAAATAGGGTGAAGTATGTTGGTGTAGTTTAAGTGTTCGTGAGTGCAGTGATTAGAATCTAATAAATGTCTATCAAACTGGAATACCAATGCACTGTCAACTAAACTGGAACACTAATACACTGTCAACTGAGCTAGGATACTCATATTCTAATGCCATGTCAACTAAACCAGGATGCTCATATCCTAATGCCATGTCAACTAAACCAGGATGCTCATACTCTAATGCCATGTCAACTAAACCAGGATGCTCATACTCTAATGCCAGCAAGTCTTCGAAAGCAACATGCAGCCCATACTACATGCGACCCCATCTCAAGCCGTTTCTCCATATGTAGGGATTGAACCCGCGTTATGAATTCTAATTGTACACAACCTGTTCCTGACAATACTCCATGACTCTGTGAGGTTGCAGAAGGGGTCAAGTCTCCCTATGCAGTCTGCTTATGGTGTCTCCGTTTTCCACTACTACCCGGCATGCCGGACCTCACTCGATCCCAGTATATCGGGCATCGTTCCAAAATCAAACCATAGGGTTTCGCAAGCGCAGGGTAGCACGAAGGCTACCCTGCGGCACCCTCTGGGGTATCGCAAGCGCAGGACTGCCCAAATGCAACCTGTGGCACCCCAGCCACGGTATTTCAGGAATTAACAGAGCAAGATACGAAACCCGTGTCCTCAACCTGTGAGACGGCACCGTACGTATCCCTTTGACGGGGAGGTACAACCCGATAACACCACCTAAGATCGGCCCTAAAGAAAGGTTTGGTCGTACGGTGAACCCTACTACCAACTCCCCTTCTTTCGGGCACATTTTATAAGTCACTATCCTAATGAGGTTATTATTCCTATGCGATCTTGCATAGTTTCCAATCATGGTCCAACTCGTGGTCCCTCGATCCAAGACTCTGGTAATAATATCTCTCTCACTCATTCCTACCCCTAACTCGGATTCTACCAACACTCTCGGCCCACGGTCAACCTACATTGGTTAAGATCCGTCGACGCCCGAGGTGAGATCTATCCATTTTACTCTAAGGGGGTAGGATGTGGTCTTGATGGTCGATGACCCTTAGGGTACTTGAAGACCCTAAACTAGCTTTTTCTCAAGCTACAACTATTAGCACTTCTCAACCCTTATTGCTATGAATGAAGGGTGCTCAAATGCTATGGTTCCATACTAACATTAACTACACCAAGGTAGTTACTCCTACAATTTCCACATAGCTCTTTCTTATTACTCAACTTATGGCAATTCAATGTTATGCAATTGCAAGCATCAACCTACCACCACTAAAACATGGTATATGACATAACCATCAACTTATAACACTCTTGATTGTGAGTGTGTTTTAGCATGCACTTGTAGCATTCCCAAGCATGGATACATATATAACTAGTATGAACATATAACATTCCCAAGCATGGATACATATATACTAGTATGAACATATAACATTCCCAAGCATGCATACACATAACTAGTACGAACATATAACATTCCCAAGCATGCATACATATAACTAGTGTGAACATATAACATTCCCAAGCATGCATACATATAACTAGTGTGAACATACAACATTCTCAAGCATGTGTATATACTTCTACATCATCCCTAAAATATGGTAAGTAATTTTACATCAATCCTACAACATTCTAAACACAAATATCATTCCTACATGATAGATATTTTTAGAATGACTCCTACAACATTCTAAACACAAATAAATTAATCTAAGCATGATAGGTATTTTTAGAATGTATCCTACAACATTTAAAGTATGAATATGGCTTCTAAATATTTTTAGAAGTGATTCTACAACATTGAAGCATGAATATGGCTTCTAAATATTTTTAGAAGTGATCCTACAACATGTAAAGCATAAATATGGCTTCTAAATATTTTGAGAAGTGATCCTACAACATGTAAAGCATGAATATGGCTTCTAAATATTTTTAGAAGTGATCCTACAACGTGTAAAGCATGAATATGGCTTCTAATATTTTTAGAAGTGATCCTACAACATGTAAAGCATGAATATGGCTTCTAAATATTTTTAGAAGTGATCCTACAACATGTAAAGCATGAATATGGCTTCTAAATATTTTTAGAAGTGATCCTACAACATGTAAAGCATGAATATGGCTTCTAATATTTTTAGAAGTGATCCTACAACATGTAAAGCATGAATATGACTTCTAAATATTTTTAGAAGTGATCCTACAACATGTAAAGCATGAATATGACTTCTAATATTTTTAGAAGTGATCCTACAACATGTAAAACATGAATATGGCTTCTAATATTTTTAGGAGTGATCCTACAACATGTAAAGCATGAATATGACTTCTATTATTTTTAGAAGTGATCCTACAACATGTAAAGCATGAATATGACTTCTAAATATTTTTAGAAGTGATCCTACAACATTTGAAGCATGAATAATTCTTCTAACATGATATAATAAATTCCACATCTACTATTGCTACTTTTAATGGAAACATACATCTACTATTGCTACTTAGTAGAAGCATACATATCTACTACTACTACAACTTTATTAGAAACATATATATCTACTACTACTACTATAAGTATCAACTAAAATTTATCATAAATATCTACAATTAAATTACTACAAAAGGGGATCTTTATTAACATAAGTTTCTTACTAGTGGACATAAAAGAGATTTTTTTGATCTTTTTACAACTAGTGTTTAGAAAGAAAAGATCTTTTTATTAATTTATTTTACCACTAGTGATTTAGCTAGTTTCTTTTTCATACTTTAAGATTAAAACTAAACAATAATACAACAAATATGAACACTTTATTTTTAGGTTTAATCAACATATGTTCTCTTTTAATCCAAGGTCCAACATGGGTCCTACAACCTTACATGGTTGTAAACAATTCATATGCCTTATGTATGGTTCCACATTCAAGTCCTACAACCTTACTTGGTTGTATGCAAAAGCTTATGTGCATGTATCCTTTTAGTTCAAGTAGTTAATTTTTTATCATACAACAACATACAATAGAACTCTTTTAGATGGTCCATACTACAACATACAATACAAAATTTCACATAATAACCACACCAAAAAAAAGTAAAGAAGAGGGTAAGGAGAAGAAGAACATCAAAAACCATCATTCAATAAACAAACAACCAATAAATAACCACAAACCTAGGAGAACCCCCACCTTGTTTCTTTTCTTGATTGAAGCACTAGCTACTCTCCTTCTTTCTCCTAGAACTTCTAGCAAACCTACAAGTAAAACTCTCAAGTTAGTCCACTCATTCTTTTCCTTTCTTTCTTTCTTTTTTTTTTGATCTTTCTAAAATGAGACTATGGTGAAAGGAAGGGGGTATTTATAGGAGGAGAGAGGGGTGGAGATTTCAATTGTGCACCCACACAACTGTACAAAAGCGCCCCATCTTTTGGGGGCCGGCCATGCCTAGGAGGAGGGGGAAAGTGGGGGAGGTGTTATGTGGGGGGAGGTTGATGTGGGGGAGAAGTTTTCTAGAAGAATTCTTAACCCTCTTATGTCTTTGTAACCCTAGGTTTAGTACCCAATAATCCCTAATTATCTATTAGGTTGTCATGGCTAAAAGGATCACAATGGTGAAGAAAAATATAAAATAATCAAGTAGTCGAACGCTAATAAAATAATATTATTAATAGTCGATCGGGATATTACAATACTCCCTCCTTAGAATAGTTCTGTCCTCAGAACTGTACTAAGTGGGGCGAGGAGAAACAACGATACTCACAACAACTCGGGAAAAGAGAGCTTCATCTGGCTTTCCGTCTCCCAAGTGGCTTCTTCCTCGAGTTGGTTCCTCCAAAGAACCTTGACCATTGGAATAGTCTTGTTTCTCAGTACTTTATCCTGGCGATCGATGACTTTCACCGGCCGCTCCTTATATGTAAGGTCCACTTGTAGGTCTTCAGGGACATCCGGCAGCTGGTGACTAGGATCTGGTACATATTTCTTCAGCATTGAAACGTGGAATACATCATGTACCTGGGACAATTCGGCTGGTAGCTCTAGTTTGTATGCCGTCTTTCCGATCCTTTTCAAAATTTGGTAGGGTCCAATATATCTTGGTGCCAGCTTGCCGCCTCTTCCAAATCTGACCACTCCCCTTGTAGGTGAGACCTTCAGGAATACCGAATCACCTTCCTCGAATTCTAGGTCTCGCCAGCGGTTGTCAGCATAGCTTTTCTGTCTGGTTTGTGCTGCTTGCATCCTTTTCCTGATTAGTTCGATCTTTTCGGACGTTTGTTGCACTATTTCAGGTCCGAACATTTGTCTTTCACCTACTTCAAACCAGCACACCGGGGTCCTGCATCTCCTTCCATACAATGCTTCATATGGAGCCATCCCAATACTTGCTTGGTAGCTGTTATTATATGCAAACTCTACCAATGCTAAGTGTCATTCCCAACTTCCTCCGAAGTCCATTATGCACGCTCTCAGCATGTCCTCGAGAATTCTGTTAACTCTTTCTGTCTGCCCATCCGTTTGTGGGTGAAAAGCTGTGCTAAAATCTAGTCTCGTTCCCAAGGCCTCTTGCAGACTTTGCCAAAATCGGGACGTAAACCTGGCATCCCGGTCGGAAACGATTGATACTTGCACCCCATGTAGCTTCACAACGCTTTCTATGTAGACTTCGGCTAGCTTTTCTACCGACCAAGTTGTCTTTACTGGGAAAAAATTTGCAGACTTTGTCAACCGGTCCACTATTACCCAAATCGAGTCGTTCCCTTTTGAACTTCTGGGCAGTCCCGTGATGAAGTCCATGCTGATGTTCTCCCATTTCCATTCTGGAATGGGTAGGGGCTGTAGCAGACCTCCTGGTCTCTGGTTCTCCACTTGACTTTCTGACATGTAAGGCATTTGGCCACAAATTCTGCCACATCTCATTTCATTCCAGCCCACCAAAAATGTTGTTTTATATCCTTATACATCTTTGTGCTTCCTGGGTGGACTGTGAGTAAGGTGGAGTATGCTTCCTTCATGATTTCTACTCGTAATTCGTTGATCCTTGGCACACACAACCTGCTCCCAAGCCAAAGCGTCCCTTCCTTTATACTGAACTCTAGGGTTTTTCCTTCGTTGACTAGTATTTTTTGTGCTTCAATCTCTGCATCACCCCATTGAGCCTTCTTGACTCGGTCATTCAGACTAGGATGTAGCTCTAGATTGGCCAAAATGGCACTTAAATCTTCAACCACTAGTTTAATGCCGGCTTGTCTGATCTCATCTTGTAGCTCTCGTCTCATCACAGTGAGCATGGCTATAATTCGTTTTCTGCTGAGCGCATCGGCCACGACATTGGCTTTTCCCGGGTGATATAAAATTTCTGGTCTTATGTCTTCCAGAACCTCCAACCATCGCCTTTGCCTGAGATTCAAGTCTTTTTGTTGGTAGATATTCTTCAGGCTTTTATGGTCGGTAAACATTTCCACCTTTGATCCATAGACATAGTGCCGCCATAATTTCAGAGCAAAGATTATTGCAGCCAATTCTAAGTCGTGTGTCGGGTAATTCTTCTTGTGTGGTCGAAGTTGCCTTGATCCGTATGCTATGACTCTTCCTTCTTGCATCAGAACACATCCGAACCCAAAAAGCGAAGCATCACTGAAGATTACGTATCCCTTGTCTGGTTGAGGCAGAACCAAAACTGGTGCGGTAATCAGTCTATTCTTCAGCTCTTGGAAACTATCTTCACACTTCTCAGTCCAATCAAAACTTACGTTCTTCTTGGTCAGGGCAGTGAGTGGTACGGCAATTCTGGCATAGTTCTGGATGAACTTCCTGTAGTACCCGGTCATGCCTAAGAAGCTTCTGACCTCCTTCACAGTTCTCGGCTGAGGCCAATCCCTTACTGCCTCTATCTTCTGCGGGTCTGTAGCCACTCCCTCCTTAGAAAGGACATGACCCAAGAATGCCACTTCTGACTTCCAAAATTCACATTTCGTCAGTTTGGCATATAGCTGGTGTTCTCGTAGCTTGATCAATACTGCAGTTAGATGCTCAGGATGATCCTCTTCTATTTTTGAATATACCAAGATGTCGTCTAGGAAGACAGCTACGAAGGAATCGATGAATGGTCGCAAGATGCGGTTCATCATGTCCATGAAGATTGCCGGAGCGTTTGTCACCCTGAATGGCATTACTAAAAACTCGTAGTGACCGTGCCGAGTCCGGAACGCCGTCTTGGGTATATCTTCTTCTCTGACACGAACTTGATGGTAGCTTGAACGCAGGTCAATCTTTGAGAATACATCCGCTCCCTGAAGCTGATCAAACAGGTCATCGATCCTGGGAATGGGGTACTGATTCCGAATTGTCACCTTGTTCAACTCCCGATAATCGATGCACATTCTTGAGGTTCCATCCTTCTTCTTTACTAGGAGCACGGGTGCTCCCCAGGGTGAAGCACTTGGCCTGATGAATCCTTTTTGCAGCAGTTCTTCTATTTGCTCCTTTACTTCCTTCTGCTCTACTGGTGCCATCCGATAGGGTGTCTTTGACACTGGTGCGCTGCCCGGCTGGATAGTAATGCTGAATTCCACATCCCTGTGTGGTGGGAGTCCAAGTAATTCTTCCAAAAATACGCGGGGAAATTTTCGTACGATTGGTATTGCCTTGACTTCACTTGGCACTAGCACCTTAGTTGCAGCTGTAAGAATTTCCGCATTGTGCTTCTTCCTTCCTTGGAACACAAGCTCCCGTCCTCCGGATGGGGTAATGGTGACCCTCTTCTCCTTGCAATCGATGCTAGCATTATGCTTGGACATCCAGTCCATCCCGATAATCACGTCCGTCCATACAAAGCCCAACTCTAGCAAGTCTATACTCAGGGTCTCTCTGTTGATCCTGAGATTGCATCCCTGGTAGCATGAACTTGCAGGGAGAGTTGCTCCGGACGGGGTACCTACTAGCAAAACTGATTCCGGAGTTGCCTCCTGGGTGCGTTTCAACTTCTTAGAGAATGCTCCAGACACAAAGGAATGAGATGACCCACTATCAAATAAAACAGTTGCCTGGATTTCATTTATATTAATCCAACATGTTTACAAAAGTGGTTACATCAATACTAACTTATGCCAAAATATTCAAAATACTACAAAAGCTTAGTCATACTCCTTCACCTACCGGTGACAACTCCCTCGTCTTCATTGGCGTCTTCCTCTGTGAGTGCGAATACCCTCCCTTGGCGGTTTATCCCCTTTCTATTTGCCTTGGGAGCCGGCCCTCCATCGCCCCTTTGAAGTTGGGGACAGTTTGGTCGGATATGGCCGACCTTCCCGCAATTGAAACAGGACCGGGCATCATTCAGAGGGTTCCCATTCTTGGGGCATTGGCTCTTGAAATGCCCTGGCTCGCCACATGTGAAACAGCTCCCTGGCTTGATGTTGCTGGTGTTGCTAACCCTCTTCTGAAATTTTTGGTTCCCACCCTGGCTTCTGAATCCTGACGCTGGTGCAGGCCTTTTTCCCTTGTTCCACCCTCCAGTGTTTCCTTGCAGTTCTGGCCCCTTATTCATGTCTAACTCCGTCGTAGCTGCTCGACAGACTAGCTTCTCGAACCTCCGGATGCACAGCGGTATCATCTTGGTCCTAAGTGCGGGCCTGAGCCCCTGCTCAAACCTCTTGGTCCTTTTGACTTCATCTTGTACCATTTCCGGAGCATAGCAGGAAAGCTGGGTGAACTTGGTCTCATATTCTCGGACCGTCATGTTTCCCTGCTTTAGGTTGTGGAACTCCATGGCTTTTTCCTCTTGCACGTCTAGTGGGAAATAGTGTTGCCTGAATTCTGCCAGAAAATCCTCTCAGGTAATGGGCCCTTCACCCATGCCTCTCTTTACTGATTGCCACCAGACTCCGGCATCTTTTTCTAGCAGAACGCTGGCTAACCTGACCTTGCTATCCTCTGGCGTCAGCATCACCTCAAACATTGTCTCGACTTGACGAATCCAGTCGTCAGCCGCTGTTGGGTCTGCCTTGCCTTCAAAAATAGGCGGCCTCATCCTTCGGAATGATTCGACCATTTTAACAGGGTCGGTAGCTGCTACTCCCCGATTACCTCCGGGTGCTCCTGGATGTTGCACATTGTTTCGGCTCGCTTCTGCGAGGTCACCCAAGGCCTGGTACATACGAGAAAATTATGTCTCCAAATCGAGACCTGTACCATTGCCTCCACTGCCCTCACCTTCCAGATTGTCGGTCCTACCACTCCTGGTCCTGCGGGACATCTGGCAGAAGAGAGTAACGAAATACACAGGGCATCATATTTGTAATAATAACATCCATCCAATTTAACATGCACATAAGATTTGCAGAAAACATAAAGCTAACTTCATTATATCATTACCCCAGGTCTTACATAGTCATTACCTTCCTTACATTTATATTTCACAGTAGGAAGCAAAACATCCAAAATAACAAAATAGCCTAGGGCACCTAACTACTTAGTCAGTACTACTAGAGGTCCCGTCCCCTTCACCAGGTGGTGCCAACAGTGCAAGTAGCTGTGAAACCTGTGCCTGCAGCTCCGCGCATTTGCGCTCCAGGCGCGCAAATTGCACACGGTGGGTGTGTTTCATGATTACTATCTTGCGGTCTGCCTTGCCCTTGCCCTCCTTAACTCTGCTATTTCTTTCTCATTGTTGAGGACTGCGAATTCACATGAGTCCATCCTGTTTTCCAGGCAGACATGGCACCATCCCCATGTTTCCAGATCCTGAAAGACCTGGTCGAAAGCTTGCTATATTGGGTTAGGTGGGGGAGGTAGTGGCGGTGGTGGTGCTGGGTTCTGGCCATTTGCAGGGGCACCTCCTGCTGCGGCAGCTGCGGTGCCTCCATTGGCCAATCCTACTCCAACCGGTGACTCGTCCCCATCTGTGAGGGGTTCCAAGTTCGAGCCCACCTCGATTGCAACTCCGTGTGTCACTCCATTTCCTGGGGGAACTGCTCCGTTCGACATCCTGTATGGAGTAGGTACGGAAATTAGCATAGATATTCATAAGTTGAAGGAACAACAGTATGAATTATAATTGTCTACATCCAGCTAAAAGGAAACCTAATCCCTACAAGGCACCTAAGTGTATTTTCCTTCTATGTTTGGACTATAAATTGAAGTCGGCTCTGATACCACTCTGTAGCGCACCGTTTTCCATATACTGGGAAACCGAGACACGAGCCAGGACCTTTTCATTCAATTAGTCACAATACACAGAAACAGGAAAATTTAAAACTTTTTATTAACATAATATTACAGGCCGAGTGTTTCTACTAATACAATAAGTTACATCAAAGTGTACATGAATAAAAGATAATCATTGCTTTTCCACTTGTACATATGCCTCGGCTAGAGTCCTTCTGGTTCGCGGTCTTGTGTCCACAACCTATTGAAGTGGGGACGTCAGTATTCACTAACGCTTAAATGCTGATCATATAGCAGCGGATCTCCAAAACAAACAATATATATAAATAGGGTGAAGTATGTCGGTGTAGTTTAAGTGTTCGTGAGTGCAGTGATTAGAATCTAATAAATGTCAATCAAACTGGAATACCAATGCACTGTCAACTAAACTGGAACACTAATACATTGTCAACTGAGATAGGATACTCATATTCTAATGCCATGTCAACTAAACCAGGATGCTCATATCCTAATGCCATGTCAACTAAACCAGGATTCTCATATCCTAATGCCATGTCAACTAAACCAGGATGCTCATACTCTAATGCCATGTCAACTAAACCAGGATGCTCATACTCTAATGCCAGCATGTCTCCGAAAGCAACATGCAGCCCATACTACATGCGACCCCATCTCAAGCCGTTTCTCCATATGTAGGGATTGAACCCGCGTTATGAATTCTAATTGTACACAACCTGTTCCTGACAATACTCCATGACTCTGCGAGGTTGCAGAAGGGGTCAAGTCCCCCTATGCAGTTTGCTTATGGTGTCTCCGTTTTCCACTACTACCCGGCATGCCGGACCTCACTCGATCCCAGTATATCGGGCATCGTTCCAAAATCAAACCATAGGGTTTCGCAAGCGCAGGGTAGCACGAAGCCTACCCTGTGGCACCCTCTGGGGTATCGCAAGCGCAGGACTGCCCAAATGCATCCTGTGGCACCGCAGCCACGGTATTTCAGGAATTAACAGAGCGAGATACGCAACCCGTGTCCTCAACCTGTGAGACAGCACCGTACGTATCCCTTTGACGGGGAGGTACAACCCGATAACACCACCTAAGATCGGCCCTAAAGAAAGGTTTGGTCGTACGGTGCACCCTACTACCAACTCCCCTTCTTTCGGGCAAAAGGTTAAGTAATGATTTTATAAGTCACTATCCTAATGAGGTTATTATTCCTATGCGATCTTGCATAGTTTCCAATCATGGTCCAACTCGTGGTCCCTCGATCCAAGACTCTGGTAATAATATCTCTCTCACTCATTCCTACCCCTAACTCGGATTCTACCAACACTCTCGGCCCACGGTCAACCTACATTGGTTAAGATCCGTCGACGCCCGAGGTGAGATCTATCCATTTTACTCTAAGGGGGTAGGATGTGGTCTTGATGGTCGATGACCCTTAGGGTACTTGAAGACCCTAAACTAGCTTTTTCTCAAGCTACAACTATTAGCACTTCTCAACCCTTATTGCTATGAATGAAGGGTGCTCATATGCTATGGTTCCATACTAACATTAACTACACCAAGGTAGTTACTCCTACAATTTCCACATGGCTCTTTCTTATTACTCAACTTATGGCAGTTCGATGTTATGCAATTGCAAGCATCAACCTACCACCACTAAAACATGGTATATGACATAACCATCAACTTATAACACTCTTGATTGTGAGTGTGTTTTAGCATGCACTTGTAGCGTTCCCAAGCATGGATACATATATAACTAGTATGAACATATAACATTCCCAAGCATGGATACATATATACTAGTATGAACATATAACATTCCCAAGCATGCATACACATAACTAGTACGAACATATAACATTCCCAAGCATGCATACATATAACTAGTGTGAACATATAACATTCCCAAGCATGCATACATATAACTACTGTGAACATACAACATTCTCAAGCATGTGTATATACTTCTACATCATCCCTAAAATATGGTAAGTAATTTTACATCAATCCTACAACATTCTAAACACAAATATCATTCCTACATGATAGATATTTTTAGAATGACTCCTACAACATTCTAAACACAAATAAATTAATCTAAGCATGGTAGGTATTTTTAGAATGTATCCTACAACATTTAAAGTATGAATATGGCTTCTAAATATTTTTAGAAGTGATCCTACAACATTGAAGCATGAATATGCCTTCTAAATATTTTTAGAAGTGATCCTACAACATGTAAAGCATGAATATGGCTTCTAAATATTTTTAGAAGTGATCCTTCAACATGTAAAGCATGAATATGGCTTCTAAATATTTTTAGAAGTGATCCTACAACATGTAAAGCATGAATATGGCTTCTAAATATTTTTAGAAGTGATCCTACAACATATAAAGCATGAATATGGCTTCTAATATTTTTAGAAGTGATCCTACAACATGTAAAGCATGAATATGACTTCTAAATATTTTTAGAAGTGATCCTACAACATGTAAAGCATGAATATGACTTCTAATATTTTTAGAAGTGATCCTACAACATGTAAAGCATGAATATGGCTTCTAATATTTTTAGGAGTGATCCTACAACATTTAAAGCATGAATATGGCTTCTATTATTTTTAGAAGTGATCCTACAACATGTAAAGCATGAATATGACTTCTAAATATTTTTAGAAGTGATCCTACAACATTTGAAGCATGAATATTGCTTCTAACATGATATAATAAATTCCACATCTACTATTGCTACTTTTAATAGAAACATACATCTACTATTGCTACTTAGTAGAAGCATACATATCTACTACTACTACAACTTTATTAGAAATATATATATCTACTACTACTACTATAAGTATCAACTAAAATTTATCATAAACATCTACAATTAAATTACTACAAAAGGAGATCTTTATTAACATAAGTTTCTTACTAGTGGACATAAAAGAGATCTTTTTGATCTTTTTACAACTAGTGTTTAGAAAGAAAAGATCTTTTTATTAATTTATTTTACCACTAGTGATTTAGCTAGTTTCTTTTTCATACTTTAAGATTAAAACTAAACAATAATACAACAAATAAGAACACTTTATTTTTAGGTTTAATCAACATATGTTCTCTTTTAATCCAAGGTCCAACATAGGTCCTACAACCTTACATGGTTGTAAACAATTCATATGCCTTATGTATGGTTCCACATTCAAGTCCTACAACCTTACATGGTTGTATGCAAAAGCTTATGTGCATGTATCCTTTTAGTTCAAGTAGTTAATTCTTTATCATACAACAACATACAATAGAACTCTTTTAGATGGTCCATACTACAACATACAATACAAAATTTCACATAATAACCACACCAAAAAAAAGTAAACAAGAGGGTAAGGAGAAGAAGAACATCAAAAACCATCATTCAATAAACAAACAACCAATAAATAACCACAAACCTAGGAGAACCCCCACCTTGTTTCTTTTCTTGATGGAAGCACTAGCTACTCTCCTTCTTTCTCCTAGAACTTCTAGCAAACCTACAAGTAAAACTCTCAAGTTAGTCCACTCATTCTTTTCCTTTCTTTCTTTTTTTTTTTTTTTGATCTTTCTAAAATGATACTATGGTGAAAGGAAGGTGGTATTTATAGGAGGAGAGAGGGGTGGAGATTTCAATTGTGCACCCACACAATTGTACAAAAGCCCCCCCATCTTTTGGGGGCCGGCCATGCCTAGGAGGAGGGGGAAAGTGGGGGAGGTGTTATGTGGGGGGAGGTTGATGTGGGGGAGAAGTTTTCTAGAAGAATTCTTAACCCTCTTATGTCTTTGTAACCCTAGGTTTAGTACCCAATAATCCCTAATTATCTATTCGGTTGTCATGGCTAAAAGGATCACAATGGCGAAGAAAAATATAAAATAATCAAGTAGTCGAACGCTAATAAAATAATATTATTAATAGTCGATCGGGATATTACAATTATTTTCAAATTAAACTATTTATGGGGATTATATAAGGATTTTTGGTATACACATACATGTACATATACATACATTGTATTATACCTAGTACATTATACAAAATAGGTAGTATGTACTCTTGGACAATGTACTCATTCTTGTCATGACAACTTAATTAGATGGTTAGGGTTTGATTAGGAGGCTTAATCTATGGTTGTATGCATGAGAAGATTAAAACCCCTTCTAGAAACATTATCCCTTTTTACCATGCTTCCACCTCATCTCTAGGCCATACCCTACACCTCACCCCTCCTCCACCTAGAGCATGGCCGGTTTTGTTCTTCTTGGGGTTTTTGTGCAAATGTAAGTGCACATTTAGACTCTCCCCCTCCTCTCCCCTCCTATAAATACCCCCTCCTCCTCCACCTTGTCTCATTTTAGAAAACACAAAGAAAGAAAGGAAAGGAAAAAGAAAGAGAGGAGACTAACAAGAGAGTTTTCTTGTAGGTTTTTCCTAGGAGTTCTAAGAGCTAGGGGAAGGAGATGGTTAAGCTAGCAAGTCCTTCCAACAAAGAGATTAAGGTGGGGGTTTCTCCTTGGTTTGTTTGTTTGTTTGTTGTTTGTTTGAATGGTTGTTTTGATGTTCTTCTTCTTCTTACCCTCCTTGTTTTATTTTCTTTTTGGTGTGGTTGTTTTAGTAATGTGGTTGTATGGGATTCTTATTTGTATGTTTGTAGATGTTAAAAGCAATAACCACATGAAAGAAAAGAACAAATAGTAGTGCTAAATACACCTAAAGATTGAATCTTTATAGTGGTAGTAGGTTGTTTTGTAGACTAAAATGACATAAGGCATATGGACTTATACAATATAACCGTTTGGGGTTGTAGGACTTGATGTGAACTTATACATAAAGCATATGAACATTTTATACAACCATGTTTGGTTGTAGGACTTGTATTGGACTTTGACTAAAAAGATAAGTATATGTTGGTTGAACCAAATGAAGGTTCTCACCTTATTTTATTATTGTTGTTATCTTAAAAAGAACCTAAAGAAGATGTTATCTCTAATTTATGAAAAAAAAATTAATTTAAATCACTAGTTGTAGAATGAATAAAAAGATCTCTTTTTTTTTATGATCACTAGTAATAAATAAATGCTAATAAAGAATAGTAGACATTTAAGTAGTAGTAGTATGTTGAAATAAAAGTAGTATATTGTTAAAATAAAGTAGTAGTAGTAGATAGTTGTATGTTATGTTCTTGGTTAAAATGAAGTAGTAGTAGTAGTAGATAGTTGTATGTTATGTTCTTGGTTAAAATGAAGTAGTAGTAGTAGTAGATAGTTGTATGTTATGTTCTTGGTTAAAATGAGGTAGGAGTAGTAGTGGATAGTTGTATGAGATGTTCTTGGTTAAAATGAAGTAGTAGTAGTAGTAGTAGATAGTTGTATGTTATGTTCTTGGTTAATATGAAGTAGTAGTAGTAGTAGATAGTTGTATGTTATGTTCTTGGTTAAAATGAAGTAGTAGTAGTAGTAGATAGTTGTATGTTATGTTCTTGGTTAAAATGAGGTAGTAGTAGTAGTGGATAGTTGTATGAGATGTTCTTGGTTAAAATGAAGTAGTAGTAGTAGTAGATAGTTGTAGATGTTTATTTTATGTTCATATTAAAATAAAGTAAATACCATGCTAAGTCTTCCTACATGCTTAGAATGTTGTAGGATCCATGATAAAATTACTTACCATGTTTAAGGATGATGTGTACCATGCTAAGTCTTTCTACATGCTTAGAATGTTGTAGGATCCATGATAAAATTACTTACCATATTTAGGGATGATGTGTACCATGCTAAGTCTTTCTACATGCTTAGAATGTTGTAGGATTTATTCTAAAAATACCTATCATGTTTAGGAATGATGTTTATGCTTAAAATGTTGTAGGATTCATTCTAAAATTTCCTATCATGTTTAGGAAGGATATTTATGCTTGGAATGTTGTAGGATTAATTCTAAAATTACCTATCATATGTAGGAATGATATACATATTGTAGGATCCATGCTAAAATTATCTATCATATGTAGGAATGATATACATGTTGTAGGATTCATTCTAAAATTACCTATCATGTTTAGGAAGGATATTTATGCTTAGAATGTTGTAGGATTCATTCTAAAATTTTCTTTCATGTTTAGGAAGGATATTTATGCTTAGAATGTTGTAGGATTCATTCTAAAATTTCCTAGCATGTTAGATTAATTTATTTATGCTTAAAATGTTGTAGGATTCATTCTCAAATTTCCTATCATATTTAGGAATGATCTACATGTTGTAGGATAAATGCTAAAATTTCTTATCATGTTTAGAAGTATATATCTATATACTTAGGAATGTTGCATGTTCATACTAGTAGTTATCCATGCTTAATAAGATTCATGCTTAGATTAATGGTAGGAAAGTTGTATACCATGCTAGATTAATGGTAGGGAAGTTGTATACCATGTTAGTTTAATTGTAGGTAAAGTTGCATACCATGCTAGATTAAATAAATATTCATGCTTACATGATGCCCATACTTAGATAAGTATATGTTCATGCTATGTTAGTAGATGATCATGCCAAATCATTATTCATGCTAAGTAAATAGGTGTCATGCAAATTATTGTTTATGTTAAGTTAATGGTATCCATACTAATGATACCCATGCTTAGATTAAAGTAAATATCCGTGGTTAGTTGTAGTGATTTTTATGTTATGTCCTATCCATACTAGAATTGTTGTAGGTTGATACTCATGCTATGTTGTATACCCATGGTTAGTTGTAGTGATTTTTATGTTATGTCCTATCCATGCTTGTAGAACTCATGCTATATGGTAGGTTGATACTTAACTAGTATACATGACTAGAATGTTACTAAAATATACACCATGCCATATGTTAGTGTTAAAGTAGCATACCATGTCTAGGAATGAGGCATACCATACTAAAATTTAAATGCATGCTTAGAATGTTGTATGGTTAATGTTAGAATACCCACCATGCCTTGGAATGTTGTATGTCCATACTAGTTATATATCCATGCTTAGGTTATGATGATTAATCATGATAAGTAGTAAGCATTCACGCCCAAGTTATAATCTATGCTTGATCATAGTGGACTTCATGTCTAGATCATAGTGATTTTCATGCTTAAGCTTGATATAAGTACATGCTTAATCATATTCGTACTTAGGAGTATTGTGGTGAGTGGTTACGTTATGTACCATAATTATATTGTCGTGGATAGATGCTTGCAATTGTATGCCATGCTTAAAGTACTATAGGTTGAAGTAATAAGAATTTGGAAGACCACTAGTAATAGTTAGTGTGACAAAGATTGTTATGTCGCCTTCGGTTTTTCATTGGTAGAATACCGATCATAAACTATTAGTAGATTCTTCTGTTGCTTCTAATAACAGAAGATCGAGTTTGTTAGTAAGCACTTTTGGTTGCTTCTAGGATTGATTACCTATATGGTTGTTTGCACACGGTTGTGCTCGTACGTGGCTTGACTGGCCCGTATGTAGCTGTGGGTCTCATACGTAGTTTATTTGGCTCGTATGTAGGGTGTTGTCTCGTACGCGGCTCGACCAGCCCGTGCGTAGCTGTTGGTCTCATACGCGGCTTATTTGGCCGGTATGTACGTTGTTATCTCCTACGAGGCCCGCCTGGCTCGTAGGTAGCTATTGTTTCATGCGTAGCTTATTAGCTCGTATGTGGTTGTTACTCGTGCATAGCTTGTTAGCTAGTACACTGAGCGTTGTGCTCATCTAGGGTGATATTACCACCCTAAGGGCTATCGACCATCAAGACATATGTTTTCTTACCCTAAGGAACTGTGGAGGAGTCACTCCTTGTGTACCGTCGAATCTTAACCAGGGTAGGTTGATCGAGGACCGGAGTATAGACGGAATCCAAGTTTAGGGTAGCGGCATGCACGTATATTCGCACGGCCGAGGTC
This sequence comes from Hemerocallis citrina, assembly GCA_017893485.1. Lineage (NCBI taxonomy): Eukaryota > Viridiplantae > Streptophyta > Magnoliopsida > Asparagales > Asphodelaceae > Hemerocallis > Hemerocallis citrina. Next base: position 312,570,717 of record CM030358.1, read on the forward strand.
TTGGATCGATGGGCCAGGAACCGGATCCCGAAGGATTCTGGTGAGTCTAGGTTGAGCAGCCTAGTAGAGTTGTCTTGCGAAGCCTAATTTAAGGCCTAGCATGTTATGTTTATAATATTATCGTCCCTGGGATTGTTGAGTCAGGGACATCATTAAGGTAGTGACTTATAAAGATTATTTTGCTCAGACCCTTTCCGAAAAGAGAGGAGTTGGTTGTAGGGGGTGCCTTACGACCAACTTGTCCCTTGAGGCAGGCCTTAGGTGGTGATAATGGGTTGTACCTTCCGGTCAAAGGGATACGTACGGTGCCGCCTAACAGGTTGAGGACACGGGTTGCGTATCTCGCGCTGTTAATTCCTGAAGTACCGTGGCTGAGGGTGCCACAGGGTAGGCTTCGCGCTACCCTGCGCTTGCGAGACCCTAGAGGGTGCCACAGGGTAGGCTTCGCGCTACCAACACCATTGCCATGTTTTATATGTTGTTTGGGAGATTCGCTGCTATATGATCAGCCTTTAAGCGTCAGTGAATACTGACGTCCCCACTTCCATAGGTACTGGATCGCCGAAGTGCAAAGCCGAGATTCACGAGGACTCAAGGCAAGGAAAGCAAGGAGTCAGTGTTATGTTTAGTTCCGCTGCAATATATGTATTGATTATCTATTAGTTGAGAAGTACTCAAGTGAGAGTTACCAAGTGTTGTTCTTCATTCCTTGTACTCTAATGTAAGATGTTGAAGGTTGTAATACTTGGGAATGTAAAGGTAATATTGTAACTCTATTGTAAGGTATTGCAGTTGTATAATATTCAGACTTGTAATACATTGGGTGTTGAAATAAAAGTTTTAAATTCTCCTGTTTTTCTGTGTATTGTGACTAATTGAAGAAAAGGTCTTCGCTCGTGTCACGGTTTTCCAGTATTGGAAATCGGGGCGCTACATAAGGGGTGCTGACGGGTAGGGTATAGGTAAATGGGTATGGGTTATATATAGGTAGTTGGTTATTAGGGTTTAATTTGGGTAGTGGATTTTAATGGGTTTAAAAGATATAAAGGATCCAATAGGAATGGGGACAAAAAGAGTAAATAAAATAGGGCATGAACAATATAAAATAAAGAGGATCAAAATAATAGCTCGATCAAATACAAACGGAACAATAAACTGACAAATTGAATCAAGAAGAGCAAATAAAAAGACTACGAAAACAAATAGATGGATATAGAGAAAAGAAAAAAAATCCAATACATGGTCCAAAAAAAATACAAACTGAATAAATACACAAAAAGAAAAAAAACACCCAAAAATATAGAAAATGGAAAACGGGGGTTACACAATCCGAGGGATGACTACAGTACTAACACAACATGGTAGGTCTTAAGTTAGACTTCGCAAGATAACTTTGCTAGGTGCTCAACCTAGACTTACCAGGATCACCAAGGATCCTATCACAGCCTATCGATCAAGACTCCGGTAATACGAATTTATTTGCATGCTACTACCCTGAACTTGGATTCCGTCTACGCTCCCGTCCCGCGATCAACCTACACTAGTTAAGATCTGACGATGCACAAGGGGTGACTCGTCCACAGTCCCTGAGGGATAAAATAAATACATGCCTTGATGGTCGATGGCCCCTAGGAAAATGATATCACTCTAGACGAGCACAACAAGCTGCATACTAGCTAATAAGCTATGTACGAGCTAACAAATCACATACGAGCCAAATGAGCTATGCCTGAACAAACAAACTACATAAGAGCCAGGTGAGCTACATATGAGACAGACCAATACTAATAATTAGTACGAACTATTTCTCAATCATAAAACATGCTATTACAAGACTTATGAGCACAAGGAATACTTATTACTCATAATCATGTGCATGATTCAAACTACTAACAATTCACGTCAACTCTAGTTGACATGAACTAGAATTTTGTGTATAAGCTTACTAACATGAACTAACATGCGTGTTAAGCTTACTAATTTAACATACAAGATGAACATTCAAAACATAATCTCTTATCCATTTATAACTCTAGATGAAGAATACTCATATGATCAGCCTAAGTTGTTCTATAAAACAACACTATAAAAATGAGTTCTTTATCAATTAGAAACCATAAAACAACAATACAAAAATGAGTTCCTTGTATGTATTAACTAGAACCGTCTACTTAATAACTTGATCTCTTATACTTAGAAGTAACAGAAGAATCTTCTAACAATCTAGAAGCCATATAAACATGCTACTAACGAAACTTGATCTTTCATACGTGAAGCAACGTGAAAAGCCTTCTAACATTCTAGAAGCAATTTAAAGCATGTTGCTACAACTTGATCTATTGAACATAGAACAAATATAGAAATCTTCTAGCAATATAGAAGTAATATAACATGCTGCTAATAAGAACTTGATCTTTTATAAAAGCAACATAGAATTCTTCTAACATTCCTAGTAGCAAAATAACATGTTACTAACAAAACTTCTAAAAATGGGTTCTTTTGCAACGCATAACATATAAATTATAAAGTTTGATTCTTTTAACATACTAATCTCAAAATGAGTTTTAACATGCTATCATCAAAAATGTGTTCTATTAACATACTAAGCCCAAAATGGGATCTTTAATATACTAACTTCAAAAATGAGTTCTATTAACATACAAACCCCAAAATGGATTCTTTAACATACTAACTTAAAAAATGAGTTCTTTTAACATACTAACCCCAAAATGAGTTCTATTAACATACTAACCCCAAAAGGGGTTCTTTTTTTAACTAGAGTTATTCATACATCAATAGATTAGCTTGTTGTGAACTAGGAAGTACACATACAACAAAGATCACTTCCTTTTATGAACTAGAGTTATTAATACATCAAAAGATTACCTTTTTGTCAACTAGAAACTACACATACAATAAAGATCACTTATTTTATGAGCTAGAGTTATTCATACATCGAAAGATCACCTTTCTGTAAACTAGAAACTACATATACAACAAAGATCACTTCTTTTATGAACTAGAGTTATTCATACATCAAAAGATTACCCTTTTGTGAACTAGAAACTACACATACAACAAAGATCACTTTTTTTCTGAACTAGCTATTCATACATCAAAAAATTACCTTTTTGTGAACTAGAAACTACACATACAACAAAGATCACTTCTTTTATGAACTAGAAGTTCTACATACATCAAAAAGTCTATTTTTTATGAACCACTAGAAGTTCTACAAATAACAAGAGTTCTACATACAAGAAATAGAATTTGAGAAGACCCCCACCTTTTTACTATGTAGGAATAACTTGCCTTAGCTTTCCTTCTCCTTCCCCCTAGATTCTACTACAACCTACAAATGAGAACTCTGTAGCGCCCCGATTTCCATATACTGGAAAACCGAGACAGGAGCCAAGACATTTTCTTCAATTAGTCACAATACACAGAAAAACAGGAGAATTTAAAACTTTTTATTCAACACCCAATGTATTACAAATCTGAATACTATACAACTGCAATACCTTACAATAGAGTTACAATATTACCTTTACATTCCCGAGTATTACAACCTTCAACATCTTACATCAGAGTACAAGGAATGAAGAACAACACTTGGTAACTCTCACTTGAGTACTTCTCAACTAATAGATAATCCATATACATGTTACAGCGGAACTAACATGACATTGACTCCTTGCTTTCCTTGCCTTGAGTCCTCCTGAATCTCGCCCTTATACTTCGGCGATCCAGTACCTATGAAAGTGGGGACGTCAGTATTCACTGACGCTTAAAGGCTGATAACAAAGCAGCGAATCTCCCAAACAACATACAAAACATGACAATGGTGTTGGTGTAGTTTAAGTGTTCGTGAGTGCTATGACTAGACTCTAATGCGATATTTAACTAGAACTAGGATGCTCCTATTCTAATGTCAGCGAGTCTCCGAAGCAACATGCAGCCCATACTACATGCGACCCCATCTCAAGCCGTTTCTCCATATATAGGGATTTGAACCCGCGTTATGAATTCTAATTGTACACAACCTGTTCCTGACAGATACAACGTGACTAATGAGGTTGCAGACGTGGTCAAGTCCCACTAATGCAGTTCGCCAGTGGTGTCCATGTTTGCCACTGCTACCCGGCTAACCGGACCTCACTCAAAATCCAGACGAACCCATTGTATCGGGCTTCGTTCTAAAATCCAAAATCATAGGGTCTTGCAAGCGCAGGGTAGCGCGAAGCCTACCTCGTGGCACCCCTGGGGTCTCGCAAGCGCAGGACTGCACAATGCATCCTGTGGCACCCCCAGCCACGGGACTTCAGGAATTAACAGTGCGAGATACGCACCCCGTGTTCGCAACTCGTGAGACGCCACCGTACGTATCCCTTTGATGGGAAGGTACAACCCAATATCACCACCTAAGGCCTGCCTCAAAGGATAAGTTGGTCGTAAGGCGCCCCCTACAACCAACTCCTCTCTTTTCGGCAAGGGTCTAAGTAAAATGATCCTTATAATTCACTACCTTAATGATGAACCTGACTCGAACAATCCTAGGGATGACAATATTATAAACACAACATGCTAGGCCTTAAATTAGACTTCGCAAGACAACTCTACTAGGCAGCTCAACCTAGACCTACCAGAATCCCTCAGGATCCGGTTCCTGGCCTATCGATCCAAGACCCCGGCAATGCGAACATACATGCATGCCACTACCCTGAACTTGGATTCCGTCTATACTCCGGTCCTCGATCAACCTACCCCGGTTAAGATTCGACGGTACACAAGGAGTGACTCCTCCACAGTTCCTTAGGGGTAAGAAAACATATGTTTTGATGGTCGATAGCCCCTAGGGTGGTAATATCACCCTAGACGAGCACAACGAACTGTGTACTATCTAACAAGCTATATACGAGTAACAACCACATACGAGCCCATAAGCTACGTATGAAATAATAGCTACCTACGAGCCAGGCGGGCCTCGTAGGAGATAACAACGTACATACCAGCCAAATAAGCTGCGTATGAGACCAACAGCTACGCACGGGCCGGTCGAGCCGCGTACGAGACAACAGCCTACATACGAGCCAAATAAACCACGTATGAGACCCACAGCTACATACGGGCCAGTCGAGCCACGTACGAGCACAACCATATGCAAACAACCATACAAGTAATCAACCTAGAAGCAACCAAACGTGCTTACTAGCAAACTTGATCTTATTATTAGAAGCAACAGAAGAATCTACTAATAGTCTATGATCGGTATTCTACCAATGAAAAACCGAAGGTGATATAACAACCTTTATCAAACTAACTATTTCTTGTGATCTTCCCAATCCTTATTACCCCTACGGATGAGGAATGTCCCCATGATAGGGTCTAATTCTAATTTGAACCTCACACAATAGAACTCACGGTTTCCTTTCAAAACGAACTAGAACAACATAAAACCTACGTTCGTTCAATATTCCACTAGGATGCTACACTATACTCTTCAAGCATGTGGGGGCTCTCTACTAACATTAACTACAACAAGGTAGTTGTCATTACAATTTCAACATGATTCTTTCCTTATTACTCCAACCTATAGCACTTTAAGCATGGCATACAATTGCAAGCATCTACCTACGACAATCTAATTATGGTACATAACATAACCACCCACCACAATACTCCTAAGTACGAATATGATTTAAGCATGTGCTTATATCAAGCTTAAGCATGAATAATCACTATGATCTAAACATGAAGTTTACTATAGTCAAGCAAGGTTACAACTTGAGCGTGAATACTTACTACTTAGAGTATATATCTCTACTACCACCTTAAGCATAGATCTTCATTACTTAACATGGTTAACCATCACAACCCAAGCATGGATATGTAATTAGCGTTAACCTACAACATTCCTAAACATGAATTATAACTCTTACAATATTCTAAGCATGAATTATAACTCCTACAACATTCTAAGCATGGTAGATTAATTCCTACCTTAATCTAAACATGGCATTTGTTAAACGTGAGTATCTTCTAGCTCGATCTTGAACAATATTTAGGCACGAACATACACTACTTATGCATGGATATCATTTAAGCATGAATGTCTACTAACTAAGCATGAACATCCTTATGCATGAGCATCTACTAACTTAAGCATGAGTGCCATTAAGCATGAACACCTACTAACTTAAGCATGAATATTTAGCATGAACACCTTCTATGAATAACATTTATTATGAACATATACCTATCTAAGCATGGATATCATCTAAACATGAATGTCTACTAACTAAGCATGAATATTTAGCATGAACGTCTACTATGAATGACATTTAGTATGAACATATACTTATCTAAGCATGGGTATCATCTAAGCATGAATGTCTACTAACTAAGCATGAACACCATTATGCATGAGCATCTACTAACTTAAGCATGAATGTCATTACCTACTAACTTAAGCATGAGTATTTATTTAACCTAGCATGGTATACAACTTTCCTACAATCATCTATGTATAGATAAATTAATCTAGCATGGTATACAACTTTCCTACAATCATCTAAGTATAGATAATTTAATCTAGCATGGTATACAACTTTCCTACAACCATCTAAGTGTAGATAAATTAATCTAGCATGGTATACAACTTTCCTACAATCATCTAAGTGTAGATAAATTAATCTAGCATGGTATACAACTTTCCTACAATCATCTACGTATAAATAAATTAATCTAGCATCGTATACAACTTTCCTACAATCATCTAAGTGTAGATAAATTAATCTAGCATGGTATACAACTTTCCTACAACCATCTAAGTGTAGATAAATTAATCTAGCATGGTATACAACTTTCCTACAACATCTAAGTGTAGATAAATTAATCCAGCATGGTATACAACGTTCCTACAATATCTAAGTGTAGATAAATTAATCCAGCATGGTATACAACGTTCCTACAATCATCTAAGTGTAGATAAATTAATCTAGCATGGTATACAACTTTTCTACAATATCTAAGTGTAGATAAATTAATCTAGCATGGTGTACAACTTTCCTACAATCATCTAAGTATAAATAAATTAATCTAGCATGGTATACAACTTTCCTACAACATCTAAGTGTAGATAAATTAATCTAGCATGGTATACAACTTTCCTACAATCATCTAAGTGTAAATAAATTAATCTATCATGGTATACAACTTTCCTACAATCATCTAAGTGTAGATAAATTAATCTAGCATGGTATACAACTTTCCTACAATCATCTAAGTATAAATAAATTAATCTAGCATGGTATACAACTTTCGTACAATCATCTAAGTATAAATAAATTAATCTAGCATGGTATACAACTTTCCTACCATCATCTAAGTATAGATACTTACTTCAATATAATCATAACCATCCATTTAATATTCATGTGCATCTACTACAATTTAATTAAACACAACATCTACTACAACATAACATCTACTACTAAAACTCCTACTAAAATCTTTATCTAAACATAAACATCTACTACTAAACTACTTTATTTTAACACATAAGCATCTACTACTACTTTTATAAAAACATAAACATTTCTACAATTTTGTGTAGACATCTACTACGACTATTTTATTTGGAACATACACATCTACTACTACTACTTTATTTTAACCATAAGCATCTACCAAAATTTTACATAACATAAACATCTACAACTACTTCATTTTAACATCCACTACTACTACTTTATTTGAAACATACACATCTACTACTACTACTTTATTTAAATATAAAACGTCTACTACTTAAATATCTACTAAATCTTTATAAGCATCTATTTCTTATTATTACTTGTGATCATAAAAAGAGATCTTTTTAATTATTCTACAACTAGTGATTTAGATTAGTTTCTTTTTCATAATTAGAATTAACATCTACAATGGGTTCTTTCTTACTTAAGATTATAAAGGAAAAATAAACAATAATAAAATAAGGTAAGAACCCTCCATTTTGGTTCAACCAACACGTGCTTTCTTTCTAGTCCAAAGTTCAATGTATGTCCTACAACCAAAATGGTTGTATACAAGGTCCATATGCTTTATGTATGAGTTCACATTCAAGTCCTACAACCCCAAATGGTTGTATGTACAAGTCCATATGCATATGTCATTTTAGTCCAATTAATAAACACAAAACAACTACTACTACTACAAAGATTCAATCTTTATGTTTATTTAGCACTACCATTTGTTTCCATTTCATTTTATATGATTATTACCTTTAACATTCACAAACATACAAAATAAGAACCACATACAACAATACTATCACAACAAACCATCCCAAAAAGAACGAAAGAAAACAAAACAAGGAAGGTAAGGAGAAGAAGAAACCAAAACATCAATTCAAACAACAAAAAGAAGGTGGAAAACCCCCACCTAAATTTCTTTGTTGGAAGAACTTGCTAGCTAAACTTCACCTTCCCCTAAGCTCCTATGAAAGCTTCTAAAACCTACAAAACAAAACTCTCAAGTTAAAGGTGGGTTCTCTCTTTCTTTTCCTTTCCTTTCTTTTGTTTTGTAAAAATGAGACAAGTGGAGAAGGAGGGGATATTTATAGGTGGAGAGAAGGGTGGAGAGTGCAAAATTGCACTCAACAATATGCACAAAACCCCCCTAAAGAAGCAATCCGGTCATGGCCTAGGTGAGGGAGGGGTAAGTGTAGGGTATGGCCTAGAAATAAGGTGGAAGCATGGTAAAAAGATAAGGTTTCTAGAAGGGGTTTTTACTTAATCTCCTCATGCATACAAAAAAAACCCTAGATTAAGCCTCCTAATCAAACCCTAACCATCTAATTAGGTTGTCATGACAAGATTAGTGCCTTGTCCAAGAGTACATACTACACATTTTGTATAATGTACTAATTTGGTACAATACAATGTGTGTATATGTGTATGAATGTGTATACCAAAAATCCTTATATAATTCTCATAAAATAGTTTAATTTGAAAATAATAATAAAATAAGTTTTAATTTAATGTACTTCGGATGTACACCGACCGATATATGCGCGTAGACAGTGTTTGTGGACAAACCGGAAAAAATCACCAAAATAATTGATTTTGGAATTAAAACAAAATGATAATAAAATAATAATAAAATAATAATAAAATAGTAATTTATACAAGGTAATATCCGTCCGGGATATTACAATCTCTCTTGTTAGAAATTCTCTCTTTCTTTTGCTTCTCTATGGGGGTGTTGGGGGGGGGGGGGGGGGGCTATTTATAGAAAATGAGAGAGAGTGAGTGTATAAGAGGGTGAGTGTATGAATTAGGGTTGGGCACCCATTGCCTTGGGATATTTGGCCGGCCACTATGGGTAAGGAAGAGGGGTGAGGGTGATTGTAACCCCTGTTTTCCTAAAACATGTATTTCTGGATATTTTCGTTATTTAAAATTTTTGCAAATTATTTTCTTTTGGTTTTCAAATTATTTTGTCAAAATATATTTTTACTCTTCTATTAAAAATCTATTTTCAATCAATAATTTTATTTGTAACTATTTCCTATGATTTTTATACAAATTTTACTACTACTACTACTGCTACTACTACTACTACTACTACTACTACTACTATTATTATTATTATTATTATTATTATTATTATTATTATTATTATTATTGTTGTTGTTGTTTTTATTGTTATTGTTATTGTTTTTATTATTATTATTGGTATTTCTATAAAATCATAAATAGTATATTTTATTTGTTATTTTATTCTAAAACCCTATAATTTTCTTAATGGATTTTTAAACCCATTTTAATCCTATTCTTTTGTACCCAATATTTAAACCCATTACCAATACCCAAACCCACTTAACAACTACCCTGTTAACATTAACCCTACCCATTACCCATTTTAAATAAACCCCAAATCCCATTTATATCATACCCAAACCCATTAACAACCACAACCCATTTAATAACCCGATAGCTCCCTATACCCAAACCCGTTATTACCTTTTCCCCTATAACTGCACCCTTCAGCCGTCTTTCCCCCTACACCTAACCCTAAAACTTTCCCTGCCTATATTTAAACACATGCACCGTTTCATATTCCTCTCCCCTGTGCTTCCCCCTAGCCACCTGCACCCGATCCCCATCTTCCCCAAGCTTCTCTCCGCACCCATCATTCCCTGGTTCCCTCCCATTTGTGCACCCCCGACGCAACCTCCTGCGTCACGTTCAGCAGTGCCGAGCACCAATAGCCGTCGCTCAGCCTCCTCGACCTCGGCAGCACCTCCGCCTCCTCGACCTTGGCAGCACCTCCACAGCGCGACCTCCCGTCGCACCGTCTCCCTCCAGCATCCACAACGACAACCTCCCCCCTTTCGACTTCAGTCCGAGCCGGAGTGTGCTCCCCGCACTGTGATCCTTCCGACAACAGCCCCCGGCCTGTCTCCTTGCCGTCGCCAAGCACACTTTCCTGCCTTCTCCCGATGCCGGCAGCCTAGCCTACCGTTGTGCTGCTCCTGGCTGTCGCCCTCACCGCTGTGTTGACCCCGTCCGCCATGTCCCCTGACCGACATCGTTGTCCCCGGGGGCAGAGCTCACTTTTTTTTGTGGACTCTTGGTTATTTGATTGTGAACCGTCGACCATCGTGATCATCTTGATCATCATGATCATGTCCCTTGGTTTTGATTCTGGCTATCCATTGGATCTTGATCATCATGCTTGATTGGATGTGGGCCGTCGACCTCCTCTTTATCATCTGATTGGATCATAGCCGTCCGATCTCTTCTTGAACGTTACGATCATGACGATCATTAATTTCCTTTGATCGTAGCCATTCGATCGATCGGTCTTGATCTTCATCATTATCTGTACCATCAAGAAAATCTAACCGTCCGATCTGGTCCGATCATCTTGATCTTGATCTTCGATCAGAGTCCTCCGATCTAATCTGATCGCCTTGATCTCTTGATCTGTTGATCTCAGTCGTCTGTTCGTGTTCGTGATCTATTGTTCCTTGTGTTCGTGATTGGTTCATGATTTGATCATTGAGTTCGTGCCCGAGAATCCGTTCTAGTTATTTTTGATCTTGTGTTGTTCTCGTCGTCTTTCAGGCAAGTAACTTGTACTGAAATTCCTTTGTATGATACAAGTCATAAATTTCGCTTGTAGTGTAGTTGGGTTCTAGAAACAAATCGTGTGTGATGTATGATTAATGAGTTTGTCTCTATAGTGACATTTGACCATAGTTGACACATGACATAAAAATCTGACAAGAAACAACTTAGGTTTTGCCCGTTCTTGATTTGATCATGTATGTGGGATTTTGTGAGAATTTGGGTATTTGTTGAGATCCATGTGATAGACTTGTTTTAGATATGTTAATTACCCTATTTCATGATGTTTGGACACTTGGTTGACTTGATTTTATGTTTGGTTGTGTTTAGATTAAGTTTCGTTGGATCTATGTTGATTTTGGTTTTTAAGGAAATTATGTATTTTGCTGATAATCTGTCTTGATCAGTAATTTATACCATATTAAAGTCAGAATCTTAATTTCAGTATAAAACATGATTTGTAGAGAAATTAGTCTTATTTCCAACCCCTCTAACCTTTCTCGATTTCATTTTCGTATGTGTGAGATATGACTGTTTTACTACAAAGGTGTAGATCAATTCAAGATTTTGTTTCATGATGATTTTGATAACTAAATTATTTTGATACGTGTGCTACACATATTATTTTGATCTGAAACTTTGGTCAGCAATTCTATTTCTATCTAGGGATTACCCAGAATTTTGGTGCATTCTATTGATGAGTTTTACATACCATTTCATGCTTGTTTATAAAACTATTCTTGCTGTATTTTTCTCGCTGTTCTGTAAAGAAGTGTATTTACATCCTAGTTCCTTTTCCTGTATGAAAAATATTTATGAATATGAAAGTTAGAATATTTTATCTATTTTCATATCCCTTTGGCAGATTTGGATTTTGTTTCACTGTTTGCGAGATATTACAGTTTTCGTACAGCAATATTGGGAATTCCAAATTTGTCAAACTACTGTTTCTTGATGTTTTCTAAATTTTGTTGGCTCAGCTAATTTTACTAGAAAATTATGAAACATTATATTCTAATACTAGACTTATAGGGGAATAAACCAGACTTTTTGTGGATTTATTTAATGAGTTTTCATGCTGTTTTCCTGCTATGGAATACGATTTCCTGATTTCTGGCTGAACGTATTTTTCGGATTCGAATTAGTTCTGACTCATGTTTTTCTGAAACACTATATGACTTATATGTATTCGCTGAATTCGGGTAGAAGTCTATTTTCTAGATTCTCCGACAAATTCTAATTTGGATTACTGTGGTAACGGGAATCACAGTTTTAGTACTGTACTGTCATGCTGTCCTCAATATGAACATACACTGTTTTGCTCGTTTATGTGACTGTCTATCATCTATGCGTGCTTATTTGTTACCCTAGACCTGATACTGATTATACTAGGTTAGGTTGACACTGTTTCATGCTTATACATGCCTGTTTGAGAATAATAATAAATAATCAAGCTGGGGTTTTAATGGGAAAGATCTTGTAGTGGATAGTGCAGAAACGTGTACTCGGAAGGAGACTTGTGTTGCCTGTATTACATGTTTACCGATTAAGTTACCGATCAAGTTTACCGATCAAGTTACCGACAAGTTAATATTCTGTTACCGATCAAGTTAACGATCAAGTTTACCGATCAAGTTTACCGATCAAGTTACCGATCAAGTTTACCGACCAAGTTATGTGATTCTGTGAATACCCGAGTACACTGCCCTGTATGGACCCCTATAAAATCTAAAGCAAAACTGTTTGTTGTAGCAACCATGTAGTAAAAGCTGTGATGCATGAAGTGCTACATAGATAATAATCACTACACAACTTGATGCATGACACTTGAACATGATACATGCTTACTTGATACTTGATCCTTGACACATGTTACGTGTACTTGTACTTGTTCACTTGACACTTAATACATGCCACTTGTACTTCTTCATCTTGCCATGCTAGTATTCTATTTTGTTATTATGTATATTTCATGTTATTAGTTAGTTTTCCCCATGTACTTGTATCCTGCATTACAAGCGGCCCGTAACTTGCAATTGACGAGTATCTTGTTTTCTCTTTTTCTCTTTCCTGCAATTTATTAAATTGCAGATTTTGAAGATCTGCTGCCAGATGGAATAGGCGAGATGAGATATTAGTTGCTGGAGCTCTTGCTACATTTATTTATTTTCCTGTTATTCATGAATAATTGTATCTGCTACTTGGATTTATTTTGTACTTGGGCGATGTGACCCAAGGATTATTAACTGGTACAGATCTGGTTTATTTGAGAATTATAAATTTGTTTCAAGTAAATTTGTTGGTACCTTGATTCGATTATACATGCTTGGTTGATTCTTTTGCTTCCGACTCTGTAAATCCTTGTAAAATGTTGTAAAGATTCTTGAACAGCTTCTGGATGATGAAAATCATTCGCTGGGCCAATGTTACGTGCTCGTATTCCGTATTTTTGGGAAGCGGGGCGTGACAAGATTTTTAGTGGTATCAGAGCACCAAGTTTGGCTAATGTATTAGTTGCCTAATATATTAGACAAGCTTGTCTCGTACAGGGATCAGCATAACTTTTCACTAACCATGCATGCATAAATGAATCTTAACCAACATTGATTTGGATACTAGTCTTATTCCATTCATTTTATCCCTTCTTATTCGATTTCCGTGATTCCTTTTTTCTTTCGTCTCTTTTAGTCGTTCTTATTTGTTGATTTCTTGTTGGGTATCAATTCAGTCTTTGGTACCCATATTGTTTTGATTTTGGTGCTATCCATTCTTTTTATTCCTTTTTGATTCGTTGATCGGCATGTCTGCCACTTTGATTTCTGAGCAGCAGAAGCGTGGTGGGCCCATAACCCATAGGTCCCATGATCCTCTTGTTGCTTCTCCCCCTGTGTATTGTTTGCTTCTCTCCATTCCTTGTATTTATTCTCATCTGTTGACTCATGATTAGATTCAATTCCTCTCTGTCCATTCTCTTTTCTAGTTCTACATACTCCCTATCTTGTTTTGTTATCTTGTGCTGTTCCTTCCTTCTGATATTGTTTAATCCCTTTCCTTGCACCCCATTTGGCATCATTGTTACCCACTTCTTTCTTTTTTCTGGCTTTGCCACTGCTTTGTTCCTTTCCCTTTTACCCTCTGTTTTGTTACCGTTCCCCAAGTTTGTTTGCTTTTGGCTTGTCCTATGTACCGCCTAAGCAAATTTCGAAGACAAAATTTTGTTGTAAGGTGGGTAGGATTTGTAACCCTTGTTTTCCTAAAAAATGTATTTTTGTGTATTTTCTGTATTTAAAATTTTGGCAAATTATTTTTTTCGGTTTTCAAATACTGTTTTCAAAATATATTTTTACTCTTCTATTAAAAATCTATTTTCAATCAATAATTTTATTTGTAACTATTTCCTATGATTTTTATACAAATCTTACTATTGTTACTACTACTATTATTATTATTGTTATTATTATTATTATTATTATTGTTGTTGTTGTTGTTGTTGTTGTTATTGTTATTGTTTTTATTATTATTATTGGTATTTCTATAAAATCCTAAATTGTATATTTTATTTGTTATTTTATTCTAAAACCATATAATTTTCTTAATGGATTTTTAAACCCATTTTAATCCTATTCTTTTGTACCCTATATTTAAACCCATTACCAATACCCAAACCCACTTAACAACTACCTTGTTTACATTAACCCATACACGTTACCCATTTTAAATAAACCTCAAACCCCATTTATATTAGACCCAAACCCGTTAACAACCTTAACCCATTTAATAACCCGATAGCTCCCTATACCCAAACCCGTTATTACCTTTCCCCTACACCCGCACCCTTCAGCCGTCTTTCCCCCTACACCTAACCCTAAAACTTCCCCTACCTATATTTAAACCCATGCACCGTTTCTTATTCTTCTCCCCTGTGCTTCCCCCTAGCCTCCTGCACCTGATCCCCATCTTCCCCGAGCTTCTCTCCGCACCCATCGTTCCCTGGTTCCCTCCCATGTGTGCACCCCCGACGCAACCTCCCGCATCGCGTTGTAGCGCTGAACGCTAATAGCCGTCGCTCAGCCTCCCCGACCTCGGCAGCACCTCCACAGCGCGACCCCCCGTTGCACCGTCTCCCTCAAGCGTCCACAGCGATAACCTCCCACCTGCCGACTTCAGTCCGAGCTGCATTGCGCTCCCCGTGCTGTGATCCTTCTGACAACAGCCCCCAGCCTGTCTCCCTACCGTTGCCATGCACACTTCCCCACCTTCTCCCGATGCCGACAGCCCAACCCGTCGTCGTGCTGCCCCTGGCTGCCACCCTCACCGCTGTGCCAACCCCGTCCACTGTGTCCCCTGGCAGACGTCGCTGTCCCCGGGGCCGAAGCTTACTGTTTTTTTGTGGACTCTTGGTTATTTGATTGTAAGCTGTTGATCGTCGTGATCATCTAGATCATCATGATCATGTCCCTTGGTTTTGATTCTGGCTGTCCATTAGATCTTGATCATCATGCTTGATTGGATGTGGGCTGTCGATCTCCTCTTGATCATCCGACTGGATCCTATACGTCCGATCCCTTCTTGATCGTCACAATCATGATGATCACCAATTTTCTTTGATCGCAGCCGTTCGATCGATTGATCTTGATCTTCATCATTATCTGCACCATCAGGGAAATCTGACCGTCCGATCTGATCCAATCATCTTTATCTTGATCTTCGATCAGAGTCGTCCGATCTGATCCGATCGCCTTGACCTCTTGATCTTTTGATCTCAGTTGTCTGATCATGTTCGTGATCTGTTGTTCCTTATGTTCGTGATTGGTTCGTGATTCGATCATTGAGTTCGTGCCTAGGAATCCGTTCTCATTATTCTTGCGCTTGTGTTGTTCTCGTCGTCTTTCAGGCAAGTAACTTGTACTCAAATTTCTTTGTATGATACAAGTCATAAATTCCGCTTGTTGTGTAGTTTGGTTCTAGAGACAACTCATGTGTGACGTATGATTGATAAGTTTGTCTTTACAGTGAAATTTAACCATAGTTGACTCACGACACAAAAATATGACATAAAATAACTTAGGTTTTGCCCGTTCTTGATTTGATCATGTATGAGGGATTTTGTGAGAATTTGGGTATTTGATGAGATCCATGTGATAGACTTGTTTTAGATATGTTAATTACCCTATTTCATGATGCTTGGATACTTGGTAGACTTGATTTCATGTTTAGTTGTGTTTGGATTAAGTTTCGTTGGATCTATGTTGATTTTAGTTTGTGAGGAAATTCTGTATTTTGCCGATAATCTGTCTTGATCAGTAATTTAGACCATATCAAGGTCAGAATCTTAATTTCAGTATAAAACATGATTTGTAGAGAAATTTGTCTTCTTTCTAAACCCTTTGACCTTGCTCGATTTCATTTTCGTATGTGTGACATATGACAGTTTTACTATAGAGGTGTAGATCAATTCCAGATTTTGTTTCTTGATGATTTTGATGACTAAATTATTTTGATACATGTGCTACATATATTTTTTGATCTGAAACTTTGGTCAGTATTTTTATGTCTATCTAGGGATTACCCAGAATTTTGGTGGATTTTATTGATGAGATTTACATACCGTTTCATGCTTGTTTATAAAACAATTCTTGCTAGATTTGTCTCGTTGTTCTGTAAAGAAGTGTATTTTTACCCTAGTTCATTTTCCTGTATGAAAAATATTTATGAAATATGAAAGTTATTTTAATTTGTCTATTTTCATCTCCCTTTGGAGGATTTGGATTTCCTTTTACTGTTTGTGAGATATTACAGTTTTCGTACAGCAGTGTTGGGATTCCAGATTTGCCAAACTACCGTGTTTTGATATGTTCTAAATTTTGTTGGCTAAGCTAATTTTACTGAAAAATTATGAAACTTTATATTCTGATACTAGACTTATAGGGAAATTTTCCAGATTTTTCGTGGATTTATTTAATGAGTTTTCATGCTCTTGAATACGATTTCCTGATTTCTGGCTGAACGTATTTTCTGGATTTGAATCAGTTTTGACTCATGTTTTTCTGAAACACTATATGACTTATATGTATTCGCTGGATTCAGCTAGAAGTCTATTTTCTAGATTCTCTGACGGATTCTAATTTGGATTTCTGTGGTAACGGGAATCACTGTTTTAGTACTGTACTGTCATGCTGTCCTGAATATGAACATACACTGTTTTGCTCGTTTATGTGACTGTCTATCATCTATGCATGCTTATTTGTTACCCTAGACCTGATACTGATTATATTAGGTTAGTTTGACACTGTTTCATGCTTATACATGCCTGTTTGAGAATAATAATAAATAATAAAGTCGGGGTCTTAATGGGAAAGGTCTAGTAGTGGATGGTGCAGTAACGTGTACTCGGAAGGAGACTTGTGTTTCCTGTATAAAATGTTTACCAATCAAGTTACCGATTAAGTTTAACGATCAAGTTACGGATCAAGTTAATATTCTGTTACCAATCAAGTTACCGATCAAGTTTACCGATCAAGTTACCGATCAAGTTACCGATCAAGTTTACCGACCAAGTTCTGTAATTCTGTGAATACCCGAGTACACTGCCCTGTATGGTCCCCTGTGAAAATATAAAGCGAAACTTTTTGTTGTAACAACCATGTAGTAAAACCTGGGATGCAAGAAGTGCTACCTAGATAGTAATTACTACAAGACTTGATATATGACACTTGAACATGATATATGCTTACTTGATACTTGATCCTTGACACATGTTACCTGTACTTGATACTTGTTCACTTGACACTTGATACATGCCACTTGTACTTGTTCATCTTACCATGCTAGTATTCTATTATGTTATCATGTATATTTTATGTCATTTGTTAGTTTTCCCCAAGTACTTGTATCCTGCATTACAAGCGGCCTGTAACTTGCAATTGATGGGTACCTTATTTTCTCTTTTTCTTTTTTCTTTAATTTATTAAATTGCAGATTTTGGAGATCAACTGCCAGATGGAATTGGCGAGATGAGATATTAGTTGCTGGAACTCTTGTACATTTATTTATTTTCCTGTTATTCATGAATAATTGTATTTGCTACATGGATATTTATTTTGTACTTGGGCGATGTGACCCAAGGATTATTAACTGGTTCAGATCTGCTTTATTTGAGAATTATAAATTTGTTTCAAGTAAATTTGTTGGTATCTTGATTCGATTATACATGCTTGGTTAATTCTTTTGCTTCCGACTCTGATTATTCTTTTGAAATATTGTAAAGATTCTTGAACAGCTTATAGATGATAAAAATCATTTGCTGGGCCAATGTTACGTGCTTGTATTCCGTATTTTTGGAAAATGGGGCGTGACAGTGATTGTAAGTGAGTTGGCTTAGACAAGAAGGAACGACACCTATTAATTCAATTTGTATTTCTATTATTTATAAAATCTATGTTTATCCCTCCAAATAAATCCTAGCCATTCATCTTTGATCAATCATGTCAAAAATAAAGATATTTTTGTCTAGAACACATACTACAAGATTTGTACAGATGTACGAAATCGATACAATACGTATACGTATATACTAATATATATATCATAGTTTTAATTTTTCAAACCAATTAATCTGTAAAAGAATAACTTAATTCAGAGAATAAAAATAAAATAATAATATAAATAAATTTTATTATCGGTTCGGAAGATTTCAGTACCAAATTGATGTAATACGGATACATACAAACTAGTATATATATACAGATAATGTTTATTAATTAAACTGAGTAATATCCCCCAAAAATATTTCAATTCTGAAAATAAAAATAAATAATTATTTTTAATATTAGACCGGGATATTATTGATATTTTCTCAAAAATGCATATTACATGATTTTGTACAAGTACACAAAATCCATACAATACATATATACTTACTAGTATATATATACAAACAATGATTATTTATTAAAACTATGTAATTTCTATAAGAATATTTTAATTTTAAAAATAATAATAATACAAATATAATATCCGACCGGGATATAATATAACCATTGATGATTGTGTTATGTTTCCTCTCCGCTAGCATCGTTCTGAGGACAGAACGATTCTAAGGAGGGAGTGATGTAACACCCCGCAAAATAGCTTATAACTATTTTGCATTATAATCGGGTACAGTTTAGAATTGCCCGCGATTATGTATTTTCTTAATAATAATTTTATAAACAACTTTTTTTTAAATTCAATCTATATTATTTTAAGTATGTAGATAAATTCAATTTTATGTACAGTTTATATATGTATATATAAGATTTGATCGTACTGGATCGTATATGATATACGATCTATAATTACCTTGAGTGTGAATACGATCGTGTATATGTTATAATTTAAATATTTAAATGTATTTTGCTATGAAAATGCATATTAATTTGAATTGTAAATAATCATACAATGTTTTTCATTCGGGTTAGAGTTTGCTTAACCTCGGGTTAGAGTACTTTGACCTTAACCTAGGGTTAGAAAACCTAACCTAGGGTTAGGAACCCTACTTCTAGATGAAATGAGATGAGATTGGGTGAGATCTTGATGAGATCTAAAGGCTCAAAATATGCCAAGTTTGTGGTGGAAAATGAGCATGAGAAATTGCTAGGAAGTTTCCTAGGACTAAGTTTACTCAATCTATACCCTCCATCACACTCACCCCTCACCTCTTAATCTCCACCCTCCACCTATCCATACCCAATTTCTGGCCTACCCTCGTCCCCTCTCTCTGCATTCCTATTTAAACCTCAACTCTCTCATTCTTCATTCATTTATCATTTAGGTTCTTCAGGAAAAAAAAGGTTTCATTTGTTATACTTTGGAGCATTGGAGGAGAAGCAAGCTAGAGGAAGTTGTAAGATTTCATCTTTCCAAACTCAAAAATCTCGGGTGGGTGTTCTCAAACTCTAATCTAGTTATTTCCGTTTCCTTGTGTATGTGATGTTGTAAGCTTAAGAATTCCTGGCATGCAAATGACTTAGAATTTGATCATGAAATTTTTGTGGCATGTTCTAGGATGAGTTCAAAGCATCCTCTAATTTTTTCATATTTTTCTAAGTTTGTTACGCTCCGCTTTTCAAAAAGAATACAGAATACGGATACGCGACAAAAGCCCAGCGAATGATTTTCATCATCCATTAGCTGTCGAAGAATCTTTACAACATTCACAAGAATAATCAGAGTCAGAAGCAAAAGTATCAACCAACATGCACATATGAACCAAATACCAACAAGAATACTTGAAACCAAATACATTAATCTCAAATAGTTATGATCTGAATAAAACAGATATTCTGGATCACATTGCCCAAATACAAGAATAAATCCAAGTATCAAAATACGATTGTTCAAGAAAGCTACAAGAAATAATAACAATAAGATTCAGCACTAATACTTCATGTCACCAATACCGTCTGGAACCCGTTCTCAAAAATCTGCAATTCAACAATTACAGGGAAGAGGAAAAGAGAAAAAAGTACCTGTCAATTGCAAGTTACGGGTCGCTTGTAATGCAGGATACAAGTACATGGGGAAAACTAACTAATAGCATGGGATAAGCATGATGTCAAAATAAACAACTAGCATGGCAAGGGGATCAAGTGTAAATGGCATGAATCAAGTGTAAGGTAAACAAGTATCAAGTGTCAAGTATCATGTAATCATGTATCAAGTGTCATGTATCAAGTATCATATAAACCAGTCTCATGTATCATGTAGTCAAGTGTCAAGCAAGTATGTATCATGTTCAAGTGTCATATATTAAGTCTTGTAGTTATTACTATCTAGGAAGCACTTCATGCAGCCCTCCTTACATGGTTTCTACAACAAACAGTTTTCCTTTAGATTTCATAGTGGACCATAGAGGGCAGTGTACTCAGGGACAAGCTCTAAGTAAACAAGTATCAAGCTCCAAGTAACCAGATAAACAAGCTCCAAACAAGCTCCACATAACCAAATAACAAGCTCCAAACAAGCTCCAAATACCCAAAATATATCAAGCTTTGTGTCAAGTGTGCAAGTGCAAGTAATCACGTGTCAAGCTCCAAAAATCCAAATATATCAAGCTCCAAATATCATGTAGGATCAATAGATCCCCTTTCGAGTATACGTTTCTAAATTATCCACTATTAGATCTTTTCCTTAAACCCGACTTGGTTATTTATTATCAATGTCAAACAAACATGTAGGTGTACAAAATATAACAAGAATAACATGGTAGATCATGTAACAAGTTCAAGTTGCAAGACAAACATGTATGGGTACAAAATAACTCATAAAGGAATAAAATTACCATGTCTCTAGTTCAGGACAGCAAGACCATACTGTAGTAAAACAGTGATTCCCAATGTTACAAGCATGCAAATCTGAATCCGTTAAGACGTCTAGAAAATAGACTCCCAACCAAATCCAGAGAATATAGATCAGTCATATATTAATTCACAAAAGCATAGCCCAAAACTGATTTGAATACAGAAAACACGTTCAGCCAGAAATTAGGAAAACGAATTCAAAAGCAAGAAAACAGCATGAAAACATCATAATAAATTCCAAGAAAAATCTGGGGTATTCCCCTATCTGTCTAGCATCAAAACATAAAGTTTGAAAATTTTTCAGTAAAATTAGATCAGTCATCAAAAATCAGAAAACATCTATGAACGATAGTTTGGCAAATCTGGAATTCCCAACACTGCTGTACGAAAACTACGATATCTCACAAACCGTGAAACGAAATCCAAATCCACCAAAGGAAGATGAAAATAGATGGAGTAAGCTAAATTTTATATTTTACAAATATTTTTCATACAGTAAAAGAAATCAGGGTGAAAATACGATTATTTACAGAACAACGAGCAAAATACAGAAAACACCGTCTTTATAAACAAGCATGAAACGACATATAAAACTCATCAATAAAATCTGCCAAAATTCTGGGTATCCCTAGCTAGATATAGAAAAATTGACTAAAGTTCTAGATCAAAATAATATGTATACCACAAGTATCAAATGGTTTAGTCATAAAAAATACCAAGAAACGAAATCTTAAAAAGATCAACACATGTGTAGTAAAACATTCATATAGCACACATACGAAAACGAAATCGAGTAAGGTCAGAGGGGTTAGAAAGAAGATAAAATCCTCTACAAATCATATTTTATACTAAAATTAAGATTCTGACCTTAATATGGTCTAAATTACTGATCAAGACAGATCATTGACAAAGTATAGAATTTCCTCAGAAACAAAAATCAACATAGATCCAACGAAACATAATCCAAACACAACCGAACATGAAATGGAGCCTACCAAGTTTCCAAGCATCATGAAATAGGATAATTAACATATCCAAAGCAAGTCTATCACATGGATCGCAACAGGGTTTGTTTAGTAGCTCAAACAATTAGTTTATTTTTGGGCAGTGAGCAGTGGAAAATCTGCTGTGTCTATGAAATTTGGGTGCTCTTCCAAAAACCATATCTCGGGGTTGGGTATTTTAAGCCAAAATTTTTACTAGGTATTCTTGAATGTATTAGCAACCATAGTTTCAAATTTCACATTTTTCTGAGTTCGTTTAATACTTCAAAAATATATGGATTTGCAATTGGTTCAGAATCAAGAGCTGGTTCAACGCTGACTGGGAAGTGAAGTTTATTAATTCATAACTACTTACTGGTGCATAATCTTGCAATGAAATTTTCACTGTAGCTTATGGTATGAGTCTAGATCATGATTCTAAAATTTTAGAATTGTTAGATAACATTTGATGGAGATTTAGAAATAATTTGTATAAAGACGTAGACACCCTGTCTGAAAATAGAAGAGAATTTTATGCAAAGTTTGAAGAGCCATAACTCTCTGTGTAGTACGAATTTGAATGTAATTTTGGAGTATATTAGTCTTTTGCATGTCTATTAAATGAATCTAAAATTTCATGAGTATTCGACATGTGGTTGAATTACAACAACAACAACAACAACAACAACAAGTCTTCTTTCCAACTAGTTTGGGTCCGCTACAAGAATCCTGGTTTTCCATTCTGCTCGGTTTAGTGCAATATCTTCTGTAAGGTCACAAGCTATCATATATTTTTTCACCGTTTTCATCCAAGTTAGTTTAGGTCTTCCTCTACCCCTAACTCTACCCTCAATACTTAGCAAATCACTCTTTCTAATAGGGGCACTACTAGGTCTACGTGTGACATGTCAAAACTACCTGAGGCAATTCTCTCTTAACTTATCTTGGATTGGAGCTACCTTTAGCATGTCTCGTATATGCTCGTTTCTAATTGTATCCTTCCTTGTTTTACCACACATCCATCTTAGCATCCTCATCTCCGCTACACTCATTTTTGTTGATACACTCATATATTGCTGGTTGTATCAAAGTTATCATGTATGATACACAAAGGCCTCAAACCAAATTGATCAAGCAAGCCACAAGGTTCTAAAGCTGATGAATGATTAAGCAAAGCTTCATACAAAGACAATGGCTAAAGCTTCACTCAAGACTCAAGTTAGGACCAAAGCTTCAATGTCTTATAGTTTGGGTGTCTTGTAAAATAAATGTATTTTTCCTCTTTGTTGAGTCTTAGATTGATGTACAGTCTTGTCACACACACACACACACACTTATTTTATAACTGAGTGTTGCTTTTTCAAAAGATTAAAAGGTCGAAACAGTTTGATTTAGATCAGCTGTTGAGTATCAGTCGACCGCTTTATGGCATCAGTCGACTATTCAGTACGAAATTGTCTGAATTCTTTCAAACTCTGACCAGTCGACTCATCATGGCAATCCCAGTCGACTGTTCAAGCCATTTTGACAGTTTTCTGTTTTTAAACTTGTTTTTAAAATCAAATCTTTACTTGCCGTTGTACGGCAGTTGGAACTCAACCTTCCAACGTTCAAACGTCTCTAACTCTACAAAAAGAGTACAGAGGTCATTTCACAAAGGTTAACAACTTTTTCCAAGCATTTTGTTTCTTAAGTTCTCAAGCTTTTGGTTTTGACAAAAGAAAGTATTCTAAAAGCATTCATTTTCTAAGTCTTGGTTCTCTGATATCAGTCTAGTATAATAGTGATTTCGTTTTAGACTGATTTCGGAAGTTGAACTATTAGCCATCATACAAAGATCACAAATCACAAACAAGGCTATAGGTTGTTGTAACTATTTGATTGTTGTTCTTCACTCTCCGAGTTGTGAGAGTGGTCCTCTCGGTTGGAGAGTAGGACTCTAGGTTGTAGAGTTAGGTTTTTCACTCTTGGTGGAAGAGTGGGTTGATCTCTATAGGTGTGAAAGAGGACTACGGGTTGGAAAAGATTGTTGTCTAATGCCGTAGAGTATTCTTGTACACTTTTCAAGAATAGTGTAAAATCTCAAGTGGGTTGCTTGGGGACTGGATGTAGGTCGGAAGGACCGAACCAGGATACATCGTGTGTACTCTGTGATTGGAATCTCTATGGTTGTATCTCTTTGAACTTTTTCATTACTTGCATTTCAGTTTACTCTAAATTTTTCTGGTAAGTTGACTGATCAGACTGATATAACAAATGTCTCAAAAACTCCTCTAGTGAGTCGACTGTCTCTCTTATTTAAGTCGACTTATCAGACTAGTCTAAAATACTATTCTACTCTGACGCCCCAGTCGACTGATATCTCTTTTATAGTCGACTGGACAGAAGATAACTCTCAATTCCACAATTAATTTTTGATACAACACTATTCACCCCCCCCTCTAGTGTTTCTTGCCTTGCCTATAGGATCCAACAATTTTTTCGACATGTTGTTCTTTGTTGCCCAACACTCTGCTTCATACATCATTGCTGGTCTAACAGCCGTCCTATAAAATTTTTCCTTTAAATTCAAAGGTATACGTTTGTCACACAAAATACCACTGGCACTTCTCCTCTTAAGCTACCCTGCTTGAATCCTATGTGTAACATCTTCACAAATCTCCCCATCTCTTTGTATAATCGAGCATAAATATCGGAAACGGTCTCTCTTAGGTATCTCTTGGCCATTAAGCTTCACTGCTTCTTCAAATGAATTCCGAATATCACTGAAATATAGGCCATCAAGCATATATTTTTCCATAAGTCTCCTCAGTACATAAATTGCTTCCATAATTGACCTCCCCGATATAATCCTAAACTGATTCTCAGACACTGTAGTTTCTAGTCTCAGTCTATGTTCAATCACTCTCTCCCAAATTTTCATCGAATGACACATTAATTTAATTCCTCGGTAGTTTGAGCAACTTTGTATATCTCCTTTATTTTTATATATAGGTACTAAAACACTCTTTTTCCATTTATCGGGCATCTTCTTAGTCCTCAAAATTTCATTAAATAATTTTTTTAGCCAACTCACTCCTACATTCCCAAGACACTTCCAAACTTCAATGGGTATATCATCAGGCCCTAAAGCTTTTCCTATTTTCATCCTTTCTAAAGCATTTCGAACCTCCAAGGACCTAATTCTGCGAAAAAATATATGCTCTCGACTCTCCCTCGAGTCCTCTAAAATTAAGTTGCCCATAACATTTTCATTTAATAACTTCTCCAAGTAATTTCGCCATATTTTCTTAATTCCCTCATCTTTTACTAGGACTCTTAAATCCTCGCTCTTAATACACCTAATTGTATTCAAGTCTTTCGTTTTTCTTTCCCTTTGTTTAGCAAGCTTTTAAATATTATTTTCTCCTTTTTTTGTTTCTAATTTTGTGTATAATCATCATAAGCTTTTTCATTTGAATCTCTTACCACTTTTTTTAACTTCTTTTCTAACAGTCTTATATCTGTCCAAATCCTCTTCAATTCTACTCTTTTGCCATATTTTGAAGGTTGATCTTTTTTCTCTTACATTATTCTAGAGTTCTTCTTGCCACCATCATGTTTCTTTATTTAGCAACCCTTTACCTTTAAACTCTCCAAGTATCTCCTTTAAAATTTCTCTTATGTATGCAGCCATTTTAGGACTTGTGGTTGAATTGATATTGAATTTTGATTGTACTATGTTCAATTTAGTTCAGCTTTTGAATAGTCAGTGAAGTTGTGGAATTCTGGAATTATGTGTTGAGAATTTGGAAGAATGATCAACTAGAGATTTGTAGTAGAGAGTATTAGCTTCCCAAAACATTTTGAATTAGGAAATTCCAGTTTGTATAGAAGAAGTTATGATTTTTTTTAAGTTGGGGTAGAACCAGTCTTAATTGGAGGACTTGGTTTTTGTAGAGTAACTCATTCCCCTGTGTGAACACATAGAAATTGGAGTTTTAGAGTGCTTTAATGGATGAATCTGAAGATGTGATCGACTAGGAAGTTGTAGTAGACACTCCTAACTTTCTATATAATCTAAGGTCAAGTATTTCCGATAATTGAGCAAATTTTTATATTAATAGTATGATGCAACAATTGTATGTAAGAATGTATAGCTAAGAACATATAGAGATTGTACAGCTTCTAGAAGGCTAAATTTGAAAAAATGGTTTACTAGGGACTTGTAGTATAGAGTCTTAGCATACCAGAATGGGTAAGATCATGAAATTCCAAGTTGTATTTTGAAAGTTATGAGTGTTACAAGTTTCAGCAACCTGCTGTCTTTGTTTGATTTCAAGCATGTGATCGAAATCAGAAAACTTGAGTTCTATAAGGAAATTGAGAGAGTTTTCAGCTAGAAAATTATAGTAGAGATTCCCACTTGTCTAGAAAGTCTTTTGTTAGATTCCGATGAGTGTAGCATAAATTATGGAATGTTCTACATGCTACAGGATTATGACTAGGAATTGATTGAGTTCTAAGATG
This sequence comes from Hemerocallis citrina, assembly GCA_017893485.1. Taxonomy (NCBI): domain Eukaryota; kingdom Viridiplantae; phylum Streptophyta; class Magnoliopsida; order Asparagales; family Asphodelaceae; genus Hemerocallis; species Hemerocallis citrina. The sequence continues at coordinate 312,597,684 of CM030358.1, forward strand.
CTGGATAATTATCCCTATTAAGCCGTTCAGTTGGGACTCATATAAGATTCTCGGGCTCAGTACTCATGGTGGACACATGAGTAAGTTGGGGGAATAGCTATACGGTCGATTGTTGTATGTGGGCTGGTAGCTAGTATAGCTTGGAGCTAGTCTAGGTTGTGATACCGTAGGACTTCCAGCCCAGTCAGCAAGTATTGTGATTGATTTATTTTCACCTCAAAAAATAATGATCTTCCTGTGCGCAGTCGGATCGTTTACCGAAGTAAGGTTGACCGCAGGCTGGGATACTGGATGAGACCTGAGATGGAAATGGTGGTGACCGATGGGGATCGGATCGTCGGTGTTTGGGGTTGATAGGCTTGGTTATCTCCCTCGTCTAGAATGCGTTGATGCCTAGGCATGTCAATGAATGGATATTAGTAAATTGTGTTTGTTTCACCTTTATTGCCGGGTTTGAGGCAATCTCTTGGGCGTCGTTGTACTTCTAGCTGAGGGTCGCAAGCCAAAGACTTTAGGTCGAAGACCTACAGAGGTGTTGGCAATCGATGAATATCGGTTCACAGTGATTAGTTATTTTGACATAATCGTTTGGGCTTAATCATTCATTAGACACTATGCATGATTTGACAAACTCGCATGTTTTAGCAACCAATATTATTTTAGATTGTATTTCTTTACTTTTCACTTGAAGACCGAGTTGTTCTTAGGGGTGATTCTCTATAATTCGACTTATTCTGAGGACCAGCACTAGGCGGTGATAATCGGGGTTGTCTCTTCCTGTCAAAGAGATATGGGCTGTGTCTTTTCAATGGTTAAGAACACGGGAGCCGTATCTCGCTCTGTTAATTTCTGAGGTATCCTGATTAGAACGGAATGTTCCTTTATTCTATGTTGGTGGACACAAACGCACCATACGGGCTGCGGTCTCATGGATCTTCGGCCCAATGGGTATGCTGCGGTGTATCTGTATATTTGTCACGGCTTTTGAGAGAGGTCCATTGCGACAATTATTAGTGACAAACGGGAATACCCCGAAATCTTATAAACTCCTCAATCATGTGTACTTATTGGAAACAGGAAAGAGTACAACGGTAGATTGCAATGCATGGCGAGGGTTCAAAACCCTGAAACTGGAGAAATGGCTTGATCTCGAACGTAGGTAGTATGGGATGCATGCGTATCCAAAGTCTTGCTGACATTAGATTAAGTGCATCCGTTTATGTACTTTATATTTTGCATTAAACTTTAGGTCATAGCATACACGGGCACTAGGGAATTAGGATTCATGTTTCCTTTTCCATTCAAATTGGTTTGTGGGTTAGAGAGTTGGAGATTTCTACTATTATCAGCATTGTGTCAGTATATGTACTGACGTGCCCACTCAATTAGGTATTGGAAACTAGATCGGGAATGCGGGCATCCAAGTGGAGAAGCAGTGTACTTACCTACCATTAGAGCAGGTGCAGACATATCTGTAATACCCTGATTTTTCAAATATATGAAAGATTATTTATTTTTTATATATGGTGTGCATGTGTAGTATGTTCACTATTATTTTTAGCATGATGTGTAAGAATATTATTTTTTCTAAAGCCCAAATGTTAATTTACTTATTTACTTCTAAAATAATTATCTTGGCCCAATTAATTTTAACCCATGGAATTAAAACCCTTTTATTATTTTCTACAACATGTAATGTGTAGCATTTTTTTTAGACTTGTCATTTGGGTACACGTTCTGGTAGGGTGATTGGTTCATACACGTGCATGTTGCATACACGTGTAGAGCACACCCTTTTTTGTTTGGCCGGTTTAGGGTAAAAAAGTGGGTAGGAGTGTGGGTAGTTATTTGGAGTGTGGGTGGTTATCACAACTCCTTAGTCAATCCCAGCCTTTGATCCTATAACCATCTACCGAATCCTGGCCCTCCATCTCACTCCATTTGGTGTATAAATACCCCCCTCTCATCCATTGTTCTTTACGCTAAGATTATTTTATAAGATTATTATTGTGAGAGAGTTGTGTGTGGAGACCGGGCATCATCCTATGGAGATCTGCGGCAAGGAGCAAGGAGCAAGGAGCAAGGAAGGTGCGTTGCATTAAGGAGCTTTTCTGGACTTCGATTACTTCGTCAATAAGGTGGGTGTTTCTCAGGACTTCTAAAGTAGAAATATGCTATTAATTGTGATGATTGTTACTATGCTCGTGAGAATTCAAATTCAAACGTACTAGAATTGCTTGAGTATGTTTATGATGATAATTGTGGAAGACTAGTAGTGAAATAATGGCACTGTATACAGTGATGCATTGGGTCTATACAGTCAACTGCCGTATGGATAAGTCGACTGGTACGAGACATCTGTTCCATAATTTGTTAGAAGGTTTAACTGATATATATATGTGTACAATTAGAATGAAGCAGTAATGCTAACTCATATCCTTCATGATGTACATGACTGAGGAGACATGGACATATGGAAAAAAAAAAAACTAGCGATGATTAATAAAACTAAGAATGGCATGTGCATTCGACTGGTGTTATGAACAGTCGACCGATGCTTTGTTTAAACTATGAATAGTCCAGTAACTTCATGAAATGAGGTATTTTCCCATTGTGTTATTCTAGTGTAATGGATTGAGATCAATATTTTCATCTCTGCAAGAAAGTTATGAACAAGTATAAATGCATGTTTAAATACTTCCTAGAAAAGACAATATTAGTTACTTGAAATTCCATACTGCGATATTACTGCACAATTAAGAAATTTCATGTCTATTAAACATGAAAGTATGTATATTGTGATTTGACACCATGATGCATGTACCTGTAAGAAAGATAATCCTTTAATTTGAAATGTGAATCTGTCCAGTCGACTTAATGCGAGTAGCAAGTCGACTGAGCTGAACATAGAAATGTAATGTTAAAAACCCCCAGGACAAACGACTGATTGAATAACAGTCGACTGTCACATAAATGATTTTTTTTTAAACATAGAAAGCTGCGGAATAGCCGACTGGCCATATGCAGCAGTCGACTCTCCCGAGTGATTATGAAGAACATGAATCGACTGTACAAGTCGACTGGTGTTTTCCAAGTCGGCTGTACAGAATATATTTTGATATGTCAAAGATTTCAGTTGATTGCTGTTAAAAGTTGTGAACTTTATGATTGATATTGCTAAACTTTATTTGCTGCTGCATGAGTGTACATGAAATGAATCATATTTTGAATTGAAAAATTTACATGAAATGAGTCATACTCTAAATTGAGAATTACATGAATATGAAAAGTCAAAACATGATATGCTGAGGCAATGAAAATGAATTCATGAGTTGAAATTGCTCAAATTGGAAGTTGTGAATTGGAAATTGAACAAAGGAGTAGCTAAGTCTCCCTCGGCAATGGAAATGAAATGAAAAATGAGAATTTAAAGACCAAGGTTGGTCATGTATTGAAATGAATGAATAAGTCCGGTTTAGTGGAGAGGCTAACTCTAGCACTTTGATTTTTATTCATGATTCTATTAAAATAAGGACTAGTACATAGTGGAGATGTGATGAAAGTAAGAGAAAAACATTGAGTATGAGGGATATTGGGTAGCAGCGAGAGCGTATCCCAGGAATTCCCATGATGAGTCTGGGTGAGGATACTACTCCAGAGTACCATCCCAGTGGCGACGCTCGTGGGATCTTTGAAGACTACGGGTGGTGTCGTGTCTATGGTGAGAGATGAATTACCACAGGATGTCTGCATGATGAGTCATATCAGCGATGAGATTCCCTCCAGAGTGCCTAGACATGAGTTCGTAGGTCGGAAAATATCTAAGATACTTACCGTAATTACAGTAGTAGATTAAGTCATGGCGAGGAATTGAACCCTACAAAAATGAAGAACGATTAAGAGGCTTGCCCTTGGACCTATGTAGTATGGGATGCATAGAATCCGAACAAATGCGCATTAGTGTCATGTAAATTAAATAATTGCATTAAGGATTAAGTGCACAATCACAACACGACATCATTAAGATTTTTCCCTTTACTTTATTTATCATGTGAACATGTTTGTAATCTGTTAAGAAATGAAAATCGTTATACTTTTTCTGGCATAGAGAGGATGGCCATGTATAACTATCGTCGGTTGAATAAACTGACGTACCCACAGTTTTGTATGCAGGATAAATTACACATTAAAGAGAAATGGATGCATAAAGATTTTACTACATTGTTGTACATTCATGTAAATGTTGTAAATTTTTACTTCCGTTGTGCAAATGAAAAGTGTAATATGATGTAAACTCTGATGTAAAGTGAAAAGTTTAAATTCCTTGTAAAATTGTACTGAAGAAAGTGAAAAGATCCTGTAGAACATCTCGAATTCAGTGTATTTGGGATTCGGGACGTTACAGAGTGGTATCAGAGCCATGCTTTTCTATGCTTTCCCTGTTAGTACAAATTTATAAGGAACGACACCTTAGAAGTGGACATTAGAGTCTGTGTTTGAGTTTAGAGATTTAAATGTAAGTGACTTACATTTGTGTTGCTCTATGACTTATGCTTCTTCCTCTCTATTCTAAGATGGCTGATCACTTCGACCCTGCTGGAGACGATGACTGGCATATCATTGAGAAAGGGTACCATCCTGGATAGGCTGATTCTGAGGATGAGTATTACCCTGGGCAAGCAGATTCTGATGAGGAGGAATGGCCTGAATCTCGAGAGATTACCCCACCCCCAGATTCATCTGACGATTCTTCTTCCGATGAAGAAGTGGGACCAGTTTTGAGTAGCCTTGTGACTTCTCTTCAGAGGCAGGTGGAAACACTGCGAGAGAGAGTCGGCTTACTGGAGGTTCAGCTGGCGAAGCGGAAGGACGACTTTTCTGTTCTCAGTCATCGAGTATGGGAACTTGAGAAAAGAAAGAACCTGACTGATGTGCTGAAGGATGAAGTTAATGAACTACGGGGAGAACTTCGAGAAGCGAAGAGGAACCGTAGAAGTTAGATTGTTGTAGCTTCTATTTCTCTCATTCTGATGTTAAGAAATGTTTTAATTCGAATGTATAAAATTTGGAATTCAATGAAATGCAAGTTGATTTAAATTACATGTCTTATACTTCGAATTGATGGATCCTTTGCATCAGAATATGTCGAGAAGAGGAGCTAGGAATGGGGAAGGTTTGGATCTGGAGATCGAACTTGCAAGAGTCTACCAGACGCTCAATGCAGTGGCTATGAATCAAGGAAGAGGGCCTGCGAATCCAGTGCCCGAGGCGATTAAGCTAGTGGAATCATTCAAGAGAATGAAACCACCTGTATTAGAGGGATAGTCAGACCCAGATGCGGCTGACAACTGGATTCGTCAAGTGGAGACAATCTTTGAGGTGTTGGAGACACCGGAAGGCAGCAAGGTCAAGTTGGCGACTTTGCAATTCGAGAAGGATGCGGTTGTTTGGTGGCAGTCGATGAAGAGGACCATAGGAGGCATGTTGCTTGGCTGGGAGGAATTTTTGGAAGAATTCCGCAGTCACTATTTCCCCTCCGATGTTCAGGAGAAGAAGGCTATGGAGTTTCTGTCGCTTCAGCAAGGCAGCATGTCGGTGAGGGAGTATGAGACTAAGTTTACTCAGCTCTCTAGGTATGCTCCTGAACTGGTGATGGATGAGGCTAAGAAGGCTCGTAAGTTCGAGCATGGGTTGAGGCCAAGCTTGAGGTCCCGGATGATACCTCTTGGTATCAGGCGATTCGACAAGTTGGTGAAGAGGGCAGCAGCGACGGAAGCGGATATGGAGCAGTTCCATGTTGTTCAGAACCAGAAGAACAACTGGCAGTCCGGGAAGAGGCCCGCTAATTCTGGGAGTTTCAAGGGACAACCATCTGCACAGAGGTTCAAACCGACAGGGGCGAACGCTATCAGTGTAGCTGGAGGGCCTGGGAATAATGTGGTGAGACCTTCTGCAGTTACTTGCTACAACTGTGGTGAGATGGGACATTACAAATCTCAATTTCTCAAACCACGGGCTGGCAATCACAATGTGCCAATACAGCAGACTGGGAAGAGGCCGTACCAGCCAGGGCGAGTGTTTGCCTTGACGGAGGCTGATGCTGAGAAAGCAGATCAGGTCATCTCTGGTACGAGGGCTGATGTTTAGTGTGTTTTTGTGTCATTTCTTCTTCCCACTTATATTGTGAAACTGTTACGTAATGGTGTGTATTATGTAACAGGAGAACTTTATCTTAATGGAATGAAAGCTGTTGTATTGTTCGATACTGGATCCTCTCATACTTTTGTGTCTCCAAAATTTGCTAAAGTGTTGGGAGTTGAACCGAAGATTTTTCCAGGCAAGATCTTAGCAGTAGCTACTCCATCAGGGGAAACTTTGACCACTGATCGGTATTATGCTGATTGCGAGATAGTGATTGGAGATTGAATCTTTGGCATTGATCTAATCGAGCTGACTATCTTGGGAGTCGATGTTATCATTGGCATTAATTGAATGTCGGTGTACAGTGCAAGCATCGAGTGCAAGACCAAGACGGTAACAGTGAAGGCTCCAGGTGGACCTGAAGTCACTTTTCTAGGGAAGCAGAAATGTTCTAAGCTGGTGGCAACTATCCGCAAGGAAGAGACTCTTGTGGAATTGCAAGGGATTCCTGTGGTTCGGGACTATCCGACTGTGTTCTTGGATGATTTTCCTGGGTTACCCCCGCATCGTGATGTAGAGTTCAGCATCACTGTTCAACCGGGAAGTGCACCCATTTCTAAGGCACCGTATAGGATGGCTCCAGTGAAACAGGATGAAGTGAAACGGCAGATTGAGGAACTGTTGGAGAAAGGCTTTATTCAACCTAGTGCGTCACCTTGGGGAGCACCAGTGCTTTTGGTAAAGAAGAAGGATGGATCGATGAGAATGTGCATCGATTACCGAGAGCTGAATAAGGTCACTGTTCAGAATAAGTATCCTATTCCTCGAATTGATGACTTGTTCGATCGTCTACAAGGAGCAGCTATTTTTTCCAAAATAGATCTTCGATCAGGATATCACCAAGTTCGAGTGAAAGCTGAAGATGTGCACAAGACTGCATTTAGAACTCGACATGGGCATTACGAATTCTTAGTTATGCCATTTGGAGTGACGAATGCACCCGCAATCTTCATGGATTTAATGAACAGAGTTCTGAGGCCGTTCATTGATTCTTTCGTCGTGCTGTTCATCGACGATATTCTCGTGTACTCCAAGTCAGAGAAGGAGCACACCGAGCATCTGGCAGCAGTTTTGCAGAAGTTGGAAGAGCAGAAGTTGTATGCCAAGTTATCCAAGTGTGATTTCTGGAAATCTGAAGTGGCATTCCTAAGTCAATTCTTTCTGAGGAGGGAGTGGCGACTGACCCTCAGAAGATAGAGGCAGTGAGAGATTGGGCTAGGCCTACTACAGTGAAGGAAGTCAGAAGTTTTCTTGGGATGACTGGATACTACAGGAGATTCATTTAAGGTTATGCTCAGATAGCTGTACCGCTTACTGGACTAACCAAGAAGAATGTGAGCTTCAACTGGACTGAGCAGTGTGAGGCGAGCTTTCAGGTGTTGAAAGAGAAACTGACTACTGTACCTATTTTGGCCTTGCCTAGAGCAGGTGTTGAGTATGATGTGTATAGCGATGCTTCACATCGTGGGCTTGGTTGTGTCTTAATGCAAGAAGGAAGAGTAATCGATTATGGGTCTAGGCAACTACGACCGCATGAGAAAAATTACCCGACTCATGATCTGGAGTTGGCTGCGATTATCTTTGCTTTGAAGCAATGGAGGCACTATGTGTACGGTGAGAAGTTGAAACATGTACACGGACCACAAGAGCTTGAAGTATATATATCAGCAAAGGGATTTGAATCTGAGGCAGCGAAGATGGTTGGAAGTGCTCGAGGATATGTGACCTGAGATCAAGTATCATCCTGGAGAGGCTAATGTTGTTGCTGATGCACTTAGTCGCAAGAGCAGTTTGGCCAGTTTGATTACAACTCAGAAGCATATGGTTGAGGAGTTGGATCGAGTAGGTATTGAGGTTGTCTTGCAAGGATTGGGAGCATCTTTGGCTCAGTTGAGACTCCAGCCTACTTTGAATGCAAGGATTATTGCAAGTCAGGAGGTTGATGCTGATATCTTGGAGATGAAGGAGCAGGTTGATGCTGGCAGGTTGCCCGGATTTCAAATCAGGGATGGAGTGCTGTGGTTCGAAGATAGGCTGTGTGTTCCAAATCAGGCAGACCTGAAAGAGAGTATTCTTCAGGAGGCGCATGCTACTCTTTTGTCGGTACATCCTGGGAGTACTAAGATGTACAAGGACATCAAACAACATTTCTGGTTGTCAGGTTTGAAGCGGGATGTGGCTGATTTTGTTGCGAAGTGTGAGGTTTGTCAGCAAGTCAAAGCTGAAAATCAGAGACCCTGAGGTCTATTACTGCCGTTACCTATTCCGGAATGGAAGTGGGATAACATCAGTATGGATTTCATTACAGGATTGCCTAAGAGTCCTAAAGGCAATGATGCGATTTGGGTTATAGTCGATCGACTGATCAAGTCCGCTCACTTTTTGGCAATGAAACTCACTGCTTCGATGGACAAGTTGGCTGAGTTGTATGTTGGCGAGATCGTCCGGCTTCATGGTGTTCCCTCAACTATTGTGTCTGATCGAGATGCGCGGTTTACTTCGCATTTCTGGAGGAGTCTTCAGACAGCTTTGGGTACCAAGACAGATTTCAGCACTGCTTTTTATCCGCAAACCGATGGGCAGACCGAGAGAGTCAATCGTATTCTTGAGGATATGCTTAGGTGTTGTATACTAGACTTTGGAGGCAGTTGGGAAAGGCATTTACCTTTGGTAGAGTTTGCCTACAACAACAGTTTTCAGGCTAGCATTGGGATGGCGCCGTACGAAGCTTTGTATGGCAGGAAGTGCAGGACTCCTGTTTGTTGGTATGAAGTTGGGGAGCGTCAGTTGTTTGGTCCTGAGCTTGTGCAGCAAACTTCTGAGAAGATTGTTCTGATCAGGAAGAGGTTGGTGGAAGCTCAGAGCAGGCAGAAAAGCTATGCAGACAACCGGAGAAGGGACCTTGAGTTTGAGGTTGGTGACTTCGTCTTTCTGAAGGTATCGCCCAGTAAAGGTGTAGTTCAATTTGGCAAAGGCGGGAAGTTAGCCCCGAGGTTTATAGGCCCGTATAAGATATTGAAAAGGATCGGGAAAACTGCTTACCGGCTTGAATTACCGGAAGAGTTGTCTCAGGTGCACAATGTCTTCTATGTGTCTATGCTGAGAGGCTATATTCCAGATCCGAGTCATCATTTGCCTGAAGTGCCGGAAGGTTTGCAGTTGGATATGAATTACATCGAGTCTCCTGTCGAGATTGTTGACCGTAGGGAGAAAGTCTTGAGGAATAAGACGATACCGATGGTCAAGGTAGTCTGGAGAAACCAATTCGTGGAAGAGGCTACTTGGGAATCTGAGGAGAGGATGTTGAAGGACTATCCTGAGCTTTTTGCTTGATTGTATCTTTGTATCTTTGTTCTTGTGTTGTTTGTATTTAGTTTTCTCGCTCTTGACTGTAGTTCCGGAGAGGATGTTGAAGAACTATTCTAAGGAGAGAGTGTTGTAATACTCTGATTTTTCAAATATATGAAAGATTATTTATTTTTTATATATGGTGTGCATGTGTAGTATGTTGACTATTATTTTTAGCATGATGTGTAAGAATATTATTTTTTCTAAAGCCCAAATGTTAATTTACTTATTTACTTCAAAAATAATTATCTTGGCCCAATTAATTTTAACCCATTGAATTAAACCCTTTTATTATTTTCTACAACTTGTAATGTGTAGCATTTTTTTTAGACTTGTCATTTGGGTACACGTTCTGGTAGGGTGATTGGTGCATACACATGCATGTTGCATACACGTGTAGAGCAAACCCTTTTTGGTTTGGCCGGTTTTGGGTAAAGAAGTGGGTAGGAGTGTGGGTGGTTATCACAACTCCTTAGTCAATCCCAGCCTTTGATCCTATAACCATCTACCGAATCCTAGCCCTCCATCTCACTCCATTTGGTGTATAAATACCCCCCCTCTCATCCATTGTTCTTTACACTAAGATTATTTTATAAGATTATTATTGTGAGAGAGTTGTGTGTGGAGACCGGGCATCATCCTCTGGAGATCTGCAGCAAGGAGCAAGGAGCAAGGAGCAAGGAGCAAGGAAGGTGCGTTGCATTAAGGAGCTTTTGTGGACTTCGATTACTTCGTCAATAAGGTAGGTGTTTCTCAGGACTTCTAAAGTAGAAATATGCTATTAATTGTGATGATTGTTACTATGCTCGTGAGAATTCAAATTCAAACGTACTAGAATTGCTTGAGTATGTTTATGATGATAATTGTGGAAGACTAGTAGTGAAATAATGGCACTGTAAACAGTGATGCATTGGGTCTGTACAGTCAACTGCCGTATGGATAAGTCGACTGGTACGAGACATCTGTTCCATGATTTGTCAGAAGGTTTAACTGATATATATATGTGTACAATTAGAATGAAGCAGTAAAGCTAACTCATATCCTTCATGATGTACATGACTGAGGAGACATGGACATATGGAAAAAAAAAAGAACTAGCGATGATTAATAAAATTAAGAATGGCCTGTGCAGTCGACTGGTGTTATGAACAGTCGACCGATGCTTTGTTTAAACTATGAATAGTCCAGTAACTTCATGAAATGAGGTATTTTCCCATTGTGTTATTCTAGTGTAATGGATTGAGATCAATATTTTCATCTCTGCAAGAAAGTTATGAACAAGTATAAATGCATGTTTAAACACTTCCTAGAAAAGACAATATTAGTTACTTGAAATTCCATACTGCGATATTACTGCACAATTAAGAAATTTCGTGTCTATTAAACATGAAAGTATGTATATTGTGATTTGACACCATGATGCATGTACCTGTAAGAAAGATAATCCTTTAATTTGAAATGTGAATCTGTCCAGTCGACTTAACGCGAGTAGCAAGTCGACTGAGCTGAACATAGAAATGTACTGTTAAAAACCCCCAGGACAGACGACTGATGGAATAACAGTCGACTGTCACATAAATGATTTTTTTTTTAACATAGAAAGCTGCGGAACAGCCGACTGGCCATATGCAGCAGTAGACTCTCCCGAGTGATTATGAAGAACATGAATCGACTGTACAAGTCGACTGGTGTTTTCCAAGTCGGCTGTACAGAATATATTTTGATATGTCAGAGATTTCAGTTGATTGCTGTTAAAAGTTGTGAACTTTATGATTGATGTTGCTAAACTCTATTTGCTGCTGCATGAGTGTACATGAAATGAATCATATTTTGAATTGAGAAATTTACATGAAATGAGTCATACTCTAAATTGAGAATTACATGAATATGAAAAGTCAGAACATGATATGCTGAGGCAATGAAAATGAATTCATGAGTTGAAATTGCTCAAATTGGAAGTTGTGAATTGGAAATTGAACAAAGGAGTAGCTAAGTCTCCCCCGGCAACGGAAATGAAATGAAAAATGAGAATTTAAAGACCAAGGTTGGTCATGTATTCAAATGAATGAATAAGTCCGGTTTAGTGGAGAGACTAACTCTAGAACTTTGATTTTTATTCATGATTCTATTAAAATAAGGACTAGTACATAGTGGAGATGTGATGAAAGTAAGAGAAAAACATTGAGTATGAGGGCTATTGGGTAGCGACGAGAGCGTATCCCAGGAATTCCCATGATGAGTCTGGGTAAGGATACTACTCCAGAATACCATCCCAGTGGCGACGCTCGTGGGATGTTTGAAGACTACGGGTGGTGTCATGTCTATGGTGAGAGCTGAATTACCACAGGATGTCTGCATGATGAGTCATGTTAGCGATGGGATTCCCTCCAGAGTGCCTAGACATGAGTTCGTAGGTCGGAAAATATCTAAGATACTTATCGTAATTGTAGCGCCCCGAATTTCTAATATGAGAACTTAGAAAATACGTCGCACACTCCCAGCGATCCACTTCAATGTAACACTATACATAGCCCGAAAAACACAAATCTTTTTATTTCAAATCTTATTACAATAGTTTTTTTCATTTGCAGCGGAAATACAAACACCTTGAATTAAAATATTCTCTTACAACACTCCTCTTTACAAAATTACACAAGGCTCTATTATACCACCCATAAGCTCTAAGGTTAAACCAAGCATCCAAGCCTCCAACTCTAAGCAACAACCTGCATCATATGAGGCTAGAGTTGAACCCTAACCCCAAACTAAAGGGGTCAGCCATAAATGGTGTGAGTGATATAAACAACAAACATAAATAAACAATAAACAGAAATTCTCAGGCAACATGTACTGAACAAAAATACATAAACTGAACATGTAATGTAAAACAAGAAACGATAGGAAGTACATGCTTAGAGCCAAGTCGAGAAACAATGCCATCGATCAGATACCCTTCAATCAATCACTCTCCAAATAGTACAGCTCAACTGCACTGCACAGTCGACTGGATAATTGGCCAGTCGACTGTTACTGCCAATACCTGATCATCGATTATTCTCAATACCACGGTACATGTCCAACGATCAATCACCAATAATGCCATAGATCGGATACCCATATATTCATCTACGAAGACTAAAGGTAATATAGATCGGATACCCGGTATGCAATCACTAACAGTGACTCTTACACCGCAGAACATATCCATCTACAAAGGCTAAAAATAATATAGATTGGATACCCGGCATGCAGTCACTAACAGTGACTCTGACACCGCAGAACATATCCATCTACAAAGACTAAAGATAATATAGATCGGATACCCGGCATGCAATCACTAACAGTGACTCTTACACCGCAGAACATATCCATCTACAAAGACTAAAGATAATATAGATCGGATATCCGGCAAGCAATCACTAACAGTGACTCCTACACCGCAGAACATATCCATCTACAAAGACTAAAGATAATATAGATCGGATACCCGGCATGCAGTCACTAACAGTGACTCTTACACCGCAGAACATATCCATCTATAAAGACTAAAGATAATATAGATCGGATACCCGGCATGCAGTCGCTAATAGTGACTCTTACACCGCAGAACATATCCATCTACAAAGACTAAAGACTGAAAAGAACATTCAAGTTTGTCGAAACTTAGCATCACCAGTCGGCTTACGAAGTAGTGAGTCGACTTCCCCGAGAACCAATATCCAAGATTATAACAAGTATTATAAGTCGACTTAATAAACCATCAGTCGACTTACCCGAAACAATTACCAATAATTCTCAAGAAACATTCCAAGTACTACAGTCGACTTATAGAGGTCATGGTCGACTGTCCCGAATCAGCAGACCAGTCGATTGACCACAGTCCAAGTCGACTGTCCCGAACAATTCTCAAATGACTGAAAATACGGCAATAGAGTCGAACCAGTCGACTGAATCGTATACCAGTCGACTGTCGGCCTAAAGATTTCATAGATTAGGTCTGAATAAAATAATCGATACTAGAGTTTTTCTAAAGGTTCTTATTCATGAAATTAGTTCTTAATCATGTGAAATGACAATCTCGAATAATTCTTCCTTACGGGTACATTATTCAATCATTAGATGTCTCAAATCTCAGATCTCATGTTCTATGTTCCAGCTTCTTCCATTAGGGCTTCTTAATACTCAATTCTTTCACAACTCAAAACCATGATCTGATTACATACACGAGATCCAGGTGTTCTTACATCCGATCAACCCATACTTGAATCTTAATATGATTTCGAGCAATAGAGAATTTGTTCAGCAAGATCTACTAAACATTGATGGGTTTCATGTGCATAATACGAATAACAACTATTGCATCGATCACATACAAGATACGAAAACATCAAACAAAACAGCACACAATCATACAAAGTTCATATCGCAAAACAAAACAAACAAAGCATTATCACTCACCTGTTGAATCAAGAAAATCCACGAAAAGCCTTCCTTTGCTAGATCCAAAAACTTCTTCTTCAATCACCAAGAAATAAAATAACAAGATCTGAGTTATGCAGCAAATGACGGCTGCAAACTCTCTTATATAGGCCGGGAATATCATTTTTAGGGTTTAGGAATACCTTTGCAAAATAGTCCTTTCAGAACATAGTTTTGCATATATAGTTCTTATCCTTGGAAATTCAATAAAACCATTTAACTTAGGATTTAATAGTAAAATACACTCATTAATCCCAATTGGTACAGTTCAAAACGTCCAGAAAACATATTTTGCATTTCAAACCCTAAAAATGTCAATTTTGCGAAAAGGTCCTCATTTTATCAAAAATTGCAAATAGATCAAATTAATTTCAGAAAAATCTGGAAAAATAGTAAATAAATCCCAAATATTAAATAATGATTTTTCATAAAGAAAACTAAAATTTTCAAACATCTCAAAAGTCATTTGCACGTGTTTTGCACGTGTTCAAAGATAATTCTTTTAGAAAATATCAATTAAATCCTCAAAATTCATTTAAATTCATTTTCAAATAATTAAAATAATATTTGAAAATACGGGGTTCTACATCACTCCCTCCTTAGAAGAGTTCTGTCCTCAGAACTACGGCTGATGAGGTCCGAACAACTCACTAACAATGATTGAAAACTCATGGGTAGAAACATAAATCTTGGGGATTTCAGTCACACCAAAGAATGCATTCCAACCAAAACAAATACATCATACATAAGAAACAAAATCATGCAAGGAATTCAGAAAATCAAACTTTCGCTGCGCGACTCTGATAAAGCCACGCTGTAACAACTACTGAACTCCTCCATCCACATCTGGCCTTCCACATCTGCTTCATCCTCCGAGAATCAGTGGCCACTCCCTCCTTAGAAAGGACATGACTAAGGATAGCCACCTCAAGACCTTGCTTGGAAACACCTCAAGATTCACACTAAGACTAGCAATAAATGGGCGATACAATTGTATGCAAGAAAATAGTATCAAATAAAACTTTGTCTTTATTCCTTTAAATCCAAATAACTTGTTACATGAAGAAAATACTCAATCTTCAATTATTTCCAAAATAAAGTTTTACTTAATACAAAAGAATAAATTCCTGCATGCACACAGATCATACTCCTGGATTGCCCGCATCCTCTTCGGTCAATGCGAACACTTGCCCCTGCTTCGGATCCTTGTCTTTCCCTGCATTCTCTTTCTTCAGCTGTGGACATAGTTGTCGAATATGCCCTTCTTGAACACAATGAAAACAAGTCTGCTTTGCCAATTTCAGACATGCTGACCTGTAATGACCTGCTTGCTTGCAGTAAAAACAAGTCACTTCTTTAGTTGTTGGTGCCTTCTGCACTGGATCACTAGGCTTGCTCTGCTTCACTGAGAATTCCTTCTCATCCTGGTCATCTGCTGGCCTTTTCTTCTTGTTCCAGGTCTCTTGCTTTACCCGCGACTGGTCCATATCTTCCTCGGTCATAGCTGCTCTCCTGACCAGCTTGTCGAATCTTTTGATGCCCAACGCAACCATCCTTGACCTCAAGTTTGGCCTCAAGCCCTGCTCAAACTTTTTGGCCTTCTTCGCCTCGTCGACAACTAACTCTGGCGCATACAGCGAAAGCTGAGCAAATTTAGTCTCATACTCCCGCACGGTCATGCTACCCTGCTGAAGGTTCAAGAACTCAGTCGCCTTCTTCTCCTGAACATCAAGAGGGAAGAAGCGATCTCTGATCTCCTCCAGAAAAGCTTCCCAAGTCAACTGCTGATCTCCCAGAGTCCTCTTCAGCGACTCCCACCAGACACCAGCGTCCTTCTCTAGCTGCATCGAAGCTAACTTCACCTTGATAGCTGCCGGAGTCTCCGATACCTCGAAGATCGTCTGCATCTTCCTAATCCAGTCATCTGCTGCGGTTGGATCAGCTTGCCCCTCAAAGACTGGCGGCCTCATCCTCTTAAAGGATTCAATCTGCTTGATAGGGTCGGCATTGACCAAACCCTGACCAGTTCCATGATTTGGCGGCAGATTCTGCTGCTGAACCTGCTGTTGCACCAAGTTGAATGCCATCAGCGCATTCAGGGTCTGATATACTTTGGCGAATTCAGCCTCAAGGTCAATTCCCGCACCTCGAGAACTACCAGATCAGTCCTCATTGTTGCCTCCATTCCTGCCCCTGGGTGCAACCATTTTGAATACTGCAAAACGAGAGAAAAGTTAGAGCATCCCACAATTCGTACTCAAATCAATACCCTATGGCAAAACCATAATCATGCCCCAAACCAAACATCATGTTTTAACTCTATGTGATACTCACACTCTAATGTCCACACCTAGGTACTCACTCTCTAGTGTCCACACCTAGGTTGGTTTTCATGCTATGTCTATTATTACTATTGAAGCATGCTCTGATACCACTTCTGTAGCGCCCCGAATTTCTAATATGAGAACTTAGAAAATACGTGGCACACTCCCAGCGATCCACTTCAATGTAACAATATACATAGCCCAAAAACACAAATCTTTTTATTTCAAATTCTTATTACAATAGTCTTTTTCAATTGCAGCGGAAATACAAACACCTTGAATTAAAATATTCTTTTACAACACTCCTCTTTACAAAATTACACATGGCTCTATTATACCACCCATAAGCTCTAAGGCTAAACCAAGCATCCAAGCCTCCAACTCTAAGCAACAACCTGCATCATATGAGGCTAGAGTTGAACCCTAACCCCCAAACTAAAGGGGTCAGCCATAAATGGTGTGAGTGATATAAAAAACATACATAAATAAATAATAAACATAAATTCTCAGGCAACATGTACTGAACAAAAATACATAAACTGAACATGTAATGTGAAACAAGAAACGATAGGAAGTACATGCTTAGAACCAAGTCGAGAAACAATGCCATCGATCAGATACCCTTCAATCAATCACTCTCAAAATAGTACAGCTCAACTGCACTGCACAGTCGACTGAATAATTGGCCAGTCGACTGTTACTGCCAATACTTGATCATCGATTATTCTCAATACCATGGTACATGTCCAATGATCAATCACCAATAATGCCATAGATCGGATACCCATATATCCATCTACGAAGACTAAAGGTAATATAGATCGGATACCCGGTAAGCAATCACTAACAGTGACTCTTACACCGCAGAACATATCCATCTACAAAGGCTAAAGATAATATAGATCGGATACCCGGCATGCAGTCACTAACAGTGACTCTTACACCACAGAACATATCCATCTACAAAGACTAAAGATAATATAGATCGGATACCCGGCATGCACTCACTAACAGTGACTCTTACACCGCAGAACATATCCATATACAAAGACTAAAGATAATATAGATCGGATACCCGACATGCAATCACTAACAGTGACTCTTACACCGCAGAACATATCCATCTACAAAGACTAAAGATAATATAGATCGGATACCCGGCATGCAGTCACTAACAGTGACTCTTACACCGCAGAACATTTCCATCTACAAAGACTAAAGATAATATAGATCGGATACCCGGCATGCAGTCGCTAATAGTGACTCTTACACCGTAGAACATATCCATCTACAAAGACTAAAGACAGAAAAGAACATTCAAGTTTGTCGAAACTTAGCATCACCAGTCGGCTTACGAAGTAGTAAGTCGACTTCCCCGAGAACCAATATCCAAGATTATAACAAGTATTATAAGTCGACTTAATAAACCATCAGTCGACTTACCTGAAACAATTACCAATAATTCTCAAGAAACATTCTAAGTAATACAGTCGACTTATAGAGGTCATGGTCGACTGTCCCGAATCAGCAGACCAGTCGATTGACCACAGTCCAAGTCGACTGTCCCGAACAATTCTCAAATGACTGAAAATACGGCAGTAGAGTCGTACCAGTCGACTGAATCGTATACCAGTCGACTGTCGGCCTACAGATTTCATAGATTAGGTCTGAATAAAATAATCGATACTGGAGTTTTTCTAAAGGTTCTTATTCATGAAATTAGTTCTTAATCATGTGAAATGACAATCTCGAATAATTCTTCCTTACGGGTACATTATTCAATCATTAGATGTCTCAAATCTCAGATCTCATGTTCTATGTTCCGACTTCTTCCATTAGGGTTTCTTAATACTCAATTCTTTCACAACTCAAAACCATGATCTGATTACATACACGAGATCCAGGTGTTCTTACATCCGATCAACCTATACTTGAATCTTAATATGATTTCGAGCAATAGAGAATTTGTTCAGCAAGATCTACTAAACATTGATGGGTTTCACATGCATAATACGAATAACAACTATTGCATCGATCACATACAAGATACGAAAACATCAAAAAAAACAGCACACAATCATACAAAGTTCATATCGCAAAACAAAACAAACAAAGCATTATCACTCACCTGTTGAATCAAGAAAATCCACGAAAAGCCTTCCTTTGCTAGATCCAAAAACTTCTTCTTCAATCACCAAGAAATAAAATAACGAGATCTAAGTTGTGCAGCGAATGACGGCAGCAAACTCTCTTATATAGACCGGGAATATCATTTTTAGGGTTTAGGAATACCTTTGCAAAATAGTCCTTTCAAAACATAGTTTTACATATATAGTTCTTATCCTTGGAAATTCAATAAAACCATTTAACTTAGGATTTAATAGTAAAATACACTCATTAATCCCAATTGGTACAGTTCAAAACGTCCAGAAAACATATTTTGCATTTCAACCACTAAAAATGTCAATTTTGCGAAAAGGTCCTCCTTTTATCAAAAATTTCAAATAGATCAAATTAATTTCAGAAAAATCTGGAAAAATAGTAAATAAATCCCAAATATTAAATAATGATTTTTCATAAAGAAAACTAAAATTTTCAAACATCTCAGAAGTCATTTGCACGTGTTTTGCACGTGTTCAAAGATAATTCTTTTAGAAAATATCAATTAAATCCTCAAAATTCATTTAAATTCATTTTCAAATAATTAAAATAATATTTGAAAATACGGGGTTCTACAGTAATTACAGTAGTAGATTAAGTCATGGCGAGGGATTGAACACTACAAAAATGAAGAACGATTAAGAGGCTTGCCCTCGGACCTATGTAGTATGGGATGCATAGAATCCGAACAAGTGCGCATTAGTGTCATGTAAATTAAATAATTACATTAAGGATTAAGTGCACAATCACAACACGACATCATTAAGATTTTTCCCCTTTACTTTATTTATCATGTGAACAAGTTTGTGATCTGTTAAGAAATGAGAATCGTTATACTGTTTCTGGCATAGAGAGAATGACCATGTATAACTATCGTCGGTTGAATAAACTGACGTGCCCACAATTTTGTATGCAGGATAAATTACACGTTAAAGAGGAATGGATGCATAAAGATTTTTACCACGTTGTTGTACATTCATGTAAATGTTGTAAATTTTTACTTCCGCTGTGCAAATGAAAAGTGTAATATGATGTAAACTCTGATGTAAAGTGAAAAGTTTAAATTTCTTGTAAAATTGTACTGAAGAAAGTGAAAAGATCCTGTAAAACATCTCGAATTCAGTGTATTTGGGATTCGGAGCGTTACAATATCAGAGTCACGCAGCAGAAGACTCAAGACGAGGGGAAAGTCCAGGGAAGCAGATTGACCACTCAGCGAAGTTTTGGCAGTGATCAGTTGATTACCATTCGGGAAGACAGCTGGCAGCTTTACAAGTGGTGTTTGTAAATATTTTGTAATAAGTTGTAATGAGTTAATGTAATTTGTATTTCTTGTTCAAGAACAAGATAATGGTTGTAATTATTGATGTAATGATTTTTTTTGGTAATAAAAACTTTTTAAATTTCCGTGTTATTACTCTGTTGAGATGCATTTGAAGGAAAAGATTCTGGTTGTGTCACGGATGTCCGATAACGGGGATCCGGGGCGTTACAGTTTTAAAGTTGCATCTACAAAACTTGTTGGGATCAAACCTAATGTTCAGCACTCTACTATGTCTAAGAGTTATCCCTACAAACTTGTTGGGATCAAATGGCAAGCCCAACATTCAACCACGCCTGCCTAGAGTTGCCTCTACTCACTTGTCGGACGCAAATGGCAGGTCCAACATCGACTCCATCCTAGGGTTTCTCTCCAAACTTGCCGACCGCAAATGGCAAGTTCAAACATTCAACTCCATCCCAGATTGCCTCTACAAAACTTGATGGGCACAAACAGCATGTTCAAACGTCCAACTCCGTCTCAGAGTTGTCTCTCCAAACATTTTGGTTTTAAACAGCAAGCTCTACGACCAGCTCCATCTCCAAGTTGTCTCTCCAAACTTGCCAGGAACAGATGGCAAGCTCTACGATCTACTCCATCTCACAGTCACCTATCCAAAATTGCCCAATGTTGGATCCTGTATGCAAGGCAAATAACACTGGAGGGGGGGGGAGGGGGTGAATAGTATTGTATAAAAGTTAAACAATATTTGAACTTATCGCAACTGTTAAGTCGACTGTCAAAGAGGAATCAGTCGACTATTAGCGCCAGATAAAAGAGTAAATGAACTGAATGACAACAAGTATGTTAAGTAGACTTAAAGAGAAAACCATTCGACTGCACAGACTCGATTTTCTATGTGATTCAGCAAAAATGAAATTGCAAGTTGAAGAAATCAAACCACAGAGAATCAACACTGCAATCACCACAATATATCCTGATTCGGTTCTCCCGACTTACATCCAGTCCCCAAGCAACCGACTTTAGATTTTTCACTATTATTGAAAAATTACAAGAATACTCTACGGCCTTTGACAACAACTATGTCAAATCCATAGACCTCTCTCACCACTAGAGACCAAAACCCATTCTACAACCTACAGTGAAACCGACTCTATAGCAAGAGTCCTTCTCTCCAACCGAGAGGACCACTCTCACAACCTGAGAGTAAAATAACAACAAAATGAATATTACAACAACCTAAAGCCCTGTTTTTTATTCTGCTTTTTGTTTAGAGGCTAAAGGTCAACTTCTAACTTCAGTCTAGAACGAAATCTTTGTTATACAATACTGAAATCAGAGAACCAAGTCTTAAAGAAAGTAAGTGCTTTTGAAAACTTGTTCTTTTTCTCTCAAATCAGCAAAATAACTTGATAATAATTAGGGAACCTTTTCCACATGGAGTCTAAACTCTATTTATAGAGTTAGATTCTCCAAGACATTGGGAAACAGTTCCCCAACTGCCATAAAACAGCCGTAAGAATTTAAATTTGAAAAACAAAATTTAAACTGTAGAAAACTATCAAAAAACTGCTTGAATAGTCGACTGGGTTGCCATAAGAGTCGACTGGTCAGAGCTTGAGTGAGTTCAGTCAGTTTCGTATTAGAACAGTTGACTACTTTCAAAAGTAAGTCGACTAATGCTCAACAGCTGAACTTATACAAGCTTCATTTTGACATTTTGATTATGAAAAACTTTATTTTCATTTAGGGGATGTGTGAGTGTGTGGGAGACAAGGCTTTTACAAAGATTTCTAAGACTCACAAATATTACAAACAAAATTACAAGACACTTGTACAATTTAACAAATCACTTTTGAAGCGCTTGAGAAGTCGTTGTCTTGAATCTTGAAATCTTTCTTGTCTTTGTAGCTTGAGCTAATGCTTTTGGAAGCTTCATCATTGTATTGGCCTTGAATGCTTTAAGTACACACTGCAAGAATTATGTAAGATAGAATAATTGTGTATTGTGTTGTAGTCATCAAAATCAAGAATCTACATTGTCCCCCTTTTGATGATGACAACACAATAACTAAAATAGTATAGAATTAAAATTTACATATCATGATGCTCATACAGATTCGAAAAAGATATACAATTGTAAACAAGCTCCCCCTGAATAAAGTACAATATGCACTCATGAACACAATTTTAAACAATCGATATTTCTCCCCCTTTGTCATCAACAAAAATAGGGAGTAAAAACCAACCATAGGTAAAAACCAACATGGGATAAATAGCATAAATGGAAATTTATAAATGTGAGTCAAATAGATTGTGCATACGACAAAGTGAAGAGAGAACATCAGAAAAGCATAAAGCAAAATTCAAAAGTAAAAAAAAAGCTGAAAAGAACATCAATATGCATCGTCTTCGTCAACATCACTATGTGAGGCAGGAGTAGGTGGAGGAAACTGCCGAACAAACATCTGAGTGAGGTTAGCAATACTAGCCTCAAGAGAGCCCTGCAGACCTAAGATAAGATCTTGACGATCCATTAGATAGTTGATAGAGGTGTAAAGACTCTCAGGATTATAAAAATTAGCTCTAGGATGAGAACTAGAGGATGAACTAGATACAGAAGATCGACGAAGAACAAAAGTGGCTAAAGGAGTAGGGGGTGTATTTCTTTGAGGAGACCGAGGAGGTGAGTGAAGGATTTTCATACGAGCTAGACTCGCACGATCAAATGATTCATAACGAGTCACAACACTAGACTTGGAACCAAGATCAATCTGATAGTGGTTAAAAATATGAGTTAGAAGTGCACCATAAGGGAGAAAGGAAGTGTGAGCCTTATGGAGACGACTAAAAATGACTCGACTCCAATTGATTTGGATGTTTCCAAAGATAGCATGCACCTCTTGTTGCAATTCGTACGAAAATTGATCATAGCTACCCGTTTTAGGGATAATATTGTACGACAATATTTGTGCAACTATCTTGGCAAGCGGGGTAATAGATTTATTGGTCATGGGAAGACCATGATTAGGCGAAAAGATTTTGGACAAGATAGAGCTATCATCCAATTCAATTTTCCCTATATCTAACCCTTCATTAGAAATATTCAAAATTTGCCCTAATTTTTTAGTAGTGAACTTCATTCGAACATTTTTCACAGAAGTAGTGAAAAATATTTCACTACCATCCTCAGAAGTAGCAACTTTTATATTTGTATAAAACAAATAAATGAGTTAGGAATAATTGTAGGGTTGATTTACTAAAGAGAGAAGATCATATAAACCACATTGTTGAAACAATGGGGCAATAGGAAATCTATCTAAATCAGGAAAATTTATGAAATGTCCCAGAAAAATAAGGACTTGACATATAATGAAATATTTCTCAACTAGAGATGGACGCCTTAAGTACTAAAGATAATTATGTTGGGACTGTTCTTCTTCAACATGGGAAGCCCTAGATCGTTTAGGCTTAGGCATGGTAAAATCTAGAATACTTTGAAAGAGAGGATTAAGAGATGATTACCTAAAACAAGAGACCAAAAACACAGTACTCAAAAGACTCCAAGGAAGAGGAAGGAGAGCAGGTGAAATCGACAATCAAGAATCAAAGCTTAGCTGAGAATCAAAATCCAAGAGCAGCAATGCAGGGATCCAGAGAGCTTCAAGATAGCAACCGACTTGAGCTTTTGGTAGCACGGGTAAAAAGTGAAAAAGGTAGTGAAGAGGGCTTAGGGTTTTTACCTGAAAGGGAAGGCTACAATTACAGTTGGGTTTGAATGGAGGGTCTAGATCAGAAGTGGGTACAAGAGAGTAAGAGAGAGATGCCTCATTCTGTGATGATTCAGAATCAGAAAATCGAAATATAATCGCGACAGTTGACTTGTTTTTAGATCAGTCGACTAAGTCGAGAGCAAAATAGAACCAAATAGAAAGTTTAATAAAGCTACTGTCAGTCGACTGTGGATTGAAGATAGTCAACAGGGAAGAAGGCAAAATTAAGTTAGAAATACAGTCAAAGAAAATACTGTATAAGTCAACCGATAACCAAGTATAAGTCGACTGAGACATATATTTTTTTTAAAAATGTCATGAAATGAGAAAATGCATAGTTCTCTTCTAATGTTTATAAAAGTATCTTCTTTAAGTGGTGTGGTAAATATATATGCTACTTGTTTATCAGTTGAAATAAAATCCAATAGTATATCTCCCTTTAAGACATGATCACGTAGAAAATAATGTCGAATATCAATATATTTCGTACGTGAATGTTGAACCGGATTTTTAGATAAATTAATGGCACTGGTATTATCACACATTATAGAGGGACTTGAAAAAGAAATACCGTAATCTAATAAAGTTTGTTTCATTGATAAAATTTGAGCACAAGCCAAACTTGCAGCAATATATTCAGCTTCTGTAGTAGATAGAGATACCGAATTTTACTTTTTACTGCACCAAGATACTAGGGAATGTCCCAAAAAGTGACAAGTTCCACTAGTACTTTTACGATCAGTTTTACTACCAGCAAAATCAGCATCACTATACGATAAGAGCTGAAAATTATTGGTTCAAGGATAAAATAAACCATATTCAGATGTGCCTTTAATATATCTTAATATACGTTCCACTGCTTTTAAGTGAGATTCTTTTGGATCAGACAGATATCTAGCACACAAACGTATGCTAAACATAATATCTGGTCTACTAGCAGTTATATATAAGAGTGAGTCAATCATACCTCGACAGAGCTTTTGATCGATACTCTTACCTAATTCATCTTTGTCAAGTGTAGCAGTAGTAGCCATAGGTGCGGTCTTACGCGATCCATACCAAATCGTTTGAGTAATTCCTTAGCATAATTTCCTTGATTAATAAATATGTCATTTTGAGACTGTTTTATTTGTAGTCCAAGGAAATAATTGAGTTCACCTATGTGACTCATTCCAAACTCATTTTTCATGGTATTAGCAAACTCTTGACATAGATTACTGTTAGTTGATCCAAAAATTTTGTCATCTACAAATATTTGTATGATTAATATATATGTTTTTATTTTCCTAATAAAAAAAGCAGTATCCACTTTACCAATTTCAAAACCTGTTTCTAAAAGAAAAGTTTTTAAGCGATCATACCAAGCACGAGGTACTTGTTTAAGATCATATAAAGCCTTTTTCAATTGAAAAACATGGTTCGGGAATTGTTCATGTTCGAAACCGGATGGTTTCTTAACATAAACATCTTCCTTAATGAAACCATTTCAAAAAGCACTTTTAACATCCATTTGGAAGAGTGAAATTCATAAAACACGCAAAAGATAATAAAATTCTAATTGATTCTAGTCTAACAACAGGAGCATATGTTTCATCAAAATCAATTCCTTCTTCTTGATTATATCCTTGAGCAACTAATCTAACTTTGTTCTTTACAACTTGTCCTGGTTCATCTAACTTATTTTTAAAGCCATTTGATACCAATAATAGTAGGATCAGGAGGTCGTGGAACTAAATCCCATACATCATTTCTTACAAATTAGTTAAGCTCATCTTGCATAGCATTCAACCAAGATTCATTCTCACATGCTTCTTGAATATTTTTCGGTTCAAAATCCGATAAGAAAGCAGTATGTGAAATCATATTAAAATGGGATCTTGTTTGAATGCCATGTGAGATGTCACCAATAATTAAGTCACGATGATGATCTCGAACTTCAACAAAATGACTTTGGTAAAGTTTGAGTTATCACTACAGAATCAGTCTACTTAATAAACCCATCAGCCGACTGATTCACATCAGTCGACATATCTAGGATAGTTTGCTCAAGTGATTTAATAATGTTATCTAGTGGTGATGATTCAATTTCATCATCTTCAATAACATTAGATGAAGGTAAAGATTCATCAAATGAAACATGCATAGATTCTTCAATAGTTTAAGATGACTTATTGAAGATTCTATATGCTTTACTCCTATTTGAGTATCCAATGAAGATACCTTCATTAGATCTAGCATTAAATTTATCTAAATTATCTTTTGTGTTTAATATGAAACACTTACAACCAAATACTTTAAAATAAGATACTTTAGGAATTCGTTCATAAAAAAATTCAAAACAAGTTTTCTTAAGATTTGTCCTAATTAATATTCTATTTAAAACATAGCATGCTATAGAAACAGTTTCAGCCCAGAAATATTTAGGCAAATTACTTTCAACAAGCATAGTACGTGCACATTCTTGTAATGTCCTATTCTTCCTTTCAACCACTTCATTTTGTGGTGAAGCTCTAGAAAATGCAAATGAATGTATTATACCATTCTTGTTGCAATATTCTGAAAATGTTTCATTCTCAAATTCTCCACCATGATCACTTCTAATAATGACTGGTTAGAGATTATTTTTTTTTGAATACGTTTGCGGAAATTTGCAAATTCTTCAAAGGCTTCATTTTTATGTTTTAAAAAGAATACCCGTATAAATATTGAAAAATCATCCATTAAAACAAATATATATCTACTTTTATTTAAAGAAGCGACTCTAGTAGGACCAAATAAATCCACATGGCTCAGTTCGAGAGGCCTACTAGTAGAAATCATTTCTTTTGGTTTAAAAGTAGATTTTACTTGGTTTCCTAGTTTACATGCATCACACATTTTATCTTTATTAAAAGATAATTTTGACAGTCCTTTAACTAGGTTATTCTTAGATAGTTTAGCAATATTTTTCATATTTACAAGTCTAAATCTCTTATGATAAAGCTAAGAATCGTTATTAGAAGCAACTAAATAAAAATCATTCGAAAACTCATCTGTTTTTGAACCTAATTCATATATATTTGTTGCCGCTAAATTTGGTGTGGGAGCAAACAGATAGTATTTGTGGATCCTTGGGAAACTTTTAAATAACAAGCCAGTTACTTGTTTCGCCGGAGTTTGACGCTGACTCCCGTCGTACACCTGCAAAAAGTGCAAGACACCGAGGTTGTTCCCGGCGCCGCACCCTCCGACGCTCAAGTCAGTAATCAGGGAAGATTATGAAAGAGCATAAAAACTAGCAAAAGATTGATTACCTCTTAATGAGATGGATGGGGGGTATTTATAAGCGCCGCTGGGATTAGATTAGGAATGTAATCACTGTGGTTAGATAAGGAATGTAATCCCTAATCTCCTGGTCAAAGGATAGATATGAATCAAGGCCGTTGATTAGTATTAATCAGAAACCCTAATTCTATCCTTTCTGGACTGGGTTTGCTGCAGGTTGAAGCCCGCACCCAGTTGAGGCAGATCCGTTCGCAGGTTAGTGGGTCTTCGAGGAGGAGAACCTGTACTCGCTTCAGACCTATTGGTAGGTGAAATTACCGTTTTACCCCTGGGCTTTAAGATTCGTCCCCGATTTGGACAGTTCTGATTTAACCCCATTTTTTCGCCATATCACGAGCCCTCCACTCCCGAAGACTGAGTTTGATCAGCCTTTGAGGAGTAGTTTTATTGTTTTAATCGCTAGTGGAGTTGTATTGGAGTCCAAATGGAAGGTTTTGAATCTTTGAGGGAGGTAGTGCAGTGATTTTTCAAGTTGGTTGCACTTTGAGTTGCACTGGAGCTCTTCTGGTTATTCGGTGATTTTTATCTACTTTTTCGAAATATTTACTTAATTTTGCGAAGTGCCGGTTCGTCGTCATGGGGTCTTAATAAATGGTCCTTGGCAATAATTATTTACTCGGGGGTCCAAAAATACTTCCCCGATTTTATAATTATTTTCCAGGATTTTTTAAATTAATTTACCCGAATTTTTAACCATTTTTTTGCAATTTTTTAAATAAATAAAACGATTTTAATAAATAAAATACCGAATTATGGCGTGGCGCAATCTGGACCGTTGATCTTGAGCGAGCGCGGTTTTCTGGAAGATCGGATGGACAGAGTTGCTCGGCAGTATTTTTTTGCTTTTGTGGGTCGGATGGGCACTTGCTCGGAATCCGAGCGAAGTGGCTCGGTTCGTCCCTCACGCAAGTGGCTTGGATCGCTAGTCGCTCCGCTCGGAACTCCGAGCGACGTGGGGCGATCTGAGCTGTTGGATCTTGACGCGAATCTTGAGGCAGGCACGGTTCCCAAGAAAACACTATCTTGTCGTTTAGTGGACATGGTGCAATCTGGGTCGTCCATCATCTATGGTGCGAATTTCGGGATGATCCAATGATTAGAGATGCTCGGCAGCAGTTTTCTTCACTTTCGAAGGTCGGATTGGCACTTGCTCGGGATCCGAGCGATATACCTCGGTTTTACCCTCGCGCAAGTGGCTCGGATTGCTAGTCGCTCGGCTCGGAATACCGAGCGATATGGAGCGATCTCAGCCATTGGATGATGGCACAGATCTCGAGGCAGGCACGGTTTCCAAGAAAACACTATCTTGTCATTTAGTGATGCTGTCATGATCTGGGCCGTCCGATCGAAATCTAGCGCGAATCTTGAGGAGAAAGTGGTTTTTCTCCATTTCGTAGCTCGAATTGGCACTTGCTCGGAATCCGAGCAATATGGCTCGGATCGCCTGTCGCTCGGCTGTTCGCTCCGAGGGACGTGGGGAGATCTCAGCCGTTGGATGATGGCACAGATCTCGAGGCAGGCACGGTTCCCAAGAAAATACTATCTTGTCGTTTAGTGACGCTGGCATGATCTGGGCCGTCTGATCGAAATCTAGCATGAATCTTGAGTAGAAAGTGGTTTTTCTCCATTTCGTAGCTCGGATTGGCATTTGCTCGGAATCCGAACGATATGGCTCGGATCGCCTGTCGCTTGGCCGTTCGATCCAAGGGACGTGGGGCGATCTCAGCCGTTGGATGATGGCACAGATCTAGAGGCAGGTACGGTTCCCAAGAAAACACTATCTTGTCGTTTAGTGACGTTGGCATAATCTGGGCCGTCTGATGGAAATCTAGCGCGAATCTTGAGGAGAAAGTGGTTTTTCTCCATTTCATAGCTCGGATTGGTACTTGCTCGGAATCCGAACGATATGGCTCGGATCGCCTGTCGCTCGGCCGTTCGCTCCTGAGGGATGTAGGGCAATCTCAGCCGTTGGATGATGGCACAAATCTCGAGGCAGGCACGGTTCCCAAGAAAACACTATCTTGTCGTTTAGTGACGCTGGCATTATCTGGGTTGTCTGATCGAAATCTAGCACGAATCTTGAGGAGAAAGTGGTTTTTCTCCATTTCGTAGCTCAGATTGGCACTTGCTCGGAATCCGAGCGATATGGCTCGGATCGCCTGTCGCTCTGTTGTTCGCTCCGAGGGACGTGGGGGGATCTCAGCCATTGGATGATGGAGTGCCGAGCCACTTTACTTAGGGGGTCGAAATGTCGCTCCTTTTGCCATCAGTCGTCTCTCTTTATTACTTAGCCATTTGGGCTTTTGTAACGGTTTAAGGGGGGCCCAAGAGTCGCGCCCTTACATTACAAAGCCCAAGAGGCATCACTTTTTGCTATAAGTTTTCACCCCCTCAACACTTCACCTCATTTCTCACTTTCACTTTCTCACTCTTGATATTTACTTGCAAGCGAAGTTGTTAGCTCTCGAGCGGCGCTGCTAGCTGTCGTGGCCAAGCGTTTTATTCTCCGGTGATCTTTTCGGCCGTAATAGTCATTTCAAGGTCAGTCCCTCTCCCCACCCCATCTTTGTAAAAATGGTTAAGTTATCTTCCACGGACGAGACCCCCTCCTCGGACCTAGGCGTCAGCCGAGTGGTCAGGCCGAGCAAAGATAAAGGGAAGAAGGTCATGGAGCCGACCGAAGGGACTTTGGTTCGGCCGAACACAGTCGGGGAGGTTGCCGAGCCACTCCAGGAAGTTAAGGCCCGGTCTAACAAGGGCAAGGGTGTGGAAACCATTATTGAGCATCCGAAGAGAGCAGGGGAACTGGGTCGGTAGCCGAGCGTTTTGTCCAGCATCGGCGGCGTGCGAAGCTACTCTGGAGAACTATTGGAGAAGGTGACGCAAGGCACAGCCAGATCAATCAAGGAGAACGAGCCGAGGGAAACCTCCGAGGTGGATCATATCTCTTTGGTGCTGACTAAGGCGGATCTGCTTCGGATCCAGAGCAGGTTCCGAATCCTAGCAAAGTACGGACTTCTGCTCCCTGGCCCCGGCTTCCAAGCGTGCACCTCGTCCTTGGCCGATATTTGTGTTTTTCCTGCCAACTCACTGAATGCCGGACTTCGTCTGCCACTGCACCCTTTCGTGGTACAGGTGCTGCAGTGGTACGGCCTGTGTCCTGCTCAGCTGATGCCGAACACGTGGTGGCATGTGATGGCATTTGTTCTTCAATGCCAGGAGGTCGGCGCCGAGCCGAACATGTTCATCCTTCGGAGTCTCTACCGACCTTGCCAACCTAGCAAGAACGAGCAAAGGTTCTACCTCTCGCCGAGGAAGGGCGTGAAGTGGATCGAAAACCCAGACCCGATCAAGCATTGGAAGGAAAAGTACTTACTCGTCCGAGCACCTGAGCCGTGGGCGATACCGACGGTGTGGTTGAGGGAAGGTCTTCCGAAACGTGCGAAGAAAGAGCCCGTGCTCAGCAATGAGGAAGCCGAGGTCGTGGAGAAGTTGGTCGGCCTTCCGATCCTCAGTTGGAAGGACATTACGGAGGAGGCATTGTTCCGAGGGGGTCTCAGTCCGATCGACCCTAGTACGCCTCTTTTGTACTAGTTTTTTCTTTGAAGTTTTTTGGAAATTTTTCTAACTCTTTTTGCCCGGTTTGTGAAGAATCCTCTGGCATGGATTACAAAGGCTTGATGGCGAAGGCCCGAGTGGCTAGGGAGCAGGAGGTGACGAAGAGGAAGAGGACCGTGTCCGGACCTCAAGGCAGCCGAGCGCCCAAGGTACCCTCGGTTTCTCCGACCCCCGAGCATCCGGTTAATGATGTTTCTCAGGCCGAGACCGAGCAAGGGCTCGTCGCGCCGACCGTCTTACCTACCTCAGATGTGCCGACACCTGCCGGTGCAAACGGATGCTCCGAGGTCTTTCAGCGGAGTGTTCAATATCAGCGCACTGTTGGCTCTCGACGTTCCGCCACTTACCGCCGAGGCGGAGCGGATTTTGACCGAGGAGCACAAGCACATCTTCGACCCCGACTTGAGGGTGATGAAGGTCGATGGGTTCTTGGGGGACGGAAACATTTGTATGTAGGCGGTGAAACACCTGCCGACCCCCAATGACCGGGCGGCATTGAAGGCTCGTGAAGTTGGTGACGCTGCGATGCAGATCGCTCGGAATACTATGTCGGTAAGTAGTGAATCACTTTCTTAAAAATTTTTCTAAGTTTTTGTGCTCGTTTTTGATAGTTTCCAGTATTACCTGTATACCCTCTGCCACTTCAACTATTTGCTCGAGGAATTTGAGAGCAAGGAGAAGGAGATGACAATTCTGAACGACCGTGAACGGTCGGAACGGTCTAGAGCGGTGAGGGAGCTGGAGGCCGAGCAGCTGCATTCTACTTCCCTCGAGGCCGAAGTCGGCAGCTTGAAGGCTCAGCTTGCCGAGGCGCTGAGGAGCTCGGCAGCCGAAGCCTCCAAGGTCGAGGCCTTTGAGAAGGAGAGGGCTCGGCTTGAAGGGGAACTGTCTGAGGCTCGGAAGGCGACGGAGGAAGCCCTGAATGAGCAAGCATTGAAATTGGTGGCCGCAGAGAAGGCAGTCCGGGACTAGGCCGAAGCTCATATGCTGACGAACATGGAGGAGGCGTATGGCCGAGCTCTGAAGCACAACGTTGCTCGGAACCCCGGGTTTGACGTCTCGGACTATTATTTCTACGACTCTGTGGAGGGCGAGAAAGAGATGCCCTTGGCCGCGCTTGCTCCGGGACTGGAGGGCGGAGACGTCGAGGGCGAGGGCAGGTACCAGTCATGCAATTGTAACTGTGCCGACCGATGATGAGGTCGACCCTTGACTTTGTCGTCTTCTTTTCTGTTTTCTTTTTCCTCTTTTTTTGTAACGCCTAACTGCGGACTGGCCACCGCCTTTTGTAAACTTTTGCCTTTCAATGAAAACTTGCGGTATTTTGGCTGAGGATTTCGCAATTTTCAGAAAAATGTTTAACACTTTTTTGCATGGATTGCTTCCCTAAGTGTCGAAGACTTCCCTTGATGTTTCTCCGCTTTTCAGGTTGAGTTGGGTCCAATTACTGAGGTCTCCTATCTTCATGCTGAGCTGGCGAAAACGAAGGAGGCTCTTTCTTGTAATCGGAACAAAGCATTTTATGACTTCTTGAAATTGGAGGACATCAAAGCAACGGCGAGAGGGTACTTAGGCGAGTTGAGGCAATTGCGGAAGTAGTCTCGAAAAACTCCTATCGAAGGCGAGGTAGAGTTGATCCGTAAGGGACTTTTTGATATTGAACAAAGAAACAGTGACCTGCTGGCAGAGATTCGCCAATTAGAGGTGACGCTGAAAGAACACTCGGCCGAAGAAGAGGAGTTAGCTTCGAAGGTGGGGATCTGATGACCGAGCGCGACGAGTTGTTGGCGAGAATCGACAAATTGAGGAGAATCACAATCGACAGTGGTATCGAAGTGACTCATCTTCGTCGTATAGTGGCCGATATTACTATCATCGTAGGCTCATCTAAACTCCCTCGTCTCAAAGCATCGGCTGCGGACGTGATTTTGAGAGATAGGGTCATCGAGTTGGAGGAGGAGATTGCAATGCTAAAACCTCAACCTGTAAGGGCCAATGTTCGCAGTACGTCGTGTACTCGTGAGGAAAGCGAAAGAGGAATCTCGTTCTACGAACTCACGACTCGCTCGCCTGTCGTTAGGCGGAGCCCTGCTGATGCTCAGAGCGCCGTAGCCATTTCGTCTAGTGGCGCCTCGGTCGGGGCCACAGCTAGAACTGGAGACGAAGGGGGGTCTCGCTTCGTTGGTCTGGAGTCGAGCGCAGAGACCAGGTGACGCCGTCCTCGCATGTCTCTAAACCGAAGCATTCCCCTCCCAAAGAAACGCTAGACAAGTTGTATCACGCTCTTCAAGTTATTGTAAAAATCTTGTAGTAATGTCGGCTCTGTCCGGGCCCTTAATAAAAAGGTGTGTTTTGCTTCTTATATTTGAATATTGTGTTGGCTGGTAAACTAATAAGTATAACTCCACGATCTTTTGGCAACTACTCCGAATCAGAAGCAAATCTTCTTTCTTACTGGCTATCCGCTCCTAGCTCGCCTAAGAGCGGGATTGCGGAGCGAAATCGAACCAAGTGTTGGACTCCGAACTCATCGTTAGAGTTAGTTCAACGGTTGTGGGAGCAATTCCGAATTGCGAACTACTTCTAGTTCGCTTAAGAGCGAACTTGCGAAGTAGAATCGAGCCAAGTGTTGGACTTCGAACTCGTCGTTAGAGTAGTTCAACGATAGTGGGAGCAATTCCAAATGGCGAACTACATCTAGTTCGCTTAAGAGCGAACTTGCGAAGTAGAATCGAGCCAAGTGTTGGACTCCGAACTCGTCATTAGAGTAGTTCAACAGTTGTGGGAGCAATTCCGAATGGCAAACTACTTCTAGTTCGCTTAAGAGCTAACTTGCGAAGTAGAATCGAGCCAAGTGTTGGACTCCGAACTCATCATTACAGTAGTTCAACGGTTGTGGGAGCAATTCCGAATGGCGAACTACTTCTAGTTCGCTTAATAGCGAACTTGCGAAGTAGAATCGTGCCAAGTGTTGGACTCCGAACTCGTCGTTAGAGTAGTTCAACGGTTGTGGAAGAAATTCCGAATGGTGAACTACTTCTAGTTCTCTTAAGAGAGAACTTGCGAAGTAGAATCGAGCCAAGTGTTGGACTCTGAACTCGTCGTTAAAGTAGTTCAACGGTTGTGGGAGCAATTCCGAATGGCGAACTACTTCTAGTTCGCTTAAGAGCGAACTTGCGAAGTAGAATCGAGCCAAGTGTTGGACTCCGAACTCGTCGTTAGAGTAGTTCAACGGTTGTGGAAGCAATTCCGAATGGCGAACTACTTCTAGTTCTCTTAACAGCGAACTTGCGAAGTAGAATCGAGCCAAGTGTTGGACTCCGAACTCGTCGTCAGAGTAAAGAGTAAAAGCAGAGAGATGTAAACAATTTTTACAAGTAAAATACGAAAAAGCCTTATTTATTGATGACTAATGGTTGGCTACTTCTAAAGTTGCTAGCTGTTATTACAAGAGAGAAATAAAAGAAAAACATTACAAGTAATAGGAGAGGAACAGTTCTGCATCCCAAAATACTTAGAGAGGCGTTGGTGCTCTCTCTTGGTATTTTAGAAGATGGTCGGCATTCCAGGTCCTAGGGATCTCTCTACCTTCGAGGTCTTCTGGTCTGTATGTCCCAGGCCGAACTTCTTTGACGATCTTATAGGGTCCCTCCCAATTTGGAGCCAGCTTGCTCTTCTGTCCGGGGAAAGAGATGGCTAGTTTTCTGAGGACCAAGGTCCCCTTCTTTGAAGTCGGTAGGACGGACTTTCTTATTATATGCCAACTCGATCCTTCTTCGGTAGCTTTGTTGATGAATGGCAACTCTTTCTCGGATCTCATCAATCAGGTCTAGATTTGCTCGGAGCTGGCTGGCATTCTGTTCTTCTTCATAAGCCATTAGATGAGGCGAGGGTATACCAACTTCTAGGGGGATCATAGCTTCGGAACCGTAGGTGAGATTGAACGGAGACTCTCCTGTGGGGGTCCGTTTTGTGGTTCGGTAGTTCCACAGCACGTTGGGAAGCTAATCGACACATAAGCCTTTGGAACATTTATCCAACCTTTTCTTAATGCCGGAGAGGATCTGTCGGTTAGCATTATTGACTTGGCCATTCGACTGGGGATGGGAAACGGAGGAGAATCGGTGTTGGATGGCGAGGTCTTCACATAGAGCTTGGAAGGCAGCCCCGGTAAACTGGGTTCCGTTGTCTGTTATGAGGACCCGAGGGATGCCGAATCGGCAGATCACGCTCTTCCAAAAGATTTGAACTACTTTGTTCTTGGTGATCGTGGCCAAGGGCTCGGCCTCTATTGATTTCGAGAAGTAGTCGATTGCCACGACTAAGAATTTGAACTGACCGGGAGCCGGTGGAAATGGCCCTAGTAAATCCATCCCCCACATTGCGAAAGGGATTGGACTTGATAGGGAAGTGAGTGGAGCTTGAGGGAGGCATCGAATGTCAGAGTACTTCTGACAAGAGCTGCATTGCCGACCGTATCGTTCGGCGTCTCGTAGGAGTGTGGGCCATAAATATCCGTAATTCAATACTTTGCGGGTTAGAGATTTGGACCCCAAATGTGCCCCGCCGATGCCCTCGTGAAGTTCTTGCAGGGCGTAGTTGGCCTGCCCGGGGGAGAGGCATCTCAGGTACGGCCTGCCGTCTACCTGTGTGAAGGAGCGTTTATATAGGATGCCTCCGATCAGTGTGTAACGCTCGGCTCAGGGTCTCACTCTTCGAGCTTCCTTAGGATCCTCAGGGAGGAGCCCTTCCCTTAAGAATTCGACAAGGGGTTTCATCCAGTTATCTTCAAGCAGGACAGGCAGCGACTCCATAGAGTCAGAAGTTTCGTCCTCTATACTTGGCTTCAGGAGGACCTCTATCAAGACGGTCTACTCGAGACCTTGAAGGGAGGAGGAGGCTAGTTTGGAGAGGGCATCGGCCTGAGCATTTTCTTCCCGGGGTATTCGTTGGATGAGGGATTCTTCAAACAGTGTCATGAGGCTCCGGACCTTGGCTAAGTATTTAACCGTCCGGTCATCACGTGCTTCATATTCACCGAGGACCTGATTTACGACTAGCTGAGAGTCGCTAAAGATCCGGAGGCGTTGTGCCCCTGCATTACGAACCATTCCAAGGCCGTCTATGAGTGCCTCGTATTCTGCTTCGTTGTTCGAGGCCTTGAAGTTGATACGGAGGGAGTATTGGTGGATGAAGTCATCTGGGCCTGCCAGAATGACCCCGGCTCCGCTTCCCTCATTGCAGCAGGATCCATCCACATAAACCGACCAGACAGGTGGTCCCTTCATTGCTTGGCTAAACTCGGGGATGGTACTTTCAACTATGAATTCTGCTAAGGCCTGAGCCTTGATCGCGGTGCGAGGCTGATAAGTTATATCATGCTGGCTCAGCTCGATAGACCACTTCATAAGACGACCGGAGGTCTCCGGCTTGTGGAGCACTTGCTTCAGCGGTTGGTCGGTAAGAACGACCACCGAATGGGACTGAAAATACGGGCGAAGCTTTCTCGCAGCCATCACCAGAGCATAAGCCATCTTTTCTATCCTCGGGTAGCGGAGCTCAGCATCCCGAAGTACTTTGCTCACATAGTAGATGGACTTTTGGGCCCGGTCTTCTTCCCTTACTAAAACGGCGCTGAGGGTCTGCTCGGACGCTGCCAGGTAGAGGTAAAGGGGTTCACCAGGAATGGGTTTGCTGAGGAGAGAAGGGGTGACGAGGTAAGCCTTAAGCTGGTCGAATGACTCCTGTTGCTGCTGATCCCATTCGAAACCTTTAGCCCCCTTGAGGGCCTTGAAGAAGGGGAGGCACATCTCCCCGGACTATGCGCATATATCGGTCGGTGTACATCCGAAATACATCTAATTGGTAGCGCGATCCTCCGAATTGATAATAAAACCTATTTTATTATTATTTTCAAATTAAACTATTTATGGGGATTATATAAGGATTTTTTTGTATACACATACATGTACACATACATACATTGTATTATACTTAGTACATTATACAAAATATGTAGCATGTACTCTTGGACAATGTACTCATCTTGTCATGACAACTTAATTGGATGGTTAGGGTTTGATTAGGAGGCCTAAACTAGGGTTTTGTATGCATGAGAAGATTAAAACCCTTTCTAGAAACCTTATCCCTTTCTACCATGCTTCCAACTCATACCTAGGCCATACCCTACACCTTACCCCTCCTCCACCTAGGGCATGGCCGGTTGGCTTCTTTTTGGGGTTTTTGTGCAAAATGTGAGTGCACATTTGCACTCTCCCCCTCCTCCCCCCTCCTATAAATACCCCCTACTTCTCCACCTTGTCTCATTTTAGAAAGATCATAAAAAGAAAGAAGGGAAAGAAAAAGAAAGATAGAACCTCATACTAACAAGAGAGTTTTCTTGTAGGTCTTCCTAGGAGTTCTAAGAGCTAGGGGAAGGAGAAGTTTTAGCTAGCTAGTCCTTCCTACAAGTAGAACAAGGTGGGGGTTTCTCTTTTGTTTGTTTGTTTATTTGTATGGTTGTTTTGATGTTTCTTCTTCTTCTTGCCTTCCTTGTTTTGTTTTCTTTGGTTTTTGGGATGGTTGTTGTGATAGTATGGTGGTATGTGGTTCTTGCTTTGTACGTTTGTAAATGTTAAAGGTAATAACCACATGAAAAGAAAAGAAACAAGTAGTAGTGCTAAATAAACATAAAGATTAAATCCTTATAGTTGTAGTGTTGTTTTGTGTTTGTTACATGGACTAAAATGTCATAAGGCATATGGGCTTGTACATACAACCGTTTGGGGTTGTAGGACTTGATGTGAACTCATGAACAAAGCATATGAACTTTTTATACAACCATTTTTGGTTGTAGGACTTGTATCGAACTTGGACTAAAAAGATAAGCATATGGTTGGTTGAACCAAATGAAGGTTCTTACCTTATTTTTATTATTGTTGTTTTCTTTTATAATCTTAAGTAAAAAGAACCTAAATTAGATGTTAGTTCTAATTATGAAAAAAAAATCACTAGTTGTAGAATGAATAAAAAGATCTTTTTCTAATCACTAGTTATAAAAGGATTAAAAAGATCTCTTTTATGTCCAATAGTAATAATAAGAAACATATGCTAATAAAGACTAGTAGACATTTAGGTAGTAGTATATTAAAATGAAATGGTAGTAGTTTGTTTTAATAAAATAGTAGTAGTATGCTTAAGTAAAGTAGTAGTAGTATGTTGAAATAAAGTAGTAGTATTATGCTTAAATAAAGTAGTAGTAGTAGTAGTAGATGATTAAAAGACGTAGTTGTAGATGTTTATGTTCATGTTAAAATAAAATGGTAGTAGTATGTTTTAATAAAATAGTAGTAGTATGCTTAAGTAAAGTAGTAGTAGTATGTTGAACTGCTAGTAGTAGATATTAAAATGAAGTAGTTATAGATATTATGTAAATTTTGGTAGACACTTATGGTTAAATAAAGTAGTAGTAGTAGATATGTATGTTCCAAATAAAATGGTCATAGTAGATGTCCACAAATTATAGAGAAGGTTTATGTTTTTATG
Organism: Hemerocallis citrina; assembly: GCA_017893485.1. NCBI lineage: Eukaryota > Viridiplantae > Streptophyta > Magnoliopsida > Asparagales > Asphodelaceae > Hemerocallis > Hemerocallis citrina. The sequence goes on from CM030358.1 coordinate 312,635,738, forward strand.
GAAGTGGTAGTAGATGTTATGTTGTAGTAGATGTTGTGTTTTATTAAATTGTAGTAGATGCATATGAATATTAAATGGATGTTGTGCTTATGTTAAGGTAAATACCATGCTAAGGTTGGATTAGATTAATTTATTCATGCTTAGAATGTTGTAGGGTTTATTCTAAAATTACCTATCATGTTTAGGGATGATATTCATACTTGGGATGTTGTAGGATTTATTCTAAAATTATCTATCATGTTTAGGAATGATATTCATGCTTAGAATGTTTTAGGATTTATTCTAAAATTACCTATCATGTTTAGGGATGATATTCATGCTTAGAATGTTGTAGGATTCATTCTAAAATTTCCTATCATGTTTAGGGATGATAGTCATGCTTAGAATGTTGTAGGATTAATGCTAAAATGATCTACCATGTTTAGGAGTGATATACATGTTGTAGGATAAATGCTAAAATTACTTACCATGTTTAGAAGTATATATATATATATATAACTTAGGAATGTTGCATGTTCATACTAGTAGGTAACTATGCTTAGTAAAATATTCATACTAGTAGTTATCCATGCTTAGTAAGATATTCATGCTAGTAGTTATTCATGCTAATAAGATTCATACTTAAATGAAAGTAGGAAAGTAGTATACCATGCTAGATTAATTTATCTATGTTTAGATAATTGTAGGAAAGTGGGTATCATGCTAGATTAATTTATCTATGCTTACATGCTTATAGGAAAGTTATACACCATGCTAGATCAAATAAATATTCATGCTTACATGATATCTATGCTTAGATAAGTATATGTTCATGCTATGTTAGTAGGTGATCATGCTTAATCATTATTCATGCTAAGTTAGTAGATGTCATGCTAATTATTGTTATGTTAAGCTAGTAGATGACCGTGCTAATGATGGTTTATGTTAAGTTAATGGTATCCATGCTAATGATATTCATTCTTAAAATATAGTAGATACTCATGCTTAAATTAAGGGAACTATCCATGGTTAGTTGTAGTGATTTTTGTGTTATGTTCTATCCATGCTAGAATTGTTGTAGAAACTCATGCTATGTTGTAGGTTGATACTTAACTAGTATACATGACTAGAATATTACTAAAATGTACACCATGCCATATGTTAATGTTAAAGTAGCATACCATGTCTAGGAATGAGGCATACCATGCTAAAGTTTAAATACATGCTTAGAATGTTGTAGGATTAATGTTAGAATACCTACCATGCCTTGGAATGTTGTATGTTCATACTAGTTATATATATCCATGCTGGGGTTGTGTTGATTAATCATGATAAGTAGTAAGCATTCACGCTCAAGTTATAACCTATGCTTGACCATAGTGGACTTCATGTCTAGATCATAGTGATTTTCATGCTTAAGCTTGATATAAGTACATGCTTAATCATATTCGTACTTAGGACTATTGTGCTGAGTGGTTATGTTATGTACCATAATTAGATTGTCGTGGATAGATGCTTGCAATTGTATGCCATGTTTAAAGTGCTATAGGTTGAAGTAATAAGGATTTGGGAGACCACTAGTAATAGTTAGTTTGACAAAGATTGTTATGTCGTCTTCGGTTTTTCATTGGTAAAATACCGATCGTAGGCTATTAGTAGATTCTTCCGTTGCTTCTAATAATAGAATATCAGGTTTGCTAGTAAGCACGTTTGGTTGCTTTTAGGATTGATTACCTGTATGGTTGATTGCATATGGTTGTGCTCGTACGTGGCTCGACTGGCACGTATGTAGCTGTGGGTCTCATACGTAGTTTATTTGGCTCGTATGTAGGTTGTTGTCTCGTACGCGGCTCGACCGGCCCGTGCGTAGCTGTTGGTCTCATACGTGGCTTATTTGGCTGGTATGCTCCTACGAGGCCCGCCTGGCTCGTAGGTAGCTATTGTTTCATACGTAGCTTATTAGCTCGTATGTGGTTATTACTCGTGTATAGCTTAGCTAGTACACTGTTTGTTGTGCTCGTCGATGGTGATATTACCACCCTAAGGGCTATCGACCATCAAGACATATGTTTTCTTACCCTAAGGAACTATGGAGGAGTCACTCCTTGTGTACCGTCGAATCTTAACCAGGGTAGGTTGATCGAGGACCAGAGTATAGACGGAATCCAAGTTTAGGGTAGCGGCAAGCATGTATATTTGTACGGGCGAGGTCTTGGATCGATGGGCCAGGAACCGGATCCCGAAGGGTTCTGGTAAGTCTAGGTTGAGCAGCCTAGTAGAGTTGTCTTGCGAAGTCTAATTTAAAGGCCTAGCATGTTGTGTTTATAATATTGTCATCCCTAGGATTGTTCGAGACAGGGACATCATTAGGGTAGTGACTTATAAAGATCATTTACTTAGACCCTCGCCGAAAAGAGAGGAGTTGGTTGTAGGGGGCGCCTTACGACCAACTTGTCCCTTGAGGCAGGCCGTAGGGGGTGTTATTGGGTTGTACCTTCCTGTCAAAGGGATACGTACGGTGCCGTCTCACAAGTTGGGAGCACGGGTTGCGTATCTCGCGTTGTTCATTTTTGAAGTGCCGTGACTGGGGTGCCACAGGATGCATTGTGCAGTCCTGCGCTTGCGAGACCGCAGAGGGTACCATAGGGTAGGCTTCGCGCTACCCTGCGCTTGCGAGACCCTATGGTTTGATTTTGGAACGAGGCCCGATATACTGGGATCGTCTGGTTTGGAGTGAGGTCCGACATGCCGGGTAGTAGTGGAAAACGGAGACACCATAAGCAGACTGCATAGGGGGACTTGACCCCTTCTGCAACCTCACAGAGTCATGGAGTATTATTGTCAGGAACAGGTTGTGTACAATTAGAATTCGTACCACGGGTTCAAATCCCTATATATGGAGAAACGGCTTGAGATGGGGTCGCATGTAGTATGGGCTGCATGTTGCTTTTGGAGACTTGCTGACATTAGAATAGGAAGCATCCTAGTTTTGTTAAAATATCGCATTAGAGTCTAGTCATAGCACTCACGAACACTTAAACTACACCAACACCATTGCTATGTATTGTATGTGGTTTGGGAGATTCGCTGCTTTGATATCAGCCTTTAAGCATCAGTGAATACTGACGTCCCCACTTCCATAGGTACTGGATCGCCGAAGTACAAGGGCGAGATTTAGGAGGACTTAAGGTGAGGAAAGCAAGGAGTCAATGTCTTATTTAGTTCCGCTGTAATATGTGTGTTGTTATCTCAAGTGAGAGTTACCAAGTGTTGTTCTTCATTCCTTGTACTCTGATGTAAGATGTTGAAGGTTGTAATACTTGGAATTGTAAAGGTAATATTGTAACTCTATTGTAATGTATTGCAGTGTATAATGTTCAGACTTGTAATACATTGGGTGTTGAATGAAAAGTTTTAAATTCTCCTATTTTTTTCTGTGTGTTGTGACTAATTGAAGAAAAGATCTTGGCTCGTGTCACGGTTTTCCCAGTATTGGAAATCGGGGCGCTACACTTCCTCCAATTCATCTACTGGTTCGGACGTCGGTCGGGCAGCATCTTGGGGGATTTCCAGAGTTTCTAGGGAGAGGAACGGACCGAGGGTAGAGGTCATGTAGCACTTGCAGGGCCGTTTCCTGATTGCCTTTTACCTCCCCTACACCTGCCCGGGTGGGGAACTTCATCTTGAGGTGATAGGCGGAAGGGACGGCTTCGAGGGCAGCTAGGCCGGGCCGACCCAGAATGACATTGTAAGCTGCAGGAACATCTATGACCATGAAGTCCATCGGCTCCGTTCGGGTAGTAGAAGTTTTGCCAGCAGTTACATCGAGGGTGATCACCCTTTCAATAGTCACTGGCACTCCCGTGAACCCATGGAGCGTGTAGCCGGCGAGCTTGAGTCTGTCTCGGGAGAGTTTGAGGCCTTTAAAAGCGGCGAGGAAGAGGATGTTAACGGAGCTGCCATTGTCCACTAAGATCCTCTCCACTTTGATGTTCGTCATATGGAGATTGATGACGAGTGCGTCACAATGGGGGGTGCGGACACCTTCAAGATCTTCGTCTTAGAATGTGACGGGCACTCCGAGGCCTTTGGGAGAAGGGGTGGTGCGAACCGAATTGACTTCCCTAATGAACGCCTTTCGAGAGGAGTTTGAGGAGCCCCCCATTGGGCCCCCATGAATGAGATGTAGGACACGTTCCTCTTCGAAGTCGGGTGTTTCATCGTGTTCCGGACGCTTGTTAGCCCCCCGAGGTGGGGGAGGAAGGTCAGCTCGGTCCTTTCTCACGAACCTGGTCAGCTGCCCTCTCTGGATGAGGGCCTCTATCTCATTCTTCAAGGCCCGACAATCATTGGTGTCGTGGCCATGGTCCCGGTGATAACGGCACCACTTCTCTTTATCCCTCTTCTTGGCGGGGGTGTTCATCCTCGGAGCAGGAGGTAAAATCCCTTCCTTCTCAACTTCCATTAGAATGGTGGAGACATTGGTGGTGAGAGGAGTAAATTTCTCGAATCTGGGGGGAGGTCGGCGCTGGCCGTCATTATCCTTCTGGAGCTTCTTGCCTCCTTCCTCTTCTGTTCCCTTCCTCTTAGACCTGGAGGAAGACCCCTCCAAGTTGGGGCGGTGCTCAGCTTCTTCGGCCCGAATATACTTTTCACTCCGGAGGAGGAGGTCAGAGAAGTTCTGTGGGGGCTTCTTGGCGAGGGAGGAGCGGAGGCTAGAGTTGAGGACATTAGACTGAAATGCTGCTGCAGCGACCGACTGGTCGAGGGATGCTATGGACCTGGCTTCAGCTGTGAACCTTTTCACATAGTCTCTCAGCTTCTCACCCTTCTTCTGGTGGAGGTAGAATAGCGAGATGCTGGTCTTCTCGGTTCTGCGGCTACTCACGAAGTGGGTGACAAAGAGAGTCTCAAACTGCTCGAAAGAGAATACTGAGGAAGGGGCAAGGCGAGAGTACCATTCTCGAGCTGGGCCCTTGAGAGTTGTGGGGAAGGTTTTGCAGAGCAGAGCATCGGAAGCCTGATGGATGAGCATGAGGGTCTTGAAGCTTTCGATGTGATCAACGAGGTCGGTCTCCCCGAAATAGGTCTCAAATTGAGGGGGCTTAAAGTCGATTGGTACAGGTGCATCCATTATGGTTCGGGAAAAAGGAGGTCTACTAGGACGAAGAGTCCTTCCTCTGAGCTCTTCTTCTCGGTCTAACTGACCCAAGCGCCTCTCCATCTCGTGGAGACGGCAGTAGACAACATCATCCCTTTGACGGTAATCAGCCGAGCCTCTAGACTCGTCTTCGTACGAGGGAGAGCGGAGGCTACAACGTCGGTAGCTCCTGGAGCGGCGAGGACTTGGCATATGCTGGGAGTTGCTAGGAGCGGGAGGAGGAGTTGGGGACCGTCGACGAGGACTTCGGGCCGGAGGAGGAGAGGGAACCTTTGGAGCATTGGTGTTAGGACGGAGATTGAGAGCTTGTAGGACGGTCGCTTGGAACTGCTGGAACTCGGCACAGGTGATCGGTGCCCCATCGTTCCTAGGCTGTTGCCGACCTGCAGGGGAGTGTGGTCTTCTTCTGTGATGCTAGGGGGACTCTCTCCGCCCCCTTTTGGTAGGGGACCTTCTGTGTTCTCGGTGATGAGGAGATTGCTCATCCGGTCGGTGTTGGCGGGAGGTTCCCTCTCGGACCTGCTTTTCATCCAGACGGCGGCGAAGATCCTCATCTTTCTGCCGATTGAGGACGGTGTTGCGGAGATCGTAAGCTCGGGGATGATGGGAGGCCATAGAGTCCGAAGAGGCGTTGTGGATGGATACGTGGTCCGGATGGAGAGGCTGCTTCTGCGGATTGGGACCGTTAGTAGGTTGTTGGTTCTGAGGAGCTGGCAGGTCCTGTTGGAGTGGGTCCTCTGCTTGAGGAAGAAGTTCCCCTTGCTGTTGAGCGGGTTGAGGGGGAACTTCCTGTTGCTAATCTGTGTTGGGTCCTCGGTTGGACCCTCTGGATCTGGCTTTCCTAGGAGGCATGGCTGGAGAAGATCTGTCCAACGGGAAGAGGGGAGGTTGCTATTCGTTAGTTTCCCACAGACGGCGCCAATCTGTTGCCGCTAAATTTGGTGTGGGGGCAAACAGATCGTATTTATGGATCCTTGGGAAACTTTTAAATAACAAGCCAGTTACCTGTTCCGCCGGAGTTTGACGCTGACTCCCGCCGTACACCTGCAAAAAGTGTGAGACACCGGGGTTGTTCCCGGCGACGCACCCTCCGACGCTCAAGTCAGTAATCAGGGAAGATTATGAAAGAGCATAAAAACTGGCAAAAGATTGATTACCTCTTAATGGAGATGGATGGGGGGTATTTATAGGCGCCGCTGGGATTAGATTAGGAATGTAATCCCTGTGGTTAGATAGGGAATGTAATCCCTAATCCCCTGGTGAAAGGATAGATATGAATCAAGGCCGTTGATTAGTATTAATCAGAAACCCTAATTCTATCCTTTCTGGACCGGGTTTGCTACGGGTTGAAGCCCGCACCCAGTTGAGGCGGATCCGTTCGCGGGTTAGTGGGTCTTCGAGGAGGAGAACCCGTACCCGCTTCAGACCCATTGGTAGGTGAAATTACCGTTTTACCCCTGGGCTTTAAGATTCGTGCCCGATTTGGACGGTTCCGATTTAACCCCATTTTAGCCATATCAATATTATTCTTTCTAAAACCTTGAAAAATCACATTTTTCAAAGACCAATCATAAATTAAGCATGCATCTTTTTCAAACACTATCTTATAACCCTTATCACATAATTGATTAATACTTAACAAGTTATGCTTTAAACCACTAACTAAGAATACCTCTTCTATAATAGGAGTAGTGTTCTTACCGACCATGCCAATTCCGATGACTTTTCCTTTGTTATTGTCACCAAGTGAAATGTTTCCTCCATCTATGTCTTGTATGGAAGAGAGTAAGTTTGCATGTCCAGTCATGTGCTTAGAGCATCCCCTGTCAAGTATCCACCGTTCCCTTTTAGGTACCTATAAAATATGAATTGTAAATATGGTACCCTTTTCATTGGGTCCAAAAGAGATTAGTGTTTGGGAAACCAAACCCAAGGTGAGTTTGATTTACCACCATATGCAGGCTTATAATTAATAGAATTACAGACATTATGAACAAAAGAATTTATATAAGTAACCCTATCATTAAGACTCAGGTTAACTAGAACCCAAATGTTTTTGCTCTGTCCAGTCGACTTTGTTGTACCCTTCAGTCGACTTTTTTGTGGTGGCACTCGACTGGGAGGTGAAACTAGTCGACTTATATGAGGTTGTTGTCTATTTGAATAAGCTTCATACCTCTAAACAGATGACCAAATTTAGGGGTCAGTCAACTGGTCTGATCTGAAAGATTACTATTTTCATGATTAAAAATAATTTTGGCTTTTTCAGAAAAATGATATAACTTATTTTTTACACTAGAAACAGAAACAATCTTATTACTACTAATGTTATTAGAAGAATGACCTTTTTCAAGAGTTTTTTGAAAACCAAGTCCAAACTTTTTATTAGATTTAACTTGATTTTAGAGAACTTCATTTAAATTCTCTTTTCCCTTATTGAACTTAGATACATTCTTAGATATCTCTTCATAATTTTTCTTTAGAAATATAAGATCTACATCCAAGTTGGAAAGACGATAATTTAAAGACTTGACTTCAACTTGTAAATCAAGATTTTCTTGAGAAAGTATTTCATTAACTTTTTCTAGATTTTTAACTCTTATCTTCTCCTTTTTTAGTTCTTGAAAAACTTCATTAGAAGCTTCTAGTAAATCATTAGAGTCAATATTGTCACTTACATCGTTTTGAGTAGCCATGAAGCACACGTTTGCAACTTCATTTGATTCTTCATTCACTTCTTCCGATGATGAGTCGCTATCATCCCAAGTTGCATGGTAGGCCTTCTTGTTCTTCATGAATTTGTCCTTTTTGAAGTTAGAGATTTTCTCTTTTGATTTTGCATTTTCGAACGGACAGTCCTTTTTCATGTGACCTGTCTTATTACACTTGAAACAAGTAGAAGGTTCATTAGTATCCTTAAACTTAGAATTGAATTTACCTTTGCGAAGAAATTTCTTGAATTTTCTTGTGAACTTGGCCATTTCTTCATCATCATCATCATCATCATCATCTTCTGAATCTGACATGCCCTTGAAAGCAAGAGTTTTCTTCTTGGCTTGTTGAGGTTCTAAATCCTTCTAGCGTTCCTCCAATTGTACTTCGTATGCCATTAGATTTCCCACAAGTCTCTCAAGAGAGAGTTGTGTTAAATCGTTGGTTTCTTCAATAGCGGTGGTCTTCTTTTCCAATTCGGGGGTTAGAACACGAAGAACCTTCCTCACCATCTCTGCTTTGGGTATAGGTTTTACCAAGAGCCACAAGAGAGTTTGTAATATCGGTGAATCTTGTTATCATGTCCGATACATTTTCATTCTCCTTCATACGGAACTTTTCGAACCTGTGAACAAGAACAAAAATTTTAGATTCTTTGACCTTATTTGTACCTTCATGTGTTACCTCAAGAGTATGCCATATTTGGTATGCCATTGTTGCACACAGTTGAACTCTTCTTTGGTAAGTGCACAAAAGAGAGCATTCATCGCCTTTGCATTGTTCATGGTGTTGATCGTCATGTCATCATTCCATTGAGCATAGAGAAGTGTAGGTACGGTATATTCTGTCTCGGACATATTCCAAATCTCATAGTTGATGGATTATAAGTAGATCTTCATTCTACATTTCCAGTAGTTATAGTTTGTTACATCAAAGAGAGGTGGCCTTTGTGTGGATTGGCCTTTATGGTATCGACTTGCATTTGAAGTAGATACCATTGCACTCAACCAAGCTCTGATACCAAGTGTTGGATCCTGTATGCAAGGCAAATAACACTAGAGGGGGGGTGAATAATGTTGTATAAAAATTAAACAATATTTGAACTTTTTGCAACTGTTAACTCGAATGTCAAAGAGGAATCAGTCGACTATTAGCGCCAGATAAAAGAGTAAATGACTGAATAACAACAAGTCAGTTAAGTCGACTTAAAGCGGGAACCAATCGACTGCACAGACTTGATTATCAATGTGATTTAGCAAAAATGAAATTGCAAGTTGAAGAAATCAAACCACAGAGAATCAACACTGCAAACACCACAATATATCCTGGTTCGGTCCTCCCGACGTACATCTAGTGCCCAAGCAACCGACTTGAGATTTTTCACTATTCTTGAAAAGTTACAAGAATACTCTACTTCCTTTGACAACAACTATGTCAAATCTATAGAACACTCTCACCACTAAAGAGCAAAACCCACTCTACAACCTAGAGTGAAACCTTCTCTACAACAAGAGTCTTTCTCTCCAACCAAGAGGACCACTCTCACAACCCGAGAGTACAATAAGAACAAAATGAAGATTACAACAACCGAAAGCCTTATTTTTTATTGTGCTTTTTGTTTAGAGGCTAAAGGTCAACTTCTAACTTCATTCTAGAATGAAATCTTTGTTATACAAGACTGAAATAAGAGAACCAAGTTTTAAAGAAAGATAGTGCTTTTTAAAACATGTTCTTTTTCTCTCAAATAAGCAAAATGACTTGATAATAATTAGGGAACCTTTTCCACATGGATTCTATACTTTATTTATAGAGTTAGATTCTCCAAGACGTTGGGAAACAGTCCCCCAACTGCATTAAACGGTTGTAAGAATTTAAATTTTAAAAACAAAATTTAAACTTCAGAAAACTGTCAAAAAACTGCTTGAACAGTCGACTGGGTTGCCATAAGAGTCGGCTGGTCAGAGCTTGAGTGAGGTCAGTCAGTTTCGTACTAGAACAGTCGACTGCTTTCAAGAGTAAGTCAATTGGTACTCAACAGCTGAACTTATACAAGCTTCATTTTGACACTTTGATTATTAAAAACTTTATTTTCATTTAGGAGATGTGTGAGTGTGTGCGTGACAAGGCTTTTACAAAGATTTCTAAGACTCACAAATATTACAAACAAAATTACAAGACACTTGTTCAATTTAACAAATCACTTTTGAAGCGCTTGAGAAGTCTTTGTCTTGAATCTTGAAATCTTTCTTGTCTTTGTAGCTTGAGCTAATGCTTCTGAAAGCTTCATCATTGTATTGGCCTTGAATGCTTTAAGTACACACTGCAAGAATTATGTAAGAACAATTGTGTATTGTGTTGTAGTCATCAAAATCATGAATCTACACCCGGATCAAACAGGAAGCTCTACGACCAACACTGTCTTAGAGTTGTCACTCCAAACTTGTCGAGATTAAAAACTAAGCTCTACGAGCAACTCTGTCTCAAAGTTGTCTCCCCACACTTGCCAGGATAAAACGACAAGCTTTATGTTCAACTCCGTCTCAAGGTTGTCCATCCAAACTTGACGAGATCAAATGGTGAGCTTTACATTCAACTCCGTCTCGGAGTTGTCTCTCTAAATTCAATTCCGTCTCAGAGTTGTCTCTCCTAACTTGTCGGGACGAACGACAAGCTCTGCATCTAACTCCGTTTCAGATTCGTCTTTACAAACTTGCTGAGATCAAACAGCAAGTCTGTAGTCCGACCGCCTTCCGAAGTCTGTCTCTACAGTAGTCCTTCTAAGTCAGCTACATATACAAGATACAACAATCAAAGCACCTAGCTTCCAAACCAACGAAACACTCGTCCAACAGCGAAATGCTCGATCGACAAAACAAGCGAACGTTCAACTTTGTCTCAGAGTTGTCTCTCCTAACCTGTCGGGATCAAATGGCAAAGCTCTGCATCTAACTTCATTTCAGAGTCGTCATTACAAACATGCTGAGATCAAACAGAAAGACCGCAGTCCAACCGCCTTCCAAAGTCTGTCTTTACAATAGTCCTTCTAAGTCAGCTACATATACAAGATATAACAATCAAAGCACTCAGCTCCCAAACCAACGGAACACTCATCCAATAGCAAAACGCTCGATCTACAAAACAGGCGAACAACACAATGCTTGGTCAACAAAAGAGTGGTTCAGTAGAACAAACGATGGGAGGTATGATAGACAAAATAAGCGAATGACACAAGATTTGGTCAACGAAAGAGCAATTCGACGAGGTAGATGACTCAATAAATAGTTGGTGGGCAAAAACTGAAGAAATCTCCAAACCAACTCAACATAACGAGTTGACAAGTATGAGAAGATCACCAACTTGTTAGAATCAACCAAGACTTTAGGTTGGCTACTACCAAGGAAGAGTCAAACCCAAACCCGAGCCTAACAAGGCTTCAGAGATGCCAAAACCCCTAATTTGGCCAAAACCAACCTGAAGCTCCAAAATGATCAAACAAACCCGAAGCTTCAAGATAACATTTGCTTCAAAGTCTTTTTGCTATCCATGCTCTTGAGCATGATTGAACCAGATATCAAGCTCATAAATAAGCTGGCCACAGTCATCCAAAGAAAAAAAATTAAGCAAAAACACAACATCAAAATTTGGTTATTGGGATAAGCTCCAAGGAGATGATCAAGCTATAAAGGCATCAACTCATACTCCAAGCCAGCAGGTGATCAAGCTCAAGATTGTCTAGCTTCAACAATCTCTAGCTCTACGTTGAACTGCAACCTTAAACTTCACCCAAAATCTAAGAACAACACCTTAACTCCACAAAGGGCATCAGGGACGATCACCAAGCGTCGAGACCCTAACTCTGCAAAAACTTTTGGTGTGATCAAGCAAAAACTCCAACTCCAAGCGCTTATTGACTATACCCGGCTTCGAAGAATAGTAAGGACTTCTAGCTCCAAACCCAAAACAAAGGCAACACAAGCCCTAACTAAAGCTTCTAAAACCAACCGCCAACTCGACTTCAAGAACGAAGAATATCAACAAGAATTGAGCTCCACTTCTCCAAACAGCAAGACAAAAAGTTCAAAAACCCTACTTCAAGCTCCAAGCTCCGTAGCCTCGAACATGGCATAAACTTGCCGAAGAAGGCACAAGTCGCCACAAAGCTCCAAACTCATCAACCCATTAGCTCGGCAAAGAATCTTACCAAGCTCATTCCTCCCCTAAAGCAAGCCTCACCGAGCTCCATCACCACTCTTCCGAGCTCCAAGTTCCCACTTGACCGAGCTCAAAATGCTGCTCGCCGAGGTCCTTTGCCACCAAAACACCTCTACCGAGCTCCACGATCCCACTTCACCGAGCTCAACAATTCGTTGAGCTCGGAAACTCCCTCACGGATCTCCTTTGCCGTTTAGCTCCAAGCACTGACCTCGCCGATCTCAAATCAACTTCGCCGAGCTCAACAATGTCGTCGAGCTTAAAACCTCCGCCAATGGCTTCGCCGAGCTCCGTTTTCATGTCGCCTCGGCCTCCTAGCTTGCCATCCATGGCACCGCCGAGCTCCTTCCTTATCCAGGGCATCTTCACTGAGCTCCATCACCCAATTTGGTGAGAGTAGCTTAGCAAAATGGTTGGCCAAGCTAAGTGGTGCTTGAAAGCAGCTACATGCTAGGAGCGCAGTGTGCCCCTGATCTAAGGTACAGGAGAGGCAACGTCGCCTCTCTCCTCTGCTTCAAATTCCAACAGCCAGATCAATCAGATTTACGAGTGAGCATGTGATCGATGCACCAGGATTCGCCATGTTGCAACATACTCCAATCAGCGAGCGACCCAAGTGGTGATCAACGTGCCAGATCGCTTCAAAATTTGTGGTCAGATATATATATATATAAATCCCAAAAAATCATTTAAAAGTTCTAAATTTTAGTTAAAAATTCCAAAAATAATTATTAAATTAAAAAAATAAATTAAAATAAAATAGTTAATTAAAATTGGAAAAATTTATTAAAAAATTCGAAAAAGAAATTTTAAATTGGGGAAAATAATTAAAAATCTGAAATTTTTTTTATGGGAAATTACATAAAAATTCAGAATAATCCAAGAAAATATTCATCGCCTTCAGAATCTTTTTATCAATTCTAGGTATCTCCAATCAACCATGAATGTAACACCCCGAATTCCATTTACATGTAATTTGTAGCGCAACAGGATCTTTTACTCCAACTTTGTACAATTTTACAAGGAAATTATAACATTTTATTATACAATAATGTTTCATATAGAGTACACAGCGGAATGAATACAACATGAAATATACAACTCTAACATCAATAGCTTTAATCATAGAAATAATCTTTAGCATCAATTCATCTTTATGCCCTTTACTAATCCAAGTCCTGCATTGGAAAACTTTGGGCACGTTAGTTACTTACAACCGATGCATTTATAAAACAGAGATCCTCGTTATGCCATAATATAACGATTCTTTTATTTTAGCAACCACAAACTTGAATGCATATTAAAGTGTAAAAGAGTGACTATCCTAAACATGTCTGTGTATGATATGACTTAACGCCTAATATAGATGTTATACAATAATGACACTAATGCATACTTGTTCAGATTCTATGCATCCCTTTCTACATAGGTCCGAAGGCAAGCACCTATGTACTCCACATTATATGGTTAAATCCCTCGCCATGAATTACTATTACGGTGACTAATGTAAGGTTTATCTATCCTGTGAGTATCTAGTACCACCCCGATAATTCTTGAGTATCGCTTTTCCACCGCGAGTCGTAATCCCGATAATTCTGGAGGTGAATACCCACACCGCGAGCTATGATCCCGATAATTCTTGAGAGTTGTTCCCCATCGTGACTGATATTCAGCCATCACCCCTCACACCCCGATAATTCTGGAGACAAAACTCACACCGCGCTGTCATCGGTACCTTATCACACAAATACCCCATGATCGTCGCCCCGATCTCAGTAATTCTAAAGGAATATCTCCCACCGCGAGCCACAACCCCAATAATTCTGAAGATAAGCTCCCACCGCGCTATTAAGGCCTTCGTACTCATGATTTCCCATTCTTCATCACATCTCCCCTTAGTGTATGTCCTTAAGTTTTAATTTTAAATAATCACAACCTAATGCTAGCTTACCCTATCGGACTTAAATTAACACGAGAGAAAGTTAGCCGAAACTGGCTACTTCTCAAAAGAAACTTAACCCACACTGGTTAGTTCTCAAATTTTCATTATTCACAAATGCCGGTTACCAAGGGTCTCGCCTAGCTTCTAGATTCCAACAATCATCTCATTCTAGAGATCAAATAGGTTATAAAGAACGTCAACATAAACCTTTTTATCATTAACCATCAATTCTCTTTATCCACGTTCTTTATGAAGTATTCAACTTCTATAACTCATTCAATAACAATTTCTGCAATCAAAATTTCTTATAAACAACTTCTTAGTTAGCCATTCTTTAATTAGATCACTATTTTTAATACCAATCTTCTTTAAAAATCATCACTATAACTTCTTTATTTTCATTTCAAAATTTAGCTCTAATTTCATTATAAAACAACTCTTATTATCTTTAGTTTCATACATCTTCTTTATTTAAAACTTGAATTCAGACCTTAACCAATATATGAAATTTGACCTTTAAAATTCTCAAATTATTCTTTTGAATATTGTGAAATAACGCCCAATTGATTTTAATAACAATATATAAAGGTTTCATGAAGTTTTCCCCATTATAAAACTTGAAAGTATAAAAAATATAATTTTTAAAACTCATTGTGCACGCCTAGGCTCGAACCAGTGCCAAACAACAAGCAGACCAACGCCCATCCAGTGTGCCAACTAAGTTTTCGTGTATATGTTGTTCTGAGTTATTAAATACTCAACAACCATTATTTCTGACTTTTAAAAACATATTTTTGAAATATGAAACAGAGCCAACCCCAGCTTGAACCCGCGGCCAAAGAACCCCCAAAGCGCCACATGGCAGCGCACTGCGCTAGCCACCAAGGCCAAGGCCCATCACTGATATTATATGTGTTAAAATTCATTTAACTCCACTCTCTGTTAAATCTCATTTTAATTTTATCTTTACATATATTTTACAATTTTATTTGTTTCCCCCAAATTAATAGTTCATAAATTATAACCACAAATCTCTAGAACGTTTTCTCTCTGATTTTAATCATAATGAAATTAATTAAGCATACATTTGTAAATAGTGATTTTTAGAAACAACATCAACATATTGTTTTGATTTATTAACAAACTACCTCTTTACACCACTAATCAAGATTGTATTTTTCTTTTTACGGATTTCATGAGAAGTTCTCATCATAAATTTTTCCATTGTTTTTACAACTTTCATTGCATAAATTAACAATTTTGTGTATGAATTTATACCCAATTCATTTAATCTAAACATGATATACTAGTATGTACCTAACAACACTACAACAACTCAATCTAAAATTTCTATTTGTTAACATGACCATTTTATAATAAATCTTTCAACTAGCTTGCATTTATTTGCATATTTCATAACTACTAATAGTCCAGTTATCAATACACCATGCAACATAACGAATTTGTAATCTAAAGGACACATACCACATTTTCATCTCAATCATAAAGCAAATAAACATGCACACTACAACATCTAGAAAGCAAAAGAAATCACCCACCTTATTTGAAGAAAAAAAATGGAAGAAAACTCCTAGGAAGTTGCTCCTAGCTCCAAGAAGATGCTAGCCTCCTCCTCCTTGAAAAAAATCCGAAAGCTCCTCTCCAAGCAAGAAACCCGAGCTCCTCTTTCTTTCTTTTCTCTGTTTCTTTTCTCTCTTTCTTTTCTTTTGAATTTTTGTGAAAAATACCCATACAATAAGAGGTATTTATAGGGCTAAATTGGTGAATGAAGAGACACCCACTATCTAGAATAAATACCCACTCACAACCCACTACCACAAACCCCCTACATCTTCCTCTCCTTGGTCGGCCAAAACCTTTGAGTGCACACACATGCACGTGCACCCTACGTGCACATAACTCTCATTCTTTTAATTATTTGTTAGTCCATTTGTGTGTGTTTGTTACATGACAAGTGTGTAAGATTAAAAACTATACATTTAAAGTGTAAAATAAAGTCATGGGCCTCTCATTTAATTTATTTCTAGTGGGCTTTTAGATTGACTTTAGGCCTATGGATTTTTAATTAGCAAATAAATAATACAATTGTTGACAAATAAAATAAGAATAAAAATGTACATCTTTTTTGAAAAAAATTTGACACTAAAATACATAAAATTTTATGTGCAATACACGTGCAAAAATAATAAAATTTATTTTATTATTTCTAAGATGTTACATCACTCCCTGCTTAGAATAGTTCCCTCCTCAGAACTACGCTTAAAGAGTGAGAAAACAAAAGAAAAAGAAAGTTTACAAGTTTTAGTCAAAAAGCTCAGGATGATTTCTCAACATCCTTTCCTCAGATTCCCAGGTGGCTTCCTCAACCAGTTGATTCCTCCACATGACCTTGACCATGGGTATAGTTTTGTTCCACATCTCTACTGGGCACTCCTTGTAGCTCAGATCTAACTGCAGACCCTCTGGAACTTCTAGCAAGTGATGACTCGGATCAGGAATGTAACCTCGGAGCATAGACACGTGAAAGACATTGTGAACCTGGGCTAGCTCTTCCGGCAATTCCAACCAATAGGATGTCTTCCCAATTCCATTCAATATCTTGTAAGGTCCTATGTATTTTGGGGCTAACTTTCCTCCTCTCCCAAACCGAATCACACTCTTGGTCAAACCGGTTAAAACCCAAATCTGATTAATATATCAATTAAAGCCAAACTTTCTTTCGTTAGTCACGTTTGACTGATATATTATCCAAACCTGGGCTCTGATACCACTAAAAACCTTGTCACACCCCACTTCCCAAAAATACAGAATACAAACACATAACATTGACTCAGCGAATGACTAATATCACCTATAAGCTGTTTATCCGATCAACTCAACAATATAATCAATACAGAAAAAATGCGCAAGCAATAATAATAATCTCATGAACAATAATACTTGGAATGAAGCAATGTAAAATATCCAAATAGAATAATCCAACGTCTGGAAGCAAATAATAAAATTCGGGACATAAGCCCAATACAATAATAAATCCAATCTCAAATAATAATAAGTCTCAATACATTAAATTCAATAAAAGCAATAATCAACTGGAAAGCATTAAGTCTTCAGAAAGTTTGTTCTCCAATTCCAGCAGGCAATTCTCCACCATTACCTGTGAACACTACATCTAAAAAGAGGAGAAAAATTGTCCTTAGAGCAAGTCATGTACAGTAAGTAGAGAAAGTAAGGAACAATGGAATATCGATATAATAATGAATTCAATGGATCAACAGAAATCAATAACATGGGACAATAGCAATAATCAATATCATGATAAACGATGCAATAGTTGTAAGCAATGATTCAGTAATCGATAACAATATTCAATGATCAATATCAATAACACTTAGGCAATATTCGATATCAATAGGAACAATAATGTACAATATGCAATATCAATATTGTGTCAATTCTTAGGTCTATTATCATTTTAATCCTAACTAATGCACATACTACTGTATCTCATACTACAGGTTCGATGCATACAATCAATTTCATTTAGACTTAAGTGGAAGATTCTATAGCTCATGTACACGACACGATAACATTATTTACAGCATTGGTGCATACTGGTTGGCTCAATAACAATTAAACAATACACGATCAATTGGAATATTGTGTAAGTAATCCAACAATAAACCGATAACAATAACAATAACCAACACACTATATTTTGAGAAACATGGCCCATACATCCATGTATAGTCACTATGTCATCAGCTACTCCAGTCAATCCCTTCAATTCCGGCATATTAATTATTTTATTAATACAACAATACAATATACAAATATGAGACATTGGGTGAACAATAGTAACAATAAAGGGACAATAAAATGGTAACATGAAGTAGGATAATTAGAATGATAACAATAAGTTATTAGGATCATGCAATAAAACAAACATACTTCGATTCATGCAATACTACGGTATAGAAATAATAAGATTAAGAAAAACTGAAAAGTGAAATTCTGGACAGCAATAGTAGTCTATGCAAAAATGTAATTTCCTACTGCTACAGAAATAAAAAACTAAATCCATAAGAAATTATAGAAACTATACTTCCCAATGAATCCAACGCATATTTAAAGTTCAAAATCCGACAACAGTAGCTAGATCAAACACATCACTGTTTACAGATTTCATGTTCGAGCATCATGTTATTATAATTTTAGAATCAGCAAAACCCCAATAATAAATTCATTAAAAATATTTATTAGACTCCTAAACATGTTAAATAACAATCTGAAAATTTTCAGAGCAATATTTTATCATTTGATCAGCCTTTTAACAATTTAAACATGAACATACAAGAATCTGATAATCTAGAAAAAACACAGTTGTAGTAAAATAAGAATAACTTTTGCTACACAATTCGGAATTCAGAAATTCTAGATGTTATGGAAACTAGAAAGATAAGACTGCGATTCTTATTCAGAAAGTTATTTATTTTAAGATCATTTACTGGGTCGAAAATAGGAGACAACATACAGCTAGTAAGCAACATACAGGATTTTGGATATTTTTCATGAAATAAATTAATTAAACATGATGGGTATATATTCTATTAGTCGATCAACTTTATAACCAGCATGATGGGTATAAAAACATGGTAAATAAATTTAAGAACACATGCATACATTAATTTATCATCAACCAAACATCAATCGATCAAACAACATACAACCTAGCAATTGTTTCTACAATAGATTAGTTATGTGACAATTATATGAACAAACCTATTCTCAATTCTATATGAGCACATGAAAGAGTCAATCTTTGGAATCAATAAAGGCATGAAGTCAAGTAAATTGGGGTTAACTCATTTATACCCTTAATGTACCCAACGAAAGAGATGAACAATGTACAATACGATAAACAATGGGATCTACTTGCAAGAGTTTCAACAAAAAACTTGAATTTGATTCAATAACAATTCAAGAGGAAGGTGACTTGCCTTATAGACAAAGAAATTGAATACCAAGAATAACTGGATGAGGAACCCGGAGCAACAAACTCATGAACACACGAATCCACAAAATAGCACGTGTATACTACGTGCAAGTGAAGAGACTAGCAATAACAGCAAGAGCAAAAGGCAGCAAGTCAGTAATGACAGCAAGGGTTACAGCGGACGGTAGGGTCTTCGGCGTCGCAGGTGGTCGTCGGCGTCGCAGGCGGTGGCGCGACAGGGACAGGGCGGCGCTACAGCATTGGTTGATGGGACAGAGGAAGGCAGCAGGGTTGGTTTGGCACTGCTATCGATTGGAAACAGGGTAGAGGATAGAGGCCCAAGGGGGTTCGAGTCTGGGTATCTTTGTGTCGACCGGAGGCATCGATGAGAGTGGCAATGAGGGGGTGGCCGGAGTTAGGCCGGGGAAGTTGAACAGTAGGGGGTTCAGAGTTTGGGTAGGAAATTGCTCGGGGAGAGAGAAACAGGAGGAGAGAGGAAGAGGAGAGAGAATAAACGGCTCTTATGGTTTCAATTTGTGCAATTTTAAGGGTTTGCAAGAGGATTGTATTTATAGGGTGCAATTAGGATGTTGGGTTAGTGGTTTAGGATCCAATAATAGCAGTTTTGGGTCAAGAACAATTGAAATTGGGTTTTAGGGTTCAATAAGAGATGGGTTTAAAGATAATAGGGTTCAAATAAAAATACCCACAATCAAAAGAAGAAAATAGGATCACCAAGAATAGCTCAATCAAGAAAAACAAAGAATTTCATGAACAAATTTAATTAAAATAATCAAAGAAGAAAAAATAGAGTATTTTATTCAATTGCAATTAAAATATTACAAAATGGGAAAAAAAGAAAAGAAAAAAAAAACGGTAGTTACATTTATTTAGTAACAACACCTAGTTTTTTGTTTTGTTATTAATTTCCTTTTAAGGGTGCTAAGAGTAAACTCATGTTATACATCTATTTCCACGTGCATTGCATGGTTTTTAATTTCTACTATCACTTTATAAGATTCTGGATAATAATCCTACAGAGATTTGAGAGAGGGGGGGATTGAATATTGACAGAATTTGAATTTATTTATAAGATTTTTCGAATGGAGGTAACCCACAATTTAGCTACTTTCAAATAGGTCATCTGCAACTCCATAGTTCCATAAACTTACAATGTCACAAATACCGGATATCTGGATCTGACTTGGAACCAAGCTGTCTATTGTGGGTTGGGTTCGTGTTGTAAAATAGGACTCGTTGAACTTTCGGGTCCGAGTCCGGGTTTACTCAAAATAAACCCTACCTGGACCCCGACTATATAAATCCCTTAATCTATCAAATTTCAATTAAACCCAAACCTTAACTTTCCAAAAAGAAACCCCAATCTCAGTTTCCTGCCCCCCCCCCCCCCCCCCCCCAATCAGCCACACTCTCTACCCCCGCTCCCGCTCGCCATCCTAATTAAACCCAAACTAACTTCCCCAAAAAAAAACTAATGTCCCTCTCCTGCTCACCACCAAACGTCCAATGCTGCCCCCGCTCGCCACACCCGGTCATCGTAAATGACCCAAACCGCACCGAGCTCAAGTGGGTCGGCCCTTCTATCAATAGCAGACGTGGTGGCAGAGAAGCATGGCTGAGGAGACAAAAAGAGAAAAGGGTGGTCGTTGGTGGTGGGTGGTAGAGATCTAGTGTGAGCAGATATAGAAATTCAAAGAGAAACATACACATAGAAAAAGGCAATTGATTTATCAATTAGGGTTTTGAGTTATCAATCGACATATCTTCAAACCCTGAACCCTGAAAAAAAAAGGTGATCAACTCTAATAAATCATTCACATTATGACTCCATCAATGGTTACTACTCTCTGTTTTGTTGGCTTCTTCTTACATTTTTATATAGAAATGTAAACATTGATTGATCATTGCATTTTTTCATCGGATCAAGATTTGAATTTGTTAGATATTATATTAGATTAGATATTAGTTTAGTCCCATATCGATTATGTATCGGTATAGTATTCCTTTCTCTCCTATATATAGGAGACATATTGTACTCAATTTATTCAATCAATAATCAGTAATAAAGTATCCCTTACTATCCCTAATGCTAACATGGTATTAGAGCCAGTATTTCTATAAGGCATATACTAATTTGATCCTTGTTATTGAGGTGGAGTGATTCTCGTTTTCATCGGAATCACTCCACCTCCCAACATCTCTTGCATCGATCAAGTCATTAGAGGTGGTGGTGGTTGTGGGGTGCAAAAAATTGAATAATTATTGTAACAACACCAAAATTATATATATATATATATATATATGATTTATCAAGCACCAAAAACTATATTTTATTTTGAATAAAATTGTTAGAGTGAAATTTTTCATAAACATAAATATATATCTCTTTTTTGGAGTTGGGCTTTAGAAGCCCAATGAGACTTGAACAAAAACAAAACAAAACAATAAAAATGGACTTGGCCCAAGCATGGCCGGCCAAGCTTGAAAATGGAGGGAAAGAGCTAGGGTTGAAGGGTTTTTGTTTGAATTTGAAAGATTCTTCATGATGGAGTTTGGAACCCTAGGGGTTTTGTACACTCCAACACTCAAATGCCACCACCCCAATCCCCAAATCCCTTCCTTAGAAGTCCACCGACCAAATCCCCTCTATCCCTCCCCTTCTCACTCTATATCTTTCTCTTTCACATCTTATTTAACTCACTCAACCTCAAACTCATCTCACTTCTCATTTCTTCTACCATTCAAGAGAAAAAAGAGAAAGAAACCTTCCTACACCTCTAGTACCACTCTCATTTGCTGCTGTTTGAAGATACAAAGATGAGCCAAAGAGGAGCGAAGAATGATCCAAGGAGGAGCTAAGGAGAAGAAGAACTAGGAGGAAGAAGGAACTCGGAGTACATTTCGTCTGCAAACGAAAGGTGGGTGTTTCTAAACCTTCATAGTGTTTTAAATTTTTTGGTGAAATCTTGATATGGTCTTGCTAGCATGAGTGAGACATGGAATGTGTGATTAAGTATTAAATTTTGTGGCATGCTAGTTTTATTAGTGGAAGACTATATAAAAACACAATGAAAAGCAAAACAGAAAAGTGTGTTAGGTCTGGATGCTATAACTCAAAAATTACTTGGAGTTTGAAGTTTACATTTTAAACTTAGGATCTCATGCATGTTATACACCTTACTTCCAAATTTCATAATTTTTGGAATTTATTTACTATTTTAATTAAATACGAACATGAATACTGACTGTGTAGAAAACAGATTTAGCATATGTTCTGATTGTGATTTTCCAAAGCTTATAACTTTGTATCCACTTGAGATATAATACTGAAATTGTAGTATGTGTTTCTAGCATGTGTTTAGTTCATGAATATAAAATTTCATAATTTTTGGACATCTATAGTTATTTTTAATAAATTCAAAACCATTGGCTGTTCTGAAAAGAAAGGACAAAGTGAAGATAATCTATTCTATTTTTAACTAATATTCAAGAAATCATAACTTGAAAAATACTTGGTAGAATCACTAAAAATTTAAATATCTTTTACAATGTATGAAGAACTTATGTTTCAAATTTCATGAAGTTTAGAGATCATTTGATAGTTTAAGAGTATTTTTATGTTAGCACTGGTTAGTTGTTGCTCTGTTCTGGTTTCATGTTAAACAATGACTCATTTGATCATTTAAACGACTTAATCTAAAGAAGAATGTAACTAGAAAGTTGTAGTAGACACATAGATTTTTCTATAATGCCTAAGAACTCAAGATTTGGATAAGTGCACAAATTATAATGAATTATACTAGTGATTACAGAAACACACAGATTCTTAAAGCTCACTGTTTTATACTATGCCTATGAGGTTGAGTTTGAACTTGTAGAATTCGAGTTTTAAGTTGTTGTTGTGGGTTATAAATCATGTTGTGGATCTGGGAATGAGTTATTACTTAAATTATCTAAAGTTTAATGTTATGAGTAGTTCATGTGTGCTTGTAGATCAACAATATAGACATGTTTGTTCACTGTTTTGAAGTAGAAATTGTGATAGGTGTTTATGTATTGATGTTGATCACTTTGGGATGATCATGTATTGATGTTGATCATGCAATCCAATTACTTGCATTTTATAGCAAGTAATCAAAACATGACAGCAGCAAACAAGGATATTTTTGCATGAAATGTATTATAATTATCATTTATTATGGATCTAAATGAATGTGTGATACAAATAAGAGTGTAATGGGTATCAAATCAGCAAGCCACATGTATTTTCAACTCATTAACAAGGAAGACAACATCTACATGCTAAATACACAACTAAACATCTACAACATGCATTCATATGAATAAAATCCTTAGATCTACTGTGTTTGTGTGACAAATATATTAATGGATTTTTTGGGGATCATTTTGACTATAGAGTTGATGGAAATCAAACGACGAATCAAGATCATCAAGGAGTAAGAATCTGCAAAAACAAATTATAAAGAGATCTACTTGCGATATTTATGCTTGTACGAGGAACAAAAATATCCATACAAGTACTTGCCTTGATTGGATGATGAACTTGATGATGATGATTGAGGATCGCGATTGGATGAATCAGATCAGGCATGGATCTTGATGACGATCAAGATCAAGAAGATCAACAGCTGAGATCGCAAGCTTGATGATAATAATGATCAGGGATCACGATCGGATTAGACGGCTGAGATTCAAAGGAGCTTACTTGATCACAAAACAGAGCAAGGGGGGCTTGCTGTGGGGGTCATTGGAGCTATGGTGGTGCACAAGGGCACCATGGTGGGAGGCCAGGGCGAAGTCGACGACGGTGATGGTCGATGGTGGTCGAGGCAGCAATGGGAGGCATGGAGGTGGGTGGTTCTGGCGATCGAGGAAGGCTAGGACAGGGTGAGCAAGAGTGGGGTGACGGTGGCTCGACGGTGGTGCTGGGGTGGTTGTAGGCTATAGGCGACGAGCGGAGGTTGTGGGTGCTCTGTTTGAGAGGAAATAGGGGATGCCAATGGCGACGGGGGTGCATAGGGCGGGGTTGCAACAGGGATGCATCGAGAAGGAGTGATGAGGTATGGCGACGTCACTTGCGGTGGTTGGGAGCTCGAGTGCAGTGGATGGCGCGATGGGGCGAGGTGATGGAGCACAGTCGATGAGGTTGGTTTCGATGAGAGTAAGGGAAGAAGGAGACGGGGTAGGGATGATGAACAGGGGGGGGGGGGGGCGGGGGGTGGTTAGGCGGCTAGGGTTTGCACAGTAGGGATTAGGGTGTAGGGTTATATATATAAGGTTAATGGGTTTTCGATTATTGGGTAGCAGGTTTGGATCCAATAAGAGATAGGCTATATGGTATTGGTTTTAAAATCCAATAGGGGAATGGGTATAGGGTTTATGGGTTTATAAAATATACGTGTACATATACAATAAATCAAGTAATGAAATACGTATAAATAAAATAGAGTATGTTTGGCTTTACAAAAATAATAAGAATAATAATAAAATAGGTAACAACATCAATAATAATAATACTAATAACAAATGTAGTAAAAATAACAATAATGACAATAATAAAAAATAATTGTGATAATAACAATAATAACAATAATAATACTAATAATACTAATGTTAATAAAAAGAGATTAACAATATTAATAATAATAATATTAGTAGCAATAATAATAATAATAATAATAATAATAATAATAATAATAATAATAATAATAATAATGAAAATAATAATAATAATAATAATAATAATAATAATAATAATATATGTATATCAAAATGGAACTCGAGTTTAACGGATTTATTAAAATAATCCAAACAGTATAATATATAATATAAGTAGTCGATCAATTAGAATATACTATTATTTGAGTAAATATAATTTTTGATTCGAAAAGATCTTAATAGAAAGTCCAAATCGAATTAAAAAAAATGAATTTATAATAATCTAAATACCAAAAATATTCAGAAAATATGTATTTACGGGAACAAGGGTTATAGATCCAGCAACGATTCTCCTACATCTCCCATCCTCAACCCAACGGCCAAGGGAAGAACACAACATACAGATCCACAATGGCCTCAAGAAAAGACTCGACGAATCCCCCGAGATGTTATGGGTCGATGAGCACCCAAGTGTACTATGGTCCTACATGACCACTGAAAGAACCCCGACAGGAGAATCCCCATTCAGCTTCACTTACGACTCTAAATACTTAATCCCACTCAAAGTCGGACTACCCTCTCTGCGCATTTTATCCTTCAACGAAGAACAGAAGTCCACCGATATTAGGGGCAACCTCGACCTCATCGACGAAGTTCGCGAGAGATCCACCTTGAGGAGACAGATTTATCAGCAATGGGTATAGAAGTTCTACAATAAGAAAGTCCACCCGGCAAACCTAAAAGAAGGAGACATAGTCCTTCGAAAACTATAAATCTCTAATCCTCGCAAGAAGGGCAATCTCACTCCTAACTAGAGGTGCCATACATGATCTCCAAAGTAGTCCACCCAGGGGTGTACCGACTTGAAGACCGGGGGGAAAGAGGATATCGAGTACCTGGAATGCCAAGCACCTAATGAAGTACCACAAGGGTGCTTAACACCCTCAAGTAGAACTAGTTTTCCTAATTTTCAATGAGGCCGACACTTGTGATATGAAAAAATAATGTAATAAAGGCTAGAACCATTGAGGTGGCCACTTAGTTCGTATTTCAATAAAACTTAGCTTATTTTTTCTATGGAAAGATCATTGCACTGACATCATATCTATCCACCTGAGTCACTATTATGACTCGACAAAATAACAAGTTCGGAGTCCAGCTTCACCCTAAGGGCTGTTCCCACAACTTGCTAGCATCAAAATAACAAGTTCGGGGTCCAACACTTGATTCGACACAGCTTTAGTCACTTGTGCACAAGCAAATGTAGAGTAGCTCACAATTCGAAAATGCTCCTACAACTCGTTGAAACTCTCAAACAACAAGTTCGGAGTCCAACACTTGGTACAATGCCGCTTTAGCCACTTGGAACAAGCAAGTACAGGGTAGCTCACCATTTGAAATTGCTCCTACGACTCAGTGAAACTCTCAAAAAATAAGTTCAAAGTCCAAAACTTGAATCGACGCTGCTTTAGTTTCTTGCGAACAAGCAAGTGCAGAGTAACTCATCATTTGGAATTTCTCCAACAGCTCGTTCAAACTCTAAAATAATTGGTTCAGAGTTCAAAATAATGGGGGTTTAGGGCTCGAAATGACTATTCAAACTACTCCCGAAACTTATTAAAGCCCTTCAATATCTCCTCAATAGCGATGCTCACCTTCTCAAGCTCCCTGGAAACAGAGACATTGTGGGCTAGTTTCGACCCCGAAGATAGCTGAGTTCTCAATCAATTTTCAAACATAACTTGTAGACCTTTGAGTCTTTGTCGAAACGATATGTCATATGCCCCAATCGGATCTCTGTAGCACCGGGAATAGGTGTTACACTGTAGCAACCCTGGAAGCATACAAGCATGCGGGTTAGGAGTTTGAATCAACCATTCAAACTGCTCCTAAAACTCGTAAAACCGTCGACAGACAAGCCTAAAATGCAGTCGTTCACCAAGACTATTTCTATGGCTTGCTCCAAGTGGCCACGAACGACACAAATGAAAACATACCAGGTTCAACATTCAATGCAAAAGAAAAAAAATGAGTATAAGACTTCACACAAAAGTTCGCAAATTTTCATAAGTCATGCATTCAAATATTAAGATACAACAAGTGGTGACCAGTCCGCTACTAGGCTACTACAAGATGTATCAAAGTAAATTCAAAGTGAAAAGCTCTAAAACTACAAAAGGCTCCTCATCATCGGACGACGCCAAAGGATTAGGGACCCCAGTCGCTCTGTTCCTCTGCTCTTCACCTGGCAAGTCATGCCGTGTCTCATCTTCATCGACCGCCTCTACCATTGGCACCATCCCGACAAGAAGCTCTGGGTGATACCCCTTCCCGTCGAAGTTGGGAACACGCTCCATCACGTCCACAATGGCCTTAGCATATGACTAACCAATCACATCGTGGATATGAACCAATGCCTTCTCCATATCCTCTACCACCGTGGCAGCTACCGCTGCTGCCAGATCCTTTGCAGCCTCTTCCTTCCACAAACCCTTAACTCTGCCTCGATGCCGGCTAGGAGTGCGTTCTCCTTACCCTTCACTGCCTCTAGCTCTTGAATGGCCTTCTTTCTTAGCCTTTCTGCCCTGACGTGATATATATATTATATATAAACATTTCGGGTTTATTCGAACTAGGTTCGGGTTGGGTTTAGGCGGGTTAAAGGTAATACTTACTCGACCTGGTTTTCTTTCAAGCTAATATTTTATACCCAAATGGGTTATGGTTTTGAAATCCATTAGCCTATACCAAAAATTTTACATATTGGGTAGGGTCGGTTCGGGCCGAAGCCTACCTGATTGGCAGGCCTAGTTGGCACAGCTCAGGAGAGGCCTTCGTCGATGCATGGGGAGCGTTGTCGTAGACATTTTCAGGAAACTAGGGTGAGCCTGGCCATGGTGATTATCTTCGGTGAAGGGAGAGGGTTGAGAGAGAACCTCAACCCGATTGGCAGGTCCAGTTGGCGCAGCTCGAGAGAGGCTTACGTCGAGGGATGGAAACCATTGTCAGATGGGATTGAGTATAATTTACAATTAACTTTTAAACAAGTTTATATTTTCTAACATTTAATGAGCATAAAACTTCGATACGTTATTTCTTATAAAACTAAAGTTGACTATAACTCAAACATATTACTTACACCACTGAAACAATAAACTTGGTAGATTAATTCCTAAAGACTAACCTAATTTTCATATATTGGAATGAAATAAAAAAATATACAAGCATAAAATTAGGTAAAACTGTATTTTAACATAGAAATGGCTTTAAGCATGTAAATAGCTCTCTTGGTATTGGTTACCAGAATTAGTACAATATATATATATATATATATATATATATATATATATATATATATATCGGGTTTATTCGGGCCGGGTTTGGGTTGAGTTCGGGCTAGTTAGAGGTAATACCAACCCGACCTGGTTGTTTTTCAAACAAATATTTTATACTCGAATGGGTTTGGGTTTTGAAATACATGAACCCATACCAAAAGCTTTTCGGATTGGGGAGGGTGGATTCGGGCCGAACCCTACCCGACTGGCAAGCCTAGTTGGTGCTGCTCGGGAGAGGCTTACATCAAGGGATGAAGAGCGTTAACCTAGACTTTTTTAGAAACCAGGGTTATGCTGGCCACGGTGATTATCTTCAGTGAAGGGACAGGGCTGAGAGAGAACCTCGGAGAGGGACACATGGTTACAGAGACCTCGATAATCCCAAAGTGAATACCTTGTCACCCAAAGAAAGGTCTTTTTTGGATCTTTAGGGGCTAGTGGAATCCAGTGTGTGTAACCAATGTTTTTCGTTTTATGTATTTTTGAGTATATTTTTTATTTTGGTGTATTTTTCTCTCTTTGTATTCCTCTTGTATTTTCTAAGCTGTATATTGGAGTTTGTTTTCAATATATATTCATTTATTTCATTTTGAGCTCCCTGTGTTGGTTTTTGTTCGCCTTTTGTTCCGTTCTTCGTCTATTATTGTTCTCTTTTTCATTTGGTTCTTGTCTTCTTTATTTTGTGCTCTTGGGTGCTTATGGTGGTGTTGGTTGCTCAACCTATTTCCAATCATATTGTTTGATCCCTAATAGATTTACCAAAGCCAAACTAAACCCAATCCTATTTTAAACCCTATGCAATTAATCCATATCAATACCCATTAAACAATCATATTACTACTCCTAATTACCCACAACCCAATTACCTAATAACCCAACTCATATTCTAAACCCTAAACCCCTCATATATATATACGTAACTCTCTCTCTCCCTCACCAAAAGAAAACCCTAGCCTCCGTCCTGCACCCCCGGCCTCCCCTTTTGCTTGCGCCGTACACACCCGACGCCAGCCCCAGGCCAGCACCCGACCCCAGGCCGACCCCCCCTTTCCTCTCGGCTGCACCGCCAGGCCGAGCACCCTCCGGCCTGCACTCCAACTTGCACACCTCCCCTCATCCCGATCTCCAACCACCTCCGACCACTTCTTCTCTCCCTTTGCCGACCAACCCTCCAAGCCACAAGCTGCCACCATTCATCTATCTCTTTTTTGTGGGTTCTCTCTTCTCTTGCTTTGAGAAGCGTGCCGTGTGTTCGTGCTTCTGTTCGTGGGTTCATTGCTCTTGATTTTTGGATCTCTTGTTCGTGGATTTTGGTTCATTACCCGGGAAATCCGTTCCCGTTATTCTTGGAGTTCGTTTCGTCTCGGTTAAGGCAAGTAATTTGTACTCCAATTCCTTTGTTTGATACAAGTAAAAAATACCACCTATAGTGTAGTTGGGTCTAGATACGACTCTTGTTTGTGTTATCTTTGATGGGTTTTGTCTCTATTGTGAAAACTTGACCATAGTTGCCTCATGACACAATCTTGACATGAATTATCTTAGGTTTTGCCCGTTCTTGATTTGATCATGTATGTGGAATTTTTGTGAGAATTTGGGTATTTGTTGGGATCCATGTGATAACCTTATTTTAGATATGTTAATTACCCTATTTCATGTTGGTTAGACACTTGGTAGACTAGATTTCATGTATGGATGTGTTTGGGTCAAGTTTCGTTTGAATGATGTTGATTTTGGTTTTTTGGGGAAAGTCTGTATTTTGTCGATGTTCTGTTTTTAATTGTACTTTCGACCATATTAAGGTCAGAATCTTAATTCTAGTATAAAATATGAATTGTAGAGAAATTCGTCTATTTTCCAACTCCCCTGACCTTTCTTGATTTCGTTTTCGTATGCATGAGATATGACTGATTTACTACAGAGGTGTAGATAAATTCCAGATTTCATTTCCTGTTGATTTTGATAACTAAATTAATTTGTTACTTGTGCTACACATATTATTTTGATCTGAAACTTTGGTCAATCTTTCTATACATATCTAGGGATTTTCGAGAATTTTGGTGAATTTTATTAATGAGTTTTATGTTTCGTCTCATGCTCGTTTATGAAAACTGTACTTGCTTTATTTTACTCGCTATCCTGTAAAGAATTGTGTTTTCACTCTGATTCCTTTTACTGAATGGAAAATATTTGTGAAATATGAAAGTTAGTTTATTTTATCTACTTTTATCTCCCTTTGTCGGATTTGGATTTTGTTTCACAGCTTGCGAGATACTTCAGTTTTCGTACGGCAGTGTTGGGAATTCCAGATTGACCAAAGTTCCGTTTCTTGATGTGTTCTTATGTTTGATGAATAAACTAATTTACTGGAATATTATGAAACATATTTTGATTCTAGACATATTGGGGAATACCCCAGATTTTTCCAGAATTTATTTGAGAGATTTTGATGCAGTTTTCCTGACTGAGAATTCGTTTTCCTGATTTCTAGCTGAACATGTTTTCTGGATTCAACCCTGTTTTGAGTTATGAGGTTGTGAATTACTATATGACTTATTTATATTCTCTGGATTTGTGTGAAAGTCTATTTTTCAGATCCTTCGACGGATCCAGATTTGGATGTTTGTAGTAGCGGAAATCACTGTTTTAGTACAACACGGCCTTGCTGTCCTAAATTAGAAAATTAGCTGTTTTATCCTGTTATGTATTATCTTGTACCTGTACTTGTTTATCATGCCACCCTAAACCTGATACATGCTTATAACCTATTATCCTTGCATTGTTTTGTGATACATACAGGCATGCTTGATTATAATAATAAATAACCAAGCCGGGGTTAAGGGAAATATCTAGTAGTGGAAAATATAGAAACGTGTACTGAGATGAGGACCTGTATCCTGCCTGCCTGTTACGTGTTCATGACTACATGATTCACAATCCTGTTTACCTGTACCTGACTGCATGCTTCCCTATAGGAAGATGTACTCGGAAGATAACCACAAGGTTATGCCTGTTTCCTGTACCTGATTGCATACTTCTCTAAAGGAAGGTGTACTTAGAAGAGAACCACTAGGTTCTACCTATTCCTGTATTCCTGTTATTCTGAACCCTGAGTACACTGCCCTATGGATTCCACTACGAAATCTAAAGCGAAACTATTTGTTGTAGCAACCATGTAGTAAAAGGATGGATGCATGAAGTGCTACCTAGATAGTAATCACTACAAGACTTGACATGAGATAATCTGATTACCTGTTACCTGATACCTGTTACATGATTACCTGCTTACCTGTACCTGTTACCTGTATACCTGTTACCTGATACCTATTACATGTTAACTTGTTTACCTGTTTACTTGACACTTGATACATGTTATCTGTACCTGTTTGTATATCAAGTTACTTCTTTCTATTTTCCTGATTCATGTTAGATATTATATTTCTGTTGACACACTTATATCATGCTATGCTTGTTACTTAGAATTATTTATCTCCTTTACTTGTATCCTACATTATAAGTGGCCCGTAACTTGGAATTGAAAGGTACTTATTTTCTTTTTTCCTTCTCCTGCAAACTTACTAATTGCAAATCAGGATGGTCGACTGCCAGATGGTATTGGCGAGATGATGTATTAGTGCTGGATTTTTTGCCTTATTATTATTATTATTTGTTGCTTGAACTTGAATAAAATGTACTTGATGACTTGGATACTTATTTTGTATTTGGGCGATGTGACCCAGGATATTATTAACTTGTCCAGATTCTGATTTATTTGAGATTTATATTTTTTTGGTTTCAAGTAAATTCCTGTTGGTATCTTGTTTCAATTATGCATGTCTGGTTGTACCTTTTGCTTCCGACTCTGATTATTCATGTGGTATGTTGTAAAGATTCCTGAACAGCTTATGGATGATGAAAATCATTTGCTGGGCTTTTGTTACGTGCTCGTATTCTGTATTTTTGGGAAGCGAGGCGTGACAGTGTGTGAGCATCGTTATAATGAAAGAGTAAGAAGCAAAAGAGGAGAGTTGGAGGAAGTGCATTTTGGTAGAATGTGCCGAAGGGAACCCGATATTGTTCATGACAATTGTTTGTTGACAATTGCTCATGACTTACCCCACAGAGGCCTCGATAATCCCAAAGAGAATACCTTGTCACCCAAAGAAAGGTCTTTTTTGGATCTTTAAGGGCTAGCGGAATCCAGTGTGTGAGCATCGTTGTAGTGAAAGAGTAAGAAGCAAAAGAGGAGAGTTGGAGGAAGTGCATTTTGGTAGAATGTGCCGAAGGGAACCCGAGTGCGAAGGATATTCAGAACTTTCATGAACAGTATGGCCCATTTAATAAGTCCAGATACCTGGTTTATTTGCTTGTTTCGTTAACTTCGCATTAATGGAACTAGGATGACCCATTTGTGTCCTATTTGCATTAGGAAAAATAAAAATGACTCCTGTACATCCCGCTTGCATAGAGCTACTATCACGCCTCACTTCCCAAAATACAGGAATACGAGCCCATGACGAAGGCCTAGCAAATGATAATAACATCATCCATAAGGTGTAACAATCTTAACTCAACAACATGAAAAGAAGTCACAGCCATGCAGGAAAACCATAATCACATAAACCAAGATACTAAGATAAAACATGCAGTACTCCAAAATAATAACCAACAACTGAAAATAAACAACTTCGGGTCAACAAAGCCGGGAATACAAGGTTGAACAAAGTAACAATACGAATATAAAAATAAACATGGAAGAAATAGTTTATTGCAAAGCAAGCTCCTGCTCAAATCCTAGAAGAACTGCTCATCAATACCTTCTGGCAATTCTCCTTGTGCACCTGAAGTTTGATCAACTAGAGTTGGGGGAAATATGTCCGTTAGAGCAAGTACAGACAGCAAGTTGTGAAAACAAAGAGTTAATGAACATGGTATATCAAGGAATATGCGGCAATAACAAAATCAAATGCAATAACAATGTCAATAAACAATTGTCATGATCAAGTGTACAAGTGTCAACTTAGGTTTATTATCATTTTATTACCCACCACAGGCATAATCATGATTGACAAAATAAAATGATCAAAGATTGCATTTCCTCCAACTACCCACCACAGGTTGCCTTTCAAAAGGTGGTTAACTGGATTGGTGACTCTTGATCATAGGCATTATTATTTATAGTTATTTATTTTTAGTGTGATTCCCGATATGGGACTATTTAAAAAATCAAAAATATGGATTGCATGTTTTCACTTGATCATGACAATTGACTACAATATGCAATTTTAGTCAATAGGCCAATAAAATAAAACCATATTTTATTGGATTGCATGATCATGATTGACAAAATAAAATGATAACAAGACGGGGTATTATGGTTTGACTTAGTAGTGGATAATCTCAGAAACTGTACTCGGTAGGGCCCTCACTGCTTACCTGGACTATTGACATGGAAGGTGGAGAAATACTTGTGACCCTGTTTACCAGGACTATTAACATGCAAGTTGGAGAAATGCTTGTAACCCTGTTATCATGTTATCACGTTATCTTGTTATCCTGTTATCATGTGATCTTGTTATGCCGAGTACACGCTCTATAGATTCCACCACTATGGTATAAAACAAATACTGTTTGCATGCACCGAACCTGTGGTATGAGACACAGTAGTGCGTGCATTAGATAGAGTAATAAAATGCTAATAAACCTAAGTTGACACTTGTGACCCTGTTTACCAGGACTATTGACATGGAAGGTGGAGAAATGCTTGTAACCCTGTTATCATGTTATCACGTTATCTTTTTATCCTGTTATCTTGTTATCCTGTTATCATGTTATCTTGTTATGCTGAGTACACGCTCTGTAGATACCACCACTATGGTCTAAAATAAACACTGTTTGCATGCACCGAACCTGTGGCATGAGACACTGTAGTGCATGCATTAGATAGGGTAATAAAATGCTAATAAACCTAAGTTGACACTTGTGACCCTATTTACCAGGACTATTGACATGGAAGGTGGAGAATGCTTGTAACCATGTTATCATGTTATTATGTTATCACATTATCTTGTTATCCTGTTATCATGTTATCAAGATATCATGTTATCTTGTTATCTTGTTTTCGACCCTGATAATGTCAAAATCTTGACTTGAGTTCCAAATAAGAAATGTAACCCCAGATGTCTACATTACAATGCTTTTGATGGAATTGAAATCTGAATTACATTTTTCGAGTTATGGATGTTTTAGTGCTGCTGGGTTTAGAATTCCAGATTCACAAATTTGCTGTGTCATCTTGTATTCCAATTTAATTTGAATATGCAATCTATAATATTATGACATGAAATTTAATATGATGAGACTAGACATACTAGAGAATCTTTCCTAATTTTCCTGGATTTATTTATCATGTTTTCAGACCTATTTTACGCTTATAAATACAACTTTGAGAATTCTGGCTGAACATGAAATTTGTGTAGATTACTGTTTTGACACCCGCTGCTGCAACTATTATGTATCTTGTTTATATGCGCTAGAACCAATAGAGAGTCTAGTTTTTATATTTTCTTACGGACCCAGATTTGCATTCTTGTAGCAACGGAAATCTCAGTTTTCGTGCAGCAACGTCCTGCTGTCCAAAATTGGAATTCTCGTCATTTTTGATAATTAAAATTAGTTTGACACTCGAATATGCTTCCTACCTAGCCTGAACTTGTTCCATGTTTACTACTATGTTTACTTGCCCTGGTTGCACACTTTCATGGTTGTTTAATAATAATAATAATTAATCAAGTCGGGGTTTAAGGGAAAGACCTAGTAGTGGGGTATATAGGAGGTTGTACTCAGAAGGGGGCCTGTGTTTCTCATGATTTTAAATTAAATGGAACTAAGTGCCACGTAGAACTTAGTACCACGCATGAGTTACGGGGGTCACCTCTAGTTCCTGTGGGGGTTACCTCTAGTGCCCATTATATGATTACATGATATGTGTTTGTAATTAAATGGGAACTAAGTGCCACGTCATGGGTGACAAGGGCCACCTCTAGTGCCTGCGGGGGTTACCTCTAGTGCCCATTATATAATTACATGATATGTGTTTGCAATCAGATGGAACTAAGCGCCACGTAGAACTAAGTGCCACGTCATGGGTGACGGGGACCACCTCTAGTGCCTGTGGGGGTTACCTCTAGTGCCCATTATATGATTACATGATATGTAGTTCCAATCAGATGGAACTAAGTTCCACGTAGAACTAAGTACCACATCATGGGTGACGGGGGCCACCTCTAGTGCCTACGGGGGTTACCTCTAGTGCCCATTATATGATTACATAATATGTGTTTAAAATCAAATTAAACTAAGTGCCACATAGAACAAAGTGCCACGTCATGGGAGACGGGGGCCACCTCTAATGCCTACGGAGGTTACCTCTAGTGCCCATTATATGATTACATGCTAATGTGTTTGCAATCAAATGGAACTAAGTGGCACGTAGAACTAAGTGTCACGTCATGGGTGACGGGGGCCACCTTTAGTGCCTACGGGAGTTACCTCTAGTGCCCATGGTTTGATTACTTGCTCGTATTTTCTGCAAGACCTGAGTACTTGACCCTATATAATCCACCACTAGGCCTAAATATAACTTGTTTGTATGTAGAAACCATGTGGTAAATAATTGGAACGCATGAAGTGCTATATTAGATAGGATTAAATAACAGACTTAAGTATAACATGTTCACTTGCACATTCTTGTTACCCGTTCCTGTTACTTGTTACATGTTGCATGTTATTTGTTACTTGATACCCGTTACCAATTACATGTTCACTTGTTACTTGACACTTGATACAAATTACATGCTTACTTGTTGTCTGATCCTGTTACTTGATTCGTTTTACTTGCATGTCAGTCTCTTTGAACTTTATTACTTGTTGCACCCTACCATGTCATGTTGTATACTCTTGATAACAAATCTCTGTTTCATGCTTTCTTGCACTTGTTCCTATACTAATTGATTGTACTACTTGCGGCCTGTAACTTGCACTAACGGGCATCTGTCTCTTGTTTCTCTATTTTTCTTCCACATGATAAAATACAGGTTTTGGAGAACAATTATCTGCAGAAGTTGGTGAGCAAACATTTTAGGCTTCGCCTGGGAAATCTTGCTTTAGTTATTTGTGTTTGAGTTTATTTAATTCTTTTTGCTACTTGAAACTTGTAACGAGCTTATTGTCCTGAAGTTTTACTTTTGCTCCAGATCTCATTTTATTTGAGGAATTTATATTTGTTTCAATTAATTTCTATTGATTAATAATTTGTACATGCATGTGTGGTTGAGTATATTCTGTTATATTTCCTGTTATGCTGTGGAGTCAACCCTACAGCTTATGAATGATGAAAATCATTCACTGGGCATTGTCACGTACTCATATTCCGTATTCCTTTTGGAAAGCAGGGCATGACGTGATGAGTCAAATTTATACGTGAATTTATTAATCTTTTTAAGCATTAAAGTTGTGAGTTCTCATTTATTTCTTTAAAATTTATCTTATTTCTACATAACATTATTTTTTGTTTGATTTGTCGGAATGAGAACGATAAGTACAAAATAAGGGAATTTTGGTAAAATCAACGAAGAAAACATGGATAAAGATTTCAAAATTCAAATTGACTTTATGTGAATATTTCTAGAAAATTCGAACACTCAAATACATGTTTGTATAAATTGGTCTTTTGAAGAACTAATAAAAAATATTTCGGTCAATTTGGGGTGGAATAAAATTGTGTAATAAAAAAATTAAAAGAAAAAAGAAAAAGAAAGAAGAAATAGTACAGATAGTGCATGGCTTTGTATGTGAGTTAGTTTGTTAATTAGTTAAAAGTAAAAATATTAATCTTAATCTATGTATTTTAACTAATTAATTAATTATCTAATCCTAATTATATCCAACTAACCCTTAACCTTACTGTTTCCCCTATATATAAAGGGGTGACATGCACAGGAATCAATAGTCACATATGACTAGAGGTAAAACCATGTGGTTTTGAATCAATTGATAGGGCTTGTAACCTTCATGCGTCCCAATTATTTACCACGATTTCTACATACAAATGAGTTATATTTAGGCCTAGTGGTGGATTATACAGGGTCAAGTACTCAGGTCTTACAGAAAATACAAGCAAGTAATTAAACCATGGACACTAGAGGTAACCCCCGTAGGCACTAGAGGTGAACAATAGTATCAATATGAGAACAATAGGATAGTAACATTGAATAGTATAATTAGAATGATGACAATAACTCATTATGGTCATGCAATGCAACATACACACTTTAATTCATACGATACTACGATATAGGAATAATTAATCTATTAAAATCTGGAATATAAAATTCTAAACAGCAAGAGTAGTCTGTACTAAAATATAAATTCCCGCTTCTACAGAAATTGAAAACTGAAACTGTTAGAAATTCTGAAAATTAGACTTCCACATGGTTCCAACGCATATTTACATACAAAATCTGACAAAAGTAGCTAGGTCAAATACATTATTCTTTACAGAATTTATGTTGAGGCAGAAAATCGACATCAAGTTGTTACAATTTTAGAATCTGCAAAAACTCAAGAATAAATTCAAAAGAAATATTTATTAGACTCCTAAACATGTTAACTAACATTCTGGAAATTATAAGAGTAATATTTTAATGTTAAATCAGCCTTTTAATAGATTAAACATGGAATATACAAGAATCTGAAATTCTGGAAATAAAAACACAGCAGTAGTAAAATGATCATAACTTTTTCTACACGACTCGAAATTCTGAAATTAAAGATGTTCTGGAAACTAGAAATATAGGACTACAATTCATATTCAGAAAGTTGTTTATTTTAAGATCATTTACTGGGTTGAAAATAGCAGTCAAAATATAGCCAGGAAGCAACATATCGGTTTTTGGATATTTTTCATAAAATAAATTAATTAAACATGATGGGTATCAATTCTATAGTCAAAAAATTATGTAATCAGCATGAAGGGTGTAATAGCATGATAAATATAATTAAGAATACACACATACACTACTTAAACAACAACCAAACATTAATCGATCATTCAAACATACAACCTAGCATTAGTTTCTACGATAGATTATTTATGTAGCGATTATATGAATAGCCCTATTATCAATTCTACATGATTACATGAAAAATTCAATCTTTGGAGTCAATAGAGGTACGAAGTCAAGAATATTGGGGTTAGCTCGTGTAAACCCTCAATATACCCAACGAAATAGATGAACAATGTACAATATGATGGATCTACTTGCAAGAGTTTCAATAAAAACTTGAATTTGATACAAGATTCAATTCAAGAGGAAAGTGACTTGCCTTTTGGAAGATAAATTTGAATACCCAGAATAACGGGATGAGAATCCCGGAGCAACGAATACGAACCCAAAAATTAGTAAGTGCACACTACGTGCAAGAGAACAAAGCAACAAAAGCAAAGCAATTGATAGTAAAAGCATAAAGTAGATCACGGCCAGCAAGTGCAAGGGGGGTCGGGTCTCAGCGGCATCGTTGCCGACCGGTGGTCGACTGGAGTCGGCGACAAGACGTCGAGCAGCATCGATCGTGAATGGAGGAAGGCTGCCATCGACGGGAAAGGGAAACAACAAGGGATCGATGGTTGGTGGCATCGATGGCTGAGCGTCGACGGGGTCTGGGTTGGTTGCGGCTGAGGAGGGCAGCGACGGGAGGAGAACGGGGGGGGTCTTCGGAGGTTGGAGGAGAGGAGGGTCGCCGGAGTTACTGGGATCGATAAGGGAGGGTTCAGATCGGGGAGAGAGAAACCAAGGAGAGAGGAGAGAGGAGAGAGGAGAGAGAAAATGACGACTAGAAATTGTGTTTTTGTATTTTTAGGGTTTGTATTAGGATTGTATTTATAGAATACAATTAGATTGTTGGGTTATTGGGTTAGGATGCAATAATAGTGGGTTTGAGTCTAGAAATAATTGCAATTGGATTTTGGTTTCAACAAGAGATGGGTTTGAAGACAAAATGGTTCAATTAAAATATCCACAATCCAATAAAATAAAATCCACAAGATAGGTAGCTATTTAGAAATGGACCATATTGTTCTGAATTATGCATGTGGAGGGTAATAAAATGCTAATAAACCTAAGTTGACACTTGTACACTTGATCATGACAATTGTTTATTGACATTGTTATTGGATTGCACAGGCAAGCTTGATCATGACAATTGATAATTGGGTTTGAATCAATTGAAACCATGTGGGGTTTTTTTTTATTAAAACCAAACTGAGATATGTCTACTTTTCAGAATTTCTGACAGATCGCAGTTTCGATTTATGAGTTGCAAGTTATGCCTATTTTATTACAAATGTGTCGGAAAATTCCAGATTATGTTTTATATGAATTCTGTATGGTAATTTATTTTTATACTGATGTTAAAGATAATATTTTGATCCAATATTTTGCTGAGTGCAACTAGACTTCATTGGGATTAACCCTAACTTTTGTGGAATTAATTGATGACTTTTATAAACTATTCTATGCTTGCAAACCACTACTATACTTGCAGAATTTTCGTGCTGTTCAGTAAAGAAACATAATTTCGACCTGATTCTATTTGATGTTTATAAAAATTTTGTGAATATGAATTGTAGCCTACTGTATCTATTTTAACAACCTTTTGACGGATCTGGATTTTGATTTATATTTTATAAGATACTGTTGTTTTAGCTATGTTTATGATTTCAGATTTGCAAAATTTATGTATCTTGCTGTCTTCTGATTTTATTTGACTAAACTATCTATGTTGGAAAATTATGAAAATTTATTTACTGATACTAAACATAGTAGGGAATACCCAAGATTTTTCTTGGATTTAATCGGTAAGTTTTTATGATGTTTTCCTGTTTTTGAATACAAACTTCTGATTTCTGGCTGAACATGTTTTCTGGATACAATTCTGTTTTGAGTCATGTTTGTGTGAAATACCATATGACATATATATTTTATAGATTCGGCCAAGAGTCTATTTTCCAGATTTTCTGACGGATCCAGGTTTGCATATGTGTGGCAACGGGAATCCTAGATTTGGTGCAGTACTGTCTTGCTGTCCTGAATTAGAATTTTCATTGTCCTAATCTGTTATGAATTGTGTATCACCTGTATATAGTTATCTTCCAACCTGAACCTGTTACTTGTTCATGCCATGTTATTCTTGCTCTGTTTTGTGCACGTACATGCCTGATTGATAATAATAACAAATAACCAGGCCGGGATTAAGTGAAAGACCTTAGTAGTGGACAATATAGGTATGTGTACTCAGAAGGGGGCACGTGTTTTCCATTACCTGTTGCCATGTTGCATGATTACATGATTCATGCATGTTATTACTATATGTGCCATGTTTCATGATTACGTGATTCATGCCTGTTATTACTATATGTTGCCATATTTCATGATTACATGATTCATGCCTGTTATTAATATATGTTGCCATGTTTCATGACTACATGATTCATTCCTGTTCTTGTTGCTACGATTTCACGACTACGTGATTCGTGCCTGTTACCCGTTACATGACGCCTGAGTACACGGTCCTATAGAAACCCACCACTATATCTAAACGTAATTTATATGTAAGTAGCAACCATGTGGTAAAAACCTGGGACGAATGAAGTGCTATCTAGATAGAAATAAATACAAGACTTGGCATGACATAATACCTGTTACAAACTTACCTGTTACATGATTACCTGTACGTGCTACCTGACAGTTGTTACTTGTTTACCTGCTTACAAGATACCTGACATCTGTTACATATTACCCACACCATGTTAGCACATTATGTTACTTGATTTTGTTCATGATTCATGCTAGTTGATCTATTTTGTTGCCATATCTATTCCATGCTATGCTTTCTTCTGCTGTTACTCTATATCTGTTTGTTTTATTCCTGTACTTGTGCCTGCACTACAAGCGGCCCGTAAATTGCATTGACGGGCATTTTGTTTTCTTTTTCCTTTTCCTGCAATTTATTAAATTGCTGATTATGGTGATCAGTTGCCCGATGGAGTAGGTGATCTGAGATTTTAGATGCTGGAGTTCTTGCTATTATTATTATTTCCAGTTGCTTATTTTGAATAAATGTATCTGTTACATGAATTTTCTATTAGGCAATGTGACCAAGAATTATTGATTTGTTTAGATCTGGTTTATTTGAGATTATTAAACTTTGTTTCAAGTAAATTCCTGTCGGTATATTGATTCATTCATGTATGTGTGGTTGATTTCTCCTTGTTTACTTCCTGTTATTCTTGTGAAATGTTGTAAAGATCCTAACAGCTTATGGATGATGAAAATCATTCGCTGGACTTAGTCACGTATCCGCATTCCGTATTTCCATTTTAGGAAGCGGGGCGTGACAGATCTACAAAAGGAAAAAGAATCAAAGTTACAAAGGGAAAACCAACTCTATTACTTCGTAAAGAGTCAAGTACTAAAACAAAATACTAAAAGTTTGCTGCCATGTTAGCCCTGGCTATCTCCAAGGCGTCGTCGCCCACAAACCCCATATCCATCACCGCTGTATCCTTCGAGGTCGCAAGGTGATGGACTGCCTGCATACAATTAGCTGAGTCCCTAAAGAACCCATCGTGCTTTATCACATGTCAGTCTGGGATGTATAACTTCTTGTGCTCCTCAGTGAGAATCGCCTTCGTCAAGCAGTAAAGGGGTGGAGCCTCGAGCGCAAGGGCAACACCCAAAGTGAATCCCTCGGTGGAGAGGCAGGTGAAGCGGAAAGTGGAGACTTTAAGTTCACCACTGGGGAGGCGATCACAGGACCCCTAACAACCTTCACCACAGAAGGTTTTGTGGCTGTCCTCTTCCTCTTCTTTTCCTCGAAGGCTTTGCCACTCAACCCCGTACGCTTGGAGATAATCGCGTCGAAATCCATGCCCGCAGCTCCTGCGAAATAAGACCCAAAGTGATTAAAACAAAAAAATGAAGAAAAAGAAGAAATAACTACGAAAGCAAAAATAAGAAATAACGGAAAATTAAAGATGCATACTAGGGTTGATCGGACTGAGACCTAAAAGCATTTTAACCATTTCGTTCTCTTCTGGACTTAAGATGGGGTCGGTCTTCACTCTCTTCGGCACTTCCTCTCTCCATCTCGTGGGAATCACCCACGGCTCACGGCTCTGAACAAGAAATACTTGTCCCTCCAGTGTTTGATTGAGTCGGGGTTGTCGATTAACTTCACCCCCCGATGGGGAGTATGATAGTATCTAAACTCCGACCTATTATTTTGATGAATCTTATAGAGCTTCCTCAAAACATTCAATTGAGGCTCAATTCCTGCCGCCTGGCAGTGCAGCACAAAGTCATTCACATGTCTCCACATGTTTGGCATATACTGAATAGGACTCAAAGAATACTAGCAAAGAACTTTGGTCGCAAACGGTGGTAGGGGAGATGGAGTCCCTCTAGAAAATCATCGAACAGAAAGAAGCACGTGTCAGGTGTAATACCCCAAATTCCAAATAAGCCTAAATTCGAAGTTCCACAGGATCTTTACACAACACTTCGTACAATTTTACAAGGAATTTAAAACTTTTATAACAACATACTCTTTTACATCAACACACAGCGGAAAGTAAATAAAATACAACAATGATAAATGTACAACTGTAACAACTTTAGCATTTAAATGATCATCAGCATCAAATTCATCTTTATATCTTCTTGTAAATTCCAAATCATGCATATGAAACTGTGGGCACGTCAGTTGCTTACAACCGTCGAAATATTATACACGGCCATCCCCACTATGACGAAAGTATAACGATTCATTAATACTTTAACAAACACAAACTTGATCA
Organism: Hemerocallis citrina; assembly: GCA_017893485.1. Lineage (NCBI taxonomy): Eukaryota > Viridiplantae > Streptophyta > Magnoliopsida > Asparagales > Asphodelaceae > Hemerocallis > Hemerocallis citrina. The sequence continues at coordinate 312,678,713 of CM030358.1, forward strand.
CAAACAAAGCTAAGGAGGGACTATCCTATTGATGTCATGTGTGCTTGTGCACTTAACCTTAATGCACTTATTTATATTTACTGACACTAATGCACACTTGTTCGAACCTATGCATCTCATTCTACATAGATCCGGGGGCAAGCCCTTGACCGTGCTTCATCTTGTAGGGTTGAATCCCTCGTTATGAGTTTAACTACTTCGGTAACTACGGTAAGTATCTCAGATGTTTTATGAGTTACGAGCCTATGTCAGACAGCCTGGAGGGAAATCCCACGTCATGACATGACGCATCATGTAGACAGCCTATGGAAAATTTGCTTCTGTCATGTGACAATGGCACTACGTAGTCACCAAGCACCCCACAAGCGTTGCCACGATCCCGATAATTCCAGAGACAGATTCATGTCACGAGATAACGCATCAAGTAGACAGCCTGTGAAAATTCTCACACCGTGAATCCGAGGCCCTCATACTTGTGTTTTTCTCTTACTTTCATCACATCTTCACTATGTGCCTAATTCTTAAGTTAAAGACATGAATAAATTATAATACCTACAGTTAGTTTCCTCTCCTACCGGACTTAAACAAAAATACCGAGATAGCCCATATAGCCATATCTCAAATCTACCAATTATTTCAACATGTGCCGGTACCCAGGTCTCACTAAACCTCTATATCACAACCTTTCATGTTCTATAATTCATGGGTACTCAAACCCTTCAATAATCATGTATTCGATTTCAATTTATTCATATCCTCAACTTTATTCATTCGCATCTTAATCAATTTATCTCATTCTTGTAGCTATCATTCATAAAACTCAATTTATTCTTTTCTTTATTCACAATCTTTTTCTCAAAAACATTTCTTTATAAATTATAACATAAAGTAACTCACTCCACTTTCGTTAACAATTTAATCACTTATAGTATTGTATGCAACTCAAAGTATTCTTAATCAAAGATATTCATAACCATGAAAATTTAATCGAGAAGTGTCTAGTCATATTCCACTTTAGTCTTCTTTAACCACACAAAAATCTTTTCTTCAATTTTAAACCAAGTTCACTAAGCAAATTGTTTTAATACGAAATCCACTTCTAAATCTCAAAAAATGTATCAAAATATGGTGGAAATATTTTTTTAAAGTCTAGATAATTTTAGAGGAATAATAGAATTTTTTCCCAATTTTATTACTCTTGAAAACTCCAACATATCAAAAAATATTAAAACAAAGTAAAAGGCAGTGGTCGGATTCAAACCCAAGACCTCCCGCTGCCTAGCTACAGTAACCGACCCAAACCGCACCCGAAGACCAGGAAGTCCAAGAGCGACTAGTGATTAAAGGAAGACCCGAAAGCCCTTTGTACAGGCTTCGGTACTTTGGGATAAAATCAAATTTTAATAAAAATAGAACCTCTTCAAGGCTCGAACCCAAGACTACATGCACTGTTCACAGCACCCTACACTCACACCGAAAGCTAGTATACCCAAACCAATCCTCTGTTATGATTACGTGTTGAAATTCCTTTATAATTCTTGTATGATTATGACTTATTTTTACAAATTTCGATTGCCCAACTAATTTGTACCATTCAAAAAATCTAATTCTTTTTCTAGAACATTTTCTTTCAAAAATACAATATAGTGCGTATATTTAAACTTTATAAAACTCTCATTTTTGACAATGTAATAAGATTTTCTCTCAAATTGTATTAAAGAACACATTTTATCAATTTTCAAATAAAGTGTTGTCTCTCATCAAAACTTCTTTATAAAATTTTTTATACTTATATAATATAGATTAGTGAGACTATCTCCACATTTCTCTATTATAATAGCATTTTAAAACTAATTTCATACATGTCACATTGTCTTGACTCTTATAAAAATATTCTACCATGCATCAATTTTCATTCCAAAAATTCCCTAAATGGTACTTCATTTTTCACTTTCTAATTTAACAAGGTTCTAATCATTTATTTGAATCACAATATCATTTCAACACATCATGACACCAGTAAATTAAGATCATGCAATCTACATTCAACCTACCAATAAAAATTTAACAATTAAACCATATATCAACTAACATGCACCATACTTCTAAATTTAGAAAGAATTTAAGAAACACCCATCCAAAGAAATATAATTTTTTAGCAATTGAACTCCAAAAGGATTCTCACTCCGCCGCGAAATCCGTGCACCAAGGCAAGAACCCAAGTCAGCAAGCTCCTCCCGAAATTCACAGCAAGAAAATGATATGCACCGTACTTCATTTTTACATATATATATATATATATATATATATATATATATATATATATATATATATATATATATATATATATATATATATATGTATGGTGAGTGGGTGCAGAGAGAGATCAAGTGGTGGTGGGAAGGGGGGTTACGAAAATTACAGAGAAAGAAAGAAGGGAAAGATGAGAGAGTGAAGGGGTCCTTATATAAGTAATTTAGGAGTAGTTATATTAACTAACCACCCATTAATCAATCTCATTATCCCACTAACTTAATTTAAATCATTACTCTTCCCTCCATCTCGAAACAGCCCACCACTATTCTAAAAAGGCACAAACACGTGCACGTGCATCGCACTTGCACACACTTCATTCATGTACATATATATATATATATATATTTATATTTAATTTAAAATATAGGTTATATAATATATAGTAAATGTTAAAATAAAATTAGTTTAGTTTAATTATAAATTAGATTTTTCATGCACAAATAAAATAAACATACACACTTCCTCATGTCATTTTGAAAAAAAGAATACGTCTAAATACGTGCAACGCAAACACGTGCATCACACGTAAAATATTAAAATACAAAATACATTTTATCGACGGAAAAATATTTATAAATAATCGAAATGTAACATATGAAAATATATTTCATTAATTTTTATATATTCCACAACGTAATCAATATGTACATAGAAAAAACACATGCACCGCACGTACAAATATTTTAATTAAAATAAGAGAAAAAAATGAATTTCTATTTATAAAACAAATTCGAATAATTCATAAAATAAATAATTGTAGCACAAAGAATATATTATACAAAATTGACACGTGCATCGATAACACATGCAATGTACATAAAAACACAAGGATTGAAATTTAATATTTGAGTTGGCTCAAATAGGATAAAATAAATTTTGAGAAGATGGTAAATGCATACATAATCGTAGTCCAAAAATACATAGTAAAACACATTATGGATATTACCCGTAATGGTACAAAATACACGTGCGTAACACACGAGGGGTAAAATTGTCATTTTCAATTTTGCAGGGTGTTACATTAGGAGAAGTAGACATACATGCTCTGACACCAGGGCCCGACAAGATAAGATCGAACACCCTCGGGATTATGAAAATACTCCCGAATGTTTCTCAAATCTTCCTTCGTGAGCATCGAAGATACATCGTCCACCTCAGAGTGCTCACGAGGCTCGTTCTCCTTGTACAATGGCGCCATCCGGTGCACCACTTTTGACAAAAGATCAGAGTAGCAGTGTAACACCCCTGTCCCAGGCTCAGACAATTTATACAGTTTATCAGAATATTTATTTATAGTATAGTACAACTACCCACCACAGGCCGCCTCTCAAAAGGTGGTTAACTGGATTGGTGACTCTTGATCATAGGCATTATTACTTATAGTTATTTACTTTTAGTGTGATTCCCGATATGGGACTATTTGAACTCACAAATTCCTCTTTTTCTCCCGTGTGCATAGTGACAAAGGTGGGCCCAGTGGCCATGTCACCTCACATCCAGAGAGAAGACGACACCTAGAATGCCTCTGTTTCTCCTTTACTTACTGGGCGAGCCCCACAGCAAGGCCACATCAGCATGGTGATGTCATTAGAAACCAATAGCACCAATGATGCTGCTGTCCTCTTCACGTGCCTAGAGCTGCAAACGAATCAAGCTATTCGCAAGCTATTCATCTCGAGCTCAGTCAAAGCTCGGCTTAAACCGAGCTCGAGCCTCAAAACTGAGCTCGTTTCCTTAACGAGCTGAGCTCGAGCTTGGGGTTTTTTTTTTCTTAGGCTAAGCTCGCGAGCTATTTGGCTCGAATACGGTCAAAGCTCGGCTTGAACCTAGCTCGAGCTCAAAACTGAGCTCATTTCCTTAACGAGCCGAGCTCGAGCCAGAAGATATTTGGCTCGGCTCGGCTCGGCTCATTGCAGCCCTACACGTGCCCCCCCCCCCCCCACCACCTTCATCATTTCACATTTTTACACTTGATGCCATCAACATATAATCACCATATATTATATGTACTATATTATATATTTTGAAAATTACGGGGTGTTACAAGTAGTCCCGATCACCCTGAGATGCGTCAAAGGGCTAGGAAGCCTACCCAAATCCCCCACTTCTCTCGTTCTCTCCACCACTATTCCGACCACAGCCGGCTCCACCATTCTCTTCCCTTTATCTGCCTTTGAAGGCGGAATCAACTGTCTATCTCCACCATGGCCCGAGGAGGATGTCTCTTGTCCCGAAGATACCCAAGACATCTTTGATAAAATAATATATATAAACAAAAAGTATAAAAAAATTTACCATGGATGTGACAGCTATGGTCGGAAACCGAAAAAAGCAATGCCCTGCCGCAACGACTAATAAGTCTGCCGGTGAAGAAAAACACTTTAGAAGAAAAAAATGAGAGAATGAGGGTAAGGATAAGGGGGTGGAGGTTTTATAGCGAACGAGGGGCGATGCTTGGGCTCCCCAAGCTCGTTGGCCCCCAACTGTTGGGAAAGCCCAAGAAGCCTAATGGTCACGAAGGCAAAATGACAAAAGATGTCCAACAGTCAGGGAGATCGAATAACAAAAACGGTTGACTGGTCAACGGTCAATGGTCAACGGGGACATGTGTCGCGCAGCCGAACAACCTCCAACGTTCGTTGCCTTTTGTCGAACAAACGTGCCCCCGATCGAAAAATCACCAAAATTCAATTACTGGTAAACGGGAACACATGTCGTGCAGTAGAACCATCTCCAGTGTTCGATGTCGTGTGCCGAACAAACGTGCCCCCGATCGAAAAATCACCAAAAGTCGTTGACTAGTCAACGAGGAACGGTCAACGGGGACACGTATCGCGAGCCGAACCATCTCTAGCGTTCGGTGTCGTGCACCGAACAAGTGTGCCCCCGATCGAAAAATCACCAAAAAATGCTGACTGGTCAATGGTCAATGGTCAACGGGAACACATGTCGCACAACCGAACCATCTCCAGCGTTCGGTGTCATGCGCCGAACAAACTTGCCCCCGATCGAAATAGGCACAAAATGTCATTGACTGGTCAAAGGTCAATGGTCAATGCCATGTGTCGCTTAGCCGAACCATCCCCATCGTTTGGCGCGGCGAGCTGAGCAAACATGCCCCCGAGCTTAAAAATGGCACTTTGCGTTGACCGGTCAACGCCTCGTCACCACTCGATCTCCCCGATTTTTGAGCTAGTCGTGATTGACACTCCAGATCTCGCCACATCATCTGGTAATTATCAATTCCTTTATTTAATTATTAAATCTAATTAATTATTTAAAAATTCCCAAAAAATTAATTTAAAAATCATAAAAAGTTAATTAAAAATTCTAAAAATAATTATTAAATCTGAAAAATATTTAATTTCTGAAAAAATAATTATTAATTTTGAATAATTAATTAAAATTTTTAAAACTAATTACTAAATCTCGGAAATTGAATAAAAATTCGAAAAATGATTAAAAGTTCGAATAAATTCAGAAAAACCACGAAAATTCACAAAAAATCTAGAAATATCGAAAAATGATTTTGGGTATTTTACATGCTCAAAATAACATCGTTACACCTTAAGCAAGATCCAAACTTTCCCGAGAACTCCGATAAGTTTTGTAAACCTTTAAAAACGAGCGAGCTACTCCTCAAAGGTTGTGAAACTCAGTCTTCGGGAGTGGGGTGCTTGTGATATGGTTAAAAAGTAGAACCAAATTGGGACCATTCAAATCGGGACCGTTCAAATCGGGCATGAATCTTTAATCTCTTAGAGATAAAAAGGTCATTTCAACTATAAGTGGGTCCATGAATGGAAATTGGGCCTCTTTCAAACCCAAAATGGTTCTATTTTACTGGGTTGTCTTACTAGCCCAATAAGAATGGGTCCAAATTATTTAAATGTGATTTAAACCCATAATTATCCGTAATAGGCGGTTCAAAAATCATATCTTTTATCTCGAAGGAAGTTTAAACTCTCCTCAACCACTCTTATCTCTTCATGAAGAAGAGATAACTGATTCAATCTAAAAACTCTGGCCAGTAAAGATAAATCATTATTTTGAAACTGAATAAAGCGACTAAAAATATCCCCTACTTCCACCAGAAACAAGTAATCAGTATTTTCTCCAAAAAACCTCTCAACAAATCTTCTTGATTTCAGACTTGAGTGTCAGAGGGTCGGTCGCCGGGACCAACCCCGGTGTCTCAGACTTTTGCAGGTCAACGGAGACGATCGTCACCACATGAATCGAATCCTACGGTACGAACAAGTCAGATCGTCAAGTCAATCGCATTCAAAGGCAGTCAACACTGTTGAAAGTCAAAAGGTCAAGTTCTTGATTGTTCCTCCAAAGAATCCACATCATCTGGTTGCTCCCACAATGAAAAAAGCAGCAACACAAACGTTGAGATTCGTATGATCTAACTTGAAGATGAAGTTGGGATTCTCACAAATCTCCAATACTTGATCCGAAATTCCGCCCAAAACGGTCGACTGTACAAGATTGTAGTCAACAGCAATCCTCAAGACTACAACTCGAGGGGTGACAGTCGACTGTCCACTTCTCTGTTACTACTGCTACTTGTTGGCTGCTTCTTTTCTACTTCTTGAATCTCCTCTCTGATCCACTCATTGCCTTATCGTCTTTTTCATCGAACTTGTATATGCAAGACATATAAACTCAACATGTGTAACCCTTAGTCAAGTCATGTTGTCATTGTGAACGAACCATTTTTTTGGAATTCTGTACAGGTTCTTGAAAGTATCAAAACTTAATATGCAATAACCCTATTCCCAAGGCGATGTGTTGGTTATGTTTGAATTGAATTGAATTGACCATTCAAGTGTATTCATTAGTGGGGTATGGGAGTTTTTTATTGCATAGATTGTAAGTGAAGTGACCATTGTCCATATGCTTACAAAGAAAAGATACTTGGTTGTTAACAATATATTCATAGATTTTGTGAAAAATATTTGCATATTTTCAAGAGAATTATTATTATAACTCTCCTTTTTTTGTATATATTTTAGGTGTGATGGCATTTTAACTATACATCAATCTAATCTATTTATTTAGTGAGGATTTTTAGTGTGTAAATAAACTTTTTTAAATGTCGTGCAGAATGGGTGCACATGTACTTGTGTGAGCTGAAAAAAGTTTCAGAAGCTCTGTATGATGGAAGCTCTGTCACTCACTTCCCTGTGCCACTCTGTTGCTCTATCTTTGAATTAATATACAAAATCGTAGATGATCTGCATTATGGTGATTTCTCTTTCCTTGTGCTGTGCCTAGTAGAGACAATGCAAAAAGTCCAGTGTTTCCATTGAGTAATGATGGTCAAGTAACTTACATGTTTGAGGTACACAAAGGCATGGATAAGGCCGGCTCCCACCTTGAAGCAGGTATTTTTAATTGTTTCAAATAATTTATGTAATGTAATACAAATTATATTTTGTTATAAATCATATTTTATCAGATATCTTATTCTTTTGTGTTTGGATTTATGTTGATCCGTTATATTCATATCCAATCTAATTTAATTTATTGGATCTAAAACCCAATTACCCAATAACCCAACATCTTTATAATCCTTTTTAAACCTACCCTAACCCTAACCCCCTACCCTAACCCTTTTCCCTATAAAACCCTGCCACTCTCCTTTCACCTCATCCATGATCCCCTGTTTCCAAACCCATCCACTGCACCCGCTCGACTTCTGTAATACCCCAGGTTTTCAACGAAACAGTCGACTGGTGGTTGAGCACTCGACTGGTACTGAATGACGTGTACGTGAGGTACACGGGATTTGAGAGAATTTGAGAGAAAGATTGAGAAATTTAGTCCCACATGGGAAGTTTGATATGATAATTTGAGTATAAATACTATTAGCCAATGATCAAGAATCACCAATTCGGTTAACCACCTTTTGAGAGGCAGCCTGTGGTGGGCAGTTGTACTACATAGTATCTAATTTGTCTTCTAAAAATATTAAAATTGTCCGAGTACTGGGGCGGGGCATTACAAATGGTATCAGAGCTGACTTTCGACACACCAAGTGTATTTGATACACGGCAGGGAGATGAGTCTCCGGAATTTGCTTCGTGGGGTATTCACGGAAGTAGGCAGGGTGCTAGAAAGGGCGGTCCTACACTAGATGTGTGTCCCGTACTCAGCGAGGACGCTGATTTCTAAAGGTGGGGTGTATGTAATACCCCAGGTTTTCAACGAAACAGTCGACTGGTGGTTGAGCAGTCAACTGGTACTGAATGACGTGTACGTGAGGTACACAGGATTTAAGGGAATTTGAGAGAAAGATTGAGAAATTTAGTCCCACATGGGAAGTTTGATATGATAATTTGAGTATAAATACTATTAGCCAATGATCAAGAGTCACCAATTCGGTTAACCACCATTTGAGAGGCAGCCTGTGGTGGGCAGTTGTACTACATAGTATCTAATTTGTCTTCTAAAAATATTAAAATTGTCTGAGTACTGGGGCGGGGCGTTACAAATGGTATCAGAGCCGACTTTCGACACACCGGGTGTATTTGATACACGGCAGGGAGATGAGTCTCCGGAATTTGCTTCGTGGGGTATTCACGGAAGTAGGCAGGGTGCTAGAAAGGGCAGACCTACACTAGATCTGTGTTCCGTACTCAGCGAGGACGCTGATTTCTAAAGGTGGGGTGTATGTAATACCCCAGGTTTTCAACGAAACAGTCGACTGGTGGTTGAGCAGTCGACTGGTACTGAATGACGTGTACGTGAGGTACACGAGATTTGAGGGAATTTGAGAGAAAGATTGAGAAATTTAGTCCCACATGAGAAGTTTGATATGATAATTTGAGTACAAATACTATTAGCCAATGATCAAGAGTCACCAATTCGGTTAACCACCTTTTGAGAGGCAGCCTGTGGTGGGCAGTTGTACTACATAGTATCTAATTTATCTTCTAAAAATATTAAAATTGTCTGAGTACTGGGGCGGGGCGTTACAAATGGTATCAGAGCCGACTTTCGACACACCGGGTGTATTTGATACACGGCAGGGAGATGAGTCTCCGGAATTTGCTTCGTGGGTTATTCACGGAAGTAGGCAGGGTGCTAGAAAGGGCGGTCCTACACTAGATGTGTGTCCCGTACTCAGCGAGGATGCTAATTTCTAAAGGTGGGGTGTATGTAATACCCCAGGTTTTCAACGAAACAGTCGACTGGTGGTTGAGCAGTCGACTGGTACTGAATGACGTGTACGTGAGGTACACGAGATTTGAGGGAATTTGAGAGAAAGATTGAGAAATTTAGTCCCACATGGGATGTTTGATATGATAATTTGAGTATAAATACTATTAGCTAATGATCAAGAGTCACCAATTCGGTTAACCACCTTTTGAGAGGCAGCCTGTGGTGGGCAGTTGTACTACATAGTATCTAATTTGTCTTCTAAAAATATTAAAATTGTCCGAGTACTGGGGCGGGGCGTTACAAATGGTATCAGAGCCGACTTTCGACACACCGAGTGTATTTGATACACGGCAGGGAGATGAGTCTTCGGAATTTGCTTCGTAGGGTATTCACGGAAGTAGGCAGGGTGCTAGAAAGGGCGGTCCTACACTAGATGTGTGTCTCGTACTCAGCGAGGACGCTGATTTCTAAAGGTGGGGTGTATGTAATACCCCAGGTTTTCATTGAAACAGTCGACTGGTGGTTGAGCAGTTGACTGGTACTGAATGACGTGTACGTGAGGTACACAGGATTTGAGGGAATTTGAGAGAAAGATTGAGAAATTTAGTCCCACATGGGAAGTTTGATATGATAATTTGAGTATAAATACTATTAGCCAATGATCAAGAGTCACCAATTCGGTTAACCACCTTTTGAGAGGCAGCCTGTGGTGGGCAGTTGTACTACATAGTATCTAATTTGTCTTCTAAAAATATTAAAATTGTCTGAGTACTGGGGCGGGGCGTTACAAATGGTATCAGAGCCGACTTTCGACACACCGGGTGTATTTGATACACGGCAGGGAGATGAGTCTCCGGAATTTGCTTCGTGGGTTATTCACGGAAGTAGGCAGGGTGCTAGAAAAGGCGGACCTACACTAGATCTGTGTCCCGTACTCAGCGAGGACGCTGATTTCTAAAGGTGGGGTATATGTAATACCCAGGTTTTCAACGAAACAGTCGACTGGTGGTTGAGCAGTCGACTGGTACTGAATGACGTGTACGTGAGGTACACGAGATTTGAGGGAATTTGAGAGAAAGATTGAGAAATTTAGTCCCACATGAGAAGTTTGATATGATAATTTGAGTACAAATACTATTAGCCAATGATCAAGAGTCACCAATTCGGTTAACCACCTTTTGAGAGGCAGCCTGTGGTGGGCAGTTGTACTACATAGTATCTAATTTATCTTCTAAAAATATTAAAATTGTCTGAGTACTGGGGCGGGGCGTTACAAATGGTATCAGAGCTGACTTTCGACACACCGGGTGTATTTGATACACGGCAGGGAGATGAGTCATCGGAATTTGCTTCGTGGGGTATTCACAGAAGTAGGCAGGGTGCTAGAAAGGGCGGTCCTACACTAGATGTGTGTCCTGTACTCAGCGAGGATGCTGATTTCTAAAGGTCGGGTGTATGTAATACCCCAGGTTTTCAACGAAACAGTCGACTGGTGGTTGAGCAGTCGACTGGTACTGAATGACGTGTACGTGAGGTACATGGGATTTGAGGGAATTTGAGAGAAAAATTGAGAAATTTAGTCCCACATGGGAAGTTTGATATGATAATTTTAGTATAAATACTATTAGCCAATGATCAAGAGTCACCAATTCGGTTAACCACCTTTTGAGAGGCAGCCTGTGGTGGGCAGTTGTACTACATAGTATCTAATTTGTCTTCTAAAAATATTAAAATTGTCTGAGTACTGGGGCGGGGCGTTACAACTTCACCAGCCACTCCATCATCCTCTCCTCTTCCTCGTCCTCTTCCTCCGACCGCCCTCGCCTCCATCACCATCCTGTAGACCCCTCATCTCCACTGAACCCATCAGCCGTCATCTCCCATCATCTTCCTCCATCTCGCCTGCTCACTGTTGTCGCTTTCCTGTCGCCCTCTTCCGTCTCCGATCATCCCCGACACCACTAGCCACCAACCCTAGCCCTCGCCTTCATCCCATCATCTTCGCCATCCCCCTCGTCTTCGTGAACCCATTGCCTGCACTCCTTCAACCTCGACTTCCACCACCAGGTCGACCACCTCGATCCCCTCCGTTGTCCCCGCAACCACCGAAGATCCTGCCCTCGTCATCATCCAGAGCCCCTACCCTGCCATTTCCATCTCCTCTGTTTCGGCGTGAAACAGAGCTTCGCTCGAGTCCGTCGTGTAATACCCTGAATTTTCCTAATATATAAAGATTATTTATTTTTACATATGGTATGCATGTGTCATATTTGTTTATTATTATTTTTCAACATGATGAATAAGCATATTGTTTTCTATAAGGATTTTCCCTAAAGCCCAAAGGTTAATTTACTTATCTTCTTTTAAAAATATTTATTTTTGGCCCAATTAATTTAAGCCCACGGATTTAAACCTCTTGTATTATTTCCTACAACTTGTATGTGTAGCATCTTTTCTTTTATTTCTGGGTATTTGATGTACAATTTTGTAGAGTGGTTTGTGTGTGCACGTGCATTCAATGTACACATGCACAAGCACACAAGTATGGCCGGATTGGGTGAGTAGTGGGAATGAGATGTAGGCGGTTATGCAAGGTGTGGGTAGTTTTCACAACTTCCTAGTAAATCTTAGCCCTTGATCATCCAACTCCCTAGTGCATCCTAACCCTCCATTCCACCTATATTCTAGTATAAATACCCCCTCTTATTCTCTATTTCTTTTATACTAGATTAATTTTATAAGAGAGGTTTTGTGAGAGTTGTGTGTGGGAGTTTTCTGTGGAGGCCGAAAGAGTACTCTGAAGGATTTCAGTGTGGAACAAGGAGCAAGGAGCAAGAAGTGCTGCACCGCATTGAGGACCTTGCTGGATACGATTACTTCGTCAAATAAGGTGGGTGTTTCTCAGGACTTCTAATGTAGAAAACATGCCGTAAATATAATGTTTGTTACTGTACTCTTGAGGAGTAAGATAGTACGTAATAGAAATGCTTGAGCATGTTTATTGTTGATAATTATGGAGGACTAATAGTGTAGAAATGGCACGGAAACAAAGATGAATTGCGTCGGTACAGTCGACTGTCGTGTAGACAAGTCGACTGGTACGAGACAATTATTTTGTGATGTGGTGATAAACATGTGTGCAGATAGACCTAATGGTGTGATTACTAAGTTTGTATTTTCCCTATGACACATATGATGGAGGGAAGGTAAATGAATGAAAAGAACTAGCGATGATTAATAAAATTAAGAACTGTCGGAGCAGTCGACTGACACTGTGTTCAGCCGACTGGTGCTTCAATTTAATTATGGTTATTTGGAAATTCCATGTAATGAGATATTCCATCATGTTGACATAGTGTAATGAATTGAGAATTATATCTTCATCTTCGTAAGGAAGTTATAAATAAGTGCGAATGCATGTTTGAAAATATTCCCTCGAAGAAGAGATAACATTCGTAACTTGAAGTTTCATGGTTGTGATGTTACTGAACAAAAAGAGACACTGTTTATGAAACATGAATATATGTATATTGTAAGTTGATATCATGATGCAAGTGCATGTAAGAGCTGTTAGATAATCTCTTAATTTGAAGTATGGATCTGTCTAGTCGACCGAATGCGCGTAACAAGTCGACTGAGCTGAACGTAGAAATGAACTGCGAAAAACCCCAGGAAAGACGACAGATGAGACAACAGTCGACTGTCACGAGGATAATACTTTGAACATGAAAAGTTGCGGGACAGCCGACTGGCCAAGTGCAGCAGTCGACTCTCCCGAGTATTTTTATGAAGAATCTGATTTGACCGTAACAGTCGACTGGTCCTTTTCCAAGTCGACTGTACAGAGTGGAATTTGATATGACAGAAGTTTTATTTTGATTACTGTTAAAGAATTGTGACTGATGTTGTTAGAATCTATGCTGATGTTGCATGAATGTATATGAAATGAATCGTATTTCTGAATTGAGAAACTCACATGAAATGAGTCATGCTTGAATAAAGAATTACATGAATATTAAAATTAAAGAACATGATATGCTGAAGCACTGAAAAATGAATTCATGAGTTAGATTTGCTCAAACTGGAAATTGTGAATTTGAAATTGGAACGAAAGAGTAGCTAAGTCTCCCCCGGCAATGGAATTGAAATTGAAAAGAAGACCAGGGTCGGTCATGTATTGAAATGAATGAGTAAGTCCGGTTTAGGAAGAGGCTAACTCTAGAGCTTTGATTTTATTCATGATTCTATTAAAATAAGGACTAGTACATAGTGGAGATGTGATGAAAGTAAGAGACAAACATTGAGTATGAGGGCTATTGGGTAATGGCGAAAGTGTATCCCAGGAATTCCCATGATGAGTCTGGGTGAGGATACTACTCCAGAGTACCGTCCCAGTGGCGACTCTCGTGGGATGTTCGAAGACTACGGGTGGTGTCATGTTTATGGTGAGAGCGTATCCCAGGAATTCTCATGACGAGTCTGGGTGAGGATACTACTCCAGAGTGCCTAGACATGAGTCCGTAGGTCGGAAAATATCTAAGATACTTACCGTAATTACAGTAGTAGAGTAAGTCATGGCGAGGGATTGAACCCTATGAAAATGAAGAACGATTAAGAGGCTTGCCCTCGGACCTATGTAGTATGGGATGCATAGAATCCGAACAAGTGCGCATTAGTGTCATGTAAAATTAAATAATTGCATTAAGAATTAAGTGCACAATCACGACACGACATCTTTAAGAGTTCCCTTTTGATTTACATGCTTATTGAACAAGTTTGTGATTGTTAAGAAATGAGATTCGTTATACTGTTTCTGGCATAGAGAGGATGGCCATGTATAATTATCATCGGTTGAATAAACTGACGTACCCACAGTTTTGTATGCAGGATAAATTACATGTAAAGAGGAATGGATGCATAAAGATCTTATCATGTTGTTGTATATTTATGTAAATGTTGTATATTTTGCTTCCGCTGTGCAAATGTAAATGTAATATGATGTAAACTCTGATGTCAAAAGAAAAGTTTGAATTTCCTTGTAAAATTGTACTCAAAGAAAGTGAAAAGATCCTGTAGAACATCTCGAATTCAGTGATTTGGGATTCGGGGCGTTACAGAGTGGTATCAGAGCCAGGTTTTCTACACTTTCACACTTGTACAAATTTATAAGGAACGACACCCTAGAAGTGGACATTAGAGTGTGTGTTTGAGTCTAGAGATTTAAGTGTAAGTGACTTACATTTGTGTTGCTCTAAGATTTATGCTTCTTCCTCTCTATTTCTAAGATGGCTGATCACTTCGACCCTGCTGGAGGCGACGACTGGCATATCATTGAGGAAGAGTACCATCCTGGATAGGCTGATTCTGAGGACGAGTATCACCCTGGGCAAGCAGATTCTGATGATGAGGAGTGGCCTGAATCTCGAGAGATTACCCCACCGCAGGATTCATCTGACGATTCTTCTTCCGATGAAGAAGAGGGACCAGCTCTGAGTGGCACTGTGGCTTCTCTTCAAAGACAAGTTGAGACCCTGAAGGAGAGAGTTGGAGTTTTGGAAGCTCAGCTGGCGCAGCGGAAGGACGATTTCTCTGTTCTCAGTCACCGAGTGTGGGAACTTGAGAAGAGAAAGAACCTGACTGATGTGCTGAAAGATGAAGTGGATGAACTACGGGAAGAACTTCGAGCAGCGAAGAGGACCCGTAGAAGTTAGATTGTTGTAGCTTCTATTTTCTTCGTTTCTGATGTCAAAAATGTTTTTAAATTCGAATGTATAAACTTTGTAATTCAATGAAATGCAAGTTGGTTTAAATTCTTTTCTTATACTTCGAATTTGATGGATCTTTTGCATCAGAATATGTCGAGAAGATGGGCAAGGAATGGTGAAGGTTTGGACCTGGAGACTGAACTTGCAAGGGTCTACCAGACGCTGAATGCAGTGGCTGGAAACCAAGGAAGGGGGCCGGTGAATCCAATACCTGAGGCAATTAAGCTAGTGGAATCGTTCAAGAGAATGAAACCACCAGTGTTCGAGGAAAAGTCAGACCCAGATGCGACTGACAACTGGATTCGGCAAGTGGAAACGATCTTTGAGGTGTTGGAGACACCGGAGGGCAGCAAGGTCAAGTTGGCGACTTTGCAGTTGGAGAAGGATGCGGCTGTTTTGTGGCAGTAGATGAAGAGGACTATGGGAGGCTTGTTGCTCGGCTGGGAGGAATTTCTGGAAGAATTTCGCAGCCACTATTTCCCCTCCGACGTCCAGGAGAAGAAGGCAATGGAGTTTCTGTCACTTCAGCAAGGCAGCATGTCAGTGAGGGAGTATGAGACTAAGTTTACTCAGCTCTCTAGGTATGCTCCAGAACTAGTGATGGATGAGGCGAAGAAGGCTCGCAAATTCGAGCATGGGTTGAGGCCGAGCTTGAGATCCCGGATGACACCTCTTGGTATCAGAAGATTCGACAAGCTGGTCAAGAGGGCGGCAGCGACGGAGGCGGATATGGAGCAGTTCCATGTTGTTCAGAACCGGAGGAACAACTGGCAGTCCGGGAAGAGGCCTGCACATTCGGGGAGTTTCAAGGGGCAACCATCTGCACAGAGGTTCAAACCGACCGGGGCGAACGCTATCAGTGTAGCTGGAGGACCTGGAAACAATGTGGGGAGACCTTCTGCAGTCACCTGTTACAACTGTAGTGAGACTGGACATTACAAATCTCAATGTCTTCAACCACGGGCT
This sequence comes from Hemerocallis citrina, assembly GCA_017893485.1. Classification (NCBI taxonomy): domain Eukaryota; kingdom Viridiplantae; phylum Streptophyta; class Magnoliopsida; order Asparagales; family Asphodelaceae; genus Hemerocallis; species Hemerocallis citrina. The sequence goes on from CM030358.1 coordinate 312,694,933, forward strand.
GGCAATCACAATGTGCCAATACAGCAGACTGGGAAGAGGCCGTACCAGTCAGGGCGAGTATTTGCTTTGACGGAAGCTGATGCTGATGAGGCAGATCAGGTCATCTCTGGTACGAGGGCTGATGTTTAGTGGTTTTGTCATTTCTCCTTCCCGTTTATATTGTGAGACTGTTATGTAATGGTGTGTATTATGTAACCGGCAAACTCTATCTTAATGGAAAGAAAGCTGTTGTATTGTTCGATATTGGATCCTCTCATACTTTTGTGTCTCCTAGATTTGCTAATGTGTTGGGAGTTGAACCGAAGATTTTTCCAGGCAAGATCTTAGCAGTAGCTACTCCGTCAGGGGAAACATTAACCGCTGATCGGTATTATGCTGATTGCGAGATTGTGATTGGGGATCGAATCTTTGGCATTGATCTGATCGAGTTGACTATCTTGGGAGTCGATGTTATCATTGGCATTGATTGGATGTCGGTGTACAGTGCAAGCATCGAGTGTAAGATCAAGACGGTAACAGTGAAGGCTCCAGGTGGACCTGAAGTCACTTTCCAAGCGAAGCAAAAGTGTTCTAAGCTGGTGGCAACTATCCGCAAGGAAGAGACTCCTGTGGAAGTGCAAGGGATTCCTGTGGTTCGGGACTATCCGACTGTGTTCTTGGAAGATTTCCGTGGGTTACCTCCGCATCGTGATGTAGAGTTCAGCATCACTGTTCAACCGGGAAGTACACCCATTTCTAAGGCACCGTATAGGATGGCTCCAGTGGAACAGGATGAGGTTAAACGGCAGATTGAGGAATTGTTGGGAAAAGGCTTTATTCAACCTAGTGCGTCATCTTGGGGAGCACCAGTGCTTTTGGTAAAGAAGAAGGACGGATCGATGAGAATGTGTATCGATTACCGAGAGCTGAATAAGGTCACTGTTCAGAATAAGTATCCGATTCCTCGAATTGATGATTTGTTCGATCGTCTACAAGGAGCAGCTATTTTCTCCAAAATAGATCTTCGATCAGGTTACCACCAAGTTCGAGTGAAAGCTGAAGATGTGCACAAAACTGCATTTAGAACTCGGCATGGGCATTACGAATTCTTAGTTATGCCATTCGGAGTGACGAATGCACCCGCAATCTTCATGGACTTGATGAACAGAGTTCTGAGGCCGTTTATTGATTCTTTCGTCGTGGTGTTTATCGACGATATTCTCGTGTACTCCAAGTCTGAGGAGGAGCACACCGAGCATCTGGCAGCAGTTTTGCAGAAGTTGGAAGAGCAGTGGTTGTATGCCAAGTTATCCAAGTGTGATTTCTGAAAATCTGAAGTGGCATTCCTAGGTCACATCCTTTCTATGGAGGGAGTGGCAACTGACCCTCAGAAGATAGAGGCAGTGAGAGATTGGGCTAGGCCTACTACAGTGAAGGAAGTCAAAAGTTTCCTTGGGATGACTGGATACTACAAGAGATTCATTCAAGGTTATGCTCAGATAGCTGTACCGCTTACTGGACTGACCAAGAAGAATTTGAGCTTCAAGTGGACTGAGCAATGTGAGGCGAGCTTTCAGGAGTTGAAAGAGAAGCTGACTACTGCACCTATTTTGGCTTTGCCCAGAGCAGGTGTTGAGTATGATGTTTATAGCGATGCTTCACATCATGGGCTTGGTTGTGTCTTAATGCAAGAGGGAAGAGTAATCGCTTATGGGTCTAGGCAACTACGACCGCATGAGAAGAATTATCCGACTCATGATCTAGAGTTGGCTGTGATTATTTTTGCTCTGAAGCAATGGAGGCACTATGTGTACGGTGAGAAGTTGAACATGTACACGGACCACAAGAGCTTGAAGTATATATATCAGCAGAGGGATCTCAATCTGAGGCAGCGAAGATGGTTGGAAGTGCTCGAGCATATGCGACCTGAGATCAAGTATCATCCTGGAAAGGCTAATGTTGTTGCTGATGCACTTAGCCGCAAGAGCAGTTTGGCCAGTCTGATTGAGGAGTTGGACCGAGCAGGTATTGAGGTTGTCTTGCAAGGATTGGGAGCATCTTTGGCTCAGTTGAGGCTTCAGCCTACTCTGAATACAAGGATCATTGCAAGCCAGGAGGTTGATGCTGATATCTTGGAGATGAAGGAGCAGGTTGGTGCTGGCAGGTTGCCCGGATTTCAAATCAGGGATGGAGTGCTGTGGTTCGGAGATAGGTTGTGCGTTCCAAATCAGTCGGACCTGAAAGAGAGTATTCTTCAGGAGGCGCATGCTACTCTTTTGTCTGTACATCCTGGGAGTACTAAGATGTATAAAGACATCAAACAGCATTTCTGGTTGTCAGGTTTGAAGCGGGATGTGGCTGAATTTGTCGTGAAGTGTGGGGTTTGTCAGCAAGTCAAAGCCGAAAATCAGAGACCCGGAGGTCTATTACAGCCGTTACCTATTCCAGAATGGAAGTGGGATAACATCAGTATGGATTTCATCACGGGATTGCCTAAGAGTTCTAAAGGCAACGATGCGATTTGGGTTATAGTAGATCGACTTACCAAGTCCGCTCAGTTTTTGGCGATGAAACTCACTGTTTCGATGGACAAGTTGGCTGAGATGTATGTTGGTGAGATTGTCAGACTTCATGTTGTTCCCTCAACTATTGTGTCTGATCGAGATGCGCGGTTTACTTCGCATTTCTGGAGGAGTCTTCAGGCAGCTTTGGGTACCAAGACAGATTTCAGCACTGCTTTTCGTCCACAGACTGATGGGCAGACCGAGAGAGTTAACCGTATTTGTAACCTTCTTATGTAAACTTAACCTAGGTTAAACCTCCTAATCAAATCCTTAACCATCCCTACTAGGTTATAGCAAAATAAGTGTTGTCCAAAATATACAACACATAATTCGTATAACGCACTAATCGACATACTACTCGTATGTGCGCGTATATGTCCGTATACCGGAAAATTTTCGCATAATCCGCATAAAAATAATTAAATCTTGGAAATAATAATAAAATAAAATTTATTATTAGTTCGGAAGATCACGGTATCAATTTGATACAATACGGATATATACTGACCGATATCTGGATACAGATATTGTCTATGAACAAACCGGGTGAAAATCACCAAAATAATTTAATTTTGGAATTAAAACAAAATAATAATAAAATAATAATAAAATATCGATTTATATACGGTAATATCCGTCCGGGATATTACAATACTCCCTCCTTAGAATAGTTCTGTCCTCAGAACTACGTTAAGTTAGGAAAACAGGCAAAACATCCATACCCTAATAACTCGAGGAAAGAAAGCTTATGCTGCTTTCCGGCTCCCAAGTGGCTCGTTCACGAACTGGTTCTCCAAAGAACCCAACCTTCGTAATTCGGTAGCTACTCCCTCCTTAGAATAGGACATGACCTATGGACATTACTTCCGATTTCAAGGATTTTCTCCTGTAATTTGCTCGCTCTCCTCTATCAATACATCCTCAGTTAGGGTATCTTCGAATACCATCCTAAGATATACCTACTGGAATTAATCCAGATATTGGAAAATCATAAAACATAAGTTGAAAGGAACAACAATATGAATTACAATTGCCTATAACTAACTAAGACCCGACTCCTAAAGGGCATCCATGTTTAATTTTCCTGCTGTGTTGGACTGTAAATTGAAGCTAGCTCTGATACCACTCTGTAACGCCCCGATTTCCATATACCGGGAAACCGTGACACGAGCCAAGACCTTTTCTTCAATTAGTCACAATACACAGAAAAACAGGAGAATTTAAAACTTTTTATTCAATACTCAATATGTTACAAGTCTGAATACTGTACAACTGTAATACCTTACAATAGAGTTACAATATTACCTTTACATTTCTAAGTATTACAACCTTCTCATCTTACATCAGAGTACTTCTCAACTAATCCAGAATCAATACATATTTTGCAGCGGAACTAAACTTAATACTGACTCCTTGCTTTCCTTGCCTTGAGTCCTCTTGAATCTCGCCTTTGTACTTTGGCGATCCAGTACCTATGGAAGTGGGGACGTCAGTATTCACTGACGCTTAAAGGCTGATCATATAGCCGCGAATCTTCCAAACAATATACAAAATATAACAATGATGTTGGTGTAGTTTAAGTGTTCGTGAGTGCTATGACTAGACACTAATGCGATACTTAAAATAGAACTAATTAGACACAACCCGTTCCTGACAATACTCCATGACTCTGTGAGGTTGCAGAAGGGGTCAAGTCCCCCTATGCAGTCTGCTTATGGTGTCTCCGTTTTCCACTACTACCCGGTATGCCGGACCTCACTCAAACAAGGTTGCAGCTGCGGTCTAGTTCCGCCACTGCAGTCGTATAGTGGTGTCCATGTTTGCCACTATTGCCCAGTGTATCGGGCCTTAATCCAAAATCCAAATCATAGGGTTTCGCAAGCGCAGGGCAGCGCGAAGCCTACCCTGTGGCACCCTCTGGGGTATCGCAAGCGCAGGACTGCACAATGCATCCTGTGGCACCCCAGCCACGGTATTTCAGGAATTAACAGAGCGAGATACGTAACCCGTGTCCTCAACCTGTGAGATGGCACCGTACGTATCCCTTTGACGGGAAGGTAGGACAAGGACGCTTCCTATTCTAATGTCAGCAAGTCTCCGAAAGCAACATGCAGCCCATACTACATGCGACTCCATCTCAAGCCGTTTCTCCATATATAGGGATTGAACCCGCGTGACACATTCTAATTGTACACAACCTGTTCCTGACACCCACACGTGACTCGCGAGGCTGCAGATGTGGTCATGTGCCACTGTTGCATTTCGCCCGTGGTGTCTATGTTCGCCACCGCGACCCGGCTAACCGGACCTCACTCAAAGTAGACGAACCCAATATATCGGGCGTCATAACAAAAATCAAACCATAGAGTTTCGCAAGCGCAGGGTAGCACGAAGCCTACCCTGTGGCACTCTCTGGGGTATCGCAAGCGCAGGACTGCACAATGCATCCTGTGGCACCCCTAGCCACAGTACTCCAGGAATTAACAGAGCGAGATACGCAACCCGTGTCCTCAACTTGTGAGACGGCACCGTACGTATCCCTTTGACAGGAAGGCACAACCCTGTACACCACCTACGATCTGCCTCAAGGGACGAGTTAGTGTAAGGGGCCCCCTACAACTGACCCCTCTCTCCCGGCAAAAGGGTTTAAGTAAACTGATCCTTATAAGTCACTATCCTAGTGATGTCCCTGGCTCGAACAATCCTAGGGATGACGATATTATAACACAACATGCTAGGCCTTAAATTAGGCTTCGCAAGACAACTCTACTAGGCCGCTCAACCTAGATTTACCAGAATCCTTCAGGACCCGGTTCGTGGCTCATCGATCCAAGACTTTGGCCGTTGCGAATATATACGCACGCCGCTACCCTAGACTTGGATTCTGTCTATACTCCGGTCCTCGATCAACCTACCCTGGTTAAGATTCGACGGTACACAAGGAGCGACTCCTCCACAGTTCCTTAGGGTAGAAACATATGTCTTGATGGTCGATAGCCCTTAGGGTGGTAACATCACCCTAGATAGCACAACTAACTGTGTACTAGCTAACAAGCTATACACGAGTAATAACCACATACGAGCCAACTAAGCTACGTATGAAACAATAACTACCTACGAGCCAGGCGGGCCTCGTAGGAGATCACCACGTACATACCAGCCAAATAAGCCGCGTATGAGACCAACAGCTACGCACGGGCCGGTCGGGCCGCGTACGAGACAATAACCTACATACGAGCCGACTAAGCTACGTATGAGACCCACAGCTACATACGGGCCAGTCGATCCACATACGAGCACGACCGTGTGCAAACAACCATACAGGTAATCAATCCTAGAAGCAACCAAACGTGCTTACTAACAAACTTAATCTTCTACTATTAGAAGCAACAAAGGGATCTACTAGTAGTCTATGATGGGTATTGTACTAGGGTAGAACCGAAGGCGATAAAATGGCCTTTATCGGACTAACTATCCCTAGTGGTCTTCCCAATCCTTCCTACTTCAACCTATTGCGCCTTAAGTATGGCATACAATTATAAGCAGCTTCTTACGACAATCAATCATATAACACAACCACCATGATATTCCTATGTATGAATGTGATTAATGCTTATGCTTACATTGAGCTCAAGCATGAAAATCACTAATGTCCTTAAACATGAAATTCTCTATATTCAATCGTAGGTTACCAATTGAGCATGGAAGCCTACTACTTATCATAACCAACCACCATCACCCAACTAAGCAATATTCCAAGGTATAGTAGGTAGTCCTAACACTACTCCTACAACATTCTAAGCAAGTATTACTCTAGCATGGTATGGAACCCCACATAAATCACTACAACTAGCTATGGGTAGTTTCTTTACTTTAAGCATGAACATCATAGTATGGGTATCCTTAACTTAACATGATTAATAATTAGCATGATACCTACTTACTTAGCATAAGTCATGACCATCTACTAACATAACATACACTTCTCTACCATTTATCTAACATGGTATACAATTTGCATACAATTTAAACTAGCATGATATGCAAAGTACTTACAATTAAGCTAGTATGGTATATCGCTTTCCAACAATTAAACTAGCATGGTATATGATTCCATCATGGATCCTACAACACTCTAGGCACAATAAAAATTTATCCACACATGGTAGGAAACTCTTGGATTGAATCCTACACATTCTAAGCATAACTAAGTCACTAAACATAATAGGAGACTTTAGGAATGAATCCTACAAAATTCTAGTATAAGTGAGTTACTAAACATGATAGGAAACGAATCCTACAACATTACCAAGCATGATAGGAAGAGAATCCTACAACATTCTAAACGTTAAGCATGGTAGGATATTTTTAGAAAAAGTCCTACAACATCCTAAACATAAAGCATGATGGGATAATTTTATAAAACATCCTACAACTAATTAAGCATAGAATCATGGTAGGATATTTTTAGCAAAAGTCCTACAACTAACTAAGCATGAACATGGATTCTACTTATTTTTAGAAGCAAAGCTACAACTAACTAAGCATGGTAAACATGGTAGGATATTTTTAAAAGCAATCCTACAACTAACTAAGCATGGATATGGCTTCTAACTATTTTTAGAAGCAAAGCTACAACTAACTAAGCATGGTCAACATGGTAGGATATTTTTACAAGTAATCCTACAACTAACTAAGCATAAGAATGGCTTCTAAATATTTTTAGAGGCAATCCTACAACTAACTAAGCATGGATATGGCTTCTAACTATTTTTAGAAGCAAAGCTACAACTAACTAAGCATAGTAAACATGGTAGGATATTTTTACAAGTAATCCTACAACTAACTAAGCATGGATTATGGCTTCTAATTATTTTTAGAATCAAAGCTACAACTAACTAAGCATGGTAAACATGGTAGGATATTTTTAAAAGCAATCCTACAACTAACTAAGCATGGATATGGCTTCTAACTATTTTTAGAAGCAAAGCTACAACTAACTAAGCATGGTCAACATGGTAGGATATTTTTACAAGTAATCCTACAACTAACTAAGCATAAGAATGGCTTCTAAATATTTTTAGAGGCAATCCTACAACTAACTAAGCATGGATATGGCTTCTAACTATTTTTAGAAGCAAAGCTACAACTAACTAAGCATAGTAAACATGGTAGGATATTTTTACAAGTAATCCTACCACTAACTAAGCATAAGAATGGCTTCTAAATATTTTTAGAGGCAATCCTACAACTAACTAAGCATGGATATGGCTTCTAACTATTTTTAGAAATGATCCTACAACATTAGTAGCATGAATATGACTTCTAAATATTTTTAGAAATGATCCTACAATATTAGAAGTATGAATATGACTTCTAAATATTTTTAGAAGTAATCCTACAATATTAGTAGTATGGAAATGGCTTCTAAATATTTTTAGAAGCAATCCTACAACATTTTACTACTACTACTACTCCTATTTTAAACAAAACATAATTATCTACTACTACTACTACAACATACAACTTACTACTATTGCTACTACTTCATTCTCATCAAAAATCACAACATACAACTTACTACTATTACTACTTCTTCATTCTCATAAAAATCACAACATACAACTCACTACTATTACTACTACCTTATTAATCAACATACATGCTACTACTACTTCATTTTATTACATACTACTACTTATTATTTTAGCTTACTACTACTTAGTTGCTTACTAATCTTTGTTATTACTAGTGATAAAAGAAAGATCCTTTTTATTTTACTTTACAAGAGAAAAGATCTTTTTTTAATTAGCTACAACTAGTGATTTAGAAATGAAAGAAAAGATCCTTTTTAATTAATTACAACTAGTGATTATAAATAAAAGAAAGATCTTTTTAATTAATTACAACTAGTGGTTAAAATAAAAAGAAGATCTTTTTATTAAGTTAAAACTAGTGATTAAATAAAAAGAAGATCTTTTTATTAAGCTACAACTAGTGATTAAATAAAAAGAAAATCTTTTTATTAAGTTACAACTAGTGGTTAAATAAAAGGAAGATCTTTTTATTAAGCTATAACTAGTGATTAAACAAAAAGAAGATCTTTTTAATTATTTCTACCACTAGTGTTTAGTAAAGAAAGGAAAGATCTTTTTGATTATTATATTAGTTCAATCAAGTCCTACAACCAACAATGGTTGTATTGTTCCACAATATGCAATATGTATGGTTCCATATCAAGTCCTACAACCTTACATGGTTGTATGCAAAAGTTATGTGTATGTATCTTTTTAGTCCAAGTAGTTAACAACATTCAAATGAGAAAACTCATACAACCACACCACTACAAAGTAACCATACCAAAAGAAAAATAAACAAGAGGGTAAGAAGAAGAAGAACATCAAAACCATCATTCAAATAAACAAACAAACAAACAAACATACAAACAAAGAAAGCATGAAGAAACCCCCACCTTCTCTAACTTGTTGGAAGAACTAGCTTTGCTACCTTCTCCTTCCCCTAGCTTTTTTTGAACTCTTCTAAGACCTACAAAACAAAACTCTCAAGTTATTTTTTTTGTTCTCTCTTTCTTTTCCTTTCTTTCTTTCTTTCTTTCTTTCTTTCTTTCTTTCTTTTTGATCTTTCTAAAATGAGAGAAGTGATGAAAGGAGGGGGTATTTATAGGAGAGGATGGGAGGTGGTAAGTGCACCATATGGCACAAAATAACCCCAAAACAAGGAGGTAGGATTGGGGGGAGGTGTTATGTGAGGGAAAATTGATGTGGAGGAGGGTTTGTTCTAGAAGAATTCTTAACCTTCTTATGTAAACTTAACCTAGGTTAAACCTCCTAATCAAATCCTTAACCATCCCTACTAGGTTATAGCAAAATAAGTGTTGTCCAAAATATACAACACATAATTCGTATAACGCACTAATCGACATACTACTCGTATGTGCGCGTATATGTCCGTATACCGGAAAATTTTTGCATAATCCGCATAAAAATAATTAAATCTTGGAAATAATAATAAAATAAAATTTATTATTAGTTCGGAAGATCACGGTATCAATTTGATACAATACGGATATATACTGACCGATATCTGGATACAGATATTGTCTATGAACAAACCGGGTGAAAATCACCAAAATAATTTAATTTTGGAATTAAAACAAAATAATAATAAAATAATAATAAAATATCGATTTATATACGGTAATATCCGTCCGGGATATTACAATACTCCCTCCTTAGAATAGTTCTGTCCTCAGAACTACGTTAAGTTAGGAAAACAGGCAAAACATCCATACCCTAATAACTCGAGGAGAGAAAGCTTATGCTGCTTTCCGGCTCCCAAGTGGCTCGTTCACGAACTGGTTCTCCAAAGAACCCAACCTTCGCAATTCGGTAGCTACTCCCTCCTTAGAATAGGACATGACCTATGGACATTACTTCCGATTTCAAGGATTTTCTCCTGTAATTTGCTCGCTCTCCTCTATCAATACATCCTCAGTTAGGGTATCTTCGAATACCATCCTAAGATATACCTACTGGAATTAATCCAGATATTGGAAAATCATAAAACATAAGTTGAAAGGAACAACAATATGAATTACAATTGCCTATAACTAACTAAGACCCGACTCCTAAAGGGCATCCATGTTTAATTTTCCTGCTGTGTTGGACTGTAAATTGAAGCTAGCTCTGATACCACTCTGTAACGCCCCGATTTCCATATACCGGGAAACCGTGACACGAGCCAAGACCTTTTCTTCAATTAGTCACAATACACAGAAAAACAGGAGAATTTAAAACTTTTTATTCAATACTCAATATGTTACAAGTCTGAATACTGTACAACTGTAATACCTTACAATAGAGTTACAATATTACCTTTACATTTCTAAGTATTACAACCTTCTCATCTTACATCAGAGTACTTCTCAACTAATCCAGAATCAATACATATTTTGCAGCGGAACTAAACTTAATACTGACTCCTTGCTTTCCTTGCCTTGAGTCCTCTTGAATCTCGCCTTTGTACTTTGGCGATCCAGTACCTATGGAAGTGGGGACGTCAGTATTCACTGACGCTTAAAGGCTGATCATATAGCTGCGAATCTTCCAAACAATATACAAAATATAACAATGATGTTGGTGTAGTTTAAGTGTTCGTGAGTGCTATGACTAGACACTAATGCGATACTTAAAATAGAACTAATTAGACACAACCCGTTCCTGACAATACTCCATGACTCTGTGAGGTTGCAGAAGGGGTCAAGTCCCCCTATGCAGTCTGCTTATGGTGTCTCCGTTTTCCACTACTACCCGGTATGCCGGACCTCACTCAAACAAGGTTGCAGCTGCGGTCTAGTTCCGCCACTGCAGTCGTATAGTGGTGTCCATGTTTGCCACTATTGCCCAGTGTATCGGGCCTTAATCCAAAATCCAAATCATAGGGTTTCGCAAGCGCAGGGCAGCGCGAAGCCTACCCTGTGGCACCCTCTGGGGTATCGCAAGCGCAGGACTGCACAATGCATCCTGTGGCACCCCAGCCACGGTATTTCAGGAATTAACAGAGCGAGATACGTAACCCGTGTCCTCAACCTGTGAGATGGCACCGTACGTATCCCTTTGACGGGAAGGTAGGACAAGGACGCTTCCTATTCTAATGTCAGCAAGTCTCCGAAAGCAACATGCAGCCCATACTACATGCGACTCCATCTCAAGCCGTTTCTCCATATATAGGGATTGAACCCGCGTGACACATTCTAATTGTACACAACCTGTTCCTGACACCCACACGTGACTCGCGAGGCTGCAGATGTGGTCATGTGCCACTGTTGCATTTCGCCCGTGGTGTCTATGTTCGCCACCGCGACCCGGCTAACCGGACCTCACTCAAAGTAGACGAACCCAATATATCGGGCGTCATAACAAAAATCAAACCATAGAGTTTCGCAAGCGCAGGGTAGCACGAAGCCTACCCTGTGGCACTCTCTGGGGTATCGCAAGCGCAGGACTGCACAATGCATCCTGTGGCACCCCTAGCCACAGTACTCCAGGAATTAACAGAGCGAGATACGCAACCCGTGTCCTCAACTTGTGAGACGGCACCGTACGTATCCCTTTGACAGGAAGGCACAACCCTGTACACCACCTACGATCTGCCTCAAGGGACGAGTTAGTGTAAGGGGCCCCCTACAACTGACCCCTCTCTCCCGGCAAAAGGGTTTAAGTAAACTGATCCTTATAAGTCACTATCCTAGTGATGTCCCTGGCTCGAACAATCCTAGGGATGACGATATTATAACACAACATGCTAGGCCTTAAATTAGGCTTCGCAAGACAACTCTACTAGGCCGCTCAACCTAGATTTACCAGAATCCTTCAGGACCCGGTTCGTGGCTCATCGATCCAAGACTTTGGCCGTTGCGAATATATACGCACGCCGCTACCCTAGACTTGGATTCTGTCTATACTCCGGTCCTCGATCAACCTACCCTGGTTAAGATTCGACGGTACACAAGGAGCGACTCCTCCACAGTTCCTTAGGGTAGAAACATATGTCTTGATGGTCGATAGCCCTTAGGGTGGTAACATCACCCTAGATAGCACAACTAACTGTGTACTAGCTAACAAGCTATACACGAGTAATAACCACATACGAGCCAACTAAGCTACGTATGAAACAATAACTACCTACGAGCCAGGCGGGCCTCGTAGGAGATCACCACGTACATACCAGCCAAATAAGCCGCGTATGAGACCAACAGCTACGCACGGGCCGGTCGGGCCGCGTACGAGACAATAACCTACATACGAGCCGACTAAGCTACGTATGAGACCCACAGCTACATACGAGCCAGTCGAGCCACGTACGAGCACGACCGTGTGCAAACAACCATACAGGTAATCAATCCTAGAAGCAACCAAACGTGCTTACTAACAAACTTAATCTTCTACTATTAGAAGCAACAAAGGGATCTACTAGTAGTCTATGATGGGTATTGTACTAGGGTAGAACCGAAGGCGATAAAATGGCCTTTATCGGACTAACTATCCCTAGTGGTCTTCCCAATCCTTCCTACTTCAACCTATTGCGCCTTAAGTATGGCATACAATTATAAGCAGCTTCTTACGACAATCAATCATATAACACAACCACCATGATATTCCTATGTATGAATGTGATTAATGCTTATGCTTACATTGAGCTCAAGCATGAAAATCACTAATGTCCTTAAACATGAAATTCTCTATAGTCAATCGTAGGTTACCAATTGAGCATGGAAGCCTACTACTTATCATAACCAACCACCATCACCCAACTAAGCAATATTCCAAGGTATAGTAGGTAGTCCTAACACTACTCCTACAACATTCTAAGCAAGTATTACTCTAGCATGGTATGGAACCCCACATAAATCACTACAACTAGCTATGGGTAGTTTCTTTACTTTAAGCATGAACATCATAGTATGGGTATCCTTAACTTAACATGATTAATAATTAGCATGATACCTACTTACTTAGCATAAGTCATGACCATCTACTAACATAACATACACTTCTCTACCATTTATCTAACATGGTATACAATTTGCATACAATTTAAACTAGCATGATATGCAAAGTACTTACAATTAAGCTAGTATGGTATATCGCTTTCCAACAATTAAACTAGCATGGTATATGATTCCATCATGGATCCTACAACACTCTAGGCACAATAAAAATTTATCCACACATGGTAGGAAACTCTTGGATTGAATCCTACACATTCTAAGCATAACTAAGTCACTAAACATAATAGGAAACTTTAGGAATGAATCTTACAAAATTCTAGTATAAGTGAGTTACTAAACATGATAGGAAACGAATCCTACAACATTACCAAGCATGATAGGAAGAGAATCCTACAACATTCTAAACGTTAAGCATGGTAGGATATTTTTAGAAAAAGTCCTACAACATCCTAAACATAAAGCATGATGGGATAATTTTATAAAACATCCTACAACTAATTAAGCATAGAATCATGGTAGGATATTTTTAGCAAAAGTCCTACAACTAACTAAGCATGAACATGGATTCTACTTATTTTTAGAAGCAAAGCTACAACTAACTAAGCATGGTAAACATGGTAGGATACTTTTAAAAGCAATCCTACAACTAACTAAGCATGGATATGGCTTCTAACTATTTTTAGAAGCAAAGCTACAACTAACTAAGCATGGTCAACATGGTAGGATATTTTTACAAGTAATCCTACAACTAACTAAGCATAAGAATGGCTTCTAAATATTTTTAGAGACAATCCTACAACTAACTAAGCATGGATATGGCTTCTAACTATTTTTAGAAGCAAAGCTACAACTAACTAAGCATAGTAAACATGGTAGGATATTTTTACAAGTAATCCTACAACTAACTAAGCATGGATTATGGCTTCTAATTATTTTTAGAATCAAAGATACAACTAACTAAGCATGGTAAACATGGTAGGATATTTTTAAAAGCAATCCTACAACTAACTAAGCATGGATATGGCTTCTAACTATTTTTAGAAGCAAAGCTACAACTAACTAAGCATGGTCAACATGGTAGGATATTTTTACAAGTAATCCTACAACTAACTAAGCATAAGAATGGCTTCTAAATATTTTTAGAGGCAATCCTACAACTAACTAAGCATGGATATGGCTTCTAACTATTTTTAGAAGCAAAGCTACAACTAACTAAGCATAGTAAATATGGTATGATATTTTTACAAGTAATCCTACAACTAACTAAGCATAAGAATGGCTTCTAAATATTTTTAGAGGCAATCCTACAACTAACTAAGCATGGATATGGCTTCTAACTATTTTTAGAAATGATCCTACAACATTAGTAGCATGAATATGACTTCTAAATATTTTTAGAAATGATCCTACAATATTAGAAGTATGAATATGACTTCTAAATATTTTTAGAAGTAATCCTACAATATTAGTAGTATGGAAATGGCTTCTAAATATTTTTAGAAGCAATCCTACAACATTTTACTACTACTACTACTCCTATTTTAAACAAAACATAATTATCTACTACTACTACTACAACATACAACTTACTACTATTGCTACTACTTCATTCTCATCAAAAATCACAACATACAACTTACTACTATTACTACTTCTTCATTCTCATAAAAATCACAACATACAACTCACTACTATTACTACTACCTTATTAATCAACATACATGCTACTACTACTTCATTTTATTACATACTACTACTTATTATTTTAGCTTACTACTACTTAGTTGCTTACTAATCTTTGTTATTACTAGTGATAAAAGAAAGATCCTTTTTATTTTACTTTACAAGAGAAAAGATCTTTTTTTAATTAGCTACAACTAGTGATTTAGAAATGAAAGAAAAGATCCTTTTTAATTAATTACAACTAGTGATTATAAATAAAAGAAAGATCTTTTTAATTAATTACAACTAGTGGTTAAAATAAAAAGAAGATCTTTTTATTAAGTTACAACTAGTGATTAAATAAAAAGAAAATCTTTTTATTAAGCTACAACTAGTGATTAAATAAAAAGAAAATCTTTTTATTAAGTTACAACTAGTGGTTAAATAAAAAGAAGATCTTTTTATTAAGCTATAACTAGTGATTAAACAAAAAGAAGATCTTTTTAATTATTTCTACCACTAGTGTTTAGTAAAGAAAGGAAAGATCTTTTTGATTATTACATTAGTTCAATCAAGTCCTACAACCAACAATGGTTGTATTGTTCCACAATATGCAATATGTATGGTTCCATATCAAGTCCTACAACCTTACATGGTTGTATGCAAAAGTTATGTGTATGTATCTTTTTAGTCCAAGTAGTTAACAACATTCAAATGAGAAAACTCATACAACCACACCACTACAAAGTAACCATACCAAAAGAAAAATAAACAAGAGGGTAAGAAGAAGAAGAACATCAAAACCATCATTCAAATAAACAAACAAACAAACAAACATACAAACAAAGAAAGCATGAAGAAACCCCCACCTTCTCTAACTTGTTGGAAGAACTAGCTTTGCTACCTTCTCCTTCCCCTAGCTTTTTTTGAACTCTTCTAAGACCTACAAAACAAAACTCTCAAGTTATTTTTTTGTTCTCTCTTTCTTTTCCTTTCTTTCTTTCTTTCTTTCTTTCTTTCTTTCTTTCTTTTTGATCTTTCTAAAATGAGAGAAGTGATGAAAGGAGGGGGTATTTATAGGAGAGGATGGGAGGTGGTAAGTGCACCATATGGCACAAAATAACCCCAAAACAAGGAGGTAGGATTGGGGGGAGGTGTTATGTGAGGGAAAATTGATGTGGAGGAGGGTTTGTTCTAGAAGAATTCTTAACCTTCTTATGTAAACTTAACCTAGGTTAAACCTCCTAATCAAATCCTTAACCATCCCTACTAGGTTATAGCAAAATAAGTGTTGTCCAAAATATACAACACATAATTCGTATAACGCACTAATCGACATACTACTCGTATGTGCGCGTATATGTCCGTATACCGGAAAATTTTCGCATAATCCGCATAAAAATAATTAAATCTTGGAAATAATAATAAAATAAAATTTATTATTAGTTCGGAAGATCACGGTATCAATTTGATACAATACGGATATATACTGACCGATATCTGGATACAGATATTGTCTATGAACAAACCGGGTGAAAATCACCAAAATAATTTAATTTTGGAATTAAAACAAAATAATAATAAATTAATAATAAAATATCGATTTATATACGGTAATATCCGTCCGGGATATTACAGTATTCTTGAGGATATGCTTCGGTGTTGTATGCTAGACTTCGGAGGCAGTTGGGAAAGGCACTTACCTTTTGTGGAATTTGCCTACAACAACAGTTTTCAAGCTAGCATTGAGATGACACCGTACGAAGCTTTATATGGCAGGAATTGCAGGACTCCTGTTTGTTGGTATGAAGTAGGGGAACGTCAGTTGTTTGGTCCTGAGCTTGTGCAGCTAACTTCTGAGAAGATTGATCTGATCAGGAAAAGGTTGGAAGAAGCTCAGAGCAGGCAGAAAAGCTATGCAGGCAACCGGAGAAGGGACCTTGAGTTTGAGGTTGGTGACTTCGTCTTTCTAAAGGTATCGCCCAGTAAAGGTGTGGTTCGTTTTGGCAAAAGGCGGGAAGTTAGCCCCGAGGTTTATAGGCCCATATAAGATATTGAAAAGGATCGGGAAAACTGCGTATCGGCTTGAATTACCGAGAGAGTTGTCTCAGGTGCACAATGTCTTCCATGTGTCTATGCTGAGAGGTTATATTCCAGATCCGAGTCATCATTTGCCGGAAGTGCCGGAAGGTTTGCAGTTAGATCTGAATTACATCGAGTCTCCTGTCGAAATTGTTGACCGTAGGGAGAAAGTCTTGAGGAATAAGACGATACCAATGGTCAAAGTAGTCTGGAGAAACCACTTGGTTGAAGAGGCTACTTGGGAATCTGAGGAGAGAATGTTGAAGGACTACCCTGAGCTTTTTGCTTGATTGTATCCTTGTATCTTTTGTTTTCTTGTTTTGTTTTCTGTTTTCTCGCTCTTGGTTGTAGTTCCGGGGACGGAACTGTTCTAAGGAGGGAGTGATGTAATATCCTGAATTTTCCTAATATATAAAGATTATTTATTTTTACATATGGTATGCATGTGTAATATTTGTTTATTATTATTTTTCAACATGATGAATAAGCATATTGTTTTCTATAAGGATTTTCCCTAAAGCCCAAAGGTTAATTTACTTATCTTCTTTTAAAAATATTTATTTTTGGCCCAATTAATTTAAGCCCATGGATTTAAACCTCTTGTATTATTTCCTACAACTTGTATATGTAGCATCTTTTCTTTTATTTCCGGGTATTTGATGTACAATTTTGTAGAGTGGTTTGTGTGTGCACGTGCATTCAATGTACACGTGCACAAGCACACAAGTATGGCCGGATTGGGTGAGTAGTGGGGATGAGATGTAGGCGGTTATGCAAGGTGTGGGTAGTTTTCACAACTTCCTAGTAAATCTTAGCCCTTGATCATCCAACTCCCTAGTGCATCCTAACCCTCCATTCCACCTATATTCTAGTATAAATACCCCCTCTTATTCTCTATTTCTTTTACACTAGATTAATTTTATAAGAGAGGTTTTGTGAGAGTTGTGTGTGGGAGTTTTCTGTGGAGGCCGAAAGAGTACTCTGAAGGATTTCGGTGTGGAACAAGGAGCAAGGAGCAAGAAGTGCTGCACCGCATTGAGGACCTTGCTGGATACAATTACTTCGTCAAATAAGGTGGGTGTTTCTCAGGACTTCTAATGTAGAAAACATGCTGTAAATATAATGTTTGTTACTGTACTCTTGAGGAGTAAGATAGTACGTAATAGAAATGCTTGAGCATGTTTATTGTTGATAATTATGGAGGACTAATAGTGTAGAAATGGCACGGAAACAAAGATGAATTGCGTCGGTACAGTCGACTGTCGTGTAGACAAGTCGACTGGTACGAGACAATTATTTTGTGATGTGGTGATAAACATGTGTGCAGATAGACCTAATGGTGTGATTACTAAGTTTGTATTTTCCCTATGACACATATGATGGAGGGAAGGTAAATGAATGAAAAGAACTAGCGATGATTAATAAAATTAAGAACTGTCGGAGCAGTCGACTGACACTGTATTCAGCCGACTGGTGCTTCAATTTAATTATGGTTATTTGGAAATTCCATGTAATGAGATATCCCATCATGTTGACATAGTGTAATGAATTGAGAATTATATCTTCATCTTCGTAAGGAAGTTATGAATAAGTGCGAATGCATGTTTGAAAATATTCCCTCGAAGAAGAGACAACATTCGTAACTTGAAGTTTCATGGTTGTGATGTTACTGAACAAAAAGAGACACTGTTTATGAAACATGAATATATGTATATTGTAAGTTGATATCATGATGCAAGTGCATGTAAGAGCTATTAGATAATCTCTTAATTTGAAGTATGGATCTGTCCAGTCGACCGAATGCGCGTAGCAAGTCGACTGAGCTGAACGTAGAAATGAACTGCTAAAATCCCCAGGACATACGACTGATGAGATAACAGTCAACTGTCACGAGGATAATACTGTGAACATGAAAAGTTGCGGGACAGCCGACTGGCCAAGTGCAGCAGTCGACTCTCCCGAGTATTCTTATGAAGAATCTGATTTGACTCGAGTATTCTTATGAAGAATCTGATTTGACTGTAACAGTCGACTGGTCCTTTTCCAAGTCGACTGTACAGAGTGGAATTTGATATGACAGAAGTTTTATTTTGATTACTGTTAAAGAATTGTGACTGATGTTGTTAGAATCTATGCTGCTGTTGCATGAATGTATATGAAATGAATCGTATTTCTGAATTAGGAAACTCACATGAAATGAGTCATGCTTGAATAAAGAATTACATGAATATGAAAATTAAAGAACATGATATGCTGAAGCACTGAAAAATGAATTCATGAGTTAGATTTGCTCAAACTGGAAATTATGAATTTGAAATTGGAACGAAAGAGTAGCTAAGTCTCCCTCGGCAATGGAATTGAAATTGAAAAGAAGACCAGGGTCGGTCATGTATTGAAATGAATGAGTAAGTCCGGTTTAGGGAGAGGCTAACTCTAGAGCTTTGATTTTATTCATGATTCAATTAAAATAAGGACTAGTACATAGTGGAGATGTGATGAAAGTAAGAGACAAACATTGAGTATGAGGGCTATTGGGTAATGGCGAGAGTGTATCCCAGGAATTCCCATGATGAGTCTGGGTGAGGATACTACTCCAGAGTACCGTCCCAGTGGCAACGCTCGTGAGATGTTCGAAGACTACGGGTGGTGTCATGTTTATGGTGAGAGCGTATCCCAGGAATTCTCATGACGAGTCTGGGTGAGGATACTACTCCAGAGTGCCTAGACATGAGTCCGTAGGTCGGAAAGTATCTAAGATACTTACCGTAATTACAGTAGTAGAGTAAGTCATGGCGAGGGATTGAACCCTATGAAAATGAAGAACGATTAAGAGGCTTGCCCTCGGACCTATGTAGTATGGGATGCATAGAATCCGAACAAGTGCGCATTAGTGTCATGTAAAATTAAATAATTGCATTAAGAATTAAGTGCACAATCACGACACGACATCTTTAAGAGTTCCCTTTTGATTTACATGCTTATTGAACAAGTTTGTGATTGTTAAGAAATGAGATTCGTTATACTGTTTCTGGCATAGAGAGGATGGCCATGTATAATTATCGTCGGTTGAATAAACTGACGTACCCACAGTTTTGTATGCAGGATAAATTACATGTAAAGAGGAATGGATGCATAAAGATCTTATCATGTTGTTGTATATTTATGTAAATGTTGTATATTTTGCTTCCGCTGTGCAAATGTAAATGTAATATGATGTAAACTCTGATGTAAAAAGAAAAGTTTGAATTTCCTTGTAAAATTGTACTCAAAGAAAGTGAAAAGATCCTGTAGAACATCTCGAATTCAGTGATTTGGAATTCGGGGCGTTACACGTCGTCCCTTGGTCACTGCCGCGTCTCTCCTCGATCGCGATGCCGCTGCCAGTCACCCCGAGCACCCCCCTCGCCACAGTCACCGCGAGCGTCTTTGGTTCCTCGCCACTGCTCTCTCTCCATTGTCGTGTGTGCTGTTTGGGAAGAGAAGGAATTGAGTTTGCTGTTTGGTGTATGGGTAGAGGGTTTTGTGTTTGCTATTTTGGGAATAGGGGTATCGGATCTGGTTGCCGTGTTTGCAGTTTGGTAGAAGAGGGATCGGATCTCGGTGTTGGGTGTTTTGTGTAGAGGATACGCTGTTTGCACGTGCTTACGTGCGTGAGTTCGTGATTCATCGCCCGGGATTCCCATCCCGTTATTCTATATATTCGAATTAACCATCTAACAGACAAGTCTCTTCTTGAACTAGTTTATTGTTTTATTCAAGGTTTTTGATCTCCAAGTAAATCCCAGTCCTTTTTATCGTACCGCTATTTGAAATTTTGTTAAATATATTGAGAGTTTACACGAGCTAACCCGATATATTCTTAACATCGTGCCTACAACTTTGATCTGAAACCTAGTCCCTCTTGTACATTGCATATACACATTTACATGAAAAATAACTAGATCCATGTTATAGAATTGTTTGATGAATTGAATATGTTAGATAGCATTTGATTTACTGAAATGATTACCTTGCCTGTGAAATTGCATCTTAAAACTGAAATTATGCATGCTAAACATTTAGCATCACTTTGATCATTAATTAGCATGAACTATATGGTTCTATGATTAAATTGTTGTTCATTCGTATCAAAATAAATTCTGGACTGCTGTTTGTTTCGTTTTATATCAGATTTTCGACCATGTTGCTGTTGTAATTTGAAATAACTTTTCGAATATAATTTATATCCCTATGAATCTATTTTCCAGAAGTTTTAACAGATTTGAATTCTGAGTTATAACTTGTGAGATATCTTACATTTAGTACAACTATGTCTGAATTTCCATATTCAAAAATTCATGTGTATTTTTTTGTTTCAGAATTTAATTGAACATATTAACCTGTAAAATAAAATTATAAAATAAATTTAGCTGAGACTAGACATGTGTAGGAACAACCCTGAATTTTTGTAGATTTAATTGATGAGTTTTCTGATCTATTCCATATGTGTTTACATAATTTACAACTTGCTGGCTGAACATAGAATCTGAAAAGAATTAAGTTTTCACCCTAGTTTCTGTAACTTTTATGTCGTATATATATTCGTTGGAACCGGCAGAGATTCTATTTTTTAGAATTTCTGATGAATCCAAATTTGCTTTTTCTGTAGTAGCGGTAATCTGTATTTTTGTACAGCAACGTAATGCTGTCCAGATTAGGTAATTTGTGTGTAATTGATATTTTTATTTCCTGTTTGGTCTATAACGAGTAGAGTTAGTCACATCTACCATAATAAAATATTGACACCTTCTTGCATGCTCACATAGGATGAAAATAAACTATTAACAAGCCGGGGTATTATGGGTGTCCTTGGTAGTGAACGATCAGAAACTGTACTCGGTAAAGGCCTTCTTGCTCACATGAACACTTGACATGGAAGGAGGAGAAATATTGATTGGGAGGAGCATTGATTGCAAATGATTGATTGTTAATTATTGCTTGAAAATTATTGCTTGAAAATTATTGTTATTAACACCGAGTACACAATCCGTGAATTCACCATCAGTCTAAAACCTTCACTGTTTGCTTGCACCGAAACTGTAGTATAGAACATATGGGACGCAGTAGTACGCGCACTAGATAGTTAACAAAATGATTAATAACCTGCATTTGATATTTCATGCTTGATCCTATATATCGTCAACAAGACAGAATTTAAATTGACATCATTCATTACATGCATGATTAAATATAGACCTTTGATAGTATGGCCTATCTTTGATTTTGTTATTGACTTTGATCCTGTCCCTTTCCTTTAATATACATGCTTCCTATTATTCTTTGTTTCCCTCTACCTGCTGTCCATGACTTGCTTTAAGAACATTATTTTCTTTTCTTTTTAAATCAAGAATTTACAGGTACTAAAGGAACACTACCAGAAAGACTTGGTGAGCAAACTCTCTGAAGATCAAAGCTGTACTATTAGACTGCTATAGTTATCTCTTGTTATTTGCTTATTTTATTGCTTTTATCAAACTTTGTATTACGAGATTTTATGACCCGATGTTTACTTTTCCCCAGACGTTGGATATTATTTGGTGAATTTATTTCATAATTATTTTAGAGTTTATTCATTGTTTATGTGGTTATTCTTTCTTGCGTCGTTTTATTCTCTTGTATATTATTGAGTTAGACTGGTACATCTTATGGATGATGTATAATCATTCGCTGGGCCTTCGTTACGAACTTGTATTCCATATTTTGGGAAGCGGGGCGTGACATGTTTTTAGTGGTGTCAGAGCCAAGTTTGGATAATATATCAGTCAAACATGACTAACTTTATGGAGGTTTGACTTTGACTGATGTGTTAGTCAGGTTTGACTCTAACTAGGTTAACTCAATAATATGCACACCACGTTGATCACATGAACATGTAATAACTTTAATATATTCTGGATACTAATCCATTCGATCCACTTTTGGTCCCTTCATATTCAATTCTTTGATTCCCTATTTCCTTTCGTCCCTTGTAGTCGTCCTCCTTCGTTGACTCTTTATTGAGTATAAATTCATTCTTTTCGTACCTACATTCTCTTGATTTGCGGTGTTTTGTTCTTTTTCTTCCTACTCGGATCGTCGATTGGTGTCACGTGGTCTACAACGACATGTATGTTGCTTGGAATATCACCATCAAAGTGGCACAAGTGAAGCGTGGTGGGCCCACAACCCACAGGTCCCAGGATTCTCTTGTTGTTTCTTCTTCTTTGCATCATTCAGTTCTTGTTCGTCCTTTCCACTCGTCATCATTCGTCGATATATTATTCAACACCAGTCTTATCTATGTTTTTTCTTATTCCGGTGCTTCCACCGCTTGAGTTCTCTTTTTCTAATTTTCTGCTTTGTTATTTCTTAAGGTTGCTTTTGTTTTGTCCGACTGCCTGTCAGAATGAATTTCGAGGACGAAATTCTTTTTATAAGGTGGGTAGGATTGTAACCCCCATTTCTGCAAATACGTATTTCCTGAATATTTTCTGTATTTCGATATTTATAAATTCATTATTTGTTAAATTCATTTTCGATTTTATATTAAAGTGTTTTTTCTAATCGATAATTATATTTATTTCAAATAAATTTTATTTCCATTTCTACTTGATCAACTATTCACATTTTAACCCTAAAAAATTATTATTACTATTTGGACTATTTCAAAAAATTCATATTTTTAAAACAACAACAATGATATGACACTCCTATCCTCCTACCTGCTCCCGAACTCAAAAAATCCTAAGCAAAACCCTAGATCTAATCCCTTGGGGCGGCGGCGGCTTGCCCTCAGCGCCGCCGCCCCCCCTCCCCGTCGTCCCCCCTCCTCTTCTCCACGCCCTACCGACCCCGACCCCGACCTTCTCCAGCGCAGCTCAGGCGAAGCCCCCCCCTCCGATTCTGCTTTGACAGGCGGCGGCTTGCCCTCATCTTCCACCACTCTCCCTCTAATCCTCGACATCGACGACTGATTTCTCGTTCGATGCGTAGGAGGATAGGTGTGTGTGGCTTTTCGTCCTTTTCAACCTACTCACCCATCTTCTACATCCCCATCAGAGCCCAGCATCCCCCCGATCCTCTGACCGTGACCGCTTCCGTCAACTCACCACCTCACTACCTCAGCCATCGACGACAGCAAACACGGCACCCATCACTACTCTTCATCCACCTTCTTCCATGCGTTCAGTCTACGCCGGCGACGGAACGCCTAAGCACAGGACGTCGCGGACGAACGCGAGCGTGAAGCAGGAGCCGGTTCTTGAAGTTGATGATGATGATGATGTAGTGCTCATGGAGGCCACCGATGAGGTGGTGTGGAAGGCCACGGAACAAGAACCAGTGATAGGAGGGAAGGTATGATCTTCATGTTCTATCTTTGGGTGTGGACTAGTTTGGGTTTTTGGTTGGGTGTGGACTAGTTTGGGTTCTATGGGTGTGAATTATTTGGATTGTGTGTGAGATTGTCGGTTGTGACTGTGGGGGATGGAGAGGAGAATATGCTCATCACTACTCTTTCTTTGAGTGAAAGAGAGTTTGTGGGAGTGAAAGAGTGATTGTGAGGTGTGAAAGAGTGATTTACGTTTGTGGAGCTTGGGCCCAAAGATGGGGTCCCTCCGTGATGTGTGAAGTCGGTATGTTGGGGGTGAGGGGGTGAGGGGGTGTGGGGTTGGGGTTGGGGTGTGGTCGGGTGTGTCCTACGATGTCGTCGGTGCAGTCTCTACAGTGCCGACTATTTGGCTATTGAGCTTCCTCTAGCTTAGGTCACTGCCTCGTGACAGCGCCGCCTCTTCCGTCGTATTGGGAGTTTGAGGTGAGATAAGTCTGTGTGGTGAGAAATCGCCGGAGAGAGCTTGAACGTGAGAGAGGTAAGGTATCCTCTACACGGCTCTCTCCTGGAGGATGGTGTTAGGTGGGGTGAGCGAGATAGTTGCTTTGTGAGAAATCGCAGGAGAAAGCGCTATCGTGTGAGAGATTAAGGTATCCTTCTCACGGCTATCTCTTTGGTAGCGGCTTGTAGAAGCGGCGGACGTGTTTGTAGGATGAGTGGTGAAGTTGGTGGGAGGCTGCGAGGTTCGATCTACGGGGCTTGGGCCTAAAGAGGGGTCCCCCAGCGAGGTGAACGCAGGGAGCGGCGGGTGATAAAATCCTGCCTGACTTGTTTCAGGTGGGTGTGCATGTGCCGTGGAGGCACTGTACGAAGCTAAACTGACGTACTCACAATTTTGCTGGACCGAGCTGGTTTGTCGGCCCACCCTCCAGGGCTGTTGGAGGGGCTTGTTGTTTGTAGTCATGTTGCTTCATGTATGTTTTATTTTATGTCTGTAGTTTGTACTTGGGCCCAGTTCTCTGGGTTTGTTTCGTTAAACTCTTATTAATGAAACAGGGTGGCCTTATTCCACCTTTTCCCTAAAAAAAAAAACAAATTCATATTTTTATATAATGATATTATTCTAAAAATTGCTATTGTTGTTGTTAGTATTATTTATTGTTATTATTATTATTATTACTATTATATTATTATTATTATTATTATTATTATTATTATTATTATTATTATTATTATTATTATTATTATTATTATTATTATTATTATTATTGTCACTATTATTATTGTTAGTATTTTTATTCTTATTCTTATTATTATTGTTAATGCTATTATTAGTTTTATTATTTTTGTTGTCATGGTTATTATTATTATTCTTATTGTTATTGTGATTATTTATTATTACTGTTGTTATTATTGTTATTATTATTATTATTATCTCCTTCAGTTGATTATTAAATAAGAATGGAAAAACAAATCCATTCTTATTTAATAATTGTGTTTTTAATTGTTTCAAATAATTTATGTAATGTAATACAAGTTATATTTTGTTTTAAAACATACTTTATCAGATATCTTATTCTTTTGTGTTTGAGTTTATGTTGATACGTTATATTCATATCCAATCTAATTTCATTTATTGGATCTAGAACCCAATTACCTATTAACCCAACATCTTTATAATCCTATATAAACCTACCCTAACCCTAGCCCCCTACCCTAACTTTTCCCTGTGCAACCCCTCCACTCTCCTCTCTCCTCATCCCCGATCCCCTATTTCCAAACCCATCCACTGCACCCGCTCGACTTTGCCGGCTCCCTCCATCGTCCTCTCCTCGTCCTCATCCTCTTCATCCGACCGCCCTCGCCTCCATCACCATCTCGTAGAACCCTCATTTCCACTGAACCCATCAACCGTCATCTCCCGTTATCTTCGTCCATCTCGCCTGCTCTTCGTCGTCGCTCTCCCGTTGCCCTTTTCCGTCTCTGATCATCCCCAACACAACCAGCCACCATCCCTAGCCCTCGCCTTCATCCCTTCATCTTCACCATCCCCCTCGTCTTCGTGAACCCATCAATGCCCCTGAACCCATCACCTGCACCCCTTCAACCTCGACTTCCATCACCTCGCCGACCACCTCGATCCCCTTTGTTGTCCCCGCAACCACTGAAGATCCCCCTCGTCCTCGTCGTCTTCGTCCAGAGCCCCTACCCCCACCGTTTCCGTCTCCTCTGTTTCGGCGAAAAACAGAGCTTCGCTCGAGTCCGCCGTGCCTTGGTCGCCGCCGCGTCGCTCCTCGACCGTAGTGCCGCCGCCAGTCACCCCGAGCAACCCCCATCGCCACAGTCGCCGAGAGTTGAGTACGTGTTTGGTGTTCAGGTAGGGGGGTTTGTGTTTGCTATTTTGGCAAGCAGGGGGTCATATCTAGTTACCGTGTTTGTTGTTTGGAAGATGAGGGATCAGATCCCGGTTTTTGGTGTTTTGTGTAGAGGTCCCGCTGTTTGCACATGCTTGCGTGCATGAGTTTGTGATTTGTCGCCCGGGATTCCCATCCCGTTATTCTATTTATTCGAATTAATTTTCTAACATGCAAGTCTCTTCTTGAACTAATTTATTGTTTTATTCAAGGTTCTTTGATCTCTGCAAGTAAATCCCAGTCCTTTTTATCGTACCGCTATTTGAAATTTTGTTAAATATATTGAGGGTTTACACGAGCTAACCCGATATATTCTTAACATCGTGCCTACATCTTTGATCTGAAACCTAGTCCCTCTTGTACATTGCATATGCACATTTACATGAAAAATATCTAGATCCATGTTATAGAATTGTTTGATGAATTGAATATGTTAGATTGCATTTGATTTAATGAATTGATTACCATGCCTGTGAAATTGCATCTTAAAACTGAAATTATGTATGCTAAACATCTACCATCACTTTGATAATTAATTAGCATGAACTATATGGTTGTATGATTAAATTATTGTCTATTCATATCAAAATAAATTCTGGTATGCTGTTTATTTCGTTTTGTATCAGATTTTCGACCATGTTGCTGTTGTAATTTGAAATAACTCTGAATATGATTTATAGCCCCATGAATCTATTTTCCAGAACTTTTAATGGATCTGAATTCCGAGTTATAACCTGTGAGATATCTTATTTTTAGTACAACTGTGTCTGAATTTCCAGATTCAAAAATTCATGTGTGTCTTTCTGTTTTAGAATTTAATTGAACATGTTAACCGTAAAATAAAAATATAAAATAAATTTGGCTGAGACTAGACATGTGTAGGTACTACCCTGAATTTTTGTAGATTTAATTGATGAGCTTTCTGATCTATTCCATATTTGTTTACACAATTTACAACTTGCTACCTGAACATAAAATCTGAAAAGAATTGAGTTTTCACCCTACTTTCTGTAACTTTTGTATGTCATATATATATTCACTGGAACTGGCAGAGTCTATTTTCTATAATTTCTGACGGATCCATGTCTGCTTTTCTGTAGTAGCGGTAATCTATATTTTTGTACAACAATGTCATGTTATCCAGATTGGTAATTTGTGTGTAATTAATATGTTTGTTTCCTGTTTGGTCTATAACGAGTAAAATTAGTCACACCTAGCATAATACAACTTGGAAACCTTCTTTCATGCTCGCATAGGATGAAAATAAACTATTAACAAGCCGAGATATTATGGGTGGACTTGTGAGTGAACGATCAGAACCTTTACTCGGCAAAGGCCTTCTTGCTCACATGAACACTTGACATGGAAGGAGGAGAAATATTGATTGAGATGAGTTTTGATTGCAAATGATTGATTGTTAATTATTGCTTGTAAGTTATTGTTATTGACGCTGTCCGTGAATTCACAATCAGCCTAAAACGTTCACTGTTTGTTTGCACCGAAACTGTGGTATGGAACATGTGGGACGCAGTAGTACGTGCACTAGATAGATTAAAAAATGATTAATAACCTACATTTGATATGTCATGCTTGATCCTGTATATCGTCATCAAGATAGAATTTACATCATTCATTACTTGCATGATTAAATATAGACCTTAATAGTATTGCCTATCTTTGATTTTGTTATTGACTTTGATCCGGTCCCTTTCCTTTGATATACATGCTTCCTGTTATTCTCTGTTTTCCTCTACTTGCTGTCCATGACTTGCTCTAAAGACATTATTTTCTTTCTTTTTAGATCAAGAATTTACAGGTATCGAAGGAACACTACTAGAAGGACTTGGAGATCAAACTCTCTGAAGATCGGAGCTGGACTATTAGACTACTATAGCTATCACTTGTTATTTGCTTATTTTATTGCTTTTATCATACTTTGTATTCCGAGATTTTATAACCTGAAGTTTACTTTTTCCCAAATGTTGGATATTATTTGGTGAATATATTTCATGATTATTTTGGAGTTTATTCATTGTTTATGTGGTTATTCTTTTCTTGCATGGTTGTATTCTCTTGTATATTATTGAGTTGGACTGGTATAGCTTATGGTTGATGTATAATCATTCGATGGGCCTTTGTTACGTACTCGTATTCCGTATTTTGGGAAGCAGGGCATGACAGGGGATCCATTTGAGTGCTTGCTGTTTGAGGATGGAGTTGGGATTTGGTTAATTGAGTTGGAGTTGTTTTTCTGTGTGTTGGAGTTGCACATAGTTCGCACGTGATTCTGTATTTTTGTTCGTGGATTCGTTGCCCGAGATTCTCATCCGGTTATTCTAGTATATTCAAAATTTTCATCTAACAGGAAAGTCTCTTCTTGAAACCCTTTATTGTTTGTGTTTAAGATCCTTTGATCTCTGTAAGTAAATCCCAATCTTTTTTTTATCATATTATTATTGGAATTATGTTAAGTGTGTTGAGGGTTTACACGAGCTAACCCGATATATTCTTAAGATCGTGCCTACATCTTCTATCTAAAATCTAGTCCCTCTTGCACATTGCATATGCACGTTTACATGATAAACAACTAGATCCATGTTATAGAATTGTTGATGAATAGAATATGTTAGATTGAATTTGATTTAATGAATTAATTACCATGCCTCTGAAATTGCATCTTAAACCTAGAATATACATTTGAAACATATAGCATCATTTTGATTATTAATTAGCATGAACTATATAGTTGTATGATAAAGTTGTTGCCTATTCATGTCAAACTATTTTCTGGACTGCTGTTTGTTTTGTTTATATCAGATTTTCGACCATGTAACTGTCATAATTTGAAATAACTTTCTGAATTTGAGTTATAGACCCATGAGTCTATTTTCCAAAACTTTCGACTGAATTGAATTCCGACATATAATTTGTTAGATATCAGAATTTTAGTACAACTGTGTCTGAATTTTCATATTCACAAATTCATGTGTATCTTTCTGTTTCATAATTAAATAGAATATGTTAACAGTAAAATAAAAATATGAAATTAATTTGGCTGAGACTAGAGATGTGTAGGAATCACCCTGAATTTTTTAGATTTAATTGATGAGTTTTCTGACCTAAAACATATATGTGAACATGATTTATAACTTGCTGCCGAACATAAAATCTGAAAAGAATAGGATTTTCACCCTAGTTTCTGTAACTCTAATGCCGTGTATATATTCGCTGGAATCAGCAGAGTGTCTAGTTTCTAGAACTTCTGACGGATCAAGATTTGTTTTCCTACAGTAGCGGGATAATCTGTTTTTGTACAACATCCTGCTGTCCAGATTTTATGAATTATGTTGATTTAATATATATGCTCCTTGCTTTGCCTGAAATGTGTAGAATTAGTCACACCTAGCATGATACAACCTAGATACGTTCTTGCATGCTCACACAGGATGAAAAAAATGATAACAAGCCGGGGTATTATGGGTTGACTTGGTAGTGAACAATCAGTTATTGTACTCGGTATGGGTCCCTTGCCAGATGATTCCTGTAAATTCCCGTAAATTCCCGTAATTCACATATATCCCGTAAATTCATGTAATTCCCGTACATCCCGGAAATTTCCGATTACTGAGCTGAGCACATGATCCGTGAATTTACCATCAGTCTAAAACATTCACTTGTTTGCTTGCACCGAACTTGTGGTATGGAACATATGGGACGCAGTAGTACGTGTACTAGATAGGCTAATAAAATGATTAATAACCCGCATTTGACATTTCATGCTTGATCCCGTATACTGTCACCAACATTGAACTTGAATTGAAACTATTAATTAAATGCATGATTAAACATAGACCCTTGACATTATTGCCATTCCTTGTCTTTGCTATTGACTTTGATCCCGTCTCTTTTCTTTTGATATTATTCCCTACTTTCTCTACTTGCTGTCCATAACTTCCTCTAAAGATATTATTTTCTTTCTTTTTAGATCAAGAATTTACAGGTACTGAAGGAACAATACCAGAAGGAATTGATGAGCAACGATTCTAGAAGATGGAACCAGAGATTGCACTGCTTAATTTACTTTATTGCTAGATTTATTTCTTTTGAACTTTGACTTTGACATTATACTTTGTTTTGGGCTATTATGACCTGGAGTTTGTTTTATCCCAGATGTTGGATATTATTATTTGGATTATCTCATTTATTATTGAAGTTGATATTTGTTTATGTGATTATATCTCCTTGCATGGTTGTGATTGTTATTTCATATTGTTGAGTTAGACTGGCACAACTTATGGATGGTGTTTACATCATTCGCTGGGCCTACGTTATGTACTCGTATTCCGTATTTTGGGTAGCGGAGCATGATGGATTTGTTTGAGATTGTTCTGGATTAGTTTTGAGCCTATATATAGGCCTTGAGAATAATGAGAAGTTATGCTCTTTTTGATTAAAAAAGTTATTGTGATTGAGTTTTTTCTCTTCATTCATCTCTTTTGTGTGAGACATTGAGATAAAATTTGGGTCTGTGAGGAATCCTAAGTTATAGCCTAATTCCTAAATCCACCACAAATTTAAAACCCTAATCCCCAAATCCCCTTCACCTCTACTTCCTCTTCTTCATCTTCTCTCTCTCTCCCGACCGTCTACCACCACCACCGACCACCTACCTGCTGATGCTGCTCACTCCTCCAACCACCTCGTCTCGTCCTCGTCGACGCACACTTTGCCGCCCCACTGTCATCATCCCACGTGCTGCCTTTCCCTTACCACCGTCGAAACCCTACTCCCCGAAATCCCTTCAACCTCGAGTCCAACAATCCCGACATCAGAGCCACCTCAATCTACCCCCAACCTCCCTCGACTTCACACCTCCAACATGATCACAAGAGGCCTCCATCCACGCTGTTCCCCCACCGGCAGCCAATCTCTCCTATCTGACAAGCACCCACCCTCTAATGCTACACCCCAACACCGCCTCACTGCCGACCCCGACACCCGCTGCCCATCGCAACCCATCGTCGCATCCCCTCGTCGCCTTGCCGCAGCCACCTTCACTGCCAAATATACCTTATCTGCAACTCCAGTAAACTCTTTCTACTTCTCAAATATTTGTGTTACTATTTTATCATCTCTAAAATATTATTTGATTTATCTATCATCAACAATTACTGAGAGTGGGTGTTTCTACTTGTTACTTAGGCACAAATCGTTATTAATTATTTACTTGCTAAGAACGTTTAGGTTTGATTATTGATTTTTAGGAATGAATCTTTAATTGGCTTGTTAAACTATTTCATATCTTGAAAATCCATCACACGAATTAATAGTTTCAATTTTTGAGATGTTGGTAAACTTAATCCTTTAAAATTCTTGAAAATTCTCTATTTAGAATTAAGTTTACATCAGATTGTGGGTAGGATAATGAAGTTGAGGCATGCTAGTAAGACGCCTAGGTAGAAAAAGGTAGGAAATAGTGGAGTTAAAAAGGCTAACCAACAACCATTGTAGAAGATGTTAGCAGCACTTAAGAGGTCCTATATGCCCAAAAAGCCAGGTGACATAGTTGGGGATGAAGCTGCTCAAGCTAAAAATGAGGAATGCTTTGACATTTCTTCATCTGATGATGAAAATAATAGTGGAGCTGAAGATGTGATTGATCCGGTTGTGATAGTGAAATTGTAATTCAGGCATTGTCATGCCCTGCTTCCCAAAAATATAGAATACGAGCACATGATATTGGCCCAGTGAATGACTAACATCATCCATAAGCTGTTTATCTAATCAACTCAACAATATAATCAATACAGAACAATTGCGCCGGCAATAATAATAATCTCATGAACAATAATACTTGGAATGAAGCAATATAAAATATCCAAATACAATAAACCAACATATGGAAACAAATAATAAAATCTAGGTCATAAGCCCAATACAATAATAAATCTAATCACAAATAATAATAAGTCTCAATACATTATGTTCAATAAAACAATAAGCAACTAGAAAGCATTAAAATCTTCAGAATGTTTGTTCGCCAATTCCAGCATCCAATTCTCCTTCGTTACCCATGAACACTTCATCTAATAAGAGGAGAAAAATTGTCCTTAGAGCAAGTCATGGAAAACAAGTAGAGAAAGCAAAGAACATTGGAATAATGATATAACAACGAATTCAATGAATCAATAGAAATCAATAACATGACACGATAGCAATAATCAATATCATGATAGTCAATGCAACGGCTATAAACAATGATTCAATATTCGATGACAAAGTTCAATAGTATCAATAACACTTAGACAATATTCGATATCAATAGAAACAGTGAGGTACAATATGCAATGTCGATGTTGTGTCAATTTTGAAGGTCTATTAATCATTTTAATCCTAACTAATGCATGTACTACTGCATCCCATTCTACAAGTTCGATGCATACAATCAATTTCGATTAGACATAAGTGGAAGATTCTATAGATCATGTATTCGGCAATGATAATCAGTATTCAATAGTTACAATTCAATATTTAGTGCACGTTATGATAATTGGCCGTGATACAATACACGATAGATTGGGTTGCCATCGTAATCCACAATCAACCGATAAGACAATAGCCGATACAATATTTAGGGAAACACGGGCCGTTTCTCTGAGTATAATCACTAAATCATCAACTACTCAAGTCAATCCCTTAAACCCTAGGTTTGTTAAATTATTTTATCGATGCAACAATACAATATGCAATTTTAGAAATGAGGTGAACGATAGTATCAATATGAGAACAATAGGAAAGTAACACTGAATAGGACAATTGATTCATGTATTATAGCAAACAGCATAAACATAAACATGTCTATCACAGTAAACATGTTATGAATAGCTCATGTGTGCTTGTAGATCAACAATATAGACATGTTTGTTCACTGTTTTGAAGTAGAAATTGTGATAGGTGTTTATATATTGATGTTGATCACTTTGGGATGTGATTCATGCTCCATTTGTGCTTATGCTTGCTATCTACTTTGATTAGAAGAATGGGAAGCACCCGATCGTGTTTTCCTAATGAAACGGGACTGGGAACGACTTCATTTTGGCATGAATGCCAATTGTATGCTTGCTATTTGGAAATGTGATTTTTCTATTTTTAGAGTTTTTTAGCACTCTTTTTTAGTATTCATGGTGTAGGATTTATTCCTAGTGTAGTAGACCCTTGTTGGGCTACATTGGTTGAGTTTTGAGACTCTAGGATTAAGTCTTGGTGGTATAGGTATTAGTTTGGAAACCCGTGTCGCATCGAACACGTTGTAAGAGATGACTCGTGCGCTGACGTGCTCGCCATTCATGGAAGGATTCTATAGTTGTATTTGATGCTACCACTTTCCAAGGACCGTGGAGCGTAAGGATAGCGGGAGCAACGTGTTTCGGGTCGGGCCACGGTTGCGATCGAACTCCAAGTGTAAATGCGGTTGCGGCCATCAATGGAGTCGGTTCGTCATTTGTTCGGACCAAGTGTGGCCTGAGGTGGGCCAACCCTTGGGCCGGATTTGAAGGCTAGGTTGAGTCGTATTGTGGGATGGGTTGAGTCCTAATAATGAAAAAGGTAATTAACTAGAAAGGAGTCTACAAGTAGAACTTAACTAGTTGTTCATAATAAACAAAGTTGTTTACTATGTTAGGGCTTGGAAATGCTTGATATATTGCCTAACTAAGAGAATTGGTTAAAATAAAATAGACAGACTCGCCTAATAATTCATACATCTAATGTAATAATGAAAGAGGGTTAGAGTTTGACTAGACTCTTGGAATTCAGATAATCAGATGATCAGATAAAAAGCTAGTAATCCTCATTCTTAATCTTGGTCCTAGAGGGGATTAGCAGTATTGCCTTGATGTTATAGGATTAGTTCGAGTCGTTGTTGAATGTAAGGATAGGCACTATTAGGTGTTGTGTTCTCCTGTCAAGGGGACGAGTGGCGTCTTCACGTCTGGCCGAATCCTAGGTTCGTTTAATGCGGACAGGGAACTTAGGGACTGCCATGTAAATGAACTCCTTGGGGCTCTGTTGTCTTCGGCGTAACTGCCTTTATGTCTGTAAAAACCTTTGAAGTGGTTTGGAGTGGTGACGTCGTCTCAACTACAAATTCTGGTCTAGTAAAGATCCATTCTTAAGTTGTAGAAAAGATCCATGCTTAAAGTAGTAGTAGATATTCATGCTTAAAGTAGTAATAGATATTCATGCTTAAAGTAGTAGTAGATTTTCATGCTTCAGTGTAAGTAAAGTTCATGCTTAAAGTAGTAGTAGATATTCATTCTTAAGTGTAAGTAAAGTTCATGCTTAAAGTAGTAGTAGATATTCATGCTTACAGTAATAGTAGATATTCATGCTTAAGTGTAAGTAAAGTTCATGCTTAAAGTAGTAGTAGATATTCATGCTTAAGTGTAGCGCCCCGATTTCCATACACTGGGAAACCGAGACACGAGCCAGGACCTTTTCATTCAATTAGTCACAATACACAGAAACAGGAAAATTTAAAACTTTTTATTAACATAATATTACAGGCCGAGTGTTTCTACTAATACAATAAGTTTACATCAGAGTATACATGAAATAGTTATTAGCGGAAATTAAAACATGTCATTGACTCCTCACTTTCCTTGCCTTGAGTCCTTCTGAATCTCGCACCTGTACTTGCGATCCAGTACCTATGGAAGTGGGGACGTCAGTATTCACTGACGCTTAAAGGCTGATCATATAGCAGCGAATCTCCAATACAACATATACAAACAGGATAAGGTATGTCGGTGTAGTTTAAGTGTTCGTGAGTGGCGTGATTAGAATCTAATAAGTGTCACTCAAACTGGAATATCAATGCACTGTCAACTAAACTAGGATACTAATGCACTGTCAACTAAACTAGAATACTAATGCACAGTCAACTAAACTAGAATACTAATGCACTGTCAACTAATCTAGGATGCTCATATTCTAATGCCAGCAAGTCTCCGAAGTCAACATGCAGCCCATACTACATGCGACCCTTCTCAAGCCGTTTCTCCATATATAGGGATTGAACCCGCGTTATGAATTCTAATTGTACACAACCTGTTCCTGACAATACTCCATAACTCTGTGAGGTTGCAGAAGGGGTCAAGTCTCCCCTATGCAGTCTGCTTATGGTGTCTCTGTTTTCCACTACTACCCGGCATGCCGGACCACACTCGATCCCAGTATATCGGGCCTCGTTCCAAAATCAACTATAGGGTCTCGCAAGTGCAGGGCAGCGCGAAGCCTATCCCTATGGCACCCTCTGGGGTCTCGCAAGCGCAGGACTGCACCATGCATCCTGTGGCACCCCAGCCACGGTATTTCAGGAATTAACAGAGCGAGATACGCAACCGTGTCCTCAACTTGTGAGACGGCACCGTACGTATCCCTTCGACGAAAAGGTACAACCCAATAACACCACCTAAGGTTGGCCCCAAAGAAAGGTTTGGTCGTATGGTGCACCCTACTACCAACTCCCTTTCTCTCTGGCGAAAGGTTAAGTAATGATTTTATAAGTCACTACCCTAATGAGGTTATTATTCCTACGCAATCTTGCATAGTTTCCAACTTAGATTATCCTGGTCCAACTCGTGGTCCCTCGATCCAAGACTCTGGTAATGAGATCTCTCTCACTCATCCCTACCCCTAACTCGGATTCTACCAACACTCTCGGCCCACGGTCAACCTACATTGCTTAAGATCCATCGACGCCCGAGGTGAGATCTATCCATTTATTCTAAGGGGGTGGGGTGCGGTCTTGATGGTCGGCGACCCCTAGGGTACTTGAAGACCCTAAACTAGCTTTTTATCAAGCTACAACTATTAGAACTTCACAACCCTTATTGCTATGAATGAAGGGTGCTCATATGCTATGGTTCCATGCTACCGTTAACTACAACAAGGTAGTTACTCCTACATTTTCTACATGGCTCTTTCTTATTACTTAACCTATGACAATTCGATCATGGTATGCAATTGCAAGCATCAACCTACCACCACTAACAGATGGTATATACGACATAACCATCAACTTACAACATTCTTAATCATGAATGCAATTTAGCATGCACTTGTAACAATCTTAAGCATGGATGCTTACTACTTATCATGATTAATCATCACAACCCAAGCATGGGCATATAACTAGTATGAACATACAACATTCCAAGGCGTGGTAGGTATTTTTAATGTAAATCCTACAACATTCTAAGCATGTTTATACCCTTAGCATGGTATACATCATTTCTAAGCATGGTAGGGATTTTTAGAATAAATCCTACAACATTCTAAGCATAAATATCCTTCCTAAAACATGATAGGAATTTTAGAATGAATCCTACAACATTCTAAGCATAAATATCCTTCCTAAAACATGATAGGAATTTTAGAATGAACCCTACAACATTCTAAGCATAAATAAATTAATCTAAACATGGTAGGAATTTTAGAATGAATCCTACAACATTCTAAGCGTAAATATCCTTCCTAAAACATGATAGGAATTTTAGAATGAATCCTACAACATTCTAAGCATAAATAAATTAATCTAAACATGGTCGAAATTTTAGAATGAATCCTACAACATTCTAAGCATAAATATCCTTCCTAAAACATGATAGAAATTTTAGAAAGAATCCTACAACATTCTAAGCATAAATAAATTAATCTAAACATTGTAGGAATTTTAGAATGAATCCTACAATATTCTAAGCATAAATAAATTAATCTAAACATGGTAGGAATTTTAGAATGAATCCTACAACATTCTAAGCATAAATATCCTTCCTAAAACATGATAGGAACTTTAGAATGAATCCTACAACATTCTAAGCATAAATATCCTTCCTAAAACATGATAGGAATTTTAGAATGAATCCTACAACATTCTAAGCATAAATAAATTAATCTAAACATGGTAGGAATTTTAGAATGAATCCTACAACATTCTAAGCAAGAATATCCTTCCGAAAACATGATAGGAATTTTAGAATGAATCCTACAACATTCTAAGCATAAATAAACTAATCTAAACATGGTAGGAAATTCTTAGAATGAATCCTACCACATTCTAAGCATGCATAAATTAATCTAGTCCAACCTTAGCATGATATTTACTTTAACATAAACACAACATCCATTTAATAATCATCTACTAAGATTTTCCATAACATAAATATCTACAACTATTTTATTTTAACATCTACTACTACTACTTTATTGGAACCTACATATCTACTACTACTACCATGAGTTTCTCCTAAAATATAACATAAATATCTACAACTAAATTACTTACTAAAAATCTTTATTAGCATATGTTTCTTATTATTACTAGTGGACATAAAAGAGATCTTTTTAATTCTCTTACAACTAGTGATTAGATAGTTTCTTTTCCATTGATAACTACAATGGTTTCTTTCTTACTTAAGTTTATAAAAGAACTAAACAATAATAAAACAAGTAAGAGCCTTTCCATTTTGAGTTCAACCAACATATGCCTTATTCTTTTCTTTTTGTCCAAGTCAATGTATGTCCAACAACCAAGATGGTTGTATACTTAGTCCATATACCTTATGTATTAGTTCTCATTCAAGTCCTACAACCTTAAGTGGTTATATGTAAAAGTTCATATGTATGTGTCATTTTAGTCCAAGTAGTTAGTTCTTTTATGAGTCAAACAATAACTACTAACGCATTCAAAATAAGAAACCAATACAACCATACTACTTCAAAATAACCACACCAAAAAGAAAAATAAACGAGGAGGGTAAGAAGAAGAAGAGCATCAAAACAACCATTCAGATAAACAAACAAACA
Source organism: Hemerocallis citrina (assembly GCA_017893485.1). Taxonomy (NCBI): domain Eukaryota; kingdom Viridiplantae; phylum Streptophyta; class Magnoliopsida; order Asparagales; family Asphodelaceae; genus Hemerocallis; species Hemerocallis citrina. The sequence continues at coordinate 312,733,381 of CM030358.1, forward strand.
AACAAACAAACATAGGAGAAACCCCCACCTTAATCTTTTTGTAGGAAGGACCAGCCTATGCTCCTTCTCCTTCCCCTTAGCTTCTAAGAACTCCTAAGAAGACCTACAAAGAGCTCAAGTTAGTCTTTGTTCTCTCTTTCTTTTCCTTTCTTTCTTTCTTTCTTTCTTTTTGATCTTTCTAAAATGAGACAAAGGTGGAGGAAGGGGGTATTTATAGGTGGAAAGAAGGGTGGAGAGTGCAAATGTGCACACACAATTTTGCAAAAACCTCCCCCCATGAAATGGGGGCCGGCCATACTCCTAGAGTGGTAGGGATGAGGTGGAGGTATGGTGAGGTATGGTGTTATGTGGTGGAGGTGCTATGTGAGGGTTTCTAGAAGGGTTTCCTTAACCTTCTCATGCACATTTAACCTAGGTTAAACACTTATAAACCCTAACAATCTAATAGGTTTTGTCATAACAAAACAAGTGTGTCCAAAAATACACAACACACAATTTGTATAACGCACTAATCGACATACTACACGTATGTGCGCATATATGTCTGTATACTGAAAAATCTTCGCATAATCCATATAAAATAATTTAATCTCGGAAATAATAATAAAATAAATTCTATTATTAGTTCAGAAGGTCACGGTACCAATTTGATACAGTACGGATGTATACTGACCGGTATATGGGTACAGATAATGTCTATGAATAAATCGGGTGAAAATCACCAAAATATTCCAATTTTGGAATTAAAACAAAATAATAATAAGATAATAATAAAATAATAATTTATATAAGGTAATATCCGTCCGGGATATTACATTAAGTGTAGTAAAGTCATGCTTAAGTAGTAGTAAAAGAATTATGCTTAAGTAGTAGTAAAAGAATCATGCTTAAGTAGTAGTAAAGATGCATGCTTAAGTAGTAGTAAAAGAATCATGCTTAAGTAGTAGTAAAGATGCATGCTTAAGTAGTAGTAAAAGAATCATACTTAAGTAGTATTAGAAGAATCATGCTTAAGTAGTAGTAAAGACCCATGCTTAAGTAGTAGTAAAAGAATCATGCTTAAGTAGTAGCAGAAGAATCATGATTAAGTAGTAGTAAAGATCCATGCTTAAGTAGTAGTAGGAGAATCATGCTTAAGTAGTAGTAAAGAATCATGCTTGAGTTATATGTAGAATTCATGCTCGAGTTAAAGGATCATGTTGAGTTGTTGTAAAGAACCCATCATGTTGTAGTTGTAGTGTTTAGTAAAGAACCCATCATGTTGTAGTTGTAGTGTTTAGTATTGTAGTTGTGTTTAGTAAAGAACCCATCATTTTCTAATTGTAGTATCCTAGTGAAGAACCCATTCATGTTTCAATGGTATATGTGTGGTTATTCTAGATTCAAAAGAACCCATGCTTGAGTTGTGAATAGGTTCTAGTTAATCTTCTAGAAAGAACCCATGCTTGAGTTGCATAGTTGTTCTAGATTCAATGGAGCCATGCATGCTTGAATGGTATATTATAGCATTCCAGTTAAAGAAACCCATGCTTGAATTGTATATGGTAGTGTTGTACTGTAAGATTAGAAAGAACCCATGAACCCATGCTTGAGCTATATGTTCTAGCTTAACTATTGAAATGAACCCATGTTCCATAATTGTTCTAGTCAACTTTAAAAGAGGAACCCATGAAACTAGCACTATGGTAGTTCTAGCTCAATTGATAAGAGAACCCATGCATTTAGTTTCTAGGAGATTCTAGCTCAAGCTTGAGAAAGAACCCAAGAATCTAGTTGCATGTAGTTCTAGTTCAATTTGGGAAAAAGAACCCATGGATTCTAGTTGTGTGAGGTTCTAATTAAAATTGGACCATATCATGTGAACATTCTTCATCTTCATGGGTAATAAGGGTTGGAGAAGTCACTAATAATTGTTAGCTTGATAAAAAGCTAGTCTAGGGTCTTATAGTTACCCTACGGGTCATCGACCATCAAAACCCGCATCTTACCACCTTGGAGACTATGAATAAATCTCACATCGGGCGCCGACAGATCTTAACCAGTGTAGGTTGATCGTGGGCCGAGAGTGTTGATAAGACCCGAGTTAGGGGTAGTGATGAGTGAGGGAGATCCCGTCACTAGTGTCTTGGATCGATGGACCATGAGTTGGACCATAATAATCTAAGTTGAAAATCCTGTAATATGGTTTAGGATTAGTGACATCATTAGGGGAGTAACTTATGAAGATCTTTACTTAACCATTTTTTGCCAAAAGAGAGGAGTTGGTATTAGGGGTGATACCTTATGACCCAACCGTCTTATAGGCTGACACTAGATGGTTTTATTCGGTTGTACCATCCCGTCAAAGGGATACATACGGTGCCTTCTCACGAGTTAGGAGCACGAATTGTGTATCTCACACTGTTAATTCCTGAAGTACCATGATAAGGGCGGGCGGAGCTAGGGGATGGACCCCCGAAACTCTGTCATGTTCTAGGGGCCATAGACTACAATCTATGAGTTAGGGGGCCGTAGGGGATGCTTCGAGCTAACCTATGCAGCAGTAACTCCGAAGGTTCGTCTGGTTTTTGAGTGAGCTCCGGTGCGTTGGGTAGTAGTGGCAAACATAGACACCATGAGCGTACTGCATTGGTGGGACTTGACCCGACTCTGTTGCTGTTGCCGCTTACTGTCGTTGCCGTTGTGTGGTGTAGAGCACGTGCATCGCACGTGTTTTGATGTTGGCTCTTGTTCTCGTATGTGCTGTCTCTTTTGCACACGTGGTTATGATCGTTGTTCGGGATCCGTTCACATTATTCTTTCATCATCTTCGTCGTCGTTATCAGAAAAGTAACTTGTATGTATTTGTTCTTCATACAAGTTAAATACCGTAAGTAGTCTTGCATGCGTTTGTTGTCACTCTCATGATGAAATCATATCTTGTTAGTTGATTCGTTCCTTCATCTCTTGATCATGACTGTTTCACAATAAGTTGTTACCCGTTGCATGAAAAATAAATTAGTTTAGATGGAGATTTTGATTGTATGCTTGTTTGTGACACATCGTATGTTGTAGATAATTGTTACATGGATGCTTTGTTAGATGTACTATCTCATTATAGACTGTTAATACACTAGATTTTCCCGTGGACACGTGCCTACGACACGTCTTCGGAACGATACAACATACAAAAAACCATGTAAACAGTAAAACAACAATTATGTAGTTCAAGTTTGAATAGTATGACAATAATTAGTTGTAAATAAAAGTCCATGTTTCTATTATTATATGTTGAAAAATAATTATAAATGAGAGTGTAAAATCCAACTTCTTAGAACTTTAAGGGTGGAAAATGATGAAATTTAACTGTTGAAAAGATATTTGCTATTTTCAATATAATATGTGCAATAAAAAAACCATAAAAATTCTGAAAATTTTACAAACCTGAAATCTTAATTAAGAAAGAATAGGAGCAAGAGAGGGAGAGAGAGAAAGAGAGAAATATGAAAAAGTGAAGAGAGAAGAGAGAGATAGTAATAAAGTAATGAGTTCTTTTAGTTTTGGGGGGGAAAATTTTAATTTGGGGTTTGAAATTTTGGGCGGAAAAATATGTTTTGTGAGAATCAATCTAGCCTATTAATTTTAGAGGAGATTGACTGAGAGCCACTTGATAGCTTTCTTTGTAATTTATTATATAGATATGCCATGCTGATTTGAGTAAACTAGATACCATGCTTTGCATGACATCTTAGATTGGATCTATTGTAATTAAATTATTTTTTCAAATGCATGAAATAAGTTTTGTTTTATTGCTGCCCTATTTTAGTACAGTAATTTCGATCCTGTTAACATCAGTAAAATAAGTAAATTTGTGAACATGATTCGCAGGCTTTGTTGTCTAGTTTTTAGAACTTTCGATGGATCTGAATTCCAATTTTCGATGAATGAGTTATCACTGTTTTACCGCAGTTGTATTGTAAATTCTATATTCTGAATTATATGATTTCTATATGAATTATTATTTTAAAACTGATATTAAAAGTAAAATTTGGACTTGATATTTTTCTGGGTATGTTTAGTTAGGAATGGAATCAACCCCTAATTTTTGCAGAATTATTTAATGACCTTTATAACTCATTTCATACTTATGAAACCAATCACACCATTTCCAAACTGCATGCTGTTCAGTAAAGAATTATGTTTTTAACCTGATTCTATTCATTTTTGATGAAAACTTTGTGAACATGAACTGTAGCCTGAGTTGTCTATTTTAACACTCTTTTGATAGATATGGATTTCGAATTGTATTTTGTGAATTATCTCTATTTTGATACTATTGTGTTTGAACTTTCAGAATTACAATTTTGTTACACTACTCTGTTTCCCCAATTATATTGACTATACTATCGATAATGTAATTTTATATGTTGAGAATAGATATGAGAGGGAACCTTCCAGATTTTTCTCAAATTTAATTATGATGTTTTTAGACCCTTTTCATGCTTATAAACAATACTTTGCATATTCTGGCTGAACATGAATTCTTTATAAAACACTGTTTTGAACTTTGTACTATAGCGGATGTATGACTTGTGTATATGCACTGGATTCGGCAAAGAGTCTAGTTTCTATATTTTCTGATGGATCTAGATTTTCAGTTCTATAGCAACGGGAATCTCAGATTTGGTGCAGTAGTGTCTTGCTGTCCAAAACTGAAAGTTTCGTTGTTTCAACTGTTATAGGTTGTTCTTTTCACCCGTTGTGTTCTCAATTCATCTTAGACTTGTCCTTTGTTCATGCCATATCTTTAGCCCTGTTTGTATTCGTTCACACCTATTTAATAATAATGAAAAATAATCAAGTCGGGGTTCAAGAGAAAGATCTAGTAGTGGACAACATAGAAATGTGTATTCAGAAGGGGACTCGTTTCTCCCAACTATTTAACGTGGTACCAACTGTTCTTTTTTTGGATGCATGAGGGCATGATCCATGACACCATTACTATTTGCTATTACTATTACTGTTACTATATACGGCCCTATAGGTTTCACTACGAAATATAAACGAAACTGTTTGAATGTAGAAACCATGCGGTAAAATTTGGGACGCATGAAGTGCAACCTAGATAGTAATAAACATTAGACATAAGAATAATTGTTTTACTGTCACATCCTGTTACTGTTACTGTTGTTCCTTACTGTTACTGTTACTATTATTTTTACAGTTTACCTACTATTTCCTGTTATCTGTAGACTGTCACCTACTGTTGCTTTTCACCATGTCAGTAGTTCCTGGTTTTGTTTCATATTTCCGTTTCCACTTTTCCTGCTTGTACTACTTGCGGCCCAGAACATGCAACTAACGGGCACCATGTCTTCTTGTCTTCCTATTTCCTTGTAATTGTTATATGAGCAGTTTTTGGTGATCATTTGCCTACTAGAGTTGGTGAGCAAAAGTTTCAAGCTGCGCATTGGAAAATTCATTCTTAATGGTTTGTTTTGAACTATTTCATTCATGTTACTGTACTGAGACTTGTATTGGGCTTGTAGTCCCGGAGTTTTGTTTTGATTCAGATCTGGTGTTTGTTTGTCATATTTATTATTGTTGCAAATAAATACTGTTGATTTATAATTGTTCATGCATGTGTGGTTGAGCATATTGCTATATTTACTGTTGGGCTGAGTTAAGTAGATCCGTACAGCTTATGGATGGTGAAAACCATTCGCTAGGGTTTATTCGCGCACCGTATTCTGTATTCCTTTTGGGAAGCGGTGCGTGACAGGGAGCTAGCACTGTGTGTGAATCGATTGAATGTTCTTTGCTATTGGAAATGTTATGTTTAGGCTGTGACTGGAATGATGTAGGTTACCTTATATACTTGGATAATCAATGTTTATATATGTATGTTGTTGTGGTTTGAAATCGTAGTGTTATATTATTTTCTAGATATATTATGTTATACCTAGAATTTCATATTCACCAATAAAACAATTGTGGAGCCAACAACAGTGATCTAAATGTCGAGACGGGAATTCGCAAGGATGTACCAGACGAAAGGAAACTTCGTGGAGGTCAGCAAGAACTAGATGCCATAAGCCGAAGCTGCGAGCGGAAATTTAGGAAATGATGGTCCAGATATTGTCCCGATGGTTAAGTAATTCTAGAGCCAAGTAAAGTGAAGAGCTACTCCTGAAGAAATTCATTAGGCCTAGTGCTTTGCCTTGAGAAGCACCATTTTTGCTTGCAGGGAAGAAATAGGGATCTGTGAAGGAGCGCATCGAGCATCATGAGTTTAATAAGGTTGTAACACCCCATGATTTTAAATACAATATTTTGAATTAATAAATAATTTTTAAATTAATTTTTTTAATTATTTTGAATTTTTGTGAATCGGTCATTCTGCACGTGCAAAACACATGCAAATATTTTTGAAATGCAAGTTTCGGAAGTTTGAGTTAATAAATAAATTCCATTATTTATTAGTGGACATATTTGAATTTTTGGAATTTATCTAAATAAGGAAAACTGCGTTTGTAAATATTTCGAAAGAAAGGAATTTTCTTGCAAAAAGGACTTTAGAGGCAAATTTAAATTTTAAAAAAAAATGTTGGCTGCATATCAGGCCGGTTTTGATAGTAGAGACATTGGGAGGGGGGGGGAGATTTTATCCATTTAATTAAATTTTATTTGATTTGATTGATTAAATATTTAAATGCAATTATGGGATTGTGAGGGGACTAAATTGCATAATTGCGATAAGCCCAAAAAATCCAGCACTCGGTCATATAAGAGACGATTTGAACAGAGGATTTCGGCCTTTCTCTTATATTGGCTATTTTGGGTGATTTTCTTGAGTTTTGAAGTGGATCTTTTGGTTGGAGGAGAGGGTTTCTAGTTTGCAACAAATATCTTCTTGAGGTGGTTAACACTCCAAATCTCTTGCTTTATTTTATCTCATATATTTAGCATCATGCTAGGGATGGACTCTTGTATGCCATGGATTGTGTGTAGGATGATTGTAGTATTGTTGAGATATATGTATGATATAAGATTGTGATTATGAGGCATAAAGATTGTATCTTGATTGTTTATTTCACAAATTTATAGTATCATGCTAGGGATGAATTTTGTTGGTCATGGATTGTATGTAGCATGATGGTAGTGTTTATAAAGATGCATATTGATGTGAGATTGTTGATTATGAGACATAAAGATTGAATCTTGATTGTGTATTAATCTAAAATAATTCATTCTTGAATAAAGGTGTTTTCTATGCATGAAAGATCTAATTTTTATTTGTAGAAATAAATCTAATGAACCTATATATTATTGTTGATGTGCAGGTCTTATTGTATGATAAAAGAATCATGATTTGAGTAATTAAAAGATAAAATTTTTGTGAGTTATTCTTTGTTTTAATATGAATTCATGATGAGTTGAAAATTAGTTATAGACAGATACAAGTCAAAAATCATTGAAAATACATGCTTGAAGTGGTAAGGTGCTAGGGCTAGGGTTTTGGAGTTAAACCCTCACCTAGGGTTGCTTGGGTTGGAGGTTCGAACATTGCCCAGGGCTGCAGAGTGCAACCCGAGCACTGTGCAAACCCCGGTGCTGTTTTGGCTCTCATGTTAGAGCTTTTATAAGCCCTATTTTTAGTTTAACCCGAGCACTGTGCAAACCCTGATGCTGTTTTGGCTCTCGGGTTAGAGCTTTTGTAAGCCCTATTTTCAGTTTTCATGTATTTTGTATTCTTTTGATTATTGTAACTGAATTCTTTTATTATGAGTATTTTGCTTTTCTTGGTTTCTCCTTATTCTCTCTTGATCTATCTATGCTCTATGGCTTGATTCTATTCGTTTGTGAATTTTGCTCTTTCTATTTTGTATTTGATTTGTTCTCCATTGTGTTCGTCTCGTCTCATTGCCCTTGTTTGTCTCTTTTTGGAGGCATAACCGAAACACAGAACTCACAAAATCTTAATCTAAACCCTAATTTCCTGATCCCTATAAATACCCACATTAATTAACCCTAATTAATTCTAACTCTCTCTCTCTCTCTCTCACTGCCGCACTCTCTCTCCCCGTAACCATCTCTCTCTCTCTGTTTTTCCGAAACCCAAACCCAACCCCTTCTCACCTCGACCCCCGTTCATCCTCCGATCATCATCCATCTCCGTCACCGCCACCGTCTCCGTCTCCCTCTCCTCTACATCCCCATCACCGTCGCTCGTTTTCCCCCGTCCTTGCCATCCCTGTTCGAGACCCATTGCCGAAGTTTTGCCGTCGCCATAACTTCGTCGCCGTAACCCCATTACCTTTCCGTGCTCCACCATCGTCTTCGTCATTCGCCGCCACTCCACTGAGGCGCTTGTGCATCGCCGTCAAGTCCCCAGGGTCACCGCGAGTGTCATCTCTATTTTCGACCGAAGAACAGGGCAGTCGTCGCCAGATTGTCGTCGCCACCATTGCTAGCCGACCATGGTGTCGTCGCCACTGCAGTTCTCGCACCGCCGTGCCACAGCCATTGCAGTCGCCGCCAGTCCACCGCTCTCTCTCTCTCCTTCCACTGTCGACATGTTGAAGATGCGCTGTGAGTGGTCAAAGTTGCTATCTACTGTTTTGCGGCACCCGATCCCAAGCCGCTGTCTGCTGTTCGGGTTGGATCCTGTGTGAGGTCGTAATCTGGTTGGCTGTCCCCGCTGTTCCGTGTTCTGCCGCACTCGATATGGTTTTGGTGTTCTGTGTTTTAGGGCAAGATCCGGTGTGTAGTTGAAGATTTGATTGGCTGGAATTGGTGTTTCGCATTCTGCGTGCACCAGATCCTAACTTGGTGTTCTGCGTTCTGTCCTGATCTAGTGTGTGGGATTTCTCTTGGATCTTGCTATTGCGGTTGATTCTTCGTGCAATTTTTGGGAGATTTTGCCCGGGATTCTGATCCGTTATTCTATTATTTTTATTAATATCTGCAATAACAGGCAAGTCTCTTCTTGAACCCCTTTCATTATTTATGTTCAAGATTAATTGGTCTCATGCAAGTAGATCCGTCCTTTTTATTATTAAAAATCTATTTTGACAATTCCGTTAAGATTATCTAGGGTTTACACGAGCTAACCCGAAATACTCTTAACTTTGTGCTATGTCCTTGATCTAAACTCAGTCCCCAATGTTTCATGCATATGCACAACTTAAAATAACTAGATTTGTACTTAGAACTGCTTTATAAAATGGACACGAATGTACTGATTTGATTTTAATCGATGAATTGACACCATGACTATAAAAAATGTACCATGAACCTTAGAAATTACATGTTTACCCCTAGGATTCACTTGATTACAAATTTGCATGCTTTATATGATCATTTGATTTATTTTAATTGCCAATTCATGTTTAGACAAATTGCTGGACTACTGTATGTTTCATTTTGAAATAGATTTTTGACCATGCTAGAGACATATTCTGAAAGAACTTACTAAACGTAAAACGTAGCTCTTGATGTCTGGATAATTTGTCCCTGCTCTGGATTTAAATTCCAATTTACCATCTGTTAGATATCATCACTTTAATGCCACTGTGTCAGTAATTTCAGACTCAGATTTTCATGTATTTTCTGCTGTTGTTTATTTTATTTGACCATGCTAATAGTATAAGAAAAATCTGAAATAATTTAGGCTGGACCTATATAGGTATAACCCAGAATTTTTGTAGATTTTAATAATGAATTCTCTGACCCGAAATAATTAGTTGAACATAACCTACTGCATGCTGCCTGGACTTAAAATCAGATTAGAACAGAATTTTCACCTTAGTTCCCATATCTTTTATATATCTTAATTATACTCGCTGCAACCGTGTGGAAGTCTATTTTCCAGATCTTCCGGCAGATTCAGTTTTGCTAATTTGTAGTGCTCACAATCCATGATTTGGTACAGCAAGGTCATGTTGTCCTGATTTTGTGAAATGTGTTTATTTGATGTGTTTGACCCATGCTTTGTCCGTAACTCTTAGAATTAGTCACACTTAGTAATGACCAACATTGACACCCTCTTACATGCTCACATAGGATGAAATAAAATGACAGCAAGTCGGGATTATGTGGGATGACTTGGTAGTGAACAATCAGAGGCTGTACTCGATCGGGCCTTAACTGTGCTGACTGTACTATATGGCCATAAATACTGCTCGAGAAACACTGACACTAAACATGATAACCTGATTTCTGGGCCGAGTACATGAACCGTGAATTCACCATCAGTCTAAAGCGTTCATTATGTTATGCGGAATCTGTAGTATGGGATACAGTAGTACGTGCACTAGATAGATTAATAAAATACTTAATAACCTGCATTTCCTGCTTGATACTGATATCACTCATTACATGCGTGATTTACTGTACACCTTTGATATTTTGCCTGCTCTTTGTTTTGTTTCTTATCTTTGACCATGTCCTTATTCTTGATATCCATGTTTCCTTTACTCTTTGTTTTCTCTACTTGCTTCCCACGACTTGCGCTAAGGGCTCCCTTTTCTTTCATTCTAGATAAAGTATTAACAAGTACCTAAGGATCAATCATCGAAGGAATTTGTGAGCAAACTCTTTGAAGATTGGAGCTAGACCATTAGACTTCTTAGCTATCTTTTCTTACTTGCTTATTGTAATTCTTTTCATCATACTTTGTATTCATGGGCTTTATGACCCGAAGTTGTTTTTATCCCAGATGTTGAATTATTATTTAGTGAATTTATTTCATGATTATCTTTGAGTTTATCTATTGTTTATGTGATTATATTCCTTGACTGCATGGTTGTTTTTCTTGTATATTGTTGAGTTAGACTGGTACAGCTTTTGAATGATGTATAATCATTCACTGGGCCTTCGTTATGTGCTCGTGTTCCCATATTTTGGGAAGCGGGGCGTGACAGGTTTTTAGTGGTATCAGGGCCCAGGATTGAGTAATATATCAATCAAACATTACTATCTTGCGACGGTTAGCTTTGATTTGTATATTAGTCGAGCTTGGCTCTAACCAGGTTAACAAAGTTAGTGCACACCGCGATAATCACATGAATGCATGTATAATAACCAACATATGATCTGGGTACTGACCATCTTTTGATCGTGTTTCAGGCTATGGCTCGTTGGAATTCTTCTTCTCGCTCGGATAAGCAGCCGGACAACGCTGCTATTCTCGAGACGATCCAGCAGATGATGGCTTTTCAGCAGGAGCACAATGAGCTGATGACAGCCACTTTGGCATCCAATGGAAATGCCGCTGGACCTCCACCTGGTGCTCTTCCACCTAGGCCTGTTACGGTAGCGGATTTCATGAGGTTGCACCTGGATAAGTTTTCAGGTACTGAGTCTCCGTTGGAAGCCGAGCAATGGCTTATCCGGACGGAGCAACTGCTGGTTGCTACTTGTGTTGCTGAGGCGAATCGTGTGGATGTGGTTCGCATCCAGCTGGTGGATCTCGCTCATATCTAGTGGTGGGTTGAATCCAAGAGGATGTCGCGACCCATTGAGTCAGCCACTTTCTCTAAGAGCTTCATGACGAAGTTCTTTCCCAGTGTCACCAAGGCAGAGATGGAGAGACAATTTGTTTCCCTAACTCAAGTCAGCTAGATAATGTTCTTAATTGTCATTTATTGTTGCCTACTTCTCTTGTGACAATATTAATTTGAGCATTATCTTAATCAGGGAACCGGTTCCGTGGACGAGTATGCTGCAGAGTTTACTCAGCTCAGTCACTTTGCCTCTACCCTCGTTGCCACTGATGAGGCTCGGGCTAGTCGTTTACTGTCGGGCTTGAGTTTTTCCCTCCAGGACCGTTTGGCTACTCTTCGGCTTCGTGCTTACTACGATGTTTTGGATGCAGCTCGGATCCAAGAGCAGACGCTTAGAAGATCCAGTGTTCCTCAGAGGACAGTTTCGCACCCCGTTGCACCTCGGCCTTCCGGAGGACCTATTCGGTGGCCAGTTCCGCCCCTCCTGCGAGAGCACAGCCGTACACGCCTATTATCCCGCGGAATTTTGAGACTTGTGGCTTTTGTCAAAAGACTGGGCATTCACAGCGAGACTGCAGGAGGGCCGACCGGCAGTGTTTAGTGTGTGGGAGCAGTAAGCACATGGTACGTGACTGTCCGAGTAGCAGAGGTTCTGTGCCAGTTACTGGTGCTGCTCAGCTGGGAGCGCCGACGCATGGTCAGGGCAAGTCATTGTTATTATTTTTATTATTTCCTCCTTTGTATAATTATCGTGTGTATACCCTGCTGGCACCTTAATCTTTGTTTGATCTTCTTCTAGGTGTGATATTAGTCTTCTCTCTCCCTACTCATGTGTTGTTTGATTCGGGTGCTACCCACTCTTTTATTTCTGCTCGTTTTGTTGATCTGCATGGTTTGGCTTGCGATGCTATGCCTGCAGCTTGGGACATCACCACTGGAAGAGGTATCGTTGTCTGTTCTCGGGTTTGCAAGCAGAGTCCATCGCAGATTGGTGGTGTGGTCTTTGTGGCTGATCTGATTGTGATTCCCAACTCCGGTTTCGATGTCATTCTAGGCATGGACTGGTTGGGTGTTTCCTGTGCTGTGATTGATTGCCGAGAGAAGAAGGTGACTTTCAATCCTTCTGGACAGCTAGAGTTTGTTTTCCATGCGGGTGAGACACCGTCAAGGCGTATCAAGAACTCGTTGGATTCCGAAGTTGTTTCCCTTGCGCCGATGGGTTCTGATAGGGTTGTTGCACCCTTGGTTGTGTGGGACTTCCTTGATGTGTTTCCCGTGGAGTTGCCCGGTTTGCCGCCAGTCCGAGATGTGGAGTATTGTATCGATGTTTTGCATGGTACGGCCCCTATTTCCAAGAGTCCGTATCGTATGGCGCCGATTGAGTTGGCAGAGTTGAAGGTTCAGGTTCATGAGCTGCTTGACAAGGGTTTTGTCAGACCTAGTGTTTCGCCGTGGGGAGCCCCTAGTTCTGTTTGTCAGTAAGAAGGATGGAAGTCGCAGGCTTTACATGGACTATAGGGAGTTGAACAAAGTTACCGTCAAGAATTGGTATCCATTGCCGAGGATCGATGATTTGTTCGACCAACTGGGTGGTACTTCGGTATTCTCGAAGTTGGATCTGTGTTCCAGGTACCATCAAGTTAGGGTGAACTCAGAAGATGTTCCAAAAAGGACTTTCTGAACGAGATATGGGCATTACGAGTTCTTGGTGATGCCTTTCGGAGTGACTAATGCACCGGCAGTGTTCATGAGTTTAATGAACCGTGTGTTTTCGCTATTCTTGGACCAGGTCATCGTGGTTTTCATCGACGACATACTAGTGTACTGACGAAACAGGGCAGATCATGCTGAGCATTTGAAGGTGGTTCTGCAAACTTTGAGGGAGAACCAGCTGTATGGGAAGCTCGACAAGTGCGAGTTCTGGTTGGATCACGTTGCTTTTCTTGGCCACATTATCTCTGGTGCTGGTGTTTCTGTGGATCCGTCGAAGATTTCTGCGGTCAAGGATTGGCCTATTCCGAACTCTGTTTCTGAGGTGCGGAGTTTTCTTGGTTTGGCTGGTTACTATCGGAAGTTTATTCAGGATTTCTCCAAGATTGCTGGACCCTTGACCAGTTTGACCAGGAAGGAGCAGAAGTTCGCCTGGGATGAAGCTTGTCTTATACTTATCATCGGTCCACTTTCTTATATCTTTGGGAACAAGTACTTGCTTTTCATCTTAACCATTGGGAAGTTTATATTTGAAATCAATCATGTTCCATAACTCCCATCTTCCTGCTTGGATGTAGTCGGCCATAACTGATTTCCAATATTAAAGATTGGCGATGAGTAGATCTACCCTTGGCAAAGTCGGTGACATATCCACATATAGTGTCAGGGTACCATTTTGGGTTATGATAACTCTGTTTATTAAACCAATCAAGAGAATCATGCTCCGAAGCAAACCTGGCTACATGGTTCCAAGCGAGCAAGTCCCTCCCCCATGGCCTCAAAGAGGACTTCATCAACTGCATCTGGGGGAACCGAGACCTGTTCGTCTAGACCCCCTCGGTCATGCCCGGGATCTCGAAAATTCTCATCATGCACAAGTTCAGCGTCCATCCGAACTTCAAGCCGATACAACAGAGGCACTAGATATTCACCCCCGAGAGGCAACAAGTGATGAAGGAAGAGGTGGAGAAACTCCTCTCCGCCTGCATCATTCAAGAGTTCAACTACCCGGAGTGGTTGGCCAATGTCGTAATAGTGAAGAAATCCAGTGGCATGTGGAGGATCTATATTGATTTCACAGTCCTCAACAAGACGTGCCCAAAGGACCCCTTTTCCCTCCCGAGCATCGATGCTCTTATAGATGCAACGTCCGTGCACGAGCTCCTTAGCTTCATAGATCCTTTTTCGGGATACAATCATATACGAATGTTCCCTCCGAACATCCCGAAGACGGCCTTTGTGATAGACTAGAGGCTCTATTGCTTTCACGTCATGCCCTTTGGCCTGAAGAATGCCAGCACCACATATCAGAGACTCGTTAACAGTTAAGGAGTAAATTGGCTGGAACATGGAGGTATACGTAGACGACATGCTCGCCAAAATCCTCAGAGGAGAGGACCACATCAAAGACCTTGAGGAGGTCTTCGAAGTCCTCAGAGCACATAACAAGAGGATCAATCCGTCCAAATGTGCATTCGGCATAACTTTAGGGAAGTTCCTCGACTTCATGGTTTGTAACACCCCGCAAAATTGAGTTATGATAATTTTGCCCACGGATGTTATGCACATATATTTTGTACCGTTACGGGTAATATCCGTAGTGTATTTTAATGTAAATATCCTATGTATTTTGTATTTCAATTAATTATATATTTTCCGTCATCTTAAAATTCATTTTTATCCTATTTTGAGTAAACACTTAAATATTTATCTTAATCTTTGTGTTTTTACATGAATTGCACGTGTTTTCAATATACGTGACGATTACGTATATTCCACCGTTATGTCTAATATTTTTACGTATTTAAATTATTTATTTTTATAGCGTGTTCGAATTCGTTTTATAAATTGAAATTCATTTTTTCTCCTGTTTTTGACTCAAATATATTTTTATACGTGCAACGCACGTGTTTGTAGTGCATGTGTTGGTTCCTAAAATTTTCTTGAGTCATGAATATTTTTCTTCTTATTTAGTCACAATTGTGTGATTTATTTTTTATTAAAATCATTAGGTCTAAATCCACTTTTGAAGCCCACTCAAAATTAACTACAAATTGATTCCCATGATTTTATACACTTAAATGAACATTTAAAATCTAGTACACTTGTCATGTGTAACACACACCTACATCTAATTTAATAAAAATAGAATTTTATGATAAGAGTGTGCACATATGGTGCACGTGCACGTGTTTGTGCACAAGAAGGGTGGTCGGCCAATGATGGGAGTGAGGAGAGAGTGGGGTGTGTTGTGTGAAAGTGGGGAGTTATTTTGGGTAGTGGGGAGCTTTTTTACCACACAATATTCCTATAAATAGCCCCTTCCTTTACCATGAACAACACACAAAGTCTAATAAGAATTAAAAGAAAAGGGAAAAAAGAGGATTTCGGTTTTGCTTGAGGAGGAGAAGGCCAAACTTGTGTTGGAGTTTTGGAGCATTTTTCTAGGAGTTCTACTTATTATTTGCATCAAGAAAGAGGTGGGTGTTCTTATTACCTTCTAATTTTGTAAATTGTGTATGCTTAATTTTACCATGAGTAGCTGCTAAATTTAGTTTGATGTGTTGAATGTACAAGTAATCTAGAATGTAGATTGTACATTGTTAACATAATAAATGTGTGATTGAGTAAATTCTTTTTGACCTCTAATATATCAACAAATGTTTATGTTAGTTAAAAGATGTGAAAGTAGTAATTAGTGAGTTTTATGTGGAGAGGGATCTCATAGAAATCTAACTAATACATACTAAATTAATTATGTAGTAGAAAAATTGGATTAATGTATGTATAGTAGTTTTTATAAAATTTTAAATGGTGAAAATTTTATAAAAGAAACCCATTGGCATTAAATTTCCTAATATGCATTATAATAGTATAACATTTCTCAACAATCTAGTTGTACAAGGGGTAAAAATTTATACAATTCAAATGGAAGAAATATGAGCAAATTATACAAATTGGGAGTTAGATTTCATTATATTTAGAGAATAAATAAGTATAAGATTTTATCTTGGTACGAATACAGAGAAATTTTAGGAAAATTAAATTCTGGAAGTGATTAGAGATGATAATACAAAGCAAATTAGAAATTAGCAAATTTGTTAAAAGAGATTTACAAACAGAGAATTGAAAGAAAAGGATTTTAATCCATATATAATCAGAGATCGACCTTGGGTGTACTTGTCGTGGCGTGAGTCCAGGG
This sequence comes from Hemerocallis citrina, assembly GCA_017893485.1. Classification (NCBI taxonomy): domain Eukaryota; kingdom Viridiplantae; phylum Streptophyta; class Magnoliopsida; order Asparagales; family Asphodelaceae; genus Hemerocallis; species Hemerocallis citrina. The sequence goes on from CM030358.1 coordinate 312,749,779, forward strand.
CGCTGGACACAGGGGCATGGGTCATGGGTTCGAGCCTTGGGAGGCTCTACCTTTTCCAAATTTGATTTTTTATAAATTAATAGTAGACGAACTGTATAAAAAACTGAAGGGGTTTTTTTTCACAAAAGAGAGTTGGCTTATTGGTTGGGCTTGCGGTGGGCTGGCTGTAGACCTCAAGTTCGATCCGGCCTTGCATGAAAATGTGTTTTAATTTTATATTTAGAGATTTTCAAATAAAATTTGGAAAATTTTATTTAGAATGTTATTAGAATCTTTGGGTATAATTTCATACTATTCTAATATATATTTTGGGAATTATAGGTGATATTTACATTAAATAATGTATTAGAGGAATTTGTGAATTCAAGTTAAAAGGGGATTGTGCATGATTAAAGAAAATTAAAAGTAGAATACAATTTAGACTCATCTTTGTGAAATTTCAGAGATATTAATCCATTGAACTAAGCAAATGGTTGAGTTGGATTATAATGGAATAAAAATACATTTATTAGATTGAAATACAAAATTTCTGGTCGTTTTAATTTTAAAGAATATTTCATTAAGAAATGTATTTGGAATATATAAATGCACGACAAGGTTCTAGTAACTAAAAAAGCATTGAATATTGTTAAACTGAATAGTTTGGGGTTGTCTACAAGGATTTTAATTGATTCAATCGTCATTGAACGTTGAAGTTGATTACTTCATGGTTGATAAACCAAAGGAAAATGAATAAAGAAGAAATTATGAATAATGAAAATGAGTTATCGATGATTGAGGTTAGATGTAACTTATGTGGTCTCTTCTGAGACGGTTGTTTGTTCTAGAATGAGCGGGACCCAGAATACCAGCAGTTGTGATATATGGATTTTGAGAAGTAACCGGTGTGGGTTGACTTTCTTATGAGGAGTGGTCAGTGTGGGCTAACTTTCTCAGTGTTTTATTTAAGCCCGGTGGGTAAGTGAACTCTAGGTCTTAATAACTATAATTTAAACTTAAGGACATGCACTAGTTGGAGATATGATGAAATAAGAGCAAATGTGAATTATGGACTCCAGAATGATCCACGGCGTAAGACAATCCCCAGTATTTTGGGACGATGGATGAATAGGCCACAGAATGATCCACAAAGTGAGATTGATCTCCAGTATTCTGGGACGAGAGCGACGCTCACGGGGCATTTGTACGATGAGGGTTCCAGAATGACTCGCAGAGCAAGACAATTCCCAGTTTCTGGGACAATGGATGAAATAGGCCACAGAATGATCCACGGAGCGGGATTGATCTACAGTATTGCAGGGCGAGAAACAATACTTGCAGAGTGTCTAAATCTTGTAGCAATCATAGTAGTAGGTTGCATGGCAAGGGATTTAACCTTATAATGTGGAGTACGTAGGTGTTTACCCTCGGACCTATGTAGTATGGGATGCAAAAAATTCGAACAAGTATGCATTAGTGTCATCTTAGTGTAAAGTCTACATTAGGCATTAAGTTCATTTCATACACTGATATGTTTAGGATAGTCACATTTTCTCTTTCTGCATTCAAGTTTGTAATTGTTAAGTAAATAAGATCGTTGTATTATAGCATTGCATCAGTTGTATGCAACTGACGTGCCCACAGTCTCCTAGTTGCAGGATTGGACTTGGCATGGACTTGAAGTCACTATAATGATTTGTCACAAGATTGAAGGATTTTCATTATTTTAAACTGTATTGTATTCATTTTAATTCTGTTGTGCTGTTGTAAGAACATGTTGCAATAAAAAAGTTTTAAATTCCTTGTAAATTTGTACGAATTTGAAGTAAAAGATCCTGTTTTGCTACAAATTACCTGTGTTTGGAATTCGGGGTGTTACAATAGCCAACAAAGAATAAAGGCAAACCAGGAGAAAATTTGGGCCATGTTGAACATGGCCTCTGCTCAGAATGTAAAGGATGTTCAAAGACCCACCGGTCAACTTGGAGCCATTGGGCATTTCCTCTCAAGGTGGGGTGAAAAATCCATTCCCTTTTTCAAGGCCATCCAGGGGTTGAAGAACTTTGAGTGGGGAGAGCGTCACTAGCTGAAGGAATATCTTGCCACCCTCCCCTCTTTCAGCAAACCAGAGCCAGGTGAGGTCCTATATTTCTATCTGGCAGCGTCTAAGCATGCCCTCAGCACCATCCTTATCAGAGAAGATGATGGAGGGCAAAGACCCATCTACTATGTCAGCAAAATCCTCCGTGATGTCGAACTGCATTATGCTAAGATGGAGAAGGTGGCCTAAGACCTTGTCATGGCCACGAGGAAGCTTTGCCCCTATTTTTAGGTTCTCACGGACCAACCTCTTAAGCAAGTCCTCAACAAGCCGGAGAACTCCGACCACCTGATCAAGTGGTTCATTGAGCTTATTCAATATGACATCAACTATAAGCCCAGGACCGCCATCAAGGGACAAGCCTTCGCTGAATTCATAACCGAGTGCACCATCCCTAAGGCATCGGAGGTTCAAGAGGACGAGCCAATATGGGAACTTTATGCAGATGGTTCGTCGTGCGCAGAAGGGATTGGGGTGGCATAATATTGAATGGACGGGACAACTTCATACTCCAATATTCCCTGCATCTCAACTTCTGAGCCACCAACAATGAGGCCAAGTACGAGACACTTATCGCCAGATTCCTACTTGCCCGCAAAGCAGGGGCCAAGCGGATCAAAGCCTTCAACGATTCCCAACTTGTGGTCAATCAGATCTCAGGGGATTGTGAGGCTCGTGACACTCGAATGGTCCAATAGCTGGCCCACGTCCGGCTCCTATTAACGGATTTCGATGAAGCCTCGGTCGCCAAGATTCTGCACAAAGAAAATAGTCAAGCTTACGCGTTATCCAAGTTGACATCCTCCACCCTTGAGGGTCTTGACCGCACGGTCTTGGTGGAAGTCCTCATTCGACCTTGCATCCACAAAGATGAGCCCGAATTCCATTGTGGCCTGCAACATGGATGGATCAAATCGTGAACTTCTTGAGAAATGGCAAACTACCGTAAGACCGTTCCGAAGACAGAAAGATTAGGGCCAGGGTCGAGAGATTTGTACTCATCGATGAGTCTATTCAAACGGTTGTACACAAAGGTTGATGGTTGACCATACCTCTGGTGCCTGACCATAGAAGAAGCTGGGTACGAGCTCAAAGAAATACACGAGGGTGTCGGTAGCTGCTGCATGGGTAGCAAGTCGCTCGCGAGAAAGGTACTCAACCATGGTTACTATTGGCCAACCCTCTTACAGGATGTTCAGGATCTCGTCAAGAAATGCGGTCCATGCCAAAGGTTCTCCTGAGTTAAGCACATTCCCTAGGCCGAGCTTAAATCACTGGCTTGTCCTGCCCCCTTTGCCATGTGGGGGATGGATCTGGTCGACCCGTTTCCTAAAGTGATAGGTCAAAGGTGTTTCCTAACTATGGCCATCGACTACTTAACGATGTGGGTCGAAGCAAAACCCTTGGATACTATCACCGAGCATTAGGCCCAGTAATTCTTTTGGGAATGCATCGTCTGCTGGTTTGGAATCCCTCGTATCCTTGTCACCGAAAATGGCACCCAGCTCGCTGACAAAAAACTTCTGCAAGTTCTATGAATGTAACACCCCGAATTCCAAACACTGGTAACTTGTAGCACAAACATGATCTTTTATTTCAACTTCATACAAAAATACAAGGAATTTAAAATTTTTCATTTGCAATACACATCGGAAAATTACATAAAGAAAAACACTATAACATCCAATGACTTCAATCTAGCAATATCCATCAGTATCAAACTCATCTCCACGTCGCTCGCTAATCTGGGTCCTGCAACTTGAAAACTACGGGCACGTCAGTTGCATACAACTGACGCAATATTATAATATAGCAATTGCTCTATTTTAACAATCACAAACTTGAATACAGAATGAATAGTGATTATCCTAATTTTTTTCAGTGTATGATATGAACTTAATGACTAATGCAGACATTCATACTTACGATGCAAAACTAATGCACACTTGTTCAGATTCTATGCATCTCATACTACATAGGTCCGAGGGAAAGCCCTTAATATGTTCTACAATATAGGGTTCAATCCCTCGTCATTAAACTTACACCTATGACTAACATAAGATTTAGACGTTTTGTGAGTGTCCAACTCACACCCCGATAATTTCAGAGATTAATCCCACTACCCAGATGAACTGGAGACACTTCCACTCACATCTCAATAATTCCAAGGTTCAATCTCACACTACAAGCTATGGTGCCCAAACAGTCACAAAAACATCCCATGAGCATCGCGTCGATCCCGATAATTTCGGAGATCAATCCCACAAAGCAGATGAGGAGGAGACACTTCCACTCACATCTCGATAATTGTGGGAACCTTCTCACACCGCAGACCAGCTGAGGCCCTCATACTCATGTTTGCCCTTACTTCATCACATCTCCAACTAGTGCCTGTCCTTAAGTTCAAACATAGATGACCATAGCCTCATAAAGCTAGCTCACCCTACCGTACTTAACTCTAACAACCAGGAACTCTAGCCAACACTGACTAAATTCCAAAAAAAAAAACCCAAAACAATCAGGACACTAACCGACAATGGCTAATTTCCAAAGTTAAACATCTCAACTGCTGGTAACTAGGGTCCTGCTCAGCCTCTAGAATCCATCAATCTCAACACAGAGATATTTTAGGTTACTCATAACCTCAAAAATATAAAATTTTCATTCATTAGCAATCATTTAATTCTTTCATTCCTTTTCTTTACATCTATAAATCTCAAAACAACTTTTTATCTCTTTATAATAGCATTTCAGTAACATTTCAATTAATAAACATCACACGTCTAATTTTTCAAATTCATCCTTCAATCATCTCTTAATTCCTTATATACTAAACATTACATAAATTCTAAATTTAAACTCATTTTTATACGATGTAAAATTTTAGAATAAAACTATATTAAAAACCCCTCGGGTTTCAATCCCTTAATCACGCTTAATTTTACAGCGAAAATAGACCCAAAATTTTCCTTTTAAAATAACTTGTTTTATAACTTAATTTATCCACAAAATAATCTTGGAATTACATATATATTTTGTCAAATATTTTCTAATACTCTACATTAAATATAAACTCTTCTTTTCAAAGAAAGAAATTATAAATATAAAAATTACCAAAAAATTAAAAGAACTGGCCCTGTCCAGAATCGAACCAGGCCATAGAGAGAGCACACAGTGGTCTAAATCGCAACCAACCACAAAAAGCCAACTCACTGTTGGTGAAGGAACTCATAAAGTATATTCTATAAATCTTTGTTTGTTGTTTAGTGTTTTGATAAAATTTTAAAAAGAAACAAAGCCCCACCGGGCTCAAACCCACAAACAAAGAAACACAGACCATACACACGCTATCCAGTAAGTCCAAACCACAACCCTGTTTATATTAGAATCAAAACTCTTTTAAGTATGCACTCTCTGTTTCACATTATGAATTAATATATTTATCCGAGATCTAATTTTTATAATCATCCTCATAGTTACTACACAATATACAACAACTTATAAATTTCCAGAGAAGAAATTTCCATCAAAATTATTGCATTTTAGCATGAAATTATGTACATATCAATTTAGATAGAAACGTGAGAAATCCTACATCCATACATTTTAACTACCAATTTAACTACCAATGTCATATCTTTACAATTTAGCACGAAATTATGTATATAACAATCTACCCTTATAACATGTGAAATTTATCATACAATTCACATATATTACTCATATTTCTATAAATTAAATCATATCTTCAATTATTCAATAAAATGGCTAGATTTTGGAGGAGAAATTTCATTAGATACTTACATAACAGAAATTCAATATCATGAATTAATTAGATGAAATTTCTACTACATTATTTTCGATAATTGCTACAAAATCTCCTACACATACACATATTAATTTAATCATCATCTACATATTTATGGTTAAGCATGCACAAATAAAATTGTAGAAAAATTCCTCCACATACACATCAATTTAATCATGATCTACATATTTATGGTTAAGCATGCACAATCTACTAAAATATTATAACATAGTGAAAACACCCACCTAGTTGACGAAATCCTCAGTAAAATGAACTCCTAAAAGCTCTCCAATCCTCCTCTTCCAAAAATCCCAAGCTCCAAAAAGAAACCAACAATGAGGATATTTTTTTGAAAGTGGAAAAATGGAATTTCTTCTAGTATTGGCCGGGGGTGGAAAGCTTATAAGGAGAATGTTAGTGGGAAGTTTAATTAACTAACCCGCTAATCACATGCCTTGAACCATTTAAATTCATTCAAAAAAATCCTTTCCCCCTCTTCAATCTGCCGGCCAAACAAGAGTGTGAAATGCATGGGTTTATAAAGTGTATTGTGTGCACATAATCTCCATACAATTTATTAGGAGTTGATTTAAATGTATATGTTATACATTGTAATATGTATTTAATCAAAATAGCCTAATAAAGTTTAGTGCACAAAATTCATTACTTCTATATAAATAAAACTACATACTTAGCACGTGCATAAAAGAGAAACACGTGTAAATCACGTGCGGCCAAAATATTAAAAAAATATTCTTGCGGATGTTACGACACTCACATATGTTAAAGTTTAGCACAAATAAAAATAAAAATACACACTTCATAAACTTCATAAAAATAAATATACGTAATCGATACGTGCATTGAAAGCACGTGCAATACACGTAAAAACAAAACGATTAAAATTAATATTTGAGTTGGCTCAAAAAATGATAAAGAGAATTTTGAGAGGACGAAAAATATATAAATAGTCGAAATGTAGAAACACTTAAGATATTTATATTAAAATACATTACGGAGATTACCGGTAACAGTACAAAAATACTCGAGTGTAACACACATGGGGCAAAATTGTCATAACTCAATTTTGCAGGCTGTTAAAGTGAAGGCTTAGGAAATCATCAGAGGTTCTCCTCAATCTTCCACCCCTGGTCCAATGGCCAATCCATGAATGCCAACCGTCAGATCCTTGACGGTCTCAAGAAGCGATTGGACAAGTTTCCTAAGGGGTTGTGGGTTGATGAACTACCCTGTGTGTTGTCGTCCTACCAAATGACCAAGTGGATGTCAACGGGCGGGTCACCCTTCAACCTGACCTTCAGAACTGAAGTTGTAATTCCTTTAGAAGTCGAACTGCCTTCTCCAGGGGTTATGAGCTTTAATGAGGAGTCCAACTCGGGCGGCTTCAGGTACAACCTGATCATCCTTGAAAAAGTTTGCGAAAGGTTAGATATTAGAAGGAATTTCTACCAACAATAGGTTGAACGGTTCTACAAAAGAAAGGTCTGACCGACAAACATCAAAGAGGGTGATCTAGTGCTACGCATGCTTAACATCTCTGAACCTAGCAAAAGGGGAAAAGTTAGCTACCAATTGGGAAGGCCCATATAGGGTCTCCAAAGTGGTATGCCCTAGAACGTACTGACTTTAAGACACGGGGCAGGGTAGCCAAGAGGACCTGGAATGCAGAACTCTTGATGAAATTCCTTGAAAGCCTTAACGGTCTCTACTTGTAATAAGGCCCTAGAAGCCGGCAAATACAATAAGCGCTCGCTTCTCGGCCACCAACGAATAAAATTAAATTTCTTTTTCATGTTCATAAAATTTGCAAGGTTAATGCCTGATGCCTTTTCTCTCGAAATGGTGCTATGGCTCCGAGACCATTGCAGATTTCTCCGCCAACATGGCTCTCATCTTAATGCTTCGAAATGGCATTCTGACTCTGATGCCAGCATGAATTCCTCCGCAAACATGGCTCAAGTCTCAATGCCTCGAAATGATGTTCCGACTTTGAGACCGTCATGGAGTTCTTCGCCAACATGGCCCCCGTTCAAGTGTCTTGAAATAGCGCTCCGACTCCGAGGCCAACACGGATTCCTCGGTAAACATTGCTCAAGTCTGGTACCTTAAAATGGCGCTCTGACTCCGAGACCACAGCTGATTTCTCCGCAGACATGGCTCTAGTCTTAGCATCTCGAAATAGCACTCCGACTTCGAGTCCATCACAGATTTCTCCGCAAATATAGGTCTCATCTTAGCATCTCAAAATAGCACTCCAACTCTGATACCATTCCAGATTTCTATGCAAATATGGCTCTCGTCATAACGCCACGAAATGGTGGTCCGACTCCGAGATCGTCGCAGAGTTCTCTGCCAACATTCCCCTCATTTTAGCATCTTTAAATGTGTAACACCTCGAATTCCAAATAAGACCGAATTCGAAGTTCTACATGATCTTTACACTTCACTTCGTACAATTTTACAAGGAACTTAAAACATTACTTCACATCAGAGTTACATTTACATTTACACTTGTACATCGGAAGCAATTTTGAATAATTTTTTAAGTATCAATTCCTCCTTAGTCTTTTTCATGTACTTTATCCTGCATAAAAACTGTGGGCACGTCAGTTACTTACAACCGACGAAATATTATACACGACCATCCTCTCTATGCCGGAAATAGTATAGCGATTCTTAAATACTTAAACAATCACAAACTTGATCACAAACAAAGCTAAGGGCAATAGCCTATTGATGTCGTATTGTGAATGTGCACTTAGTTCTTAATGCAATTATTTATTTTACATGACACTAATGTGCACTTGTTCAGAGTCTATGCAGCCCATAATACATAGGTCCGAGGGCAAGACCTTAATCGTTCTTCATCTTGTAGGGTTTAATCTCTAGCCATGACTTAGTCTACTACTGTAACTATGGTAAGTATCCTAGGTGTTCTATGAGTTACGAGCCCACTCTAGGCGCCTTGAAGAGAATCCCAACGTACTGACACATGACTCATCATGCAGGCATCCTGTGGTGACTTCACCTCCTACTATAGACATGGCACTACCTGTAGTCACTAGTCCACCCCATAAGCGTCGCTACCGGGATGGTACTCTGGAGCAGTATCCACGTCCTACTCATGACGCATCATGGGACATCCTGTGAATACTCTCACGCCGCCAATCCAATGGCCCTCATACTCATGGTTTTCTCTTACTTTCATCACATCTTCATTATGTATTTAATCCTTAATTTAATTGAGTCATGAACAAAACCAATCTCTTAGGGTTAGCACTCCCACCATACCAGTCTTATTCCATTCATTTAACATGACCCAATCTTGGTCTTTTTATTTCAAATATCATCTCAATATTTTTTTCATTGCCGGTATAGGCTTAGCTACACCCTAGTTCTCAATTTCAACTCATAATTACAACATCGAGTTTTACATACTCATAAAGTCTCTTTCATGATTAACACATTTCTTATTTCATGTTCATAGCATTTGTGTATTCATATTCATAAGATCTTTCATAACTCATCATGACATTCAATTTCGATTTCATGTACAATCTCACGCACAACCAAAAAGAATTCATTTTTCTAAATTATCACATTCAATAATTTATTCTTTCTACATAATTCTCTTATTCTCATTTTAATCGATACTAATTTCACAATTCACATTTTCGATTAATTCCACAATTCACACTTTCAATTTTCCATTACTACATCTCATTTTAAACTCCTTTAAACAACTCATTTATTTTTTTTTTCTTATCTAAAAGGCAATTTAATTTAATAATTAAAACAAGTCCTTTATTGCAAAATAGTCTCCAATTTTCAATTCCATTACACAAAAAGTTGTAGAAAATTATCCCCTGAAATCTACATATTTTTAGAAATTTTCATGTATTTTTTCTAAATTTTTATTTGCAAAATAGTCTCGGGATTTTTGAAAAAAAAATAAAAGTAAAATTTTTTCGCCCAGTATCGAAACCGAGACCTCAGAGGTCAGCACACGGCTACAGTAAATGCCACCGCACACTTAACCACTTGGTCTAAGTGACCAGATTGCCTCAAAATATGTTGGGTTGTTTTTGATATAGTTCACTGTTCATTTCTATTTTTTTTCCCATAATTCTCAAAAAGTTTTTAGTTCTTTTTCTTCTCTTTTTGAATCAAAACTTTTCTGATTATAAACTATATAAAATTACAGTAAACTAGTATTTTTATAATCATTATTTGTCTTATAAAACATGCATTTTTGGTCCTATTTCATGTTCTATGTCCATAATTTCGACATTGAGAACAAATCACATTTCAAAAAAATTCGACTCTAGATTTCCACAAAACTACTTTATTTCTTTGTTCTTCTACTTATTAAAACTCTACAACATTTTAGAACACAAATTTTCCATCTTTTTACTTTAATGTTGGTTTAATTTAAACAATCAACTTACAAGATGCATTTAATCAATTTTTCATCTCATGAACACAAATTTCTCAATAAAGTATATTTCAAAACACATAGCATGGCCACATCATAGTTTTTAGCACATTCATTCACAATTTAGTGACTAGTAATCAAATTGTCAAGCATTCTCTTAATTACCATCCTTTTTCTAAATAAGCAAACATGAGGCCAATTTCATTTAGTTTTCCCTTAGTAATTCTATCATCCATTCCTAGCTTGGTATCTAGATTAGAAGCATGAGAAACACCCACCTATTGGAGAAAAACGAAATGAAAAGCTCGTAGAATCTCCTAGAATGCACGAAAGTAGCATTCTCCTCCTAGATTGTGTTGCCAACTCGTCTCCTCCTTGTGCTTGATTGGAACCCGAGCCTCCCTTGCTCCTTTGGTGAAATGGCCGGCCTCTACTTGAATGGACACACACACAAAAATTGCACACTCAATCTTTTACTCTTTTTTTTTTCTCTCTTATTAATTTCTAGTGTACTAATGAGAAGAAACTATGGGTGTTTATACATTTTTGGGATGTGAATTGATGGCTAAGATTTAATTAAGCAGTTAGAGATCAAGGATCAAGATGAAATGGAAAGTTGTAGTAACTTCCATATTAACATAAACACCCCTCAACACAACTCCACTCCATCCATCTCTCCATGCCACAATCCGGCCACCCATAGGGTGTGCATTGCACACACTAGTGCATGCACGTGCCTCATTTAGTACCCCCGCCTAATAAGTTGTACATTATAAATTAATTTATTGTTTACTAAAAATGTCTACACTACAAGTTATAACAATTAAAAGGTTAATTAATTTGTGGGCTTTTAGACTCATGGGTTATTAATAAAACATTTAATTAGTTAGGGTGGGTTTAAATTAGAAAAACAAGTTTAGGCTTTTAAAATAGGCCTTTTTTAATGGAAATAAAGAGGAAAAAAGAAAAGTAATTGTTTGTTCATGTTATAAAAGAGATAACTTTTTATAAGAAAAATATGTACAAAAATTTGTACGTGCACAACACATAAAATCAACAATTTCTCAATTAATAAAAATTTAGGATATTACAACACTCCCTCCTTAGAATAGTTCTGTCCCCGAAACTACACTTAAAGGGTGAGGAAAATAGAACATAATGAGAAGAAAACGACAGAAAAATACAAATCAAGCAAAGAGCTCAGGATGGTCCTTCAACATCCTCTCCTCAGATTTCCAAGTAGCCTCTTCCACCAACTGGTTTCTCCAGACTACTTTGACCATCGGTGTCGTCTTATTCCTCAAGACTTTCTCCTGACGATCCACAATCTAAACTGGGAGCTCAAAGAAACTCAGATCCAATTGCAATCCTTCCGGCACTTCGGGCAAATGATGACTCGAATCTGCAATGCAACCTCTCAGTATAGACACATGAGAGACATTGTGCACCTGAGATAACTCTTTCAGTAACACCAGCCGGTAAGCAGTTTTTCCGATCCTTTTCAATATCTTAGACAGGACTATGAACCTCGGGGCTAACTTTCCGCCTTTGCCAAATCGAATCACACCTTTATGGGCGATACCTTCAGAAAGACAAAGTCACCTTCCTAAAACTCAAGGTCCCTTCTCTGGTTGTCAGCATAGCTCTTCTGCCTACTCTGACCATCTACCAACCTCTTCCTGATCAGATCAATCTTTTCATAGATCTGTTGTACAATCTCAAGCCCAAACATCTGTCGCTCCCCCATTTCAAACCAACAAATAGGTGTTCTGCATTTCCAGCCATACAAAGCTTCGTACGGTACCATCCTAATACTAGTCTGAAAACTGTGGTTGTAGGTAAACTCCAATAAAGCTAGATGACTTTCCCAACTGCCTCCAAAGTCTAGCACACAACACCGAAGCATATCCTTAAGAATACGGCTGACTGTCTCGGTCTGCCCATCGGTTTGAGGATGAAAAGCAGTGCTGAAATCCGTCTTGGTACCCAAAGCTGTCTGAAGACTCCTTTAGAACTGTGAAGTAAATCGTGCATCTCGATTAAACACAATATTTAACGGAACACCATGAAGCCAGACGATCTCCTCAACATACAACTCAGCTAATTTGTCCATCGACGCAGTAAGTTTTATCGCCAAGAAATGAGCGGACTTGGTTAGTCGATCGACTATGACCCAAATCGCATCATTGCCCTTCGAACTCTTGGGCAAACCCGTGATGAAATCCATACTTATGTTATCCCACTTCCACTCCAGAATAGGTAACGGTTGCAATAGACCTCCGGGTTTCTAATTCTCGGCTTTGACCTGCTGACAAATCTCACACCTCGCTTCAAATTTAGCCACATCCCGCTTCATACCTGGCCACTAGAAATACTGTTTAATGTCCTTATACGTCTTGGTACTCCCAGGATGTACAGACAAAAGAGTAGCATGTGCCTCCTGAAGAATACTTTCTTTCAAATCTGATTGATCCGGAACACACAGCCTCTCTCCAAACCACATCACTTCATTCCTGATTTGAAATTTGGGCAACCTGCCTGCACCAACCTGCTCCTTCATCTTCTGAACATCAGCATCTGCCTTCTGACTTGCAATAATCCTTTCATTCGGCATAGGCTGAAGCCTCAACTAAGCTAAAGATGCTCCCTAGCCTTGCAAAACAACTTCAATACCAACCCAATCCAATTCTTCTACCAGATGCTTTTGAGTCGTAATCAAATTGGCCAAACTGCTCTTGCGGCTAAGTGCATTAGCAACAACATTAGCCTTCCCAGGATGATACTTGATCTCAGGATGCATGTCCTCAAACAATTTCAACCATCTCCGCTGCCTCATATTCAGATTTCTCTGCTAATAGATGTATTTTAAGCTCTTGTGGTCCGTGTACATGTTCAATTTCTCACCGTACACATAGTGTCTCCATTGCTTTAAGGCGAAGATAATCGCAGCCAACTCCAGATCATGAGTCGGATGATTCTTCTCATGCGGTCGTAGTTGCTTCAACCCATAAGCGATCACTTTTCCTTCTTGCATTAAGACACAACCAAGCCCACGATGTGAAGCATCGTTGTAGACATCATAATCAACACCTGCTCTAGGCAACACCAAAATAGGTGCAGTAGTCAACTTCTCTTTCAACTCTTGAAAGCTTGCCTCAAACTGCTCAGTCTACTTGAAACTTACATTCTTCTTGGTCAAACCAGTGAGCGGCACGGCTAACTAAGCATAGCCCTGAATGAACCTCCTGTAGTATCCCGTCAATCCAAGGAAACTCTTGATTTCCTTCACTGTAGTAGGCCTTTCCCAATCTCTCACTGCCTCTATTTTCTGACGATCAGTTGTCACTCCCTCCTTAGAAAGGATGTGACCTAGGAATGCCACTTTAGATTTCCAGAAATCACACTTGGATAACTTGGCATACAACTCATGCTCTTCCAACTTTTTCAAAATTTCTGCTAGATGCTCTGTGTGCTCCTCCTCCGACTTGGAGTACACAAGAATATCGTTGATGAACACCACGATGAAAGAATCAATGAACGGCCTCAGAAATTTGTTCATCACGTCCATAAAGATTGCAGGTGCGTTCGTCATTCCAAATGGCATAACTAAAAATTTGTAATGCCCATGTCGAGTTCTAAATGCAGTTTAATGTAAATCTTAAGCTTTTACTCGAACTTGATGGTATCCTGATCGAAAATCTATTTTGGAGAAAACAGCTGCTCCTAGTAGACGATCGAACAAGTCATCAATTCGTGGAATATAATACTTATTCTGAACAGTGACCTTATTCAGCTCTCAGTAATCGATACGCATTCTCATCGATCCATCTTTCTTCTTTACCAACAGCATTGGTGCTCCCCAAGGTGACGCACTCAGTTGAATAATGCCTTTCTCAAACAGTTCCTCAATCTGCCGTTTCACTTCATCCTGCTACACCGGAGCCATCATATACGGTGCCTTAGAAATGGGTGCACTCCCTGGTTGAATAGTGATGCTGAACTCTACATTACGTTGCGGAGGTAACCTAGGCAAATCATCCAAGAACACATTCGGATAGTCCCGAACCACAGGAATCCCCTGCACTTCCACAGGAATTTCTTTCTTGCAGATGGCTGCAACCAACCTGGAAGACTTCTTCTTCCCTTGGAAAGTGACTTCAGGTCCACCTGGAGCCTTCACTGTTACTTCCTTGGTCTTGCACTCGATGCTCGCACTGTACACTAATCAATGCCAATGATAACATCGAATCAAGATAGTCAGCTCAATCAGATCAATCCCGAAAATTCTGTTCCCAATCTCAATCTCCCAGTCCTCATAGTTCGATCAGTGGTTAAAGTCTCCCCTGATGGAGTAGCTACTGCTAAGACCTTGCCTAGAAAGACTTTCTATTCGACTCCCAAGACTTTAGCAAATTTAGGAGATACAAAAGTATGAGAGGATCCAGTATCGAACAAAACAACAACTTTCTTTTCATTCAAATAAAGTTCTCCAGTTACATAACACACACTCGTTACATAACAGTTCACTAAATAAAGTGAGTAAAAGAACAACAGAAAACTTCTAAACATTTGCTCGCGTACCAGTGATGACATGATCCACTTCATCAGCATCAGCTTCAGTCAAGGCAAATACTCGCCCTTGCTGGTACGGCTTCTTCCTAACTTGCTGCGTTGGTCCATTACGAACGACATCTCGCAACTTTGGGCAATGAGACTTGTAGTGCCCTGTTTTCTCAACAGTTGAAACAAGTCACCACTGGAGGTCTCACAAAACCATTTTCGGGTATTCCAGCAACGTTAATAGCGTTCGCCCCTGTCGGTTTGAACTTTTGAGCTGGAGGTTGTCCCCTGAAATGGCCAGAAACTGCGAGCCTCTTCCGAACATGCCAGTTGTTCCTCCTGTTCTGAACGGCATGGAACTACTCCATGTCTTCTTCCGTAGCTGTAGCTCGCTTGACCAACTTGTCAAACTACCTGATACCAAGGGTTATCATCTTGGATCTCAGACTTGGCCTTAAACCTTGCTCGAAAATTCGAGCTTTCTTCGCCTCAACCATCACCAATTTGGGTGCATACCTTGAGAGCTGAGTGAATCTTGTCTCATACTACCTAACCGACATGCTGCCCTGCTGCAGCGTCAGAAATTCCATAGCCTTCTTCTCCTGGACATCTGATGGAAAATAGTGACTGCGGAATTCGTTCAAGAATTCCTCCCATCCAAGAACAACATTTCCCATCGTCCACTTCATTGACTGCCACCAAACAGCTGCATCCTTCTCGAACTGTAGTGCAACCAACTTCACCGTGCTGCCCTCCGGAGTTTTCAAAACTTCGAAGATAGTCTCTACCTGTCGGATCCAATTGTCAGCCACATCTGGGTCTGACTTCTCCTTAAACACTGGTGGTTTCATCCGCTTGAATGATTCCACGAGTTTGATTGCTGCAGGAACTGGATTTGCAAGCATCCCCCTCTGGTTCTAATTCATGGCAACGACATTGAGTGTCTGATAGACTCTTGCTAGCTCCGTTTCCAGGTCAAGTCCTTCATCGCTTCTAGCCCTTCCTCTAGCCATGTTCTGATGCAAGAGATCCATTAAATTCGAAGTAACAAAATAGGAATTTAAATCGATTCCTTCATTTCATTGAATTCCAAACTTTATACATTCGAATTTAAAATAATTCTGACATTAAATGAAGTAGTAAGAAGATACAACATTCTAGTTCCTACGGTTCCTCTTGGCTTCTTGAAGCTATTCCCGTAGTTCCGTCACTTCCTCCATCAGTACACCGTACATTTTTTTCCACTTCTCGAGTTCCCAAACACAATGACTGATAATTGCAATGCTCTCATTGCACTTCGCACACTATGTCTGCAACAACTCCGCTCTCTCCCTCTGAGTCTCAACCTGCCTCTGAAGAGACACAATGAGACAACTCGGAACTGGTTCTTCCTCGTCGGAGGAATCATCAGATGAATCCGAATGTGGAGTGATCTCTCTGGACTCAGGCCATTCCACTTTGAATTCTTCAGGGTCTTCTTCGTCTGAATAAGCTTGTCCGGGGTAGCAATCCTCCTCAACTATGTGCCAGTCGTCATCTCCAACTGGGTCAAAGTGGTCCACCATCTTAAAGAAAGGAGAAGAAGAAGCATAAACCACAGAGCAACGCAAATGTAAGCGACTTACATTTAAATCTCTAGACTCAACACACGCTCTAATGTCCACTCTAGGGTGTCGTTCCTTAGAAATTTGTACTACTTGGAAGCCTGGCCTGATACCACTCTGTAACACCCCGAATACCAAATAAGACCGTATTCAAAGTTCCACGGGATCTTTACACTTCACTTCGAACAATTTTACAAGGAATTTAAAACTTTACTTCACATCAGAGTTACATTTACATTTACATTTACACCTGTACAGCGGAAGCAATTTTACAGCAATTACAAGAATAAAATGTACACACTTGAATAATTTTTTAAGCATCAATTCCTCCTTAGTCTTTTTCATGTACTATTTCCTGCATAGAAACTGTGGACACGTCAGTTGTTTACAACCGACGAAATATTATACACGGTCATCCTCTCTATACCGAAAATAGTATAACAATTGTCAAATACTTAAACAATCACAAACTTGATCACAAACAAAGCTAAGGGGACAAGCCAATTGATGTCGTGTTGTGAATGTGCACTTTGTTCTTAATGCAATTATTTATTTTACATGACACTAATGTGCACTTGTTCAAAGTCTATGCAGCCCATACTACATAGGACCGAGGGCAAGCCCTTAATCGTTCTTTATCATGTAGGGTTCAATCCTTTGCCATGACTTAATCTACTACTCTAACTACGGTAAGTATCCTAGGTGTTCAATGATTTACGAGCCCACGTCTAAGGTGCCCTGGAGAGAATCCCAACGTACTGACACATGACTCATCATGCAGGCATCCTGTGGTGACTTCACCTCCTACCATAGACCCGTAGTCACTAGTCCACCCCATAAGCATCGCCACCGGGATGGGACTCTGGAGCAATATCCACGTGCTACTCAAGATGCATTATGGGACATCCCGTGAATATACTCACCCTGCCAATCCAATGGCCCTCATACTCATATTTTTCTCTTACATTCATCACATTTTCACTATGTATTTTATCCTTAATTTAATTGAATCATGAAAAAGTCAATCCCTTAGGATTAGCACTCCCACTATACCAGTATTATTCATTCATTTAAAAAGACCTAATCTTGGTCTTTTAATTTCAAATATCATCTCAACATTTCTTTCATTGTCGGTATGAGGCTTAGCGACACCCTAGTTCTCAATTTCAACTCATAATCACAATATCGAGTTTTACATACTCATAAAGTTTATTTCATGATTAACACAATTCTCATTTCAGGGTCATAGCATTTGTGTATTCATATTCATAAGATATTTCATAACTCATCATGACATTCAATTTCGATTTCATGTACAATCTCATGCATAAACAAAAAGAATTCATTTTTATAACTCGTCACATTCAATAATTTATTTTTTCTACATAATTCTCTTATTCTCATTTTAATCAGCACTAATTTCACAATTCACATTTTCGATTAATTCCACAATTCACACTTTCAATTTTTCCATTACTACATCTCATTTTAAACTCCTTTAAACAACTCATTTATTTTTTTTTTCTTATCTAAAAGGCAATTTAATTTAATAATTAAAACAAGTCCTTTATTGCAAAATAGTCTCAATTTTTTAATTCCATTACACCAAATGTTGTAGAAAATTATCCCTTGAAATCTACATATTTTTAGGAATTTTCCAGTATTTTTGCTAAATTTTTATTTGATTAAAAACTCCAAAAAAAAAATTAAATTCCCAAAAAAATCAGTTTTTAACTCGAAACCCCCACATCCGGATTCGAACCCACGACGCCAAGCCACGTGGCGCTACAGTGTCCGCACTGTGGCGCCCCCGCTAACCACAAAGCCAGAGCCTCTAAGGCGACAAAGAGATGGATTATTATCCATATGAATCGACATTCGGGTACTATTTTGAAAAAAAAAATTAAAAGTAAAAGGTTCTCGCCCAGTATCGAAACCGAGACCTCAGGGGTCAGCACACGGCTACAGTAAATGCCACCGCACACTTAACCACTTGGTCTAAGTGACCAGATTGCCTCAAAATAAGTTAGGTTCTTTTTGATATAGTTCTCTGTTCATTTCTGTTTTTTTTCCATAATTCTCAAAACGTTTTTAGTTCTTTTTCTTCTCTTTTTGAATCAAAACTTTCCAGATTATAAACTATATAAAATTACAGTACACCAGTATTTTTATAATCATTACTTGCCTTATAAAACATGCATTTTTGGTCCTATTTCATGTTCTATGTCCATAATTTCAACATTGAGAACAAATCACATTTCTATGAAATTAGACTTTAGATTTCCATAAAACTACTTTATTTCTTTGTTCTTCTACTTATTAACACCCTACAACATTTTTGAACACAAAATTTCCATCTTTCTGCATTAGTGTTGCTTTAATTTAAACAATCAACTTACAAGATGCATTTAATCAATTTTTTATCTCATGAACACAAATTTCTCAATAAAGTATATTTCAAAACACATAGCATGGCCACATGATGGATTTTAGGACATTCATTCACAATTTAATAACTAGCAATTAAATTGTCAAGTATTCTCTTAATTACCATTCTTTTTCTAAATAAGCAAACATGAGGCCAATTTCACTTAGTTTTTCCTTAGTAATTCTATCATCCATTCCTAGCATGGTATCTAGATTAGAAGCATGAGAAACACCCACCTATTGGAGAGAAACGAAATGAAAAGCTCCTAGAATCTCCTAGAATGCACGAAAGTAGCCTTCTCCTCCTAGATTGTGTTGCCAACTCGTCTCCTCCTTGTGCTTGATTGGAACCCGAGCGTCCCTTGCTCCTTTGGTGAAATGTCCAGCCTCTACTTGAAGGGACTCACACACAAATAATGCACACTCAATCTTTTACTCACTTTATCTTTTCCTCTCTTAATAATTTCTAGTGTACTAATAAGAAGAAACTAGGGGTATTTTTACATTTTTGGGATGTGAATAGATGGCTAGGATTTAATCAAGAAGTTATAGATCAAGGATCAAGATGAAATGGGAAGTTGTAGTAACTTCCATGATCACATAACCACCCCTCAATACAACTCCACTCCCTCCATCTGTCGATGCCACAATCCGGCCACCAATGGGGTGTGCATTGCACACACTAGTACATGCACGTGCCTCATCTAGTACCCTCTTTTAATAAGTTGTACATTATAAATTAATTTATTGTTTACTAAAAGTTTCTACACTACAAGTTATAACAATTAAAAGGTTAATTAATTTGTGGGCTTCAAAATAGTGGGCTTTTAGACTCGTGGGTTATTAATAAAACATTTAATTAATTAGGGTGGGCTTAAATTAGAAAAACAAGTTTAGGCTTTCGAAATAGGTTTTTTTTAGAAAATAAAAAGAAAGAAAGAAAAGTAATTGTTTATTCATATTATAAAAGAGAGAGTTTTTTATAAGAAAAATATGTAGAAGAATTTGTACGAGCACAACACATAAAATCAAGAATTTGTCAATTAATAAAAGTTTAGGGATAGTACAAAATGGCTCTCTGACTCTGAGAATATTGCAGATTTCTTCGCAAACATGGCTTTCGTCATAACGCCTCTAAATAGTGCTCCGACTATGAGGCTAGCACGGATTTCTCCTCAATCAAGACTCAAGCCTCGGATTTGGCCCCTCGAAATGGCGTTCTGACCTCAAGTTGATTATAGGAGTCACCACCTGGGACTAAGCCTCGGGTTTCGCCTCTTGGCAATGCCAACAGACTTCGATCCCACACAGGACTCCTCGCCAGGATACCTTCTATTCGCAAAAGGTCGGGTCAAGACACCCAGTGAGAAGTCAATTCGGTCAGCAAATAGATGATCATTGTAAGATGTTTTTTTTTATTAAAATCAAAAGATAATTACAACATCGGCGGTGGCCAAGTCGGCGATTGGCAAATCAAACACAAAAAAAAGATAGCTATGCCTAAGACATTTCTATAGGCACATCATGTCTCGGAACGCTACCCATCCCCGGAAGCTCGCATGCAGAAGAGGCATCATATGCGAGCTCCGGCTGCCAAGTAAGGGTCAGCTGATCCAAGCACGAAGATTATCAGCCCACCTGAGTAGACCAACTATATGTACATCCTCGAAAGTCTTCGCCACGATGGTAAGTCAACCTTCTGGAAACCACATCAGTGTATGAGATGTATGAGGAGGATAAAAAGACCTCTGTGAGGAATAAGTACCTGACCTCTACCTCCCGGACCACCGAAGTGCAAAGAGGCATCATAGGTCGGCATCGGCAGCAGAGATAATTAGCCCACCTAAGCAGACCAATGATAATTAATTCTCCAACCAATTTCAGGAGCCTAAGTCTTACTTGGAATCCGAATTAAGTTCATCTAATGAATTTAAATCTCAATTTCGATCTACTTTAAGTGTGTGATCCTATAGGTTCCAATTACGTTGACAGTAATATTAAAATCCTATTTTAATGTTACAAATAATGAATAGTATCTAGCAATACATCACTGCTACTCAAGTAACGGAAATACCAGTAATTTGACATAACCTATCCGTGACCAATGTTACCATGTAGTATAGTCCCTTTATCATGTAGTATAGTCCCTTTATCCATATATCTTAATTGACCACAAGGCAGAGAGCGTGTCACCCTTGTAAAGTTCAATCTTTATTTTCTTGATGTCCGAGTAGACTTACTAAAATAAATGAGCTCAGTATCTCATATTGACTCATTTGAGCACGGCCATGCATTTTGTAGTCTCACTCAATTAAGGGGCTCATAGATATTGCTCATGTTATGTAAGAGGGAAAAATCCTATCCAAGTCGCTCGCATCCCTGCATGATTTGTAGTATATCCAATAATGGACTTTGTGATCATCTTATTACAGGCAACGTTTGAAGACTTTAAAACATACAACTTCTCATGTAGGGCAACCGTAGTGACTTCAAGTCAAAGGACTACGTACACCATGGCCACTGTGAGAACCGCTTATGACAAACACGTAACGATCCATGCAGTATTCTTTGGTGAGTCAGTCAAGTACATTATTACTCTAATATGTAGACATGTGAAGACTTGATATCTCATATCAAGTTCATCTGTCAGTCTACGCACATATCCATGACCCGTGAGATATGTTCATTAGTCTACTAACATACCAGTCTCTATGTATTATTTTTGTCCTAATTCAAAATATTACTTGACTAGGAACATTTAAGAATAGTGTTCTGATTATAACCAATAAGAACTCACAATCAAGTCATGCACTTGATATCTCATGGTATTGAACCTACTAGTTTAAGAAATTTATTATGTTCATTTAATCACAATAATAAAAAAACACAATAAATAAAATGCCTCATATATGAAATAAAAGTCATGATGCAAAGCAACTAGTAATGTCAATACACTACTGGCCTCTAGGACATGCACCAACAAAGATCTAAAGTCGAACTTTTGGTGGCATGGTATGAAGAAAGCAATGGCAAGGTTTGTGTCTAAGTGTTTGATTTGTCAGCAAGTAAAAGTAGAGAATCAGCGGACCGTTGGATATCTATAGCCTCTTCCAAAGCTTGGAAGGTACTATATGTTGGAAATCGGTTCCATCGCAAGACGTATAAAATGATGTACTCACATGTCCCAACAGATTTCAAATGAATGAAATATTCGCCTCTAAAGTTAGCTTGTTAAAATGAAGAAATGGACTTTTGCTTGATATGTGACATTGAAAGTTAGTCCCATATCGGAAGGAATCAAAAATCAAATGAAGTTATAAGTTAAAAACTGAGCCAAAGGGGTGTGCCCTTAGGGGTATGAATATTTTCTCCGGAGGAAGAACACACCCAACTTGGGCGTCGGTGTGAAACACACGCGCGCGCCCAGCCGGCCGGGTTAAGCTTAAGCTTAAGCTTCATCTTAATACTACCTTGAAAACTGTTTCTAGTAGTCGCATGTTATGAATAATTATTGTAAAAGAATAACAAGTCAGGGTAATAAAGGGAAAGACCTAATACTGGACAATATAGGAGAGTGTACTCGGAAGGATGCCCTTGTTTCCCATAATAGTGACTCATGTTTACAAGTTATATGAAACTAAGCGCCACGTAGAACTAAGTGACACGTCGTGGGATGACGAGGCCACCTCTAGAGTCCATTACCTGACAACCTGTTTCATGTTAACATGTTATATGGAACTAAGTGTCACGTCATGGAATGACGGGGGCCACCTGTAGAATCTGCGAGGGCCGCCTCTAGAGTCCACTACTTGACTATATGTTTCATATTTTCTGTTATTTTCACTACAAGACCCTAAGTACATAATCATGTACAATTCACCATTAGAGTCTAAACGTTCACACGATTGTATGCACCTGAATCTGCGATATGGAACGCAGGATTACGTGCATTAGTTAGGATTGATAAAAGATTAATAGACTTAAGATTAACACTAAGCACGTGCATGATTCCTGTTTATAAGTTTACATGCTTTGTGTTTACAAGTTTACATGTTTTCCCGATTAGAAGACATGTTCCTATACCTGATTCCTTGTCTCAGATTGACTATGCCTTGATATTTATTTCAATTGTCACTTGCATCTTACACAATCATGCTTGTTCTATATTTGAAGTGTCAGTTCTTGTTCATTTTGTATTGTACCTTATTTCTTGTTACCATTTGCTTGTTACTACTTGCCGTTCGTAGCTTTCTCTAACGGACATCCCCCCCCACCCCCCCCACCCCCCCCCCCCCCAAAACCCCCAAACTATAGATGGTGAGCTTGCAGGTACCGTAGGGGAAATAATCGAAAGGATTTCGTGAACAAATTTTCTAGAGAATGGATTCGAATTCTTAGCCTACATCAGTTATCTCATTTATGTTATTTTATTTCTGGCACTATTGCTATTTTTGTAAGTTTTATTTCCGGGTGTTTTTCACCCTAAGTTTATTTCTGAATGTTGGATATTTGTGGATTTATTTCATGGATTATTGATGTTTATTCATTTTTTATGTGATTATTCATTATGCGTGGTAGTGATTATATTCTATATTGTTGAGTTGACTATTACACCTTACGAATGATGTATATACATCATTTGCTGGGGCCTTAGTTACATGCAGTATTTCTGCATTTTGGGAAGCGGGGCGTGACAAGCATTAAGACATTACCAAAGTGTACTCAAGGTAGCCTAAGGCTAGAGAAAGCTTACAAGGAACAAAAAGACTCAAGCTGCAAACCGCTAGCTTGAACTCCGTCATCTTCGCCCAATCTATGTTGTTGCTACCATCCAACATCCGCTTATGTTCCTCATCGTCCTCCTTAGTGAATTTTGCCGGCTTCAGAGACTTCATATTCGGGATGTCATACAACCACCTTGTGGGGGTATCCCAAGGATTGGGACTGTAGACAATGAAGTACTTTGACTTCCACTCCTTTATAGAGTCGGAATGATTATGCACTACTTGATACTTGTTATGATGAGAGAGGTACCACCGATGATGATTCGTCGCAAGGGAGCTTAGCCCCTAACACGTTTGGAAGTACTTCAGCTTCAAGGGAATGTTCTTCGTCAAGCACCACATAATGAAGTTAGCTGCTTTCAGAAATTAGGCTTGTATTTCATATGGCTCATCCTTGCCTAATTCAGAGCCTCCTTGATGAAAGGATGTATGGGGAGGAACAAGTAAGAAGTGAACGCATCGGGCGGGAACATGCAAAACAACTCCGAGAGGTTATCTGTTGGCCAGACCACATGACTCGAAAGCATCAGAACGTACTTTCGAGGGGTATGGAATGTCTCTCAGATGTCATCGAGCCCCCTCCCCCCCCCCCCCACACACACACTAGAGTGTTCTGGCTCTTGTTCGCCTCAACCTTTGGTTTGTTTAGGGAAGATGGCTGCACGCCAAAATGGACAACGTCCTTCAAATCTACCGGGTACATCCGAACAGACTTACGGGGCATCGGTCGGAATATATCATCCACAGGCCATAATCTATTGGCTCATATTCCCTACCGGGCGAAAGGATCTTCTCATCGGACAGTGAATGCGAGGAGAGACGACAACAACTATACTGTCAAGGGATGAAGATGCCGCTTCCTAGAACTTGGGACTCCCTTCTATATCTTCCTCCCTCGCACCCCCTCATCTTCCTCTTCCTCCGCCTCAACACACTCCTCCATCTCCACCTCAGCTCAAGGGTCTCTCCTCTCTTCATCTGACCCAGTTATATCCTCGTGATGATCAGGCTCCGGCCCCTCCATGTATGAAAGTTCATCAATCTCTAGGTCCTCATCCTCATTAGGCAATGAAGGCACATGGATAGGCCCCTCCCTCTCGAGCTCACTCCTCAATGTGGGCATATGAGAGGAATCTGATGGTTATTGTCCCCACCAGATAATGAAGATTAATCAATGGGCTGAGCTCTAGGCATGTTTGAAGTGAAGAATTTGATTCTAGAGAGAGACCCTCTGGATGTAGAAAGAGAAAGCAATCCAAGAAAATGAGAGATGGAGGGGAATTTATAGAAATGTGAGCGACATTCTGAATGACCACTGTCACATGTCGCCTCCTTGATTTCTACATAATCATTAAACAACCATTCAAAGATCACGCAAAGTCACTTCCGCAACGGTTCATTGTCACTCGTCATGTTTCCACGGGATTCCAAACAAGTGTATCCTCTCAGAACAAGTGCTTCGAAGTGGCGCTTCGACTTCGAACCCGTCACGGATTTCTCCACCAACATGACTCACGCATCGGACCAAATGTCTCGAAATGGTGCTCTGACTTCGAGCTCGTCGAAGATTTCTCCGCTAACATGGCTCACACCTCGGATGAAGCGCCTCAAAAGGGTGCTTTGAATCCGAGCTCATTGCGTAATTCTCCGCTCACACGGCTCACGCCTCAGACAAAGCTCCTCGAAATGGTGCTTCGACATCGAGCTTGTCGCAGATTTCTTCGCCAACATAGCTCACGCCTCGAACAAAGCACCTCAAAATGGTGCTCCGACTCCGAGCTCGTCGTAGATTTCTCTGACAAACCGCTTCGAAATGGTGCTCTGACTCTGAGTTCGATGTAGATTTCTCTGCTAACACAACTCATGCCTCAGACAAAGCACATAGAAATGGTGCTTTGACTCTGAGCTAATCGCAGATTTCTCCGCTAACACGGCTCACGGCTCACGGCTTACGTCTTGGAAAAAGCGCCTTGAAATGGTTCTCTGACTCCGAGCTCGTCACGGATTTCTCTGCTAACACGACTCATGCCTCGGACAAAGTGCCTTGAAATGGTGCTCTAACTTCAAGCTCATCGTGGATTTCTTCGCTAACACGGCTCAGGCCTCGGATGAAGCGCTTCAGCACGGTGCTCCGATCACGAGGCATATGCTAGCTATTTCTCCGCTCGGAGGTCGGAGCCCGATCCTCGGGCCCAACAACTCGCAAGGAGCCCAACGTCATCGCAACAAACTAGTTCTTACGTCATCGCATTTTTTCCTAAGAGTTGTTTACTCCCCGAAGACGACCGAGAGTGGGGGGACCTGTAACACAAGTAAAAATTATGGCTAAGCTCCACCGTTCAATCCTAGCATGAATCCCGATGCAGACAGAGAAAATATGACAATTTTATGAAGATTTAAAGCCCGAAGACAGTTCATGGGCCTTCCACAAGCCCACTAACTCAGTTCAGCCCGCCAAGGAGGGTTGCTCAATTATGGAATAAGCAAATCCCCTAAGATGAGGGGATTAACTGATCCATCATATCCCTAATCGGTGAAATCCAATTAGGCAGCATGCTCTGCATAAAAGATTCTCACCAGCCTATAAATTCCGGCTCACCTCCACTGTTACCAGGTAATCACAATTTTACCACCTAATCCTGCTTTAAAGTTCGGTTTACTGACTCGATTGTCGGAGGGCTTGTCACCGGAAATACTCCCTGAGTTTCAGACTTTTACAGGTGTTCGGCGGCGATCAGCCACCACCAGATCCACAACAACCAGCGACATATTAGCATCTTATCAGAACCATATCGGCGGCTGAGATATGCTTTACCTCTCTAACAAAAGAACGCACTATCTGTTGCTCTCACACCCAAAAACAACAACATCAACTATTTTCTCTATTCTCTCAATATTTCTTGAAAATTTTAACAATATTCTTATTATCAAATAACCATTCTTCACAAAACCCTAGCAATGTAGATAATCTCATTTTTGCTAACCAGTGTCGGTGTAGATATAAGATTATCTCACCACCAAGCCCAAACCTAAGAGCATCTGTAGTCGTTGGTTATTTTCCCAAATTTTGCAACATTTGGGGAAAAAAAGTTGCGCAGTCATTGGCCAAATAAAAAAAAGGTTTTTTTGGAGATGAATAGTGCTAGCTATATTTGGGAGGAGAAATGAGAATTTGTAAAATATAGCTGACGAACGATCATCTTTCACCCGTTAAAAAAAAGTTATCGGACAAAAGATGATCTTTCATCTCTTCTATTTTTTTGTAAAGTCTATCAGACGGGAAATCATTGAAGATATGCCGAAAGCATTTAATTTTGAAGAATGTTATGAGGTCCTCAAAGATATGCCGAAACTTTTGCTATGTACAACTCATGTGTTCGACTCAAGCCCAAGTTCTCAATCTGCGGAAGGCAACAGCACATTACATTCGCCAACAATGCAAGACTGGGATACAGATATACCCGACTGTCGTGGATTCCCCTGCATCCCTCTCCCGATCACTCGTTCAAAAAAAAGAGAAGAAAAAAGGTAAAAGACTGGTTGAATATTCTCAATTTGCTAAAATGGTTGATGAGACCAAAATTTTTAAAAATTTGTATGAGGAGGCGCAGGATAGGAGAATGCTGGCAATGGAAAAGAAGCTTGAGATTAAACAGAAAGAGCACGAAATGAAAATACGAATACAGGAAGATCGCATAATAAGTATGGACCTCAACAACTTGAGACTCGACGTACTTATTTCATGTATAGACAACATGAAATTATGAAAAGTCGGGGTTACAATTAGTTCTTTTTTTATTAATGTTTTTAATATATGTTGCAATATCTATTGTATCCTGCTTATTTTCGATTATGTACTTGCTTTGTGTTCTAATATAAATTAAGAAGTTTCTATTTCAGCTTAAAATGTTAAAGAGTAAATTGATGTCTCTTCCAAATAGATCCATATATTTTGAATGATTCTAAATTGAACATTACCGAACATAAACTACTTTCAAATGACTCTAAGACACAAATACATCGGTGCTTGTATATTCCTAAGCCTCATCTCCATATTCGTTCCATATGTGCTCCACCAAATCTTGTCGCAGTGCATAATGTTTTTGTTTATCATGTAGTTTGACATTGCGTGCTTATCTGGATGTACTTGTTGAAGTTCCAGTTCTATTAGGAATGCTAAAGGTAATATCTGCACGTTGGTCATAGTCATAATCTTGAAGTCCTTCTCGTTTGTTCTTGTAGCGCCCCGGATCCCCGTTACCTGGACATCCGTGACACCTTCCAGAATTTTTACCTTCAAATGCATCTCAACACAGTGATAACACGGAAATTTAGAAACTTTTTATTTGCCAAATAAGTCATTACATCATTGATTACAACTGATAACTTGTTCTTGGACAAGGAGTACAAATTACATCAATTCATTACAACTTATTGCAAGTATTTACAGACTCCACTTGTAAGTCTATCAGCTGTCTCCTGGAATGGTAATCGACCGATTACTTGCGGAACTTCGCTGAGCAGCCCATCGGCTCCCCCGGGACTTGCTCCTCAGCTTCAGGCTTCTGCTGCGCGACTCTGATATCTCTGCACCTGTTCGGAAGGTATAACCGATACCTAAAAATTGGGAAACGTCAGTACTTCGACTGATTCAAAGCTGGTGATAACAGCGATCCTCTAAAATTCAATCACAACCAATAATTTATGAAAAATGCTTTCACAACCCTTAGTCCAAACCCAGACTAAGCGACCTACGAGTTTCTACCCGAACCTCAAAATGGTCATAACTCTCTCGATACAACTTCGATTGGAGTGTATGAGCCCAACCCTGAAAAGGTACTATCCTAGGCTACAACTTCCTAGTTGATCACGCGCTTAGATTCAACCATCTAAGTCCTCGAATTAGCTTTTCAAGCTCCAACCTACGTGCTTCCTGTGCACGTGCTGCACCTTACTATTAACACAAAATCCTACTCGTTAATCAGAACGACACAAACTCAAATTCTGTAGAAGGGTGTGGGTGTCCTCAACAACTCTCTAGTTGGTCATGAGTCCAATTTATACCATTAAGTCACCCTAACACACTCATCTATCATCAATACACCAATTCATGCAATTGGTCTCTCCAATTCATAGCACTCAGCTCTACTCTAGTCCCCTGTCCAGTCTTGCAAAAATCATAATAATTCAACCGCTTACTGGAATTACTTCAAATTAGTTTTTTTGGAAAGGCCTAGGTGTCCACTACAAATCTCTGCTGGGTTATGATTCTCAAAATGTGCCTCTAACAGGTCTCAAATTCCCAATCTTTACAGAGTATCAAAACTGGCTGAAAACAGCACAGTGCTTAATCACAAAATCACAGTAAATTGCAAACTTGTCCAATTGACATAACATTTATGGTGGTGAAACTAGACATTATACCCAACATTATTCAAAAGACCTCATGTCAAGATTCCAATTATACAGTGAGTAATACCTATTTCAAGTTAGCACAGAAACCATTAGTTTTTCTAATTCAACATCAGATACTAGTTATAGAACGATTTTTCTCATGCCTCTAAACTCATCCAAATAGTTTACTGATTTCTGTACATAATAAACATGCATTCAGGAACATTGAGTAAATATTTCAGATCAATATCAAGCTTCAATAAATCATGAAAATTCCTACAATATCATCCATCCTGTTTTTCTTTTCCTGAGTCTACCTTACGACACAGATCCATCTCATGATTTTATTAGCATATCAAATGATTATAGAAAAATCTGAAATAAATCATGAATGATCCTAACCCATATATGAACAAATAATTTTAATTTTATGGTCTAATACATCATATTTTGCTCTCGGAAAAATCCACAAAATGGTACTCCGAACCAGTTTTTCCTAGTTCCATTCTGACTTCTACTTCTAACCTTTAGAAGAGCAATCCTATGCATTCTAGCACACATGCATGCAACCAAAATTAATTAAAAGACAAGAATTTCAAGTTTAGAGAAACTTTCCACCCTTGGTTGTAGTAGTAGAAGGAACTTCTTTAAGCTTCTTCTCTTGGAAATCTCTTTTTGATCCTTCTTCTTCACTTCCTTCTTCTTTCTCTCCTCCTTCTCTTGTAGTGTTCTCTTTCTGAAATTTCCAGAGCAGAAGGGAGGAAATGAATTGGGAAATGAAGGAGATGGGATGGTAGGCTGGATTTGACGCGGGGGGGGGGGGGGTAGGTTTAGGGTCTAGGTGGTTTTGTAGACCAAAACCATGGCTTAAGCCCATTGGTTTTGTGTTTGTTATGTTGGCTGCCCAACATAACCCTTAACGAGCTCCAACGTGTGTGAGACGCGTGTTTTAACGAGCGCACACAACCTATGTTCACTGTAGTACCATACCGTGTTATATCTGCATGTGCGTCGTGCCGAAAACTAACGGTTATACTAGTATAGGTCCGTCTCGTTCTCGTGCATCTTTTGAATGCAACTCTCCCAAGAACCGTCCTGTAACCCTAACCATCCACCACGATAGCAAAATCGACCCATAATACTACAATCAATTGCACACATACTGTCAATATACATACATACATATACAAGCATAATACAATCTGGGGTGTTACAGTTCTCAACAATCATATTGTGTAAAATAATACATGTCTTCATTATATAAGATAGATTGTCGGCATCCCAGAATCGTGCTGGACCTCTCACAATTGCAAATCGTGTCTGTAAGACTCTGAATCTGGCTTCAACATCCTTTCTTGCAGCTTCTTGCATTTGGGAAAAAAAAATTCTTTTGAGTATCAGGTGCCTAGTATGTTTTGACTATGGTAGCCAACGGGGGATAAATACCATCGGCTAAATAGTACCCCAAGTAGTAGTTTGTTGATAGTGAAATTTGCGGGAGGTGCACACCCATCACGAAGTTCATTAAATAATGTGGACCGAATGAGTACGTTAGATCATTATTGCAACCTGCAATTCTGAAAAATGAATGCTAGAACCAAAGGTCGTAAGGAACAACTGCTTTAAGAATAATGGTCGGCTTCCGGACGTGGTCGGTATACTAGTCGTGCCATGCTGCTGGGCAATTTTTCCAATCCCAATGCATGCAATCAACACTACCTAACATACCTGGAAAACCCCGAGATATATTTTCTTCAAGTCGTCTTTGAATATCAACGGCGGTTGGAGCCCGGAAATGTTGAGGTCCATACATGTTCATAATTGCAACACAGAAATGATGTAATGTTTTCAAAACAGTAGTATCTCCAATTCTTACGTACTCGTCAACTGAATTGAATGATGATCCGTAAGCCAAGCAACGTATCGCAGCAGTGATTTTTTGATGAGGAGATAAACCAAAATCCCTAGTTGCATCCTGTCACTGTTGAAAGAATTGATCGTAGCTAACAGTCGCTTCCAAAATCTGGTTGAATAAGACTCGTCACATAAGGAATCGACGTCGGAATAGGTTGTCTCCGTAAATTGGATTATCAGCAAAATAATCTTTCTGAAAACGTTTGTCCCCATCTTCTCTTTCACGACGTATATATCTCTGGCGGGTTATTTGTTGGTTTTGTTGAACTGCCATGTAGAAGATTTGTATGTTGTTGTGAAAACGTTTTCCAATCATTTCTTGCTGGTGGGTTTCATCGTCTGATGAAGTAGACGAAGAAGATGATGTAAACTGAGTCATAGTTGTAAATTAAAGAAGAAATTGGAGAAGATTGGGGAATGCTGGTATAGGAATGTAAATAGGAATGCTATTTATCGGAGATAATTGGATGAATATATAAGCAGGTCAAAATTAATAATGTATTCAACAATAGGCTTCTCCAAACATATATTGAGAAATGCACTTTCTCCAACAAGAAGATGAGTCGCAATAGTCAATTCATAGCTTTTGCTTTTGCTTTACCAAATAGTAGATCCTGTCTCCAAATATTGACTCCCCATGAAAAAAAATTGCTTTTGCATTATATATGTTAACCTATACGTAAGCTATTGTACCAATCAATCAAAATAACCCAGATCTTTGTTGGCCTATATAATTATTGCAATGGCTAAGACACAAAAATTTTGGTTTATGCTTTATATTCCATTGTGAAGCAACAGACCACACAAATGCCAATTAATGTCACAAAAAAAATAAAGCATGAGTAGATGTGAAGATATACATAAAGTGTGAATGACATATATACTCATCATATCATTCAACTTATTCAGTTTTGTTGCAAACGACTAAATTAAACAAAGTGATTGAGTGATTGAAGACTAATAGTTGCACCAATATAGAATACACGTTCATTAAACATCAAGCACAACTGATAGTCTTCGTTACAAACTATGTGTATGGCACATATTTGGTGTCGAATTAAGAGGAGAAGATGAAGGTCGTTCCATAGAAACACTTCTCCTGCCAGTAACTACTTGAGCAGAAATATATTCTTTCAAAACTGTCTCTTTCATTATGAATCGCCTTATGATCATCATTATAAGTCAATTCTTGGTAACGTTGGTATAAGCCCTCCTACAATTTTGGTTGCTAAATTGTAAATAATGCAAAATATTTGTATATTCTAAATGAAATTGAAATATCGAAGAAAAATGTTAAGAGGTATGCTCATAAATGACATTATACTGGGGGAGCCAAATTGCGAGATCACTCTTCGCTAATCCTCATAACTGTACCACCTGGAAAAAGTGGAACCTCAACTACACATTCGAGATGTATTGTAGGATCGTGTCTGGTAGTTTGTGTTGTATACTCTGCTGGTGCAAAAAAAGGGGGAGGCGGAAAGGGCAATTGAGTATTTGGATCACTAATGCTAGCTAGACCTATGAAATCGACATTTGTACCATGCAACAGAGTTGGTATCATAGCACCTATTGATATCTTTGCCCAATACTTATCGTATTTGCTTTGTGGTACCGGTCGGACCAATACTGATGCGTCAATAGGCGGGCAATAATCTTGGGGTGATATTCGAGGCACGAATAATGGTGGGTCAACTGGGATAGTAATGATCCCGTAATTTGGCAATAAAAACGATCACCAAGATACCATACACCCTATATCGCACGAAATTTATTTTGAAGAACACATACAAATGTTTCAGGGTGATGCATTCAATAATAAATTAAGATAACTCTTAAATGTTCGAAATACGTCAAATAATACTTGTGAGCAGTACTGAAAGATAACTCAGTGACGAGACAGTATGTTCGCAAGCTGAATTTCACGCCTGGACTCATGGGACGATCTCGCATAAGGTTGCCAAATAATAGATGCAGAGGAACACATCTCTAATTGATGTCTGGCGATGGAAATGTTTTACCTAATTTGGTCTGATATATTAGTATCCAATTGATCTTTGTTCCAACATTTTATTTTGGGCCATTTATCGGCGGCCACTAAAACATCTGCTACTGTAGCGCCACAATTTCCAACACTGGAAAACCGTGACACGAGCCAAGACCTTTTCTTCAATTAGTCACAATACACAGAAAAACAGAAGAATTTAAAACTTTTTATTCAATACACAATGTGTTACAAGTCTGAATATTGTACAACTGTAATACCTTACAATAGAGTTACAATATTACCTTTACATTTCTAAGTATAACAACCTTCAACATCTTACATCAGAGTACTTCTCAACTAATACATAATCAATACATATACTGCAGTGGAACTAAACATAATACTGACTCCTTGCTTTCCTTGCCTTGAGTCCTCCTGAATTTCGCCTTTGTACTTCGGCGATCCAGTACCTATGGAAGTGGGGACGTCAGTATTCACTGACGCTTAAAGACTGATCATATAGCAGCGAATCTTCCAAACAATATACAAAATATAGCAATGGTGTTGGTGTAGTTTAAGTGTTCGTGAGTGCTAAGACCATACTCTAATGCAGTATTTAAAATAGAACTAGGACACTTCCTATTCTAATGTCAGCAAGTTCCAAAAGCAACATGCAGCCCATACTACATGCGACTCCATCTCAAGCCGTTTCTCCATATATAGGGATTGAACCCGCGTTTAAGAATTCTAATTGTACACAACCTGTTCCCGACACCTACACGTGGCTAATGAGGTTGCAGATGTGGTCATGTGCCACCGTTGCATTTCGCCAGTGGTGTCTATGTTCGCCACTGCGACCCGGCCAACCGGACCTCTCTCCAAATAGACGAACCCAACATATCGGGCGTCATTCCAAAATCAACTATAGGGTTTCGCAAGCGCAGGGTAGCACGAAGCCTACCCTGTGGCACCCTCTGGGGTCTAGCAAGCACAGGACTGCACAATGCATCCTACGGCACCCCCAGCCACGGTACCTCAGGAATTAACAGAGCGAGATATGCAACCCGTGTCCTCAACTTGTGAGACAGGCACCGTGTGTATCCCTTTGACGGGAAGGTACAACCCAATACACCACCTATGATCTGCCTCAAGGGACGAGTTAGTGTAAGGGGCCCCCTACCACTGACTCCTCTCACCCGGCAAAAGGTTTTAAGTAAACTGATCCTTGTAAGTCACTATCCTAGTGATGTCCTTGACTCGAACAATCCTAGGGATGACGATATTATAATACAACTTGCTAGGCCTTAAATTAGGCTTCGCAAGACAACTCTACTAGGCTGCTCAACCTAGACTTACCAGAATCCCTCAGGATCCGGTCCGTGGCTCATCGATCCAAGACTTTGGCCGTGCGAATATACACGCATGCCGCTACCCTAGACTTGGATTCTGTCTATACTCCCGGTCCTTGATTAACCTACCCTGGTTAAGATTCGACGGTACACAAGAAGTGACTCCTCCACAGTTCCTTAGGGTAAGAAAACATGTCTTGATGGTCGATAGCCCTTAGGGTGGTAATATCACCCGAAACGAGCACAACGAACCGTGTACTAGCCAACAAGCTATACACGAGTAACAACCACATACGAGCCAATAAGTTGCGTATGAAACAATAACTGCCTACGAGCCAGGCGGGCCTCGTAGGAGATAACCACGTACATACCAGCCAAATAAGCCGCGTATGAGACCAACAGCTACGCACGGGCCGGTCGGACCGCGTACGAGACAACAACCTACATACGAGCCAACTAAGCTACGTATGAGATCCATAGCTACATATGGGCTAGCCGAGCCACGTACGAGCACAACCATGTGCAAACAGCCATACAGGTAATCAATCTTAGAAGCAACCAAACGTGCTTACTAACAAACTTAATCTTCCATTGTTAGAAGCAACAGAAGAATCTACTAGTAGTCTATGATCAGTATTCTACTAAGGAAGGATCCGAAGGCGACCTAACGGCCTTTATCAGACCAACTATCATTAGTGGTCTTCCTAATCCTTATTACTTCAACCTATAGCGCCTTAAGTACGACGCACAATTGCAAGCATCTTCCTACGACGATCTAATCTTATAACACAACCACCATGATGCTCCTATGTATGAATGTGATTAATGCTTGTGCTTTCATCGAGCTTTAAGCATAAAACTCACTATGACCTAGACATAAAGTCCACTATAGTCAAGCGTAGGTTACAAATTGATCATGGAAGCTTACTACTTATCATCACTAATCACCACAACCCAACTAGTATGAACAAGCAACATTCCAAGGCATAGTAGGTAATTCTAACACTACTCCTACAATATTTTAAGCAAGTATTTGAACTTTAGCATGGTGTAGAACACAACATAAAGTCACTACAACTAACCATGGGTAGTTCCTTTACTCTAAGCATGAATATCATAGTATGGATGTCATTAACTTAACATGATCAATAATTTGCATGGTACCTACTTACTTAGCATGAATCATGATCATTTACTAACATAGCATGAACAAACACTTATCTAAGCATGGGTACCATATAAACATGAGTATTCATATAACCTAGCATGGTATACAACTTACTCACAATCTAAACTAGCATGTCATACAACTTTCTTATAATTAAGCTAGCATGGCATACAACTTACTTGTAGTTAAGCTAGCATGGCATATCTATAATTAAACTAACATGGTATATCACATACCTACAATTAAACTAGCATGGTATATCACTTACATACAATTAAGCTAACATGGTATATCACATGCCTACAATTAAACTAGCATGGTATGCAACTTTTCTACTATCATCCAAGCATGAATCTTTATTAAGCATAAATAACTACTAAATATGAATGTTTTACTAAACATGGGTAACTACTAGTATGAACATTCAACATTCCTACGTATATATGTATATATACTTCTAACATGGTAAGTAATTTTATCATAGATCCTACAACATTCTAGGCACAATTAATCTAAACATGGAAGGAAACTCTTAGATTGCTTCCTACAACATTTTAAGCATAAATGAGTGAATCTAAACATGGTAAGAAACTCTTAGATTGCATCCTACAATATTCTAAGCATAAGTAGATTAATCTAAGCATGGTAGGAATTTTAGAATTAATCCTACAACATCCTAAGCATAAATAGGCTAATCTAAACATGGTAGGAACTTTAGAATTTGTCCTACATTATTCTAACATGAAATAGCATTATAGGATATTTTTAGAAAAAGTCCTACAACATTCTAAACATAAAGCATGATAGGATAATTTCATAAAACATCCTACAACATTCTAAACATAAAGCATGGTAGGATATTTTTAGAAACAATCCTACAACATTCTAAACATAAAGCATGGTAGGATATTTTTAGAAACAATCCTACAATATTCTAAACATAAAACATGGTAGGATATATTTAGAAATCATCCTACAATATTTCAAGTATAAAAGCATGATAGGATATTTTTAGAAACAATCCTACAACATTCTAAACATAAAGCATGATTGGATATTTTTAGAAATAATTCTACAACTAATTAAGCATGAAAACATGGTAGGATATTTTTAGAAAAAGTCCTACAACATTCTAACATGAAATAGCATGATAGGATATTTTTAGAAAACATCTACAACTAATTAAGCATAAAAACATGGTAGGATATTTTTATTAGGCATCCTACAACATTTGAAGCATGGGTATTGCCTCTAAACATTTTTAGGAGTGATCCTACAACATTTGAAGCATGAATATTGCTTCTAAATATTTTTAGAAGTGATCCTACAACATTTGAAGCATGAATATTGCTTCTAAATATTTTTAGAAGTGATCCTACAACATTTTACGACTACTACTCCTCCTATTTTAATCAAAGCATAACACACAATTATCTACTACTACTACTACTACTACTTCATTCTTATCAAGAACCCAACATACAACTTACTACTACTACTACTTTGTGGACATAAAACATCTATAATTACTTACTACATATTACTACTTTATTCTCATCAAAATCACAACATACAACTTACTACTACTACTACTACCTTATTAATCAACATACTATTACTACTTTATTAAATTAACATGCTACTACTACCTCATTTAATCACATACTACTACCTTATATTTTAGCATGCTACTACTTAGTTGCTTACTAGTCTTTATTATTACTAGTGATAAAGAAAGATCATTTTTTATTTCATTTTACTCTACAACTAGTAAATATGAAAGAAACGATCTCTTTTTATTATTTCTACAACTAGTGATTAAAAGAAAGGATCCTTTTTAATATTTCTTCAACTAGTGATTAATAAAAAGAAAATATCTTTTTAATCTACAACTAGTGTTTAGTAAAAAGGAAGATCTTTTTAATTCTACAACTAGTGATTAATAAAAAGAGAAGATCTTTTTAATCTACAACTAGTGTTTAGTAAAAAGAGAGATCTTTTTAATTTTCTACAACTAGTGGTTAACAAAAGATCTTTTTATTACAATAAACATACACTTATTATTATTAGTCCAATGTTTAATCAAAGTCCTACAACCCACAATGGTTGTAAAATGTGTTCATATGCTTATGTGTAGTTCTCATCCAAGTCCTACAACCTTTAGTGGTTGTATGTTCAAGATTATATGACATATGTGAATTTTTAGTCCAAATCATACAAAACAACAACTACAATACAAAAGATGTGATCTTTATATGTTCGTAGTCACTATTATTACTTTCTTTTCTTTTATTTACCATAACATACAACATACTCATTTATAAGAACAACCCAAAAAAACAAAACAAAACAAGAAGGTAGGAGAAGAAGTCAAACAACAAAACAAACAAACAAACAAACAAACAATCAAAAGAAGTGTGAAGAAACCCCCACCTTAGTATCTATTGGAAGGACTTGCTTGCTAATCCTTCTCTTCCCCTAGCTTCTTAGAAAATTTCTATCAACCTACAAAACAAAACTCTCAAGTTAATTCTTTGGTTCTCTCTTTCTTTTCCTTTCTTTATTTCTTTCTTTCTTTTTGTTTTCTAAAATGAGAGAAGGAGGAGAATGAGGGGGTGTTTATAGGAGAGACTAAGAGGTGGTAAGTGCACCACATTGGCACAAAATAACCCCAAGGGGGGTGGCCAGCCATGCTCCTAGGGGGGGAGGGGTATGGTGTAGGCTTGGTGAGGTTGAGTGATAAGGCTTCTAGAACGGTTTTTAGCTCTTCTCATGCATACAATCCTTCTTTTAAACCTCTTAATCAACCCTAACCCTCTAATCAAACCTTAATCTTCTAATTAAGTTGCCATGACAAGGGTAAGTATATTGACCAAAAGTATATACTACATACTTGTATGATGTACTAAGTACCATACAATTTTATGTATGTGTACATGTATGTGTATACAAAAATTTTCTTATAAAATCCTCATAAAATTCCCATAAAATAATTTAACTTTGAAAATAATAATAAAATAAATTTTATTATTAATTCGGAGGGTTGCGCTATCAATTTGATGCGCTTCAGATGCACACCGACCGATAGATGCGCGTGGACACTGTTTGTGGGCAACCCGGCAAAAAATCACCAAAATGTTCTGATTTTGGGATTAAAATGAAATAATAATAAAATAATAATAAAATAGTAATTTCTATGAGTTAATATCCGTCCGGGATATTACATTACTCCCTCCTTAGAATAGTTCTGTCCTCAGAACTACTTTAAGTTAGGAGAATGAATCGACAAATACGAAATAACATAGTCGGAGAACAAGAGATGAACCGAAATTTTTCTTTGAACATCCATCCAAGGGTTACACTTATATACATAAACCTACTGGTTTACAAAATATCGTCTCCTCCTAAGTAATGACTTTCCTACCTATATATTACAGGAGTAGGAGTCAAGATCCCAAAATAATAAAACGGTCTACCTAAACCTACTAGTTACAAGTGTCACACTTTTTTTTTCTAAGTGACATCCTCCCTATCTATATATCACACATGTAGGGGCCAAAAATCACAAAATAACAAAACAACTCCTAAGTACCCGACTGCCTAGTCGATACTGCTGGCTCCCTCAGGTGGGTCCTGCCCGGTCATCAGGGCCAGCAGCTGTGCAATCTGTACCTGAAGGTCTGCACACCGGCGCTCCAGGCGCTCAAACTGTGCCCTGTAGGCACGGTTCTGGATCACCATTCGGCGTTGCGCCCTGGCGTTGGCACTCCTCAGCCTTTCCACCTCCCTTGCATGGTGATAGTTGATGAACTCGCAGGGAGTCCATCTTGGTCTCTAGGTGGACGTGCGACTAAGTCAGCGTGGAGATGTCTTCGAAGACCTGCTGAAAGGCCTCCTCGACGGGGGTAAGCTAGGGGAGGTGGCGGTACTGGGGCCTGACCTCCAAAAGCAAAAGCCCCTGCTGTGGCAGCTGCTGGGTCTCCGTGGGCCAGTCCGGCCTCCACCGGTGGCTGAGCCTCCTCTAAGATAGGCTCGGTGTCCGAGTCTATCTCTATCACCTCTCCCTGTCCCCACCCACTCCCCGTGGGAACTGATCTGTCCGTCATCCTGCAAGGAGTGGATACAGAAATTAGCATCGGTATAGAAATATTATAAAACATAAGTTGAAAGAACAACAATATTAGTTATAATTATCTACAACTAGCTAAAACCCAATCTCCTAAAGGCATCTAAGTTTAAATTTTCCTACTGTGTTCGACTGTAAATTGAAGCTAGCTCTGATACCACTCTGTAGCGCCCCGATTTCCAACACTGGAAAACCGTGACACGAGCCAAGACCTTTTCTTCAATTAGTCACAATACACAGAAAAAC
Organism: Hemerocallis citrina; assembly: GCA_017893485.1. Taxonomy (NCBI): domain Eukaryota; kingdom Viridiplantae; phylum Streptophyta; class Magnoliopsida; order Asparagales; family Asphodelaceae; genus Hemerocallis; species Hemerocallis citrina. The sequence goes on from CM030358.1 coordinate 312,789,682, forward strand.
AGAAGAATTTAAAACTTTTTATTCAATACACAATGTGTTACAAGTCTGAATATTGTACAACTGTAATACCTTACAATAGAGTTACAATATTACCTTTACATTTCTAAGTATAACAACCTTCAACATCTTACATCAGAGTACTTCTCAAATAATACATAATCAATACATATACTGCAGCGGAACTAAACATAATACTGACTCCTTGCTTTCCTTGCCTTGAGTCCTCCTGAATTTCACCTTTGTACTTCGGCGATCCAGTACCTATGGAAGTGGGGACGTCAGTATTCACTGACGCTTAAAGGCTGATCATATAGCAGCGAATCTTCCAAACAATATACAAAATATAGCAATGGTGTTGGTGTAGTTTAAGTGTTCGTGAGTGCTAAGACCAGACTCTAATGCGGTATTTAAAATAGAACTATGACACTTCCTATTCTAATGTCAGCAAGTTTCCGAAAGCAACATGCAGCCCATACTACATGCGACTCCATCTCAAGTCGTTTCTCCATATATAGGGATTGAACCCGCGTTTAAGAATTCTAATTGTACACAACCTGTTCCCGACACCTACACGTGGCTAATGAGGTTGCAGATGTGGTCATGTGCCACCGTTGCATTTCGCCAGTGGTGTCTATGTTCGCCACTGCGACCCGGCCAACCGGACATCTCTCCAAATAGACGAACCCAACATATCGGGCGTCATTCCAAAATCAACTATAGGGTTTCGCAAGCGCAGGGTAGCACGAAGCCTACCCTGTGGCACCCTCTGGGGTCTAGCAAGCACAGGACTGCACAATGCATCCTACGGCACCCCCAGCCACGGTACCTCAGGAATTAACAGAGCGAGATACGCAACCCGTGTCCTCAACTTGTGAGACGGCACCGTGCGTATCCCTTTGATGGGAAGGTACAACCCAATACACCACCTATGATCTGCCTCAAGGGATGAGTTAGTGTAAGGGGCCCCCTACCACTGACTCCTCTCACCCGGCAAAAGGTTTTAAGTAAACTGATCCTTGTAAGTCACTATCCTAGGGATGACGATATTATAACACAACTTGCTAGGCCTTAAATTAGGCCTCGCAAGACAACTCTACTAGGCTGCTCAACCTAGACTTACCAGAATCCCTCAGGATCCGGTCCGTGGCACATCGATTCAAGACTTTGGCCGTGAGAATATACACGCATGCCGCTACCCTAGACTTGGATTCTGTCTATACTCCGGTCCTCGATTAACCTACCCTGGTTAAGATTCGACGGTACACAAGGAGTGACTCCTCCATAGTTCCTTAGGGTAAGAAAACATGTCTTGATGGTCGATAGCCCTTAGGGTGGTAATATCACACTAAACGAGCACAACGAACCGTGTACTAGCCAACAAGCTATACACGAGTAACAACCACATACGAGCCAATAAGCTGCGTATGAAACAATAACTGCCTACGAGCCAGGCGGGCCTCGTAGGAGATAACCACGTACATACCAGCCAAATAAGCCGCGTATGAGACCGACAGCTACGCACGGGGCGGTCGGGCCGCGTACAAGACAACAACCTACATACGAGCCAACTAAGCTACGTATGAGACTCACAGCTACATATGGGCTAGTCGAGCTACGTACGAGCACAACCATGTGCAAACAGCCATACAGGTAATCAATCTTAGAAGCAACCAAACGTGCTTACTAACAAACTTAATCTTCCATTGTTAGAAGCAACAGAAGAATCTACTAGTAGTCTATGATCGGTATTCTACTAAGGAAGGGTTCGAAGGCGACCTAACGATCTTTATCGGACCAACTATCATTAGTGGTCTTCCTAATCCTTATTACTTCAACCTATAGCGCCTTAAGTACGACGCACAATTGCAAGCATCTTCCTACGACGATCTAATCTTATAACACAACCACCATGATGCTCCTATGTATGAATGTGATTAATGCTTGTGCTTTCATCGAGCTTTAAGCATAAAAATCACTATGGCCTAGACATAAAGTCCACTATAGTCAAGCGTAGGTTACAAATTGATCATGGAAGCTTACTACTTATCATCACTAATCACCACAACCCAACTAGTATGAACAAGCAACATTCCAAGGCATAGTAGGTAGTTCTAACACTACTCCTACAATATTTTAAGCAAGTATTTGAACTTTAGCATGGTATAGAACACAACATAAAGTCACTACAACTAACCATGGGTAGTTCCTTTACTCTAAGCATGAATATCATAGTATGGATGTCATTAACTTAACATGATCAATAATTTGCATGGTACCTACTTACTTAGCATGAATCATGATCATTTACTAACATAGCATGAACAAACACTTATCTAAGCATGGGTACCATATAAACATGAGTATTCATATAACCTAGCATGGTATACAACTTACTCACAATCTAAACTAGCATGTCATACAACTTTCTTATAATTAAGCTAGCATGGCATACAACTTACTTGTAGTTAAGCTAGCATGGCATATCTATAATTAAACTAACATGGTATATCACATACCTACAATTAAACTAGCATGGTATATCACTTACTTACAATTAAGCTAACATGGTATATCACATGCCTACAATTAAACTAGCATGGTATGCAACTTTTCTACTATCATCCAAGCATGAATCTTTATTAAGCATAAATAACTACTAAACATGAATGTTTTACTAAACATGGGTAACTACTAGTATGAACATTCAACATTCCTACGTATATATGTATATATACTTCTAACATGGTAAGTAATTTTATCATAGATCCTACAACATTCTAGGCACAATTAATCTAAACATGGTAGGAAACTCTTAGATTGCTTCCTACAACATTTTAAGCATAAATGAGTGAATCTAAACATGGTAGGAAACTCTTAGATTGCATCCTACAATATTCTAAGCATAAGTAGATTAATCTAAGCATGGTAGGAATTTTAGAATTAATCCTACAACATCCTAAGCATAAATAGGCTAATCTAAACATGGTAGGAACTTTAGAATTTGTCCTACATTATTCTAACATGAAATAGCATTATAGGATATTTTTAGAAAAAGTCCTACAACATTCTCAACATAAAGCATGATAGGATAATTTCATAAAACATCCTACAACATTCTAAACATAAAGCATGGTAGGATATTTTTAGAAACAATCCTACAACATTCTAAACATAAAGCATGGTAGGATATTTTTAGAAACAATCCTACAATATTCTAAACATAAAGCATGGTAGGATATCTTTAGAAATCATCCTACAACATTTCAAGTATAAAAGCATGATAGGATATTTTTAGAAACAATCCTACAACATTCTAAACATAAAGTATGATTGGATATTTTTAGAAATAATTCTACAACTAATTAAGCATGAAAACATGGTAGGATATTTTTAGAAAAAGTCCTACAACATTCTAACATGAAATAGCATGATAGGATATTTTTAGAAAACATCCTACAACTAATTAAGCATAAAAACAATGTAGGATATTTTTATTAGGCATCCTACAACATTTGAAGCATGGGTATTGCCTCTAAACATTTTTAGGAGTGATCCTACAACATTTGAAGCATGAATATTGCTTCTAAATATTTTTAGAAGTGATCCTACAACATTTGAAGCATGAATATTGCTTCTAAATATTTTTAGAAGTGATCCTACAACATTTTACGACTACTACTCCTCCTATTTTAATCAAAGCATAACACACAATTATCTACTACTACTACTACTTCATTCTTATCAAGAACCCAACATACAACTTACTACTACTACTACTTTGTGGACATAAAACATCTATAATTACTTACTACATATTACTACTTTATTCTCATCAAAATCACAACATACAACTTACTACTACTACTACTACCTTATTAATCAACATACTATTACTACTTTATTAAATTAACATGCTACTACTACCTCATTTAATCACATACTACTACATTATAATTTATCATGCTACTACTTAGTTGCTTACTAGTCTTTATTATTACTAATGATAAAGAAAGATCATTTTTTATTTCATTTTACTCTACAACTAGTAAATATGAAAGAAAAGATCTCTTTTTATTATTTCTACAACTAGTGATTAAAAGAAAGGATTATTTTAATATTTCTTCAACTAGTGATTAATAAAAAGAAAATATCTTTTTAATCTACAACTAGTGTTTAGTAAAAAGGAAGATCTTTTTAATTCTACAACTAGTGATTAATAAAAAGAGAAGATCTTTTTAATCTACAACTAGTGTTTAGTAAAAAGAGAGATCTTTTTAATTTTCTACAACTAGTGGTTAACAAAAGATCTTTTTATTACAATAAACATACACTTATTATTATTAGTCCAATGTTTAATCAAAGTCCTACAACCCACAATGGTTGTAAAATGTGTTCATATGCTTATGTGTAGTTCTCATCCAAGTCCTACAACCTTTAGTGGTTGTATGTTCAAGATTATATGACATATGTGAATTTTTAGTCCAAATCATACAAAACAACAACTACAATACAAAAGATGTGATCTTTATATGTTAGTAGTCACTATTATTACTTTCTTTTCTTTTATTTACCATAACATACAACATACTCATTTATAAGAACAACCCAAAAAAACAAAACAAAACTATAAGGTAGGAGAAGAAGTCAAACAACAAACAAACAAACAAACAAACAAACAATCAAAAGAAGTGTGAAGAAACCCCCACCTTAGTATCTATTGGAATGACTTGCTTGCTAATCCTTCTCCTTCCCCTAGCTTTTTAGAAAACTTCTATCAACCTACAAAACAAAACTCTCAAGTTAATTCTTTGATTCTCTCTTTCTTTTCCTTTCTTTCTTTCTTTCTGTCTTTTTGTTTTTTAAAATGAGAGAAGGAGGAGAATGAGGGGGTGTTTATAGGAGAGAATAAGAGGTGGTAAGTGCACCACATTGGCACAAAATAACCCCAAGGGGTGTGGCCGGCCATGCTCCTAGGGGGGGGAGGGGTATGGTGTAGGCTTGGTGAGGTGGAGTGATAAGGCTTCTAGAAGGGTTTTTAGCTCTTCTCATGCATACAATCCTTCTTTTAAACCTCTTAATCAACCCTAACGCTCTAATCAAACCTTAATCTTCTAATTAAGTTGCCATGACAAGGGTAAGTATATTGACCAAAAGTATATACTACATACTTGTATGATGTACTAAGTACCATACAATTTTATGTATGTGTACATGTATGTGTATACAAAAATTTTCTTATAAAATCCTCATAAAATTTCCATAAAATAATTTAACTTTGAAAATAATAATAAAATAAATTTTATTATTAATTCGGAGGGTTGCGCTATCAATTTGATGCGCTTCGGATGCACACCGACCGATAGATGCGCGTGGACACTGTTTGTGGGCAACCCGGCGAAAAATCACAAAAATGTTCTGATTTTGGGATTAAAATGAAATAATAATAAAATAATAATAAAATAGTAATTTCTATGAGTTCGTCCGGGATATTATAGCTACATCTTCCGTTTTTGTAGTTATTGGTACACATATATTTGTATGTTCATAAGCCCAATACTGAAGATCAAAGAGTTATATTGGTTTAATAAATTATAACAAATTGTATCTATTAGTTTAATAAAATGCTTATAAACAACTAATGTTCCCTCTAGTACTTGTGATGGGCCGTTAAAACACTTTTACTTTAACTCTACTGCAAGAATCTAGAGACATATATAGTAGTGACATTGCTTGACCACCCCCAATCGTATGTACCCATTTTATAAAGATTTTCTAGTGCTGCAAGTCAACCTGATCTGATAACGCAAGCAGCATTGGAAAAAATAACCCACAAAGAAAGAACATAAAGAATGCTCTTGCAAAAATCAACACAATATTATCATCAACTTGAGCTGCCTCGATCACATTCCTATGAAAATACTTCTTCAGGAAGGAGCTGCGTATTTATAAAGATTTCCATTCAGTTTCAGCAATCTTAGGAAAAAAACGAGTTTGTACAATTTCAAAGTGATAATCCTAGTCATTACACCGGATCCGATAGATAACCCTATTAGCCTTGTCCAATCTAACTGGGTGAATCCCAACTCACCACAGATAAGTGAAAAGTGTGTGTAGTATCCCACCATCTCTGCAAGCCTCATAGACAATTTCTCCGTAATTATTGTGAAAAAAACACTGCCACCCAATTTGATCGATTAAATGCTTCACTACTGCAACACGAGAACGTGATTTGTATGCTTTGATTGGACCATTCAAATTTCCCCTAAATTTACAAAATCTACCTGCAAACTGATCAGTAATAAGCTGATACAGATGCAGACGGTCATCAACTACTGATTTCCACAAACTTGGATCGGCAAAATCACGAGATTCCGACATCGGTTCGGCCTCCGTACTTGCACTGTCATGATCAAATCCGCCTCGAATAGTGGATTTTATTCTGCCGATATAACTTCGGATTGACATATTTTTTGTTAGAGGAATGAATATGCAAAAATAGTAGAGTGATGACTTAGAAACTTTTAATCAGAAGATGGATGAGATGTGTTTTAGAGATAGACATGCATTTAAATAGGTTTAGATGAGGGGGATTTAACCTCAACTTTTTGGAATAAAAAACACAAGATGGAAGAAAGATACTCCGTTTGGTTGGAATTATTTTTCCATTTTCATCATGACAAATAAAAAATAAAAAGTAAATAGTAACCCTCCTCAATCGTTTCTATATCCTAAATGCTAAAAACAGAATATTTAGGGCATCTCCAACCCCACTCCAAAATGGCGCTGAAGTGGGGTTTGGAGTTGGGTTTGGTCTCCAACCTAGCACCATTTTAGGCACCATGTTGGCGAGGAAGGTGTAGCGCCCCGAATTTCCAAGATGATATCTCAGAAATACGTGGCACAACTCCCAGCATTAACTTCAAATCTAATATTAAACACAGCCAAATACCAATAAAAAAATTACAACTTTCATTACATTAATCTTTACATAACACAGCGGAATACAATACCTTGAATTACAAATTTCTTTCTTTACAACGATTTCTTTTTACAACAATACATAGCCTATTACACCACCTTAACTTAAGCATCCAAAATCCAACCTATAAGTAATCACCTATAAAACATGAGGATAGAGATAACCCTAACCCCCAAAACTAAAGGGGTCAGCCATAACGGTGTGAGTGACATAAAAACAAACGACATAGATAGAACATGGAAACATAAATAACATGTAATAAGTAAGAACAAAATAAGGTAAGATATATCAAAAAGACATGAAATCATCAAGTGGAACTAGACTAAGTGTCAAGTGTAGAAAACCAGGAAAAACACATGCTTAAACCAAATCAAGAAAACACAATTCTATATGCTGACTCTCTAATGCGTACTTGTCGGATTCTATGCATCCCACTCTACATAGGTCCGGTGCAAGCCCTTAACGTCTCCACATTGTAGGGTTTAATCACCCATTATGCAACTAATCCTAACACGATGACTACTACGAGATAAAGATAAACTGTGAGTATTAGCCCATGCCCCGATAATTCCGGAGGTCAATCTCTATCCACAGATAATTCCGGCGCCTATTTCACTCACACCTGGGAGTCTTCGAGAATACCCCACACCGCAAGCGATGGCACCTCATCACACGAATACCACATGTGCGTCGCCTCGGCCCCGATAATTCTGGAGATCAATCCCACATCACAAGTAATTCCGGAGACTATTTCACTCACACCTGGATAATTCCGGGGATTATCTCACACCGCAACCCATAATGAGGTCCATAACTCATGTTCTCATTCATCATATCACCACTAGTACCTATCCTTATCTTTTTAAGTCAATTAATTAATTCCTTTACCAACCTCCTAGAGTTGGTGTACCCTACCGGACTTAACTTAACAACTGAATAACAATATGCCTCAACACAACTATCTCAAATGACGGTATACTAGGGTCCCACATACCCTCTAGAGACTCAACTCGAATATCCAAATCAAACTTCCAAAGTTAATTATTAAATAAAACCACTTGAAAACATATGTTCAGCAGAAGATAAGGTATAAGGTAGTAAGTTATAGATCAAAATGTTTAAAGAATCAATCGTATAAACATCGAACTATATCCAGATACCTCAGTAACAGTCGACTATAAACGGGAGTCAGTCGACTGTCCAGAGTGAAAATCCAAGACTTCAAGAAAATAAATCTAAGTTATAGCAGTCGACTGTAAAAGCCATAGGTCGACTGTCCAGAACGACAACTCCAGAACTTAACGTAAAATAATTCTAAGTACTATCAGTCGATTTTAAAAGGTCATCGGTCGACTGTCCAGAATAAAAATCCAGATCTTCGGAAAATATCAAAACAGAGCAGACTGAGTCGACTGTAAAAATGGGTCAGTTGACTGTTCCGCATGATATTTTAAAACTTCAAGAAAAATACAGTAGCCCGGTAGTGACGGTCGACAGTATAAATTAACCGGTCGACTGTCGACCTGCAGACTGCAGTTTTTAGTTGTGCACATTTCAACCGATACGGAGTTTTACATTATAAAAATGAATTCTGTGAAAAACATATTTCTGATATGATCAAATATGACTTGTAGGATATAAAAAAGTCCATAAAACAATCAAAACAATTTTGAATTAATGAATATAGCAAATTGTTGATTTTCTTTAATAACAATGAATTACGAAATTCATGTAAATCGTTTGTGCATGTTCGTGCACTAAAGAAAATTCCACAAGACCTTCGATTAGAAATAGCAACATATTCAGAATTTAAATCTTAATATTCAAGGAATCCAATTTGAGTAAAACCTTGCACAAATCCCAAAAATCCCCAATTTAGTTGTATTGAATCAAATATCATTCAATTTCCCCCAAATCTATTTCTCAAGACAAGAACTCATAATTCATTACTCCTTCTCAAAAACTTCTCAAACCCCATCATCATTATTAACTCATGGACATACAAGTTTAATATTATCATAATCAAGTTGTGTTCACCAAACTAAAAATAATATGGATCTCAAACCATACACATGCAAATCCATTCGTGGATAACTATGGTTCACGAAAGATCAATTTTCAATTCAACAATCCATCCAATTCGTCATGTACATATTCATACTCAACCCTAGCATGTTTTCTAAAAGATGAATCACCATATCCAACATTCAAAGAACAAAACAAAACAAATATATCACTCACCTTGTTGGGGAATTGAACGAAGATGAAAAAAGATAATAAGAAAAGCTCCTCCTAACAAGAAATTCAAGATCTTTCTTTAAAACTCAAAAATAATAAGAAATAATAAATCTTCTGTATTGTGCAGCGAATGAATGCTGCACAAACCTTATATAGTCCGGGATTTAAGATTCTAGAGTTTTAGAAAATATTTGCAAAACACCCCTTTTTAAAATGTCCATTTTCATAATTATGCCCTTTTATTGGAAATTGGTAAAAACTAGTTTTAATAAAGTTCAAAAATTGAAAAGATCCCCTCCAGCATCATCCGGCTTGGTAGGAAAACCCATAAAACAAAATTTGCATTTTCATCCCCTCAAATAGCGATTTTGCAAAAAGATCCTATTTTACCAAAACTTGTGAAATAAGTCAAGTGTGTAGGAACTAGAGGTAAAATCTTTACTCCTGAATTAACTAGGGATTATATTTAGCCCAAAAATCCAAAAATCTGGAGTTTTTACCCCATTTGGTAATTTTGCACAAAAGTCCTTCTTTTTGTAATAATTCCACATAAGTCCTATAGCTTCCAGAAAAATCTAGAAAAATACCAAATAATCTCAAATAATAAATAATGAATTTTCCAAAAATAATTTTTTGTTTTGAACTTCCCAAGTCAACATTTGCACGTGTAAAAAGGATCATTTTTTAGATAGATAGTTATTAAATCACAACAAAAATCGTTTTAATTCACTTTCTAATCTCAAAACAATATTTTAAAAATACGGGGTACTACATCACTCCCTCCTTAGAAGAGTTTTGTCCTGAGAACTATTACTAATGAGGTCCAAACAACGATAAACAAAGGAAAGTTAATCTCCTTAATGAAACCATAATTCAAAACATTCATTTAGGAGAATATAATCAAATAAAAGAAATACAACTCAATCTAATAGTACAATCATCCAAAGAAAATACAATCACATAAATAAGTTACAATCATACAAAAAGCTCAGGAAAATCCTTCTGCATGCGATCCTTTGGCTCCTAAGTAGCTTCCTCGAACTGCTGATTCGTCCACAGCACCTTGACCAAAGGTATCACCTTGCTCCTAAGAACTTTCTCCATACAGTCAACGATCTCCACAGGCTGTTCCTTATAACTCAAGTTCACCTGTAGGCTTTCAGGAACCTCTATCAACTGATGACTCTGATCTGGCACATACTTCCTCAATAACGACACATGGAACACATCATGCACCTGTGCCAACTCCTCTGGAAGCTCCAATCTGTATGTTGTCTTGCCAATCTGCTCCATGATTCTATATGGCTCAATATACCTTGGCGCCAACTTGCCTCCCTTACCTGATCACTCCTTTGGTTGGAGACACCTTGAGGAAAACTGCATCCCCAACCTCAAACTCCAAGTCCCTTCGTCGAGTATCAGCATAACTCTTCTGCCGACTCTGAGACTCGACCAACCTCTTGCGAATTAGCTCAATCTGCTCTGACGTCTGTTTCACGATCTCAGGCCCAAATATCTATCTCTCGCCAACCTCGTACCAACAAACAGGTGTTCTGCACCTCTGCTCGTACAAAGCCTCATACGGAGCCATCCCGTTACTCGCATGGTAACTGTTGTTATAAGCAAGCTCAACCAATGCCAAGTATCTCTCCCATCTACCACCAAAATCCATAACACAAGCCCTCAGCATATCTTCCAGTACTCAATTCACCCTGATGGTCTGTGGATGAAAAGTGGTACTGAAATATGTTCTGGTGCCCAAAGCTGCTTGTAGACTCTTCCAAAACATTGAAGTGAACCTTGCATCCCTGTCGAAAACAATCGACACGGGAACTCCATGAAGCCTCACAATCTCACCAATGTACAACTCGGCCAATTTCTCCAACGACCAAGTAATCTTCATGGCGAGAAAGTGAGCCAACTTAGTCAAACGGTCCATAATAACCCAAATCAAGTCAATGCCCTTCGAACTCCTCGGCAAACCTGTGATGAAATCCATACTGATATTCTCTCATTTCCACTCCGGAATGGGCAACGGTTACAACAAACCTCCAGGTTTCTGGTTTTCTGCTTTGATCTGCTGACAAGTTAGACACCTTGCCAAAAAATCTGCCACATCCCTCTTCATACCAGACCACTGAAAGTGCTGTTTGATGTCCTTATACATCTTTGTGCCTCCAGGATGTACTGACAACAAGGTATTGTGTGCTTCCTGCAAGATACTCTCTCAAATCTGCATTATCCGGAACACACAACCTCTCACCTAGCCAAAGAACTCCATCTTGGACACGAAAATCTTATAACTTGCCTTCTGAAACCTATTGCAGCATCTTCTGAATCTCTGAATCTTATCTTTGACCTTCCACAATCCTCTCTCTCAAGGAAGGCTGCAGCCTCAACTGAGCCAAAGATGCCCCCAAACCCTACACCACCACCTCGATACTTTCCTAATCAATATCTACTGGCAACTCACTTCGAGTAGTGATCAAACTTGATAAACTACTCTTCCTGCTAAGTCCATCAGCTACCACATTCGCCTTACTCGGATGATACTCGATCTCGAGACGAATGTCTTCCAATACTTCCAACCACCTTCTATGTCGAAGATTTAGATCCTTCTGTTGATAAATATACTTCAAGCTCTTGTGGTCAGAGTACATGTTGACCTTCTCACCATAAATATATTGCCTCCACTGCTTCAAGGCAAAGATAATAGCTGCTAGCTCAAAATCATGCGTCAAACAGTTCTTCTCATGCGGACGCAATTGCCTCGATCCATAAGCAATAACCTTATCTTATTGCATGAAGACACACTCCAAACCTCTGAGAGACGCATCACTGAAGATATCATAATCCTTCCTAGCTTATGGCACAGCTAAGATAGGTGCAGTAATCAACCTCCCCTTTAACTCAAGGAAACTCGCCTCACACTTATCAGTCCATGAAAATGCCACATTCTTCCGGGTTAAACCTGTTAAAGGAACTGCAATCTGAGAATAGCCCTGGATGAATCTCATGTAGTAACTAGCCAAACCCAAGAAACTCCTGACTTCCTTGACAGACGTTAGCCTGGGCCAATTCCTTATTGCTTCAACCATCTGAGGATCAGTGGCCACTCCCTCCTTAGAAAGGATATGACGAAGGAAAGCTACCTCAAACTTCCAAAACTCACACTTCGATAACTTGGCATACAAGCTATGCTCTTGCAATTTCTGTAATACTGCTGTCAAATGCATAGAATGCTCCTCCTCCGACTTTGAATACACCAAGATATCAGCGATGAAAACTACTACGAAGGGGTCAATAAATGGCCTCAAAATCCGGTTCATCATATCCATGAACACTGCTAGTGCATTCGTCAACCTGAATGGCATCACCAAAAACTCATAGAGTCCATAACGAGTCCTAAAAGTTGTCGTACTTACATCTCCCTCATTGACTCGTACCTGATGATACCCCGATCTCAAATCAATCTTCGAAAACACAGCTGCTCCATGAAGCCTATCGAACAAATCATCAATCCATGGAAGTGAATACTTGTTCTGAATAGTCACCTTATTCAACTCCCGGTAGTCAATGCACATCCTCATTGACCCATCCTTCTTCTTGACTAACAACACTGGTGCACCCCATGGTGAGGAATTCGGCCTGATAAACCCCTTGCTCAACAACTCCTCGATCTACTTCTTCACTTTGTTTTGCTCTACAGGTGTCATTCTGTATGGAACCTTAGAAATCGGAGCACTCCCCGACTGGACATTAATGCAAAACTCCACATCTCTCTGCAGTGGTAATCCTGGCAAATCTTCCAAGAACACCTTAGGAAAATTCCTGACAACCGGAATGTCTCTAACTTCATCTGGAATCGCCATCTTGGATACCATTGCAGCCACTTTCGGAACTTTCTTCTTCCCATGAAAAGTCACTGCGGGACCACCATGTGCTTTCACCAACACCTCTTTCTGCTTGCATTCAATTGTGGCATCATAAATTGCCATCCAATCAATGCTCACGATCACATCCACTCCTAAGACTTGCAGTTCAATCAGATTAATGCCAATAATCTCCCGCCAATCTCGATATCACAGCCCTCATAATATCGATCAGCAATCAATTCTTCACCTGACGGCGTTGCCACCGACAAAACCCTACCTGGAAACAACTTAGGCTCCACACCAAAGACCTTTGCAAAATTGGGCGACACAAAAGTATGCGAGGAACCAGTATCAAATAAAACTTTTGCCTTAATTCCATTAACCAAAACAATTCCTATTACATGAAGAATGATACTTAATCTCCAATTATTCTCAAATAAAAGTTTTACTTAATACATTGAGTAAAAATAAATTCAAAACTCTTGCATACCCTAGATCACATCATCTGAGTTACCCGCATCCTCCTCAGTTAATGCGAACACTCGCCATTTCCTTTGGAATTTACCTCCACCTGGACCATCCTTCCTCAACTATGGACAATGAGGCTTAGAATGTCCCGCCTTCCAATACTGGAAACAAGTCTGCTTTGCCAACTTAGGACACATTGACCTGTAATGACCTGCCGCCTTGCAGTAGTAACAAGTCACTTCCTGAGTTGCGGGTGCCTTCTGTACTGGACCACTGAACTTGACTTGTTTCACTAGGAATCCCTTCCCACTCTGACCTGATGCTGCCCTTTTGTTCCTGTTCAAGGTCTCTTGCTTCTTGTGGAACTGATCAATGTCTTCCTCTGTCATAGCTGCTCTCCTGAACAGCTTATCGAACCTCCTTATGCCCAAAGGAATCATCCTCGACCTCAAGTTTGGCCTCAAGCCCTGCTCAAACTTCTTGGCCTTCTTTGCCTCATAAACTATCAGCTCTGGTGCATACCTCGACAACTGAGCGAACTTAGTCTCATACTCTCGCACGGTCATGCTGCCTTGCTGTAAATTCAAGAATTCTGTCACCTTCTTCTCTTGAATATCCAGGGGAAAGAAACGATCCCTGAATTCTTCCAAAAAAGCCTCCCAAGTCATTTGCTGGTCTCCCAGAGCCCTTTTCACTGTTTGCCACCAAACACCAGTGTCCTTTTCCAACTGCATTGTGGCCAACTTTACCTTATTGGCTGCCAGAGTTTTCGAGACCTCAAAGATCGTCTCCATCCGTCTAAACCAATTATCAGCCTCATTTGGATCAGACTGCCCCTTAAATGCGGGCGGCCTCTCCTCTTGAAGGACTCAATCTGCTTGATAGGATCAGTATTAACAAACACTGGTCCAACCCTATGATTCTGATTCTGGCTCTAATTCTATGCCAAATTAGCTGCCATTAGTGCACCCAAAGTCTGATACACGCTGGCAAATTCGGCCTCAAGATCAACTCCTGTTCCTTGGGAACTTTCAGCTCCATCACCATTGTTACCATTCCTAGTTCTGGGTCCAACCATTCTGAATACTACAAAATGAGGGAAAAGTTAGAACACCACAAAACAATTTATATTCACATCAATACCCTCTGGCAAAACATCAACCATACCCCTAAAGTAAAAACATCATGTTTCATTTCTATGTGATACTCACTCTCAAATGTCCACACCTAGGTACTCACGCTCTAGTGTCCATATCTAAGTTATCTTTATATCATGTCTATTATTACTATTGAAGTAGGCTCTGATACCAATCTCTGTAGCGCTCCGAATTTCCAATATGATATCTCAGAAATACGTGACACAATTCCCAGCATCAACTTCAAATGTAATACTAAACACAGCTAAATACCAATAAAAAAATTTCAACTTTCATTACATTAATCTTTACATAACACAGTGGAATACAATACACCTTGAATTACAAATTTCTTTATTTACAACAATTTTTTTTTACAACAATACATAGCCCATTACACCACCTTAACTCAAGCATCCAAAATCCAAGCTATAAGTAATCACCTATAAAACATGAGGCTAGAGATAACCCTAACCTCCAAAACTAAAGGGGTCAGACATAACGGTGTGAGTGATATAAAAACAAATAAGATAAATAGAACATGAAAATATAAATAACATGTAATAAGTAAGAACAACATAAGGTAAGATTTATCAATAAGACATGAAATCATCAAGTGGAACTAGACTAAGTGTCAAGTGTAGAAAACCAGGAAAAACACATAGTTAAACCAAATCAAGAAAACACAATTCTATATGCTGACTCTCTAATGCGTACTTGTCGATTCTATGCATCCCACACTACATAGGTCCGGTGCAAGCCCTTAACGTCTCCACATTGTAAGGTTTAATCTCCCGCTATGCAACTAATCCTAACATGATGATTACTACGAGATAAAGATAAACTGTGAGTATTAGCCCATGCCCCGATAATTCTGGAGGTCAATCTCTATCCACAGATAATTCCGGAGACTATTTCACTAACACCTGGGAATCTTCGAGAATACCCCCACACCGCAAGTGATGGCACCTCATAAAAGCCATAGGTCAATCTCACATCGCCTCGACCCCGATAATTTCGGAGATCAATCTCACACCACAGGTAATTTCGAAGACTATTTCACTCACACCTGGATAATTCCAGAGATTATCTCACACCGCAAGCCATATTGAGGTCCATAACTCATGTTCTCATTCATCATATCACCACTAGTGCATGTCCTTATCTTTTTAAGTTAATTAATTAATTCCTTTACGAACTTTCTAGAGTTGGTGTACCCTACCGGACTTAACTTAACAACTTAACAATATGCCTGAACAGGCCGAAATACAACTATCTCAAATGCCGGTATAATAGGGTCCCTTACACCCTCTAGAGACTCAACTCGAATATCCAAATCAAACTTCAAACATCAATTCTTAAATAAAACCACTTGAAAACATATGTTCAACAGAAGATAAGTTATAAGGTAGTAAGTTATAGATCAAAACGTTTAAAGAATCAATCATTTAAATTAACATCAAACTATATCCAGATACATCAGTAACAGTCGACTATAAACGGGAGTCTGTCGACTGTCCAGAGTGAAAATCCAAGACTTCAAGAAAATAAATCTAAGTTATAGCGGTCGACTATAAAAGCCATAGGTCGACTGTCCAGAACGACAACTCCAGAACTTGACGTAAAATAATTCTAAGAACTATCAGTCGACTGTAAAAGGTCATCGGTCGACTGTCCAGAGTAAAAATGTAAATCTTAGGAAAATATCAAAATAGAGCAGACTCAGTCGACTGTAAAAATGGGTCAGTCGACTGTTCCGCGTGATATTTTAAAACTTCAAGAAAAATACAGCAGCCAGGTAGCGACGGTCGACTGTATAAATTAACCGGTCAATTTTTGACCTCCAGACTGTAGTTTTTAGTTGTGCACATTTCAACCGATACGGAGTTTTACTTTATAAAAACGAATTTTGTGAAAAGCATATTTCTGATATGATCAAATACGACTTGTAGGATATAAAAGAGTCCATAAAACAATCAAAACAACTTTGAATTAATAAAAATAGCGAATTGTTGATTTTCTTTAATAACAATGAAGTACGAAATTCATCTAAATCGTTTGTACATGTTCGTGCGCTAAACAAAATTCCACAAGAGCTTCGATTAGAAATAGCAACATATTCAGAATTTAAATCTTAATATTCAAGGAATCCAATTTGAGTAAAACCGTGCACAAATCCCAAAAATCTCCAGTTTAGTTGTACTGCATCAAATATCATTCAATTTTCTCCAAATCTAATTCTCAAGACAAGAACTCATAATTCATTAATTCTTCTCAAAAACATCTCAAACCCCATCATCATTATTAACTCATGGACATACAAGTTTAATATTATCATAATCAAGTTGTGTTCACCAAACTAAAAATAATATGGATCTCAAACCATGTACATGCAAATCCATTTGTGGATAACTAGGGTTCACAAAAGATCAATTTTTAATTCAACAATCCATCTAATTCGTCATGTACATATTCATACTCAACCCTAGCATGCTTTCTAAAAGATGAATCACCACATCCAACATTCAAAGAACAAAACAAAACAAATATATCACTCACCTTGTTGAAAGAATTGAATGAAGATGAAAAAAGATAATAAGAAAAGCTCCTCCTAGCAAGAAATCCAAGATCTTTCTTTAGAACTCCAAAATAATAAGAAAAAATAAATCTCCTGTATTGTGCAGCGAATGATGGCTGCACAAACCTTATATAGTCCGGGATTTAATATTCTAGGGTTTTAGAAAACATTTGCAGAACACCCCTTATTAAAATGTCCCTTTTCATAATTAGGCCATTTTATTAGAAATTGGTAAAAACCAGTTTTAATCAAGTTCAAAAATTGAAAAGATCCCCTCCAGCATCAGCCAGCTCGATAGGGAAACCCATAAAATAAAATTTGCATTTTCATCCATTCAAATAGCGATTTTACAAAAAGATCCTCTTTTACCAAAACTTGTGAAATAAGTCAAGTGTGTAGAAACTAGAGGTAAAATCTTTACTCTTGAATTAACAAGGGATTATATTCAGCCAAAAAATCCGAAAATTTGGAGTTTTCACCTCATTTGGTAATTTTGCACAAAAATCCTTCTTTTTGTAATAATTGCATATAAGTGATAATTTCCAAAAAAAATGTAGAAAATCCCAAATAATCTCAAATAATAAATAATGAGTTTTCCAAAAATAATTTTTGGTTTTGAACTTCTCATGTCAACATTTGCACGTGTAAAAAGGATGAATTTTTAGACAGACAGTTATTAAATCACAACAAAAATCGTTTTAATTCACTTTCTAATCTCAAAACAATATTTTAAAAATACGGGGTACTACAGAAGGCACTGGAGTGAACAGTGTCGCGCCATATATGGCATTCTACTGTTCACCAGCGGCATTTTTTTTAATTTTTATACCCGCTAAAATTTTTCAACTTTTTTATTAAACACAAATTCAACATTTTCTTAAATTTTTTTTGTTTGTGGCTAATTGGTTAATTGGTAAATAATGGGGAATTAGAAGAGAATTAATTTAAAAGGTAGATATAAGAAAATATGTTGAGAATATTCCAGCGTCTCATCTTCGCCTGAAAGCAGCTCGAGGATGGCCGCACCCTCGCCGACTACAACATCCAGAAGGAGTCCACCCTCCACCTTGTCCTCCGACTCTGCGGCGGGGCCAAGAAGAGAAAGAAGAAGACGTACACAATGCCGAAGAAGATCAAGCACAAAAAGAAAAAGGTAAAGCTCGCGGTGCTTCAGTTCTACAAGGTGGACGATTCCGGGAAGGTGGTGAGGCTGAGGAAGGAGTGCCCGAATGCCGAGTGCGGAGCTGGGACCTTCATGGCCAACCACTTTGATCGCCACTATTGCGGTTAAGTGCGGGATGACTTATGTTTACTAGAAGGCTGGTGGGGATTAGATGATTATCAATTGTCATGCTTAATGGAGAGAACGAGTATTTTTTATTTTTTTCATTTTTGTTTTTGGAGAAATAACTCTAGATAAATTTGCATCTGTTTCGTTTTTATTTCGTAATGTCTGTTACTTGATGGATTATTATGGATTGGTTTTCCTATGTTAAATGTTTTGAGATATTTCGTTCAATCTTGTAGTTTGAAGTGATTTTTACGGTGGTTGTTATTATTATTATTATTATCGTCGTCGTCGTCGTGTGATTGTTAATGGCTGTCAGCTCCTACCAGTTTTTTACTTTTACCTTGACAGGTTATGTTGATTAAGAACATAATTATAGAACAAGAAGAGCTGAATTTGTAGTAATTTTCATGTGGCATCATGTAAGAGACAGAAGAGATGAATTATACATATGGATCTGGATGAGACTTTTACATTTGTCGCAATAGTTGGTCTTTTCATGTTGTAAAGGTTGTGCATCAATAGGTCTATTGCATTAGTTTTTATTAAGTATGGTTAATTTGATTGACATGATCTTATTCTTGCAACATTAGGTGCCGTTAGAGCATATGTAGTCATTCCTCAAATTTCCAAATTTTGAAAATTTTGAGAAAAAAAACTCGCAGTAGTCATTTCCTATATTTCCAAAATTTAGGTTTTGAGGAACAGTAGGCTTCTATATTTGAGAGAAGATATAGTAATCAAAAGATGATCTTGCATCCAAACTAAAATTTCACAATTATTTCTATCGGACGCAAGATGATGTTGCGGCTCAATTATTTTTAATCTAATGTCTCGGACGCAAAGATGATATTGTTTCTGAGATTGTTTTTTAAATGACATCGGATGCAAGATAATTACTCTACTGAGAGAGAAAAATAAAAATAAATGGCATTAGATGCATGATGATTATGCTTCTGAGAGAAAAAGAATCAAAAAAGAAATGGCTTGGACTCAAGAATGGGGGACGGACGCAAGAACGCAAGATCATCTTGCGTCTGATGCCTTTTGTTTTTAGTCGAAACGACTACAACACGAAGTTAAATTTCATATTTATAGAAGTCAAATATAAAAATTTTGACTCATTCTATTAAGTTACTCATTTTGCACGGGTGGCATTAGGGCCGGGCTAGCCGGGGACTGGCCCGGTACAGCACGAAGTTAAATGTCTTATTTCTAAAAGTCAAATATAAAAATTTTGACTCATGCTCTTAAGTTACTCTGTAACGCCCAGAATTTTAAATACTATATTTTGAATTAATAGGTAATTTTAAAATCAATTTATTTGAATTTTTGGATTTTATAAAATTGACATTTTTACACGTGCAAATATTTTTTAGTTGGAAATTTTCACTTTTAAATTTCTGAATAAATTCTCTTATTCACTGTATTCTAAAATTTGGGATTTTTCTGGATAAAGCAACTATTTTTGTAAATATCTTCAAACAAAATGATTTTTTGTACAAAATGTCATTCGGAGGTAAAATTTGAATTCGAAATTTTGTTGTTCTGTTTTGGTAGGCCGATCTGACAGTGGAGAGGTTGGGGGAGAGATTTATCCCTCTAACTTGATTTGACTTGATTTTATTGAGTAAATATATAATTATGCAATTTTGAGACTGTTGGGTACTTTATAGCAAAATTGTGATTAAAATCCTAACTTTCTAGAATCTGGCTATATAATAGAGAGCATGAACAGAGGATTTACGGTTACCCATATTTTTTATATTCTTGTGATTTATTAATCTTTTTTGCAATTTATCACTTTTGCACGTGCAAAATACGTACAAATATTTTCCTTAATAAATAAAAAGTCAAAAATTCATTTGAAAAAAATCTAATATTTATTAGTAAGTAATAATTCTAAATCTTTTGGATTTTTATGAATAATTTATGGCATGTTTACAAATATTTCAAAATGAAGCACTTTTGTGTAAAATTGCCACAGAGAGTCAAAATTTTGAAAATTTAAATTTTTATGTTGCACATGAGGGCTGGTCAACCAGGAGTCTTCAGGGGAGATTAAATTTTACTCTAATTGATTTAATTAACTATTTTTTTTGGAATATATATATATATATATATATATATATATATATATATATATATATATATATATATATATATATATGTATGCCAAATACTCCATTGAAAACGGGTTTGTTTTCACGGGTTAAAAAACAGCGATCTGAGCCATTAGATCACTCTTGATCGTGATCAGCGGTTCAGATCGCCTCCGCCCAACACCCAAAATCACTTAAGTGGCGGAGGGTTATTTTGGGAATTTCTTCCCAAATAAGTCTTCGTCTGATTCGATTTGAAAAAATGAATATAACCTAGGCCGTTGTTGGGAACAACGGCCTAGGTTATAAAAAAATTGAATCATAGGTCGTTGTTGGGAACAACGGCCTAGGTTATATTCATTTTTTGAGAATCTGTGAGGCGAAGAGTTATTTAGGACGAAATTCTCAAAATAACCCTCCGCTACTTAGTGAGAACGGGTGATGGGTGGCTCAGATCTGAGCCGTTGATCATGATCAAGAGTGATCCAATGGCTCAGATCGCTGTTTTCCAACCCGTGAAAACTAGACCCGTTTTAAATGGAGCATTAGCCTATATATATATATATATATATATATATATATATATATATATATATATATATATATATATATATATGTATATATACTAGGTATGCCCCTGGGCACGTGCCTACGACATGTATTCGGAACTGCATATAAATTTATTTGGAGTTATTTGGTTGTGTGAACTGAATATAAATTTATGCATTACAAATGCTAAGATCCAAATTCATTCACTATACCTCTTTAACAATTATTTGTTAAATTGTTTCAGTTTTTTAGTTATTTCATCTTTATTGCCCTTAAATTTCTCAATATTAACTTATCCAATTCTCCAAAAGCCTAGCTATTTTTCAAGAAATGTGAGCACATCCATTAAAAATATGCACCATGACAGGATTTTTTTTTCTTTTCTGAGTGTAACCAAATACAACCATCTTTCTAATACAATCATCTTCTCTTTACAGCCCTTCTTTGAAATTTTATTGTTTCCTAATTGTTTTCTAATACAATCACTTTTAAATTGTTTTCTACGGCACGTCATCGCGAAAAATGATTAATTAATTAAGTTGCTTAGTAAAAATTTCGACATTCTCCTCTAAAATTTTATAGGAAGTTAATATTAACTTTGGCGTAAAAGATTTCGTTTGATATTAGCCAAGATATTAGCAAAGATATAAAATAGTCTCCTCTAAAATTTTCATATTAGCCAAGAAACAAAATAAAAACCAAGATTTTCATATTTTTTGGATTGTAGTAAAAATTTTGACAGAATCTCTCCCTAAATATTAGCTATTTTAGAGCAATTCCTTACAAAATTCTGCTCACAAATAAAAAATTAATATCATAAGCAGTCAATATGAATCCTCCCCAGGCCAATCCAAGCAGCATCACAAAGGCATCATATATATAGAGCTCTGGGGGGAAAAAATCTTCATATGACTAAAGATATAAAATAAAAACCAAAATATCGTTTGAAAACATAATAGATTTTAGGAAATTTAGTAAAAATTTCGATAGAACCTCCCCTAAAATATTAGCCCTATTACAGCAATTCCTTACGAAATTCTGCTAACAATTAAAAATATAACATCACAGGCAATAAATATCAATCCTCCCCAGGCCAAACCAAGCAACATCACACAGGCATCATATATATAAGGCTCTGGGAGAAAAAATCGTAATATAATGCAAGATACAAAATAAAAACCAAATTTTCGTTTGAAAACGTAATCGATTTTTAGAATAACCTTTGAAAAACTTTCAAAAACAAAACACAAAACCCAATACTCCACAACTTTGTGGGTACGGGTATTAACATAACTATATTATATCATCATTATCTACAGATACTTACATCATCTTCAAAAATGCTAATTATTACAACTATTGCAACCATTACATCCTCCACCATAATATACACAAACCAACCGAATGACCAAAAAAAAATTACAGGGTTGTAGGAAAACATAATGCTTCAAGTCTTCAAAAATGGGACCAAACAGTGAGCCTAAAAAACAGTAAGAGTTTTGAAATAAATAGTAAGAGTTTACAATAATCAATTAAAATAATAAGAGTTTTAAAATGATTGTAAGTGTTTTGAAACAATTACCTTTTAAACAGGACAATATCTTTTAACTCAATGGTTTGAACCCAACATGTTCATCACCCTACGAAAAGTTAAACTGTCAATATGTACATAACGGTTTGAGTGTAGACGACAATCTGGAGGAAAAAAAGAAGCATTAAATTAGCGGCAATTAGCGGCAAACATAGGGTGTAGTTGTAGTAAATATCAATTTACCTTATTGCAATCCCAATTGATCAATGTAGTTGCATTTATAAATTTGGAATTATGGCTTAGGAAGCGAAGCACAAAGAAATAGAAGTGCACATTGTATACTATAAAAGAGCAATTTATGTTTGTTAGGAGAACAACACTCAGTTCTGTTGAGGCCAATGTGCAATAAAGTTGACACTGTTGAGTTGCATTGGCCAAATAACTTGCCTTGTAGTTCATATTTGTTGGTCAGATCATTTCATAACTTGAAATAACCCCTACTAATTCTTATAATCTTTCTTTTCTATGATATTCAATTTTGCAGGAAGCTAGGCGACCCTGCATATTCGTCATGGAACAGAAATCCTGGAGGACACTAACTGTACTATTGTGCTAAGAATTTGAATATCCTGCCCTGCGTCAGTTCTACACTGATGTTGTTGTATTTATTAAAAGGATCTGCTTTACTTTGTATGTGAAAATTAGAATCTCTACTGCTCCCATTTTTGTTTTTGTTTTTGTTGGTAAGATACTCAAATGCTTGTATAATTAAAGGTGAAGAGTATATTCAGTTTATTTTTTCTTGGTTGGTTGTCTACCATTTTGCAAATCCTACTAAGAATGGATTATTTATCAAAAGCGACCATGGTGTATTTGTAATTTAGCCTCAAGTTTGGTTGTATTATTGGGTCGTCTTGAGCATTGGAATAAGATCAGTTTGTAATGGGGTTTGACAACTAAGATGTGTTTGTTTTGTTCTATCGTAAAGATAAAAGCTACTGTTTGTTGCAGTTGTCCCATTCGGAGCAGCTAAATGTTAAAATGAATCTATCTATAGATTAATATGAACAAAGGCAAATCTTTATTTGAATGAAAAGCCACTTGGTGGCATATTAATGCCTCAGTTCTTAGCATCTCGCTAAACATGACACTATCATGATTTGTCCGACCGACCCCAATGGAAAGTAACGGCTTGGCCGACAAATCTTTATTTGAATGGAAAATTTTGTTTTGACAAAAACTGTTTTATGTGGACCATCAAACAAATGTAAATATAATACTAAATGAGATCAAATAACATTTTTCTTCTAACTGGTACAGATTAAAGTAAAAAGGAAATCTTTCTCTCAAGGCCATTTGAGTTAAGTTTTGTATGGATTTTGTTAACAATTTATTTTCAAGAACTAGGCTATTCATAATATCTTAGTATAATATTTTGTTCAGTGTTTCCCCATGATGCTAGGGACTACCAAGATTTTTGTTGTATTTTAAAGATGAGTTTTATGTAGTGTTCCATGTTCTTTTCTAAATTCATCTGGTGCTGTAATATGCGTGCTGTTCAGTATTGAACCCAGTTTTCACCCTAATTTCTTATGTTTTATGAAAATTATTTGTGAGATATGAAAGCTAGAAAAATCTATCTATTTTCACGTCATTTTGGCAGAATTGGATTTCGATTCACTGATTGTGAGATATCCTTGTTTTCGTACAGCAGTGTTTAGAAATTTCAGATTCGTCAAATTGTGTTTTTGAGTTGCTTCTTATTTTTGAGGACTTATCTATACTTATTGGAATATTATGAAACTTGTTATTTTGAGTCTATACCTATAGGGAATTACCCCAGATTTTTTCGTGGAATTATTTGGTGTATTTTAATGCTTTTTTATGTTTTTGAAGTCGTTCCCCTGTTTTTTGGCTGAACTTAAAATCTGTGTTCAATTCAGTTTTGAGTTGAGATGTTGTGAACTAGTATATGACTTTATTATACTCGTTGGATGCGTGTGGATTTCTAGTTTCCAGATCCTTTGACGGATCTTGATTTGCATGCCTGTAGATCTTAGAATCACTGTTTTAGTACTGTTTGGTCTTGCTGTCCTGATTATGAACATAAACTATTTTGCTCGTATATGTGAATGTATACCACCCATGCATGCAGATTTGATTTCCTTAACCTAAACCTGATTATATCGTGTTAGTTTGACACTATTTCGCACACATTCATGTCTGTTTAATAACCATAATAAAAGTAATCAAGCTGGGGTTAATGGGACAGATCTAGTAGTGGATAGTGCAGAAACGTGTACTCGGAAGGAAACTTGTGTTTTCTGTATGACATGTTACCGATCAAGTTTACCGATCAAGTTACCGATCAAGTTACCGGCCAAGTTACCGATCAAGTTTACAGATCAAGTTACCGATCAAGTTTACCAATCAAGTTTACCGACCATGTTCTGTGATTCTGTGAATACCTGAGTACACTGCCCTGCATGGTCCCCTATAAAATCTAAAGCAAAACTGTTGTGTTGTAGCAATCATATAGGGTGGGGTGCATGTCGTGCTACCTAGATAGTAATCACAGAAGACTTAAATTTAATACTTGAACATGATACTTGAATAAGATACTTGCCATGAGACATGCTTTCCTGATACTTGATTACATGATACATGAGACTTGATTACCTGAGACTTGAATTACCTCAAACATGATACCTGATACATGATTACACGACACTTGACACTTGATACATGGTTATAAGATACTTGTTTACTTGACACTTTTACCATGCTAGTTTGTCTAGGTTGACATCATACTTATACCATGTGCTAGTTAGTTTCCCCATTCCATGTGCTTGTATCCTACTCTATTTGTGACCCACGACTTGCAATTGATGGGTACTTGTGTTTTCTCTTTTTCTCTTTCCTGCATTCGTTGAATTGCAGATTTTGGAGGATAGGTTCCTGAAGGTATTGGCAAGGTGATGTTTTAGATGCAGGAGATTCTGCTTATATTATTATTTCTTGTAGTTACTTGAACAATAACTGTATTCATGTATTTGGAATTATTATCTTGTATTTGGGCGATGTGACCCAGGAGTATTTGTGTATTTCAGATCATGACTATTTGAGATTAATATATTTTATTTCAAGTATTCTTATTGGTATTTGGTTTATATGTGCATGTGGTTGACTTTTCTGGCTTCCGACTCTGATTATATCTGTGATGTGTTGCAAAGATTTCTTGAAATAGCTTAAGGATGATAATAATCATTCGCTGGACTTTTGTTACGTGCTCGTATTTCGTATTTTTGGGAAGCGGGGCGTGACAGGGTTTTCAGTGGTATCAGAGCCAGGTTTGGCTAATGTATTAGTTACCTAATATATTAGACAAGCTTGGCTCGAACTGGGATCTGCGCAACATTTTACCAACCATGCATGCATGAATGAATCATTATCAACATTGATCTGGATACTAGTCTTATTCCATTCATTTGATCCCTTCTTATTCGATCCCTTAATTCCTTGATTCCTTGATTCTTCCGTTTCTTTTAGTCTTCCTCCTTGATTGACCTCTTGTTGGGTATGAATTCATTTTTTCATACCTATATCCGTCTGATTTTGGTGCCATTTATTCTCTTTCTATTTTCTATTTCGTCTGTCAGTCGGCATCGCTGGATGCTATTGGCAGAGTCTTTCCGATCGGAGTGGCACAGCGGAAGCATTGTGGGGCCATAACCCACAGGTCCCAGGATCCTCTTTTTACTTCTTCTTCTTGTATTGTTTGCTTTCCCCTATCTCTTGCAATTGTTCTCATCCGTTGACTTATTGTTTGATCAATTCTTCCTTGTCTTTTCTCTCTTTGATTTTAGTTCTGCCGACTCCCTTATTGCTTTGTTATCTAGTGTTGATTCTTTCCTTTTGATACTATTTATTCTCTTTCTGCATTCCATTTGATCCCCTTGTCATCCCGTTCATTCTTTCCGTGGTGTTGCCACTGCTTTGTTCTTTTCTCTTAAGCCCTCTGTTTTGTTACAAGTCCCGAGTTTGCTTTTTCCTTGTCCTATGTACCGCCTAATCAAATTTCGATGACGAAATTTTGTTGTAAGGTGGGTAGGATTGTAATCCCTGTTTTTCATTTTATGTATTTTGGAGTGTATTTTTCATGTTTGGTATATTTTTATAGGTCTTGTATTTATCGGAACCGTATATTGGATTATTTTCAATATATATTATTTTTCTTTCATTTTTGTCCTCCTTGTGCTGATTGTTCGTCGTTTTGTTCATTTTCGTCATTTTGAGTTCTTTTTCTCATTTTCTTGGCCTCGTTCATATTTATTATTTATTTTGGTGATGTGATGGATTTTTGGTGGTGATTTATCCAAATTTTAATTTTTGACCCTTAAGAAAATTTTTAGGAGCCATAGAACTCACTATATATTGTATCCCCATTTGAATTTGACCCAATACCCATCACCCATTTGTATACCTATTAATTCATAATGTTATCCACAACCCATTAGCCCAAATTAATCTCCTTATATAATACCCTAATCCTAATAAACCCTAACCCTAATCCCTATTAATCTCTTTCCTCTCCCAAAACACATCTGGCCCCCCTCTTTTTTTTTCTTTCATCTCCATCCCGGCCTGCACTTCCCCATTACCAAACCAAGCCCCACCTCTTCCATCCAATCCGGTCTCCACCATACTTCCATCCATACATAAACCCTACTCCTTCCACCCTACAACTCCATCAATCTCTTCCTTGTGTGGCCGGCTACTCCAACCAGCACCACCATCAGTAAAAATCATCACAAAACCCTCCTCTTGGTGTCCCCTGAAGTAGGTATTCGCCCTTCGTTCGTTGCATCGAGGAGATCGTCCGTAAGGCGTTTTTGGTTCGTGGGTTCGCTTGGATTCATGCTTGGAAGGATTTCGCTCGTGGGTTTTGTTGCTAGGACTAATTTCTTCACGTTCATCGTCGTTAAGAGACAAGTAACTTGTACAAAAATTTATTAGGTTGATACAAGTCAAAAAGTTCACACCTAGAGTAGTTGGGTCTAGAGACAACCAAAAATTGTATTTTTGTTGATGGGTTTGTCTCTATTGTGTTGAATTTGTCCATAAAAGACTTAGGACATGAAGTTTGATAGGAATGCCCTAGGTTTCACCCAAACTTGATTTTGTTCATGTACGTGACATATTGTTATGTGTTTGATTGATTGCCCATGTGAGAATTATTAGGCTTGGACATGTTAGAACCCCTAAAACATGATGTTTAGATGATTAGTAGGTTGTATTTCAAGTTTGGTTAAGTTTGGATCAATATCGTGGAAGTTATAGTGTTTTTAAGTAGAGGTGTGAAATCTGTAATTTGCAGTCTGTTCTGTGTTGTTTGCTGTTTTCACCCATGCTACAGTCTGAATTTGACCTTCAAAATTAAAAGTGAATTGTAGATAATTGTGTCTATTTTCAAACTCCACTTGTTTTACCTGACTTGGAGTTCGTATGACTGAGATATGATAGTTTTGGTACATGTGTGTCGATAGTTTTCTGATTTTGTTTTGTATGGATTTTGTTAACAATTTATTTTCAAGAACTAGGATATTCATAATATCATAGTATAATATTTTGTTCAGTGATTCCCCATGATGCTACGGACTACCAAGATTTTTGGTGTATTTTAAAGATAAGTTTTATGTAGTGTTCCATTTTTTTTTCTAAATTCATCTTGTGCTGTAATATGCGTGCTGTTCAGTATTGAGCCCATTTTTCACTCTAATTCCTTATGTTTTATGAAAATTATTTGTGAGATATGAAAGCTAGAAAAATCTATCTATTTTCACGTCATTTTGGCAGAATTGGATTTCGATTCACTGATTGTGAGATATCCTTGTTTTCGTACAGCAGTGTTGAGAAATTTCAGATTCGTCAAATTGTGTTTTTGAGTTGCTTCTTATTTTTGAGGACTTATCTATACTTATTGGAATATTATGAAACTTGTTATTTTGACTCTATACCTATAGGGGATTACCCCAGATTTTTTCGTGGAATTATTTGGTGTATTTTAGTGCTGTTTTTACGTTTTTGAAGTCGTTTCCCTGTTTTCAGGCTGAACCTAAAATCTGTGTTCAATTCAGTTTTGAGTTGAGATATTTTGAACTAGTATATGACTTTATTATACTCGTTGGATGCGTGTGGATGTCTACTTTCCAGATCCTTCCACGGATCTTGATTTTCATGTCTGTAGCTCTCAGAATCTCTGTTTTAGTACTGATTGGTCTTGCTGTCTTGATTTTGAACATACCCTTTTGTGCTCGTCTATGTGACTCTATAGTATCTATACTTACTGATGTGATTCCCTGAACCTAAACCTGATTATATAATGTTAGTTTGACTCTATTTCGCACACATTCATGTCTGTTTAATAACCATAATAAAAGTAATCAAGCCGGGGTTGATGGGACAGATCTAGTAGTGGATAGTATAGAAACGTGTACTCGGAAGGAGACTTGTGTTTCCTGTGTGACATGTTACCAATCAAGTTTACCGATCAAGTTACCTAATAAGTTTACCGATCAAGTTACCGACCAAGTTTACCAATCAAGTTTACCGATCATGTTTACCGACCAAGTTCTGTGATTCTGTGAATACCTAAGTACACTGCCCTGCATGGTCCCCTATGAAATCTAAATCGAAACTGTTGTGTTGTAGCAACCATGTAGGGTGGGGTGCATGTCGTGCTACCTAGATAGTAATCACACAAGACTTGAACTTAATACTTGAACCTGATACTTGAATAAGATACTTGCCATGAGACATGCTTGCCTGATACTTGACTACATGATACATGAGAATTGATTACCTGAGACTTGAATTACATGAAACATGATACCTGATACATGATTACACGACACTTGACACTTGATGCATGATTATAAGATGCTTGTTTACTTGACACTTTTACAATGCTAATTTGTCTAGGTTTACATCATACTTATACCATGTGCTAGTTAGTTTCCCCATTCCATGTGCTTGTATCCTACTCTATTTGTGACCCGCGAATTGCAATTGACGGGTACTTGTGTTTTCTCTTTTCCTCTTTCCTGCATTCGTTGAATTGCAGATTTTGGAGGACAGGTTCCTGAAGGTATTGGCGAGGTGATGTTTTAGATGCCGGAGATTCTGCTTATATTATTATTTCTTGTAATTGCTTGAACAATAAATGTATTCATGTATTTGGAATTATTATCTTGTATTTGGGCGATGTGACCCAGGAGTATTTGTGTATTTCAGATCATCACTATTTGAGATTAATATATTTTATTTTAAGTATTCTTGTTGGTATTTGGTTTATATGTGCATGTGGTTGACTTTTCTGGCTTCCGACTCTGATTATATCTGTGATGTATTGCAAAGATTTCTTGAAACAACTAGAGGATGATAATAATCATTCGCTGGGCTTTTGTTACGTGCTCATATTAGGTATTTTTGGAAAGCGGGGTGTGACAAAGTCTTAAATGGTACAAAAAATAAGAAACATAAACTCAAATAAGTAAAGTAACAAATATTGGCCTTAATGTTTTCTATACCATCTGTATGGTAGAAAACATTAACTAATTGACCAATGACAAAAGCACAAAGTTTATTTTGCTCTTCATTCGAGGAAGAGATACTTTGAGTGCGGCAACTGGTGAGGTTGTACAATTCCATTATACAGTTGTGCATGAAGGCGGTGTAAGCAATTTAGTTCTCAGTTATGCACACTATGGAATTCTTGCAGCGACTCGGTGGATTGCAAAGCTAGCGACTCCGCGTCTAATGGAGGCATTATGTAACTATCCTGATTATGAACTAAAGGTGATTCACCACCTCAGGTGTCTTATTGTCAAGTTTTTCTCTATTATTATATCTTTAATTGGTAGTTTGTGGACACAGTTTTGTGGCACTCATCAATTCAGTAATCTATCTATCTATCCATAAATTAGATCACAACCATGTAACTTTTGTTAATAATGCATAAACATATGTATGTGAGAAGTAATACCCAGTTTACTTGTACACACACATGCAAACTACATGATAACCTTGAGGCCAATATTTGGTCAATTAGTTAATTGAAAACATAAAAGTTCAATGTCATATTCCTCAGAGCATTAAACTTTTAAGTTATTAAACAACAATGAGATCTAATAAGACTATTTTTTATAGTTTCTTGATAATTCGTGAAATGTGGAGTAAGCAAATAGAAACTGCATAAACATCTATACATGAAGACCATGATAACAAACACACACAAATCAGCTGAAGATCAGACTCGAGTAAAATATAGTCTAGTATTGAGCATTAACTTGAAATATATATTCTTACCTATTTTCTTGCAAATTTAGTCTTTCATCAAAACCCCCTCCTTCATCATCCATACCAAAGTCTTGTTCCTGGGTAGGTTCAGTTTCCATATTGCCTAGTTCCTTCTCAATAAACATAATCCATTAATATTCCCTCAATTCCCCTGCAGAGACGTAGTTAAACTATAGTCTAAAAGGCAGACAAATTTAGATATAGAAGCAAAGAAGGGAAATTCTTTTTCAACCTGGAAGTAACAACCACGCTCTTTAGCACTATTTACTAAGTTGCTCCAATGCTCATCCTCCATTAATGTTGAAGCGGAACCCACCACTTAGATAACTTTACCATACTTCACCATAGAAAAAGAACCATACTTCCTAGTATTAGTTAATTGAAAACATAAAAGTTCAATGTCCTATTCCTCAGAGCATTAAACTTTTAAGTTATTGAACAACAATGAGATCAAATAACACATAATTTACAATGAGATCAAATAACAATTTTCAGTGTAAACAATTTTATTACAATGAGATCAAATAAGGTCAAATAACATTTTTCCACTAATTGACTAAATAACATTGTAAACAATTACTAAATTCTCTACACTAACATTGTAAACAGTATATACTAAATTCTATACTGTAAACAATGAGATCAAATAATTGACCAAATAAAACTACATACTGTAAACTGTATACTAAAAAAGAACCATACTTCACCATACTTCACCATAGAAATAATTAACCATATATAACTTTTATTGATAATTCGTCAAATGTCTCGCCTATGCTTAATACATTAAGACTCCTTTGTATAGTTTCTTGATAATTCGTCAAATGTGGAGTACATTCATTCGACATTAATGGTAAGTGACAAATCCCTAGATGAATTGGCAGAGTTGGATTGGAAATATTCCCTCAATACCCCTGATATGTCGATCATACTGATAAGTGACAGCTCATGACCGATACTGAGTTTTGAAACCATGTGTTACGTCATCACCTCAATACCATTTTAAACTAAGCCTTCCCTACTAAAATGGGATAGTTACTACTACAGATTTGGAAACCTTCACTGAGATATTACCAACAAACTTCTCTCAACCTGTTGTATGCCTAAAATTAACCTTATGTGTGCAAAATTCTGGTCAAGATATAGCCTTTCTTCTAAAAATCTTTTAGATTCATTTACCAACACCAAGTGAGAAAACATAATTGATAATAGGGAATTGCTCGTGCAACCTGGAAGCAATCCTGTAAATTATCCTACCTTAGAGTTGATACCTCTGTTTCCAGAAATTGTATTCATCTTCGAGTTGAGTATCAAGCTGAAGGCATATAAGTTAGAGTTAACCAATTAGGCTTCCCAGATGTTTTGATTCATACTGAATCCATGTGAAACCCAAAGCAATTCCCAGGAGGGGTTTGATTTTTAAAAACAATTTCCTATGGTGAAACAATTCAGTGGGTCAGTTATTAACTCTCTCACTGCCAACCATTCTCTACTTAATGCTTTGTTGATGTTGAATAGTCAACCGTGTTTGACTTTGTGCTAGTGTGTAGATTAACATAGAGCTATTAAAGTTTATCAATGTACAAATCATGCTTTGTCTGTGCATAGTTGGTCATCATGTTTGAATAAAATCTCGTCATATCAAAGTTCATATCCAACAAACATTTTCTAGGTAATTGGGATCTGGCTTATTTGGTTCTCCCGACAAACCTGAACTGGTATTCGTGATTTCATAATTAACTTATGAAAGTTCGTATTCAATTTTTGTTAGTCTGGGTGGGTAGAATAGGAAAGTAATTACGTTTGGTAAAACTAAGGGTCGCAATTATATTGAACATACATCTTCCCAGGTGATGGATTCATTATTTAAAGTACAGATACTTATTGAAAGGAATGGTTAACATTTTTTTTGAAAGAAACTTATTTATTATGCATGATCAGATTTATTCTGTCTGTTTGTATGTTTGGAGTGTGTGGCCAGACAACTAAAGACCTAAAGACCAGCACTATGCCTATTGGAGTTAAATTAGTAAAATAGTACATACTTCAGTTTTTTAAGGTGCTTGCTCAGTTCGGTTTCTCTATACAGAATGAACTAATTGCGCAGTTGAGGGAAAATGCATAGGAGCAAATCAGCAAAGAAGTTGAGGCATGGGCTTGTAACTTCAAAATGTTTGATAGTGAAGAGAGCAGAAAATTTTGCAAGATCAGGCTTGTAACTTCTAGTTGTTAAGCATATTGAAGCAAACTGAAGTTTTTAGTTGCTAATAAAAGACATCAGTGGGAAAGAACCCTTAGACAATGGCTTAGACAATGGCTCTGATACCTTTTGTGTGAACGTGAACATGAATTTGAGTTTTGGGGGGGAACTTTTGGGCGGGAAAATATGTTTTATGAGGTTAGATCTGGAGTACATTCAAATAGTTTTAATAGTTCCCACTTATTCTCGAGTAGGAAAGTACAGAATTATTAATTTTAATTCGAATTTCAATATTAAGAATACCCTGTAAGGAATTGTAAAATATTTTGTGCAGGTTATATGATCAATTGAGGAATATACCATTCAAAAAATTTATCACTATCATCATACAAATAGTTGCTATCAAAATTGAAAGAAAGCAACTAAACTTGTCTTCTCTTCCAAGCTAGACTAAAGTGACCTTAATTAATGAGAAAGTGATGAGAAATCAAGACACCGAGTAGTGTATCATTTAGGGGTAAACCGGATCATTAGTCACTACAATCCATCACTTTTCCTTACCAGTTCTTCTTTTAGTGATGATCAAGTCTTTTGCAACTAATCACTACGATCGTCTCCATTTCATCTAAAATTTGCCCAAAATACCAATTTTTGCAGAATAATTAATCATATTACTGCAAAAAATCTAGTTTTGCAAACTAAAAATTCTAACTTAAAATTCTAACGGTTCTAACCAAAATTGTAACTACAATTCACCGAAAATCCGATCTACAATGCAGCTAAAAATCCAATCTACAATGCAGTCAGTTTTGTTTAGATGAGAATTAGGTTACAATCCAATCTTTAGATGCGAATTAGGATATAATCCAATATTTAGATGAGAATTAGGTTACGCATAAAAAAGTAACACATGAAAACCCAAATCTAACACAAACCCATCAAATTAGGTCGGGATCGGTGGTCGGTATCAACTAAATGTAAAACAAACCCAACAAATTTTAATCGGTGTGCAGTGAAAATTTTGATGAATCCAAAAAATTAAGTATAACATGTGTACTTACAGTTAACTCTAATGTCGAATGAATATACTCCACATTTGACGAATTATCAAGAAACTATACAAAGGAGTGTTAATGTATTAAGCATAGGTGAGACATTTGACGAATTATCAAAAAAAAAAGGCTACATCTTGAGCAAAGGAGTATTAATGTATTGAGGGAATATTTCCAATCCAATTCCGCCAACTCCGCCAATTCACTAAGACATTCATTCGAGTTTCTTGATAACTATCAAAAGCTCTAAAATAATCGACAATACATTCATTCGACTTAGTTTATGGTATGCTTGTTATCTTGCTTAAGCTTTTCTAGATAAGCATACTCTTTGATGAAAAGTGCATGTCCTAACCAAGCTTGAAAGTTACCTAGAAGCTTAATCTGTTTAAAAAAGGATCAACAAAAGAGTAACTATACCTTCACAGTTAAAGTTCACTGAAAAGAAGAATATTTGGAGTTATTTGGTTGTATTCAGAACTGCATATAAATTTATTTGGAGTTATTTGGTTGTGTTAACTGCATATAAATTTATGCATTATACATGCTAAGATAAAAAATCATTCACTATACCTCTTTAACAATTATTTGTTGAATATCATGCACTTGCAGTCGGTCATCTCTACAGATTTGAGCATGATTAGTTTGCATTTAGCTTCGATATCCACTAAGCTACGATATTCACTGAGATAAACATTCAAACCAAACTCACCCATTTTTGGAAGGCACTGGAATGTAAGTAGAAAATAATGCGAACATGACCACACCTTCTAATGGGGTTACGAACCCAAAGCTTGAAACTTCTGAAGAGAGCATCCGGGTCAACTTCCTCATGCTGTTGGCCACAACCTGCGACCAATTTAATTATCGATAGATAAAGTTAGTCGAATACATTTAAACCACTGAATCTAAACCCATTAATCGAAATTTTTCGGATTTGACATCAAGAATTGAATTTTTTCAAGAACCAATTGCACTAACTAACAATCAAAATTGGAGCATTTTACAGATTAACTAAGTTGAAGGGCTTTGCTTTACCAATTCGCTGACAGAACCATGATTTTCCGTCAGGCCGCCAAGGATCAGGGGCAGTGAAATTGACGTATTTTGGGGCCTCGATTTCTTCGTAGAATTCCTCTTCTTCTCCTCCAATTATGGCAACTTCTGCACTCTCTTCTGATCTAACAATATCCATTTGCCCAATTTGGGAGATTGAGGGAGAGAGATGGGAAGAGAAGGAAAATGAAAGAGAACGTCTTTAATCTGGTTTCGAAAGGAAGAGGGTTTGAGGGGGGGGGAGGGGGAGAGAACGACTTTAATGATTTTGGGCGGGAGGGGGGGCTGAAGAGGCACCGGAGGTGGCTGGGAAGAGAGAGAGGGAGACAGTGAGAGAAAGCGGGGGGAGAGAGAGAGCGGTAAAGTGAGAGAAACAGAGTGAAAAAGACAGAGAAGGGGGAGTTTTGGAAAAGAGAGAGAGTGTGTGAGTAGGTTTTGAATTTGTGGGCTTTAAAATTTTGGGTGGGAAAATATGTTTTGTGAGAGTAGATCTGAGCCATTGATTTTGGAGGAGATTGAGTGTGAGCCACTTGATAGCTTTCTTTGTAATTTATTATATATATATATATATATATATATATATATATATAAAGAGAGTGAGAGAGTGAGTGATAATTAAATAAATAAAGGAGTTGTTTTGGGGGGAGATTTGAATTTGAGTTTTGGGGGAGAAATTTTGAGGGAAAAATGTGTTTTGTGAGGTTAAATCTGGGCCTTTGATTTTGGGGGGATTGAAGGAGAGCCACTTGATAGCTTTCTTTGTGTTTTATTATATATAATAGATTTGCCCGTGGGCACGTGCCTATGGCACGTCTTCAGAACGATACAACATATGAAAAGCCTTGCAAACAGTAAACCAACAATTATGTAGCTCAAGTTTGAATAGTATGACAATAATTAATTGTAAATAAAAGTCCATGTTTGCATAAGTATATAGAAAAATCTTCCATTGTGCACCACCTCTCCGTGTGCACTCGGCCTTCCCGCCTCATATCAACGATCTGAACAGTTCATATTGATCTACACCTCTCAATTAGTCTAAATATGGAAAATCAAATCATTTGAAATTCATTTGCCAATCTATCACGTGACTATAAAAAACAATGATTTTCAACCATACAATTTTGTAACACTTCAATAGATGGGCAAATGAATTTCAAATGATTTGATTTGACATATTTAGACTAATTTAGATGTGTAGATCAATGTGAACGGTTCGGATCATCAATACGAAGGAAGGAAAACCGAGTGCACACGTCGTGTGCACCATAGGTGGTGCACAACCGAAGACTTTCCTAAGTATATATATGTATATATAGGGAAAGCTTCGGTTGAGCACTCCTCTAGTGCTCACCGCGTGAACACTAGGCCTTCGGGCGTTCATATCGAAAATTCGAACCGTTCACATTGATCTACATATTTAAATTAGTCTAAATATGTAAAATCAAGTCATTTGAAATTCATTTGCTCATTCATTGAAGTATTACAAAATTGTATGGCTAAAAATTATTGTTTTTATAGTCACATGATGGATGGACAAATGAATTTCAAATGATTTGATTTTATATATTTAGACTAATTTAGATGTGTAGATCAATGTGAACGGTTCAGATTTTCGATATGAATGCCCGAAGGCCTAGTGTTCACGCGGTGAGCACTAGAGGAGTGCTCAA
Organism: Hemerocallis citrina; assembly: GCA_017893485.1. Classification (NCBI taxonomy): domain Eukaryota; kingdom Viridiplantae; phylum Streptophyta; class Magnoliopsida; order Asparagales; family Asphodelaceae; genus Hemerocallis; species Hemerocallis citrina. The sequence continues at coordinate 312,826,765 of CM030358.1, forward strand.
CGGAAGCTTTCCCTATATATATATATATATATATATATATATATATATATATATATATATATATATATGAGAAAAATGAGCCTCGTACTTGTATATATATATATATATATATATATATATATATATATATATATATATATATATATATATATATATATATATATATATATATATATACATATGAGAAAAATGAGCCTCATATTTGTATGAGGAAATTTCCTCATACAAAGTGATGTGTCAAAATAAGAGCCGTTAGATAATAGTTTTAATCAAAGGGCTCATTTGCAAAAATAAAATTGACAATTATTTGTTAATTTTCTTAATTAATTGATGTGATTTCCCCAAATCCACTCCTTCCTCTTTCTCACGCTTTCTCCCTCCTCTCTAACCCACGCCGCCTCTTCCTCTAACCCACGCCTCCTCCCTCCTCCTCTAACCCACGCTGCCTCCCTCCTCCCTCAACAACACCGCCGCTCCCTCACGACCTACGCCAATATCCTCCTGACCCACGCTGCTCCCTCACAAACGCCGCTGCTCTCTCACGACCCACGTCGCCTCCCTCCTCCTTCACGAACGCCGCCACTCCCTCACGACCCATGCCGCTACCCTCCTCAAGGTATTTTTTGCTGCTCAAATTAATGCCACACTGAGAATGATTTTGTGAACAGATAGTTCGAATTTTGTCCAGATAATGATGTTGATACCCTATCCCCACCTTCGCATTACAATGCCCTTAAATTTATTTTGTATGACTTATTGATGTGATCTGTCTTCAAATTTGTGATATATGTAGTCTGCATAGCATTAAGATGTTTATATGATTTCAAAGTTAAATTGTAGGTGATAGCTATAACTAAGAATTTGATTGTAATATTATAATTGTAGTCGTAACTTGTATTGCATATTAATGTCCCAATTAGCTTTATTTGCATGAGGATAACCATAACCAAATCTTATCAGGTCTTTAGTCGGAGTATAGTGGCCATTTTAAAAAAATTCAAGTGAGATTGCAAAATTGTTTAACTTGCATCTTCCCAAACAAACATTACAATTCCTCAAAAATGTAATAGTCATCCCTTACAATTCTTCTTTTTTTTCTGATTGTGATCGTGTAGCAGTTGGGCGTGCACTTGAACTTCCTATGTATTTTGCGGATGCAGGGAGTCGAGAGGTAACTAAAGCATATTTGTAGAGCCTAACATTATTTTAGATTATAAATTACCTACGTATAATCTGATAGTCATCTCTCTCTCTCTCTCTCTTTCTCTCTCTCTCTCTCTCTCGTGCGCTCAACATAATAAAGGAACACCTCGGTGAGATTGAGCCCTATGTGTTGGAACCTTGTGAGATAGAATCCATCGATGAAGATTCTGATGAAGAAGAATTCAATATTTCATCTCAACAAGAGTTCCAAGAATCCATACTAAATGGTAATTACCTTCATCCTTATAAATTTTTAATTTACATTTTCATGCTATTAATCTTTGTTTAAGATGACTTAAATAAACTGTATACTAATTAATAAATTATTTATTTCATAAGGAATGATGGAGATAGACTCTTCGAACAAAACTGTGGTTGGGACTCCATGGGTTGGAATGGAATTTCCAACTGTTGATGCTGTGTTTATTCATTATAGTTCTTATGCTCTGAAGACGGGATTTGGAATAAGAAGAGAGGCATGTACCAAGTCGTCAAAGCTAGATGGAAAGTATATATCTTCACTTTTTGTTTACAACAAGGCAGGGAGAAAATGGTAAAATGACAAAAGAGAAGCAGGGAAAAATGTTAATCGTCGGGGTGATACACGAGTGGGTTGTAAGACCAGGTTGAGAATTAAATTGAAAAATAACGGTATTTGGTCTATGAGCAAGTTTGAGGAGAAACATAACGGTCATGATCTGATAACAAGTCCGGACAATGTGATTCATCATTATTCCCATAAGCAAGCGCATCGCTTGAAGGCTAATCGACAACTCATGTATGAATTGCATACAGAAGGTATAGCTCCATCAAAAGTTGCTCGAGTTTTGAATGTTATAAATCATAGTGAAGGGGATATAATCACAGGAAGGTAGTTTCAAAATCAAATTAGATATGTGAAGGAAAACAACATAGGACATGGGTGTATGACACTCATTAGGATGTTTCAGGACAGGAAGGAATTTGATCCTGATTTTTATTTTGCAGTAGAGATTGATTATATGGGAACAATGAGAAGCGTATTTTGGGCAGATGGATGAGCAAGATCATCTTATTTGAGGTTTGGAGATGTTGTCGTGTTCGACGTTACATACAAAATGAACATTTGAGATAACTGAAGAGTTGAAAATGACATGTTCATGTGCACTTTTTGAGACATTTGGGATCCTTTGCAAGCATATCTTGCATATTATGATGTTTCACTACACGATGGAAGTCATTCCTGAATATTATATATTGCCAAGGTGGACAAGGTATGCTAGACATAGAAGCACTACGCTTAGTAATATTTCTACTGTAAGAAATAATGCAAGCACTATGAATCAGTCAAGTACTCTATATTCTTGGACAACAAAATTCCGTATGGCCTTAGACATTTCACAGGGAGAAAGAAAACTCATGCACATGCTTGAAAAACGTTTGGAGGTCTTCACACTAAATGCTGAGAAAGAGATTAGTGAAAAACAAGTTCAACATCAATTGTTGATAATAGTCAAGTTGGATCTAGTAATGCAACCCTACTATTGTCTTGAATTCCTGAGGCTTCAGTACGGGATCCTGAAGGACCAGTCAAAACTAAGGGTCATCCAAAGAAGGCTTCTAGATACATCTCAGGATTGGAGGAATCACAGCTATGAAATAATGGGAAAAAGAGACGCACTTGTAAAAAATGTGGAGAGAAGGATCATTATAGTACCAGTTGTATGGGTAAAGAAAATGTCACTACGAATGCACCTCGGGTAATAATTAGTTTTAATTGACTTAGTTTCATGCTTATTTTATTTAGTTTTTATCAAAGCTCATAATGATACACTACTAAGATATTTTGGGTGTTTCAATGATAGGAAGAAGTGAATCAAGGCAATCAAAGCAATCAAAGTAATGAAGAGTAGAGTTACATAGAAGGCATCAAGGAAGGAGTTTTCATTTGTGTCTGCCGCTTTTGTTGTTTTCTTTGCAATCAAGAAATTTGTGGGAATGTAATCCGAGAATAATGTTTATGATGCTGATGTGCATCTAAGCCAAATACATTTTTTAAATGTCATTCGAATGTTACTTCTTTATTTCATGACTTACTCGATGCATAATGTGCTTGATCTCATTATGCTGTCTAAGCTGTTGATAGGTCATGACTCTAATTCTGGGTACATTTTCAGGATTCTAACGTGTTGCACAATGGCACGTGGATTTCAACAGATAGCCATACACTGATACACACCTTTGGATTAGGAGCCACGAGCATCACAAAACACACACATGCATGATTGCCCCCAACTTCAAGGGGACCATGCAGGGGATGCAAACCTTAAACTGAATGGCCCTCTAATTTTAAGGGTGACATACTTATACCGATGCAAATAAATATAGTCATGAATGTTACTTTATGTTCATACAAAACCTTCGTAAATCTCACAAGTGTTCTTGGAATATGAATCAATTGCACAAGTTGTCAACTGTCTAAATGGACATATAATACTGGTTTTAGCATTCACTGTATACATGAGGAAGTAAAAATGTTGTTGTTAAAATATAGTCCCAAGAGAGGGGAGGGACATCTGTAAAGGACTAATCGGCAAGCGCGGATGGGGATTTATCAAGCCACGGTTGAGGATCTACCACCATTCTTTTTTTGGGAGTTCGGTTGTTTGCTAGGCCGAGTCGGAAAATCTTTGCATTTCTATGTTTTGTGTTGGGGAGCTCTTTTGTATGGACTGGGCGCTCTTTTTTTTGTTGGGGTATGAGACTCATGGCTCACTGTCCGATGTCATGAATATCATCTTTCATGTATTTGTTGATGTTTTGTTAAAATCTTTTTAATGTAGCGCGCGCGCGGGGGGGGTAATCCCACCGTTTATTGATAATAAAAAAAAACTTCAAAGATTTCATAACATCAGTTCTTCAGCTGACAAGTAAAAAGATAAATATTGTACACCTTGCAAATTTTCTAAAAAATTTCCAATTAGATCTGGCGTTCAGCAAATATTTGGCAACACTCGGCAACAACCTACTAATAACAACCACCACAATAGCCAAAGACGTTGCAAATGCCTTCAGTCACCTCAACAAATATATAAACTAGGCAGAAAATTTTCATACACCACTACCAAGGCCTAAACATTATAATTAAAGTTTGAAACTTATCACAAAATATGAAACATTTCATTGCTCAGAGGGTTCAACATCTGTAGACTTCACTACATTTTAGATGTCAGGTAAGGTCGATAGATCAGTCTGAGCATCTTTCTCTTGTTATGTGATTATTGGATGTGATGTATCGTAAGATTCTCCTTGTGCTGCATCTTCACTCTCAATTGCAGTTGTAGTAGTATTAGTGGCTGAAACAGTGCTAGCAGTTGAATTCGCAACCGAATCTCCCACTAAATTCTCCAAATTGAGTGCATCATTATCTGTAAGAGACCACCCCGATCAGGCCCCTCCCTTGAATTGAAATCTAGCAATCTATGTAGTCACCAAATGACCGATACGTATCTGGACCAAATATGAAGCCAATGTTAAAATGACCGATACGTAGTCACCCGTCAGAGCTTGTTAAAATGAAGAACACCTCCATGTCTGTAGAGCGGGAGGGAGGAGGGTAACGTAAGTTGGAGAGGAGCGTGAGGGAGGAGGGCAGTGTTGGTTGTGAGGGAGGAGGGAGGCAGTGTGCGGCGTGGGTTTTAAGGGAAGAGGGAGGAGGCATGAGAAAGCGGCGTGAGAAAGAGGAAGGGAAGGGGAAAACGATGTGGAGGAAGAGGGATTGGAGAGAGAAAATCATTTATTTTAGGAATTTAATCAATAATTGTCAATTTTATTTCTGCAAATGAGCCCTTTGATTAAAACTATGTTCGAACGGCTCTTATTTTGACACATCACTTTGTATGAGAAAATTTTCTCATACAAATATGAGGCTCACTTTTCTCTCTCTCTCTCTCTCTCTCTCTCTATATATATATATATACATATATATAGGGCTCTCTCTCTCTCTCTCTATATATATATATATAGGGAGAGAGACAAAGAGAGAGAGAGATAATTAAATAAATGAAAGAGTTGTTGGGGGATTTGAATTTGAGTTTTGGGGGGAAACTTTTGGGGGGGGGGGGATGTGTTTTGTGAGGTTAGATCTGGATTTTTTATTTTGAGGGGATTGAAGGAGAGCCACTTGATAGCTTTCTTTGTGTTTTATTATATAGATATATGTAAATACTTGATTTTGGAGGGGGGTTTTATAAATCTTCGCAAAACCATAGAATAAAGTTCCGGCCTATATTAGCAGCAGCAGCCGCCCTCCCTTGTTCACAACTAAATACAATTTTTTAAATTATTTATTGGAGTTAGGAGGCTTAGATCTTTCGATTTTTCGCACTGAGGAGGAGGAGCTTTTCTTTCTTATTATTATTATTATTCTTCAATTGATCTTCCTTAAGGTGGGTGGTACTTCTTATCTTTTGATGTGTTTTTATTATATTATTATGATGAATCTAGTAGAGATCATGCTAAAACTTATTGTGAATTTGTAGACCTATGTTTTAATAGTTTGATCATGATTTAAAAAATGAGTTGATGGTTGCTATGCATGATGAATGAACTTTTAAATGTTTATATGAGATAAAGATGCAATTTTATGAGAGATAATCATGTTTTATTAGTCTTGAATGTTAGATATTAATGATGTATGATGAATTTAAATTTTTATCTATAGAATTGATTGAATGACCACAGATTTAATTGTAGATGATGGAGATTTGTAGAGATAATTGGAACTTGTTGTATGCTCTTCATTTCATGCATGATTGATTTCAAAATTGAGATTTTTCTATGTTTATTCGTTGTTTTCAATTATTAAAAATCCAACCTTAATACTAGAGTTTGAATAATTGTTGGTTGGATCAAAATTAATCTGTCTTGAACAAAGAAATTGTTTATGCATGAAAGATTAATATTTTGTTTAAAGAAATAAATTTAATGGGAACATATGTGATTGTAGATGTTGGATTTTGGTGTTTAATTCAAGTGGCATGTTTTAAAAGATTAAAAGATCTTATTTTTAATGTTTATTTCGATGTTTTAATATAAATAAAATTCTTGATGATAAACCCTAATTGTTGTGCATGCAAAGTGTTTAAACAAAGTAATTTATATGAAGAAAAAAGAAGGAATAAAATCAAAATTTATTGGAGGACTACGGTTTTGAAATCAAAACCCCAGGGTTAGGGTTCGGGTGAACAGTAACCCGCGGTTACTGTTCAAAGCCGAAGAGTACAGGGTTTCGGGTGAACATTAACCCGAGGTTACTGTTCAACTCCGAACAGTAGCAACAACAGCAGTTTGCTGTTTTTTTTTGGTTCGGTAGGATTTTTTTGATGTTTCGAGCGGGTTTTTGTATGTGGCTTTGTGTGCTATAGTGGGGGAACCCTAGTACACATATAGATGAGTATATATATATGTTTAAAATATTTTTTTTTTGGTGAAGTTTATTGCAGTTTTGATGGAGTTTCGAAGTTGTTAAATTTCATATTTTTGTCAAAATCTAGTTGCAAGTTTCTAATATATTTAAGTAACGTTTTGAAGAAGTAAATCTATGTTTTTAGAGATTAAACTCTCAGTTTGAGGGAATTATACATTTCAGTTTTAAAGATGAAAACCTTGAGTTCTAAAGGTGGTATTTTCAGTTTCTAAACGCGGTAAATTTCAGATATTTTTGGAATAAAGGATTTCAGATTTTTTGGGACGAGATCCCATATAATTAAAAGCCTTGTTTTAGTTTGAATTGATTGAATTCCTAGTTGAATAAATTAAACTTATGGATGATTGGGAAGTGAGATTTGAAAGGTGATTTTTAAAGAATTTTCGTAAAGTGATTATGTTTTCATATTTGAAAGAGTCTTTTATGCTACTATGAGTTGATTAAAAGAAACGTGATTAATATATAGTTTTGTATATTAAACCAAGTTGGGTTTTGACTTGTGAGTTAGGGTTGCGATGAGAACCCTAGAAATATTGTTGCGGATTTCGAGTTGTGAGACTCTAGAGGTTGAGTTAGACCCTAGCATGCCGACAAATGAGATTTTATGTGTAGCGCCTCGAATTTTCAATATGATATCTCAAAAATATGTGGCACAATTTCTAGCATCAACTTCAATTGCAATAGTAAACATAGCCAAAAACACAGATAATTTTTATTTCCACTTTTATTACTCATTTGTTTACAAAACATAGCGGAATACAAAACACCTTGAATTACAAACTTTTCTTTACAACACTTTCTTTGACAATTTTACATAAGCTCTATTATCATTTTATCTCAAGCATTTGAATCCCAAGCTATAAGCACCTACCCGTAAAACATGAGGCTAGAGATAATCCTAACCCCCAAAACTACAGGGATCAGCCATAACGGTGTGAGTGACATAAAAAGAAAACAAAATAAATAAAACAAAAGACATAGAGTCATCAACAACATGTATTAACAGCAAGAACAAATGAAATGAGAAATAACAATAAGTAAAGCTTGAAAACATTAAGGAATATAAGATAGTAAATAGTAAAACATGAAAACAACAAGTAAAACTAGACTAAGTGTCAAGTGGAGGAAAAACAGAAACAAACATGCATAAAACCAAGTCAAGAAACATCAATGCCATATGGTGACTCTCAATGCATACTTGTTGGATTCTATGCATTCCATACTACATAGGTCCGGTGCAAGCCCTTAACGATGTCCACTTTATAGGGTTAAATCCCTCATGATGCAACTAATCCTACTACGGTGATGGAAACAAGATCCAGAATACTCCGCGAATAGGCACCACAGGCCTCGACTAGCAAGCATCATGTAACAATATCTCTAAAACTAGAGAATCACCTCCCAACCGTGTACCCGACGAATAGGTTTGCGAGGCCCTCGACGTGCAGATACACCGAGTACATCCCGTGAATAGACCCGCCGACCCTCGACACGTGAATGCACCCTGTATGCTCCGTGAATAGGCATGCAGACCCTCAACACGCGAACATACAAATGTCATCTCGAGACAGAACAACAAACAGTCCTTGAACGCTTCCGTTGGACTAGACAGACCAAGAGCATATAATCACGTTTTCCAAGTTCCATCACATCTCCAATGGTGCCTGTCCTTAAGTTGGTTATTATTAAAACACAAAAATCCTCATATCTAGAGTTAGTGTATCCTGCCGGACTTAATTCCACAAAACAAACCCAAGACCCCGCAGGACTAAATCCAAAAATCTCATCTGCCGGTTCACAGGACTCCCACTCAACTCCTAGAGAAACCACAACTCATCCATCAAGACCAAAACTTTCAATATAACTCATAAATCTATCATCAAAATGATTATATGAAGAAACTTCTTAAATCAACAAAATCCAAATTTTATATAAAATTCCGGAATCCAAATAAATATTAAATCTATTAAATAACTGAACATCATATTTTGAAGCAGTAAAATATCATGAAACATCAATTTCTTTGAAAACACGTATAACTCAAATAAGGTCCAAAAGAATACATTTAAAGATCCAAAATAAATCTCTGTAAAACATTTTAAATCTGTAGCAAAACATCTTTTAAAACAATAGAATATTGAAGGAACAATCGATCAAAGAAGCATCAGAAAACTCAAGAAAACGTTAGTCAGAGCAGTAGCAGTCGACTTCATAGGGTGGTCGGTCGACTGTCCCGCGTGAAATCCAAACTCAAGAAATCCATCAATCAGAGCAGTGACAGTCGACTGCATACTGTAGCCAGTTGACTGTCCCGCATAAAATCTAAAGCTTTAAGAAAACCTAAATCAGAGCAGTGGCAGTCGACGGTGTAAAGTGGTCAGTTGACTGTCCCGCATGAAAATCCAATAATTCAAGAAAACACAAATCTGAGTAGTGACTGTCGACTGTATAAGGTGGTCAGTCGACTGTCCCGCCTAAAAATCCAAAAGCTCGAGAAAACATTGCAGCCAGGATCACGACGATCGACTGTCGAAACTTTCCAGTCGACTGTCGTACCAACAAACTGCAGTTTTAGTTTGTGGACATTTCAACTGATACGAAGTTTTACTTTATAAAAACAAAATATGTAAAATGTACACTTCTGATATGGTCAAATATGACTTGTAGATTATATAAGAGTCCACCAAAACAAATCAAAACTACTTCAAATTAATAGAAGTATCAATTTGTTGAATTTCTTCAAAAATAAGACATGAACATATACATCTTCAAAAATAGAGTTTTAAGAATCAATTATACATCGAAATAACTTCGTAATATTTTCCGAACCATATCAATGCCAAAATAAGTTAAGATATAATTAAAATCCATAAACACACAAGGATTCAATTTCTTCAAAACCACAAAATAGGATAATCATATAAAAATGTTTGTGCATGTTTGTGCATGTTTGTGCACCAAGAAAACTTCGCAAATTCATCAATTAAAAATAACAAAACATTCAGATTAAAACTTAGTATTTAAGCAAATTCAATTTCAAGTAAAAACTTCACAAAATCACGAAATCCCTAAATTGATCATAATGCATAGATCCAAATCTAAACCCCTTTTTCAAACCCCAAGACTTGATTCTTAGACTCAATAGCAATCAAACTCATCCACAATCATTCACAATAATTTGTCCATGCTTATGAGCAATTATAACAATCACTAATCAAGTTTCCACTCAAGGAAAAGCCCCCAAATAGAGTTTATGCATTTATACACAAGTAAAGGTAATCTTTTTATCCACTTTTATACAATATCATCATACAACACTTCATGATAAGTTAAGACAGCAAGTATATGAAGGAAAGCATCCTACTCATGATTTCTATTCAGTTCTCTTACAATCTCAAGTCAACAAATTAAGGTTCCAATCATCAATAATATAGTTTCATGAAAGGGTTCACTTTTAATTCATCTACTCATCAAAACTTCACATATCATCATACAAACTCCCAGCATGCTTTCTAATCGATAGATCATCATAAAACAAAACAAAACAAAATATGTCACTCACCTCTATGAAGATGAACCGAAGAGAAATTAAGAATAAAAGAAATCCTCCTTCGCAAGAAAACCAAGAATCCCCGCTTGAAAATTCGAAGAAAATAGTATGATAAAAATCCTTTGTGTAGTACAGCAAGAGACGGCTGCACCCACTCTTAAATAGGCCAGAAATAATAGGATTAGGGTTTTGTAAATAGATTAGCAAAACCTCTTTTAAATATATCTTTCTATATATAAATCTCTATACTTGGAAACCAAATAAAACCAACTTAATTGAGTTTTAAAAACAAAACATCTCTTTATAACCAGCCGGCACAGTTTGAAAAACCCAGAAAACAACTTTACACTTTTACCCCTCTAAATGGCAAATTTGCGAAAAGATCCTTTTTTTTTATCAAAACATGCTAAATAAACCAAATTCATTAAAACAAAAAGTAAACTATTTACCTCTGAGTTGACTAGGCATCATACCCAGCCCAAAAAATCCAAAAATCTGGATTTTTTTACTCCAAGTGGTAATTTTGCACAAAAGTCCATCTTTTTGTAATATTTGCAAATAGGTCCAATAATTATCAGAAAAATCTAGAAAATTCACAAATAATATCTAATAATAAATAATCATTTTCCACAAAATAATTTTTAACTTTGAACATCCCAAGAAAATATTTGCACGTGTAAAAAGATAATTCTTAGAAGAATATTTATTAAATCACAAAAAATCATTTAAATTTATATATTAATCTTAAAAGAATTATTTAAAAATCTGGGGTATTACATCACTCACTCCTTAGAATAGTTTTATCCTCAGAACTACTACTAATAGGGTCCAAACCAAAATAAGCAAAGGAATTGAAATCTGATAACGAAAACATAGTTCAAGAAATGCAATCACACAAGAGAATGTAATCTAACAAAAGAAATACCACCAACTCAAATAGCACAACCATACAAAAGAATACAATCATACAAAAGTTAACTTCTGGCCTTCCACAATCTGCTTCAACCTTCCGAGGATCAGTGGCCACTCCCTCCTTAGAAAGGATATGACCAAGGAAAGCTACCTCAAACTTGCAGCTCAAAATATATCAATACCAAATGATCTCCCACCACTCTCGATATCACATTCTTCGTAATATCGATCATAAATCAATTCTTCCCCTGATGGTGTTGCCACCGTCAAGGCTCTGCCTGGAAACACCTTAGGTATCACACCTAAGACATTTAACAAAAATTGGGCGACACAAATGTATACAAGAACCAATATCAAATAAATCTTTTGTTTTTATTCTATTAACCGAAACAAATTCCGTTACATGGAGAATGATACTCAAATCTCCAATTTATTCTCAAACAACGTTTTACTTAATACATAAATGAATGAATTCAAAATTCTTGCACACTCCGGATCACATCCTTGAGTTACCCGCATCCTCCTCAGTCAATGCGAACACTCTCCCCTGCCTCAAAACTTTGCCTTCACCTGCACCATCTTTCTTTAACTGTAGACATTTTGGTCTGAGATGCCCTTCACCAACACACTGATAACAAACCTGTGCCCTCTGAGGCTTCGTGCATGCTGCCTGATAATGACCTGCCTCTCCACAGTTGAAACAAGTCATGCCTTGAATCGCGGGTGCCTTCTGCACTGGCTCACTGAACTTGCCCAGCTTAGCTGGGAACTCCTTCTCACTCTAACAATATGCTGGCCTCTTGTTCTTGTTTCATGTCTCCTTCTTTTTTGGAACTGATCCATATCCTATTCTGTCATAGCTGCTTTCCTGACCAGCTTATCAAACCTCCTAATGCCCAAAGGAATCATCTTCGACCTCAAATTTGGCCTCAAGCCCTGCTCAAACTTATTGGCCTTCTTCGCTTTGTCCATAATCAGCTCCGGTACATACCTTCACAGCTGAGCAAAATTAGTCTCATATTCGCGTACTGTCAAGTTGCCTTGCTGCAGGTTCAAGAATTCCGTTGCCTTCTTCTCCTGAATATCCGAAGGAAAGAAACGATCCTTGAACTCATCCAGAAAAGCCTCTCAAGTCACTTGCTGATCCCCAAACGTCCTCTTCACTGACTGCCACCAAACGCCAGAATCCTTCTCTAACTGCATAGCCAATTTCACCTTATTGACTGCTGGGGTCTCCAAGACTTCGAAGACCATCTCCACCTGTCTAATCCAATCATCAGCCCTATCTGGATCAGACTGTCCCTCAAACACAAGCGGCTTCATCTATTTGAAGGACTCAACTTGCTTGATTGCATCAGCGTTAACAAACACTGGTCCTGCCCCCTGATTCTAAATCTGACTCTGCACCATATTAGCTGCCATGAATGTGTTCAAGGTCTGATACACCCTGGCAATCTCAGTCTCAAGATCAAGTCCTGCTCTATAGGAACCTTCTGCCCCATCACCATTACCACCATTCCTGGTTCTGGGTCCTGCCATTCTACTGAACACTGCAAAATGAGGATAAAGTTAGGGCATCACAGCACAATTCACATCTATATCCATATCCCATGGCAAAACCCCAACCATACCCCAAACCAAAACATCATGTTCCGACTCTATGTGATACTCACACTCTAATGCCCCGCCTAGTTACTCACGCTCTAATGTCCACACCTAGGTTTATTTTTATACTATGCTTATTATTACTATTGAAGCATGCTCTGATAGTGTCACACCCCGAATTCCAAAATACAACCGAATTCGAGATTCCACAGGATCTTTACACTTCTTTCGTACAATTTTATAAGGAAATAAAAACTTTTCTTTTATCAGAGTTATATTTACACTTGTACATTACCACAGCAGAAGCAATATTTCAATAAATTATAAGAAATAGCATTTAAAATAGTCATGCACAACATATATACTTAATAGTCAAGCATCTTCACCCTGCATATAAAACTGTGGGCGCGTCAGTTCATTCAACTTACAAAATATTATACACGGCATCCTTTCTATGCCGGAAATAGTATAATGATTCTCATTTCTTACAAACACAAACTTGTCATAAACAAAGATAAAGGTACTATCCTATTGTTGTCGTGTTGTGAATGTGCACTTAGTCCTTAATGCAATTATTTATATTATATGACACTAATGCGTACTTGTTGAGAGTCTATACAGCCCATACTACATAGGTCCGAGGGCAAGCCCTTAACCGTTCTTCATCTTGTAGGGTTCAATCCCTCACATGACTTAATCTACTACTGTAACTATGATAAGTATCCTAGATATTTTCTGACCTACGAACTCATGTCTAGGCGCCCTGGAGGGAATCCCAACGCACTGACACATGACTCATCATGCAGGCATCTTGTGGTAATTCAACTCCTACCATAAACATGACACCACCCGCAGTCGTCAAACACCCCACGAGCGTCGCCATCGAGACGGTACTCTAGAGCAGTATCCACGCTCTATCATGACTCATCATGGGACATCCTTTGAATACTCTCACACCGCCAATCCAATGGCCCTCATACTCAATATTTTTCTCTTACTTTCATCACATCTTCACTATGTATCTAATCCTTAATTTAATTGAATCATGAATAAAATCAACTCTTAGAGTGTAGCACTTCCACTATACCGATCTTATTCATTTAATTCACATTACCCAAACATTGGTCTTCTCATTTCAAAATATCATTTTCTCATTTCTTTCATTACCGGTATAAGGCTTGGCTATACCCTAATTCTCAATTTCAACACATAATTACAATGTCATACTCATAAGATCTTTTCATGATTAATCACAATTCATATTACAATAGTATAGTATTCATGTATCCACATCTTTCATAATTCATCACAATCAATAATTCAATTTCGCGTGCAATCCATGTGCAAGAATAAATTTCACTTAATAGTCACCAACATTTTCATATATCCCACAAATCTATTATTCACAAATTCACAATTTTACTACAACACATTTTTCTATAATTCATTGAATCACGCTAGTCACAAACTTCAAAAATTCATCTTTTATAACTCAAAATTTTCATTTTTTTTCTTTCGTTTAAAAGAGTAATTTAATTTCAAAATGAGTCATTCCTTGCAAAAACCTCAATTTCTTATTCACACTTCTTCAAAAGTTGTATAAATATTCCCTAATAAGTTCTAATAATTTTTCTAGTAATTAAAACATATTTTCCCAATTTTTATTCAATTTTAAAAATTCAATTTAATCCAAAATTCTCAAAAAAAACATTTTTTTCTAAACTCAAACCCCACCGAGATTCGAACCCACAACCAGCGGCGAAACAGACAGCGCACAGACCAGCGCGCCAAAGCCGCCCATCGATTTAACTAGGGGTTAAAGTCCCTATATGTTCGGTTCTCGGTGATTTCGATTTTTAACAAAAATGACAAAATAAAACACAGCTTCGGGGTATCGAACTCAAGACCTCCGACCACTGTAGCGAACGCAAGTCTCTTCCGACCAGTTGGTCTAAGTGGACATATCGATTAGAAGGTATTTAAAATAGGTTTTGATCCTAATTCGCTGTTCAAAGTTATACTTCAAAATTTCTCAAAAACGAATTTGTCTCCTTTTCTCCTCTTTTGAAAACAAAAATGTCCAGAATAAAAAAATACATTTAATTTAACAATAACCAGTATTTTTAAAGGTATTTTTCCCTCTTATAAAACATATATTTAGCCTTAATTTGTATTTTATAATACTATTTCTACATTTGCAAATTAACACATATTTGTTCATAAATAAAGATGATTTCTCACACAAAATTCACTACTATAATGTTTTGACAACTATGATATTTTTAGAGCACAAAAAAAAATCTTTATAAGTGAATAAAACCTCTATTTTTATCAATTAGTCTACACATGAAGCATTCGATTATTTATTTGCCAAAAATACATTCTTTCCATTTATTCTAATTTTCACATGGTATATATAGCAACGGGGAATTTCCTTACATCTATTAGCAAGCATTTCTTAGCAAATTATTCTATCAATTCATCTTTAACACATCATTCTACTTTAGCACTTTAATCAATAAACATGATTCTAAATTCTTACTAGTAAATTTCACATAATTGCAATTAAAGCATAATTAGCGTGCATTCTAAAGTTATAAACAATGAGAACATACACTTTCACTTATATTAAATGAATCTAACCATCACAATAACACACAATTACTAGTTTATCAATTTCTACTCTAAATAGGCAACATGTATTTCATCTCAACTAATTACTTTTTAATAACAAATTCAATTTATTCCTAACATGATTTCTACTTTAGAAGTCATGAGAAACACCCTACCTTTTTGAAGAAAACCAATAAGAAAATCTCCTAGAGCCTCCTAGAATGCGAGAGAGTGCCTTCTCCTCCTAGATTGCGATGCACGATCTCCTTCTCCTTGCTCCCTTGCAAAAACCGAGAGCTCCAAGTGGTGATGATGGCCGGCCTCCAATGGGGAACACACACACTCACACTCACACTACTATATATATCTCCTATATAATGTTTTCTTTCTTTCAATAGTTGCTTAGTATAGAACACAAGTTGATAGGGGGGGGGGGGTTATTTATACTAATCCTAGGATAGATTGGAGGGCTAGGATTCATTGGATAGTTATAGGATGAATGGCTAGGATAGGAGTAGGAGTTATAGCAACTACCCATACACTAAGTAACCACCCATGCACACTCACCCACACTCCCATCACTCCCATGCACAAACCAGCCCAAATTTGTGTGCATTGCACACTACGTGCATGCACGTGCCACCTAGTCTCCTATGTAGAAGTTTGTACAATTTTAATTAATCAAATTATTCACATTTTGTCTCTATATGACAAGTGTGACAATTTAAATGATTAATTAAATATGTGGGCTTCATAAATAGTGGGCTTAGGCTTGTGGGCCAAAATAATAAATTAATAATTAATTAAAGTGGGCTAACACAAATAAAGGCTTTTGGAAAATAGGCATTTTTTAAAAAATTAAGGAAAATAATTGTTCATACAAACTGAGATTTTAAATAAAATAAATAGATAATATACGCATGAAGTTTGTACATGCATAACACGTAAAAAAAAATTTATTAAAATGAAATTTTAGGGTATTACAACCCTCCCTCCTTAGAATAGTTCTGTCCCCGGAACTACAATTAAAGAGTGAGAAAACAAAACACAAGAAGAAAAATACAATCAAGCAAACAACTAAGGATGATCCTTCATCATCCTCTCCTCAGATTCCCAAGTACCCTCTTCAACCAATTGGTTTCTCCAGACTACCTTGACCATCGGTATTGTCTTATTCCTCAAGACTTTCTCCCGACGATCAACAATCTCAACTGGAAGCTCAATGTAATTCAGATCCAACTGCAAGCCCTCTGGCATTTCGGGCAAATGGTGACTAGGATCTGGAATGTAACCTCTCAGCATAGACACATGAAAGACATTGTGCACCTGAGACAACTCTTTCGGTAACTCAAGCCGGTAAGCAGTTTTTCCAATCCTTTTCAATATCTTATACGGGTCTATGAACCTCGAGGCTAACTTTCCACCCTTGCTGAAATGGATCACACCTTTGCTGGGCGATACTTTCAGAAAGACAAAGTCACCAACCTCAAACTCAAGGTCCCTCATCCGGTTGTCTGCATAGCTCTTCTCCCTACTTTGAGCATCCACCAACCTCTTCTTGATCAGATCAATCTTTTCAGAGGTCTGCTGCACAATCTTAGGCCCAAATATCTGATGCTCCCCAACTTCGAACCAACAGACAGGCATCCTGCACTTCCTGTCATACAGAGCTTCGTACGGCGCCATCCCAATGCTAGTCTTAAAATTGTTGTTATAGGCAAACTCCATCAAAGGTAAGTGCCTTTCCCAACTGCCTCCAAAGTCTAGTACACAACACCGAAGCATGTCCTCAAGAATACGGTTGACTCTCTCGGTCTGCCCATCAGTCTGGGGGTAAAAAGCAGTGCTGAAATCTGTCTTGGTACCCAAAGCTGTCTGAAGACTCCTCCAGAAATGCGAAGTAAACCGCGCATCTCGATCAGACACAATGGTCAATGGAATGCAATGAAGCCTGACGATCTCACCAACATACATCTCAGCTAACTTGTCCATCGAAGCAGTGAGTTTCATTGCCAAGAAGTGAGCGGACTTGGTTAGTCGATCGACTATGACCAAAATCGCATCATTGCTCTTAGGACTCTTAGGCAAACCCGTGATGAAATCCATAGTGATGTTATCCCACTTCCATTCCGGTATAGGTAACGGTTGCAATAGACCTCTGGGTTTCTGATTCTCGACTTTGACTTGTGGACAAATCTCACACCTCGACACAAATTCAGCCACATCTCACTTCAAACCTGACCACCAGAAATGCTGTTTAATGTCCTTATACATCTTGGTACTTCCAGGATGTACTGACAAAAGAGTAGCATGGGCCTCCTGAAGAAGACTTTCTTTCAAGTCCGATTGATTCGGAACACATAGCCTCTCACCAAACCACAGCACTACATCCCCTGATTTGAAATCCGGGCAACTTGCCAGCACCATCCTGCTCCATCATCTTCTGAATCTCTGCATCTTCCTTCTGACTTGCAGTAATCCTTTCATTCAGCATCGGTTGAAGCCTCAACTGAGCTAAAGATGATCCCAAGCCTTGCAGAACAACTTCAATTCTAGCCCGATCCAACTCCTCTGCCAGCTGCTTCTGAGTTGTAATCAAACTCGCCAGACTGCTCTTGCAGCTAAGTGCATCAGCAACAACATTAGCCTTCCCAGGATGATACTTAATCTCCGGACGAATGTCCTCAAGTACCGCCAGCCACCTCCTTTGTCTCAGGTTCAGATCCTTCTGCTGATAGATATACTTCATGCTTTTATGGTCTGTGTACATGTTCAGCTTCTCGCCATACACATAATGTCTCTAATGGTTTAAGGCGAAGATAATCGCAGCCAGCTCTAGATCATGAGTCGGATAATTCTTTTCATGCGGTCTTAGTTGCCTAGATCCATAAGCGATTACTTTTTCTTTTTGCATTAAGGCACAACCGAGCCCACGATTTGTAGCAACGCTGTAGACATCATATTCGACACCTGCTCTAGGCAAAGCCAAAATGGGTGTATTAGTCAGCCTCTCTTTCAACTCCTGAAAGCTTGCTTCGCACTGCTCAGTCCACTTGAAGTTCACATTCTTCTTGGTCAAACCAGTGAGCGGCACGGCTATCTGAGCGTAGCCCTGGATAAACCTCCTATAATATCCAGTTAGCCCAAGGAAACTCCTGATTTCCTTCACTGTAGTAGGTCTTGCCCAATCTCTCACTGCTTCTATCTTCTGATGATCAGTTGCCACTCCCTTTTTAGAAAGGATGTGACCTAGGAATGCCACTTCAGATTTCCAAAAATCACACTTGGACAACTTGGCATAGAACTCCTGCTCCTGAAGCTTCCTCAAAACTGCTGCCAAATGCTCCGTGTGCTCCTCCTCCGACTTGGAGTACAAGAGAATATC
The DNA here is from genome assembly GCA_017893485.1 of Hemerocallis citrina. NCBI lineage: Eukaryota > Viridiplantae > Streptophyta > Magnoliopsida > Asparagales > Asphodelaceae > Hemerocallis > Hemerocallis citrina. Next base: position 312,845,500 of record CM030358.1, read on the forward strand.
GTCAATAAATACCACGACGAAAGAATCAATGAACGGTCTCAGAACTCTGTTCATCATGTCCATGAAGAATGTAGGTGCATTCGTCACTCCAAACGGCATAACTAAGAATTCGTAATGCCCGTGTCGAGTTCTGAACGCAGTCTTATGCACGTCTTGAGATTTCACTCGAACTTGATGATATCCTGATCGAAGATCTATTTTGAAAAAAACTACAGCTCTTTGTAGACGATCGAACAAGTCATCAATTCGTGGAATAGGATATTTATTCTGAATAGTGACCTTATTCAGCTCTCGGTAATCGATGCACATTCTCATCGATCCATCCTTCTTCTTTACCAAAAGTACTGGTGCTCTCCAAGGTGACGCACTCGGTTGAATAAAGCCTTTCTCCAACAGTTCCTCAATCTGCCATTTCACCTCATCCTGTTCCACAGGCGCTATCCTATACGGTGCCTTGGAAATACATGCACTCTCTGGCTGAATAGTGATGCTGAACTCCACATCACGATGCAGGGGTAACCCAGGAAAATCTTCCAAGAACACGGTCGGATAATCCCGAACCACAGGAATCTACTGCACCTCTGCAGGAATCCCTCTCTTCTGGCTGATAGCAGCAACCAAATCTGAACATCTTCTCTTCCCTTGAAAAGTGACTTCAGGTCCACCTGGAGCCTTCAATGTTACTATCTTGGTCTTGCACTCGATGTTCGCATTGTACACCAACATCAAATCAATGCCAATGATAAGCCATCTTAGAAAAAGGGAGGAAGAAGCATAAGTCATAGAGTAACACAAATGTAAGTGGCTTACATTTAAATCTCTGGACTTAACACACACTCTAATGTCCACTTCTAGGGTGTCGTTCCTTATAAATTTGTACTACTTAGAAGCGTGCTCTGATACCACTCTGTCACACCCCGAATTTCAAAATACAACTGAATTCGAGATTCCACAGGATCTTTACACTTCATTCTTACAATTTTACAAGGAAATAAAAACTTTTCTTTTATCAGAGTTACATTTACACTTGTACATTACCACAACGGAAGCAATATTTCAATAAATTACAAGAAACAACATTTAAAATAGTCTTGCGCAGCATGTATACTTCAATAGTCAAGCATCTTCACCCTGCATATAAAACTGTGGGTGTGTCAGTTCATTCAACTGACGAAATATTATACACGGCCATCCTCTTTATGCCAGAAACAGTATAACGAATTCTCATTTCTTACAAACACAAACGTGTCACAAGCAAAGCTAAAGGGACTATCCTACTGTTGTCGTGTTGTGAATGTGCACTTAGTCCTTAATGCAATTATTTATATTATATGACACTAATGCGCACTTATTCAGAGTCTATGCAGCCCATACTACATAGGTCCGAGGGAAAGCCCTTAACCGTTCTTCATCTTGTAGGGTTCAATCCCTCGCCATGACTTAATCTACTACTGTAACTACGATAAGTATCCTAGATGTTTTCTGACCTACGAACTCATGTCTAGGCACCCTGGAGGGAATCCCAACGCACTGACACATGACTCATCATGCAGGCATCCTGTGGTAATTCAGCTCTTACCATAGATATGACACCACCCGCAGTCGTCAACCACCCCACGAGCATTGCCACCGGGATGGTACTCTGGAGCAGTATCCATGCCCTATCATGACTCATCATGGGACATCCTGTGAATACTCTCACGCCGCCAATCCAATGGCCCTCATACTAAATGTTTTTCTCTTACTTTCATTACATCTTTACTATGTATCTGATCCTTAGTTTAATTGAATAATGAATAAAATCAACTCTTAGAGTGTAGCACTTCCACTATATCGGTCTTATACATTTAATTCACATGACCCAAACATTGGTCTTCTCATTTCAAAATATTATTTTCTCATTTCTTTCATTGCCGGTATAAGGTGTGGCTATACCCTAATTCTTGATTTCAACACATAATTACAATATCATACTCATAAGATCTTTTCATGATTAATCACAATTCATATTTCAATAGTATAGTATTCATGTATCCACATCTTTCATAATTCATCACAATCAATAATTCAATTTCGCGTGCAATCCATGTGCAAGAATAAATTTCACTTAATAGTCACCAACAATTTCATATATTCCACAAATCTATTATTCACAAATTCACAATTTTACTACAACACATTTTTCTATAATTCCATTTAATCGCGCTAGTCACAAACTTCAAAAATTCATCTTTTATAACTCAAAATTTTTATTTTTATTTTTCTTTCATTTAAAAGAGTAATTTAATTTTAAAATGAGTCATTCCTTGCAAAAACCTCAATTTCTTATTCACACTTCTTCAAAAGTTGTATAAATATTCCCTAATAAGTTCTTGTATTTTTTCCAGTAATTAAAACATATTTTCCCAATTTTTATTCTATTTTAAAAATTCAATTTAATCCAAAATTCTCAAAAAAAACAATTTTTTTCTAAAGTCAAACCCCACCGAGATTCGAACCCACAACCAGCGGCGAAACAAATAGCGCACAGACCAACGCGCCAAAGCCGCCCATCGATTTAACTAGGGGTTAAAGTCCCTATATGTTCAGTTCTCGGTGATTTGGATTTTTAACAAAAACGACAAAATAAAACACAGCTTCGGGGTATCGAACTCAAGACCTCCAACCACTGTAGCGAACCCAAGTCTCTTCCGACCAGTTGGTCTAAGTGGACATATCGATTAGAAGGTATTTAAAATAGGTTTTGATCTTAATTCGCTGTTCAAAGTTATACTTCAAAATTTCTCAAAAACGAATTTGTCTCCTTTTCTCCTCTTTTGAAAACAAAAATGTCCAGAATAAAAAAATACATTTAATTTAACAATAACCAGTATTTTTAAAAGTATTTTTCCCTCTTATAAAACATATATTTAGCCTTAATTTGTATTTTATAATACTATTTCGACATTTGCAAACTAACACATATTTGTTCATAAATAAAGATGATTTCTCACACAAAATTCACTACTATAATGTTTTGACAACTACGATATTTTTAGAGCACAAAAAAAAATCTTTATAAGTGAATAAAACCTCTATTTTTATCAATTAGTCTACACATGAAGCATTCGATTATTTGTTTGCCAAAAATACATTCTTTCCATTTATTCTAATTTTCACATGGTATATATAGCAACGGGGAATTTCCTTACATCTATTAGCAAGCATTTCTTAGCAAATTATTCTATCAATTCATCTTTAACACATCATTCTACTTTAGCACTTTAATCAATAGACATGATTCTAACTTCTTACTAGTGAATTTCACATAATTGCAATTAAAGCATAATTAGCGTGCATTCTAAAGTTATAAACAATGAGAACATACACTTTCACTTATATTAAATGAATCTAACCATCATAATAACACACAATTACTAGTTTATCAATTTCTACTCTAAATAGGCAACATGTATTTTATCTCAACTAATTACTTTTTAATAACAAATTCAATTTATTCCTAACATGATTTCTACTTTAGAAGTCAGGAGAAACACCCACCTTTTTGAAGAAAACCAATAAGAAAATCTCCTAGAGCCTCCTAGAATGTGAGAGAGTGCCCTCTCCTCCTAGATTGCGATGCACGATCTCCTTCTCCTTGCTCCCTTGAAAAAACCAAGAGCTCCAAGTGGTGATGATGGCCGGCCTCCAATGGGGAACACACACACTCACACTCACACTACTATATATATCTCCTATATAATGTTTTCTTTCTTTCAATAGTTGCTTAGTGTAGAATACAAGTTGATAGGGGGGGGGGGGTGTATTTATACTAATCCTAGGATAGATTGGAGGGCTAGGATTCATTGGATAGTTAGAGGATGAATGGCTAGGATAGGAGTAGGAGTTATAGCAACTACCCATATACTAAGTAACCACCCATGCACACTCACCCACACTCCCATCACTCCCATGCACAAACCGGCCCAAATTTGTGTGCATTGCACACTACGTGCATGCACGTGCCACCTAGTCCCCTATGTGATAAGTTTGAACAATTTTAATTATTCAAATTATTCACATTTTGTCTTTACATGATAAGTGTGACAATTTAAATGATTAATTAAATATGTGGGCTTCATAAATAGTGGGCTTAGGCTTGTGGGCCAAAATAATAAATTAATAATTAATTAAAGTGGGCTAACACAAATAAAATAGTTTTTAGGCTTTTGGAAAATAGGCATTTTTTGAAAAATAAAGGAAAATAATTGTTTATACAAATTGAGATTTTATATAAAATAAATAGATAATATACGCATGAAGTTTGCCACGTGCACAACACGTGAAAAAATAATATTTTTATTAAAATAAAATTTTAGGGTATTACAGATACCAATCTCTGTAGCACCCCAAATTTCCAATATGATATCTCAGAAATATGTGGCACAATTCTCAGCATCAACTTCAATTGCAATAGTAAACATAGCCAAAAACACAGATAATTTTTATTTCAACTTTTATTACGTCAATTGTTTACAAAATACGGTGGAATACAAAATACCTTGAATTACAAACTTTTCTTTACAACACTTTCTTTTACAATTTTACATATGCTCTAGATTATTCTATCTCAAGCATCCAAATCCCAAGCTATAAGCACCTACCTGTAAAACATGAGGCTAGAGATAACCCTAATGGTGTGAGTGACATAAAAAGAAAACAACATAAATAAAACATAAGGCATAGAGTCATCAACAACATGTATTAACAACAAGAATAAATGAAATGAGAAATAATAATAAATAAAGCATGAAAACATTAAGGAATATACGATAGTAAATAGTGAAGCATGAAAACAACAAGTGAAACTAGACTAAGTGTCAAGTGTAGGAAAAACAAAAACAAACATGCATAAAACCAAGTCAAGAAACATCAATGCTATATGTTGACTCTGTAATGCATACTTGTTGGATTCAATGCATTCCATACTACATAGATCCGGTGCAAGCCCTTAACGATCTCCACTTTATAGGGTTAAATCCTTCGTTATGCAACTAATCCTACTACGGTGATGGAAACAAGATCCAGAATACTCCGCGAATAGGCACCACAACCCTCGATGCGCAAGCATCATGTAAGAATAGCACTAAAACTAGATAATCATCTCCCAACCGTGTACCCTACGAATAGGCTTTCGAGGCCCTCGACATGCAGATACACCGAGTACATCTAGTCAATAGTCCCGTCGACCCTCGACACGCGAATGCACCCTGCATGTTCCGTGAATAGACCTGCAGACTCTTGACACGCGAACATACAAATGTTCTTTCGAGACAGGACAACAAACAGTACTGGAATGCATACGTTGGACTAAATAGACCAATAGCATATACTCACGTTTTCTAAGTTCCATCACATCTCCATTAGTGCCTGTCCTTAAGTTGGTTATTATTAAAATACAAAAATAGTCATCTCTAGAGTTAGTGTATCCTGCCGGACTTAATTCCACAAAACAAACCCAAGACCCCGCAGGTCTAAATCCACAAATCTCATATGCCGGTTCACAAGACTCCCACTCAACGCCTAGAAAAATCACAACTCATTCATCAAGACTAAAATTTTAATAAAACTCACAAATCCATCATCAAAACGATTATATGAAAAAACTTCTTAAATGAACAATATCCAAATCTTATATAAAATTCCATAATCCAAATAAATATTAATTCTATTAAATAACAGAAAATCTTATTTTGAAGCTGTAAAATATCACGAAACATCAATTCCTTTGAAAACACGTATAACTCAAATAAGGTCCAAAAGAATACAATTAAAGCTCCAAAATAAATCTCTATATAACATTTTTAATCTGTAGCAAAACATCTTTTAAAACAATAGAATATTGAAGGAACAATCGATCAAAGAAGCATCAGAAAACTGAAGAAAACGTCAGTCAGAGCAGTAGTAGTCGACTTCATAGGGTGGTCGGTCGACTGTCCCGCGTGAAGTCCAAACTCAAGAAATCCATCAATCATAGCAGTGACAGTCAACTGCATACTATAGCCAGTCGACTGTCCCACATAAAATCTAAAGCTTTAAGAAAACATAAATCAGAGCAGTGGCAGTCGACTGTGTAAAGTGGTCAGTTGACTGTCCCGCATAAAAATCCAAAACTTCAAGAAAACACAAATCTAAGCAGTGATAGTCGACTGTATAAGGTGGTCAGTCGACTGTCCCGCCTAAAAATTGAAAACCTCGAGAAAACATTGCAGCCAGGATTGCGACAGTCGCCTGTCTAAACTTACCAGTCGACTGTCGTACCTACAGACTGCAGTTTTAGTTTGTGCACATTTCAACTGATACGAAGTTTTACTTTATAAAAACAAAATATGTAAAATGTACATTTTTGATATGGTCAAATATGACTTGTAAGTTATATAAGAGTCCACAAAAACAAATCAAAACCACTTAAAATTAATAAAAGTATCAATTTGATGAATTTCTTCAAAAATATGACAAGAACGTATACATCTTCAAAAATAGAGTTTTAAGAATCAATTATACATCGAAATAACTTTGTATTATGTTCCGAACCATATCAATGCCAAAATAAGTTAAGATATAATAAAAATCCATAAAACACACAAGGATTCAATTTCTTCAAAACCACAAAATAAGATATTCATATAAAAATATTTGTGCATGTTTGTGCACTAAGAAAACTTCGCAAATCTATCAATTAAAAATAACAAAATATTCAGATTAAAACTTTGTATTTAAGCAAATTCAATTTCAAGTAAAAACTTCACAAAATCACGAAATCCCCAAATTGATCATAATGCACAGATCCAAATCTAAACCCCTTTCTCAAACCCCAAGACTTGATTCTTAGATTCAATAGCCATCAAACTGATCCACAGTCTTTCACAATAATTTGTCCATGCTTATGAGCAGTTCTAACAATCACTAATCAAGTTTCTACTCAAGAAAAAGTCCCCAAATAGAGTTTATGCATTTATACACAAGTAAAGGTAATCTTTTTATCCACTTTTATGCAATATCATCACACAACGCATCATGATAAGTTAAGACAACAAGTATATGAAGGAAAGCATCCTACTCATGATTTCTACTCAGTTCTCTAACAATCTCAAGTCAACAAATTAGGGTTCCAATCATCAATAATATAGTTTCATGAAAGGGTTCACTTTTAATTCATTGACTCATAAAAGCTTCACATATCATCATACAAACTCCTAGCATGCATTCTAATCGATAGATCATCATAAAACAAACAAAACAAAATACGTCACTCACCTCTATGAAGATCAACCGAAGAGAAATAAAGAATAAAATAAATCCTCCTTAGAAAGAAAACCAAGAATTCTCGCTTGAAAACTCCAAGAAAATAGTATGATAAAATACCTTTGTGTAGCACAGCAAGAGATGGCTGCACCCACTCTTAAATAGGCCATAAATAATAGGTTTAGGGTTTTGTAAATAGATTTGCAAAATACCTCTTTTAAATATATCTTTCTATATATAAATCTCTATACTTGGGAACTAAATAAAACCAACTTAATTGAGTTTTAAAAATAGAACAAACTCTTTATAATCAGCCGGCACTATTTGTAAAACCCAGAAAATGACTTTACACTTTTACCCCTCTAAATGGCAAATTTGCGAAAAGATCCCTTTTTATCAAAACTTGCAAAATAAACCAAATTATTTAAAACAAAACGTGAACTCTTTACCTCTAAGTTGACTAGGCATCATACCCAGCCCAAAAAATCCAAAAATCTGGTGTTTTTACTCAAAGTGATAATTTTGCACAAAAGTCCCTCTTTTTGTAATATTTGCAAATAGGTCCAATAATTATCAGAAAATCCAGAAAATTCGCAAATAATATCTAATAATAAATAAAGATTTTTCACAAAATAATTTTTGACTTTGAACTTCCCAAGAAAATATTTACACGTGTAAAATGATAAATTTTCAGAAAAATATTTATTAAATCACCAAAAATTATTTTAATTTATTTGTTAATCTTAAAACATTGTTTAAAAATCTGGGGTATTACATTATGAAATTTGGCCAGTGGATATTTTGTTAATGATTTAGTAGAGTTAAGTCCGGTGGGGTACACCAACTCTAGGGGGAACTGTGATTTTTATTTAATTGAATACAATGAACGTAAGGACATGCACTGGTGGAAAATGTGATAGATCTTGTAAAACGTCAGTATGGGCTCTGTTGCCAGTCGCACGGATGTATTCCGGGACTGTGTATTTGTTGTGTCACTCTAGTATGTTCGCGCGTCGTGAGTCGGCAGGCCTATTCGCGGAATGTCTAGAAGTGAGACAGATTTGGTTTGTTCGTATGTCGAGGGTCGGTAGGCCTATTCACGAAATGTACGGTATGTTCGCGTATCGAGGGTCGGCAGGCCTATTCGCAGAATGTATGGTGTATCTGTGCATCGAGGGTCGACATGCCTATTCGCGGGGTACACGGTAGGTAGGTGATTCTCCGGAGTTAGAGCGATGCTTACATGATGCTTGCACGATGAGGGTGCTAGTCTGGCGGGTAGAGACCGAGACGTAGGCCTATTTGCAGAGTATCTAGATCTTGTTGCTATCACCGTAGTAGGTTAGTTTCATAACGAGGGACTGAACCCTATAAAGTGGAAAACGATAAGGGCTTGCACCGGACCTATGTAGTATGTGATGCATAGAATCCGATAAATATGCATTTGTGTTTCTTGACTTGTTTTATGCATGCTTGCTTTCTATTTTCATCTCTTACACTTGACACTTAGCCTAGCTTCACTTATTGTTCGATGTTTTATTTATTATTGTTTATGCAATATTTATTATTTTTTTATTAATATCCATCAATTTTCTAATTGTGAGATTTAGAAGTATCACTATTACTATAGTTGATGTCAGTTGCATTTAACTGATGTGCCCACTTGTCAATAGACTTTTGTAGGATTTTCAGTTATGGATTGCAATGATGTAAATAAAGCTTGAAGTATAAATGCAAATTGAAGATTTTATGTGTTGTAAAGATTTGCAATTAATGTATTTAATTCCGCTGTGTTTTGTAAGAAGAAAGAATGTAATAAAGTTTTTATTTTTCCTGTATTTGATACTGTGTTTATAATTGCAATTGAAGTTGATTCTGGAAATTGTGCCGCTTATTTCTGATTTTTACTTATTGAAAATTTGGGGCTCTACATACTCATTTTTCTTAGGGGTGGCATTAGGGCCGGGCTAGCTTGGCACTGCCCCCCCTCCCCCGCCCCCTCCCTTCCCCGGCCCGCTCGACCCTCAGCCCGGCCCGGCCTACCCAACCCCGGGCTGAACCGGGGTTCAGCCTGCCCAAAACCAAGGGCCTGTTCAGTCATCGAAAATCCTAAAAAAAATACCGTCGGTGCACCAGCGGCCCAGCCCACTCAGACCCGGGACCGGGTTGAACAGGCCCGGGCCGGCCCGCAGGTGACCATTGTGACTTTTTGATTATTTTTTTGTCTGATTTTTTTTTTAAAAAATTTGTGTTGGTATAATTATGAAAATTATAGGGATCCATACTAGCTGGTTTTTGGGATTATTTTGGGAAATTCGAAATATACATATTCTATATATACAATCTCATTTCATTCAATTCTCTTCACAAATTCACTCAACTCTCTGTACTATCTCTAATTTTTCTCAACAAATCAACAATAATAAACAACATTCAACTACTCTTTTGCAAGGATCAACATCAACAACATCTGACAACAATCAACAACATCAACAACAACACTACAAACTCTCAACTCTCTCTACCATCATTCTTCAATCTACATTCTACACTCATACGGTATTTTTGTACTTTTATAATTTTTAAAATTATCATTGTTGTTTATTCTCCTTTATTTCTCTCAATTAGATTGATTTTTCTTGTAATTCTTCTTCTTCGTCTTCTTTTTCTTCTTTTTAGGGTTTTTTTTTTTTATTTGGTAAACATACAATAGTTTATTCATTTAGTTGTTGTTTTATTGAAATATTTGTTTTTTTTTTTGTTTAGAATTTTTTATTAACATACGCCGGTTTATAGTAGAATTTTATTTAACTTTATTTATTTTGTAGAATCATTTTCTATAACGTACACTAGTTTATCATTCTTTACTTGTTTTGCAGAATTAAATTTTAAAACATACACTACAATTAATTTTTAAAACATACACTAGAAATAATTTTTAGAACATACACTATAATTTTTATAACATTCACTAGTTTAGATGGCATCTAACCGATCACACGGTAAACATAATAGCAAAGAGTCTACTAGTAGTCGTCACATTAATTCCATTCTAATTCCATGTGTAAACAATGAAAAATCACTTATGAATTATGATAGTACTAGGTTTGCCCGTTGACACGTGCCTACGACACGTCTTCGGAACGGTGCACCTAGTTTGATTATATAAAATAATTTTAGAATTCCAGCAAATTAATTGAAGTTGGTAACATATTATATGAGGAAGATCTTTAAGCTTAACCATCGCCTTCTTGATCATTAGCTTGAACTTACCTGGAAACACTGCATAGAGTTTTTTTAACTACAGCATCACTTTTATATGCTTGTAATAGTTATACAAGGACATGATCATACAGGTTTCATAGAGCTTACTCTAATCCCATAACCACTATGAGCATGTTTAAATACAATGGTAACCCAAGTGCAGGTGTGAAGGTATCTACTGTACCAATAATCTAAATATTTGTTTGTCTGAGACTCAGTTTACAATTGAAATATCTCTTATTATTATTTCAACCAAAATGTAATACTTGAAGTTCACAAAACTCTAATCCATGATAATCATTTCTTTTATCTCCACTTTGTCTCCTTATTGCACCTTTATAAAAAAAAATCAAAATGGATCAATAACAAATTTACTTTAGCTTCCTTTCTTGAGAAGAGTTTGCACCCTTCACTGGTAAACTCCAGTCATCACAATCCTATATATCCAAACACACACTAAAAGTTATTATATGTTATGTTATCCATGGATTCTAATAACCAGTCAAGGGAACACTTCACGATAGTATATTCTCTTGTAGTGAAAAAATTAATGTTGCATATTTGCAAGTTATTTTAGGTTGCTGATCAGCTTACCTATCCTGCTATGGTTTGGAAGCCCAAATTGAGGCCACCAAATAATCTATCTCTCACTTGCATACACCTTAAATCAAAATCAATAAAAAACTCATCAAATAAATCACCAAATTATAATTTTTTCAACCCAAAAATCAAACAATCATCTCTGAACATAGATCCCATGCACACACAAAATTCGAGAAAGCAAAAAACTGAGTAATCCCCTGCACAGAAAATTAAAAATTAGAATGAGAATTCGGTTAATGAGATGAAATTAGAGTCACCGCTTTGCATGTAGAGGCTCTCGATTCGGTGGAGGGGAGTCACAAATACGGAGTTGCTAGATATTCACACTCGATTTAATGGAGGGGAGTCACCAATACGGAATCAGCAGTGGATCAGATATCGACGATGACCTCTTGATTGAGGTTCGACACTGGATTTGAATTTGGATTTGGATTTGTTTTGAGATTCATGCTTGAGATGACGATGGAGGCTTCGCCAATGGAACGGAAGCAAAGGTTTAAGAAAATGGTTTTAAGGATTTGGAGTCAGCAGCTTAAAAACCCTAGGGGTGAGAGAGAAATTGGAGCTCTCTGGTTTGGAAAATAGAGGGAGGATACTGATCTGAATAGGAGTGTCTGTGTGTGTGTGTGTGTGTGTGTGTGTGTGTGTGTGTGTGTGTGTGTGTGTGAGAGAGAGAGAGAGAGAGAGAGTGTGTGTGAGAGAGAGAGAGAGAGAAATAATTAAATAAATAAAAGAGTTGTTTTGGGGCGGATTTAAATTTAAGTTTGGGGGAAAACTTTTAGGTAGGGAAATGTCTTTTGAGAGCTTAGATATGGACCATTGATTTTCTTACTATTGAAGGAGAGCCACTTGATAGCTTTTCTTTGGTTTTATTATATAGATTCCCGATTTTAATGAAACACACGGATGAAGTAGAAGTAGAAGACATAGAACCATAACCATCGGAACAAGGCCCTTTTCAATCCCGTAAAACAAGATGGACCACATCCGAAGTACACAAATATTTTGACTATGTCCCTTCACAAAATGATAAGAGTGTAGAATTAAAATTTTGTAAGTGTCAAACACCCTATAAGTTTAAAATAGGATCGGGAACGGGTACACTTCAACGATACTTAAATAAATGGCTAACACAAAATTTCTAAATACAATCTCGCACAACAAAAAATACACCCTAAGACCAGTCAAGTAGATAGTCATAGCTACAATCACGATATTGTTTGTTGAAAAATGGCTAAGTTTGTAATTAGAGATGAATTACCTTATTCGTTTGGTGAAAGTATAAATGTAGAGACTTTTCCACAAACCGCATTAAACTTGTTAGGTACCCACATAAGGGTGAAATAATTGCCACACACATCATGGAAGAATGTAATAATTTTGGTATTTTTTATAAAGTTTTTACTATTAGTTTTGATAACGCCTCTAATAATACTAAGGCAATCGCTAGTTTGAAAATTACACTAAATCCTATAGAACCGGAAAATTTTCAAGTTAGGTGTTCTTGTCATATTTTAACTCTTTGTGTACAAGATGCATTAAAATATGACACGATAAAATTGAGACAATGAGAAATTATGTTCATTTTATTACGTTCAGTATTCAAATATATCAAGCTTTTCATGATTGGTGTCAACTTAGGGAAATTGTATTTAACCGTTTTCCTAAAGATGTTAGACATCCTTGGAATTCTACTTTTGATTTTTAGGTGTTGTTCTTCACTTTCGTTTTAATCTTAGAGAATTTTGTGTTGAATGGGTATGCTAGATTGTATGTTGAATGATGATTTTTTGGTTTTTTACCGATAGTTTATACAAATTTTTAGAAGCTTTTAATGAAGCTACTTTAGAATTTTCAAAAACATATAAATCTACATCTAGTGCTATTTTACTTGCAATTGTCACTATGATGACAACATTTAAAGATTTGATAAATAACCATTTTATTAGAGAAATGGTTTATGCCGCTTATATTTAAATTTTAAAACATTTTCATCCACTTCCTATTTTATATTGTGTTGCTAGTGTAATGAATCCCATGACTAAGTTAGAAGGCACCAAAAATTTAATTGAGATTTTTTACACTTATGCTCTACACGATGAAATTAATGATTTTGATCAAGTCATTTTCACTACACAATTTGAGCATGTTTATATGATAGTTACGATATAATTTATTCATCTAACACTACACAAACACAAAATGTTAGTTCTTCTTCTTCTTCTATTTTATCAAAGGGAAAAGGTCATGCTACTATTACTGTTTTTGTAACACCCCGAATTCCAAAATACAACTGAATCCGAAGTTCCACAGGATCTTTACACTTCTTTTGTACAATTTTACAAGGAATTAAAAACCTTTCTTATATCAGAGTTACATTACACTTTTACATTGTCACAGCGGAAGTGATTTTACAATAATTTACATGAAACAACATTTAAAACAATCTTGCGCGGCATGTATACTTCAATTGTGTCAAGCATTTTTACCCTGCATATAAAACGGTGGACGCGTCAGTTCATTCAACTAACGAAATATTATACACGGCAATCCTATTTATAACGCCCCAATTTCAAGTTGTTCCTCCGATTCTGAGCAGCGTAGAACTGCTCCATGTCCGCCTCCGTGGCTGCCGCTCGTTTGACCAGCTTGTCAAACCTCCTCATACCGAGAGGTATCATCCTGGATCTCAAACTTGGCCTCAACCCATGCTCAAACTTTCGAGCCTTCTTCGCCTCATCCATCACCAGTTTGGAAGCATATCTTGAGAGTTGAGTGAATCTTGTCTCATACTCCCTAACCGACATGCCACCCTGCTGCAGCGACAGAAACTCCATGGCCTTCTTCTCCTGGATGTCTGAGGGAAAATAATGACTGCAGAATTCCTCCAAAAATTCCTCCCAGCCAAGAACCAAGTCTCCCATCGTCCGCTTCATCGACTGCCACCACGCAGCCGCATCCTTCTCGAATTGCAGAGTCGCCAACTTGACCTTGCTCCCTCCGGAGTCTTTAAGACTTCAAAGATAGTTTCTACCTGCCGGATCCAATTGTCACTCGTGTCAGGATCTGACTTCCCCTCAAACACCGGTGGTTTCATCCATTTGAATGATTTCACGAGTTTGATTGCTTCCGGTACTGGATTTGCAGGCACCCTTCTCTGATTCTGATTCATGGCAACGACATTGAGTGTCTGATAGACCCTCGCTAGCTCCGTTTCCAAATCCAGACCTTCACCATTTCGAGCTCGTCTTCCACCCATATTCTAATGCAAAAGATCCATTAAATTTGAAGTATAAACATGAACTTTTAAGTCAACTTTTCATTTCGTTGAATTTCAAACTTTATACATTCGAATTTAAAACATTTCTGACATCAAAATGAAAGCAGTTGATGATACAACGGTCTAATTCCTATGGTTCCTCTTGGCTTCACGAAGCTCTCCCCGTAGTTCCTCCACTTCCTCCTTAAGTACATCGGTCATGTTTATTCTCTTCTCGAGTTCCCAAACATGATGACTGAAAACTACAAATCATCCTTGCGCTTCGCCAACTGAGCCTCCAGTAGTCCGACTCTTTATGATACAACTAATAACCTTAATTAATTTCTTTATTACTACAATAGAATTAGCATCCAAGTTGGGTTCTTTTTATATGGTTAATAAAAAGGAACAAGCAAAATAAAATAAAGAATCCCCAACTTGGCTTCAACCATTCATATGCATATTCTTAGTCCAAGTAGTTCAAGTTGTATGTCCTACAACCCAAATGGGTATGTACACAAGTCCATATGCATATGTGTATGAGTTCAATGTCAAGTCCTACAATCCAAAATGGGTGTATATACAAATCACCATATGCTTATGTTCATTAGTCCAAAATAGCAACAACAAGAACAAAATTTACAACAATCAAAGAGTCATCTTTATGTTCTTTATTAGGTTCTACCATTCACTTTCATGTGGTCATTTGATTCATGCCACCATTCATAGTCCAAGTGGTTAAATTACCAACAACATACTCAACAAAAATAACAACTCAACCAAAAAACAACTCAGCAAAGAAAACAAAAACCAGAGGAACAAAATCAAAAAGAGAATAAGAACAACAAACTCAAACAAACAAGAACAAAAATGAAGAAGCCCCCACCTTTCACACACGGTAGGAAGAACTAGCCTATAGCACCTTCTCCTTCCCCTAGCTTTTGAAAGCTCCTATGAAAAACCTACAAAAAAAAACTCTCTTGTTAGAATTGGTTCTCTTTCTTTTCCTCACTTTTTTTCCTTCTTGTAAAATGAGACAAGAGAAGAGGGGAGGAGGTATTTATAGTGTGAGGGAGGACGGGGAAAATGCAAAATGCACCAAGGCATTTTTCCAAAACCCCCCTAGGATACCATCCGGCCTTGCTTGGTAGGGTGTGGGAGGTATGGTGTAGGGTATGGTGTGAGGGTGAGGTGGAAAAGAGAAGGTTTCTAGAAGAACACTCTTTAATCCCTTATGCATTCTAAACCCTAACTTAACCCTCCAAATCCCCACTTAGCCATTTGTCATGATAAAGACAAATATTCTGTCCAAAAATACACACCACATAATTTGTACAAGGTACTAATTTGCTCTCACACACATATGTATGTATGTAGGTCCAACCGAAAATCCTCGCATAAACCATATAAAATAATTTAATATTGGAAATAATGAAAAAATAATTTATAAAATGTAATATCCGTCCGGGATATTTTACTATCTATACCGAAAACAGTATAACGATTCTCATTACTTAACAAACCACAAACTTGTCACAAACAAACTAAAGGGACTATCCTATTGATGTCGTGTTGTGGATGTGTACTTAGTCCTTAATGCAATTATTTATATTATATGACACTAATGCGCACTTGTTCAGAGTCTATGCATTCCATACTACGTAGGTCCGAGGGCAAACCCTTAACCGTTCTTTAACTTGTAGGGTTCAATCCCTCGTCATGACTTAATCTACTAATGTAACTACGGTAAGTATCCTATATATTTTCTAACCTACGAACTCATGTCTAGGTGCCCTGGAGGGAATCCCAACGTACTGACACACGACTCATCATGCAGGCATCCTGTGGTAATTCAGCTCCTACCATAGACATGATACCACCCGCAGTCGTCAAACACCCCACGAGCGTCGCCACCGGGACGGTACTCTGGAGCAGTATCCACGCTCGATCAAGACTCATCATGGGACATCCTGTAAATACTCTCACGCCGCCAATCCAATGGCCCTCACACTCAATGTTTTTCTATTACTTTCATCACATCTTCACTATGTATCTAATCCTTAGTTTAATTGAATCATGAATAAAATCAACCCTTAGAGTGTGGCACTCCCACTATACCAGTCTTATTCATTTAATTCACATGACCCAAAACCTTGGTCTTCTCATTTACAAATATCATTTTCTCATTTCTTTCATTGCCGGTAAGGCTTGGCTATACCCTAATTGTCAATTTCAACTCATAATTACAATGTCGATGCTTTTCATACTCATAAGATCTTTTCATGATTAATCACAATTCATGATTCATAAGCATAGTATTCATGTATTCATAACTCATCACAAATCAATAATTCAATTTTACGTGCAACTCACGCGTAAGAATAAATTTTAATTAATAGTCACCAATAATTTATGTATTCCACACATCTATTATTCACCATTCCAAATCTTACGACTAGCACACAGTAGAAGTTCAATTAATCGCATCAAGCACACTTTCAAAATTCCTCATTATTAATTTTTCATCCTTATAACACAAAAAGTTTCATTTATTTTTCTTTTATTTAAAAGGGACAATTTAATTCCAAACGAAGTCTTTTCTTGCAAAAACCCCAATTTCTTAGTCACACTTTATCAAAAGTTGTATAAATATTTATTATAAATTTCTAACAATTTTTCAGTAATTAAAACATAATTTTTCCAATTATTATTCTATTTTAAAACTCAATTTAATAAAAAATCCAAAAAAAACATTTTTTAAACTAAATTCCCACAACCAGATTCGAACACACAACTCGCAGCGAAACAGACAGCGCACGGAACCAATGCGCCAAAGCCACTAAACGATATGACTAGGGGTTATAATCCCTATGTATTGAGTTTCGACTAGTTGGGTTTTTAACAAAAAAAAAAAAAAAACAAGGCCACAGTATCAAACCTGAGACCTCCGAACACTGTAACGACCCAAAGCTTTGCCGACCAATTGGTCTAAGTGGACATATCGATTAGGAGGTAATTAAAATAGGTTTTGATCTTATTCTCTGTTCAAAACTATACTTCAAAATTTCTCAAAACAAATTCGCCTCTTTTGCTCCTCTTTTGAAAACAAAAATATCCAGAATAAAACTACATTTAATTCAACAATAACCAGTATTTTTAAAAGTATTTTCTAACTCTTTAAAACATGTATTTTACCCTTAATTTGTATTTTATAAACACTATTTCGACATTTGAAAACTAATACATACTTGCTCATAAATAAAGATGGTTTCCCACACAAAAATCACTACAACGATGTTTTCTTACTCCTTGACAACTATGATATTTTTTTAGAACACAAAAATAATTTTTATAAGTGAGTAAAACTTCCATTTTATTAATTAATCTACACACGATGCATTCAATCATTTGTCTGCAAAAAATACATTCTTTTCATTTATTTTCATACTCGTATGGCACATATAGCAATGGAAATTCTACTACCATCGTTAACAATCATTTCTTAACAAATTACCACATTCATTCATCTCTAGCATAACATTCTACTTTAATACTTTAATCAACAAATATGGTTCTATTCTTTTTACTAGTTAATCCACATAGTTTGCATTTAGAACATATTTAGCATGCATACTAGCATTAGAAACAATGAGAACATTCACTTTTACTCACAATTAATAAATCTATTAATCAAACAACACACATTAGCTAATTTATCAATTCTCTTCTAATTAGGCAAGCATACATTTCATTTCAACTAGTAGCTTTAATAACAATTCAATTTCATCCCGAGCATGATTTCTACTTTAGAAGTCATGAGAAATACCCAACTCTTTGAAGAAAAGCCAATAAGAAATCTCCTTGAGTCCCCTAGAATGCGAGAGAGTGCCTTCTCCTCCTAGATTGCGATGCAACGATCTCCTTCCCTTGCTTCCTTGCCAAAACCGAGAGCTCCAAGATGGGGAAAAGATTGGCCGGCCTCCAATGCGAACACACACTCTCACACTCACACTATATATCTCCTATATAATTTTCTCTTTCAATAGTTTATTAGTGTAGAATATATGTAGATAGGGAGGGTATTTATACTAATTCTAGGATGAATTAGAGGGCTAGAATTCATTGGATAGTTATAAGATGGATTTCTAGGATAGGAGGGAAAGTTGTAGCAACCACCCACACACAAATAAACTACCCATGTACACACACCCACTCTCCCATTCCTCCATGCACAAACCGGCCCAAAAATAGTGTGCATTGCACACTACGTGCATGCACGTGCCCCCCTAGTACCCCCTATTTGAAGTTTGTGCACTTTTAATTAATCAAAATGTTCACCATTTGTGTCTTCATGACAAGTGTGACCATTTAATTGATTAATTAAATTTGTGGGCTTCAGAATTAGTGGGCTTAGGCTTGTGGGCTAAGATAATAAATTAATAATTTATTAAAGTGGGCTCAAATTAAGAAAATAGTGTTTAGGCTTTAAAAATCAAGGAAAAACAATTGTTCATAAAAAATAAAATTTTATATATAAAAATCTATATAATAAATTACAAAGAAAGCTATCAAGTGGCTCTCATTCAATCTCCCCTAAAATCAATGGCCTAGATTGATTTTCACAAAACATATTTTTTCGCCCAACATTTCAAACCCCAAAATTAAAATTTTCCCCCAAAAACTAAAAAACTCATTACTTTATTACTATCTCTCTCATCTCTCTTCACTTTTTCATATTTCTTTCTTTCTCTCTCTTCACTTTTTCATATTTCTCTCTTTCCCTCTCTCCCTCTCTCTCCCATTCTTTCTTTATTTACTTAGAAATTTAGATTTTAAGATTTTAGGTTTGTAAATTTTTTGAATTTTTATGCTTTTTTTTATTGCACATGTTATATTGAAAATAGCAAATATCTCTTCAACAGTTAAATTTTATCATTTTCTACACTTAAAGTTCTAAGAAGTTGGATTTTACACCCTCATTTATAATTATTTTTCGACATATCCTAATAGAAACATGGACTTTTATTTACAACTAATTATTATCATACTATTCAAACTTGAACTACATAATTGTTGTTTTACTGTTTAAAGAGTTTTTCGTGTGTTGTATCATTCCGAAGACATGCCGTCGGCACGTGCCCACGGGAAAATCTATTAAATAAATAAATATACACATGAAATTTGCACATGCACAACACGTGAAAATCAATATTTTTATTAAAATGAAAGTTTAGGGTATTACAGTTTTAAATCTTATAAAATCAAAAAAAACCAAGAATCAATTCACCAACTGAGTTGAATTGGTATAGTGCACAACCTCCCATTGAAGGTGTAGTAGATGTGTTTTCTTTTTGGAAAACCAATGAAAATATTTTTAGTATTCTTTCTCGCATGGATAAAGAATTGCTAACTGTACCGGTGTCAACTGTGGCATCGGAAAGTATTTTTTCTCTTGGTGGCAGGATTATGAGCCCGAACAGGAATCACTTGATATCAAACAATCTGTAGATGTTAGTATTCGCCGAAAATTGGATGAAAGCGGAAGAGAGGACCCAAGATTTAAATGAAGCACACAACAGATCAACAAGTAGCGACGAATGAACTAGTAGAATGTAGTTTGGATAATGTATTGTAAATAATTGGGAAAATTTAAGGGGATAAGATTCTATATTTAGGTTAAATAGAAATAACGACAATAGTCCACTGTCTTCTCTTCAATCTAAATAGAGGCCAAATCGATATCTAAATACAAATATTTCCCTCGTATTGTAATTTGAATATATTTGAATAAAATTTTACTAATTTATTTGATTATATATTAAACTTTTGTAATCATAAAATTAATTTAACTTATGAATATCTATTTTATCTATATGTTCTTAAAAATTGTGAACAAATTTTCTTATAATTTTTCTTTGTTAAAAATATTTAAAAAATATAACTAACACGAGGATTTCTAATAATGATCCAGATAGTGCTGCATTGCAAGTAACTAATGCAGACAACAATCAAGGGAACTCTGTTATAAATGAAGGTATGATTTTATGCCACACTTTATTTTCCTTACCACTACTATTTTTTTTATTTTTCTTAATTCTATGATCATTCTTAAAGTTAACATAGAAACAACTGAAAATAATCGAGTGTCAAGAAGAGTTCTAGCTATTGTGAGGCACCATAATTCTGCAAGAAACCATGTGGAAACATCTAACTGTCAACAATTTCATCCACCGCCTACAAGAAGGTGCCCACACTGTGCAAGGAAAATTATTTTTTCATGAATATGATGATTTATGTTGTCAAAAATGCGAAATGCAATTGCCGAGAATATCAGTTCCTCTTAAATTGATGAGCTTTTATCTTGATCAGCCTGAAGAAGGAAAACCTTTTAGACAACATATACATACTTACAACCATATATTTGCATTTACTTCCATCAGCATGAACCTTGATGACAGATTTTCTAATAATAGAATGTGTGTTTACACTTTTCGTGCTCAAGGTATTATATACCATAAGATTGGAAGTCTTATTCCACATAATAATTCTAGGCCTCGATATATGCAGCTGTATATATTTGATACCGAACATGAACTCGATAATAGATTAATGGAAAGTGATTTGGTGAGTAGGCTAGTAGTGGAAAAGCTTTAACAAATTCTCTATGCACATAATTCATATATCCATAAATTGTGGTTCCTTTTGAGACGCTCTGATCTCGACAATTGCAAGTTAATACTTAAGGAAAGACCGTATTATGGTGGACAATATCATTTGCCAACTTCTCCACAAGTTGCTGCAGTGTGGGTTCCCAGGGATAATCCATTTGATTTTCTTGGATGAGAAACTGTTGTGGAAACTTATTCCAACCAACTTCACAATGTTACAGATACTACTGAGTATTATGATACTCAATTTTCCGAGGAGTTACACTCCTCCTCACCCCCTAGAACAGTTTTGTCCTCAGAACTTACTAGGATAAAAGTTGTATTTTGTATATAGAAAACTGAAATATTAAGAAAATAAATTTAGTATAGGAATATGTAATGTGGAAAAACGAGCTAAACTTATATAAGAAAACTATGAGTATCAAAAATTTATAAGAACGGAACAGGAAAATTAGAAAAATAACAAAAGAAACATAACCATAAAAGAGAGTATAGATAGAAAGAATTTTTTCATACCAAAATATTATTAGATAAAGTATTAGATAAAAGAAAAATATAAATTGAGTCATTAATCGTGAAATAGTTTGGAAAATGAAGCAATTGGAAAGAATAAAGAGAAACATAGTCGATATATAAATTATTAATAGGCTTGGTAATCAAAATTTTATCAAACTAATAAGCGGTAGAATGATTAAAATCGCAAACTGAACTAGTACCATATATTACGAGATAAAAATTGAATTAACAATTTAAGAGAAGACTATATGGAAAAAGTTTTGAAAAATATACGTGCATGAAATTTAGTTAAAAGTATAGACAATATAAAATAATTTTGTATAACCAGTTAATATCAAAAAATAATTTGTAAAGTAAATAGAATAATTATATATACGATTTAAAAATAAAGAAAAGTGGGGCTTATTAAAGTAGAAAATGTCCATTTTTGTTGTAGGTTTGCCTCGTTGGTGTCCAACTGCAGGCTTGTCAAGTTGCAGAATTGCCTCTACGATATCTGATTGCAGTTTGCCTTCTGGACATTCGGTTGCAGACTTTGCCTCCTCGACATCCATTTGCAGTTTGCCTCCATTGATGTCTAGTTGCGGATTTACCCTCTCGACATCAGGTTGCTTCAAAACAGAAGATGGGAAGATATAATCTTCCATATGTACTTAGATATTAGGTGTTTAATAAAGTATGTTGTTGCATTTTTGAAATTGGTGATATGAAAACATTACTTCCTTTTGAAGTATGTCAGAACTATATAAGTAAAACATTACAATCTTGTAAAAAAAAGATACTGAAATAAATAAGACGATAGAAAATAGTGGAAAATTATGGTATTGTGAAATCAAAGTATTTGTAAAGTGAATATAAACATACAAAATTGAAATTCAAAAATCTAATGGAAATAGTATCAAGAAAAATGATAGTCTTAAAAATAATTAAATAAGTAATAATTCAAAACTTAATAGAATACGTTAAAGTAATAGAAAAATCTAATAAGTAACATAAAGCGCATAAAAGAAACATCACAAAGAAAACGAGTAAGTCAAACTTAAAAGATCGAGATTAAGGGTTGTAAATACCAAAGTGAATCAATAGTATAACAAAATAAACCTTTGATTTTCTATTTTTTATTTTTTATTTTTTATTTTTTTTGGGAATGAAAAAGTATTACAAAGAAAATCCACGAAAAAAATTTTAAAGAGGGAAGTGTGTCCATGTATAAGGCATCATGGATGTAAGTTCAAACCCACCACGCTTCCACTGCGCCACTCTGATACCAAGGGAAAATATGCTCGCATACAACATTACCTCAATTGTATACGAGGGGAGTATCACAAATGCAAGTTCAATAACTTCATCATTCATGACTCTAGCCATCAAATAGGGAATGAAAGGAGAAGACATCAGTGTATTGAGCAACACAAATGTAAATCACTTATATTTAAATCTCTATAAACTGAACTCACACTTCTAATGTCCACCTTAATGTGTTGTCTTTGTAATTTTATACTACTTATTGAAGTCGGCTCTGATACCACTTGTAACATCCCAAATTCTTTTTACATGTAATTCGTAGTACAACATGATCTTTTACTTCACTTTGTACAATTTTACAAGGAAATTAAAATATTTTATTATATACATTGTTTGTTACAGAGTTATACAACGAATTTTAAAGAAAATACAACATGAAATACAACTCTAATATAAGCAACTTTAATCATGAATATAATCTTTATCAACAACCGTCTTTAGGTTCTTGCCAATCCAATCCAAGCCCTGTACTGAAAATCTGTGGGCACGTTGCTTACAACCGACGCAATATTATAAAACAGCGATCCTAACTATGCCGTAATATAACGGTTCTCTTACTTTAACAATCACACACTTGAATCCATATAAAAGTGTAAAAAAGTGACTATCCTAAACATGTCAGTGTATGGTATGACTTAATGCCTAATGCAGATCTTATACTACAATGACACTAATACATATTTGTTCAAATTCTATGCATCCCATACTACATAGATCCGAGGGCAAGCACCTACGTACTCAACATTAAAGGGTTTAATCCCTCATCATGCATCCTACTACTATGACTACTATAAGGTTTAGACACTTTGCAAGTACTGGCTCTTGCCCTTGGAATACTGGAGACCAATCACACTCCATGGATCATTCTGTGTCCCTTACGTCCATCATCCCGGGATACTGGGGATCGTCTCAATCCGCAAATCATCCTAGAGCCCTTAATGCACAAGTATCCCATGATCATCGTTCTCGTTCCGAAATACTAGAGATCATTCCCGCTCCGTGGATCATTCTGTGGCCCTTACGTTCATCGTCCCGAAATACTGGGGACTGTCTCTCTCCAAGGATCATTCTGGAGTATATTGCTCTAGTTTCATCATGTCACAAACTAGTGCCTATCCTTATGTTTGGAACATGAATAATTAATACTTACCCTCCTACTGGCCTTAAACCATACACCGAGAACGATAGCCCATACTGGCCATTTTCTCAAAACTCAATTATTAATTTTCAACACTTGCCGGTACCTGGGTCTCACTAAGCCTCTAGAACCAACATCTTTTCATATTCAACAACTTGGGGTATTCATCTATATAATAAAACACAAAGAAAGCTATCAAGTGGCTCTCCTACGATCCTCCAAAAAATCAATGACCTAGATCTAATCTCACAAAACATATCTCTCCCCCACCCTCCCTCCCACCAAAAGTTCCCCCCCAAAACTCAAATTCAAATCCCCACCCAAAACAACTCCTATATTTATTTAATTATTTCTCTCTCTCTCCCTCCCTCCCTCCCTCTTCTATTCAAAAAATTAAGAAAATAAAAATTTAAAAATTTTAAAAATTATAAAAATTAAAAAATTAAAAACTTTTAAAATAATTCAAAAAAATCAAAAAAATCATATAATATGTTAGATTCCCAAAAGTTTCTCATATAATATGTTTGCTGCTTCAATTAATTTGCTGGACCTCCAAAACTATTTTATATGATCAAACAAAGTGCACCGTTCCGAAGACGTGCCGTAGGCACATGTCAACGGGCAAACCTAGTATCTTTATAACACATGTTCATGTATTCATATTTCATTCAAATCTTTTCATTCATTTTCATTTACTAATCATGAAGTATGCACTTCTTGGTTGATCACACAACCAACAATTCATTACCAAATCCCTTTAATTAACAAAAACTCATTTTCACATATATTTATTCTTCGAGAATATATTCAAAATACAAAGTTTATTTTGATCAGTAAAACACATTTCCTACTCATCCATATTTCAATTATAAATCTCAATTCAATTCAAAAGATAGATTCATTATTTCATAAAAGAGTATACTATAACGTTTTAGTTAAAAACACTTAGAATCATCCTCAATTACTTCATCTAAATTCATTTGCAAAACAATTATTCAAAATTAGAAAACTGCAATTCATGTTTCTTGTAAAAATCATAGAAAATTATATACTTCACGAAACTTTGTGTTCTTTAAATGAAAATAAAGGTATAAAAGTCTACTACATTTTCTTAGTTATAAGTTTCTCTAAAATATTGTATCTATAACTCGGAATTCTTTTAAATATACAGTAGGGTCGAAATATCGAAATGCTGCCACTTGTTCACTGTTGTAAAATTCATTATAAATTCAATTTTTCATGAAAATTTGATTTATTCGACTTTACAGAAATTTTTACGACTCAACCACAAGTTAGTTTTGAATTTTCTCAAATTACTTCATTTACGATGCTGAAATGATCAAAAACTGAAATATGTGCAGATTTTCATCAACTAGTCGATTGCCTACCAGTCCTAAGTTTACATTTTATTAAAATAGTAAATGATCTCCAAATCTTATGAAATTTTAAAGAGATATTCCTGATATATACAAGATTATCACATAAAAGTTTTAGTTCTAGATTCCATCTATATTATTTGACATGATTTTCTGAAGTACAAACAAAACTCAAAATAGCAACTTTCTTTGCATAAATTAACAACTTTGTATATGAATTCATCCCCAATTTATTTAATCTAATCATGATTTATTATCATTGTCCCGCCCCGCTCCCCAAAAGGAATACGGAATACAAGAACGTGACAATGTCCAGCGAATGATTTTCATCATTTATAAGCTGTAAGATCGACTCATCATCATAACAAGAAATATAGCAAAATATACTCAATCGCGCATGCATGAATAATTTATTAATCAACAAAACCATTTAAATAAATGTAAATATCTCAAATATATTCAAGATTTGGATCAGGTAAAACTTCAGGACAATAAGCCCGTTACAAGTTTTAAGTAGTAACAAGAATTAAATATACTCAAATACAAAATAACTAACATAAGTTTTTCCACTAGAATGTTTGCTCACCAACTCCTGCAGGCAATTGATCTCCAAAACTTGTATATATATTATATAGAAGGAAAATAGAGAAACAAAGACAGACGCCCGTTAGATCAAGTTACAGGCTGCAAGTAGTAAAAGCAATGGGTATGAAAACAAGTGCAAGAAAATATGAAACAAGATTTTGAATCAAGAGAATACAACAGGATTTGACAATGATGCAACAAGTAGTGAAGTTCAAGAGACTAGCTAGCAGGTGAAACAAATCAAGTAACAGGATCGAGTAACAAATACAAGTGAGCATGTAGTTGTATCAAGTATCAAGTAACAGATATCAAGTAACAAGTAACAAGTAACAAGTATCAAGTATCATGCGAGGCAGGTGTAAGTGTGTACAAGTAACAAGTTATTCTTAAATCTATTGTTTAATTCTATCTAGGTAGCACTTCATGCATCCCATTTATTTACCACATAGTTGCTACTTACAAACAAGTTACATTTAGGCCTAGTGGTGGATTTTATAGGGCTGTGTACTCAGGCTTCATGTATCAAGCAAGCATGTTCATGAATCGGGTAATCATATAACTAGTTCATAAGTCAAGTAATAACATGACAAGTTCATGAATTAAATAATAATATACTAGTTCATGAATTAAGAAATAACATGTCCATGAATCGAATAATAATATACTAGTTCATGATTCAATAGTAACTAGTTCATGAATCGAATAATCACATAATTAGTTCATGAAACAAGTATCTAGTGGGAAACACGGACCTTCTTCTGAGTACACTTAAATATATTGTCTACTACTATGGTCTTTCCCTTAAACCCCGGCCTGTTATTTATTATTATTATCAAGACAAGCATGAAAGTGTCCGAAACAGGTCAAGTAAACATGATCAAGAATAGTAAACAAGTTTAAGCTAGAAAGTACATTCGAGGGTCAAAACAAATTCAAATTATCAAGAACGACGAGAATTCCAATTATGGACAGCAAAATATTGCTGCACCAAAACTGAGATTCCCGTTGCTACAGAAATACAAATCTGGATCCGTCAGAAAATCTAGAAACTACACTCTCTACCGGTTTCAGCGCATATAAATAAGTACATGAAAGTTGTAGCAACATGTGTCAAAACAGCAAACTATACATAATTCGTATTCAGCCTGAATTTGTAAAATTGTGTTTAGAAGCATGAAACAGGTCTGAAACTTTATTAATTAATTACAGTAAAACTAAGGAGGGTCCTCTAGTGTGTCTAGTACTAGAATGCACAATTTTAAATCATTATCTTACAAGTAGCATAGATAATTTAATTTCTAAAACAAAATGACGCAACAATTTATGAATCTGAAATTTTAGACACAACGCCACTAAAATAGTGATAATTCACAAACTATAACTCGAAATTTAATTCTGTCAAAATTGTTGTAAACTAGATATCTGGTGATACATTTCATGTTTAGAACTCAAGTCCAGATTATGATGTTATTAGGGTCGAAACAGTAAGCAAAGACAGGTACAACAACATAAGTGATTTCATTTACATAAAGAGTGCCATGATTAATAACTATTATGAGTCTAAATTATTGTGTGATACAAATCAGGATGTAATAGGTACCAAATCATCAAGCCATATTTGTTTCTCAACTCAAAAGAAAGTAAAATCAACACATACATCATACAACATACATCTACAAGTCAAGGTGGTTCTTAATTTCATGTGTTCAAATAATTAAATAATAATTAGATCTAACTAGTTGTGAAACGAATATATCTACGAAAGATTGTGACTCTTATGATCATGGAATTGATAAGGACAACAACAAGTAAAATGAGATCATCAAATGATAAGCCAAAGGAGAGTCACAACTACAATCTACTTGCAGTATTTTCAAATAACAGCTTGTACTAGAACAACGAATTGTACAAAAAGATACTTGCCTTGATTGGATGAGGACGTTGATCAACGATAGAGATCAGATAGATCGGATCGGCGGGGATCTTGATGACGATCAAGATAAAGAAATCAGACGGTCCAGATCCAATAGCTTGATGGTGATGATCTGGTGGATCGATCGGATGACTCTGATCTGATCTGATGATGATGGAGATGATGATCAAGATCAGATCAAATGAACGGTCC
This sequence comes from Hemerocallis citrina, assembly GCA_017893485.1. Classification (NCBI taxonomy): domain Eukaryota; kingdom Viridiplantae; phylum Streptophyta; class Magnoliopsida; order Asparagales; family Asphodelaceae; genus Hemerocallis; species Hemerocallis citrina. The sequence goes on from CM030358.1 coordinate 312,873,623, forward strand.
ACATCAAGTCAGATCTGATGATGATCACGATCCTGATGCTGATGATGAAGATCTGATGATGGCTCGGATCTTGATCAGATCTAAAGATGGCGACGATCGCGAGAAGATCGAACGGTTGAGATTCAAAACTCAATCTCCCCCTCCTCCGATGCAGGACAGTTTACTGGAAAAAGTGGTCGACGGTGCACAGGGCTTCAACAGCGGCTACGGTGGCAAGATGGGTATCAGCATCGAGGGCTCGACTGGGGAGCAGTCGACGAAGGGCAAGCGACAGTGATGGGTGTTCGATGAGCGTTCTGTTTTGGGGAGGAAACAAGGGAGCGATGGCAATGGCGGAGCTCAGGGATTCGGCAATGGAGAGGCAATGAAGGGGATGAAGAGGTAGGGGATGATGACAAGGATAAAGCATAGGGTCAAAGGGGTAATGGGTTTTGGGAGCGAGGACGACGGGGTTGATGGGTTAGTAATGAGGCGGTGGCGACTCAACGACAGGGGTGTCGAGGAGAGGAGGGAATGGGGATGAGGCTGACAAGGATGATGGGAAGATGGGTTTGAGGGAAGGCGACGAGGTGGACGAACGTGGATGGGTTTTCGGAGTCTGGATGTAGGAGAAGGGGAGAGAGTGGCGCTGTGTATTGGGGTTTCAACAGTAATTAGGGTAATTAGGGTTAGGGTAAATTATGTTAGGGTTTTATATAGTTGGGTTATTGGGTTTAGGGTTATTGGATAGTGGGTTTGAGTAGGATCCAACCGAAGATTGAGTCAAAAATCACAATAATTAGGCAATATGAATTAGATGAGTTGAATCAGTCAATACCCCATGAAGAAAAACAATTAGAGCTGATAGGAACAATGTAATTGAAGTAGATTGGGCACAAAATTGAGTCGAAACAAAAGAAATGACTCGTATTAGAACATGAAACAAAATACAGGATCTTGAATTGATAAATAGAGTACAATGAAATGAACATTAGGAAAATAGAAATACAGGAAATAGGGGTTACAACCATGCACCCAACAACATCATTTCAACTTATCTACATGACAATCTTTCAGCTAGCATACATTTCATATTCATTTCTATAAATATTCTAAATAACATCATCACATAGCATCACAAAATTAACTAGAACTCACATGAAATTTCAATTTTATGCATCAATCTTTCCTACACGTGCATACTACTATATTTTAGAAAGAACAAAGAAACACTCACCTTCAATTGATGAACAAGTGAAAGAAAACTCCTAGAAGTGGTTCATAGCTCCAACACAAAAGCTCTTCTCCTCCTAGCAAAATTTGAAAGCTTCTCCTATAAGCAAGAAAACTGAGCTTCCGCTCTTTCTCTCTTTCTTTTCTTCTCTTTTGTTTCTTTTGTGTGTACATTGTTCATGAACAAGAGGTGATATTTATAGGGCCAAATGGGTGAACATTATCAAAATTAAGTACCCACTCACCATTTACTACACAAACCCCCAACCCTTCCTATTCTTATGCATGACCAACTCTTGGTATGCACACACATGCACGTGCACACACTTCTCATCTTTTAATTATTTCTATTTGTTTATTATTAGGCTAGTTGCTTGTTACATAACAAGTGTGTAGAATTAAATTTTGTTCATTTAAATAATAGAATTTATTATGGACTTTTCTTTTAAATAATATTTCTAATGGGCTTTAAGATGATCTTTTAGGCCTATGGGGTTTTAATAAAAATAAATAATACAATTGTGACAAATAAAATGAGAATAAAAATGTATAAGACTTTTTTAAAAATGTAGAAATAAAAATGTACTTAAAAATTTACGTGCGATGCATATAAAAATATTCAAAATATGAAATAGATTTACTCGGAATATAACATACGAAAAATATTTATTTTGATAATGTTACAGATATTTCGCGTAACGGTGAAATTTACGTAATCGACACGTGTATTGAAAGCACGTCCAAAGTAAGGAACTACAATTTGAACTGTCCATTATGATTTCCATACCTTGAAAGATATATGGATCATAAATCATGTAATTGACAACATTGTACTAATCGTTCAAGTAGTTTCTATGTTCTCTATGTTCAGAAAGTCCTTCGGTGCCCATCCACCCCATAGGAGGTGAAAACATTGATCTATTTGATTTTGTGTTGTCTGTTAGGTTTCAATTGCGTGGATACTTATGAATCAGTATTATGTTATTGTTAATGGTTGGTATATTTCTTTAAATTTTATATTTCCTATTTTAATAAGAGATGCTTCATGGTTATAATTATTTATCATTTTTCTGCAAATTTTTCTTTTTTGTTTTGACTAATTGTTCTGCGGATTATTAACTTAATCATAGGAACAAAAGAGAAAAAATTGTAGTAGATTTCCTTTGTATCTACTTAGCTATTTTGATTTATGTTTGATTTAGGCAGTTCGTTAGATACGTGTAAGAGCATCTCCAACCACGTTAGCTATTTTGGCTAACTAAAATAGCCATAATGGATAAGAAATGGATAATTTGGTTAGCGAAAAAAGTCTTCACTCCAACCATGTTATCTATTTTGAATAACCATTAATAATTTAAAGTCCAAAATTAAATAAAATAAAAATATAAAATAAAATCCCATAAAAAAGCCCAATACAAAATAAAATTTTCAAGCCCAAAAATAAAATTTCGCAATTTTTGCGATTCGGCTCCAACAACAGAAATATAAATGTCGCGATTCCTCAATTTTCCGTGATTCCTCAATTTTCCGCGATTCCGCAATTTTTGCGATTGGTTTTGCAATTTTCGGGATTGATTTTGCAATTTTTGCGATTGATTTTGGAATTTTTGCGATTGTTTTCGCAATTTTCGCGACTGATTTTGCAATTTTCGCGATTGATTTTGCAATTTTGCAATTGATTTCCGTGATTTCGCAACTTTGTGGTTTTGAGAAAAAGTTTAGCGAGCGGTACATACTTGCCAGATCTGGCGAGTGAATATTAGAAATCTATTTTGGCGAGTGGTTTGGCTAGTCCCGTTGGAGCATATTTTTGTCTTTATATTAGCTATTTTGGCTAAAATTGAATGATGGCTAGTCCCGTTGGAGCATATTTACAAGGGAATAAGCTACTTAGACCATCTCCAACCATGCTAGCCATCTTTCAATTTTAGCCAAAATAGCTAATATAAAGAAAAAAATATGCTCCGAGTGTATATACGACAGTTGTTAAACTTCCCTTACTGGTTATTATCATTTCAGGATATTAGGTATAATTTTAATTTGTTGGATTGACAGCTATGTCTGCCTTGTTTACTTTTCATTTGAAGCCTTATATTGTTAGATATTTATCAAATATGCGAGCCTACATATATCATTAATCATGTATTGCAAGTTATATAAAGGATTATCCAATTTAAGTGATCTTATATGGATTAAGTTATTGGGATTTATAACATCCAATTTGGTATGAATTTTGTAATGTGTAGATTCCAAAAGTATTATTTCTATTTATATGATGGGCCAAAATAGATTTAAGAAAAGTTTAAAAGTCATGATTCTTTATAAAAAGTTAAGAACTCAAAAGTCACAGGTTATGAACTCAAGAGTCAAAGGTTATGAACTGAAAAGTCATGACTCTTCAGGAAAAGTTATGAACTCAAAAGTCATAGGTTATGAACTCAAGAATCATGACTCTTCATTAAAGGGCAAGTACTTATTATAAATACGGGTTATGGTCCTCAATTGTAGAGAACATACATTCTTTATCCCATTAGAAAAAGAACTAAGGCAAAATTAAGGAAAATCTACAATTGGAAGATCACTAATCAATCAAGAACATCTTCCTTTCCATCAAAGTATCATGGATCCTTCAGGTATGCTTCTGCATTCATTAATCATCTTGAATGACATGAGATTATAGATAGAAATTGATTTTATATTTTTGCTTGATAAAGAACATGTTTCTTGGTTGATCTTGTTTTCGTCTACTTGATGTTTGAGGATTAGAAATATGCTAATGGGCACAAATAATTAAGCTAACAATCAGTATCAGAGCAATCCATGTTCCACTCATGAACGATTTAACAATTTTTAAGGATTAGAGTTTCGACAATGGAATTTTCAATTTTCGTATTTTTATCTTCCATGGTGAATATATATATATATATATATTTTTTATGAATTGAATTAATTTTGGACTTGAATTTGGGTTTAGTTTTGGTAATAATAATAATACTAATAATAATAATTAAGTTTTCTTTATTTTCTCAAATTCTCGCAAGTTATCATTTTAGGATTAATGTTTTCAATCAAAATTCAAATAATTGGTCATATTTTTTGAGTATATAATTGTTTAACATTTTAAGTAAACCAATTAAAACAAGAAGTCACGAAAGTGACACCTCTTGTATAGATTGTTCATGAGAAATATTGAATGTTAGTGTGTATGTGTATATGCAAGTATTAATCAGCCCAAAGGAAGATTAATATTTGGCCGGATTGCATGCACTCCTATGATGGTAAACAGCTGATAATTATATGGTTGTACATGTGAATGATAAATCAATCCAAAGATGGGTTTATTATTTGACATGCATTATTATCAATGTTTGATCATTACAACAAGAATACCACTAGCAATTAATATTATTGTCCAAAGACTTTGTTACGTCCCGCTTCCCAAAAATACGGAATACGAGTACATGACATTGGCCCAGCGAATGACTAACGTTACCCATAAGCTGTTTATCCGATCAATTCAACAATGTAATCAATACAGAACAAATGCGCAGACAACAATATTAATCCCATGAACAATAATACTTGGAATGAAGCAATATAAAATATCCAATTATAATAATAATCCAACATCTTGAACAATAATAAAATTCGGAACATAAGCCTAATACAATAATAAACTCCAATGCAATAATAAGTCTCAAACACAATAGCAATAAGTCTCAATACAATAGTTCATTAAAAAAACATTCAATTATAAATCAATAGTTCTTCAGAAAGTTTGCTCTCCAATTCCAGCAGGCAATTCTCCTTCATTACCTATATAGACTTCATCTGAAAAGAGAAGAAAAGTTGTCTTTAGAGCAAGTCATGGACAACAAGTAAAGAAAGCAAGGAACGATGGAATAACGGTATAACAATGAATTAATGGATCAAAAGGAATCAATAACATGGCACGATAATCAATAAAAAATTTCACGGTAATCGATGCAATGGCTATAAACAATGTTTCAATATTCGGTAACAATAATCAATGATCAATAATGGCAACACTTAACCAATATTCGATATCAATAGGAACAATGATCAACAATATGCAATGTCGGTGATGTCAATCCTTATGTCTATTAATTATTTTAAATCCTAACTGATTAATATACTAATGTATCCCATATGTTCCATACCACAGGTTCGATGCATACAATTAATTTCGTTTAGACTATTGTGTTAGATTTTATAGTTCATGTACTGAGTATGATGACGATAACGGTAATAACATGACCTATGGTGTAACTTCTTACACGATGACGATAACGGTAATAATCATGAGCCATCTTTCGAGTACAATCTCTATATCATCAACTACTCTAGTCAATTCCTTAAATCCCGGCTTATTAATTATTTCATCAATACAACAATACAATATGCAATTTAAGACATGAGATGAACAATAGTATCAATAGGAGAACAATAGGATGGTAATATGGATAGGACGATTAGGATGGTGACAATAACTCATTAGGATCATGCAATAAAATCTAAATACATTAATTCATGCAATATTACGATATGGGAATAATTAAACTATTAAAATCTGAAATATAAAATTCTGGACAGTAAGAGTAGTCTATACAAAAATGTAGTTTCTCGCTATTTCATAACTCAAAAACTGAATCTGTTAGAAATTATAGAAACTAGACTGCCACGCGGTTCCAACGCATATTTAAAGTTCAAAATCTGACAACAGTTGTCAGGTCAATCACATTGTTCTTTACAGATTTCATGTTCAAACAGAAATTCGACATCATGTTATTATAATTTTAGAATTAGCAAAATGTCCATAATAAATTCTTTAAAAATATTTTCTAGATTCCTAAACATGTTAGTCAACAATCTGAAAATTTTCAGAGTAATGTTTAAACATGCAAGATACAAGAATCTGGAAATCTAAAAGTAAAAACACAGCTGTAGTAAAATGGGCATAACTTATGCTACACAACTCGGAAATTTAGAAATTCAAGATGTTCTGAAAACTAGAAAGATAATGCTACAATTTATATTCAGAAAGTAATTCATTTTAAGATCATTTACTGGTTCAAAATTAGCAGTTAACATACAGGCCAGCAAGCAATAAACAAGTTTTAGGGTATTTTCATGAAACAATTTAATTCACATGATGGGTATCAATCCTATTAGTCGATAAACTAATCAATCAGCATGATGAGTATCAAAACATGATAAATAGAAAATGAAAACACATACATACACTAATTTATCATCAATCAACAATCAATCGATCAACTACAAACAACCTAGCAATTGTCTCTGCACTAATTAATCGTGTTATGAGATGCATGAAAGTTTCCTTTCATAAATACTATATGATGTATGCAAGATTGAATATTTTTGGAGTCAAAGTGGCACGATGTCAAGAATATTGAGCTTAGCTCGTGTAAACCCTCAATAGACCTAACGAAGAGATGAATAAGTATAATACGATCAACAAGGGATCTACTTGCATGAATTTCAACAAAATTTGAATTTGATACAATTACCAATTCAAGAGGATGGTGACTTGCCTTATAGAAGATGAAAACGAATACCAAAAAATAATAGGATAAGGATCCCGAAGCAACAAACCCACGAACTAACACAATCCACTAATAGCACGTGCAATTCACGTGTAAAAGAGAACCCAATGCAACACAGCAAGAGCAATGTCAGAAATAAAGAGATCAACAATAACAACAGTAGGGCGACGGTGGCGGCATTGTTGGCTCAGGGCGGCGATGGGGGTCAACACGGCGAGGTGGGCCGATGGTGGCCTCGACGGAGACAGGAGGAGGGTCGTTAGGATTTAGGTTTGGATGGCTGTTGTCGTCGAGGACAGAGCAGGGGGTTTTGGGTGTCTGGGCGACGAGGCAGGTGGGGCAGCGCTACTGGAGCGTCGACGGTGATGCGGTGGTGTCGTGGAGAGCGGCCGGAGTTGGTCGGAGAAGGGGATCTGTAACGGGTTTTGGGATTTTGGCTGGAAAATGTGTTCGGGGAGAGAGAATGGTGTGGAGAGTGGAGAGAGGAGAGAGAATAAGCAACTAGGGTTTCGAAATTGTAGAAATTTTAGGGTATGCAGTAGAGTTGTATTTATAGGGTACAATTATGTATCGGGTTAAGGGTTTTGGATCCAATAGTAGCGGTTTTGGGTCAAGAACAAATGAAATTGGGTTGTAGGGTTCAATAAGAGGTTGATCTAAAGCAATAAGGTTCAAATAAAAATTCCCACAATAAACAAAAGAAAAAAAATCAATAAGAACAGCTCAATCATGAAGAACGAAGAATTGCATGAACAAGATTTAATTGAAATAATCAAGAAACAAAAATAGGGTATTTTATTCAATTACAAATTAAGAAAAAATTACAAAAGAGGGAAAATGAAATTAGCGGGAACGGTAGTTACAATCCTACTCACCTTACAATAAAATTTCGTCCTCAAAATTTAAGCAAGTGGTAGTAGGGTAACCTCGAAGAAAGAAAAGAACAAGAACTACTCAAAAAGATGGGGAAACCTCTTCGAATCACGCTTTCAAGCTCCCAAGTTAACTCACCAGGCGAGTGAGGATTCCAAGCAACACGAACCAACATGATAACCTTATTCTTCAAAATCTTCTCCCGCCTATTCACAATCGAAACTGGATGAATCTCACAAGACAAATCTGGTCTAACCGACAACTCCGTAAAGTCAATAACATGACTATCATCTTGAACATACTTCATGAGATGAGAAACATGAAAAACATCACGCACTCCAGAAAGAGCTGGCGGCAACGCGAATCTATAGTCCATCTTGCCTACTCGCTTCACCACATCGAACGGACTAATGAATCTAGGGCACAACTTGCCCCCACCACCAAAACAAATCATACCCTTCCATGAGGAACACATGATCAGCCAATTTGAACTCTAACGGTCTCCTGTGCATGTCTGCCCATTCCTTCTACCTGTCCTGTGCGACTTGCAAATGCTTCCTGATTTGGGCCACTACATCAACAGTCCTCGTGATCAATTCTGGCACCAAAAACTTCCTCTCACCAATGGCATCCTACCACACTGGTGATCTAAACTTTCGACCATACAAGACTTCATACGGAGCTGCCTGAAGGCTAGCTTGATAGCTATTATTGTATGAAAACTCCACCAAGTGTAGATGATCTTCCTAAGATCCTCCAAACTGATGCACACAAGACCTCAACATATCCTCCAAGGTCTGAATAGTCCTTTCAGGCTGACCATCTATCTACGGATGGAATGCAGTACTGAACTTCAGCTTACTCCCAAGACTATTCTGAAGACTCTCCCAAAATTGAGATCTGAATCTAGTATCTCTGTCTGATATAATACTGACAGGAACACCAAGCAATCTCACAATCTCCAGCATTTACCTTTTTGCCAGGCTCTCTGTAGGCTGACCAACTCTGAAATGAATGAAATGAGCACTCTTCGTCAAGCGGTCCACAATCACCCAGATGGCATTGTGATCCTTGGGACTTCTAGGCAAAGCAGTCACGAAATCTATAGTGATATTCTCCTACTTCCACTTCGGGATAGGAAGCAGTTGAAGAAGTCCAGCAGTCCCCTGAAGTTCTGCTTTCACTTGCTGACAGATCAGACACCGAGAAACAAATCTTGCAACAGCCATCTTCATACCATGCCACCAGAAATGCAACTTCAAATCCCGATACATCTTCGTACTACCAGGATGAATAGTGTATGATGAGCAATGAGCTTCTTCAAGTAACTTCTGCCTGACTTCCCCCTTCGGAACACATAGATGAGTCCCAAAACGGAGAGATCCATCCTCATGAATCACCATATCAGTTTTCGAACTAGCATCAACCTCAGCTCGAAATTACTGCAATTGCACATCACCTAGACTGTGCCTCCTTAATCTGATCCACCAAAGATGATTACAACTGAAGCACCAGGCTACTCTGCTCAGAACCAGGCAATACCACATCCCATTCCAACCTCCTCATAGCTTCCACAAGCTCTTTCTGCTCAGTAAGAACCACAGTAATAGGTCTTTTGCTTAAAGCATCAGGCACTGAATTAATCTTGCCAGGGTGATACTGCAAACTGATATCATAATCTGTCATCAATTCCAACCATCGCCTTTGCCTCATATTCAGCTCCTTCTAAGTGAACACATACTTGAGACTTTTGTGGTCAGTGAAAACCTGCACTCGGTCTCCATGTAAATAATGCCTCCAAAGCTTCAAGGCAAAAATCACAGCAGCAAGCTCTGAATCATGTGTAGGATAATTCCTCTCATTCTGCCTCAATTGCCTAGATGCATATGCAACAACCTTGCCTTGTTGCATTAACACAGCACCCAAACCTCTACCTAAAGCATCACAGTGAATTACGAAACCTCCTGATACATCTAGTATAGTCAACACAGGTGCTGATGTCAGCCGATTCTTCAATTCACAGATTGGTTCATCACCGGACTCATCCCACACATACTTCTGATCCTTCCTAATCAACTTGGTCAACAGTCCTGCAATCTTCGAGAAATCCCGAACAAACTTCTTGTAGTAACCCGCTAGACCAAGAAAACTCCAAACTTCCGATACAGACTTCGGCATTGGCCAATCCTTAACTGCAGAAATCTTGGATGGATTGACAGAAATACCATCACCCGAAATAATATGGCCCAATAAAGCAACACGATCCAACAAAAACTGCACACTTGCTAAGCTCCCATACAACTAATGATCCCTCAAAGTTTGCAAAACAACCTTCAAGTGCTTAGCATGCTCATCCCGATTATGAGAATAGCAAAGGATATCATTAATGAACACCACCACAAACTTGTCCAGAAAGGGAGAGAAAATCTGATTCATCAAACTCATAAACATAGCTAGAGCGTTAGTAATTCAAAAAGGCATCACCAATAATTCATAGTGCCTATATCTGGTTCGAAAAGCAGTCCTGCACATCCTCAGATTTCACCATAACTTGATGATAACTAGAACGAAGGTCCAGCTTCAAAAATACAGAAGCACCTCCCAATTGATCAAATAGGTTATCAATCCTTGGCAATGGATACCTGTTCTTCACTGTGACATTATTGAGCTCATGGTAGTCAATACACAACCTGCAACTACCATCCTTCTTATTGACAAACAGAACTGGAGCTCCCCAAGGCAAAACACTTGGCCTGGTAAAACCTCTATCCAACAACTCCTGAATCTGCTCCTTCAACCAAGCAAATTCAACAGGAGCTATTTTGTATGGACTCTTAGAGATTGGAGCTGTTCTTAACTGAACATCAATACAGAACACCACTTCATGATCTGGCGGTAATTCAGGCAATTCCTCAGGAAAAACATCCAAGAAATACCACACAACCAATGGTGCAACAACATCATCAGCACACACTTCCTTCATAACTCTAACTTCCTGACTAGCCAACTTCTCCACTCAAATTCCTGACGTTCTGGCATACGGAACACCACCTTCTTTTTGTGGCAGTCAATCACAATATGAGTGGCACCAAGTCAATCCATCCCCAGAATAACATCAAACCTAGAATTGCTGATGACAATCAGATCGGCAACAAAATCAACTCCACCAATAACCAAGGAACTCTGCTCACAAATCTAAGAACACATGACAACACCTCCACCTATAGAAATGTTCCAAGCTACTGGAATAGCACTGCAAGCCAAGAGATGCAGATCGACGAAGCGGGAAGAAACAATTGAATGAGTAGTACTAGAGTCAAAAAGAACATGAGTAGGAAAGGAATGAACAAGGATAATTTCTAGCAAGAAGTCAAGGTGAGAACACAAAAGGGAGAAGCAAAATGCAAGAAACAGACATGAATGAGAGGCTAACATGAATAAGCAACATGATAGGAGAAATAAATAGAAACGAAATCCAAAACAGAATGCAATTGAATATAGAATGAAAAAAAACTAAAGATATACCTACAACAATGCCTAAAGCAATCTTAGCATCCTGTGTAGTCACGTTGTAAGCCTGACCACGACCTGCAGAAAGATTACCCTTAGGAGCAGTTCTCCTCTGATCAAAGACCTGTCTCTGCGGTGGAAGAGGTGGTCAACCCTGACCACGAACAAGCACCCCCTAAGGAGCGGAAACTTCAACTGGTGCAATGGATCTGGCTCTAGGGCAATCACGAACCATGTGGTTTGCACCTCCACATGCAAGGCACTGGCGGTTCGCTATCCTGTAATCTTGATGCAAATGCCTAGTCTTGTGACAGTGCATGTAGACTATTCGGCTTCCGTATAGCAGGTGAGTAAGGCAATGCCCTGATAGGATGGAGCAGAGCTGGCCTCCTAATAGGCCCAACAGAAGGCCTAGCAGCAACAGAACGCTGAATAACATGCTTCTTTATACTGGTCTATTCCTGAATTCTTGCAGCATCCAGGATATCAGCATAAGAGTGAAGACTTAAGGCAGCAATACGGTCCTAAATCTCAATGTCCAAGCCCAATAGGAAACGAAGACCTCTATCTTCGTCATTTGCCACCTTAGTAATAGCAAAACGACTTAGTCGGGCAAATTCTGTAGCGTACTCATCCACGGTACGATGCCCTTGATTCAAGACAATATTTATTTTAACGTAGATACTTTATGAAATAACAACGAAAAAGCATAAATAAACACTATCTGACGAACTTGAGTTAAAGAAACAAACTATCGTTCCATTTCATTCTTGGTGACCTTAGGGAAGAATTTCGTGAGGAAGCTCTCAGTGAAAGCGGCCCAAGAAATGGGTTGGCCCAATCGTTCAGCCTCAGTTTGCCACAAGATGTGGGCAAGATCAACAAGTTTGATGCTCACCACATCCACTATACGTTCTGCGGTCAACAACTGTTCAGTCCTGATAAGCCATTGCTCGGCTTCAAGTGGACCTTGTGCTCGAGAACTTGTCTGGATGGAGCCTCATGAAATCTTCCACAATACCAGGCCTTGGTAGTAGCAATGCAGGAACAGGCACAACAGGTTCTCTGTTAGCAGCTTCATAAGCCATTCTCAACTGTTCATTATGCTCCTGTTGCATCCGCATCATCAGTTCGTAGTGCTCACGCTGCATTTGTATCAACTTGCAATAGTGTGTTCATCAGACTGATCATACCCAACACGGAAAGAAGAAGCACATTTTCTAGCCATGTTCTGCAATAAAAATCAAACGGTTAGCGTCCAGATCATAAGTTGGATATCAGTTGTTCATGTGATCACTGTATTGCACATACTGTTAAGTTAAACCGATTAAAGCCCAAATCAGATTAATATATCAATCAAAGCCAAACTTTCTTTCGTTAGTCATGTTTGACTGATATATTATCCAAACTCGGGCTCTGATACCACTAAAAACCTTGTCACGCCCCGCTTCTCAAAAATACGGAATACGAGTACATGACATTGGCCCAGCGAATGACCAACTTCACCTATAAGCTGTTTATCTAATCAACTCAACAATATAATCAATACAGAACAAATGCGCAGGCAATAATATTAATCTCATGAACAAAAATACTTGGAATCAAGCAATATAAATTATCCAAATATGATAATAATCTAATATCTTGAACAATAATAAAATTCGAGACATAAGCCCAATACAATAATAAATTCAAATACAATAATAAGTCTCAAACACAATAGCAATAAGTCTCAAAACAATAGTTCATTAAAATAACATTCAATTAATAAGCAGTAGTTCTTCAGAAAGTTTGCTCTCCAATTTCAGCAGGCAATTGTCCTTCATTACCTATATACACTTCATCTAAAAAAAGTAGAAAAATTGTCCTTAGAGCAAGTCATGGACAATAATTAGAAAAAGCAAGGAACAATGGAATAACGATATAACAATGAATCAATGGATCAATAATAATCAATAACATGGGTTCGAATCTAAATCGTAAAGGAAAATCAATATCACGATAATAGATGCAATGGCTATAAACAATATTTCAATATTCGGTAATACTAATCAATGATACATAACGGTAACCCTTAGCCAATATTCGATATCAATAGAAACAATGATGAACAATATACAATGTCAGTGATGTGTCAATCCTTTCGTCTATTAATCATTTTAAATCCTAACTAATGCATGTACTAATGTGTCCCAAATGTTTCATACCACAGGTTCGATGCATACAATCAATTTCGTTTAGACTATAGTGGTAGATTTTATAGTTCATGTACTAAGTATGATGATGATAACGGTAATAACACCGGCCATGGTGTAATTTCTTATACGATGACGATAACGGTAATAATCATGGGCCATCATCCGAGTATAGTCTTTATATCATCAACTATTCTAGTCAATCCCTTCAACTCCGGCTTATTAATTATTTCATCAATACAACAATACAATATGCAATTTAAGACATGAGATTAACAATATTATCAATAGAAGAATATTAGGATGGTAACATAAATAGGACAATTAGAATGGTGACAATAACTCATTAGGATCATGCAATACAACCTAAATACATTAATTCATGCTAATATTACGATATAGGAATAATTAAACTATTAAAATCGGAAATATAAAATTTTGAACATCAAGAGTAGTCTATCTAAAAATGCAGTTTACCACAGTAGCTAGTTCAATCATATTGTTCTTTACAGATTTAATGTTCAGGCTGAAATTCGACATCATGTTATTATAAATTTAGAATCAACAAAATCTCCATAATAAATTTATTAAAAATATTTTCTAGATTTCTAAATATGTTAATCAACAATCTGAAAATTTTCAGTGTAAAACTGTATCATCTGATCAGCCTTTTTACTGTTTAAACATGCAAGATACAAGAATTTGGAAATCTAAAAGTAAAAACACAGTTGTAGTAAAACGGGCATAACTTTTGCTACACAACTCGGAATTTAGAAATTCAAGATGTTCTGGAAACTAGAAAGATAAGTCTACAATTCATATTCAGAAAGTAATTCATTTTAAGATCATTTACTAGTTCAAAATTAGCAGTCAACATACAGGCTTGCAAGAAATAAACAAGTTTTAAGGTATTTTTATGAAACAATTTAATTAACATGATGGGTATCAATCCTATTAGTCAATAAACTCCTCAATCAGCATGATGGGTGTCAGAAAATGATAAATAAAAAAAATGAGAACACATACATACACTTATTTATCATCAATCAACCATCAATTGATCAACAACATACAACGTTGCAATTGTCTCTACAATAATTAATCGTGTTATGAGATGCATGAAAGTTTCCTATCATCAATATTATATGATGTATGCAAGATTTAATATTTTTGGAGTTAAAGTGGCACGATGGTAAGAATGTTGGGGTTAGCTCGTGTAAACCCTCAATAGACCCAACGAAGAGATGAACAAGTATAATACGATAAACAAGGGATCTACATGCAATAATTTCAACAAAACTTGAATTTTATACAATTAACAATTCAAGAGGATGGTGACTTGCCTTATAGACGAAAAAAATGAATACCAAGAATAACGGAAAAAGGATCCCGAAGCAACGAACCCTAAGAACTAACACAATCCACCAATAACACGTGCAATTCATGTGTAAAAGAGAACCCAATGCAACACCGCAAAAGCAATGTCAGCAACAAAGAGATCAACAATAACAATAGCAAGAGCGACGACGGCGGCGTCGCTAGCTGAGGGCGGCGAGGTGGGTCAACGTGGCGAGGTGGGTCGACGGTGGCATCGACGGAGATAGGAGGAGGGTGACAGGAGGAGGGTCGTCAGGATTTGGGGGTTTTAGCGTGCTGTTGTCGTAGAGGACAGAGGAGGGGGTTTTGGGTGTCTGGGCGACGAAGTAGGTGGGGCGGCACTACTGGAGCATCGACGGTGATGTGGTGGCATCGTGGAGAGCGGCCGGAGTTGGCCGCAGAAGGGGCTCGATAATGGGTTTAGGGATTTTGGCGGGAAAATGTGGTCGGGGAGAGAGAACGGCGGGAAAAAGGAGAGAGGAGAGAGAATAAGCAGCTAGGATTTCGAAATTGCACAAATTTTAGGGTTTGCAGTAGAGTTGTATTTATAGGGTACAATTTGGGTATTGGGTTAAAGGTTTAGGATCAAATAATAGCCGTTTTGGGTCAAGAACAAATGAAATTGGGTTATAGGATTCAATAAGAGGTAGAACTAAATCAATAGGGTTCAAATACAAATACCCTTAATAAACAAAAGAACAAAAAAGAATCAATAAAAACAACTCAATCACGAAGAACGAAGAATTTCATGAACAATATTTAATTGAAATAACCCAGAAACAAAAATATGTCCATTTTATTCAATAACAAATATAAAGAAAATACAAAAGAGGGAAACTTGGTCAGACTTCATATTAATGTTGCACTAGGTATCTTGAGATGGGTTCTGCCAATATTTGAATTTGTTGATGATTGAATTTTGATTATGATGTGAGTATGTTTATATTGTTTATTTTATTATTTTTCAGCTACTATTGCTACTGTATTTGCTAACCAGATCCGGTTTCGGTCCTTAATGGTGGAAACTTTAAGCACTGGAAAGAGAACATTTTAATTGTTCTTAGCTCCATGGATCTTGACCTTGCACTAAGGATGGAGCAACCCCCTACTCCTGAAGAGAGGAAAAATCATGAGAAGTAGGGATACTTCAATCGCATGTGTCTCATGATCATTAAGCGCAGCATTCCAGAGGCATTTAGAGGTGCTATATCCATAGGCATAACAAGTGCCAAAGTATTCCTTGTCGAAATTGAGAAATGCTTTACCAAAAGCGATAAGGCAGAAACAAGCACACTTCTTCAAGCTTGATTTCTATGAAGTATAAAGGCGAAGGAAACATTAGGGACTACATTATGGAAATGTCTAATATTGCTTTCAATCTTAAGGCCCAAAAGCTCGAGTTGGTGTTGATATCTCTTTCTGCACAATTCAGTCAATTTAAGATTAGTTACAACTGTCAGAAGGACAAATGGTCTCTTAACGAGCTCATTTCATACTGTGTGCAAGAGGAAGAGAGGATCAAGCAAGAAAGGATAGAAATTGCTCACTTGGCAAGCACCTCTAAGGACAAGGGTAAAAAGAGAAAAAATAAGGCTGCTAAGAATGAAGCTGCTAAGGGTCCAGCACAAAAGAAGCAAAATAAGGGTGACAACAATCGCTTCTTCTGTGGTATGACTGGACATGTCAAGAAGGAGTGTACCAAGTATCATGCTTGGTGTGCAAAGAAATGTATGTTCCTTACTTTGGTCTGCTCTGAGGTAAATTTAGCTTCAGTACCTAGAAACACTTTGTGGTTAGATTCTGGTGCTACTACAAACATTAGTGTTTCAGTGCAGGGTTACCTGAGTTACCGAAGGCCAAATGATTTTGAAAGAAACATTTATGTGTGAAATGGCAAGTCGGTTGATTTGGAGGCAATACTGGTTATTTTGATTTAATGGATACTTTTATTATACCTTCGTTTAGACGAAATTTGATTTCTGTTTATTGGTTGGAAAAATTTTGTTATAATTGTTCATTTGGAAACAATCAATTTAGTTTATTTATTAATTCAAATGTTGTTGGAACTGGTACTCTTATGGTGTATAAAAATCTATATTTGATTGATAATATTGCTTCTTATAATGAAACCATGAATGTGGAATCACACGGTACTAAGCGTAAAATTGACAATGCAAATTCAGGATCATTATGGAACAAGCGTGTAGGTCACATCTCTAAAAATAGAGTTGAGCGACTTGTGTTAGATGGGATCCTAGGTTCCATCGACTTTATAGAATTTAATGTCTGTGTTGAGTGCATTAAGGGCAAACTGACAAAACAAAAGAAATTAGGCGCATATAGAGCTACATATGTCTTAGAACTGATACATACGGACATTTGTTGGCCATTTCCAACACATTCTTGGAATGCTCAACAATATTTCATATCTTTCATAAATGATTATTCTTGATATGCGTACCTATTTCTTATACATGAAAAGTCCCAATCATTAGATGTGTTCAAATAATTTAAGGCTGAAGTTGAGAACCAACTCGACAAAAGAATTAAAATTGTCAAATTTGACCTTGGTGGTGAATATTACGATAGATATGATGGTTCAGGTGAACAACGTCCGGGTGAATTTGCCAGGTACTCAGAAGAATATGAGATTGTCCCACAGTACACCATGCTGGGGTCACCTAGCATAAATGGTGTAGCGGAAAGACGAAACCAAACTCTTAAGTATATGGTAAGAAGTATAATATGTCATTCTACCTTATCATAGTCACTCTGGGGAGAGGCATTAAAGACTACAACTTACATTCTGAACAGAGTGCCAACTAAAGTAGCTGTCAAAACACCTTATGAGCTTTGAACAGACAGAAAGCCTAGTCTAAATCACTTTCATGTATGGGGATGTCTAACTGAGGCAAGGCCTTATAGGCCAAATGAAAAGAAATTTGAACCCCGAATAATGAGCAGCTACTTTATTGGCTATTCTGAATGATCTAGAGGCTATAAGTTTTATGATCCCGAATTAAAGATATTTTTTTAGACTGGAACTGTCACGTTCTTTGAGGACATTGAGTTTTGGGTGAGAAATAAGGTTAGATACTTTGCTTTTTAAGGAAGAATCGGTTTCAATTTTAGAACAGATTCATAAGTTTCTTTTGATGAAGCAACTCTGAAACCTCTACAAGACATCGTTGTTCAAACTCCCATTCAAGTTGTTCCTGAAGAACAAATTCAACATCCTCAATAACCTGTGCAATAAGAATCGGTACCTTTCCGACGATCCACTAGAGAAAGAAGAAACGTTATTCTAGATGATTACATAGTATTTCTCCAGGGACATGAGGAAAATGATGGTATGATGGAAAATGATCCAATCGACATCCTTCAAGCGATGCAAGATTCCAATTTGAAAAAGTGGACTAAAGTGAAAAATGAGGAGTAGAAGTCCATGCAGGACAATAAGGTTGGGGACTTGTCTCGTTACCAGAAAGTGTGAAACACATTAGTTGGAAATGGATATTTAAGACCAAACAGAATTCCAAAGGTAATGTGGAGAGGTATAAGGCTTGTCTGGTAGCCATGGGCTATACTAAAAAAGAAGGGATTGACTTTAACGAGACTTTCTCTCCGGTTTCATCAAATGACTCTTTTAGAACAATCATGGCTCTTGTTGCACATTATGATTTGAAGCTTCATCAAATGGATGTCAAGACAGTGTTTCTCAATGGAAACATTGACGAAATGATCTATATGGTGCAGCTGGAAAACTTTGTGCTGGGAGACCCAAAGTAGATAGTTTGCAAATTGACAAAATTCATCTATGGGCTAAAACATGCGTCTCATTAGTGGTACCAAAAATTTCATCAGGTAACTCTCTCATTTGGTTTCAAGATGAATAATGTTGACGATTGTGTGTATCACAAATTTAGTGGGAGCAAGTACATTTTCTTGGTATTATTTATTGATGACATACTGCTTGTCACTAATAATATAGGCATATTGCACGAAACCAAGAGATTTCTATCAAGAAATTTCAAGATGAAAGGTCCTGGAGATACCTCCTTTGTATTTGGTATCTAGATACATTGGAACCGATCTCAGGGTACTCTAGGATTGTCACAAAGGAGTTATATCAATAAGGTGCTCAAAAGGTTTGGCATGCAGGAATGCGAACCAGGTGATACCCCACTCACTAAGGGAGACAAATTTAGTCTCAATCAATGCCCAAAAGTAAACCTTGAGATTCAGGAGATGTAGAAGATTCCTTATGCATCATCTATAGGGAGTCTAATGTATGCTCAAGTTTGTACGCATCTGAACATAGCGTACATTGTTGGAGTGTTAGGAAGATACTTCAACAATACAGAAATGGATCATTGGAAAGCAGCCAAAAGGGTTATGAGGTATTTGAAAAGAACAATGGATTATATGCTCACATATAGAAGGTCAGACCATTTGGAGATCATTGGGTATTTTGACTCCGATTTTGCCGGATGCCGAGATAGTAGAAGATCCACTTCAGGCTATATATATATCTGTTGGCTGGTGGTGCAGTTTCTTGGCTCAGTGGCAAGCAAACTCTTATTACATCGTCCACCATGGCAGCAGTTTTTGTAGCATGTTATGAGGCATCTAATAATGTGATTTGGCTGAGGAACTTTGTCACAATGCTGTAAATTGTGGAAGGAATTAAAAGACTGCTTAAGTTATACTGTGACAAAAAATCAACCATGTTATACTCCAATAACAGCAGGAGCTCAACCAAGTCAAAACACATTGACATCAAGTTCCTAGTTGTCAAGGAGAGGGTACAAAGTGGACAAATTTCCATAGAACACTTAGGAACAAACTCAATGATAGTAGACCCTCTTACAAAGAGCCTTCCACCCAAGGTCTTTCATGAGCACACTGCATTTTATGTTCTATGTTTGATTTAGAATATATGAGTACATTTGTAAATTGGATACTTTTCTGATTAGAAATAATGTTTGATATTCAGTTTATTACACTTTGTACGATAATGTTTTTAATGATCTCACTAAAGCAAAGTTGGACCAGTTGAAAATAGACATTTTTTAGATCACATTACATGTAATTTCCATGCTACTCACCCATACTTAATCTATGTCGTTGATTATATTTATATACGTGACCATTGATGGGTCTAGTTACGATAAATGTAACAAAGATCGCATTGATCCTTATATTGATATAATTGATGGACCAGGTTTTTTGATATGACAGATAAGTGTAAAAGTTTTGAGCTCATAAGATTATTTTGTAGTACATGATTATATAATGGCATATGTGGCCCAAGTGGGAGATTGTTAGATATTCATCTAATATGTGAGCCTATATATATCATTAACAATGTATTATAAGTTATCTAAAGGATTATCTCATTTAAGTGATATTATATGGATTAAGTTAATAGGATTAATGACATCTCATTTGGTACGAATTTTGTAATGTGTAGATACCAAAAGTCGTATTGCTATATTTATGATGGGCCAAAATAGATATAAGAAAAATTTAAAAGTCATGACTCTTCATAAAAAGTTATGAACTCTAAAGTCATTACTCTTCATGAAAGGTTTGTTGGTGTATGTCCGAGAGGCCAGTTGTGTATTGAAATTACTAGTTTACATTGTATCATGACATTTATTTTATATTTAGGTATTTTTACTTATTGTGAATTAAATGAACATAATGAAATCCTTAGAATAGTAAATTCAATGTCATAGGAGATCAAGTGCATGACTTGATTGTGAGATCCTATTGACTAAAATAAGAACACTATTCATAAATGTCCCTAGTCAAGTATTATTATGAATTTGGACAATAATAATACATAGAGATTAGTGTGTACGTAGACTGATGACCATTCTCACGGGTCATGGATATGAGATATCAAGTCTTCACATGGGTGCATATTAGAGGAATAATGTTGTTGACTGACCCACCATGAGAATGTAGCATGGATCGTTACCTGACTGTCATAAACGGTTCTCATAGTGACCATGGTGTACGTAGTCGTTTGACTTGAAGTCACCACGCTTCCCTTTATGAGAAGTTATATGTTTTAATTTCTTCAAACGTTTGCTGTAATAAGGTGATTATAAAGTCAACTATTGAATATACTACAAATCATGTGGAGGGATTTGAGTGGCTTAGATAGGATTTGTCCCTCTTACATAACAGGAGCGATATTTACGTGCCCCTTGATTGAGTGAGATTGCAAAATGCATGGTCGTGTTCAAATGAGTCAATATGGGATACTGATCTCATTTATTTTAGTAAGTCTACTCGGACATCAAGAAACCAAAGATTGAACTATACAAGGGTGACCCGCTCTATGCCTTGTGGTTAATTAAGATATTGGGACAAAGGGTCTAGACTACATGATATAATCCCTTTGTTTAGTTTTTAATACTTTTATTCGCTTGGGAGAATCAGTGTGTTAGGACCACAACCATGTCACATATATTTTATGCTTTTAATTTTGTATGAAATGCATTGTTTTAGTTGTATGCTAATGATAAATGTTGAGATCAATTAATAAAATAACAAAATCCCTCAAAGTAAATATTAAGTCATTATAAGATGCCTTCCAATGTGTGACACTCGTCTAGGCTATGATTGACTAAGTGTAGGTCTGCCAAAGCAGGGTGCCTTTATCTATCCGACTGATACGGATGGGATAAAATTAATATTCAATTGCCAACCATTGGGTATAACTTAACTAGTCTATTTCATAAGATTGAAAGTTTAGAGGCATAGAGTTGGGCTTTAGTCTATGAGATAGATTATCATAAATGTTATACACCAAACTATCCAAGAGTTGCATACGATGTAATTAGAAAGTACTTCTAGCTAAATAACTGAATTTCGGATGATCAGCCAAAGCTGACTCAGAACTAGGTAAACTATGGATCTTGGCCTACTAGAAAATTACGTTTGGAATTTTCGAGTCAATGATGAGGGTCATTGATTTGAATAAGAATAGTATGAGGTATTTTTAATAAAAGACCTTATTAAATATTTCAATGTCCTGATACCTACTTTGCATATTTATGTTTAATATTTCAATAAATGATATTTACTTTGCATATTTCTGTTGATAGATTACCATGGCATCCAACACATCAAATAACTTATCATTGTGATCTGTCTTTGAGAAGGACAAACTGTTTGGGACAAATTTTCTAGACTGGTACAGGAAACTGAGGATAGTCCTCAGGCATAAGAAAAAAATGTATATTCTAGAGCAGCCTATTCCTGAGTCACCTGCTGCAAGTGTTTCTCGCACCGAAAAGGATGCTCATAAGAAGCATCAAGATGACGCCTGGGACGTAGGTTGTCTCATGCTAACCACCACGAACTCTGAGCTTCAAAAGCAACATGAGAACATTAATGCCTACGATATGATCGTACACCTCAAGAGGCTCTATCAAGAGTAGGCTCGGCATGAGAGTTTTGAAGTCTCAAATGCATTGTTTCAATGCAAACTAGCAGAAGGAAGCCCAGCTGGAACTCATGTGCTTAAGATTATTGGGTACATGAAGAGCCTTAAAAGTCTTGGTTTCCCTTTGGGTCAAGAGTTGGCCACTGACTTAGTCCTACAATCATTTCCGGAAAGTTATAGTCAATTCGTCATGAACTACAACATGAATGAAATTGACAAACCTCTGCAAAAACTGCTAAGCATATTGAATATTAGTAAGGGAAAGACCACTATGATGGTCCAACAGACCAAAGGTAAAGGCAAGGGCAAAAAGCAGATTAAGAAATCCAATGGCAAGGGAAAGGGTAAAGGCAATTTCAAGCCCAGCACTTTTGTCTTGAAACCTAAGGGTGGGGTGGCCAAGAAGGGCACATGCATCCACTGTGGTGAGACCGGACATTGGAAGATGAACTGTTATAAGTATCTGGACGAGCTTGAGAATGAAAAAGAAAGTGAGACTTCCACGACTAGTATTTTTGTTATAGAAGTTAGTTTAGCTACTTTTGCATCTTGGGTATTAGATACTGGATGTGGAACTGACATTTGTGTAAATGTGTAGGATCTCAAAAGGAGTAAACTATTGGCTAAGGGCAAAGTTGACCTACGAGTTGGAAATGGAGCAAAAGTGGTTGCTTTAGCTGTAGAAACTTGTCATTTATCATTACCCACTGGGTTTATCATTGAGTTAAAGAACTATTAATTTGTGCCTGCTATTAGTGGAATATTATTTCTATTTCCTATTTGGACAAGAATGATTTTTCATTTATAATAAATGACATATTTTTTTTTATTTATTTGAATGATATCCGTTATGCTAGTGAACAATTAAGTAATGAACTTTATATTCTCGACCTCAAAATGCCCGTCTATAATATAAATACTAAGAGGTTCAAATCAAATAATACGAACCCAACTTACCTCTGGCATTGTCGTTTGGGTCACATAAATGAGAACCACATATCCAAACTCCATAAAGATGGATTCTTGGACCATTTTGTTTTGAATCATATGAGGTATGTGAACCTTGTTTGTTGGACAAAATGACAAAAATTGCATTCACTGGAAAATGTGAAAGAGCTAGTGATATTTTAGGTCTCATACATAGTGATATCTGCGGACCTTTCAACACATTTGCTAGAAGAGATATCTGCGTACCTTTCAACACATTGGCTAGAGGAGGTTTTCAATACTTCATTATATTTACTGATGATTTCAGTAGATATAGGTTTGGGTATCTGATGAAACACAAATCAGAGTCATTTGAAAAGTTTAAATAATTCATGAATGAGGTACAAAATCAACTTGTATTAAAGCCCTTCGATCAGATCGAGGTGGTGAGTAATTAAGCCAAAATTTTGATGACCATCTAAAAGAGTGCGGGACAATATCTCAACTCTCTGCCCCTAGAACGTCGCAATGGAATGATGTATCTGAGAGGAGGAACCAGACCTTGTTAGACATGGTCTGATCCACGTTGAACCATGCATATCTTCCAAACTCCTTCTGAGGACATGCTCTATTAACAGTCGATTTAAAACATAACCGTGTTCCACTTAAAATTGTTCATGAGACACTATATGAGATATGGACTGGAGGCGTCCTAGTGTGTCTTTTATGAAGATTTGGGATTTGGGATTGTGAAGCCTATATAAGGAGCCAAGTATCTGATAAACTTGGTCCCAAATCTGATATGTGGTTGTTTGTACAATTTCCCAAGGAAACCAAGGGATAATTTCTATAATCCTACTCAAGGCAAAGTGTTTGTCGCACGGACTGCTATGTTTCTAGAAAGGAAATTCGTATCTAAGAGAACCAGTAGGAGAACGATAGAACTTGAAGAAATTCAAACTTCGAAAAGTAGTAGCAAACCAATGGTGGAAATGGAGCAGGCTCCACAAATCGTTGTGGAACAACAACTTGCTCAAGTAGCACAAGGTATACGTAAGTCTAGTAAAATACCTCATCAACCCATGAGATATGGATTTCTTGTGACTCAACATGGTGATGTATTGCTCATGGATCAAGATGAGTCTACGACTTATGAGGAAGCTGTAAAAAGCCCAGACTCTGAGAAATGGTAGACTCACCTGAAGGGATAAAACTTATTAGGTGCAAATGAATTTTCAAAAAGAAAACTGACATGGATGGTAACGTGCAAACCTTTAAGGGGCGGTTGGTGGCTAAACATTTTAAGCAAGTTCGTGGTGTAGACAATGATGAGACTTTTTTTCCCAATTGTCATGCTTAAATCAATTCGGATCTTGCTTGCTATTTTAGCATATCATGATTATGAAATATGGCAAATCCGTGTCAAATCTGCTTTCCTAAATTGAAATCTTCTCATGGATGTGTACATGACACAGCCTGATGGTTTTGTCACTCCAAAGGATGCTAGAAAGGTGTGTAAGCTGCAATGATATGGGTTAAAGCAAGCTTCTAGAAGCTAAAATTTTAGCTTCGATGATGCACTCAAAGAGTTTGGTTTCATCAAGAATGAAGATGTACCTTGTGTCCAGAAGAAGGTTAGTAGGAGCACAATTGTCATTCTGGTGTTGTATGTAAATGACATAATACTCATCGAGAATGATGTCCCTACCCTACAGTATGTTAAGACTTGGCAAGGGAAATGCTCTTCCATGAAGGACTTGGGTGAATCTACCTATGTATTAGGCATCAAAATCTATAAAGACAGATCATGAAGATTGTTTGACCTGAGTCAGAGTACATACATAGATAAATTATTAAAAGTTTTAATATGCAAGAGTCCACAAAGGAATTTCTGCCTATGTCGCATGGTGTAAGTCTGTCTACCGCTCAATGTCTTACAACACAAGATGAGAGAGATTGCATGACTAAGATTCTATATGCATCTGCAATTGGATCTATCATCTATGTCATGTTATTTACTCGTCCTGATGTCTTATATGCCTTGAGCATGATGAGCAGGTACCAGTCAGATCCCGAGGAGAGTCATTGGACTGTTGTCAAGAACATTTGTAAGTACTTAAGAAGGACTAAGGATTCAGTTTGGGTATTGCCGAGGAAGGGCTTGTTGTAAATGGTTACACCAATTATAGCTTCTAGTCCGATAAGAATGACTCCAAATCGCAATCGGGTTTTGTGTTTTGCCTAAATGATGGAGTTGTGAGTAGGAAGAGTTCGAAGTAAGAGACAGTAGCCGATTCTACCATAGAGGTTGAGTATATTGATGCCTCCAACGCAGCAAAGGAGGCCATTTGGTGTAACACCTCGAATTTGAAACATCG
Source organism: Hemerocallis citrina (assembly GCA_017893485.1). Taxonomy (NCBI): domain Eukaryota; kingdom Viridiplantae; phylum Streptophyta; class Magnoliopsida; order Asparagales; family Asphodelaceae; genus Hemerocallis; species Hemerocallis citrina. Next base: position 312,899,145 of record CM030358.1, read on the forward strand.
AAGATATTTATTTTATAATTTTTGTAGTGGTCAGAATTATTTTTTTTTAGCTATATCTTATTTTATTTTATTTTTAAATATTGATATTGGTATGGATATTTGTTGGACTGGTATACATAATATGTTGAAGTTATGAGTCGGGTTTTGTGTAAAGAAATATTGTTTACTTTATTTTATAATTTTAGAGAATTTTTATGTGATATTTAATGTATTTTGCATTATTAGTGTTATTAAAAGTATGAAGTTGGGGCTTATTTGAAATATTTTAGAGATCTGGGGGCCTATATGTAAATATCCCTTTATAAATATATATATTTATATTATAAATTTTTTTTTACAAACCCCTCCCACCATTCCCCTCTCCTCCTTCCTTTCCTTTCTCGTTTCTATCCCGATCGAAAAGAAACCCATTCGGCTGGTTTTCCCCCATCCCAAATCTGATCCATTTTTCCATTATTTTTAAATTAAATCGAGGGGATGGATGATTGAAGGGTGCTCTTTTACGTGGTGGTGTCAGATTTTCGAGAAAGTTTCAAGAAGGTATATTAAATTGTAGGATAGTTTGTTAGATTATATGCTTTTCATTTCTTTTACTAGAAATTGATGTAGGAAGATGGATAGAGCATATAGAACATGTTAGGAGTTGGAATTTGTGCATATCATGGTGAAATTGTGAAGTGGTAATTTTGGCATAAAGCCAAATTTTAGAGTATGTGAAGTTGGGTAAGAAATTTGATTCTAGTAAGTTAGAAAATGCATAGGAGATTGTGGAGTAGTGTGAAGTGTTAATATGAATATAGGATGATTTTATAGACTTAGAATTTAGTGAAAATGATTGAGAATGAATGTATAATATATATGCATGTCGGGTGTTCGGTGAAATGCCTGAGTGAGATTTAGGTGAAAATTTGATGGGTTCGGAGGTGTAATTGAGTCTTATTATTATTATTAACCCTAATTTGAGAGATTAGGAAAAAGGGGATTAAAGAAGTCAGGAAATAGGAATTTTCTTATTAGGAAGCCTCCGATCAATAAGGGAGTTTTTGTATTGGGACCCGAATTCGAAATCTATTGATGTAGCTCACCTGCATATGTTATTTGACGCGTGGGTGAAGATGAATTCGAATTTGGAGGTTCGTAGGTCGAGTTTTGAGTTTTATGCTAATAGGTCCTATAATTTTCCAATTAGGTGGAAAAAGTTGAACTTCGATTGCTACCAGGCAGATGTGGGACATCGTTTGCTCGATTCATCAGGTGAGAATGTTGTATCTATAAATATTTTATATTGTGGCCAATTTTCGTGGCTTTTTGATATATTTTGTAGAAGTTATGCAAAAAAATTGAATTTCAATGAAAATACGGAATTTTAAGGGTCCGAAAATGGATTTTTGAGATATTTGGTGAAATTAACTATTTTAAGTATATAAAACCTATATTATGGGTTAATGTGATGTGTTGATGTATAAAAACTAAATATATTAAATTGTTTATGCATATTTTTACCCTGTGCATGTTTTGTGCATGTTTTTGGGGATATATGCCGGTATAGGTGAGTTGGTGTAGGTGGAGCCTTGTGTATAGGCTAACATGCTATGGATAGATTTTATGAGATGTAATTAGATGAAATTAGTGATTGTGGTCATATTTTGGAGACCCGTGTATATATAGTGCATGTTTTATGCTTATTTTGGGGCATATAGGCCCTTATAGGCGATTTTACTTACATAGAGTATTGTGTATGAGCTAGCATGCTATGATTGGTTGTTATGGAGTTCAGTTAGATGAAATAAGTGATTTTGGCCCCTTTTCTTGGAAACCCGCATGTGTGGTGTATATTTGTGATATATATATATCCTGATATTGACTCATGATGTAATAATTGATGAAATTAGTAAGTAGGTATATGTTTACATTATAATTATGTTCGAAGTGTATTAATGAGCAATAGTATGATATTATAGTGTGATGAATTATACATTTGGATACTTTTACGATATGGAATAACATAAAGTAGTTCTTTTATTAATGTTATAACTTGGCGTATGCCTATATATGATACAATGAGATAATGAATAATATGGTATTCTTAATGTGGGATATTATGGCAAAACAAATATCATGGCGCATTTATATTATGCAATAATATGATATGATGGTTTTAATTGTGCAATGACAGGTTGTATGCCTAATATGGTATAATGATACGATGATTAATATTGTGGACAACGGATATGCATCAAATGGTAAGATAAAAGATAAGATCGTACGTGCTAATAAAATGTGTTATTAATTCAAGTGATTAAAGTCAAGGTGGTGGCAGTTATTGAATACAAAAGTGCAATGCTAGTGTTGATAAAGCAAGATGGAAATATGAAATGGTTATTGTTAATAACAGTTAATTATGTTGACCAGTACCTATAACAATCCTGGGGGTTTGGGCTAGACGTCCTAATACCCAAGGACCGGCTTGGGGTGCGGTGTTTTTCCCTCCTGGCTTCGGCTGGGAGGAAGTACCCAGTTTATCTGGGGTGCGGAGTTTTATCACCCAAGCTATCGGCTTGAGGCCCGGTTTCCCTCGATGACAGTCGTCGCGAGGAAGTACCCAGGTTACCTGGGGTGCGGTGTTTTTCCCTCCTGGCTATCGGCTGGGAGGAAGTACCCAGTTTACCTGGGGTGTGATGTTTTTCCCTCGATGACAGCCATAGCGAGGAAGTACTCAGTTTACCTGGGGTGCGGTGTTTTTCCCTCGATGACAGTCGTCGCGAGGAAGTACCCAGTTTACCTGGGGTGCGGTGTTTTTTCCTCGATGACAGCCATCACGAGGAAGTACCCAGTTTATCTGGGGTGCGGTGTTCCCTTGCTGGCATAGACTGGGAGGAAGACGTAGACTCAGACGAGTAAGACTCTATGTGAGCATCGGTCCGCATGTTTTACTGGGCTATCGGCTTTCAGTATATTGGGATACTGTGGCTCACTAGTCGACAAACTAATAAAATAAATAAGTGTAAATAAGAATGTGTAAGTAAAGAAAGTGAATTGTGAATATGAAAAAAAGAGGTTGTGAATGAAATGATTATGAAGGAATATGAGTTATAAGTTTGTGTATGAAAAGAAATGATAAATGCAACATGCGGTTTATTTAAAATGAAAAGTAAAAAAGACATGTGTTAATATGAATAGAGTATGAAGTAATTGTATAATGGGAATGATTATTAAAGTGAAATACAGGATGAATTGAGTTGATACACCTTGGAATTGTGCCGAGGAACTACTCGCCCGCTATTTCTGTGGAAATGGTGGGAACTACCTGCCTTGGCCTAATTCGCAGGCTGAGTGGCATGATATCGGTAATGAATAATGGAAATGAAGAATAAAATAAAGTGAAGATGAATTGTAATTGAAGTAAATTAATAACCAAGTTATCGGCTTGAGATGTGATGTGATATTACCCAGACAATGTGTTTGGGGTGCGGTGATTATTACCCAAGCTATCGGCTTTGGGGTGTGATATATGATTGCCCAAACTATGTTTGGGATGTGGAGTATAAATTAATGAGAATGAAAGTGAAATTAATGGTAACTTGAGATATCAGTGAAGATGAAAGTTAGTTAATTACCTATTGGATTGAGTAATAACTAAATGATATAACGGGATGAGAATGAGTTATAAAACATACTTTTGATGCGATAAGCATGAGTATTCAATAAGTGATATGTTAATGATGTGATGAAATGTGAGTAATTGCAATGGGCAATGAGATGTTATATTTGTGTCGTAAAATATGAATGAATGTGATATTATGAGAATAGATGCATATGTGTATAATGTGATATTTGATATAATACAATAAAATAAATACCTGTATTATGAGATTGGTTATGAAAATGGTTATTAAAGAAAGTTTGTTGTGTTATAAGTTTGTGTACCTTGGAAGTGTGTTGGGAAACTACTCGCCTTAGCACAACCTCTAGGATGAATGGGTGAGATGATAATATGATACAAGTAAATGAAGTGCATGGCTAAATAGAGATGAAGAAAAGATGTAATAACATCAGGTAGTTATATTCATATAAATAGTAAAATGCTGGTATGGCGATAATTGTGGAAAGAAAAATATTCGTGTTAGGAAATTTAAATTGAAAAGTAATGGATTGTATGGGAATTCGTATTATGCAAATGTAAAATAAGGATATATATATGAGGTTGATGTGAAGCATATAGTGAAATGTGTGAATTATGGGTAATTATATAATCGGATGCAGATTTGAAGAGTACTTTGATATAAAATCGTATTGGTGATGTTTTTATGTTCAGATTTCAGGTTGCATCATCTTAACTTGATGTTTGTAAGTTTAAAGTATTTTCTTTATACCATTTTAATTTACTTATTAGATTAATGGTTATACTCACACCAGAAATGGCTAACCCCTATTGTTTTCTGGGGGTTAGGGGGGTCCCTCCTTGAGGGTAGACAACCCTAACTCTCCTGCAGGTTTGCTAGCAGCCCGGTGAGGTAGTTATAGAGTTAGAAATTATATTCTATTGAGATGATAGATTCTTTATGTAATTAGTATATAAAGAAATAGGGACTGTTGATGTATTATTTTGTAATAATGTGAACATATATAGATATAGTGCTATGATGAGGTAAGAAAACCCGTACCCACCTCGTTGTGGAGTATTGGGTTCTGTGTTTGGTTTTGGAAAGTTTTTCTTTAGTTTTTCTATTTCTTATATAAGTTTTAAAAGGAAATTTATGGTTTTTAATTGATAATTGATATTATGTTATGAGTTTGGCCCCCAGAGCATGATATTTATATTGCCTGTGTGATTCTGCACATTTTGGCCTGGAGAGCCCATGATTGTATTGCCTGTGTTGTGAGCTACGGAATTTAGAGCAGAATTCCGTAAGCCTTTTGTGTTTTGGGGCAGAAATTTCATGGGTGACTCTGCCAAAATTTTATTTGAAATATACCTATCTTAGTTTATGTTTAAAGTAATAGAGAAATTGAAAGAGTTGTATTTAGAGGTTTAGTTTTCAAAAAAAATAAAAATAAAAAATTGGGGTGTTACATTTGGATAAAAAAGTTCATCACTGAACTTGACATAATTCCTAGCATTGTCGACCCGGTGGACCTCTATTGTGGTAATAAAGAGGCCATTGCACAAGCTAAGGAGCCTAGATTTCACCAGCGGTCCAAACATATACTTAAGCACTTCCATCTCATTCGAAAGATCATCGATAGAGGAGATGTGAAGATATGCAGTACTAACAGATGAAAACATCACTGACCCACTGAAAAAACCTCTTGCACAGCGAAAGCATGAGGTTCACACTGGATCTATAGGTATTAGATGTATGCCGGATTGGCTCTAGTGCAAGTGGGAGATTGTTGGTGTATGCCCTAGAGGCCAGTTGTATATTGACATTACCAGTTTACATTGTACCATGATACTTTTTTCATAATTAAGCATTTCGTTTATTGTGTTATTTATTCAGAATTAAATGAACATAATGAAGTCCTTAGAATAGCAAGTTAAATGTAATGGGATAGCAAGTGCATGACTTGATTGTGAGATCCTATTGGATGAAATCATATCACTATTCTTAAATGTCCCTTGTCAAGTATTATTGTGAATTAGGATAACAACAATACATAAAGACTAGTGTGTGCATAGACTGATGACCATTCTCACGGGTCATGGATATGAGATATCAAATTTCAAATGAATATATATTAGGGTAATAATGTACTGGACTGATCCACCATGAGCGCTGCATGGATCGTCACATGAGTGTCATAAGCGGTTCTCACAGTTACCATGGTGCACGTAGTCCTTTGACTTGAAGTCACTACGGTTCCCTACATGAGAAGTTATATGTTTTAATGTCGTCAAACATTGCTCATATTAAGGTGATTATAAAGTCAACTATTGGATATATTACAAATCATGCAGAGGGATGTGAGTGGCTTAGATAGGATTTGTGCCTTTTACATAACAGGAGCGATATCTATGGGCCCCTTGATTGAGTAAGACTGCAAAATGCATGGTCGTGCTCAAAAGAGCCAATCTGAGATATTGATCTCATTTGTTTTAGTAAGTCTACTCAGACATCAAAAAATAAAAAATTGAACTATATAAGGATGACACGCTCTATGCCTTGTGGGTAATTAAGATATCTGGACAAAGGGACTAAACTACATGGTAACTTTGGTCATAGATAGGTTATGTCAAATCACTGACATTCCCGTTACTTGAGCAGCAGTGATATACTGCTAGATACCGCTCACTATTTGTAATACTCGAATATGATTTTAGTATTGTGGAAAAGACACGTAAAAGACACATAAAAGATTCTAGTTGGCACAGAAAATGACAGAGAGAGATCGTGAGGATGAACAACCCCTTCTCGCAGCTAGCACCGCGTTCTGAGGGAGAGCCGTTTTTCATTCCGTTCGTGTGGATATCGTACAGGCATCGCAATATTGCAGTGTCGTGATCGGCATACTGTGCAGACAACAGATCAATCTTTAAGATATAACTCGTAAACATGATTTATGGTTTTCCCATGGATCTATGGCTAGGTTTCGATAATTTTGTAATTTTTCCGCTATGTATTTAATCTATGATTGCCTTCGAAACCTAACAAGGTTATGAACTCAAAAATCGTATATTATGAACTCAAGAGTCATGACTCTTCATGAAAGGACATGTCATTATTATAAATACAAGGGGTTATGGTCCCCAATTGTAGAGAGAAACATACAATTCTTTTCATCCAATAAGAAGATGACCTAAGACAAAATTAAGAAAAATCTACAAATTGGAAGATCACTAATTCATCAAGAACATCATCATTTCCATCAAAGTCTCATGGATCCTTCAGGTATGCTTCCACATTTATTAATCATCTTTAATGAAATAAGTTATAGACAGAAATTGATTTTATGTTTGTGCTTGATAAAGAACATGTTTCTTGGTTGATCTTCTTTTTGTCTACTTGATGATTGAGGATTAGAAATATGTTAATTAGCACAAATAATTAACCTAACATATATTTACATCATTTAATATAATTTAATACTCTATTTGTTCTCTGGTATCTCTACTAGAAATACCAAAATAAGAGGTCAGATATTCTCTGATCCAGCATTCTTCTATATAAAATAACTTGGTCTAAATTATGGTTCATGATGTAGTTTGTTTTTGGGGGGCAGCTGCACCAGGTGTGAGTTCTTCTTAATTTGTATTTTTGCGAAAGCTTCGATACTGACGGTATGCTTGACCCTCAGCCGGGGGGACGGCTCGGAAGTAGGTGGGAGCGAGGCGGAGGCAGGATGCTCGGCTCAGATCTGGAGGCTGGGATCCGGGGGTCTCGTGTACCTGCACTCGACCTAGGAACACCGGGTTTGATCCCGATGGCAGACCCTCCGACGGTCTAGTTAGTCACTGAAGAGTAACAGTAACTAAGGTTTTGAGAGGGGAAAGATTGATTACCTTAGAAGGGGTAGAGGGCCTGGTATTTATAGGCAGTACCAACCGGGTCTGGACCTGTTTGGGGCCGGGTCTGGACCCGGTTGACCGTGGGCCTGACGTGGCAGAAGCCCAGACAGTTTAGGGCTGATATGGCAGAAGCTTAGGCGGTTTAGGGCTGATGTGGCAGATCTGATGATCAGAGGTGAACGGCTTTTGAGGGGATCCTGTGGCACAGGAGGGGCCACGTCATCTGACCCATATCAGGAGCCCCCCACTCTTGGAGTCAGGAGGGGTGCTAGGTGCAGAAGTGTCGGAGCTCAATTCACCGAGCGTCGAGGGTCGATGGACAAGCCCCCTCGCTTGTTGGAAGAGCAAGCGGGCATCGAGACCTGTGGAGTCGGGAGTCTTTTTGCCGAGCATCTGGGGTCGGTCGGCGAGCCCCTTACTGGTTGGAAAAGCAAGGGGCATCGAGACCGTGGAGTAGGAGGTCTTCTCGACGAGTGTCTAGGGTCGGCATGCAAGGCCCTCATTGTTGGGGGATAATTTTGGGGCTCGCGGTGACATCCTAGCATCGTCGACCCCGAGTTCGCTTTACCGAGTGTAAGGGGGTTGGTAGACGAGCCCCTCACTTGTTCGGAAAGCAAGGGGACGTCGAGACCGTGGAGTAGGTCTCCTCGACGAGCGTCTAGGGTCGGCAGGCGAGCCCCTCATTGACGGGGGATAATTTTAAGGCTCACGGTGGCATCCAAGCGTCGACCCCGAGGTCGAGAGTAGGGGATCAGTAGGTGAGCCCTCTTGCTTGTTGGAAAAGCAAGAGGGCGTTGGAGTCTATGGAGTAGGGGTCCTTCTTGCCCAGCGTCTAGGGTTGGCAGGCGAGCCCCTCATTTGTTTGGGGATAATTTGGGGCTCGCGGTGATATCCGAGCGTCGAGCCCCAAGCAGTTGAGAGAAACTTTTTGGGCTCGTGGTGACATCCGAGCGTCGAGGTCCAAGCAGTTTGGGAGAAACTTTTTGGGCTCGCGGTGACATCCGAGCGTCGAGGTCCAAGCAATTTGGGAGAAACTTTTTGGGCTGGCTGTGACATCCGAACGTAGAGATCCAAGCAGTCCGGGAGAAACTTTTTGAGCTCGCGGTGACATCCGAGCGTCGAGGTCCCAGCAGTTTGGAAGAAACTTTTTGGGCTCGCTGTGACATACGAGCATCAAGGTCCAAGCAGTTTGGGAGAAACTTTTTTGGGCTCGTGGAGACAACCAAGCGTCGAGGTCCAAGCAGTTTGATAGAAACATTTTGGGCTCGCGGTGTCATCCGAGCGTCGAGCCGCAAGTAGTTGAGAGAAACTTTGTAATATCCCGGACGGATATTATATTGTATAAATTATTATTTTTAATTAAAATATTTTTAATGGTAATTTCTTGGTTTCACTCATAAAAAGTTACCTGGACCTATATACTGGTAAGTATATACAGGTATTGTATCAGTTTTGTGCACTTGTACAAAATCCTAAAAAAACGCATTTTTGAGAAAAATGTATGGAAAATCTCGGGCAGACACTGAAAATTATTATTTTATTTTTATTTCTCGAAATGAAATATTTTTGGTGGATATCATCCGGTTTTGTTAATAAGCATTATCTGTGTACACATACCAGTCTGTATACATCTGTATTGTATCAAATTGGTACTGGAATCTTCCGGGATGATAATAAAATTTATTTTATTATCATTTTTGGAATTAAATTATTTTTGTACGGGTTGAGCGGTTTTACAAACGGAAATTATCAGTATATAGATATATACATACGTATGCGTATTGTACCGATTTCGTACGTTTGTACAAATCATGTAGTATGTGTTTTGGAAAAAAATATCTTATTTTTGTCATGATTAATCAAATTTGGATGGCTAGGATTTGTTTGGAGGCTTAAACATAGGCTTATGATTAATTAGGGATACATAAGAGTTAATAGGTGTATTTTCTACTAGAACCCTCTTCTCCACCTTATCCCTCCACCTCACCCCCTCCACCTCATCCATTTTGGCCGGCCCAAATGAACTCCAAGGGGTTTTGTGCATTTGTGGTTGTGTATTTTACACTTTCCACCCTCATTTCATCCTATAAACACCCCTCCCTTTCACCTTTTGCCTCATTTTACAAGAAAAAAAAAGAGAGAAGAAAAGAAAGAGAATAAACCCTAAGTGCTCTTCATTTGGGGTTTTTATGAGTGTTCTTCAAGTTGTGGTAGAAAGCTTGGAGGGAGGAGAAGGTTTTGCTAGCTAGTCCTTCCTACAAAAATCACAAGGTGGGGATTCTCCACTTCTAAATTTTTAGGTTGTATATTCTTATTTATTTTGTTTATATAGTAAAGAACCCATCTTTTAGGGTTAATAATGGTTGTATGTGAGAAAGAACTCATCTTTGATGGTTGGTTGTTGTAGGATAAAAAGAACCCATCTTTTTATGGTGGATGTTGTAGGTTTATGTCCTAAATAACTTGGACTATTTTTCTAAACATATAAGTGGTTGTAGGTGGGAAAAAGAACCCATCTTATGATGTGTTATTGTGTATTTGTGTTCCTAAATAACTTGGACTAAATTCCTAAGCATAAGCATGTTTGTAGGGATCAAAATGATCCCATGAAAAAGATGGATTGAAAGGACTCAACAAAAACACATAAAGGTTGATTTTTGAGACCTTGTATGGTTAGTATTGTTGTGATGATTATTTTGGATTAATTGGACTAAGATTTGTGCATAAGAACGGTGGAAATCAAGATGAAGTTTTCTCTTTTTAGTTGTGTGGATTCTTGTCCACTTTTGTTATATGTGTGTTCTAAAAATGACTTGGACTAATTATTAAGCATAAAGTTGCTGTAGGGATCAAAAGGATCCCATGAAAAAGATTGGTTGTGGAACTTAATTAAAATACATAAAGGTTGTTTCTTTAACCACGTATGACTATTGTTATTATTATGGTTATTTTGTTAACACAAATGACCACTTGGACTATAGCTATGTGCATATAAAGATTAGTGTAGTAAAAATATTTACTTACCCATTCTTGGGTTGTAGAATTCATCTAGCTTTTCAAAGAATAATTTTTTGTTATATGTTGCTCTCTACTTTGTTAAGAAATCATTCTTTACTAACCCTTGTTCATAAAAGGTTGCTCTTATTGTATGTCGGAACTTGTAGGATTGAAGAAAAAGTGAGTTGTAGCATGTAGTAATTTGTAGACTAGAAATGTAGTCGTTGTAATATATGGGACTTTTAATTTCCTAAAGAATTAGTGTTTGTAATAATTTATTTTAGTCTTTTGTAGCATGTTCTAAACTTTTATTGGTTGCTAGAAACCTATTCATGCTTGAGTTGTAGCAAAGAACCCATCCATGCTTATGTGAACCCATGAACCTACCATGTTTGTGTTCTATGTCAAAAAGAGAACCTGTTCATGCTTGTGAACCCATCCATGCTTAAGTTGTGATAAAAGAAACCCATCATGCTTGAGATGTAGTAAAAGATACCATGCTTGAGTTGTGTAGTAATTCTAGATTAAAAAGAACCCATTCATCCTCATGAAACCCAGGAACCATTCATGCTTGTGAACCCATCCATGCTTAAGTTGTGATAAAAGAAACCCATCATGCTTGAGATGTAGTCAAAGATACCATGCTTGAGTTGTGTAGTAATTCTAGATTAAAAAGAACCCATTCATGCTCATGAAACCCATGAACCATTCATGCTTGTGAACCCATCCATGTTTAAGTTGCTATAGAAAGAAACCCATCATGCTTGAGATGTAGTAAAAGATACCATGCTTAAGTTATTGTTGTAAGGAAACCATGCTTAGATTGTTGTAGGATTGTTCTAGTAAAAGACACAAGAATCATGCTTGAGTTGCTAATTATTGTAGTAAAGAAACCATGCTTAGATTGTTGTATGATTGTTCTAGTAAAGGACACAAGAATGCTTGAGTTTCATGTTGTTTTTGTAACGCCCCGATTTCCACGTAACTGGGAAACCGTGATACATGCCAAGATCTTTTCTTCAATTAGTCACGATACACAGAAAAAGCTGAAAAATTTAAAACTTTTTATTCAACACAGAGTTATTACACAATAATTACAAATATTAATTTGTATTATCAACCTGTAACGCCTGCCCCTTTTTTTTCTTTTTGACTCCAAAATTAATTCTTCCAATTTCTATATCACTTTAAACATAAACTATGATAGTTATGTTTCAAAGAAAATTTGGGCAGAGTCTCCCCTGTAATTTCTACCCCGAAACACAAAAAGCTTACGGAATTCTCCTATAAATTCCGTAGCTCACATCATAGGCAATAATATCACGGGCTCCCTAGGCCAAAATGAGCAGAATCACACTGGCAAAATATATATAGGCTCTGGGGGCCAAACTCATAATAGAATATCAAATATCAAATAAAAACCATAAATTCCTTTGAAAACGTAGTATGTTTTTAGAAAATAACTTGTAAAAACATACCACAGCACCCGGTACTCCACAATGAGATGGGTACGGGTCAAAACCATACCATGCCACTCCACACTATACTCATCATCATCATCCACATACTTATACATCAAAAATACAATTTATAGCATAAATTTCACCATTTACATAATTAATCCTTAACCAACCATTTATAAATTGAAGCTCCACTCCATAGAACCATGAATTTACACCTCACCTCTGCACTGCTGAGAACCTGTAATAGTAGGGGACTTAGGGTAGTCCAGGGACTCCCTAACCCCCAAACACTAAGGGGTTAGCCATTTCTGGTGTAAGTATAATTTATTAAATAAGTAAATAAATTAAACTTATAAGTAAAAACATAACGAACTCACAATTTCCAAGATAAACAAATCTTACTTGAAATCTGAACATGTAAGCATCATAAATGGGATTTCACATCAAATACTCTCTGAGTCATCACCTGTATGTATATCCATACCCGCTCATAAGATACTTATCTTTAGTTACCATTTTCATAACCACTCTCATAATACAGATACTGATCTTATTGCATTATATCATGTATCACATCATAAACATATGCATTCATTCTCATACTACCACATTCATTCATGTCCAACCTAACATCTCATTGCACATTACCATTTACTTGCATTTCATCACAATATACTCCAATCCCAATCATAGTTTGGGTAATAACATATCACACCCCAAAGCCGATAGCTTGGGTGATGATTACCGCACCCCAAGCCGAACTTGGATAATATCACATCACATCCCAAGTCCATAGCTTGGTTATTAATTTACTTCAACTATCACACTCGTAATTCATCTCGAATGGAAAAGATTACGTGTACATATAATTGATGTGCCAGTGTATGTTATGACTTAACTCTAATGCAAGATTACCAATACAATGATGCTCTTATTCTAATGCAAGCAAGTCTCTGGAACAGTTTGCATCCCATACTACATACGCCCCATCTCAAGCTGTTTCTCCATATATAGGGATTTGAACCTGTGTTATGAATTTCTAATTGTACACAATCCTATTCCTGATAATACTACATGACTGATGAGGATGCAGACGTGGTCAAGTCCCACCAATGCAGTACGCTCGTGGTGTCTATGTTTGCCACTACTACCCGGCGCACCGGACCTCGCTAAAAAACCAGACGAACACAGGGTCTTCCGAGCACAGGATAGCACGAAGCCTACCCTGTGTCACCCATAACTCATAGACCGTGATCTATGGTCCATTCGCTCTCCCTGGCATAGAACGTGATGGAATTTCCAGGGGTCCATCCCCTAGTTCCGACAGACCGTTCTTACCATGGTATTTCAAGAATTAACAATCAAGATACGCAACCCGTGCTCCCAACTCGTGAGAAGGCACCGTACGTATCCCTTTGTCGGGAAGGTACAACCGAATAACACCACCTAAGGTTGGCCCCAAAGGACGAGTTGGTCGTAAGGTGTCCCCTACTACCAACTCCTCTCTTTCTGGCAAAATGGTTAAGTAAAGGGTCTTTATAAGTCACTACCCTAACGATGTCACTAACCCTGAATAATCCTAGGGATGACAATATTATAAACACAACATGCTAGGTCTTAAATTAGACTTCGCAAGATAATTCTACTAGGCTGCTCAACCTAGACTTACCAGAATCCGTCAGGATCCGGTTCATGGCCTATCGATCCAAGACCCCGGCAATACGAACGTATTCGCATGTTATTACTCTGAACTTGGATTTCGTCACACCCCGGTCCGCGATCAACCATCGGTTAATATCTGACGGCACCCGCGAAGTGACTCATCCACAATCCCTTAGGAGTAAGCTAAACACACGTCTTAATGGTCGATAGCCCTAGGGCAATGATATCACCCTAGATGAGCTCAACAACTGCGTATTAGCTAAGAAGCTACGTACGAGTAACCAAAAATATATACGAGCTAAACAACTACGTATGGGACCAACATCTACATACGGGCCAGTCGAGCCTGTGCATGAGACAATAACATACATACGAGCCAAATAAGCCACGTATGAGACCAACAGTTACATACGGACCAGTCGAGCCGTTTATGAGACAACAACATACATACGAGCCAAATAAGCTATGTATGAGACCAACATCTACATACAGGCCAGTCGAGCCGCATATAAGACGACAACATGCATACGAGCCAAATAAGCTGCGTATGAGACCCACAGCTACATACGGGCCAATCGAGTCACGTACGAGCAAAACCACATACAAATGACCATACAGGTAATCAAACCTAGAAGCAACCAACCGTGCTTACTAGCAAACTTGATCTTCTATAATTAGAAGCAACAGAAGAATCTACAAACTAAAATAGGCATTCTACCAATGAGAAGCCCAAGAACAACATCAAACTTTTATCAAGCTAACGATTATTAGTGACCTTTCCGACCCGTATTACCCATGAAGATGAGTAATATTCATGTGATATGGTCCAACTTTACTTAGGGTCTCATACAACTAGAATCCACGGTTTTTATCCCCAAATTAAACTGGAACTGCATGCACTAGATTCTTGGGTTCGTCCTTCAAGTTTGAGCTAGAATTACCTAGGACTAAAAGCATGGGCTCATGGGTTCTTTTCAATCTTCTAGTATAATCATAATACAATTCCAGTGTAGTTTCTCTGAATCTAGAACTACTATGCAACTTGAGTATTGCAACTATAACACGATGGTTTTTCACTAATGCTACCACCACAACATGGTAGTTCTCTACTACCTTACAACTATAACAACATGATTCTTTTCTATTACTTAAGCACAAATCTACGATGGCCTTAAGCATGGTATACAATTGTAAGCATCAACCTACAACAACTAATCATGGTATATAACATAACCATCAACCCACAATAATCTAATCATGGTATATAACATAACCATCAACCCACCACACTCTTAAGTATGAATACGATTAAGCATGCACTTATAACAATCTTAAGCATGAATACCACTTAATCATGACCGGTTACTACAACTTAAGCATGGATATCTACCACATCCTTAAGCATGGTTTATAACTTTCCTACAATAATCCAAGCATGGTATATAGCATGAACCTCAATCCTACAACAATCTAAGGTTCAATCTTTGTTATATAAATGTAACTCATCCCCATATACATAACTAATCCATTATCCATAAATTTATACCAATACGCATTATCCTAATATGCCTCATCCATAAATCATATCAACGATTCAGTTTATTCGAACTTCTTAAAACATCGAATACGTATATAAAACCATACTCCCCATATTTTGATATCATCATATAAATATAACTCATCCCTATATACAAAACTAATCCATAATATAGGTTTTATATACTCAAAATAGTTAATTTCACCAAATATCACAAAAATCATTTCGGCCCCCTTAAAAAATTTGTATTTTCCTTCAAAATCAATATTTGGCATAACTCCCACGATATATATCAAAAAGCCACGAAACTTGACCACAATGTAATATATATGTAGATACAACATACTCACTTATTTCGATATTATTATATAAATATAACTCATCCCCACATAACTGATCCATTAATTTATACCAATGCACTTTATCCCAATACGCCTCATCCATAAATCATACCACCCATTCAGGTTATTATAAAATTCTTCTTAAAACACAAATACGTAAATAAATTCATACTCACATATTTCTTAAACACAAAAATACGTAAATAAATTGATACTCACATATTCCTCAACCACAAAAATACATAAATAAATTAAAACTCACACATTCCTCAAACCACAAAAAAATACGTAAATAAATTAATACTCACCATATTTATTAAACCACAAAATACGTAAATAAATTAAAACTCACATATTCCTCAAACCAAAAAAATACATAAATAAATTAACACTCACATATTCCGCGAAGATCCGAAGTGCCACCATGCCACCCCGCATCCAAAGTCACGAATATATCCTATCAGCAAATTTCAAAGCAATTAAAACTCAATTCATCCAAACCAATCACGAAAAAATAATAATACTAACCCCAATGCCACACAGGCATTTTATTAAACGCCTGGAATACACACGTGTGATGCACGTAATAATCTAATGCCTATGGAATTTTTTTTCTCGAAATAATTACTAGAACCACTCCTAAATTTTCTAGTAGGCCCAACTATACTCTCCACTACTATATGAGAAATAATTCATACATATATAATTTCCTATTACAAACCCAAAATCCTAATTTATTAACAACTTATAATCTCTCTAATAATCTGCTAATTTCTCACATCTATAATTTCCAACATCTCTAAATCTCCCTACCAAAATACTCCTACTCAAAAGAAATTAACCCAACTCAATTTTATATAATAGAATAAGTTAGGGTTTACCTTTCTGAAATCCTTTCGAAAATCCGACACTACCACGATGTAGAGAACCCTTCTATTAGTCTATCCCTCGATTTAATTTGAAATCCATGGAGAAATGGAGGGGATTCAAGCAAGGGAAAGAATAGCCGATGGGTTCTCGGTTTGGGGTCTTTTTGGGTCGGAATGGAACGGAAGGGAAGGAGAAGAAGGAGGAAGGAAGGGAATGGGGGTGGGGGTTTCTTTCGGTTGGGAGTGAACGGAGAGGGAAGAGAAGGAGAAGGAGGCCGGGGGGTGGGTTTCTTCTTCTTCGGTTTGGAGAAAGAAACGGGAAGGAGAAGGAGAAGGGAGAAGAAAGGAGGGGGGGTTTGTAAAAAAGTAAATAAAATAAATAATTAGGGAAATAAATAAAGTAAGGGAATATTACCAATAAGCCCCCAAGTCTCTAAAATATATCAAATAAGCCCCAAATCTCTACTTTAACAATACCAATCAATATAAAATACATTAGAACAACTTCGTAATAATCCTTCAAAATTATAAAATAAAGTAGACAATAACTGATATTTCTCAATTAAAAATAATTGTTATCAGAAAATACATAATCACGTGTAATTCTTAATTGCGCACAGATTACGATGCAAAATAGCCATATGCTATTTTTCGGGGTCTTACAGTTATGGGTCAAAAGAATACCATGTTTGAGTTTTTATTGTTCTATGTCAAAAGAATACCATGCTTGAGTCTATGTGATAAAAGAAACCCATCATGCTTGAGATGTAGTAAAAGATACCATGCTTGAGTTGTGTAGTAAAAGAAACCCATTCATGCTCATGAAACCCATGAACCATTCATGCTTGTGGAACCCATGAAGAACCTTATGCTTGAGTTACTAACTATTGTAGTAAAGAAACCTACCATGCTTGAGTTTTGTGTTCTATGTCAAAAAGAGAACCTATTCATACTTGTGAAACTCATGAACCATGCTTGTGAAACCCATGAACCCATTCGTACTTGTTCTAGTTTCAAAAGGAATTCATATACCATGCCTGAGTTAATTATAGTATGTATACCATGCTTGAGTAGTTGTAGGTTGATTATAGTAAGAAACCCATTCTTGAGTTGATTTTAGTAAGTATACCATGCTTGAGTTGTTGTAGGTTGATTATAGAAAGATACCATGCTTGAGTTGTTGTAGGTTGATTATAGTAAGAAACCCATGCTTGAGTTGTAGTAAGTATACCATGCTTGAGTTATTGTAGGTTGATTATAGTGAGAAACTCATGTTTGAGTTGATTATAGTAGATATACCATGCTTAAGTTGTTGTAGGTTGATTATAGCGAGAAACCCATGCTTGAGTTGATTTTAGTAAGTATACCATGCTTGAGTTGTTGTAGGTTGATTATAGTGAGAAATCCATGCTTCAGTTGTTAACCATTGTAGTGAGAAACCCATGCTTGAGTTGATTTTAGTAAGTAAACCATGCTTGAGTTGTTGTAGAAGGAAACCCATGCTTAAATTGTATTCATGCATGAGTTGTAGTACGCATACCATGCTTGAGTTGTTGTAGGTTGATTATAGTGAGAAACTCATGCTTAAGTTGATTATAGTAGATATACTAAGCTTGAGTTGTTGTACATTGATTATAGTGAGAAACCTATGCTTGAGTTGATTTTAGTAAGTATACCATACTTGAGTTGTTGTAGGTTAATTATAGTGAGAAATCCATACTTGAGTTGATTTTAGTAAGTATACCATACTTGAGTTGTTGCAGGTTGATTATAGTGAGAAATCCATGATTGAGTTGATTTTAGTAAGTAAACCATGCTTGAGTTGTTGTAGAAGGAAACCCATGCTTAAATTGTATTCATGCTTGAGTTGTAGTAAGTATACCATGCTTGAATTGTTGTAGGTTGATTATAGTAAGAAACTCATGCTTGAGTTGATTATAGTAGATATGCATGCTTGAGTTGTTGTAGGTTGATTATAGTGAGAAACTCATGCTTCAGTTGATTATAGTAGATATACCATGCTTGAGTTGTC
This sequence comes from Hemerocallis citrina, assembly GCA_017893485.1. Classification (NCBI taxonomy): domain Eukaryota; kingdom Viridiplantae; phylum Streptophyta; class Magnoliopsida; order Asparagales; family Asphodelaceae; genus Hemerocallis; species Hemerocallis citrina. The sequence continues at coordinate 312,917,553 of CM030358.1, forward strand.
GTAGGTTGATTATAGCGAGAAACCCATGCTTGAGTTGATTTTACGAAGTATACCATGCTTGAGTTCTTGTAGGTTGATTATAGAAAGATACCATGCTTGAGTTGTTGTAGATTGTTGTAGTAAGAAATCCATTATGCTTGTGTTATTGTAGTGGTTCTAGTAAAGAAACCATGTTGAGATGTGTAGTTGTTTTAGATTCAACGGAATCCATGCATGTTTGAATTATATGATTGTAGTGGTTTCGGTTAAATTCTAAAAGGAACCTATGAGTTGAGCTTGCAAGATAACCCAATTGAAATGAACCCATATTCCACAGTTGTTCTAGTTCGATTTTAAAGAAGAAACCCATGAAACTAGCTCCATGATAGTTCTAGCTCGAATTGGCGAGGAACTCATGCAATTAGGTTCTAGGTGATTCTAGCTCAACTTTGAGAAGGAACCCATGAATCTAGTCGCATATTGTCCTAGTTCAATTTGGGAAAAGAACCCATGAGTTTTAGTTGTATGCATTTCTAATTGAAATTGGACCATATGATGTGCACATGCATCATCTTCAATATATGGTAAATAATAGTTGGAAAAGTCACCAATATTGTTAGCTAGATAAAAGCTAGGCCAGGGGTCATCGAACATCAAGACTCGCATCTTACCACCTTGGAAACTATAGATAAATCACACCTCGAGCACCGATGGATCTTAACTGATGTGGGTTGATCGCCGGCCGAGAGTGTTAACGAGATCTGAGTTAGGGGTAGTGATGGGGTCTCATAATTGCCGTGGGGGCCATCGACCATCAAGAATCACATCTTACCACCTTGGAAACTGTGGATAAATCACACCTCGAGCACCGACGGATCTTAACTGATGTGGGTTGATCGTGGGCCGAGAATATTGATAAGATCCGAGTTAGGGGTAATGATGAGTGAGAGAGATTTCTGTCATTGGTGTCTTGGATCGATAGGCCATGAGTTGGATCGCGATAATCATAAGGAAGTTATTGAAAACCCCGTGAGATTATTTGGGCTTAGTGACATCCTTAGGGTAGTAACTTATGGCTATTACTACTTAAACTTTACTTATTATTATTTTTGCCGACGGAAAAGAGTTGGTGTTAAGGGTGATTCCTTATGATCCGACCTGTCCTATAGGCCGACACTAGGCAGTGTTATTGGGTTGTACCCTTCTTGTCAAAGGGATACGGTCTGTGCCTTCTCACGAGTTAGGAGCACGGGATCTGTATCTCGTCTGTTAATTTCTGAAGTGCCTTGATAAGCGGGAGCGATTCTTGTTGGAACTAGGGGATGGACCCCGGAAATTCTATCACATATAATGCCAGGGAGAGCGAACGGGCCATAGACCACGGTCTATGAGTTATGGGTGACACAGGGTAGGCTTCGTGCTATCCTGCGCTCGGAAGACCCTGTGTTCGTCTGGTTTTTGAGTGAGGTCGGGTGCGCCTGACGGGATTAAACCGTTCAGGGACAACCTCATCAGTCAAGTTGTAGCTTCAGAAACAAGTTGAGTACAAAGTAGAATTCATAACGTGGGTTCAAATCCCTGTATATGAAGAAACGGCTTGAGAGGGGGCGTATGTAGTATGGGATGCATACTGTTCCGGAGACTTGGTTGCATTAGAATAAGAACATCTTGGCATTAGTCAATCTTGTATTAAAGTCTAAGGCATAGCATACACTGACACATCAATTATATATACACGTTTCTCTTTTCATTAATCTGTTTGCTTAAGTAGAGAATTGCTGCTAGTTATCAGCCTTAAAGCATCAGTGAATACTGATGCCCCCATTTCAATAGGTACTGGATTGCAGAAGTACAGGTACAGGATTCAGGAGGACTCAAGGCGAGAGAAGCAAGAGTCGTTTCCATTTCCACTGCATTATACGTTGTTATTATTGTTCCATTGTAACAGTTTTGTAATCTATTTATTTGTTGGAAAGCATCCAAGCGAAATACCAAGTGTTGTTCTTTATTCATTGTACTCTGATGTAATATGTGAAAGTTGTAAACATTTGGGATTGTAAATGTATTATTGTAACACTATCGTAATGTATTGTAATTTTGCAACATTCGGATTTGTAATACATTTGTGTTGAATAAAAAGTTTTAAATTTTCCTGTTTTTCTGTGTATTGTGGCTAATTGAAGAAAAGATTCTGGCTTATGTCACAGTTTCCCAGTTACCGGAAATCGGGGCGTTACAAACTTTTTGGGCTAGCGGTGACATCCGCATGTCGAGCCCCAAGCAGGTGAGAGAAACTTTTTTTGCTCGCGGTGACATCCGAGCGTCGAGGTCCAAGCAGTTTGGGAGAAACTTTTTAGGATCGTGGTGACATCCGAGCATCCAAGTCCAAGCAGTTTGGGAGAAACATTTTGGGCTCGCGGTGACATCCAAGCGTCGAGCCTCAAGCAGTTGAGAGAAACTTTTTGGGCTCGCGGTGACATCCGAGCGTCGAGGTCCAAGCAGTTTGGAATAAAGTTTTTGGGCTCGCGGTGACATCCGAGCTTCGAGGTCCAAGCAGTTTAGGAGAACATTTTGGGCTCGCGGTGACATCCAAACGTCGAGGTCCAAGCAGTTTGGAAGAAAGTTTTTGGGCTCGCGGTGACATCCGAGCGTCGATGCAGCGCCCCAGATCCCCGTTACCGGACATCCGTGACACCTTCCAGAATCTTTACCTTCAAATGCATCTCAACACAGTAATAACATGAAAATTTAAAAACTTCTTTATTGCCAAATAAGTCATTACATCATTGATTACAACCGATAACTTGTTCTTGGACAAGGAGTACAATTTACATCAATTCATTACAACTTATTACAAGTATTTACAGACTCTTGTAAAGCTATCAGCTGCCTCCTGGAATGGAAATCGACTGATTACTTGCGGAACTTCGCTGAGCGGCCCATCGGCTCCCCCGGGACTTGCTTCTTAGCTTCAGGCTTCTTCTGTGCGACTCTGATATCTCTGCACCTGTTCGGAAGGTATAACCGATACCTAAAAGGTGGGAAACGTCAGTACATCGACTGACGCAAAACTGGAGATAACAGCGATCCTTTAAAATTCAATCACAACCAATAGTTTATGCAAAAAGGAAAAGTGTTGTGCCAAAACAAGGGTTTAGTGGATTCGGGTTCTAGTGCAGTGTTATGACATGACCCTATGGCTAGATACAGCAACTCACAAGCCTAACTTCTAATGCAAGCAACACTTTGGAGCACGAATGCATCCCATATTACATACGCCCCCAAATCTAGCCGTCTTTCTCCACAATATAGGGATTCGAACCCTCGCCATGCACCCTACTCTTGTACACACTCCAGTTCCCAATAGATTGTCCGTCGCCCAAGGAGATTGCAGCAGTCGGTCTAATTCCGCCCTGCAGTGCCCAAGTGGTCACCGCCACTTGGTACCCGCGTACGGACCTCCTTAGAAAATACGTTGAACCTGATCCTTACGACCCTTGGTTCCACATGTCCATTTATGGACTCTCGCATGCGTGTTCACCCCTCATCGGGTAATGAACTGATATATACCAAAAAGAAACACAAAACACAAAAATCCGTGCTTTAGGGACGTGAGCACCACGGAAGGTCAATTCCTTCGGGCCTCCCGCACCATACTCTGGCAAACTTTGGGAATCAACAGATCGAGATACGAGCCGGGGACTCAATCTATGAACGCCCGAGAAAGTATCCCTACGACTGGAAGATACAACACCGACTATGGTTTACTAGGACTAATACAATTTCCCAACCCTCCTAGTAAACCATTCTAACCCCTACCTTACTCTAATTATTTCGGGTAAGAGTTAACTGCTTCCACACTTGCCTATCAGCCTCTGGCCCCTGGCGATACCGGTCCGGTTCGGCGCTTCCCCGACTTGGACTCGTCCTGCAAAATGGCCTATGCCTGCCGCTACCACGGCTATAAATATAAAATTGCCCCGTGAGCTCCACTCACTGGCATGCTCGGACGTCCTATGCTTGGCAGAAGTCTAAAAATATAGGCTTGATAGGTGCAGGGTATCCTTTACCCTAGTGACTAACTCGAGTCACACATCCCACTCGGGGAAGCAACAACCTCAATAACAGAGATCGACCATCCCTAGCCACGAGTCACTGACTCGGCTCACACACAAGGAAAAATTGTTTTCACAATCCTTAATCCTAACCCAGACTAAGCAACCTATGGGTTTCTGCCCGATCTCAGGATGGTCATAACTTTATCGATACAACTCCTGATTGGAGTGTATGGCCCAACGTGGTAAAGTATGATCCTAGGCTATAACTAACTAGTTGATCACAAGCTTAGACTCAACTGTCTAAGTCCTCAAATTAGCTTTTCAAGCTCCAACCCGCGTGCTTCCTGTGCACGGGCTACACCTTACCATTAGGACAAGATTCTACTCGTTCATCAGAACGACACAACTCAATTTCAGTAGAAGGGTGTGGGTGTCCTCAACAACTCTCTAGTTGGTCATGAGTACAATTTACACCAATAAGTCACCCTAACACACTCATCTATCCTCAATACACCCATTACACAATTGGTCTCTCCAATTCAGAGCATTCAGCTCTACTTTCGTCCTCTGTCCAGTCTTACAAAAATCATAAAAATTCCACTGTTTGCTGGATTTGACTCAAATTAGTTTTTGTGGAAAGGTCTATGTGTCCCCTACAACTCTCTCCTGGGTCACTATCCCCAAAATATGCCTCTAACAGGTCTCAATTTCCCAATCTTTACAGAGTGTCGAAACTGGCTGAAAACAGCACAGTGCTCAATCACAAAATCATAGTAAATTGGAGACTTGTCGAATTAACACAAAATTTATGGTGGTGACACTAGACATCATACCCAATATCATGCAAAAGACCTCATGTCAAAATTCTTAGTATTCAGTGAGTAATAGCTACTGCAAGTTATCTCAGAAACCATCCAGTTTTCTTAATTCAACCTCAGATACTGATCATAGATAGATTTTTCTCATGCCTCTAAAATCCCTCTAAAATCAACCAAACAATTTACTGATTTTTGTATATAATCAACATGCACCCAGGAATAATGAGTAAAAATTTTGGATCAATATCATGCTTGAATAAATTACGAAAATTCCTACAATATCAACCATTCTGTTTTTCTTTTCCTGAATCTGCCTTACAACACATATCCATTTCTCAATTTTATTAGCATAACAAATGATCATATAAAAATCTGAAATAAATCATGGATGATCATAACACATAAATTAACAAATACTTTTAAATTTGGGGTCTAATTCAACATATTGTGCTCTCAGAAAAATCCACAACATGGCACTCTGAACCAGCTTTTCCTAGTTCCATTATGACTTCTACTGCTAACTTTAGAAAAAGCAATCCTATGCATTCTAACACACATGCATGCAACCAAATTTAATTAAGAGACAAGAATTCAAGTTTAGAGAAACTTCCCCCCTTAGGTTGTAGTAGTGGAGCGAATCTCTTCAATCTCCTCTTGGAAATCTCCTTCTCCTTCACTTCCTTCTTCTTTTCTCTCTTCCTTCCCTTTGGGGTGTTCTCTTCTGAAAATTCCAGAGAAAATGGGAGAAATGAAGTGGAAAATGAAGGGTGATGGAGGTGTGGGCCGGATTAGACAAGGGGGGGGGGGGGTAGGTTAGATTATAGGTGGTTTTGTAGGCCCCAAAACCATGGCTAGCCCATTGGTTTTGTGTTAGGTGTGTTGGCTGCCTAACATAGCTCTTAATGAGCTCCAACGAGCATGGGACGCGTGTTTTAACGAGCGCACACAACCTATATTCACTGTAGTACCATACCGTGTTATATTTGCATGTGCGTCGTGCCGAAAACTAGCTGTTATACTATTATCGGTCCGTCTCATTTTTGTCCATCCTTGGGATGCAACTCTCACAAAAACCGTCCCGTAACCCTAACCATCCACCACGATGTCAAAAATCGACCCAATAATACTACAATCAATTGCACGCATAGTAACAATATACATACACATATGCATATATTCAGGTATAGTACAAAACGGGGTGTTACATCACTCCCTCCTTAGAATCGTTCTGTCCCCAGAACGTCCTTAGTTGGAGAAGGAAAGACAACAAACAACATAGAAAACATTCAAAATAAATCCGGATATAAGGCCTTCATGCGACTCTCCGGCTCCCACGTGGCTTCTTCCACGAACTGGTTCCTCCAGAAAACTTTGACCATCGGGATAACCTTGTTTCTCAGTAGCTTGTCCTGATGATCAAGTATCCTGACTGGCTTCTCTCTACAGGAAAGATCTATCTGTAAATCCTTCGAAACCTCTGGCAACCGATGGCTCGAATCCAGGACATACTTCCGTAGCATAGAGATGTGGAACACGTCATGCCCTTGAGATAGCTCGCCCGGTAGCTCCAACTTATAAACCATCCTGCCAATCCTTTTCTGAATCTTGTATAGTCCAATATACCTCGGAGCTAACTTTCTGCCTTTCCCAAACCTGATAACTCCTTTGGTCGGCGATACCTTGAGAAATATGGAGTCGCCTTCCTCAAATTTCAACTCTCTTCGGCAGTTGTCCGCATAGCTCTTTACCTGCTTTATGCTCCTTGAAGCCTCTTCTGAATAATCTCGATCTGCTCCGACGTCTGTTGCACGATTTCTGGTCCATACATCTGCCGCTCTCCTACCTCGAACCAATAAATTGGCGTCCTGCATCTTCGTCCATACAAAGCTTCATACGGGGCCATGCCAATGCTTGCTTGATAGCTGTTATTATAAGCAAACTCTACCAAGGCTAAGTATTTTTCCCAACTTCCTCCGAAGTCCAAAATGCATGCCCGTAACATGTCCTCGAGAATCCTGTTGACTCTCTCCTTCTGTCTATCCGTCTGAGGGTGAAAAGCTGTGCTGAAGTCTGTTCTAGTTCCTAATGCTGACTGTAGACTTCGCCAGAATCGAGACATAAATTTTGCATCTCGGTCGGATACTATCGACACTGGCACTCCATGTGGCTTTACTATGTTTTCAATGTAGACCTCGGCCAACTTCTCGACTGTCCAGGTCGGCTTTACTAGAAGAAAATGTGCTGACTTGGTCAATCGATCCACAATCACCCATATTGGGTCATTTTCTTAGGGCTCCTGTTTTCTGATTTCCGGCCTTAACTTATTGGCATGTCGAACACTTGGCAACAAACTCTGCTATATCTTGCTTCATCCCTGACCACCAATAGTGTTGCTTCACATCGCGATACATCTTGGTGCTTCCGGGGTGAATCGTGAGTAATGTGGAGTGAGCTTCCTTCATGATATCTTCCCTCAACTCCTCGTCCTTTGGTACACATAGTCGGTTACCCAACCATAGTGACCCTTTTCTTATACTGAATTCTGCCAATTTTCCTTCACCGTCTTCGGTTGTGGCCATTCCTTGACCACCTCTATCTTCTGAGGATCCGTTGCCACTCCCTCCTTAGAAAGGATATTGCCTAGGAATGAAACTTCCGATTTTCAGAACTCACACTTAGATAATTGGCACACAACTGATGCTCTTGTAACTTGCTCAAGACTGCTGTTAGATGTTCAGCATGATCCTCTTCCGTCCTTGAATATACCAAAATGTCGTCGATGAAGACTACGACAAATGAGTCGATAAACGGCCGTACAATTCTGTTAACTAAGTCCATGAAAATTGCTAGAGCACTAGTCACTCCAAACGACATTACCAAGAACTCATAATGTTCATGTCGAGTTCGAAAAGCTGTCTTAGGTACATCCTCTTCCTTCACTCGTACCTGATGATATCCAGATCGTAGATCAATTTTGGAAAATACTGTTGCTCCCTGAAGCTGATCGAACAAATCATCGATCCTGGGAATTGGGTACTTGTTCCGAATAGTTACCTTATTCAATTCCTGATAATCGATATACATCCTGGACGACCCGTCCTTCTTCTTAACCAGCAATACTGGTGCTCCCCAAGGCGATGCACTTGGTCTGATAAATCCTTTCTGTAAGTACTCTTCAATCTGCTTCTTGATCTCATTCTGCTCTACTGGTGCCATTCGATAGGGTGCTTTGGATACTGGAGCGCTTCCTGGTTGAATTGTGATGCTAAACTCGACATCACGGTGTGGGGGGAATTCCAGGTAAATCCTCTAGGAATACGAGTGGAAAATTCCTCACCACTGGTATCTTGCTCACCTCTTCTGGTACCCGTACTCCACTAGAAGTTGCGAAAGTCATTGCCTCCGATCTCTGCTCCCCGTGGAATACAAGTTCCACTCCTTCAGCTAAAATAATTACCTTCTTCTCCTCACAGTCAATGCTTGCCTTATGCCTCAACATCCAATCCATGCCAATAATGACATCTGTCCCGGCAAAACTCAACTCCAACAAATCGATAGTAAGGATTACTCCGCTAATCTGGAGCTTACATCCCCTATAGCATAGATTTGTAGTGATGTTTGCCCCTGCCGGCGTAGCTACCGTCAAAGCTAACTCTGGCATTGTCTTTTGTGTGCATCTTAATTTTCTGAAAAAGATTTTGATAGAAAAGAATGAGTCCATCCACTATCAAACAAGACTGTTGCCAAAATTCCATTTATATATATATATGTCTTGTTACAACAGTACATCGTCCATCAACTTCCAAAAACCCAAAATACAACTTAAACTTGACTACATTACTTCTTCAGCTTCCAAAGATCTCAAAATATAGTAGGTCCACATATTATCTTCACCTTGTCATTTATTCGGTTACTTGCTCGATGAGCATCCCCTTTGTAATTCTGGGAAATTTGACTTGACATGCCCAAGTTCCTTACAGTTGAAACAACCCTTGATCGTTGCTGGGCAACGCGACTTGTAGTGTCCGACTTCCCCGCATTTGTAGCAACTCTTAGTCGGAATTGTTCTCTTGGGGTATTCTCCTTTAGAAGGTTTGGTGATTTTCCTAGTAGTTTTTGGCTTGGGACCTTTCTGAAGTCCCCACCAGCGGTTCTGAAGGTGTGTCATACTGCCTTGAAGCTGCTTTCGTTCTTTCTTCAGGTGTGAAACCTGTGCGTGATGAAATTTGATCTGCTGCTGGGCCCGGTGGAGCGCCTTGTCCCTGCGTTCCCTTGCCCTTTTCATTTCTAGATACTCGATGGCTATCCTCTACTGCTCCGCCGTTGGGTCTAGCGATGGTGGAGGAGAGTTCTCCTCACCTTCGGTCTCCTGTAGCACTTTCTTCATTTCTTCCTCCATCGTTATCCTTTTCCTTGTTGGCATTGGCTTACCTACTGACCCATCCTGGATGAAGATATTTTCGAACACCATCTGCAAAAACATAAACTGGGTTTAGTTTCGGAATCACAGACACTTCTTGTTCTGTTCACCTCTACTAATGTCTGGTAACAGACTAGCCACCATTTGGACTTGACTGCTCCAAGCATGTTAGTAAAAATGAAGTAATCTGAGACTGGTTCACATATAGGGAAGATCATAATCATAAGTTGTAGCGCTACCATATGATTTGTAATCATCCTATTTGTCAACTAGAATCATTTTATCTGGCCTTCAAGTCTAATTTCTAACCGTGTTAGACTGCAATTTGAAGTCAGCTCTAATACCAACTTCTGTAGCGCCCCGAATCCCCGTTACCGGATATCCGTGACACCTTCCAGAATCTTTACCTTCAAATGCATCTCAACACATTAATAACATGGAAATTTAAAAATTTCTTTATTGCCAAATAAGTCATTACATTATTGATTACAATCGATAACTTGTTCTTGGACAAGGAGTACAATTTTCATCAATTCATTACAACTTATTACAAGTATTTACAGACTTTTGTAAAGCTATCAGCTGCCTCCTAGAATGGTAATCGACTGATTACTTGCGGAACTTCGCTGAGCGGCCCATCGGCTCTCCCGGGACTTGCTTCTTAGCTTCAGGCTTCTGCTGCGCGACTCTGATATCTCTGCACCTGTTCGGAAGGTATAACCGATACCTAAAAGGTGGGAAACGTCAGTACTTGGACTGACGCAAAGCTGGTGATAACAGCGATCCTCTAAAATTCAATCACAACCAATAATTTATGCAAAAAGGAAAAGTGTTGTGCCAAAACAAGGGTTTAGTGGATTCGGGTTCTAGTGAAGTTATGACATGACCCTATGGCTAGATGTAGCAACTCACATGCCTAACTTCTAATGCAAGCAAAACTTTGGAGCACGAATGCATCCCATACTACATACGCCCCCAAATCTAGTCGTCTTTCTCAACAATATAGGGATTCGAACCCTCGCCATGCACCCTACTCTTGTACACACTCCAGTTCCCAATAGATTGTCCGTCGCCCAAGGAGATTACAGCAGTCGGTCTAATTCCGCCCTGCAGTACCCAAGTGGTCACTGCCACTTGGTACCCACGTACGGACCTCCTTAGAAAACATGTTGAACCTGGTCCTTACGACCCTTGGTTCCACATGTCCATTTATGGACTCTCGCATGCATGTTCACCCCTCATCGGGTAATGAACTGATATATACCAAAAAGAAACACAAAACACAAAAATCCGTGCTTTAGGGACATGAGCACCACGGAAGGTCAATTCCTTCGGGCCTCCCGCACCTTACTCCGGCAAACTTTGGGAATCAACAGATCGAGATACGAACCGGGGACTCAATCCATGAGCGGCCGAGAACGTATCCCTACGACTGGAAGATACAACACCGACTATGGTTTACTAGGACTAATGCAATTTCCCAACCCCCTAATAAACCATTCTAACCCCTACCTTATATAATTATTTTGGGTAAGAATTAATTGCTTCCACACTTGCCTATCAGTCTCTGGCCCCTGGCGATACCGGTCCGGTTTGCCGCTTCCCCGACTTCGACTCGTCCAGCAAAATGGCCTACGCCTGCCGCTACCACGGCTATAAATATAAAATTGCTTCGTGAGCTCCACTCACTGGCATGCTCGGACGTCCTATGCTCGGCAGAAGTCTAAAAATATAGGCATGATAGGTGCAGCGTATCCTTTACCCTAGTGACTAACTCGAGTCACACATACCACTCGGGGAAACAACAACCTCAATAATAGAGATCGACCATCCCTAGCCACGAGTCACTGACTTGGCTCACACACAAGAAAAAATTGTTTTCACAAACCTTAATCCCAACCCAGACTAAGCAACCTACGGGTTTCTGCCCGATCTCAAGATGGTCATAACTTTATCGATACAACTCCGATTGGAGTGTATGGCCCCAACCTGGAAAAGTACGATCCTAGGCTATAACTACATAGTTGATCACAAGCTTAGACTCAACCGTCTAAGTCCTCAAGTTAGCTTTTCAAGCTCCAGCCCGCGTGCTTCATGTGCACGGGCTACACCTTACCATTAGGACAAGATTCTACTCGTTCATCAGAACGACACAACTCAATTTCAGTAGAAGGGTGTGGGTGTCCTCAACAACTCTCTAGTTGGTCATGAGTACAATTTACACCAATAAGTCACCCTAACACACTCATCTATCCTTAATACACCCATTACACAATTGGTCTCTCCAATTCAGAGCATTCAGCTCTACTATCGTCCTCTGTCCAGTCTTACAAAAATCATAAAAATTCCACTGTTTACTGGATTTTCCTCAAATTAGTTTTGTTGAAAAGGTCTAGGTATCCCCTACAACTCTCTCCTGGGTCACTATCCCCAAAATATGCCTCTAACAGGTCTCAATTTCCCAATCTTTACAGAGTGTCGAAACTGGCTGAAAACAGCACAGTGCTCAATCACAAAATCATAGTAAATTGCAGACTTGTCGAATTGACACAAAATTTTTGGTGGTGACACTAGACATCATTCCCAACATCACGCAAAAGACCTCATGTCAAAATTCTTAGTATTCAGTGAGTAATTGCTACTGCAAGTTATCTCAGAAACCATCCAGTTTTCTTAAGTCAACCTCAGATACTGATCATAGATAGATTTTTCTCATGCCTCTAAAATTAACCAAACAATTTACTGATTTTTGTAGATAATCAACATGCATCCAGAAATAATGAGTAATAATTTCATATCAATATCATGCTTGAATAAATTATGAAAATTCCTACAATATCAACCATTCTGTTTTTCTTTTCCTGAGTCTGCCTTACCAACACATATCCATTTCGCAATTTTATTAGCATAACAAATGATCATATAAAATTCTGCAATAAATCATGGATGATCATAACACATAAATGAACAAAATCTTTTAATTTTGTGGTCTAATTCAACATATTGTGCTTTCGGTAAAATCCACAACATGGCACTCCGAACCAGCTTTTCCTAGTTCCATTCTGACTTCTACTTCTAACTTTAGAAAAAGCAATCCTATGCATTCTAACACACATGCATGCAACCAAATTTAATTAAGAGACAAGAATTCAGGTTTAGAGAAACTTCCCACCTTAGGTTGTAGTAGTAGAGGGAATCTCTTCAAGCTCCCCTTGGAAATCTCCTTCTCCTTCACTTCCTTCTTCTTTTCTCTCTTCCCTCTCTTTGGGGTGTTCTCTTCTGAAAATTCCAGAGAAAATGGGAGAAATGAAGTGGAAAATGAAGGGTGGTGGAGGTGTGGGCCGGACTAGACAGGGGGGGGGGGGGGTAGGTTAGATTATAGGTGGTTTTATAGGCCCCAAAACCGTGGCTAGTCCATTGGTTTTGTGTTAGGTGTGTTGGCTGCCCAACATAGCTCTTAATGTGCTCCAACGAGTGTGAGACGCGTGTTTTAACAAGCGCACGCAACCTATGTTCACTGCAGTACCATACCGTGTTATATTTTCATGTGCGTCGTGCCGAAAACTAGCTGTTATACTATTATCGGTCCGTCTCATTTTTGTCCATCCTTGGGATGCAACTCTCACAAAAACCATCCCGTAACCCTAACCATCCACCACGATGACACAAATCGACCGAATAATACTATAATCAATTCCACGCGTAGTAACAATATATATACACATATGTATATTCAGGTACAGTACAAAACGGGGTGTTACAGTCAAGGTCCAAGCAGTTTGGAAGAAGCTTTTTGGGCATGCGGTGACATCCGAGCGTCAAGCCCCAAGCAGTTGAGAGAAACTTTTTGGGCTCGCGGTGAAATACCAGCTCCGAGCCCCAAGCAGTTAAGAGAAACTTTTTGGTCTCGCAGTGACATCCGTGCGTCGAGGTCCAAGCAGTTTAGGAGAAACTTTTTGAGCTCGTAGTGACATCCGAGCGTCGAGGTCCAAGCAGTTTGGGAGAAACTTTTTCAGCTCGCGGTGACATCCGAGCATCGATGTCCAAGTTGTTTGGGAGAAACTTTTTGGGCTCGCAGTGACATCCGAGCGTAGAGGTCCAAAAAGTTTGGGAGAAACTTTTTCGGCTCGAGGTGTCATCCGAGCGTCGAGCCCCAAGCAGTTGAGAGAAAATTTTTGCGCTCGCGGTGACATCCGAGCATCGTGGTCCATGCAGTTTGGCAGAAACTTTTTGGGGTCGCGGTGACATCCGAGCGTCGAGCCCCAAGCAGGTGATAGAAACTTTTTGGGCTCGCGGTGACATCCGAGCGTCGAGGTCCAAGTTGTTTGGGAGAAACTCTTTCGGCTCGCGGTGACATCCGAGCGTCGAGGTCCAAGCAGTTTGGGAGAAACTTTTTGGGCTTGCGGTGACATCCGAGCGTCGAGCCCAAAGCAGTTGAGAGAAACTTTTTGTGCTCGCGGTGACATCTGAGCATCGAGGTCCAAGCAAATTGGGAGAAACTTTTTGGGCTCGCGGTGACATCCGAGTACCGAGGTCCAGGCAGTTTGGGAGAACTTTTTCGTCTTGCGGTGACATCCGAGTGTCGAGGTCGAAGCGGTTTGGGAGAAACTTTTTGGGCTCATGGTGACATTCGAGCGTCGATACCCAAGCAGTTGGGAAAAACATTTTGGGCTCGCGGTGACAAGCCTAGCGTCGATGTCCATGCAGTTTGGGAGAAACTTTTTCGGCTCACAGTGATATCCGAGCATCGAGGTCCAAGCGGTTTGGGAGAAATTTTTTGGGCTCGCGGTGACATCCTAGCTTCGAGCCCCATGCAGTTTGGGAGAATCCTTTTGTAATAACCCGGACGGATATTACATTGTATAAATTATTATTTTAATATTATTTTGTTTTAATTCCAAAATTGAATTATTTTGGTAATTTTCACCCGGTTTTGTTCATAAACTTTTTCTGTACCCATATACCGGTCAGTATACATCCGTATTGTATCAAATTGGTACCATGATCTTCCGAACTAATAATAAAATTTATTTTATTATTATTTCCAAATTAAATCATTTCTATACGGATTATGCGAAGATTTTCGGTATACGCATATATATACACACATGTATGTAGTATGTCAATTAGTACATTATACAAATTGTGTGTTGTGTATTTTTGGACAAAATACTTGTCTTTGTTATGACAAAACCTATTAGACTATTAGGGTTTTTAGAAGTTGTTAACCTAGATTAAGTGTGCATGAGAAGATTAGGAGAATTCTTCTATAAACCTTATCTCTTGCACCATGCCTCCACCTCACCCTAGCACCATACCTCCACCTCACCCTACCTCACCTACAAGTCATGGCTGGATTGAAACCCTAAGGGGTTTTGTGCAAAGATGTGTGTGCAACTTTGCACTCTCCACCTTCTCCTCCACCTATAAATACCCCCTCCTTTCATCACTTGTCTCACTTTTTACAAAGACAAAAAGAAAAAGAAGGAAAGGAAAAAGAAAGAGAGAAAGACTAATAGGAGAGTTTTCTTCTTGTAGGTTTTCTGTGGAGTTTTCCTAGGAGCTAAGGGGAAGGAGAAGGATAGCAAGCAAGTTCTTCCATCAAGGGAAAATTTATGTGGGGGTTCCTCCACTTGCTTTTGTTGTTTGAGTTAGTTGTTTTGGTTCCTTCTTCTTCTTCTTATCTTCCTTGTTTTGTTTTGCTTGTTCTTTTGGTGTGGTTGTTTTTGTGATGGTGTTGTTGTGTGTTGTTTCTTATTGGGTATGGTGTATGGATAAAGAAACAACCACATAAAAAGGGAAGAATGATAGAACCTTATGAAACACATAAAGATTGAATCTTTGTAGTAGTAATTGTTGTTCTTGTTGTTGTTGTTGGACTAAATACATAAGCATATGGACTTTGTGTATACAACCATTTTTGGGTTGTAGGACTTGATATTGGACTCATACATAAGCATATGGACCTTGTGTATACACCCATTTTTGGGTTGTAAAACATACAACTTGAACTTTTGGACTAAAGAGTATGCATATGAATGGTTGAACCAAGTTGAGGGTTCTTTACTTTATTTTATTTTTCTTATTTCCTTTTATAAATCTTATGCAAAAACAACCCATTTTGGATGCTAATTCTAGAGTAGTATGAAAAAGAAACTAATTTAAGTTATTAGTTGTAGAAGGTTAAAAAGATTTCTTTTTATGATTGACTAAGTAATAATGAATGTTATGCTTAAGTATAAGTAAAATAGTAGTAGATATTATGCTTAAATAGGTAAGTAGTAGATGCTTGTGCTTAAGTATAAGTAAGTAGTTGTAGATGTTTACGCTAAATAATAAATAAAGGTTATGTTGAAGTAGTAAATGGACATTTTGTTTAGAAGTGTTGTAGTAACCCATGCTCCCATTGTAGTAGATATCCATGGTTAAATAGTTATAGGTTGATGTTTATGTTGTGTTTATATTTTTGTAGAAAGGTTGTACAGCCATGCTTAAGTATTGATAAAAGACCCATGTTTGTGTTATTTTCCATGCTTGAAGTAAGTATCATGCTTAGGTTATTGTAGGAAAATTATATAGCATGTTAGATTGTTGTAGGAATCATTATACCATACTTAGATTGTTGTAGAAATTATAATCCATGCTTAGATTGTTGTAGAAATTATTACACCATGTTTAGATTGTTGTAGTTATTATAATCCATGCTTAGATTGTTGTAGGAATTTTTATACCATGCTTAGATTGTTGTAAGAATTACAATCCATGCTTAGTTGTAGCAATTCTATGTTTATGTTCTATCCATGCTAGATTGTAATAGTAGATGTTCTACTAAGTTTTCTTCATGCTTAGATCGTCATAGATCAACCTACCATGCTAAGATTGTGTAGAATTGATGTTTAATCACCTACCATGCTTAGATTGTTGTAGGAAAGCACAATCCATGCTTAGGTTGTTGTAGGAAAATTATATACCATGTTTGATTATGGAAGGATTGATACTTGTGCTATATCTCATATAAGAATGTCGTACATTGATGTTAAGTAGTATTACCATGTTTAGAATGTCGTACATTGAAAATTTTTTGGCTAGCGGTGACATCCGAGCGTCGAGGACCAAATAGTTTGGGAGAAACTTTTTTGGCTCGCAGGGACATCCTAGCGTCGAGGTCCAAGCGGTTTGGGAGATACTTTTTGGGCTCGAGGTGTCATTCGAGCGTCGAGCCCAAGCAGTTGAGAGAAACTTTTTGGGCTCGCGGTGACATCCGAGCGTCGTGGTCCATGCAGTTTGGGAGAAACTTTTTGGGGTCATCCGCGCGTCGAGCCCCAAGCAGGTGATAGAAACTTTTTGGGCTCGCGGTGACATCCGAGCGTCGATGTCCAAGTTATTTGGGAGAAACTCTTTCGGCTCACGGTGACATCCGAGCGTCGAGGACCAAGCAGTTTGGGAGAAACTTTTTGGGCTCACGGTGACATCCGAGCATCGAGGTCCAAGCAAATTGGGAGAAACTTTTTGGGCTCGCTGTGACATCCGAGCGTCGAGGTCCAAGCAGTTTGGGAGAACTTTTTCGGTTCGCAGTGACATCCGAGTGTCGAGGTACAAGTAGTTTGGGAGAAACATTTTCAGTTCAAGGTGACATTCGAGCGTCGATCCTCAAGCAGTTGAGAAAAACATTTTGGGCTCGCGGTGACAAGCCGAGCGTCGAGGTCCGAGCAGTTTGGGGGAAACTTTTTGGGCTCGCGGTGACATCCTAGCATCGAGCCCCAAGCAGTTTAGAGAAACTTTTTGGGCTCGCGGTAACATCCGAGCATCTAGGTCCACGCAGTTTGGGAGAAACTTTTTGGGCTCGTGGTGACATCCGAGCGCTGAGCCCCATGCAGTTGAGAGAAACTTTTTGGGCTCGCGGTGACATCCGAGCGTCGAGGTCCCCACAGTTTGGGATAAACTTTTTGGGCTCGCGGTGACATCCGAGCTTCGAGGTGCAAGCAGTTTGGAAGAAAGTTTTTCGGCTCGCGGTGACATCCGAGCGTCGAGGTCCAAGCAGTTTGGGAGAAAGTTTTTGGGCTCACGGTGACATCTGAGCATAGAGGTCCAAGCAGTTTGGGAGAACCTTTTTGGGCACGTGTTGACATCCGAGCGTCAAGCACCAAACAGTTGAGAGAAACTTTTTGGGCTCGCAGTGACATCTGAGTGTCGAGGTCCAAGCAGTTTGGGAGAAACTTTTTGGGCTCGCGGTGACATTTGAGCTCCAAGCCCCAAGCAGTTGAGAGAAACTTTTTGGTCTCGCTGTGACATCCGAGCATCGAGGTCCAAGCAGTTTGGGAGAAACTTTTCGAGCTCGCAGTGACATCCGAGCGTCGAGGTCCAAGCAGTTTCGGAGAAACTTTTTGAGCTCGCGGTGACATCCGAGCGTCGAGGTCCAAGTTGTTTGGGAGAAACTTTTTGGGCTCGCGGTGACATCCGAGGGTAGAGGTCCAAGAAGTTTGGGAGAAATTTTTTAGGCTCGCAGTGACATCCGAGCGTCGAGGTCCAAACAGTTTGGGAGAAACTTTTTTGGCTCGCGGGGACATCCTAGCGTCGAGGTCCAAGCGGTTTGGGAGATACTTTTTGGGCTCTAGGTGTCATTCGAGCGTCGAGCACAAGCAGTTGAGAGAAACTTTTTGGGCTCGCGGTGACATCCGAGCGTCATGGTCCATGCAGTTTGGGAGAAACTTTTTGGGGTCATCCGCGCGTTGAGCCCCAAGCAGGTGATAGAAACTTTTTGGGCTCGCGGTGACATCCGAGCGTCGATGTCCATGTTGTTTGGGAGAAACTCTTTTAGCTCGCGGTGACATCCGAGCGTCGAGGACCAAGCAGTTTGGGAGAAACTTTTTGGGCTCGCGGTGACATCCGAACATCGAGGTCCAAGCAAATTGGGAGAAACTTTTTGGGCTCGCGGTGACATCCGAGCCTCGAGGTCCAAGCTGTTTGGGAGAACTTTTTCGGTTCGCGGTGACATCCGAGTGTCGAGGTCCAAGTAGTTTGGGAGAAACATTTTCGATTCGAGGTGACATTCGATCGTCGGTCCCCAAGCAGTTGAGAAAAACATTTTGGGCTTGCGGTGACAAGCCGAGCGTCGAGGTCCGAGTAGTTTGGGGGAAACTTTTTGGGCTCGCGGTGACATCCTAGCATCGAGCTCCAACCAGTTTAGAGAAACTTTTTTGGTTTGCGGTGA
This sequence comes from Hemerocallis citrina, assembly GCA_017893485.1. Taxonomy (NCBI): domain Eukaryota; kingdom Viridiplantae; phylum Streptophyta; class Magnoliopsida; order Asparagales; family Asphodelaceae; genus Hemerocallis; species Hemerocallis citrina. Next base: position 312,936,039 of record CM030358.1, read on the forward strand.
CATCCGAGCATCTAGGTCCACGCAGTTTGGGAGAAACATTTTGGGCTCGCGGTGACATCCGAGCGCCGAGCCCCATGCAGTTGAGAAAAACTTTTTGGTCTCGAGGTGGCATCCATGCATCGAGGTCCATGCAGTTGGGGAGAAACTTTTTGGGCACGCAGTGACATTCTATCGTCGAGGCCCAAGCTGTTGAGAGAAACTATTTGGGCTCGCGGTGACATCCGAGCGTCGAGGTCCAAGCAGTTTGGGAGAAACATTTTGGGCTCGTGGTGACATCCGAACTCCGAGCCCCAAGCAGTTGTGAGAAACTTTTTGGTCTCGCGGTGACATCCGAGCTTCGAGGTCCAAGCAGTTTGGGAGAAACTTTTTCGGCTTGCGGTGATATCCGAGCGTCGAGGTCCAAGTTGTTTGGGAGAAAATTTTTGGGCTCGCAGAGACATCCGAGCGTAGACGTCCAAGCAGTTTGGGAGAAACTTTTTGGGCTTGCGGTGACATCCAACCGTCGAGGTTCAAACAGTTTGGAAGAAACTTTTTGGGCTCGCGGGGACATCCGAGTGTCGAGGTCCAAGTGGTTTGGGAGAAACTTTTTGGGCTCGTGGTGTCATTTGAGCGTCGAGGCCCAAGCAGTTCAGAGAAACTTTTTGGGCTCGCGGTGACATCCGAGCATCGTGGTCCATGCAGTTTGGGAGAAACTTTTGGGGTCGCGGTAACATCTGAGTGCCGAGCCCCAAGCAAGTGATAGAAACTTTTTGGGCTCACGATGACATCTGAGCGTCGAGGTCCAAGTAGTTTGGGAGAAACTCTTTCGGCTCGCGGTGACATCCGAGCACGAGGTCCAAGTTGTTTGGGAGAAACTCTTTCGTCTCACGGTGACATCCGAGCGTCGAGGTCCAAGCAGTTTGGGAGAAGCTTTTTGGGCTAGCGGTGACATCTGAGCATCGAGCCCAAAGCAGTTGAGAGAAGCTTTTTGGGCTAGTGGTGACATCCGAGCATCGTGGTCCAAGCAAATTGGGATAAACTCTTTGGGCTCGCGGTGACATCCAAGCTTTAGGTCCAAGCAGTTCGGGAGCTTTTTCGGCTCGCGGTGACATCCGAGCGTCGAGGTCCAAGCGGTTTGGGAGAAACATTTTGGGCTGACGGTGACATCCGAGCGTCGAGCCCAAAGCAGTTGAGAGAAACTTTTTGGGCTCGCAGTGACATCCGAGCATTGAGGTTCGAGCAAATTGGGAGAAACTTTTTGGGCTCACGGTGACATCCAACCGTCAGGTCCAAGCAGTTTGGGAGAACTTTTTCCCTCGCGGTGACATCCGAGCGTCGAGGTCCAAGCGGTTTCAGAGAAACTTTTTGGGCAGACGGTGACATTCGAGTGTCGAGGTCCATGCAGTTTGGGAGAAACATTTTGGGCTTGCGGTGACATCCTAGCGTCGAGCCCCAAGCAGTTTGGGAGAAACTTTTTGGCATCGCGGTGACATCCTAGCATCATGCCCCAAGCAGCTGAGAGAAACTTTTTGGGCTCGCGGTGACATCCGAGTATCTAGGTCCAAGCAGTTTGGGAGCAACTTTTTGGGCCCACAGTGACATCCGAGCTCCGAGCACCAAGCAGTTGAGAGAAACCTTTTGGTCTCGCGGTGACACCGTGCATCGAGGTCCAAGCAGATTGGGAGAATTTTTTTGGGCATGCAGTGACATTCGAGCGTAGAGGCCCAAGCTGTTAGGAGAAACTTTTTGGGCTCGCAGTGACATCCGAGCGTCGAGGTCCAAGCAGTTTGGGAGAAACTTTTTGGGCTCGCGGTGACATCCGAGCTCCGAGCCCCAAGCAGTTCAGAGAAATTTTTGGTCTTGCTGTGACATCTGAGCGTCGAGGTCCAAGCAGTTTGGGAGAAACTTTTTTGGCTCGCGATGACATCCTAGCGTCGAGGTCCATGTTGTTTGGGAAGAAAATTTTTGGGCACGCGGTGACATCCGAGCATAAATGTCCAAGCAGTTTGGGAGAAACTTTTTGGGCTCGCGGTAACATCCGACCGTCGAGGTCCAAAAAGTTTGGAAGAAACTATTTGGGCTCGCGGGGACATCCGTGCGTCGAGATCCAAGCAGTTTGGGAGAAACTTTTTGGGCTCGAGGTGTCATTTGAGCATCGAGCCCCAAGCAGTTCATAGAAACTTTATGGGCTCGCGGTGACATCCGAGCGTCGTGGTCCATGCAGTTTGGGAGAAACTTTTTGGGGTCGCGGTGACATCTGACCGTCGAGCGCCAAGCAAGTGATAGAACCATTTTAGGCTCGTGGTGACATCCGAGCATCGAGGTCCAAGTAGTTTGGGAGAAACCCTTTCGGCTCGCGGTGACATCCGAGCGTCGAGGTCCAAGCAGTTTGGGAGAAACTTTTTGGACTCGCGGTGACATCCTAGCGTTGAGCCCCTAGCAGTTGAGAGAAACTTTTTGTGCTCGCGCTGACATCCGAGCATCAAGGTCCAAGCAAATTGGGAGAAACTTTTTGTGTTCGTGCTGACATCCGAGCATCAAGGTCCAAGCAGTTTGGGAGAACTTTTTCGGCTCTCGGTGACATCCAAGCGACGAGGTCCAAGCAGTTTGGGAGAAACTTTTTGGGCTCACGGTGACATTCGAGCGTCGATCCCCAAGCAGTTGAGAAAAACATTTTGGGCTTACGGTGACAAGCCGAGCGTCGAGGTCCAAGCAGTTTGGGGAAAACTTTTTCGGCTCGCGGTGATATCCGAGCGTCGAGGTCGAAGCAGTTTGCGAGAAACTATTTGGGCTCGTGGTGTCATCCGAGCGTCGAGCCCCAAGCAGTTGAGAGAAAATTTTTGGGCTCGCGGTGACATCCAAGCGTCGATTTCCAAGTAGTTTGCGAGAAACTTTATGGGCACGTAGTGACATTCGAGCGTCGAAGCCCAAGCAGTTGAGAGAAACTTTTTGGGCTCGCGGTGAATCCGAGCGTCGAGGTCCAAGCAGTTTGGGAGAAAATTTTGGGCTCGCGGTGACATCCGAGCTTCGAGCCCCAAACAGTTGAGTGAAACTTTTTGGTCTCGCGGTGACATCCGAGCTTCGAGGTCCAAGTTATTTGGGAGAAACTTTTTGGGCTCGCGGTGACATCCGAGCATAGAGGTCCAAGCAGTTTGGGAGAAACTTTTTGGGCTCGCAGTGACATCCGAGCATCGAGGTCCAAACAGTTTGGAAGAAACTTTTTGGGCTTACGGTGACATCCGAGCGTCGACGTCAAAGCAGTTTGGGAGAAACTTGTTGGGCTCGCGGGGACATCCGAGCGTCGAGGTCCAAGCGGTTTGGGTGAAACTTTTTGGGCTCGAGGTGTCATTCGAGCGTCGAGCCCCAAGCAATTGAGAGAATCTTTTTGGGCTCGCGATGACATCCGAGCATCGTTGTCCATGCAGTTTGGGAGAGACTTTTTGGGGTCGCAGATACATTCGAGCGGTGAGCCCCATGCAGGTGATAGAAACTTTTTGGGCTCACGGTGACATCCGAGCGTCGACGTCCAAGCAGTTTGGGAGAAACTTTTTGGGCTCGGGTGACATTCGAGCGTAGAGCCCCAAGCTGTTGAGAAAAACTTTTTGGGCTCGTGGTGACATCCGAGCGTCGAGGTCCAAGCAATTTGGGAGAAACTTTTTGGGCTCGCGGTGATATCCGAGTGTCGAGGTCCACGCAGTTTGGCAGAACTTTTTCGGCTTGCGGTGACATCCGAGCGTCGAGGTCCAAGCCGTTTGGGAGAAACTTTTTTGGCTCGCGGTAACATTCGAGCGTCGTTGCCCAAGCAGTTTAGAAAAACTTTTCGTGCTCGCGGTGACAAGCCAAGCGTCGATGTTCAAGCAGTTTGGGAGAAACTTTTTCGGTTCGCGCTGATATCCGGGCTTCGAGGTCCAAGCAGTTTGGGAGAAAGTTTTTGGGCTCGCGGTGACATCTTACCGTCGAGCCCCAAGCAGTTGAGAGAGTTTTTGGGCTCGCGGTGACATCCGAACGTCGAGGTCCAAGCAGTTTGGGTAAAAAAATTTGGGCTCGCGGTGACATCCGAGCTCCGAGCCCCAAGCAGTTGAAAGAAACTTTTTGGTCTCGTGGTGACATCCGAGCATCGAGGTCCAAGCGGTTTGGAAGAAACTTTTTGGGCTCGAGGTGTCATCTAAGTGTAGAGCCCCAAACAGTTGAGAAAAACTCTTTGGGCTCGCAGTGACATCCAAGTGTAGTGGTCCATGTAATTTGGGAGAAACTTTTTGGGTTCGCGGTGACATCCGAGTTAGAGGTCCAAGCAGTTTGGGAGAAACTTTTTGGGCTCGCGGTGACATCCGAGAGTCGAGGTCCAACCAGTTTGGGAGAAATTTTTTGGGCTCGCGGTGACATCCGAGCGTCGAGGTCCAAACAGTTTGGAAGAAACTTTTTAGGCTAGCGGTGACATCCGAGCGTCGAGGTCCAAACAGTTTGGGAGAAACTTTTTTGGCTCGCGGGGACATCGTAGCATCGAGGTCCAAGCGGTTTGGGAGATACTTTTTGGGCTCGAGGTGTCATTCGAGCGTCGAGCCCAAGCAGTTGGGAGAAACTTTTTGGTCTCACGGTGACATCCGAGCGTCGTGGTCCATGTAGTTTGGGAGAAACTTTTTGGGGTCGCGGTGACATCCGAGCGTCGAGCCCCAATCAGGTGATAGAAATTTTTTGGGCTCGCGGTGACATCCGAGCATCGAGGTCCAAATAGTTTGGGAGAAACTCTTTCAGCTTGCGGTGACATCCGTGTGTCGAGGTCCAAGCAGTTTGGGAGAAACTTTTTGGGCTCGAGGTGACTTCCGAGCGTCGAGCCCCAAGTAGTTAAGAGAAACTTTTTGGGCTCGCGGTGACATCCCAGCATCGAGGTCCAAATAGTTTGGGAGAAACTCTTTCGGCTCGTGGTGACATCCGAGCGTCGAGGTCCAAGTAGTTTGGGAGAACTTTTTCGGCTCGCGGTGACATCGGAGCGTCGAGGTCCAAGCTGTTTGGGAGAAACTTTTTGGGCTCGTGGTGACATTCGATCGTCGATCCCCAAGCAGTTGAGAAAAACTTTTTGGGCTCGTGGTGACAAGCCGAGCATCGAGGTCCAGGCAGTTTGGGGAAACTTTTTCGGCTCGCGGTGATATCCGAGCGTCGAGGTCCAAGCAGTTTAGGAGAAACTTTTTGGCCTCGCGGTGGCATCCTAGCATCGAGCCCCAAGCAGTTGGGAGAAACTTTTTGGGCTCGCGGTGACATTCGAGGGTCGTGCCTCAAGCAGTTGAGAGAAACATTTTGGGCTTGCGGTGACATCTGAGCATCCTGGTCCAAACAATTTAGGAGAACTTTTTCGGCTCGCGGAGACATCCGAGCTTCGAGGTCTAAGCAGTTTGGAAGAAACTTTTTGGGCTCGCTGTGACATCCGAGCATCGAGGTCCAAGCGGTTTGGGCGAAACTTTTTGGCCCCGCTGTGTCATCTGAGCGTCGAGCCCCAAGCAGTTGAGAAAAACTTTTTGTGCTCGCGGTGTCATCCGAGCGTCCTGGTCCAAGCAGTTTTTGTGAATCCTTTTGGGCTCGCGGTGATATCCAAGCGTCGAGGTCCAAGCAGTTTAGGATAAACTTTTTGGCCTCGCGCTGGCATCCTAGCATCGAGCCCCAAGCAGTTGGGAGAAACTTTTTGGGCTCGCGTTGACATTCGAGGGTCGTGCCTCAAGCAGTTGAGAGAAACATTTTGGGCTCGCGGTGATATCTGAGCATCATGGTCCAAACAGTTTGGGAGAACTTTTTCGGCTCGCGGAGACATCCGAGCTTCGAGGTCTAAGCAGTTTGGAAGAAACTTTTTGGGCTCGCTGTGACATCCGAGCGTCGAGGTCCAAGCGGTTTGGGCAAAACTTTTTGGCCCCGCGGTGTCATCCGAGCGTCGAGCCCCAAGCAGTTGAGAAAAACTTTTTGTGCTCGCGGTGTCATCTGAGCGTCGTGGTCCAAGCATTTTTTTAGAATCCTATTGGGTTCGTGGTGACATCCGAGCATCGAGCCCCAAGCAGTTGAGAGAGAATTTTTTGGCTCGCAGTGACTTCCGAGCGTCGAAGTCCAAGCAATTTGGGAGAAGCTTTTTGGGCTCATGGTGACATCCGAGTGTCGAGGTCCAAGCGGTTTGGGAGAAACTTTTTGGACTCGAGGTGTCATTCGAGCGTTGAGCCCTAAGCAGTTGAGAAAAACTTTTTGGGGTCGCGGTGACATCCGAGCGTCGTGGTCCATGCAGTTTGGGAGAAACTTTTTGGGGTCGCGGTGACATCCGAGCGTCGAGCCCCAAGCAGGTGATAGAAACTTTTTGGGCTCGCGGTGACATCCGAGCATCGAGGTCCAACCAGTTTGGGAGAAACTCTTTCAGCTTGCGGTGACATCTGTGTGTCGAGGTCCAAGCAGTTTGGGAGAAACTTTTTGGGCTCGCGATGTCATCTGAGCGTCGAGCCCCAAGTAGTTAAGAGAAACCTTTTGGGCTCGTGGTGACATCCCAGCATCGAGGTCCAAATAGTTTGGGAGAAACTCTTTCGGCTCGTGGTGACATCCGAGCATCGACGTCCAAGTAGTTTGGGAGAACTTTTTCGGCTCGCGGTGACATCGGAGCGTCGAGGTCCAAGCGGTTTGGGAGAAACTTTTTGGGCTCGTGGTGACATTTGAGCGTCGATCCCCAAGCAGTTGAGAAAAACTTTTTGGGCTCGTGGTGACAAGCCGAGCGTCGAAGTCCAGGCAGTTTGGGGAAACTTTTTCGGCTCGCGGTGATATCCGAGCGTCGAGGTCCAAGCAGTTTAGGAAAAACTTTTTGGCCTCGCGGTGGCATCCTAGCATCGAGCCCCAAGCAGTTGGGAGAAACTTTTTGGGCTCGCGGTGACATCCGAGGGTCGTGCCTCAAGCAGTTGAGAGAAACATTTTGGGCTCACGGTGACATCGGAGCATCAAGGTCCAAACAGTTTGGGAGAACATTTTCGGCTAGCGGAGACATCCGATCTTCGAGGTCCAAGTATTTTGGAAGAAATTTTTTGGGCTCGCTGTGACATCCGAGCGTCGAGGTCCAAGCGGTTTGGGTGAAACTTTTTGGCCCCGCGGTGTCATCCGAGCATCGAGCCCCAAGCAGTTGAGAAAAACTTTTTGCGCTCACGGTGTCATCCGAGCGTCGTGGTCCGAGCAGTTTTTGAGAATCCTTTTGGGTTCGCGGTGACATCTGAGCATCGAGCCCCAAGCAGTTGAGAGATACTTTTTTGGCTCGCAGTGACTTCCGAGCGTCGAAGTCCAAGCAATTTGGAGAAGCTTTTTGGTCTCGCGGTGACATCCGAGCGTCGAGGTCCAAGCAATTAAGAGAAACTTTTTGGTCTCGCGGTGACATCCGAGCGTCGTTCAAGCAATTTGGGAGAAACATTTGGGCTCGCGGTGACATCCGAGCATCGAGATCCAAACAGTTTGGCTGAAACTTTTTGAGCTCGCAGTGACATCCGAGCGTAGAGGTCTAAGTGGTTTGGAAGAAACTTTTTGGGCTTACGGTGACATCCGAGCATCGAGATCCAAGTAGTTTGGGAGAAACTTATTGGGCTCGCGGGCACATCCGAGCGTCGGAGTCCAAGTGGTCTGGGAGAAACATTTTCGGCTCGAGGTGTCATTCGAGCGTCGAGCCCCAAGCAGTTGAGAGAAACTTTTTGGGCTCGCGGTGACATCCGAATGTCGTGGTCCATGGAGTTTTGGAGAATCTTTTTGGGCTCGCGGTGACATCCGAGCATTGAGCACCGTGCAGGTGAGAGAAATTTTTTGGGCTCGCGGTGACAACCGAGTGTCGAGGTCCAAGCAGTTTGGTAGAAATTTTTTCGGCTCGCGGCGACATCCTAGCGTCGAGGTCCAGGCAGTTTGGGAGAACCTTTTTGGGCTCACGGTGTCATTCGAGCGTCAAGCCCTAAGTGGTTGGGAGAAACTTTTTGGGCTCGCGGTGACATTCGAGCGTCGAGGTACAAGTAGTTTGGGAGAAACTTTTTCGGCTCGCGGTGTCATTCGAGCGTCGAGCCCCAAGTGGTTGAAAGAAACTTTTTGGTCTCGCGGTGACATCCGAGCATCGAGGTCCAAGCAGTTTGGGGGAAACTTTTTGGGCTCAAGGGGACATCCGAGCGTCGAGCTCCATGCAGTTAAGAGAAACTTTTTGCTCTCGCGGTGACATCCGAGCGTCGAGGTCCAAGCAGTTTGGGATAAACTTTTTGGGCTCGCGGTGACATCCGAACGAAGAGGTACAGCAGGTTTGGGGGAAACTTTTTGGGCCCGCGGTGACATCCAAGTGTCGAGGTCCAAGCTGTTTGGAAGAAACTTTTTCAGCTCGCGGTGACATCCGAGCGTCGAGGTCCAAGCGGTCTGGGAGAAACTTTTTTGGCTCGCGATGACATCCGAGCGTCGAGGTGCAAGCAGTTTGGGAAAAACTTTTAGGGCTCGCAGAGACATCTGAGCGTCGAGGACTCAGCGGTTAGGGAGAAACTTTTTGTGCTTGCGGTTTCATCCGAGCGTCGAGCCCCAAGTGGTTGAGAGAAACTTTTTGGGCTGGCGGTGACATCCGAGCATCGAGGTCCAAGCAGTTTTGTTGAAACTTTTTGAGCACGCGATGACATCCGAGTGTCGAGGTCCAAGCAGTTCGAGAGAAACTTTTTGGGCTCGCGGTGACATTCAAGCGTTGAACCCTAAGCAGTTGAGAGAAACTTTTTGGTCTCGCGGTGACATCCGAGCGTTGAGGTCCAAGTAGTTTGGGAGAAACTTTTTGGGCTCACAGGGACATCCGAGCATCGATGTCCAAGCGGTTCGGGAGAAACTTTTTTGGCACGCGGTGACATCCGAGCGTCGAGCCCCAAGCAGTTGAGAGAAACTTTTTGGGCTCGCGGTGACATCCGAGCGTCATGGTCCATGCAGATTGGGAGAAACTTTTTGGGGTCGCGGTGACAACCGAGCGTCGAGCCCCAAGCAGGTGATAGAAACTTTTTGGGCTCGCGGTGACATCCGAGCGTCGAGGTCCAAGTAGTTTGGGAGAAACCCTTTCGGCTCGCGGTGACATCCGAGCGTCGAGGTCCAAGCAGTTTGGGAGAAACTTTTTGAACTCGCGGTGACACCCGAGCGTTGAGCCCCTAGCAGTTGAGAGAAACTTTTTGTGCTCGCGCTGACATCCGAGCGTCGAGGTCCAAGCAAATTGGGAGAAACTTTTTGTGTTCGCGATAACTTCCGAGCATCAAGGTCCAAGCAGTTTGGGAGAACTTTTTGTGCTCGCGGTGACATCCGTGTGTCGTGTTCCAAGCAGTTTGGGAGAAACTTTTTGGCCTCCCAGTGACATCCGAGCGTCGAGGCCCAAGTAGTTGAGAGAAACTTTTTGGGCTCGCAGTGACATCCCAGCATCGAGGTCCAAATAGTTTGGGAGAAACTCTTTCGGCTCGCGGTGACATCCGAGCGTCGAGGTCCAAGCGATTTGGGAGAAACTTTTTGGGCTCGCGTTGACATTCGAGCGTCGATCCCCAAGCAGTTGAGAAAAACTTTTTGGGCTCGCGGTGATAAGCCGAGCGTCGAGGTCCAAGCAGTTTGGGGGAAACTTTTTCGGCTCGGGGTGATATCCTAGGGTCGAAGTCCAAGCAGTTTAGGAGAAACTTTTTGGCCTCACGGTGACATCCTAGCGTCGAGCCCCAAGCAGTTGAGAGAAACTTTTTGGGTTTGCGGTGACATCCGAGGGTCGTGCCCCAAGCAGTTGAGAGAAACATTTTTAGATCGCGGTGACATCTAAGCATCAAGGTCCAAATAGTTAGGGAGAACTTTTTCGGCTCGCGGAGACATCCGAGCTTCGAGGTCCAAGCAGTTCGGAAGAAAATTTTTGGGCTCGCGGTGACATCCGAGCGTCGAGGTCCAAGCAGTTTGGGCGAAACTTTTTGGCCCCGCGGTGTCATCTGAGCGTCGTGGTCCAAGCAGTTTTTGAGAATCCTTTTGGGCTCGCGGTGACATCCGAGCATCGAGCCCCAAGCAGTTGAGAGAAACTTTTTTGGCTCGCAGTGACATCCGAGAGTCGAAGTCCATGCAATTTGGGGGAAGCTTTTTGGGCTCGCGGTGACATCCGAGCGTCGAGGCCCAAGAAGTTTAGGGGAAACTTTTCGGGCTCGCGATGAAATCCGAGTGTTGAGGTTCAAGCAATTTGGGAGAAAATTTTGGGCTCGCGGTGACATCCGAGCATCGAGCCCCAAGCAATTAAGAGAAACTTTTTGGTCTCATGGTGACATCCGAGCGTCGAGGACCAAGTAGTTTTGGAGATACTTTTTGGGCTCGCAGTGACATCCGAGCGTAGAGGTCTAAGTGGTTTGGATGAAACTTTTTGGCCTCACGGTGACATCCGAGCATCGAGGTCCAAGCAATTTGGGAGAAAGTTATTGGGCTCGCGGGCACATCGAGCGGTAAAGTCCAAACGGTGTGGGAGAAACTTTTTCGGCTCGAGGTGTCATCCGAGCGTCGAGCCCCAAGTAGTTGAAAGAAACTTTTTGGGCTCGCGGTGACATCCGAATGTCGTGGTCCATGTTGTTTGGGAGAAACTTTTTGGGCTCGCGGTGACATCCGAGCATCGAGCACCAAGCAGGTGAGAGAAACTTTTTGGGCTCGCGGTGACATCCGAGCGTCGAGGTCCAAGCAGTTTGGGAGAACTTTTTCGGCTCGCGGTGAGATCGGAGTGTCGTGGTCCAAGCAATTTGGGAGAAACTTTTTGGGCTCGCATTGACATTCAAGCGTCGATCCCCAAGCAGTTGAGAAAAACTTTTTGGGCTCGCGGTGACAAGCCGAGCGTCGAGGTCCAAGCAGTTTGGGGGAAACTTTTTCGGCTCGCGGTGATATCCGAGGGTCGAAGTCCAAGCAGTTTAGGAGAAACTTTTTGGCCTCACGGTGACATCCTAGCATCGAGCCCCAAGCAGTTGAGAGAAACTTTTTGGGTTTGCGGTGACATCCGAGGGTCGTGCCCCAAGCAGTTGAGAGAAACATTTTTAGATCGCGGTGACATCTGAGCATCAAGGTCCAAACAGTTTGGGAGAACTTTTTCGGCTCGCGGAGACATCCGAGCTTCGAGGTCCAAGCAGTTTGGAAGAAAATTTTTGGGCTCGCGGTGACATCCGAGCGTCGAGGTCCAAGCGGTTTGGGCGAAACTTTTTGGCCCTGCGGTGTCATCCGAGCGTCGAGCCCCAAGCAGTTGAGAGAAACTTTTTGCGCTCGCGTTGTCATCCGAGCGTCGTGGTCCAAGCAGTTTTTGAGAATCCTTTTGGGCTCGCGGTGACATCCGAGCATCGAGCCCCAAGCAGTTGAGAGAAACTTTTTTGGCTCGCAGTGACATCCGAGAGTCGAAGTCCAAGCAATTTGGGGGAAGCTTTTTGGGCTCGCGGTGACATCCGAGCGTCGAGGTCCAAGAAGTTTAGGAGAAACTTTTCAGGCTGGCGATGAAATCCGAGTGTCGAGGTTCAAGCAATTTGGGAGAAATTTTTGGGCTTGCGGTGACATCCGAGCATCGAGCCCCAAGCAATTAAGAGAAACTTTTTGGTCTCGTGGTGACATCCGAGCGTCGAGGACCAAGTAGTTTCGGAGAAACTTTTTGGGCTCGCGGTGACATCCGAGCATCGAGATCCAAACAGTTTGGGAGAAACTTTTTGAGCTCGCGGTGACATCCGAGCGTAGAGGTCTAAGTGGTTTGGAAGAAACTTTTTGGGCTCACGGTGACGTCCGAGCATCGAGGTCCAAGCAATTTGGGAGAAACTTATTGGGCTCGCGGGCACATCCGAGCGTCAAAGTCCAAACGGTCTGGGAGAAACTTTTTCGGCTCGAGGTGTCATCCGAGCGTCGAGCCCCAAGCAATTGAGAGAAACTTTTTGGGCTCGCGGTGACATCCGAGCATCGAGCACCAAGCAGGTGAGAGAAACTTTTTGGGCTCGCGGTGACATCCGAGTGTCGATGTCCAAGCAGTTTGGTAGAAACTTTTTCGGCTCGCAGTGACATCCTAGCGTTGAGGTCCAAGCAGTTTGGGAGAACCTTTTTGGGCTCGCGGTGACATTCGAGCGTCAAACCCCAAGTGGTTGAGAGAAACTTTTTTGGCTCGCGGTGACATTCGAGCGTCCAGTTCCAAGCTGTTTGGGAGAAAATTTTTCGGCTCGCGGTGTCATTCGAGCATCGAGCCCCAAGTGGTTGAGAGAAACTTTTTGGTCTCACGGTGACATCCGAGCATCGAGGTCCAAGCAGTTTGGAAGAAACTTTTTTGGGCTCACGGGGTCATCCGAGCGTCGAGATCCAAGCTGTTTGGGAGGAACATTTTAGGCTCGTGGTGTCATCCAAGCGTAGAGGTCCAAGCATTTTGGGAGAAATTCTTTGGGCTCGCGGTGACATCCGAGCGTCGAGGTCCAAGCAGTTTGGGAGAAACTATTTAGGCTCGCGGTGATATCCGAGCGTGGAGGTCCAAGCAGTTTGGGAGAAAATTTTTGGGCTCGCGGTGACATCCGAGCTCGAGCCCCATGCAGTTAAGAGAAACTTTTTGGTCTCGCGGTGACATCCGAGCGTCAAGGTCCAAGCAGTTTGGGAGAAACTTTTGGGCTCGCGGTGACATCTGAGCATCGATGTCCAAGTAATTTGGGAGAAACTTTTGAGGCTAGCGGTGACATTCGAACGAAGAGGTCCAAGCAGTTTGGGGGAAACTTTTTGGGCCCGCGATGACATCCGAGCGTCGAGGTCCAAGCAGTTTGGAAGAAACTTTTTGGGCTCCCGGTGACATCCGAGCTTCGAGGTCCAAGCAGTTTGCGAGAAACTTTTTGGGCTCGCGGGGACATCCGAGCGTCGAGGTCCGAGCGGTCTGGGAGAAACTTTTTCTGCTCGCGATGACATCCGAGCGTCGAGGTCCAAGCAGTTTGGGAAAAACTTTTTGGGCTCGCAGAGACATCTGAGCGTCGAGGTCTAAGCGGTTAGGGAGAAACTTTTTGGGCTCGCGGATTCATCCAAGCATCGAGCCCCATGCAGTTGTGAGAAACTTTTGGGCTCGCGGTGACATCCGAGCAACGTGGTCCATGGAGTTTGGGAGAAACTTTTTGGGGTCGCGGTGACATCCGAGCGTCGAGCCCCAAGCAGGTAATATAAACTTTTTGGGCTCACGGTGACATCCAAGCATCGAGGTCCAAGTAGTTTGCGAGAAACTCTTTGTGCTCGCGGTGACATCCGAGCGTCGTGCCCCAAGCAGTTGAGAGAAACTTTTTGGGCTCGCGGTGACATCCGAGAATCGAGGTCCAAGCAAATTGGGAGAACATTTTCGGCTAGCGGTGACATCCGAGCGTCGAGGTCCAATCGGTTTGGGAGAATCTTTTTGTGCTCGCCGTGCCATTCGAGCATCGATCCCCAAGCAGTTGAGAAAAACTTTGTTGGGTCGCGGTGACAAGCCGAGCGTCGAGGTCCAAGCAGTTTAGGAAAAACTTTTTCGGCTTGCGGTGACAAGCCGAGTGTCGAGGTCCAAGCAGTTTAGGAGAAGCTTCTTGGGCTCGCGGTGACATCCTAGCGTCGAGCCCCAAGCAGTTGAGAGAAAATTTTTTGGGCTCGCGGTGACATCCGAAGGTCGAGCTCCAAGCAGTTGAAAGAAACATTTTTGTAATATCCGGCCCTGTTAAATAATAAACATTTTTATTTATTTATTTTTATTATTATTTTATTATTATTATTATTATTATTATTATTATTTATTTTTATTTTTTCAGATTTGAAATATTTTTGGATATTACTTAGTTTAAATTATTAACCGTCATCTGTATATATATACCAGTCCATATGTATGTACGATATAATGTTTTTTGTCTAGAAAATCCCGACCCAACAATAAAATTTATTTTTACAGAATCAATTTATTTTTATATAGATTGTGCAGTTTTACAAACAAAAATTATCGGTACACTTATTAATCTACACGTGCGCATATTGTATCGATTTCATGCATTCATGTAAATTATGTAGTATGTGTTTTGGACAAAAAATTCTTTTGTCATGATGGCTAGGGTTTAATTAAAGGATTAAACCTAGAGTTTGGATTAATTAGGACTGCATAAGGGATTAAGGAAACTTCTACTAGAAGTCTCCACTTCCACCTCACCCCTCCACCTCACCATGCCACCTCACCCTCCTTCATGAGATGGGCCGGCCACCCTTGTCCCCAAGGGGGGTTTTGCAAAATGCCATGGTGCATTTTTCACGGTCCACCCTCTCCTCCATCCTATAAATAGCCCCCCCCCCCTCCCCCCCCCACCCCTTGCCTCATTTACCATTTTTTGAGACAAGAAAAGAAAGAGAAGAAAACCCTAGAGTTCCTTGTAGGTTTGGAAGCTCTCAAAAGAAAACAAGGGGGATGGAGAAGGTTGCTTAGGCTAGTCCTTCCTAATTGAAAAGAAAAGGTGGGGGTTTCTCTACTTTCGTATATGTTGTTTTGTTTAGTTTGTTCTCTATTTATGGCTAGATATGTGTATGTATGTTTTATGTTGCCTAAAACAACTTGGACTAAGTCATGAGCATATAAGTAGTAATATGGATAAAAAGAATCCTATGAAGACTATGAATGGTAGAACTTGATAAAATAACATAAAGATGAGATCTTTGAGCATTATTATGGTTATGTTGTCTTTATGGTTAATTTTCACTACTTGGACTTTAATTTATGCATAAGGATGGTTGGAAAAAATAAATGGATGGCATGTAAGGAATGTTGAAACGATGGAACTCACAAAAAGTTCATAAAAATGGGACCTTGAACTTGTTATGTTTATGGTTGTTATTTTTGGTTACCTTGTCAAACATAAAGTTAACAACTTGGACTAAATACTATGTGCATATAATATTAAGTAAGTGAGAATGGTCACATAGCCATTTTGGGGGTTATAGAACTTAACATGTTAATCAAAGATAAATCCTTGTTGTATGTGGTTTCCTACTTTATTAAAGATCATGTCTTTACTATCTTTTGTTCATAAATAAGTAAGTTTTCTTGATATAGGAATTGTAGGATTGAAGGAAAGTAAGTTTATTTATAACTCAATAAGAGTTAACTATTGTTTATGTAGGAACTTGTAATTTGGTAAAATTAGTTCATTGTAATAAATGGGACATGTTATCCCTAAAAGAAATAGGTTTTGTAATATGTAGTTAAGATTCTAGTTAACTTATCATGCTTGAGTTAGTAGTAGGACTACCATGCTTGAGTTGTAGTAGATCATGCTTGAGTTGTTGTCTATGTCAAAAGAGAACCCATTCATGCTATGTGACATTCTAGTTAACTTATCATGCTTGAGTTAGTAGTAGGACTACCATGCTTGAGTTGTAGTAGATCATGCTTGAGTTGTTGTCTATGTCAAAACAGAACCCATTCATGCTATGTGACATTCTAGTTAACTTATCATGCTTGAGTTAGTAGTAGGACTACCATGCTTGAGTTATAGTAGATCATGCTTCAGTTGTAGTAGAATATCATGCTTGAGTTGTTGAACCCATTCATGCTTGTGAACCCATGAAGAATATCATGCTTGAGTTATCGTAGAGCCATGCTTGAGTTGTAGTAGAATCATGCTTGAGTTGTGTTCTATGTAAAAAAGAGAACTACCATGCTCAAAGTTTTGTTGTAGTTAATGATTCTAAGAGAAGAACCCATGGTAAAGATGAGTAGTTGTTCTAAGATTCAAAGAACCCATGCTTAAGTGAATATAGTAATGGTTTTAGTAAAAAGTCTCAAAAAGAACCCATGAATATAGCTCGCATGCTAACCTAATTAAACTATTGAAATGAACCCATGCTCCATGGTTGTTCGAGCCGACTCTTAAAACGAAACCCATGAAACTAGCTCCATGGGGGTTCTAGCTAATTTGATAAGAACCCATTCACGTAGGTTCTAGGTGATTCTAGCTCAACTTGAGAAGGAACCCATGAATCTAGTGTATGTAGTTCTAGTTCAATTTAGGGCAAAAGGAACCCATGAGTTCTAGTCGTGTGAGGTTCTAATTAAAGTTGGACCCTATCATGAGAACATTCTTCATCTTCTTATGTGGGTAATTAATGGATCGAGAAAGTTACTAGTGAGGATAGCTTGATAAAAGCTCGTTTAGGGTGTTGTAGTTACCCTAGGGGTCATTGACCATCAAGACTCACATCTTACCACCTTGGGAACTAGGATAAAATCTCACCTTGGGCACCAACGGATCTTAACCGGTGTGGGTTGATTGCAGGCCGAGAGTGTTGACGAGATCCAAGTTAGGGGTAGTGATGAGTAAGGGAGATCCCGTCACTAACGTCTTGGATCAATAGGCCATAGGGTTGGACCATGATAAACTCAAGAATTTCTTAGTTAAAATCTCGTAAGGTTGTTTAGGTTAGTGACATCGCTAGGGTAGTAACTCATAAAGATCATTACTTAACCATTCTTCGCCAAAAGGGGAGAGTTGGAATTAGGGGTGATACCTTATGACCCAACTCGTCCTATAGGCCGATACTAGGAGGTGTATGGGGTTGTACCTTCCTGTCAAAGAGATACGCACGGTGCCTTCTCGCGAGTTGGGAGCACGGGTTGCGTATCTCACCCTGTTAATTTCTGAAATACCATGATAAGAACGGTCTGTCAGGACTAGGGGATGGACCCAGGAAATTCCGTCACGTTCTATGCCAGGGAGAGCGAACAGACCATAGACCACGGTCTATGAGTTATGGGTGACACAGGATAGGCTTCGTGCTATCCTGCGCTTGGGAGACCCTGTGTTCATCTGGTTTTTGAGTGAGGTCCGGTGCACCGGGTAGTAGTGGCAAACATAGACACCACGAGCGTACTGCATTGGTGGGACTTGACCATGTCTGCAACCTCATCAGTCATGTTGTATTGTCAGGAACAGGTTGCATACAAAATAGAATTCATAATGTGGGTTTAAATCCCTATATATGGAGAAACGACTTGAGATGGGGCGTATGTACTATGGGATGCATACTGTTCCGGAGACTCGCTTGCATTAGGATAGGAGCATCCTAGCTAAGTTGTCATTGCATTAGATTCTAGTCTTTGCACTCACGAACACTTAAACTACACTGACATATTTTACCATGTTTTATATGTTTGTTTTTAAAGATTCGCTGCTAGTCATCAGCCTTTAAGCATCAGTGAATACTGACGTCCCGACTTCAATAGGTACTGCATTGTAGAAGTACAGGCATTGGATCGTAGTCGTGGATACAGGATCACCCAACCGGGAGGACTCCAGTCAAGGCATGGTTTACAAATGAAGGGCCCGATGTTGTCATTTTCATTCTTGTATACTCTGATGTAATATTGAATCAATGGAAACACTCGGTCTGTAATAATGTATTAGTAAAAAGTTTTAAATTTTTCCAAACATCTGTGTATTGTGACTAATTGAACGTAAAGGTCCTGGCTCATGTCTCGAATCCTCCATATAGGAAGTTCGGGGCGTTACAGAGTGGTATCAGAGCCGACTTCAATTTATAGTCCAAACATAGAAGGAAAATAGACTTAGATGCCTTGTAGGGGTTAGGGTTCTTTTAGCTTGTTGTAGATAATTATAATTCATATTGTTGTACCTTCAACTTATGCTTTATGATATTTCTATATCTATGCTAATTCCCGTGTCTACTCCTTGCAGGATGGCGAACGGATCATTTCCCCAAGGGAATGGATGGGCACACGGGATCGTGATCGAGGTGGACTCAGACTTAGAGCCCATCTCAGAGGGGGAGGAGTCGTCAGTTGGGGTCGGAATGGCCAACGGGGCCCCCACAGCTGCCGCAGTAGGGGATTTCCCTGTAGGGATCCCAATCCCAGTACACGCACCCCCTCCACCACCCCAACTCACCCCAGTAGAGCAGGTCCTTGAGCAAGTCCTTCGTGACGTCTCGACATGGGGTTGGTGCCATGTCTGTCTAGAGAAGAGGATGGATGCCTGTGAGTTTGTGACCCTCCACAATGAGAGGGAAGTGGGGGAGTTAAGTAGGGCCAAGATGAGGGCCGACCGCAGGATGGTGATCCTGAGGCACGCCCACCGTGTGCAGTTTGCGCGCATGGAGTGCAGGTGCGCAGAGCTGCATGTAACACCCCAAACTTCCAATATGGAGAATTCGAGACACGAGCCAGGACCTTTACATTCAATTAGTCACAATACATAGAAAACAGGAAAATTTTAGAACTTTTCACTAATACTATATTACAGCCGAGTGTTTTCCATTGATTCAATAAATTACATCAGAGTATGAAAATGATAAAACATCGGGCTATTCACTTGTAAACCATGCCTTGGCTAGAGTTCTCCCGGTCTGGTGATCCTGTATCCACGACTGCAATCCAATACCTGTACTTCTACAATGCAGTACCTATTGAAGTGGGGACGTCAGTATTCACTGACGCTTAAAGGCTGATGACTAGCAGCGAATCTCCAAAACAACATACAAAAGCATGGTGAAATATGTCAGTGTAGTTTAAGTGCTCGTGAGTGCTATGACTTAGAATTTAATGAAATGTTAACTATGGCTAAGATGCTCCTATTATAATGCAAGCGAGAATCTGGAATCGTATGCATCCCATAACTACATACGTTCATATCAAGCTGTTCTCCATATTTAGGGATTTGAACCCACGTTATGAATTATACTTTTTGTACCCATCCTGTTCCTGACATAATACTACATGACTGGTGACTATTGCCCGGCGTGGCAGACCTCACCCAAAAGCCAACACGAACTACAAGGTACTTGTCAACCTTCTTTCGTGCCCTCAACTAGTCATGAGAAGACACAGAACCTGCCGGGATCGTAGCGTCTATTTCCCTATGAAACCCTCTCGTTCTTATCATGGTACATTTGGAAATTAACAATCAAGATACGGAACCCGTGCTCCCAACTTGTCATGGAAAAGCACCGCACGTATCCCTTTGACAGGGGAATACATCCCGATAACACCACCTAGTGTCAGCCTATAGGAGAGGTTGGAGTATAGGGTATCACCCCCAACACCAACTCTCTCCCTTTGGCAATTTATAGATAAAAATGGTTAAGTAACAAGTTACTAGCCTAACGATGTCACTAACCCTAACCAACCAAATGGGGCCGTACGAGCTACAAGATACTCTCAACCGAGAGTCATACTCTCAACTCATCATGAGAAGGAACCATATGGGTCAAACAAG
This sequence comes from Hemerocallis citrina, assembly GCA_017893485.1. NCBI lineage: Eukaryota > Viridiplantae > Streptophyta > Magnoliopsida > Asparagales > Asphodelaceae > Hemerocallis > Hemerocallis citrina. The sequence continues at coordinate 312,955,232 of CM030358.1, forward strand.
CAAGATACGCAACTCATGCTTCCAACTTGTCATGAAAAGCACCGTACGTGTCCCTCTTCTAAGCAAACAAGTGAGACATGCATTATGCTTCCAACTCATCATGAAAAGCACCGTACGTGTCCCTCTTCTAGAGAGTGTGACAATTTGTCCACACAATTAACCCAGTCTTAAACTAGACTTCACACGATCTCCTCGGATCCACTCATAGCCTACTTATTTAAGACAATATCTACATACGAGTCCAATGATGGTCGTATGGGACCAACGGCTACATACGGGGCAGGCGGGCTGCGTATGAGACAACACATAAAAACAACTACTTATCCTAAGCATTGGTTTCTACATACAGCACAAGCATGATTGTTCACTATAATATTACGTAGGCATGGGTGTGTTCATTTCAACATAGAACAATAAAGCTCAAGTATGATGGGTTCTTTACTAGAACCTTTAGCAACTTAACCATGACGTTCGACTACAATTTAAACATGGTACATAAACACAAGCATGGCACTTTACTACCAACTCAAGCATGATAGGTTTTACTAGAAGTCACATAAGCATGAATGGGTTCTTTAGTAAAACTCAAGCATGATAGGTTTTACTAGAATGTCATAAAAGCATGAATAAGTTCTTTAGTACAACTCAAGTATGATAGGTTTTTCTAGAAGTCACATAACACGAATGGGTTCTCTTTTGACATAGAACAACAACTAACTCAAGCATGATCTACTACAACTCAAGCATGGTGTTCTACTACTAACTCAAGCCTGATAGTTGTACTACAATCAAGCATGGTATTGTTCATACGTTCACAAGCATGTATGGGTTCTCTTTTGATATAGAACAACGACTAACTCAAGCATGATCTACTACAACTCAAGCATGGTTGGTTAACTAGAATGTCACATAGGCATGAATGGGTTCTTACACAACTCAAGCATGGTAGGTTTGCTACAATTTCACACAGGAATGAATGGGTTCTTTACACAACTCAAGCATGGCAGGTTTACTAGAATGTCACATAGGCATGAATGGGTTCTTTACACAACTCAAGCATGGTAGGTTCACTAGAATGTCACATAGGTATGAATGGGTTCTTTACACAACTCAAACATGGTAGGTTTACAAGAATGTCACATAGGCATGATTGGGTTCTTTCACAACTCAAGCATGGTAGGTTTGCTAGAATATCACATAGGCATGATTGGGTTCTTTACACAACTCAAGCATGGTAGGTTTACTAGAATGTCACATTGGAATGAATGGGTTCTTACACAACTCAAGCATGATGTGTCCTACTAAAACTTAAACATGAGTCTCTTTCTACAACAATTCAAGCATGGGTTCATACTACATCACAAGCATGGGTTCTTTTTCTACAACTCAAGCATGGATTCTTACTACATCACAAGCATGGGTTCTTTTTCTACAACTCAAGCATGGATTCTTACTACATCCCAAGCATGGGTTCTTTTTCTACAACTCAAGCATGGATTCTTACTACATCCCAAGCATGGGTTCTTTTTCTACAACTCAAGCATGGATTCTTACTACATCACAAGCATGGGTTCTTTTTCTACAACTCAAGCATGGATTCTTTTTCTACAACTCAAGCATGGATTCTTACTACATCACAAGCATGGGTTCTTTTCTACAACTCAAGCATGGATTCTTACTACATCCCAAGCATGGGTTCTTTTTCTACAACTCAAGCATGGATTCTTTTTCTACAACTCAAGCATGGATTCTTACTACATCACAAGCATGAATTCTTTTCTACAACTCAAGCATGGATTCTTACTACATCACAAGCATGGGTTCTTTTTCTATAACTCAAGCATGGATTCTTACTACATCACAAGCATGGGTTCTTTTTCCCACAACTCAAGCATGGATTCTTACTACATCACAAGCATGGGTTCTTTAAACTAAGCTACTATGTAAGCTTACCTACATAATACCAGTACCACTTCTTTTAGGGATTACAACTCCCATTTATTACAAGGAACTAGTTTTACCAAATTACAAGCTCCTACATAAACAATAATCAACTCTTATTGAGTTACAAATAAACTTACTTTCCTTCAATCCTACAATTCCTACATCAAGAAAACTTACTTTTTTATCAACAAAAAGTTAGTAAAGTTATGATCTTTATTAGGGTGGGAAACAACATACAACAAAAATACTATCTTTTAATTAGCATGTTAAGTCCTATAAATCCAAGAATGGGTAAGTAACCATTTTAACTTTACTAACTTTATATGCACATAGTAAAAGTCCAAGTTGTTAACTTGTGTTTAACTGAGTAACCAAAACAACAACCATAAACATAAGAAGTTCAAAGATCTCATCTTTATGTGTTTTTTTCTTTTGTGAGTTCCATTCTTTCAACTTTCCTTATATGAAAAACCACTTTTTTATTCAGCTATTCTTATGCTTATTTCTTTAGTCCAAGTAGTGAAATTTAACCATAATAACAACAATAGTAGTAGCAAGGCTAAAGATCCAATCTTTATGTGTTTTAAATTAATTTCCACCATTCAAACTTTCCCTGGGATCCTTGTGATCCAACCCACTACTTATATGCTCAATAATTAGTCCAAGTTGTTTTAATCAACATACAACATACATACACACATATAACCATAAGTAGAGATCAAATTAAACAAAAATCAACATATAAAAATAGTAGAGAAACCCCCACCTTTGTTTTACTTTGTAGGAATGACTAGCTATGCTACTTCTCCTTCCTCCTAGCTTTGTTTGAAAGCTCCAACCTACAAAAGAAACTCTAGGGTTTTCTTCTCTTTCTTTTTCTTTCCAAAAATTTGGTAAATGAGGCAAGGGGGTGAGGGTGGGGGTATTTATAGGATCAAGGAGAAGGGTTGGAGTGCATAATGTGCTAGGGTTTTATTCAAAAGTCCCCTTGGGGATGTTGGCCGGCCAAGCATGAGGAGGTGGAGGGGGTGAGGTGGCATGGTGAGGTGGAGGTGGAGACTTCTAGTAGAAGTTAACCCTAGATCTTTTATGTAACCCTAATGCTATGGCTAAAAATGGGGTTAAATCAGAACCGTCCAAATCGGGGACGAATCTTGAAGCCCAGGGGTAAAACGGTAATTTCACCTACCAATGGGTCCGAAGTGGGTACGGGTTCTCCTCCTTGAAGACCCACTAATCCGCGAACGGATCCGCCTCAACTGGGTGCGGGTTTCAACCCGCAGCAAACCCGGTCTAGAAAGGATAGAATTAGGGTTTCTGATTAAATCTTAATCAACGGCCCTGATTCATGTCTATCCTTTCACTGGGATTAGGGATTACATTCCTTATTTAATTACGGGGATTATATTCCTTATCAGATCACGAGAATTACATTCCTAATCTGGTCCCTAAGGTGACTATAAATACCCCCCATCCATCTCCATTAAGAGGTAATCAATCTTTTGCCAGTTTTTGCGCTCTCTCATAATCATCCCTGATTACTGACTTAAGCGTCAGAGGGTGCGTCGCCGGGAACAACCCCGGTGTCTCACACTTTTTGCAGGTGTGCGGCGGGAGACAGCGTTAAACTCCAGCGGAACAGGTAGTAGGTTTGCTATTCAGTTTTCCTAAGAATCCACAAATACTATCTGTTTGCCCCCACACCAGATTCAGCGGCAACAATTTGGCGCCATCTGTGGGAAACTAATGAATAGCAACCTCCCCTCTTTCCGTTGGTCAGATCTTCTCCAGCCATGTCTCTTAGGAAAGTCAGATCCAGAGGGTCCAACTGAGGACCCAACCCCGATCAGCAACAGGAAGTTCCCCCTCAGCCCGCTCAACAGCAGGGGCAACTTCCTCCTCAAGTCGTGGACCCTGTTCAACAGGACCTGCCTCTTCCTCAGAATCAACAACCTCCTAAGGGTCCCAATCCGCAGAAACAGTCTCTCCATCCGGACCACGTCTCCATCCACAATGCCTCTTCGGACTCTATGGCCTCCCATAATCCCCGAGCTTCCGATCTTCGCAACACCGTCCTCAATCGGCAGAAGGATGAGAATCTTCGCCGCCGTCTGGAAGAAAAGCGGGCCCGAGAGGCAACCTCCCGCCAACACCGTCCAGATGAGCGATCTCCTCACCGCCGAGAATACAGAAGGTCCCCTATTCGAAGGGGGCGGAGAGAGTCCCCCGAGCATCGCAGAAGAAGACCACACTCCCCCGCAGGTCGACAACAGCCCAGGAACGATGAGGCACCCATCACCCATGCCGAGTTCCAGCAGTTCCAAGCGACCGTCCTACAAGCTCTCAATCTCCGTCCTAACACCAATGGTCCAAAGATTTCCTCTCCTCCTCCGGTCCGAAGTCCCCGCCGACGGTCCCCAAATCCTCCTCCCGCTCCTAGCAACTCCCGGCATATGCCAAGTCCTCGCCGCTCCAGGAGCTACCAACATCGTAGCCCCCGCTCTCCCTCGTACGAAGACGAGTCTAGAGGCTCGGCTGATTACCGTCGAAGGGATGATGCTGTCTACCGCCGTCTCCACGAGATGGAGAGGCGCTTGGGTCAGTTAGACCGAGAAGAAGAGCTCAGAGGAAGGACCCTTCGTCCTAGTAGACCTCCTTTTTCCCGAACCATAATGGATGCACCTGTACCTATCAGCTTCAAGCCTCCTCAATTTGAGACCTATTCCGGGGAGACTGACCCCGTCGATCACATCAAGAGCTTCAAGACCCTAATGCTCATCCATCAAGTTTCCGATGCCCTGCTCTGCAAAACCTTCCCCGCAACTCTCAAGGGCCCAGCTCGAGAATGGTACTCTCGCCTTGCCCCATCCTCGATATTCTCCTTCGAGCAATTTGAGACCCTCTTCGTTACCCACTTCGTGAGTAGCCGCAGAACCGAGAAAACCAGCATCTCGCTACTCTACCTCCACCAGAAGAAGGGTGAGAAGCTGAGAGACTATGTGAAAAGGTTCACAGCTGAGGCCAGGTCCATAGTCTCCATCGACCAGTCGGTCGCTGCAGCAGCATTTCAGTCCAATGTACTCAACTCCAGCCTCCGCTCCTCCCTCGCCAAGAAGCCCCCACAAAACTTTTCTGACCTCCTCCTCGGGAGCGAAAAGTATATTCGGGCCAAAGAAGCTGAGCACCGCCCCAACTTAGAGGGGTCTTCCTCCGGGTCTAAGAGAAAGGGAACAGAAGAGGAAGGAGCCAAGAAGCTCCAGAAGGATAATGGCGGCCAGCGCTGACCTCCCCCCAGATTCGATAAATTTACTCCTCTTACCACCAATGTCTCCACGATTCTAATGGATGTTGAGAAGGAAGGGATCATATCTCCTACCCCGAGCATGAACACCCCCGCCAAGAAGAGGGATAAAGAGAAGTGGTGCCGCTATCACCGGGACCATGGCCACGACACCAATGATTGTTGGGCCTTGAAGAATGAGATAGAAGCCTTCATCCAGAGGGGCCAGTTGACCCAGTTCGTGAGAAAGGACCGAGCCGACCTTCCTCCCCCGCTAATAAGCATCCGGAACGCGATGAAATGCCCGACTTCGAGGAGGAGCGTGTCCTGCACCTCATTCATGGGGCCCAATGGGGGCCTCCTCTAACTCCTCTCGAAAGGCGTTTATGAGGGAAGTCAATTCGGTTCGCGCCACCCCTCCTCCTAAAGGCCTCGGAGTGCCCATCACATTCTCAGACGAAGATCTTGAAGGTGTCCGCACCCCCCATTGTGATGCACTCGTCATCAATCTCCACATGGCGAACTTTAAAGTGGAGAGGATCCTAGTGGACAATTGCAGCTCTGTTAACATCCTCTTCCTCGCCGCTTTCAAAGGCCTCAAACTATCCCGAGACAGACTCAAGCCCGCCGGCTACACGCTCCATGGGTTCACGGGAGTGCCAGTGACTATTGAACGGGTGATCACCCTCGACGTAACCGCTGGTAAAACTCCTACTACCTGAACGGAGTCAATGGACTTCATGGTCGTGGATGTCCCTGTAGCCTACAACGTCATTTTGGGTTGGCCTGGCCTTGCTGCCCTTGAAGCCGTCCCTTCCGCCTATCACCTCAAAATGAAGTTTCCCACTCGGGCCGGAGTAGGGAAAGTAAAAGGCAATCAGGAAACGGCCCACAAGTGCTACATGACCTCTACCCTCGGTCCAGTCCTCTCCCTAGAAATCCTGGAAATCCCTCAAGATGCTGCCCGACCGATGTCAGAGCTAGTGGATGAATTGGAGGAAGTGCTCTTCTCTGAGCAGGATCCAACTCGAATGTTCTTTGTTAGCAAGACCCTCCCATCCGCACTATGATCGAACTTAGTCCAGTGCATCCGAAGGAACCGAGACCTCTTTGCTTGGTCAACTGCAGACATGTCCGGAATTTCCGAAGAGCTCTTAGTCCACCACCTCAGCGTTGTTCCGGGGTCCAAACCGGTTCAATAGAAGAGGCGCAAGTTTGCCCTAGAGCGGCAGCTAGCTATAAAAGAGGAGGTGGACAAGCTCTTGAAGGCCTGGTTCATACAAGAGGTGAACTATCCCGAGTGGCTGTTGAATGTAGTAATGGTGAAGAAGTCTAATGGGACTTGGAGGATTTGTATCGATTTTACCGATCTAAATAAGGCTTGCCCCAAGGATCCCTTCCCTCTTCCGAGTATTGACACTCTGATTGATGCCACCTCGGGACATGAGCTCCTCAGCTTCATGGACGCCTTCTCAGGCTACAACCAGATTCGGATGTTCCCTCTGGACATCCCGAAGACCTCATTCGTGACCGACCAGGACCTTTACTGCTACAGGGTTATGCCCTTCGGTTTGAAGAATGCAGGCGCAACATATCAACGCCTCGTCAACAAGGTTTTCCAAGCTCAAATCGGCCGAAATATGGAAGTATATGTTGACGACATGCTCGTAAAAAGCATCCGAGGAGCCGATCACGTGACTGACCTACAGGAGGCGTTTGACGTTCTGAGAAAGCACAACATAAGACTCAATCCGAACAAGTGTGCGTTCGGTGTCTCGTCAGGAAAGTTCCTCGGGTTCATGGTCAGCCAACGAGGGATTGAAGCCAATCCTGAGAAAATCAAGGCCATATTGGACATGGCCCCTCCCAAGAATGTTAAGGAAGTTCAGAGGCCAACAGGCCGCCTAGCCGCCATAGGGCATTTTCTCTCGAAGTCCGGAGAAAAATGCCTCCCCTTCATCAAGGCCCTCAGGGGGGCTAAAGGTTTCGAATGGGGCCAGCAGCAACAGGAGTCGTTTGAACAGCTCAAGGCTTACCTCGTCAACCCTCCTCTCCTCAGCAAACCCATTCCTGGTGAACCCCTTTACCTCTACCTGGCAGCCTCCGAGCAGACCCTCAGTGCCGTTTTAGTAAGGGAAGAAGGCCGGGCTCAAAAGCTCATCTACTATGTGAGAAAAGTACTTCGGGATGCCGAGCTCCGCTACCCTAGGATAGAATAGATGGCTTATGCCCTGGTGATGGCCGCGAGAAAGCTTCGCCCGTATTTTCAGTCCCATTCGGTGGTCGTTCTTACTGACCAACCGCTGAAGCAAGTGCTCCACAAGCCAGAGACCTCCGATCGCCTTATGAAGTGGTCTATCGAGCTGAGCCAGCATGATATAACGTATCAGCCTCGGACCACGATCAAGGCTCAGGCCTTAGCAGAATTTATCATTGAAAGTACTATCCTCGAGTTTAGCCAAGCAATGGAGGGACCACCTGTCTGGTCGGTCTATGTGGATGGATCCTCCTGTAATGAGGGAAGCAGAGCCGGGGTCATTCTGGCAGGCCCAGATGACTTCATCCTCAAATACTCCCTCTGTATCAACTTCAAGGCCTCTAACAACGAAGCAGAATATGAGGCACTTATAGCCGGCCTTGGGATGGCCTGCAATGTAGGGGCGCAATGCCTCCGGATCTTTAGCGACTCTCAGCTGGTCGTAAATCAGGTCCTCGGCAAGTATGAAGCACGGGATGACCGAATGGTTAAGTACTTAACGAAGGTCAAGAGCCTCATGGCACTATTTGAAGAAGCCCTCATCCAACGAATCCCCCTGGAAGAAAATGACCAGGCCGATGCCCTCTCCAAGCTAGCCTCTTCCTCCCTCCAGGGTCTCGAGCAGACCGTCTTGATAGAGGTCCTCCTGAAGCCAAGTATAAAGGATGAAACATCCGACTCTATGGAGTCGCTGCCAGTCTTGCTCGAAGATAACTGGATGAAACCCACTGTCAAATTCTTAAGGGACGGGCTCCTCCCCGAAGATCCTAAGGAGGCTCGGAGAGTCAGAACCCGAGCCGAGCGATACACACTGATCGGAGACATCCTATATAAATGCTCTTTCACACAGGAAGATGGCAGGCCATACTTGAGATGTCTTTCCCTAGAGCAAGCCGAATACGCCTTGCAAGAACTTCACGAGGGCATCGGCAGGGCACATTCAGGGTCCAGGTCCCTAGCCCGCAAAGTGTTGAATTATGGATATTTCTGGCCCACTCTCCAACGAGACGTCGAACAACACGTTCGGAAATGCAGCTCTTGTCAGAAGTACTCCGACATCCGACGCCTCCCAGGACCATTTCCTATCAAGTCCAATCCCTTTCGCAATATGGGGGATGGATTTACTAGGACCATTTCCACCGGCCCCTGGTCAGTTCAAATTCTTAGTCGTGGCAATGGACTACTTCTCAAAATGGATAGAGGCCGAGCCCTTAGCCACGATCTCTGAGAACAAGGTCAGTTAGTTCTTTTGAAAGAATGTCATCTGTCGATTCGGGGTCCCTCGGGTCCTCATAACAGACAACAGAACCCAGTTCACGGGGGCCGCCTTCCAAGCTCTATGTGAAGACCTCGCCCTCCAACACCGATTCTCCTCCGTTTCCCATCCCCAGTCGAATGGCCAAGTCGAGAATGCTAACCGACAGATCCTCTCCGGCATTAAGAAGAGGTTGGATAAATGTTCCAAATGCTTGTGGGTAAATCAGCTCCCCAACGTGCTGTGGAACTACCGCACCACAAAACGGACCCCCACAGGCGAGTTCCCGTTCAACCTCACCTATGGGTCCGAAGCTATGATCCCCTTAGAGGTTGGAATACCTTCTCCCCGTCTAATGGCTAATGAAGAAGAACAGAATGCCAGAGAGCTCCGATAAAATCTAGACCTTATTGACGAGATCCGAGAAAGAGCTGCCATTCGACAATAAAGCTACCGAAGAAGGATCGAGTTGGCATACAATAAGAGAGTCCGTCCTACCAACCTCAAAGAAGGGGACTTGGTCCTCAGAAAGTTAGCCATCTCCTTTCCTGATCAAAAGAGTAAACTGGCTCCAAATTGGGAGGGACCTTACAAGATCGCCAGGGTAGTACGGCTCGGGACGTACAAACTAGAAGACCTCGAAGGTAGGGAGATCCCCAGGACCTGGAATGCCGACCATCTCAAGAAATACCAAGAGAGAGCACCAACACCTCTCTAAGTATTCTGGGATGTCGAACCGTTCCTCTCCTATTACTTGACTTGCTTTTCTTTTATTTTCTCTCTTGTAATAACGGCTCGCAACTTTAGAAGCAGCCAACTATTAGTCGTTAATAAAGAAAGCTTTTTCATATTTTACAATTGTTTACATCTCCCTGCTTTTACTCTTCACTCTAACGATGGTTCAGAGTCCAACACTTGGCTCGATTCTACTTTGTAAGTTCACTCCTAAGCGAGCAAGAAGTAGTTCGCCATTTGGAATTACTCCCACAACCGTTGAACAACTCTAACGATGGTTCGGAGTCCAACACTTGGCTCGATTCTACTTTGCAAGTTCGCTCCTAAGCGAGCTAGAAGTAGTTCGCCATTCGGAATTGCTCCCACAACCATTGAACAACTCCAATGATGGTTCGGAGTCCAACACTTGGCTCGATTCTACTTCGCAAGTTCGCTCCTAAGCGAGCTAGAAGTAGTTCGCCATTCGGAATTGCTCCCACAACCGTTGAACAATTCTAACGATGGTTCGGAGTCCAACACTTGGCTCGATTCTACTTCGCAAGTTCTCTCCTAAGCGAGCTAGAAGTAGTTCGCCATTCGGAATTGCTCCCACAACCATTAAATAGTTCTAACGATGGTTCGGAGTCCAACACTTGGCTCGATTCTACTTCGCAAGTTCACTCCTAAGCGAGCTAGAAGTAGTTCGCCATTCGGAATTGCTCCTACAACCATTGAACAACTCTAACGATGGTTCGGAGTCCAACACTTGGCTCGATTCTACTTCGCAAGTTCGCTCCTAAGCGAGCTAGAAGTAGTTCGCCATTCGGAATTGCTCCCACAACCGTTCAACAATTCTAACGATGGTTCGGAGTCCAACACTTGGCTCGATTCTACTTCGCAAGTTCGCTCCTAAGCGAGCTAGAAGTAGTTCGCCATTCGGAATTGCTCCCACAACCATTGTATAATTCTAACGATGGTTCGGAGTCCAACACTTGGCTTGATTCTACTTTGCAAGTCTGCTCCTAAGCGAGCTAGAAGTAGTTCGCCATTCAGAATTGCTCCCATGACCATTGAACAACTCTAACGATGGTTCGGCGGTCGGCGCCCCTGGCCGAACGCTCGCAGCACCGACCCCCAAACGAGCGGAAGTCCCGCTCTGGGACCTCGGCACAATAGTCACAGTCACAAACAAAGTAACCACACAGAGCAACGAAAAACATACAAGTCAAAGAAAGAAATATTATTAAGAGTTGGGATGCAGTACAAGGCGACTCTTCCATACAACAAGATTACACGGCATTAAAAAGCAAAAATTACAATGCCGACTTGTTACACTTAGGCTAAATACAAAGACTTCAAAAAAAAAAGAAAAATAAAATCTTCAACGCCTCCGTGGCGCAGGGATGTTCCGCTTCAAGGACACTCGAGGGCGGCGACGTTTACCTCCGGAACTCGACCCCAAACCAGCGAATTGAGACGTGTCCTCGGCGCTGCTCCTAACAGCCGCTCCGACAGACGCTCCGCTCGATGAAATGGCAACAGCACTTTGTGTGTCCTCGGGACTAGGTTGGCCGATGGGCGAACGGGTCACGAGCTTATAAAACGAAATGCCATGCTCGCTCTCCGCGCGAGTACACTAAGTGCTCCTGACGTTGATTGGCCCCGAACGCAGTTTGAGGCGAGCCACCTCCGCCTCCAGCTCTGAGATCTGCTCCCTCAGAGAATCGTCTTTTACATTGACCTTGAAGCGAGGGGGAATTGCGGAGTCCGGCACGCCAGAGTGACTGGCTATAAAACGGCAGAGATGAGTGACTTTGATGCTCTTGTCCACCATGGCTCTCTTCAGCGCGTCGACCCAGACCGTCAGTTCGTCAAGCTCGGTCGTCAATTTGGCCACCTCAGCCTTCAATCCCTCTCCCTCCGTCCGAAGCTCCGTCTCTACCGTTTGCAGGTGACGAATCTCAGAGAGCAGATCGTCCCTCTCCGCTGTTATTTTTGATAAAGTGTAGCGGATGCACTAGATCCGAAGGCCATAGCTAAAGGCGGTCGACGAACCGTCATCCTGTCCTAAGGGGGCCATCTTAGTGATCCTGCTCTCCAGTCGCCGGATCTCGATGTCTCGCCGACCCAGGATGAGTTGAAGGTGGTTCCGCTCGCTTTCGACTCTGCGCAATCCCAGCTCGACTTCATAGAGCCGCTCTCGGCACCTCGCCAAGCACAGCCTCATCGCCCCTAAGCCAACCTCGGCCCGAGCGTTGTCCCCCGAGCGAGTAGGCTCGACGGCTTGAGTCACCACCACAAGCTGAAAAGAAGTCGAAGCAAACAACAAATTTTCAAACACATTGCCGAACTTCTACACTTAGCCAAATTTCATGAATTTTTTTAGAAAAGATAGGTAGACGCAAAGTCGAGCCCAAAAAGATGTTTCCATTCATTACAAAAAAAAAAAACAGCGGTGGCCAGTCTGCGATTAGGCATTACACTTAAAGACAAAAAGAAGAAACAAGCAAGGTCAGGGTGCGACCTTTTTCCCGGGGCGGCAAGAGTGGGTAGGGGTCGACGTCTCCGAAGGGGTCACCGCCGCTAGAGGGGTCACCACAGACCCTTGGACCTCAGCAACGACCTCGACCTCAGGCTCGACCTCATCCTCCCCCTCTTCTTCTTCTTCTCCCTCCGACTCGGGGTCGAAGCCCTCAACGTGGCCCGGGAACAACCTCCATCCCGAGCAGTCCACGTCAGGGTATGCCTTCGTCACCCGGGCGAGGGCTTCGGCGTAGGCTTTGGCCATGTTCTGGGCGAGGAAACCATGCACCTTCACCATGGTTGCATCCTCCGCCTCCTTCACTGCGGCCGCCTTGGCCTCTGCCGCTTCGGCCAACTGTTTGGCCGCCTCCTCCTTCTGTCGAAGAAAGTCGCTCTCCAGCTTCGCGACCTGACCCTCGAGGTACTCGACCCTCGTTGTCTTCCCTTCGAACTCGACCCTGAGCTTGTCGAGCTCGTTCCCCATCTGAGCCTTCTCCTTCCGAGCTTGGTCGGACTCCTGCTTCAGCTCCTTCTCCAGAGCCGTCAACCTCTCCGTGAGGTGACCAAAATGGACGATGATCTGCGACGAGGGAAAAGGTATTAAAAGAGTTAGAGAAATCGGACCTGAAAGGAATCACTGACAGCAAAAATTCAACACTTACCGAGACCGCCGAGTGAGCAATCTCGATGACGTCGTCGCCTTCTTGCCCGGCCTCCATGGCGGCCCGATCCTTCGGCGTCGCCAGATGCTTGACCGCCTGCATGCTCGCCAAGGAGTTGCCGAGAAAGCCGTCATGTTTCCGAACCTGCCAGTCCAGAACATGAATCCTTTTGTGCTCCTCGGTCAGGAGCTCCTCGGCCACCACCGTCAATGGGGGGGTCGCCATCCTGAGGGCTGCGGCGATGGGGAACTTGCCGGCCGCGGTTGACGCCGAGGCACCTCTATCGGCAGCGGCCGGGCTTCCAAGGGTCTCCACATCCTCGACCACCTCGGTGACCCTCGGAGCCTTAGTGGTCGGCAGCTTGGTGGCCACCCTCTTGCACTTCTTCGGCGCTTTGCTGGCAAGACCGGCCCTCAAAGCCAACACTGCATCGTAGTCCATCGCCTCTGCATTAAAAACGAAGTTTGTTAGCGCAATAAAAAGTCGTGAAAAATGAAGTATGAAAAACAAAGCACGGAAGCGTAAAAGAAGCCGCGTACTGGGATCTACGCGGCAGAGCCCTCCCCTGAACAAGACATCATCGGTCAGCTCCTTCCAATCATACTTCGGCCGATCGAGAAGTGTCCGAACTGCCTCTTCTTCTTCAGGGCAAAGCTTGGGTAGCGCCTTCAACCTTTTCGGCACCTCTTCCACCCAACTGGAAGGGATAGACCAGGCTTTTGCACTCCGCACTATCAAGAACTTCTCACGCCAGTGCTTTATGGAGTCGGGGCATATGACGAGCCTACCGCCATGCCTCGGAGCCAAATAGTACCGGAACTCCGACCGGTTCCCTTGATGAAGCCGATAGATCGTCCGAAGTACATTCAGCTCCGGCTCAAACCTAGCGGCTTGGCAGTGAAGTACGAACCCGTTTATGACTCTCCATGCGTTCGGCATAAGTTGGATGGGGCTGACCCCAAACCACCTCAGAACGAGAATTACGAACGGATGGAGAGGTAGCCGAGCCCCGGCGATGAAGGCATCAACCGGCCAGCAACACATAGTCACTGACAGCGACGAGTTGGCCCTAACCCCGGGACCCGGCAGCAAAAGCTCGTACTCCTCCGGGATGTGGAAACAGTCCCGGATCACTCCCAAGTCTTCTTCGCGGAGGATCGACACCGTCTCATCCGCCTCGGTCGTCTCCCTCACCGTATTCTCCTCGAAATTCCTCCCCCTCCCATGAACAATACGCTCGACGTGTTCCTCCGAAAACTCTCGAACTCTGTGGAGCCCAGTTAGTTGCCCCGGCAATCTTCCAAACTCCCCCATATGCTTCGGCTCTTCCACGATCGAATCTTTGCCAAACACCTTCTTGCCTTTGTCTGGAGTGCGGGCTTCGACAACTTCAAGGGAGGGCTCGGACCAAGAAGAAGACGACTCGGAGACAGAGGGAAAAGACATATTTATAGTTGGAAAGAGACTAAGTATAAATTACCTTAAAAAAAGTGCTGTCGGAAACTTCACCAGAATACATACGACGATCACCGGAAGCACTCGCTTAGCACAAATAACCGCCTGAGTAAAAGAGAGGAGAAGTGAAAAACGAGAGAGGGTGTGAGGTTTTATAGAGAGAGGCCCGCAAAATGAGGTTAATGGGCCAATACTGCCGGCCCATTCATGCAAAACGACAAAAGCGACCTAAACCGTCGCCTTGTTTGCCACGCCAAGCCGTACATCGCATTAATTGCTGTCCCATCTGACAGAAGCTCAGAGGTCACTACATTAAATGAGCGTCTCATCCGTCAGAGCTGTCAGAAGTTCAGAAGCCATCACATTTAATGGCTGCCACGTCTCCCAGGAGCGTAGAAGCCACCAACTCCGCATGGCATTTTCCGCATAAAACGACAATTCAAGGACCTCGGTACCAGCTGCCGAGCGTTATTGACACCGACCATGTTACATGGAAAGATTGGACCTCGGCACCAGCTGTCGAGCGCTCTTGACACCGACCATGTTACATGGAAAGTTAGGGTTCGGGACCAGCTGCCGAGCGCTCTTGACACCGACAATGTTACATGGAAAGATTGGACCTCGGCACCAGCTGCCGAGTGCTCTTCACACCAACCATGTTACATGGAAAAGTTGGGGTTCGGCACCAGCTGCCGAGCGCTCTTGACACCGACCATGTTACATGGAAAGATTGGACCTCGGCACCAGCTACCGAGTGCTCTTGACACCGACCATATTACATGGAAAGTTGGGGTTCGGCACCAGCTGCCGAGCGCTCTTGACACCGACCATGTTACATGGAAAGATTGGACCTCGGCACCAGCTGCCGAGCGCTCTTGACACCGACCATGTTACATGGAAATTTGGGGTTCGGCACCAGCTGCCGAGCGCTCTTGACACCGACCATGTTACATGGAAAATTGGAGTTTGGCACTAGCTGCTGAGCGCTCTTGACACCGACCATGTTACATGGAAAAAGCTACCTCGGACCTCGCCGAACTCCCTCTCAGCACTCACAACCTGGCCGGGGCGCCTCTCTTCTAAAGAAAAAGGTGTCGAACCACCCACGGACTTCGCCCTCCTGGGCAGCGAGTGCTGGAAGGGGTCGGTAATGTGATACAAGGATGTAGGTCGCACCACGAAGGAAAACGACCAAGCCATTTGCCAAAAAATTGCGAAAAAATAAATTAAAAATTCGGGAAGTTAAGGAAGAACTCCTGGAAAGTAATTGTAAAGTGGGGGAAACGTTTTCTAATCCCCAAACAAGTAATTATTGCCAAGAGCAATCTTCTAAGACCCTCGAACGACGAATTGACGCTTCGAAAAGATAAACGAAAACACCGCATGTTCCGAAGAACTCAAGAGCAACTCAAAGTGCAACCAACTTGAAAAATCACCATACTGCCCCTGCAAAGATTCAAAACCTTGCATTTGGACTCCGATACAACTCCACTAGCCATTATAACAGTAAAACTACTCCTCGAAGGCTGACCAAAACTCAGTCTTCGGGAGTGGGGGGGCTCGTGATATGGCTAAAAATGGGGTTAAATCAGAACCGTCCAAATCGGGCAAGAATCTTGAAGCCCAGGGGTAAAACGGTAATTTCACCTACCAATGGGTCCGAAGTAGGTACGGGTTCTCCTCCTTGAAGACCCACTAACCCGCGAACGGATACGCCTCAACTGGGTGTGGGTTTCAACCCGCAGTAAACCCGGTGCAGAAAGGATAAAATTAGGGTTTCTGATTAAATCTTAATCAACGGCCCTGATTCGTGTCTATCCTTTCACTGGAGATTAGGGATTACATTCCTTATCGGATTACAGGGATTATATTACTTATCAGATCACGGGGATTACATTCCTAATCTGGTCCCTAAGGCGACTATAAATACCCCCCATCCATCTCCATTAAGAGGTAATCAATCTTTTGCCAGTTTTTGCGCTCTCTCATAATCATCCCTGATTACTAACTTGAGCGTCGGAGGGTGCGTCGCCGGGAACAACCCCGGTGTCTCGCACTTTTTGCAGGTGTGCGGCGGGAGACAGCGTCAAACTCCGGCGGAACAGGTAGCAGGTTTGCTATTCAGTTTTCCTAAGAATCCACAAATACTATCTGTTTGCCCCCACACCAGATTCAGCGGCAACACATAATTAATCCAAACCCAAGGTTTAATCCTACCACTTAATCATAGCCATCCAATTTTAGATTAGTCATGACAAAATATATTTTTTTGTCCAAAACACATACTACATGATTTATACGGACGCATGAAATCGATACAATATGCCAACGTATAGATTAATAAGTCGACTAATAATTTCCGTTTGTAAAACCGCACAATCTGTATAAAAATAATTAAATTCTGAAATTAATAATAAAAATAAATTATTATTATCAGCTCGGAGGTTTACAGTACTAATTTGATACAATACAGATGTATACAGGCCGATACTTATACAGATGGTGGTTAGTAATTAAACTAAGTAATATCCATCAAAATATCTCAATTCCGAAAATAAAATAAAATAATTAAATAATAAAAATAATTAATAATAATAAATAAATAAATAAAAATATTTATTATTTAACATGTCGGGATATTACAATACACCCTCCTTAGAAAAGTTCTGTCCTCAGAACTGTTACTAAGTAGGAAGAACAGAAAAATAAAAGACAACAACCAAAATAATTCGGGAAAACAAAGCTCCTTTTGGCTCTCTGGTTCCCAAGTGGCTTCCTCCACGGTCTTTGGGTGAGGCCAATTATTTAATTATCTCAATCTTTTGCAGTTTGGTAGCCACTCCCTCCTTAGAATAGGACATGGCCCACGAATGCCAGTTCAGACATCCAAGATTCTCTCCTATAATTTGCTCAAGGCTGATACTCCAGATGGTGTATTTAAACAAACCAAATCTAGAGTCACCTCCCGCACACCTCTTAACTCATGAAAAATTTAACTTAGACAAGGAATATGATGAACCGTGATTTGAACAAAACAGATGCACAGATTCCATATATATATATAAATCATTTTGGTTACAAAAAGTTGACATCATATATTACTTAAAGTCCAAAATAAAATTTCAAAAGCAACTTCAACCTAGTTGTCCCCCCATCTTTGCACACCGGGGATGACTTCCTTGCCTTTGTTGGCATCATCCACTGTAAGTGCGAACATTCGTCCTTTGCGAAGCGGCTCATTTCCCTTGTGGTTCACTTCTGGGGCTGATCTGCTGCTAGTCTTCTGAAACTGGGGACAGTCTGGTCGGATATGACCAATCTTCCCACAATTGTAACAAACATGGGTATCCATCTGAGGGTCCTTCCTTGGGCACTGGCTCATGAAATGACCTTGCTCTACACACAGGGAACAACTTCCTGGCTTGGCAGCTCCAAGTTTGCCGTCAGGTTTCCGAATCTTCTGCTTTCGTCCTTGGTTCTCGAGCCCTAATGCTGGTGCAAATCTCTTCCCGTCATTCCATTTCCCAATGTTCTCTTGCCATTTTGGCCCTCAGTTCATGTCTAGCTCTGTCGTTGCCGCACGACGGACCAATTTCTCGAACCTCCGAATGCAAAAAAGTACCATCTTCGTTCTGAGTGCAGGTCGGAGCCCTTGCTCAAATCTCTTGGCCTTCTTGATCTCGTATTCTAGCATCTCTGGAGCATATCGGGACAGTTACGTGAACTTGGTCTCATATTCAGGAACTATCAAGCTTCCCTGCTTCGTGTTGAGGAACTCCGTAGCCTCGTCCTCCTGCACATCTAATGGAATGTCGTGCGCCCTGAATTCAGCTAGGAAATCCCAAGTAATGGGTCCTTTGCCCATGACTCTCTTTACCGACTACAACCAGACTCCGACGTATTTTTCCAGTAGAATGCTCGCTAACCTAACCTTGCTGTGACTGGGTGTTATCATCACCTCGAACATGGTCTCGACTTGGCGAATCTAGTCGTCGGCCGCTGTCGGGTCTGCCTTTCCCTCAAAAATAGGTGGCCTCATCCTCCGGAACGATTCGACCATCTTAATTGGGTCGATAGCTGCTGCTCCCTGATTACCTCCGGGTGCCCCTTGGTGTTGCACATTATTTCTGCTTGCCTTGGCTAGGTCTCCAAGCGCCTGGTACATAAGAGTGAATTCTGCCCCTATATCCAGCCTTGTGCCATTTCCCCCACTACCCTCTCCTTCATTTGGGTCGCCCCAACCGCTCCTTGTTCTGCGAGACATTTGGTGGAAAAGAATAATGGAATACACATAGCATCATATTGTAATATCACAAAATAATATCCATTCATCTTACCATACTCATAAGACTTGTAGAAAACGTACAGCTAAACTTCATTTCATCATAACCCCATCTCTCACATATGCATTATCTTCCTTACAATTATATCATATAAGTAGGAAGCAAAATATCAAAACTACAAATTACCTACGGACATCTGACTGCCAAGTTGGTACTACCAGTGTCCTCTGCTGAGTTCCCTCCAGCAGGCGGTGGTGCAAGCAGTTCTTGTAACTGCGTGATCTGCGCCTGAAGCTCCGTGCATTTTTGCTCTAGGCGCACAAACTGTACACGGTGGCTGTGCTTTAGGATCACCATCCTGCGGTTTGCCATCATCTTGGTGCTCCATAACTTCGCCACTTCCGTCTCATGGTTGTAGGCCACAAACTCACACTTGTCCATCCTGTGCTCGAGACAAACATGCTCCCAGCTAAATGTCGAGATATCGTAAAAGACCTGCTTAAGGGCCTGCTCTACTGGGGTAAGCTGGGGAAGTGGCAGGGATGGGTGTACTGGGATCTGGTCCCCTACAGGGGCAGCCCCTGCTGTGGTAGCTCCGGGGGCCCCGTTGGCCAATCCGGCCCCAACCGGTGACTCGTTCCCCTCTGAGATGGGCTCTAAGTCCGAGTCTACCTCGATCGCGACTCCGTGTGCCCATCCATTCCCTAGGGGAAAAGCTCCGCTCGCCATCCTGCAAGGAGTGGACACGGATATTAGCATAGATATAGAAATATCATAAAACATAAGTTGAAGAACAACAATATGAATTATAATTATCTACAACAAGCTAAAAGAAACCTAACTCCTACAAGTCTTCTAAGTCTATTTTCCTTCTATGTTGGACTATAAATTGAGGTCGGCTCTGATACCACTGTGTAACGCCCCAAACTTTCTATATGGAGAATACGAGACACAAGCCAGGACATTTACATTCAATTAGTCACAATACACAGAAAATAGGAAAATTTTAGAACTTTTCACTAATACTATATTACAGCCGAGTGTTTTCCATTGATTCAGTAAATTACATAAGAGTATGAACTTGATAAAACATTGGGCTATTCACCTGTAATCCATGCCTTAGCTAGAGTTCTCCCGGTCTGGTGATCTTGTATCCACGACTGCAATCCAATACCTGTACTTCTACAATGCAGTACCTATTGAAGTGGGGACGTCAGTATTCACTGACGCTTAAAGGCTGATGACTAGCAGCGAATCTCCAAAACAACATATAAAAGCATGGTGAAATATGTCAGTGTTCGTGAGTGCTATGACTTAGAATTTAATGCAATTTTAAATAAGGCTAAGATGCTCCTATTCTAATGCAAGCGATAATTTGGAATCGTATGCATCCCATAACTATATACGTCCATATCAAGCCATTCTCCAAATTTAGGGATTTGAACCCACGTTATGAATTCTACTTTTTGTACCCATCCTGTTCCTGACATAATACTACATGACTGGTAACTATTTCTCCGCGTGCCGGACCTTACCCAAAAGCCAACACGAACTACAAGCTTCTTGTCAACTTTCTTCCGTGCCCTCAACTAGTCATGAGAAGGCATAGAACCTGCCGGGATCGTAGGGTCTGTTTCCTTATGAAACCCTCTCGTTCTTATCATGGTACATTCGGGAATTAACAATCAAGATACGGAACCCGTGCTCCCAACTTGTCATGGAAAAGCGCCGCACGTATCCTTTTGACAGGGGAATACATCCCGATAACACCACCGAGTGTCAGCCTATAGGAGAGGTTGGAGTATAGGGTATCACCCCCAACACCAACTCTCTCCCTTTGGCAATTTATAGATAAAAATGGTTAAGTAACAAGTTACTACCCTAACGATGTCACTAACCCTAACCAACCAAATGGGGTCGTACGAGCTACAAGATACTCTCAACCTAGAGTCGTACTCTCAACTCATCATGAGAAGGCACCATATGGGTCAAACAAGCAAGATACGCAACTCATGCTTCCAACTTGTCATGAAAAGCACCGTACGTGTCCCTCTTCTAACCAAACAAGCGAGACATGCATTGTGCTTCCAACTCGTTATGAAAAGCACCGTACATGTCCCTCTTCTTAAAAGTGTGACAATTTGTCCACACAATTAACCCAGTCTTAAACTAGACTTCACACGATCTCCTCGGATCCACTCATAGCCTACTTATTTAAGACAATACTTACATACGAGCCCAATGATGGTCGTATGGGACCAACGGCTACATACGGGCCAGGCAGGCTGCGTATGAGACAACACATAAAAACAACTACTTATCCTAAGCATTGGTTTCTACATACAACACAAGCATGATTGTTCACTTTAATATTACATAGGCATGGGTGGGTTCATTTCAACATAGAACAATAAAGCTCAAGCATGATGGGTTCTTTACTAGAACCTTTAGCAACTTAACCATGATGTTCGACTACAACTTAAACATGGTACATAAACTCAAGCATGGCCCTTTACTACAAACTCAAGCATGATAGGTTTTACTAGAAGTCACATAAGCAAGAATGGGTTCTTTAGTAAAACTCAAGCATGATAGGTTTTACTAGAATGTCATAAAAGCATGAATGGGTTCTTTAGTACAACTCAAGTATGATAGGTTTTCTAGAAGTCACATAACACGAATGGGTTCTCTTTTGACATAGAACAACAACTAACTCAAGCATGATCTACTACAACTCAAGCATGGTGTTCTACTACTAACTCAAGCCTGATAGTTGTACTACAATCAAGCATGGTATTGTTCATACGTTCACAAGCATGTATGGGTTCTCTTTTGATATAGAATAACGACTAACTCAAGCATGGTAGGTTTACTAGAACTCAAGCATGGTAGGTTTACTAGAATGTCACATAGGCATGAATGGGTTCTTACACAACTCAAGCATGGTAGGTTTGCTACAATGTCACATAGGCATGAATGGGTTCTTTACACAACTCACGCATGGCAGGTTTACTAGAATGTCACATAGGCATGAATAGGTTCTTTACACAACTCAAGCATGGTAGGTTCACTAGAATGTCACATAGGCTTGAATGGGTTCTTACATAACTCAAGCATGGTAGGTTTGCTAGAATGTCACATAGGTATGAATGGGTTCTTTATACAACTTAAGCATGGTAGGTTTACTAGAATGTCACATAGGCATGAATGGGTTCTTACACAACTCAAGCATGGTAGGTTTGCTAGAATATCACATAGGCATGAATGGGTTCTTTACACAACTCAAGCATGGTAGGTTTACTAGAATGCCACATAGGAATGAATGGGTTCTTACACAACTCAAGCATGATGTTCTACTACAACTTAAACATGAGTTTCTTTCTACAACAACTCAAGCATGGGTTCATACTACATCATAAGCATGGGTTCTTTTTCTACAACTCAAGCATGGATTCTTACTACATCACAAGCATGGGTTCTTTTTCTACAACTCAAGCATGGATTCTTACTACATCACAGGCATGGGTTCTTTTTCTACAACTCAAGCATGGATTCTTACTACATCACATGCATGGGTTATTTAAACCAAGCTACTATCTAAGCTTACCGACATAATACAAGTACCACTTCTTTTAGGGATTACAACTCCCATTTATTACAAGGAACTAGTTTTACCAAATTACAAGCTCTTACATAAACAATAATCAACTCTTATTGAGTTACAAATAAACTTACTTTCCTTCAATCCTACAATTCCAACATCAAGAAAACTTACTTTTTTATGAACAAAAAGTTAGTAAAGACATAATCTTTATTAGGGTGGAAAACAACATACAACAAAAATACTATCTTTTAATTAGCATGTTAAGTCCTATAACCCCAAGAATGGGTAAGTAACCATTTTCAATTTATTAGCTTTATATGCACATAGTAAAAGTCCAAGTTGTTAACTTGTGTTTAACTAAGTAACCAAAACAACAACCATAAACATAAGAAGTTCAAAGATCTCATCTTTATGTGTTTTTTTCTTTTGTGAGTTCCATTCTTCCAACTTTCCTTATACGAAAAACCCCTTTTTTATTCAGCCATTCTTATGCTTATTTCTTTAGTCCAAGTAGTGAAATTTAACCATAATAACAACAATAGTAGTAGAAAGGCTAAAGATCCAATCTTTATGTGTTTTAGATTAATTTCCACCATTCAAACTTTCCATGGGATCCTTGTGATCCAACCCACTACTTATATGCTCAATAATTAGTCCAAGTTGTTTCAATCAACATACAACATACATACACACATATAACCATAAGTAGAGAGAAAATTAAACAAAAATCAACATACAAAAATAGTAGAGAAACCCCCACCTTTGTTTTACTTTGTAGGAATGACTAGCTATGCTACTTCTCCTTCCTCCTAGCTTTGTTTGAAAGCTCCAAACCTACAAAAGAATCTCTAGGGTTTTCTTCTCTATCTTTTTCTCTCCAAAAAATTGGTAAATGAGGCAAGGGGGTGAGGGTGGGGGTATTTATAGGATGAAGGAGAAAGGTTGGCGTGCATAATATGCTAGGGTTTTATTCAAAAATCCCCTTGGGGATGTTGGCTGGCCAAGCATGAGGAGGTGGAGGGGGTGAGGTGGCATGTTGAGTGTAACGCCCCGAACTTCTTATATGGAGAATTCGAGACACGAGCCAGGACCATTTCATTCAATTAGTCACAATACACAAAAAACAGGAGAATTTAAAACTTTTTATTCAACACCCAATGTATTACAAGTCTGAATATTATACAACTGCAATACATTACAATAGTGTTACCATAATACCCTTACATTCCCAAGTATTACAACGTTCAACAATCTTACATCATAGTACAAAGAATGAAGAACAACACTTGGTAACTCTCACTTGAGTACTTTTCAACAATAGATAATCAACGTAATTATCACAGCGGAAACTAAACATGATATTTACTCCTCGCTTTCCTTGCCTTGAGTCCTCCTGAATCTCGCACCTGTACTTCTACGATTCAGTACCTATTGGAGTGGAGACGTCAGTATTCACTGACGCTTTAAGGCTGATAACATAGCAGTGAATCTCCCAAAACAACATACAGAAACATGGCAATTGTGTCGGTGTAGTTTAAGTGTTCGTGAGTGCTATGACTAGAATCTAACACAATATTAACTAAAACTAGGATGCTCCAATTCTAATGCCAGCAAGTCTCCGAAGCAACATGCATCCCATACTACATGCGCCCCATCTCAAGCCGTTTCTCCATATATAGGAATATGAACCCGCGTTATGAACTTTTAATTGTACACAAACTGTTCCTGACAGATACAACGTGACTGATGAGGTTGTAGACGTGGTCAAGTCCCACCAATGCAGTACGCTCATGGTGTCTATGTTTGCCACTACTACCCGGCGAACCGGACCTCACTCAAAAACCATACGAACCCTCAGAGTTACCGCAACACAAGTTAGCTCGAAGCATCCCCTGTAGCCCCCTAACTCATAGACTACAATCTATGGCCTGTTCGCTTCCCCGGCATAGGACCCGACGGAGTTCCGGAATCCATCCCTCTAGCTCCGCCGCCTTATCATGGCACTTCAGGAATTAACAGTGTGAGATACGCAGCCCGTGCTCCCAACTCGTGAGAAGGCACCGTACGTATCCCTTTGACGGGAATGTACAACCCAATAACACCACCTAAGGTCGGCCCCAAAGGACGAGTTAGTTGTAAGGTGCCCCCTACTACCAACTCCTCTCTTTCTGGCAAAATGGTTAAGTAAATGATCTTTATAAGTGACTACCCTAACGATGTCACTAACCCTGAACAATCCTGGGGATGAGAATATTATAAACACAACATGCTAGGTCTTAAATTAGACTTCGCAAGACAACTCTACTAGGCTGCTCAACCTAGACTTACCAGAATCACTTAGGATCCGGTTTATGGCCTATCGATCCAAGACCCCGGCAATACGAACATACATGTATGCCACTACCCTGAACTTGGACTCCGTCTATACTCCGGTCCGTGATCAACCTATACTGGTTAAGATCCGACGGTACACCCGGAGTGACTCGTCCACAGTCCCTTAGAAATAAGAAACATATGTCTTGATGGTCGATAGCTCCTAGGGTAATAGTATCGCCCTAGACGAGCACAACAAAAACTGCGTACTAGCTAACAAGCTATATACGAGTAAACTAACCCCATACGAGCCAATAAGATACGTATGAACCAACAACTACCTACGAGCCAGGCGGTTTATTAGGAGACAACAATGTACATACCAGCCAAATAAGCCGCGTATGAGACCCACAGCTACATACGGCCAGTTGAGCCACGTACGAATACAACCATATGCAAACAACCATACAGTTAATCAAACCTAGAAACAACCAAATGTGCTTACTAGCAAACTCGATCTTCTATAATTAGAAGCAACAGAAGAATCTACTAACACTCTAAGATAGGCATTCTACCAATGAGATGCCCGAAAGCGACATAACAACTTTTATCGAACAAACTATAACTAGTGACCTTCCCAACCCTTATTACCCTTAAGGATGAGGGATGGTCCCATGATATGGCCCAATTTTGCTTGAACCTCACACAACTATAACCCACGGTTTCTTTTCCAAACGACTAGAACTACATGCAACTAGGTTCTTGGGTTCTCTCTCAAGTTGAGCTAGAATCACCTAGGAGCTAAATGCATGGGTTCATTGTTCCTTTTTAATCCTTCACTACAACATACAATTCAAACATGCATCCTTTTAATTAGAATGCTATAATACCCTATTCAAACATGCATGGCTCTAGCTATGTAATCTCAAATATGGGGTTCCTTCTAGGGATTAACTAGAGCTACTTCGCAACACCATATTGCAACTACAACAAGTTTGGTCCTTTACTAACGCTTCAACCGCAACATGCTAGTTCTTTACTAACACGGATTTTTACAATGTGATAGTTAATGCTACACTACAACATGAAAGTTCTTCATTGACACTACAACTACAACACGAAAGTTTCTTTGTTAAACACTACAACTACAATGTGATAGTTACTATTATAACTACAACACGATTAATTTCTCTGCTAAACACTTTAACTACAAGCATGGATACAACTTACGTAGAAATCTACCATAAGCTAGAAAATGAATGGCTACTAGATTTAAGCATGGATAT
Organism: Hemerocallis citrina; assembly: GCA_017893485.1. Lineage (NCBI taxonomy): Eukaryota > Viridiplantae > Streptophyta > Magnoliopsida > Asparagales > Asphodelaceae > Hemerocallis > Hemerocallis citrina. The sequence goes on from CM030358.1 coordinate 312,980,808, forward strand.
CTCCTACTACTGTAAGCATGATCTATAATTCCAACACAATGTTACTATTACTTAAGCATGAATGTTTACCACTTAATGCATCTATATCTACTACCACCTTAAGCATAGATCTCCACTACTTAAGCATGATTAATCATTATAACTCAAGCATGGATATATAATTAGCATGAATATTGCAACATTCCTAAGCATGGTAGATAGCTTAAACATTAATCCTACAACAATCTAAGCATGGATGCATCAATCTCCAACGTCCATAAGTATGGTAGATAAGCATTAATCCCACAAAAATCTAAGCATGGTATATAATTTTTTCTACAACAATCCAAACATGGTATGCTACTTAAGTATTCAACCTAAGCATGGTATACATTTCTAACATAAACCTACAACATTCTAAACATGGTAATGCTACTTAGCATTAATCTAAGCATGGTATACATTTCAAGTAGAAGGCTACAACATTCAAAATATGGTAATGCTACTTAACATCAATGTACGACATTCTTACATGAGATATAGCACAAGTATCAATCCTACCGTAGTCAACCATGGTATATAACTTTCCTACAACAATCTAAGCATGGTAGGTGATTAATCATTAATCCTACACAATCTAAGCATGGTATGTTGAACTACAACGATGTAAGCATGAAGACAACTTAGTAGAACATCTACTATTACTATCTGGCATGGGTTGAACATAAACATAGAAGTGATACAACTAAGCATGTATGATTACTTTAACTTAAGCATGTGAAATTGCTACATGGATAATTAGTACACCTACACATGGATACTTACTTTGACCTAAGCATGAATACTACAATTTATCCTACAACAAAGTAAGCATGATCTATAACATAGCATGGACTTCCTACAATAATATAAGCATGGTATAATAATTCCTACAACAATCTAAGCATGGATTATAATTCCTACAACAATCTAAGCATGGACTATAATTCCTACAACAATCTAAGCATGTATAATAGTTCCTACTACAATCTAAGTATGGTATAATAATTCCTACACCAATCTAAGCATGGATTATAATTATAACAATCTAAGCATGGTATAATAATTCCTACAACAATCTTAACATGGTATATAATTTTCCTACAACAACCTAAGCATGATACTTACTTCAAGCATGGAAAATAACACAAGCATGGGTCTTTTATCAATACTTAAGCATGGATGTACAACCTTTCTACAAAAATATAAATACAACATAAACATCAACCTATAACTATTTAACCATGGATATCTACTACAATGGGAGCATGGGTTACTACTATACTTCTAAACAAAATGTCCATTTACTACTTCAACATAAACCTTACTTATACATAACCATTAACTACTACCTTACTTAAGCATAAACATCTACTACTACTTTATTTAGACATAAACATCTACTACTACTTTTCTTAAGAATAAACATCTACTATTACTGAAACATGAACTACAATACTACAAGTAGTCTACCTTTTATTAATTACAAGCCCTACACAAAATAACATTATTTTCTTTAATCTCTTAGTTCCTACATACAAGTCTAATTTTTTTTTATTAACTAACAGTTAGCTAGATTTGTTAATTATCAAAGTAGAGAGCAAAAACCAAAGAAAGACTTATTTTTAATAGTCCACAACCCAAAAATGGGTAGTAATTAGTTCTATATTCAAAAATCATATGCTTATGCCAAAAGTCCTTGTTGAGTTCTACAACCCCAAATGGGTGTGTACAAGGTCCATATGCATATGTGTATGTCCAATGTCAAATCCTACAACCCAAAAATGGGTGTATACACAATCCCTCATGAGTTTATGTTCTTTAGTTCAAAACTAACAATAACCACCAATAAAGATTTCATCTTTATATGTTTCACAACTTCTAACATTCTTTTTATCCATAATTAAAGCTACTACATACACAACAAGAACAACACACAACTACACCATCACAAGAAACAAGCAACCCAAAAACAAAGAAAACAAACCAAGGAAGATAAGAAAAAGAAGAACCAAAAAAACAACTCAAACAAACAAAACAAATGGAGAAACCCCCACCTTAAACTTTCTTGTAGGAAGGACTAGCCTATGCTCCTTCTCCTTCCCCTTAGCTCCTAAGAACTCCTAAGAAACCTACAATAAAAACTCTCAAGTTAGAGGTTGTTCTCTCTTTCTTTTCCTTTCCTTCTTTTCTTTTGTTTTGTAAAAGTGAGACAAGTGATGAAAAGGAGGGGGTATTTATAGGTGGAGGAGAGGGTGGAGAGTGCAAAAGATCACCCACATTTTTGCACAAAAATCCCTAGGAGGGATGGAGGCCGGCCATGCTTGTAGAGGTGTAGGGATGAGGTGGAGGTATGGTGTTAGGGTGAGGTGGAGGCATGGTAGAAAAGATAAGGTTCCTAGAAGAGTTTTTCCTAATCTTCTCATGCACACCTAACCTAGGTTAACCATTTAATAAAACCCTAACCATCTAATTAGGTTTTGTCATAACAAGGACAAGTATTTTGTCCAAAATACACACTACATAATTGGTACAATGTACTAATTTGCTACAACACGCATATGTACGTATATACGCGTATACCGCAAATCTTCGCATAATTCGTACAAAAATAATTTAATTTTGAAAATAATAATAAAATAAATGTTATTATCAATTCGGAAGATCACGGTACCAATTGATACAATACGGATGTATACTAACCGGTATACGGGTACAGATAACGTTTATGAACAAAACTGGGTGAAAATCACCAAAATATTTCAATTTTGGAATTAAAACAAAATAATAACAAAATAATAATAAAATAATAATTATACAAGGTAATATCCGTCCGGAATATTACAGTGAGGTGGAGGTGGAGACTTCTAGTAGAAGTTAACCCTAGATCTTTTATGTAACCCTAATTAATCCAAACCCTAGGTTTAATCCTACCACTTAATCCTAGCCATCCAATTTTAGATTAGTCACAACAAAAATATTTTTTTTTTCCAAAACACATACTACATGATTTATACGGACGCATGAAATCGATACAATATGCGCACGTACAGATTTATAAGTCTACTAATAATTTTCGTCTGTAAAACCGCACAATCTGTATAAGAATAATTAAATTCTGAAAATAATAATAAAAATAAATTATTATTATGAGCTCGGAGGTTTGCAGTACCAATTTGATAAAATACAGATGTATACAGGCCGATACTTATACAGATGGTGGTTAATAATTAAACTAAGTAATATCCATCAAAATATCTCAATTCTGAAAATAAAATAAAATAATTAAATAATAAAAATAATTAATAATAATAAATAAATAAATAAAAATATTTATTATTTAGCAGGTCGGGATATTACAATACTCCCTCCTTAGAAAAGTTCTGTCCTAAGAACTGTTACTAAGTAGGAAGAACAGAAAAATAAAAGACAACAACCAAAATAATTCGGGAAAAGAAAGCTCCATCTGGCTCTCTGGTTCCCAAGTGGCTTCCTCCATGGTCTTTGGGTGAGGCCAATTCTTTAATTATCTCAATCCTTTGCAGTTTGGTAGCCACTCCCTGCTCAGAATAGGACATGGCCCACGAATGCTAGTTCAGACTTCCAGGATTCTCTCCTATAATTTGCTCAAGACTGATGCTTCAGATGGTGTATTTAAATGAACCAAATCTAGAGTCACCTCCCGCACACCTCTTAACTCATGAAAAATTTAACTTAGGCAAGGAATATGATGAACCATGATTTGAACAAAACAGATGCACGGATTCCATATATATATAAATCCATTTGGTTACAAAAAGTGTTACATCATATATTACTTAAAGTCCAAAATAAAATTTCAAAAGCAACTTCAACCTAGTTGTCCCCCCATCTTTGCACACCGGGGATGAATTCCTTGCCTTTGTTGGCATCATCCACTGTAAGTGCGAACATTCGTCCTTTGCGAAGCGGCTCATTTCCCTTGTGGTTCACTTCTGGGACTGATCTGCTGCTAGTCTTCTGAAACTGGGGACAGTCTGGTCGGATATGACCAATCTTCCTACAATTGTAACAAATACGGGTATCCATATGAGGGTCCTTCCATGGGCACTGGCTCATGAAATGACCTTGCTCTCCACACAAAAAACAACTTCCTGGCTTGCAGCTCCAAGGTTACCGTCTGGTTTCCGAATCTTCTGCTTTCATCCTTGGTTCTCGAGCCCTGATGCTGGTGCAGATCTCTTCCCGTCATTCCATTTCCCAATGTTCTCTTGCCGTTCTGGCCATCAGTTCATGTCAAGCTCTGTCGTTGCCGCACGGCGGACCAATTTCTCGAACCTCCGAATGCAAAAAAGTACCATCTTCGTTCTGAGTGCAGGTCGGAGCCCTTACTCAAATCTCTTGGCCTTCCTGACCTCGTCTTCTAGCATCTCTGGAGCATATCAGGACAGTTGCGTGAACTTGGTCTCATATTCACGAACTATCAAGCTTCCCTGCTTCAGGTTGAGGAACTCCGTAGCCTTGTCCTCCTGCACATCTAATGGAAAGTAGTGCGCCCTGAATTCAGCTAGGAAATCCTCCCAAGTAATGGGTCCTTCGCCCATGCCTCTCTTTACCGACTACGACCAGACTCCGACGTCTTTTTCCAGTAGAATGCTTGCCAACCTAACCTTGCTATCATTGGGTGTTATTATCACCTCGAACACGATCTCGACTTGACGAATCTAGTCGTCGGCCGCTGTCGGGTCTGCCTTTCCCTAAAAAATAGGTGGCCTCATCCTCCGGAACGATTCGACCATCTTAATGGGGTCGGTAGCTGCTGCTCCCTGATTACCTCCGGGTGCCCCCTTGGTGTTGCACATTATTTCCGCTTGCCTCGGCTTGGTCTCCAAGCGCCTGGTACATACGAGCGAATTCCACCCCTATATCCAGCCCTGTGGCATTTCCCCCACTACCCTCTCCTTCGTTTGGGTCGCCCCAACCGCTCCTTGTTCTCCGAGATATTTGGTGGAAAAGAATAATGGAATACACATAGCATCATATTGTAATATTGCAAAATAACATCCATTCATCTCACCATACACATAAGACTTGTAGAAAAGATACAGCTAAACTTCATTTCATCATAACCCCATATCTCACTTATGCATTATCTTCCTTACATTTATATCATATAAGTAGGAAGCACAATATCAAAACTGCAAAAATAACCTACGAACATCTGACTGCCAAGTTGGTACCACCAGTGTCCTCTGCTGAGTTCCCTCCAGCAGGCGGTGGTGCTAGCAGTTCTTGTAACTGCGTGACCTGGGCCTGAAGCTCGGTGCATTTTTGCTCTAGGCGCGCAAACTGTACCCGGTAGTTGCGCTTCAGGATCACCATCCTGCAGTTTGCCCTCATCTTGGCGCTCCATAACTTCGCCACTTCCGTCTCATGGTTGTAGACCACAAACTCACACGAGTGCATCCTGTGCTAGAGACAAACATGCTCCCAGCTAAATGTCGAGATATCGTAAAAGACCTGCTCAAGGGCCTGCTCTACTGGGGAGTAAGCTGGGGAAGTGGCGGGGGTGGATGTACTGGGATCTGGTCCCCTACAGGGGCAGCCCCTGCTGTGGCAGCTGCGGGGGCACCGTTGGCAAATCCGGCCCCAACCGGTGACTCGTCCCCCTCTGAGATGGGCTCTAAGTCCGAGTCTACCTCGATCGCGACTCCGTGTGCCCATCCATTCCCTAGGGGAAAAGCTCCGCTCGCCATCCTGCAAGGAGTGGACACGGATATTAGCATAGATATAGAAATATCATAAAACATAAGTTGAAGAACAACAATATGAATTATAATTATCTACAACAAGCTAAAAGAAACCTAACTCCTACAAGTCTTCTAAGTCTATTTTCCTTCTATGTTAGACTAAAAATTGAAGTCACCTCTGATACCACTTTGTAATGCCCCGAACTTCCTATATGGAGAATTCGAGACACGAGCCAGGACCTTTACATTCAATTAGTCACAATACACAGAAAACAGGAAAATTTTAGAACTTTTCACTAATACTATATTACAGCCGAGTGTTTTCCATTGATTCAATAAATTACATCAGAGTATGAAAATGATAAAACATCGGGCTATTCACTTGTAAACCATGCCTTGGCTAGAGTTCTCTCGGTCTGGTGATCCTGTATCCACAACTGCAATCCAATACCTGTACTTCTACAATGCAGTACCTATTGAAGTGGGGATGTCAGTATTCACTGAAGCTTAAAGGCTGATGACTAGCAGCGAATCTCCAAACCAACATATAAAAGCATGGTGAAATATGTCAGTGTAGTTTAAGTGTTCATGAGTGCTATGACTTAGAATTTAATGCAATGTTAACAAAGGCTAAGATGCTCCTATTCTAATGCAAGCGAGAATCTGGAATCGTATGCATCCCATAACTACATACGTCCATTTAAAGCCGTTCTCCATATTTATGGGATTTGAACCCACGTTATGAATTCTACTTTTTGAACCCATCTGGTTCCTGACATAATACTACATGACTGGTGACTATTGCCCGACATGCCGGACCTCACCCAAAAACCAATACGAACTACATGGTACTTGTCAACCTTCTTCGGTACCCTCAACTAGTCATGAGAGGCATAGAACCTACCAGGATCGTAGGGTCTATTTCCTTATGAAACCCTCTCGTTCTTATCATGGTACATTCCGGAATTAACAATCAAGTTACGGAACCCGTGCTCCGAACTTTTCATGAAAAAGCACCGCACGTATCCCTTTCATAGGGGAATACATCCCGATAACATCACCTAGTGTCAGCCTATAAGAGAGGTTGGAGTATAGGGTATCACCCCCAACACCAACTCTCTCCCTTTTGCAATTTATAGATAAAAATGGTTAAGTAACAATTTACTACCCTAACGATGTCACTAATCCTAACCAACCAAATGGGGCCGTACGAGCTACAAGATACTCTCAACCTAGAGTCGTACTCTCAACTCATCATGAGAAGGCACCATATGGGTCAAACAAGCAAGATACGCAACTCATGCTTCCAACTTGTCATGAAAAGCACCGTACGTGTCCCTCTTCGAACCAAACAAGCGAGACATGCATTGTGCTTCCAACTCATCATGAAAAGCACCGTACGTGTCCCTCTTCTAGAGAGTGACAATTTGTCCACACAATTAACCCAGTCTTAAACTAGACTTCACAAGATCTCCTCGGATCCACTCATAGCCTACTTATTTAAGACAATACCTACATACAAGCCCATTGAGGGTCGTATGGGACCAACGGCTACATACGGGCCAGGCGGGCTGCATATGAGACAACACATAAAAACTACTACTTATCCTAAGCATTGGTTTCTACATACAACACAAGCATGATTGTTCACTAGAATATTACATAGGCATAGGTGGGTTCATTTCAACATAGAACAATAAAGCTCAAGCATGATGGGTTCTTTACTAGAACCTTTAGCAACTTAACTATGATATTCGACTACAACTTAAACTTGGTACATAAACTCAAGCATGGCCCTTTACTACCAACTCAAGCATGATATGTTTTACTAGAAGTCACATAAGCATGAATGGGTTCTTTAGTAAAACTCAAGCATGATAGGTTTTACTAGAATGTCAGAAAAGCATGAATGGGTTCTGTAGTACAACTCAAGCATGATAGGTTTTCTAGAAGTCACATAACACGAATGGGTTCTCTTTTGACATAGAACTACAACTAACTCAAGCATGATCTACTACAACTCAAGCATGGTGTTCTACTACTAACTCAAGCATGATAGTTGTACTACAATCAAGCATGGTATTGTTCATAGGTTCACAAGCATGATCTACTACAAGAATGTCACATAGGCATGAATGGGTTCTTACACAACTCAAGCATGGTAGGTTTGCTACAATGTCACATAGGCATGAATGGGTTCTTTACACAACTCAAGCATGACAGGTTTACTAGAATGCCACATAGGCAAGAATGTGTTCTTTACACAACTCAAGCATGGTAGGTTCACTAATGTCACAAAGGCATGAATGGGTTCTTACACAACTCAAGCATGGTAGGTTTGCTAGAATGTCACGTAGGTATGAATGGGTTCTTTACACAACTCAAGCATGGTAAGTTTACTACAATGTCACATAGGCATGAATGGGTTCTTACACAACTCAAGCATGGTAGGTTTGCTAGAATATCACATAGGCATGAATGGGTTCATTACACAACTCAAGCATGGTAGGTTTACTAGAATGTTACATAGGAATCAATGGTACACAACTCAAGCATGATGTTCTACTACAACTTAAACACGGGTTTCTTTCTACAACAACTCAAGCATGGGTTCATACTACAACACAAGCATGGGTTCCTTTTCTACAACTCAAGCATGGATTCTTACTACATCATAAGCATGGGTTCTTTTTCTACAACTCAAGCATGGGTTCATTCTATCACAAGCATGGGTTCTTTTTCTACAACTCAAGCATGGATTCTTACTACAACTCAAGCATGGATTCTTTTTCTACAACTCAAGCATGGATTCTTACTACATCACAAGCATGGGTTCTTTTTCTACAACTCCCGCATGGATTCTTACTACATTCCAAGCATGGGTTCTTTTTCTACAACTCAAGCATGGATTCTTACTACATCACAAGCATGGGTTCTTTTTTTACAACTCAAGCATGGATTCTTTTTCTACAACTCAAGCATGGATTCTTACTACATCACAAGCATGGGTTCTTTTCTACAACTCAAGCATGAATTCTTACGACATCCCAAGCATGGGTTCTTTTTCTACAACTCAAGCATGGATTCTTACTACATCACAAGCATGGGTTCTTTTTCTACAAGTCAAGGATGGATTCTGACTACATCACAAGCATGGGTTCTTTAAACTAAGCTACTATCTAAGCTTACCAACATAATACAAGTACGACTTCTTTTAGGGATTACAATTCCTATTTATTACATGGAACTAGTTTTACCAAATTACAAGCTCCTACATCAACAATAATCAACTCTTATTGAGTTACAAATAAACTTACTTTCCTTCAATCCTACAATTCCTACATCAAGAAAACTTACTTTTTTATGAACAAAAAGTTAGTAAAGACATGATCTTTATTAGGGTGGGAAACAACTTACAACAAGAATACTATCTTTTAATTAGCATGTTAAGTCCTATAACCCCAAGAATGGGTAAGTAACCATTTTCACTTTACTAACTTTATATGCACATAGTAAAAGTCCAAGTTGTTAACTTGTGTTTAACTAAGTAACCAAAACAACAACCATAAACATAACAAGTTCGAAGATCTCATCTTTATGTATTTTTTTCTTTTGTGAGTTCCATTCTTTCAACTTTCCTTATATGAAAAACCCCTTTTTTATTCAACCATTCTTATGCTTATTTCTTTAGTCCAAGTAGTGAAATTTAAACATAATCACAACAATAGTAGTAGCAAGGCTAAGGATCCAATCTTTATGTGTTTTAAATTAATTTCCACCATTCAAACTTTCCATCGGATCCTTGTGATCCAACCCACTACTTATATACTCAATAATTAGTCCAAGTTGTTTTAATCAACATACAACAGACATACACACATATAACCATAAGTAGAGAGAAAATTAAACAAAAATCAACATACAAAAATAGTAGAGAAACCCCCACCTTTGTTTTACTTTGTAGGAATGACTAGCTATGCTACTTCTCCTTCCTCCTAGCTTTGTTTGAAAGCTTCAAACCTACAAAAGAAACTCTAGGGTTTTCTTCTCTTTATTTTTCTCTCCAAAAATTTGGTAAATGAGGCAAGGGAGTGAGGGTGGGGGTATTTATAGGATGAAGGAGAAGGGTTGGAGTGCATAATGTGCTAGGGTTTTATTCAAAAATCCCCTTTGGGATGTTGGCCGGCCAAGCATGAGGAGGTGGAGGGGGTGAGGTGGCATGGTGAGGTAGAGGTGGAGACTTCTAGTAGAAGTTAACCCTAGATCTTTTATGTAACCCTAATTAATCCGAACCCTAGGTTTAATCCTACCACTTAATCCTAGCCATCCAATTTTAGATTAGTCACGACAAAAATATATTTTTTTTCCAAAACACATACTACATGATTTATACGGACGCATGAAATCGATACAATATGCGCACGTATAGATTAATAAGTCTACTAATAATTTTCGTCCGTAAAACCGCACAATCTGTATAAGAATAATTAAATTCTGAAAATAATAATAAAAATAAATTATTATTATGAGCTCGGAGGTTTGCAGTACCAATTTGATACAATACAGATGTATACAGGCCGATACTTATACAGATGGTGGTTAATAATTAAACTAAGTAATATCCATCAAAATATTTCAATTCCGAAAATAAAATAAAATAATTAAATAATAAAAATAATTAATAATAATAAATAAATAAATAAAAATATTTATTATTTAACAGGTCGGGATATTACACTACAGGTGCAGATCTCACAGCTGCAGGCACTGCTAGCACCACCGCCTGCTGGGGGGGACCCAGCAGAAGACACTAGTAGTACTGACTAGGCAGTTAGGTCCCATAGGTTATTTTGTTGTTTTGAGATTTTACTTCCTACTTATATGATATGAATGTAAGGAAGATAATGCATATGTAAGATACTGATTATGATGAAATGAAGTTTAGCTTTATGTTTTCCACAAGTCTTATGTGCATGTTGAGATTGGATAAATGTTATTTCGCAATGTCACAATATATTGCTATGTGTATTTCATTATCCTTTTTCTACCAGATGTCTCGCAAAACAAGAAGCCGTCAGGGCAACCTAAACGAAGGACAGGGTAGTGGGGGAAATGGCATAGGGCTAGTTATAGGGGCGGAATTCGCCCGTATGTACCAGGCACTTGGAAACCTAGCCGAGGCTAGCAGAAATATTGTACAACACCAAGGGCCACCCGGAGGTAACCAAGGAGCAGCAGCTACCGACCCCATTACGATGGTGGAATCATTCCGAAGGATGAAGCCACCTATTTTTGAAGGAAAGACAGACCCGATAGCGGCTGATGATTGGGTTCGTCAAGTCGAGACCGTGTTCGAGGTGATGCTGACACCCGAGGACAGCAAGGTCAGGTTGGCAAGCATTCTGCTAGAAAAAGACGCCGGGGTCTGGTGGCAGTTGGTGAAGAGAGGCATGGGCGAAGGGCCCATTACCTGGGAAAATTTCCTAGCAGAGTTCAAGCAGCACTACTTCCCATTGGATGTGCAAGAAGAAAAGGCTATGGAGTTCTTCAACCTAAAACATGGAAGCATGACAGTTCGAGAATATGAAACCAAATTCACCCAGCTTTCCCGTTATGCTCTTGAAATGGTACAAGACGAGGTCAAGAAAACCAAGAGGTTCGAACAGGGGCTTAGGCCTATACTTAGAACCAAAATGATACCTTTTTCCATCCGGAGGTTTGAGAAGCTGGTCCGCCGTGCAGCTACGACGAAGTTGGATATGAATAGGGGGCCTAAACCGCAAGCGACCACCAGAGGATGGAATAAAGGGAAGAGGCCTGCACCGGCATTAGGATTCAGGAACCAGGGTTGAAATCAGAAGTTTCCAAGGACTGTTGGCAAGACTGGAGGCACCAAGCCAGGAAGCTGTTTCTTATGTGGCGAGCCAGGACATTTTCAGAGTCAATACCCCAAGAAGAACCCTCAGATCGATACAAGCACCTGTTACAACTGCAGAAAGGTTGGCCATGTTCGGACAAATTGTCCCCAGCATCGGAAGGGCAATAGTGGGCCGGCTCCAAAGGCAAACAGCAAGGGGAAGGGAGTTGCCCACCAAGGGCGAGTATTTGCACTTACTGAGGAGGATGCCGATGAAGACGTGGGAGTCATCACCGGTAGGTGAAGAATTATGACTAAGCTATTATAGTATTTTAAATATCTAGGCATAAGATGTTATTGATGTTACCACTTTTGTAAACAGGTTGGGTTAATATAAATGAAATCCAGGCAACTGTTTTATTTGATAGTGGGTCATCGTATTCTATTGTGTCTGAAGCATTCTCTAAGAAGCTGAAATGCACCCAAGAGGCAACTCCAGAAACAGTTTTATTGGTTGCTACCCCGTCAGGAGAAACTCTCCCTACAAATTTGTGCTATAAGGGATGCAAACTCCACTTTGATAGAGAGACCCTAAGTATAGATCTGCTAGAGTTATGCTTTGTAGGGACGGACGTGATCATTGGAATGGTTGGATGACAAAGCATAAGGATAGCATCGACTGCAGGGAGAAGAAGGTAGTCATCACCCCATTCGGAGGACCAGGGTTCGTTTTTCAAGGAAAGAAGAAGCAGAGGGAAGAAATTCTTGCTGCTACAACTGGAATACGTGTGCCACGTGAAGTCAAGGTGATACCAATTGTATGAAAATTTCCCCGCCTATTTTTGGAAGAGCTACCTGGACTCCCACCCCACAGAGATATTGAGTTCAGCATTACTATCCAGCCAGGCAGCGCGCCAGTATCTAAAACACCATATCGAATGGTGCCAGTAGAGAAGAAAGAAGTGAAGGAGCGAATTGAAGAACTACTACAGAAGGGATTCATCAGGCCAAGTGCCTCACCTTGGAGGGCACTCGTGCTACTTGTGAAGAAGAAGGATGGGACCTCAAGAATGTGCATCGATTATGTAATATCCCGGACGGATATTACCTTGTATAAATTATTATTTTATTATTTAATTATTATTTTGCTTGAATTCCAAAATTGGAATATTTTGGTGATTTTCACCCGGTTTGTTCATAGACATTATCTGTACCCAGATACCGGTCAGTATACATCCGTATTGTATCAAATTGATACCGTGATCTTCCGGACTAATAATAGAATTTATTTTATTATTATTTCCGAGATTAAATCATTTTTATACAGATTATGCGAAGATTTTCGGTATACGTATCTATATACACACGTGTATGAAGTATGTCGATTAGTACATTGTGCAAAGTATGTGGTATGTATTTTATGGATAAAATTGTTCTTATTGTCATGACAATCCTAATTAGATAGTTAAGATTGTAGGAGAATTAAACATAGGATTAAGATGTATGCATAAGAGAATTAGGAGGTATTCTTCTAGAAACCTTCTTTCCTCCACCTCACCTAAAACACCATACCCTCACCATACCTCCACCTCATCCTCTCATTCCCTAGTAGAAACCGACCCCAATTTAAGGGAGGGCCAAAATGCATTTTGTGTGTGCACATATTCACTCTCCACCCTTCTATCCACTTATAAATACCCCCTTCCTCCACCTTTGTCTCATTTTAGAAAGATCATAAGGAAAGAAAGAAAGAAAGAAAAAGAAAGAGAGAATACCATACTAACTTGAGAGTTTTCCCATTGTAGGTTCATAAGGATTCCTAGGAGCTAAGGAGGAGAGTTAGTCTAGTTCTTCCATCAAAGAAAAGAAACAAGGTGGGGGTTTCTCTTTGTTTGTTTGTTTGTTTGTATTGTTGTTTTGATGTTCTTCTTCTTCTTATCCTCCTTGTTTTGTTTTCTTTGGTTCTTTTTGGGATGGTTGTTGTGATAGTATTGTTGTATGTGGTTCTTGTTTGTATGTTTGTAAATGTTAAAGGTAATAATCACATAAAATTGAATGGAAACAAATGGGAGTGTTAAATAGACATAAAGATTAAACCTTTATAGTTGTAGTTGTTGTTTTGTGTTATGAAATGGGACTAGATTAAACATATGCATATAGACTTGTATATACAACTATCTTTAGTTGTAGGACTTGAATGTGAACTCATATGGACTTGTATACAACCCATTTGGTTGTAGGACACACATTGGACTTGGAATAAAAAGAAAAGCATATGTTGGATGGACCAAATAAAGGGTTCTTACCTTACCTTATTATTGTTATTTTCCTTTATAATCTTATGTAAGAAAGACTCATTGTAGATATGAAAAAGAAACTAATCTAAATCACTAGTTGTAGAATGGTCAAAAAGATCTCTTTTTATGTTCAACTAGTGTTAATAAGAAATAAATACTAATGAAGATTGGTAGAAATGTTAGTAGATGTTCATATTAAAATAGAGTAGTAGTAGTAGTAGTAGATAATTAAAACAAATAGTTGTAGATGTTTTATGTTCATATTAAAATAAAGTAGTAGTAGTAGTAAATTAAAAGAAGTAGTTGTAGATGTTTTATGTTCATATTAAAATAAAGTAGTAGTAGTAGTAGATAATTAAAAGAAGTAGTTGTAGATGTTTTATGTTCATATAAAAATAAAGTAGTAGTAGTGGTAGATAATTAAAAGAAGTAGTTGTAGATGTTTTATGTTCATATTAAAATCAAGTAGTAGTAATAGATAATTAAAAGAAGTAGTTGTAGATGCTTTATGTTATGTTCATGGTTAAAATAAAGTAGTAGTAGTAGTAGATAGTTGTAGATGTTTTATGTTATTTTCATGGTTAAAATAAAGTAGTAGTAGTAGTAGATAGTTGTAGATGTTTTATGTCATTTTCATGGTAAAATAAAGTAGTAGTAGTAGTAGATAGTTGTAGATGTTTTATGTCATTTTCATGGTTAAATAAAGTAGTAGTAGTAGTAGATAGTTGTAGATATTTTATGTTATTTTCATGGTTAAAATAAAGTAGTAGTAGTAGTAGTAGATAATTAAAAGAAGTAGTTGTAGATGCTTTATGTTATGATCATGGTTAAAATAAAGTAATAGTAGTAGTAGAATGTTGTAGGATTCATGTTAAAATACCTACCATGTTTAGGAATGATGTATACCATGCTAAGTGTATAAACATGCTTAGAATGTTGTAGGATTTATATTAAAAATACCTACCATGTTTAGGAATGATGTATATCATGCTAAGTGTATAAACATGCTTAGAATGTTGTAGGATTTATATTAAAAATACCTACCATGTTTAGAAATGATGTATGCCATGCTAAGTGTATAAACATGCTTAGAATGTTGTAGGATTTATATTAAAAATACCTACCATGTTTGGGAATGATGTATGCCATGCTAAGTGTATAAACATGCTTAGAATGTTGTAGGATTTATATTAAAAATTATCTATCATGTTTAGGAATGATATTCATGCTTAGAATGTTGTAGGATTTATATTAAAAATTATCTATCATATTTAGGAATGATATTCATGCCTAGAATGTTGTAGGATTTATTCTAAAAATTACCTATCATGTTTAGGAATGATATTCATGCTTAGAATGTTGTAAGATTCATTCTAAAATTTCCTATCATGTTTAGGAATGATATACATGTTGTAGGATAAATGCTAAAATCATCTATCATGTTTAGGAATGACATATATACTTAGGAATGTTGTATGTTCATACTAGTAGTTATCCATGCTTAGTAAGGTATTCATGCTTAGTAGTTATTCATGTTTAATAAGATTCATGCTTAGATGATTGTAGGAAAGCATATACCATGCTAGATTAATTTATCTATGCTTAGATGATTGTAGGAAAGCATGTACCATGCTAGATTAATTTGTCTATGCTTAGGTGATTGTAGGAAAGCATATACCATGCTAGATTAATTTATCTATGCTTAGATGATTGTAGGAAAGCATATACCATGCTAGATTAATTTATCTATACTTAGATGATTGTAGGAAAGCATATACCATGCTAGATTAATTTATCTATGCTTAGATGATGGTAGGAAAGCATATACCATGCTAGATTAATTTATCTATGTTTAGATAATTGGTATATCATGCTAGATTAATTTATCCATGCTTACATGCTTGTAGAAAAGTAGTATACCATGCTAGATTAAATTATCTATGTTTAGATAATTTTAGGAAAGTGGTATATAATGTTAGATTAATTTATCTATGTTTAGATAATTGGTATATCATGCTAGATTAATTTATCCATGCTTACATACTTGTAGGAAAGTAGTATACCATGCTAGATTAAATTATCTATGTTTAGATAATTTTAGGAAAGTGGTATATAATGTTAGATTAATTTATCTATGTTTAGATAATAGTAGGAAAGTGGTATATAATGCTAGATTAATTCATCCATGCTTACATGCTGGTAGGAAAGTTGTATACCATGCTAGATTCATTTATCTATACTTAGATTGTAGTAGGAATCATTATACATGCTTATAATGTTGTAGGATTGATGTTTAATTAACCTACCATGTTTAGAACATTGTAGGAGTGTTATGGTTGGTGGTCAGGTTATGTACCATAAGTAAATTGTCGTAGGTAGATGCCTACAATTGTATGCCATGCTTAAAGTGATATAGGTTGAAGTAATAAGGATCGGGAAGATCACTAGTAATAGTTAGTTTGATAAAGGTTATTATGTTGCCTTCGGTTTCTCATTGGTAGAATACCGATCATAGACCATTAGTGGATTCTTCTGTTGCTTCTAATAATAGATGATCAAGTTTGCTAGTAAGCACGTTTGGTTGCTCCTAGGTTGATTACCTATATGGTTGTTTGCATATGGTTGTGCTCGTACGTGGCTCGACTGGCCCGTATGTAGCTGTGGGTCTCATACGTAGTCTATTTGGCTCGTATGTAGGTTGTCGTCTCGTACGCGGTTCGACGGCCCGTGCGTAGCTGTTGGTCTCATACGCGGCTTATTTGGCTGGTATGTACGTTGTTATCTCCTACGAGGCCCGCCTGGCTCGTAGGTTGCTATTGTATCATACGTAGCTTACTGGCTCGTATGTGGTTAGTTACCGTGTGTAGCTTGTTGGCTAGCACACTGTTCGTTGTGCTCGTCTAGGGTGATATTACCACCCGAAGGGCTATCGACCATGAAGACCTATGTTTTCTTACCCTAAGGAACTGTGGAGGAGTCACTCCTCGTGTACCGTCGAATCTTAACCAGGGTAGGTTGATCGAGGACCAGAGTATAAACGGAATCTAAGTTCAGGATAGTGGCATGCATATATATTTGCATTGCCGAGGTCTTGGATCGATGAGCCACGAACCAGATCCTGAGGGGTTCCGGTAAGTCTAGGTTGAGCAGCCTAGTAAAGTTGTCTTGCAAAGCCTAATTTAAGGCCTAGCATGTTGTGGTTATAATATTGTCCTCCCTAGGAGTGTTCAGGGTTAGGGACATCATTAGGGTAGTGACTTATAAAGATCATTACTTAAACCCTTTTGCCGGGAGAGAGGAGTCGGTTGTAGGGGGCACCTTACGACTCACTCGTCTCTGGAGGCAGACTAGGTAGTGTTATTGGGTTGCGCCTTCCTGTCAAAGGGATACGTACGGTGCCGTCTCACAAGTTGGGAGCACGGGTTGCGTATCTCGCGCTGTTAATTCCTGAAGTACCGTGGCTTGGGGTGCCACAGGATGCATTGGGCAATCCTGCGCTTGCGAGACCCCAGGGGTGCGATAGGGTAGGCTTCGCGCTACCCTGCGCTTGCGAGACCCTATGATTTTGGTTTTTGAAATGACGCCCGATACACTGGGTTCGTCTATTTTTTAGTGAGGTCTGGTTAGCCGGGTAGTAGTGGCGAACATAGATACCACTGGCGGACTGCATTAGTGGGACTTGACCACGTCTGCAACCTCATCAGTCACGTGTAGGTGTCAGGAACAGGTTGTGTACAATTAGAATTCATAACGCGGGTTCAAATCCCTATATATATGGAGAAACGGCTTGATATGGCGTCGCATGTAGTATGGGCTGCATGTTGCTTCGGAGATTCGCTGACATTAGAATAGGAAGCATCCTAGTTTTATTTAAATATCGCATTAGAGTCTAGTCATAGCACTCACGAACACTTGAACTACACCAATACCACTGCCATGTTTTGTATGTTGTTTGGGAGATTCGCTGCTTTGATATCAGTCTTTAAGCATCAGTGAATACTGACGTCCCCACTTCCATTGGTACTGATCGCCGAAGTACAAGGGCGAGATTCAGGAGGACTCAAGGCGAGGAAAGCAAGGTGTCAATGTCTTATTTAGTTCTGCTGTAATATGTGTGTTGTTATCTCAAGAGAGAGTTACTAAGTGTTGTTCTTCATTCCTTGTACTCTGATGTAAGATGTTGAAGGTTGTAATACTTGGAAATGTAAAGGTAATATTGTAACTCTATTGTAACGTATTGCAGTTGTATAATGTTCAGACTTGTAATACATTGGGTGTTGAATAAAAAGTTGTAAATTCTCCTATTTTTTCTGTGCATTGTGACTAATTGAAGAAAAGGTCTTGGCTCGTGTCTCGGTTTTCCCAGTATTGGAAATCGGGGCGCTACAGATTACCTGGAGTTGAACAAAGTTAGTGTTCAGAACCGGTACCCCATTCCCAGGATCGATGACTTGTTTGATCAGCTCTAGGGAGTGGCTGTATTCTCAAAGATTTATTTGCGTTCAGGCTATCATCAAGTACGGGTCAGAGAAGAAGATATACCCAAGGCTGCATTCCGAACTCGACACGGTCATTACGAGTTCTTAGTAATGCTGTTCGGGGTGACCAATGCTCCCGCAATCTTTATGGATATGATGAACCGTGTCTGATGACCATTCATCGATTCATTCGTTGTTGTCATCTTAGATGACATCTTGGTATACTCAAAAACAGAAGAGGAGCATGAAGAGCATCTAACTGCAGTATTGAGCAAACTACGGGAGCATCAGCTTTATGCCAAGCTGTCAAAGTGTGAGTTCTGGAAATCAGAAGTGGGATTCTTGGGCCATATCCTTTCTAAGGAGGGAGTGGCTACAGACCCAGAGAAAATTAAGGCAGTAAAGAGTTGGCCTCAGCCGAGAACTGTAAAAGAGATCAGAAGTTTCTTGGGCATGACAGGGTACAACAGGAAGTTCATCCAAAACTATGCCAGAATTGCTGTAACGCTTACAGCACTGACCAAGAAAAACGTGAGCTCTGATTGGACTGAGAGGTTTGAAAGGAGCTTTCAGGAGCTGAAGAACAATTTGATCTCTGCACCCATTTTGGTTCTGCCTCAGCCAGATAAAGGGTATGTAATCTACAGTGATGCCTCATTTTTGGGATTCGGATGTGTTCTGATGCAAGAGGGGAAGGTCATAGCATACGGATCAAGGCAACTTCGACCACATGAGAAGAATTATCTGACGCACGACTTGAAACTAGCAGCGATAATTTTCGCTCTGAAGTTGTGGCGGCTTTATGTCTATGGGAACAAGGTGGAGATGTTCACCGACCATCAGAGCCTGAAGTATATCTACCAGCAAAAAGATTTGAATCTCAGGAAAAGGCGATGGTTGGAGGTTTTGGAAGACATCCGGCCAGAGATATTATATCATCCAGGAAAAGCCAATGTCGTAGCAGACGCGCTCAGTAGAAAACGGAGTATAGCCACGCTCATTGCAACAAGGAGAGAGCTAGACAACGAGATCAGACAAGCTGGTATTGAAATAATTGTTGAAGGTTTGAGCACGGTTTTGGCACGTCTAGAATTGCAACTGATTCTGAATGACCAAGTTAAGAAGGCTCAGATAGGAGATGCAGAGATCGAAGCACTAATGTGGCAAGTTAGTGAAGGGAAAGCCTCAGATTTCAGCATGAAGGACAGATCGCTTTGGTTTGGGAGCAGGTTGTGTGTGCCTAAAGTTGATGAGTTACGAGAAGATATCATGAAAGAAGCACACTCCACCTTACTCACAGTTCACCCAGGAAGCACAAAAATGTATAAGGACGTAAAACAACATTTTTGGTGGGCTGGAATGAAGCAGGATGTGGCAGGATTCGTAGCCGAATGTCTTACATGTCAGAAAGTTAAGGCTGAAAATCAGAAACTAGGAGGTCTACTGCAACCATTGCCCATTCAAGAGTGGAAATGGGAGAACATTAGCATGGATTTCATCACTGGTCTACCCAGAAGTTCGAAAGGGAACGACTCAATTTGGGTTATAGTAGATCGTTTGACAAAACCTGCACACTTCCTTCCAGTAAAAACGACTTGGTCCATGGAGAAGCTGGTAGAAGTCTACATCGAAGGCATTGTAAAGTTACATGGAGTACCAGTATCGATCGTTTCTAACCGAGATGCAAGGTTTACGTCTCAATTTTGGCAAAGTCAGCTTGAAGCATTAGGGACGAAATCAGAGTTCAGCACAACATTCCACCCACAGACTGATGGGCAGACAGAGAGAGTCAACAGGATTCTCGAAGATATGCTTAGAGCATGCATAATGAACTTCGGAGGGAGGTGGGAACGACATTAGTCATTAGTAGAGTTCGCATATAATAACAACTACCAAGCAAGTATAGAGATGGCTCTATATGAAGCATTGTATGGGAGGAGATGTAGGACACCTGTGTGCTGGTACGAGGTTGGAGAAAGGCATATGTTTGGGCCTGAAATATTCGAGAAAATCGAGTTAATCAGAAAAAGGATGGAAGTAGCACAAAGCAGGCAAAAGAGCTATGCCGATAATCGTAGACGAGATTTAGAATTCAAAGAAGGCGATTCAGTATTTCTGAAGGTCTCGCCTACAAAGGGAGTGATCAGGTTCGAAAAGGTGGCAAGTTGGCACCGAGATATATTGGACCGTACCCGATTTTGAAGAGAATCGGGGAGACGGCTTACAGGCTAGAGCTACCAGCCGAATTGTCTCAAGTACACAATGTATTTCATGTTTCAATGCTGAAAAAGTACTTACCGGATCCAAATCACCAACTGCCAGACATTCCTAAGGACCTACTAGTGGACCTTACATATAAGGAACAGCCGGTGAGAATTATTGATCGTCAGGATAAGGTTCTAAGGAACAAAACTATTCCGATGATCAAGGTTCTTTGGAAAAATCAATTCGTGGAGGAAGCCAGTTGGGAACCAGAAGACCGAATAAAGCTTTCCTTTCCCGAATTATTTTGAGTATTGCCTTTTATTTTTCCGTTCTTCCCACTTAGTAATATTTCTGAGGACAGAACTAGTCTAAGGAGGGAGTATTGTAATATCCTGCCCTGTTAAATAATAAATATTTTTATTTATTTATTTTTATTATTATTTTATTATTATTATTATTATTTATTTTTATTTTTTCAGAATTGAAATATTTTTGGATATTACTTAGTTTAAATTATTAACCATCATCTGTATATATATACCAGTCCATATGTATGTACGATATACTGTTTTTGGTACTGGAAACTCCCGACCCGACAATAAAAATTATTTTTACATAATCAATTTATTTTTATATAGATTGTGCAGTTTTACAAACAAAAATTATCGGTACACTTATTAATCTACACGTGCGCATATTGTATCGATTTCATGCATTCATGTAAATTATGTAGTATGTGTTTTGGACCAAAAAAAATATCTTTTGTCATGATGGCTAGGGTTTAATTAAAGGATTAAACCTAGAGTTTGGATTAATTCGGACTACATAAGGGATTAAGGAAACTTCTACTAGAAGTCTCCACTTCCACCTCACCCCTCCACCTCACCATGCCACCTCACCCTCCTTCATGAGATGGGCCGGCCACCCTTGTCCCCAAGGGTGGTTTTGCAAAATGCCATGGTGCATTTTTCACTCTCCACCATCTCCTCCATCCTATAAATAGCCCCCCCTCACCCGTTGCCTCATTTACCATTTTTTGAGGGGAAAAAAGAAAGAGATGAAAACCCTAGAGTTCTCTTGTAGGTTTGGAAGCTCTCAAAAGAAAACAATGGGGAAGGAGAAGGTTGCTTAGGTGTTGTGCAATCTAGTCACCTAAATAAATAGACAAACTAGACACAAATTAAAAACCTCGCAAGTGCACGAATCGTTAGAAAAGCGTAGCAATAGCAAGGGTCGATCCCACAGAGATTGTAGACTTTAACTTACTAATCAATAAAAAGAATAAAAATCATAAAGAGTTGTTTTGAAAGTCTCAAAGAAATAAAAAGATTAAAACTAAATTAAGAAGTGTTGAATCACAAATATTTATGAAGTAGTTGGGTTTAGATCTCCACCAATAGTTAGTAATGCTAAGGCACCTTCTGGACTTCTTCTTATTACTCATGTTTGTTCACTTCAAGGGCATGGTATCTACTCCTTAAAGTATTGTTTCCCTAGGCCAAGAATTAGGCATGGTATCTACTCTAATTCGTTTCTTTCATTAAGTGTTTAGCATGGTATCTACTAAGTTGTGCTTAAAAAAAACATAAGATCAGTGGAAACGAGCAAACACTCAAGGTTCTAGAAATTGGCATCAGATCTAGATCCCTTAAGTTGATTGAACCAGGAACCCCTAAAGATTCCTTTGTTACAATTACGGGCACGAGATACGGGTCGTCTCAATATGCTCATATAACAGATTCAGATAGATGGTAATGCAAACTTGGATTTCTCAAGCTCTGTACGTCAGTCGACTGGCTCTCACCTCAGTCGACTGCTCTCAGACTTTCGAGAACAAGTTTGATTACCATTAATCTATACCAATACAAACGGATTCAATCAATAAGTAAAATAAAAGAGTTCAGAAGAATATAGCACTACATAACTACGGCTTCAATCTACCCAACTATAGAATTTTGTTCCACATAATAATACTTTTATTAATCAACAAGTTCGAATACATGATCAACATAAAAGAATAAAGAGAAGAGAAATAAACTAATGAAGTCCGGCAATAAATCGACTGTCTGTCACACAGTAGACTGCCTTCGAGTACTGGATCTCTTCTCTCCTTCTTCGATGCTGATAGAAATAATACCCCTGTTGATGACTTGAACGCGCAGACTCTTGTGATTCGGTGGTGGATGATGGAGAGATGACGAGGGCCAAGAGAGCGAAGAGAGAGAGAGAGAGAGCTGATGCGATATCTCTTGACTGATATTTATAGAGCGCGGCTAAAGAATTAGGGTTTTTCCCCCCTTTTTCAGGAAAGTCCCTTTCTTATTTCTTTCCTTATTTGATTAGCTGATTGATATCTTTCTCTTTTCTTCTTTTATTCCTTATCTGCTAACCACGTGCTCTTGGAAATCCCCAGTCTCTAGATTTGATTTGCATAAATCTGGATTCAAATAGATTTGAAATTAGATTTGGATGAATCTTCGAATATCTTATCTGTTTACTTCGCCGCCTATCAGTCGACTGCCTCTGGATGTAAGTCGACTGTGTCGGGACTTTAGTATTTTCATGATTCATCAGCCCAGTCGACTGTTGTGTAAACTTGATTCCCTCTGTCCAGTCGCCTGTAAGCATGATCAGTCGACTGATCTCTTCAGTTTCCTGTGTTTCATCCTTACAATCCTGAATTTGCTTCGTTTTGCTGCTATAGACTGTTTCCTATGGAAAAGAGAAAATAAGAGTTAAATACCACTTATAGAGCTTTTAAATGTGCATTTACATTAAAGTTATTGATCCTAAATGTGAATAATAATGTGTTCATCAAATACCCCCAAACTTGGATTTTTGCTTGTCCTCAAGCAAACTAGAATTACGAACAATGGTATAATAATAATGACAGCCTCAACCACCAAGAGTTCTTATTATGTGGATACCAACATAGAAAAGTATAAACAATTTCAGATAAAGTAAAATTAATCATACCCACTTTCTCTAGTGCAATTGTTTCTTTACAACTCCAAACTCAACTACACTTGTCATGCAATTAATTATAGTTATAGTATGTAATTACTTAATCTGTGATTATCCCCTTTTCTCTACTACAAACCGAGTAGCAAACTAGAGGTTTTTTTTTTTTTTTTTTTTTTTTTGTTGTCGCTTCTCTAAAGTTGTCACTTGCCTTTTTACGCGAATGCAAAACATTTGTGATGAATCCACCCGGTTACTTAGCAAATCACAAACTCTAAAGTGTTTTGCATACTCATATTTCAAGTTGCCGTTTGACGTAAAGGTAAACATTGGTGATGAATACCCCTAGTTACTAAGCACTCAAAACACTGGAGTAGATTGACTTTATTTGAATATATATATTTATATATTTTTTATCACTCTATTTACTTAAACTCAATTTAGGACTAGATCTAAAGGAAATAATCAACAGAAAAGGCATCACATTTGTTTATTATGTATAATTGCATGACTCATATAATCTTGTAGGAACTTGTGAAACTCAACAATCCTAAAGTAAATAAGTATACTTGCCTTTTTACTTTATAAGAAATGGTTTATTCTAAAAAAAAGAATTCAAAAGACTCTAAATATAAATAACCCCAATACCCCCAAACTTAGATGGAACATTGTCCTCAATGTTCGAAAGAAAATTTAAAAATAGGCATGTGTCACCATCTAGTAAGGAGAAACTAAAAATAAAAATAACTAAAATAAGGATACTAATAAATAACTGAAAGAAAATAAAGGGAAAGTGTAAATACTCCCCTGAAACTTGGGTTGCCTCCCAATAAGCGCTGTGTTTTCTGTCTTCAGCTAGACATGATGAGTTCATGCCATGTATTGAATGGATTGAAGATTCACATCTTCCTCTTGCGGTTCTATGCTCATCTCTATGTATGGCTTCGCTCTATGCCCGTTCACCTTAAACGTTTGATTCTTCTCTTTGCTATGAACCTCCAAAGCGCCATGTGGGAAGACTCTCGTGACAGTGTATGGCCCATACCATCTTGACATAAGCTTGCCTGGAAAAAGTCTCAATCTTGAGTTGTATATCAATACCTTCTGCCCTTCATAAAACTCCTTCCTTGCTAGCTGTTTGTCATGGTACCACTTTGTCCTTTCCTTGTACAATTTTGCATTCTCATAAGCATCGTGCCTCAATTCTTCAAGCTCATTTAGTTGTAATCTTCTTTTGTCACCTGCTTGTTTCATATCAAAATTGAACCTTTTGATGGCCCAATATGCTTTGTGCTCCAACTCCACGGGAAGATGACAGGCTTTGCCAAAAACCAAACGGTATGGTGACATGCCAATGGGTGTTTTGTATGCTGTTCGGTAGGCCCATAATGCATCATTCAAGCGCAGCGACCAATCCTGTCTCCTTGTGTTGACTGTCTTTTCCAAAATGCTCTTGATTTCTCTGTTGCTAATCTCCACCTGCCCACTAGTTTGAGGATGATATGGGGTGCCCACTCTATGTGTAATACCATACTTCTTCATCAAAGAAGCAAAAGGAAAGTTATTGAAGTGGCTCCCTCCATCACTTATTATTGCTCGTGGTGTCCCAAACCTAGTGAAGATGTTTTCCTGCAAAAACTTGACAACAACTTTGTGATCATTAGTTCTTGAGGGGACAGCCTCGACCCATTTAGACACATAATCCACACCAACAAGTATATATAAATAACCAAATGAGTTAGGAAATGGACCCATGAAGTCGATTCCCCAAACGTCAAAAAGCTCGATCACTTGGATGTTTTGCAGTGGCATTTGATTTCTAGAAGAGATGTTTCCTGTTCTTTGGCATTTGTCACAATTCCTGCAAAAAGAAAAAGCATCTTTGAATACTTTAGGCCAATAAAATCCAGATTGCAATACCTTGATTGCTGTTCTTTTTGGTCCAAAATGTCCTCCACATGCATATTGGTGGCAATGTTGTAGAATATTCAGTTTTTCTCATTCTGCCACACATCTTCTTATAATTTGATCAGGGCAAAATTTGAACAAATAAGGATCATCCCAATAGTAGTGCTTGCACATAGCCACCAGTCTCGTTCTTTCCTGACTTGTCATACCTGGAGGGAAAACATGAGCGGTTAGATAGTTTACAATGTCAGCAAACCATGGAAAATTTGTGCAATGAGATACCAGTCGACTGGTCCTGGTACCAGTCGACTGTCCCGAGGATATGTTTATTTGAAAGAGATGTTCATCTGGGAACTTTTCGTCAAGTGGGGGCACAATTCTCTCTTCCTCCTGCAGTAGCCTGGACATGTGATCTGCAACAACATTGTCGCTTCCTTTTTTATCTCTAATCTCAAGATCGAATTCTTGAAGCAACAGCACCCATCTGATCAACCTAGGCTTAGCATCCTTTTTAGCAAACAAATATCTCAAGGCAGCATGGTCAGTAAAAACAATAACTTTAGAACCAATCAAATATGATCTAAACTTCTCTATAGCAAAAATAACAGCTAACATTTCTTTTTCAGTAGTGGAATAATTTTGCTATGCATTGTTTAGAGTTCGAGAAGCATAGTAAATAACATGGGGTTTCTTATTGATTCTTTGACCTAAAACAGCCCCTAAAGCATAATCACTTGCATCACACATTAGCTCGAAAGGATGGCTCCAATCTGGTACCTTGACAATAGGTGCAGAAGTGAGAAGATTTTTTAATGTAACAAAAGCAGTTGTGCACTCCTCTGTCCATACAAACTCAACATCTTTAGCCAACAAATCACACAGAGGTTTGGAGATTTTTGAAAAGTCTTTTATGAATCTTCTATAGAACCCTGCATGTCCAAGAAAGCTCCTAACACCCTTAAGTGTAGTTGGAGGGGGTAGTTTTGATATTATATCTATTTTCGCTTTGTCTACCTCTATTCCCCTTTTGGACACCACATGTCCCAACACAATACCTTGTTGTACCATGAAATGGCACTTTTCCCAATTCAGCACTAAATTGCATTCTTCACATCTCTTAAGTACAAGCTGCAAATGGTTAAGGCATTCATCAAAACAAGATCCAAAAACACTAAAATCATCCATAAATACCTCAATGAACCTTTCCACCATGTCTGAAAATATACTCATCATGCATCTTTGAAATGTTGCTGGTGCATTGCACAATCCAAAGGGCATCCTCCTGTATGCAAAAGTACCAAAAGGACATGTAAAAGTGGTTTTTTCTTGATCTTCTGGGGCAATAGCAATTTGATTATAGCCACTATACCCATCTAAAAAACAATAATGACTATATCCTGCTAATCTTTCTAACATTTGATCAATAAAAGGAAGAGGGAAGTGATCTTTCCTGGTTTCATTATTCAGTTTCCTGTAATCAATGCAAACCCTCCAACCTGTAGTCACTCTAGTGGGGATAAGCTCATTTTCTTCATTTGTCACCGCTGTGACTCCACTTTTCTTAGGCACTACATGTATAGGACTTACCCATTTGCTATCTGAGATAGGGTAGATGATGCCAACATCTAGTAGCTTCAGAATCTCTGCTCTTACCACTTCCTTCATGTTTGGATTCAGCCTTCTCTGTGCCTCCCTGCTTGGTTTTGCGTTGTCTTCAAGGAGTATTCTATGCATGCATCTGGATGGACTTATTCCCTTGATATCTGCAATGGTCCATCCTATTGCACTCTTGTGTTCTCGTAGTATCCTTAGCAGCTTCTCTTCTTCCTGTGCACTTAGGTTTGCAGTAATTATCACTGGTAGTGTCTGGTTCTCACCCAAATATGCGTGCTTCAAATGGTCGGGCAGCTGCTTAAGCTCTGGGTCTGTAAGTTTCGGTGCAGTCGACTGTCCCCTGGTAGCAGTCTGGACAGTCGACTGATCCTCTTCACCAGTCGACTTGTCCAGTGCGCCAGTCGACTTGTCTGCAGAAACAAAAATGTCATCAGTCATCAATTTTTCAAATACTGGTGCAAACTTACATGAGTATGACTGTGAAGTGTCAAGGTGATGTATTGTCTCTGCAATCTCCCAGTCATCATATTCCTGTTCAACATTAGATAAAGTTAGAGATTGTGTGATTGCGGCTTGTAGTGGTTCAACGCTATGTACCTGAAATGTTTGATCAACAATATCCTGAACCACATCAACATTATAGCATTCATGATCATCGTGTGGAAATTTCAGTGTATCAAACTTTTTAAATTCAACCTTCTCTCCATTTATTTTCATGATTATAGTACCCTTTTTAACACAAATTTTTATATCAGCCGTACTCATAAAGGGTCTACCTAAAATGATTGGTAGAGAAGATGGCATTGAAGATTCCTCCATGTCTAACACAACAAAATCAGCAGGCAAAATGAAATTGTTTACCTGAACTAGGACATCTTCCAAAATACCTCTAGGTCTTTTGATACTGCGATCTGCCAATTGCAATGTGATGGATGTTGGTTGGAGTTTCCCCAATCCTAACTTTTCATAGATGGTGTATGGGAGAAGATTGATGCTTGCCCCCAAGTCTAGTAGTGCTTTCTCAAAGAAGTGCTCACCAATCCTGCAAGGAATAGTAAAACTACCTGGGTCTTTTAATTTAGGAGGTAATTTTCTTAATAAGACAGCGCTCACTTCTTCTGTCAAAGCCACATCCTCCCTAACCTGAAATGTTCTTTTGTGAGTGCAACATTCTTTCAAAAATTTAGCATAAGAGGAAATTTGTTTAATAGCATCAAGTAGGGGGATATTAATTTCTACCTTTCTGAGAGTTTCAAAGATGTCAAATAAATATTGATCTTTCTTTTGTTTGACTAACCTTTGAGGGAATGGTGGCAAAACTGTTCTTTCTTTTTCACTTACCTTGTTGGACCCCACAGTTTTTGATGGTTGTGTTTCTGCTTCTTCTGTGTGTGTTCCAACTTTGTTGTCAATTATCTTACCACTTCTTAATGTTGTGACTGCCTTGAGCTGTTCTTGGCCTCCAGGGTTTGGTATAGTTTGTGAAGGAAGTTCCCCTGCCTTTCGTTCGCTTAATTCTTTAGCAATTTGGCCAATCTGTGTTTCCAACTTCTGAATTGCTTGTCCTTGTTGGTTGCTTGTTTGATGTTGTTGTTGGAGCAATTGAAGGACGGTGGATTCAAAATTCAACTTCTTCTGTTCTTGAACTGGCCTATCAATCCCACTTCCCATTTGGAAGTTCCGTGCATGTCCTTGTGTGAATTGAGTCCCTTGATTATTCTGATTATTGCTCCATGAGAAGTTTGGATGGTTCCTCCACCCTGGGTTGTATGTGTTCGAGAAGGGATTGTTCTTTTGTGGGAACACTCCTCGACCTACATAGTTTGCATGCTCCTGATCTGTGAAAGAAGACATAGGACATGTATCAGTGGTATAATCTACATGAGAACAAATTGCACAAATTTCATTTGTTTGATTTTTAACTCCACCCATCATAGACATTGCATTAACAAGCATATCAATTTTCTTATTCATGTTTACCATTTTCAATTGAATGTTATTGCTACTAGAAATTTCATAAACTCCCTGTTTTTTCGAAGGGCTCCTCCTTGTTGAAAATTGTTGTGAATTCTCGCTGAGTTCTTCAAATAGTTCTATGGCCTCTTCGCCGCTTTTCCTCATTAAGATCCCGTTGCAAGCTGAATCCACAAATTGCCTTGTTAGTATCATTTAAACCTTCATAAAAAGCTTGTACCTGCTCATCTTTAGGCATGTTGTGTGTAGGACACTTGAGAAGTTTGTTCTTGAAATCCTTCCATGCTTCGAAAAATAAATCTCTATCCTTTTGTTGGAAGAGTTGAATCTCCCTTTTTAGCTGTTTGGTCTTTTGGGCTGGAAAGAATTCTTTTAAGAACTTTGTTGCCAATTGCTCCCATGAGTTTATTGATCCTGGTTCCAAAGAATTATACCATAGTTTAGCGTTAAGTTTTAAGGAAAAAGAAAACAAAATTAACCTGATTTGTTCAGGGGTAAGCCCTTGGACGCTTTGTGTCCTTCAGAGATCGAAAAAATCTTGTAAATGGAGATGAGGCTCTTCATCAGGTCTGCCACTAAAATGGGGAACCATACTAAGTAACTGAGGAGATAGATGCATATTCCCTGTGACATTGGGTTGATACGCAATGCAGGAGGGTTGTTCAATGTTCTTAGGCGTAAATTTATCCTGCATTGGTACGCGATTGGGTATTTCTTCTGCCATGATTTCTTGTGACTGATGACTCTGAGCAGTCGACTGGGTTCGTGCAGCAGTCGACTGGTTGGTCGCAATCAGTCGACCTAATCTGTGCAAAGTGCGTTCTGTTTCTGCGTCAATTGGTAGTAGCTCTGGACGAAGTGATCTCCTTCCGTGCATTCACCAAAATCCTGTATCCTAAAAGAAAAATACTGATTAATAAAATTAAAAGAAAGAAAATAAAAACTTCCTTCTGATCTGTAAGTTAAAATACTAGACAATCCCCGACAACGGCGCCAAAAACTTGTTGTACAATCTAGTCACCTAAATAAATAGACAAACTAGACACAAATTAAAAACCTCGCAAGTGCACGAATCGTTAGAAAAGCGTAGCAATAGCAAGGGTCGATCCCACAGAGATTGTAGACTTTAACTTACTAATCAATAAAAAGAATAAAAATCATAAAGAGTTGTTTTGAAAGTCTAAAAGAAATAAAAAGATTAAAACTAAATTAAGAAGTGTTGAATCACAAATATTTATGAAGTAGTTGGGTTTAGATCTCCACCAATAGTTAGTAATGCTAAGTCACCTTCTGGACTTCTTCTTATTACTCATGTTTGTTCACTTCAAGGGCATGGTATCTACTCCTTAAAGTATTGTTTCCCTAGGCCAAGAATTAGGCATGGTATCTACTCTAATTCATTTCTTTCATTAAGTGTTTAGCATGGTATCTACTAAGTTGTGCTTAAAGAAAACATAAGATCAGTAGAAACGAGCAAACACTCAAGGTTCTAGAAATTGGCATCAGATCTAGATCCCTTAAGTTGATTGAACCAGGAACCCCTAAAGATTCCTTTGTTACAATTACGGGCACGAGATACGGGTCATCTCAATATGCTCATATAACAGATTCAGATAGATGGTAATGCAAACTTGGATTTCTCAAGCTCTGTACGTCAGTCGACTGGCTCTCACCTTAGTCGACTGCTCTCAGACTTTCGAGAACAAGTTTGATTACCATTAATCTATACCAATACAAACGGATTCAATCAATAAGTAAAATAAAAGAGTTCAGAAGAATATAGCACTACATAACTACGGCTTCAATCTACCCAACTATAGAATTTAGTTCCACATAATAATACTTTTATTAATCAACAAGTTCGAATACATGATCAACATAAAAGAATAAAGAGAAGAGAAATAAACTAATGAAGTCCGGCAATAAATCGACTGTCTGTCACACAGTAGACTGCCTTCGAGTACTGGATCTCTTCTCTCCTTCTTCGATGC
This sequence comes from Hemerocallis citrina, assembly GCA_017893485.1. Taxonomy (NCBI): domain Eukaryota; kingdom Viridiplantae; phylum Streptophyta; class Magnoliopsida; order Asparagales; family Asphodelaceae; genus Hemerocallis; species Hemerocallis citrina. The sequence goes on from CM030358.1 coordinate 313,011,840, forward strand.
TGATAGAAATAATACCCCTGTTGATGACTTGAACGTGCAGACTCTTGTGATTCGGTGGTGGATGATGGGGAGATGACGAGGGCCAAGAGAGCGAAGAGAGAGAGAGAGAGAGAGAGAGCTGATGCGATATCTCTTGACTGATATTTATAGAGCGCGGCTAAAGAATTAGGGTTTTTCCCCCCTTTTTCAGGAAAGTCCCTTTCTTATTTCTTTCCTTATTTGATTAGCTGATTGATATCTTTCTCTTTTCTTCTTTTATTCCTTACCTGCTAACCACGTGCTCTTGGAAATCCCCAGTCTCTAGATTTGATTTGCATAAATCTGGATTCAAATAGATTTGAAATTAGATTTGGATGAATCTTCGAATATCTTATCTGTTTACTTCGCCGCCTATCAGTCGACTGCCTCTGGATGTAAGTTGACTGTGTCGGGACTTTAGTATTTTCATGATTCATCAGCCCAGTCGACTGTTGTGTATACTTGATTCCCTCTGTCCAGTCGCCTGTAAGCATGATCAGTCGACTGATCTCTTCAGTTTCCTGTGTTTCATCCTTACAATCCTGAATTTGATTCGTTTTGCTGCTATAGACTGTTTCCTATGGAAAAGAGAAAATAAGAGTTAAATACCACATATAGAGCTTTTAAATGTGCATTTACATTAAAGTTATTGCTTCTAAATGTGAATAATAATGTGTTCATCATTAGGCTAGTCCTTCCTAATTGAAAAGAAAAGGTAGGGGTTTCTCTACTTTCTTATATGTTGTTTGGGTTAGTTTGTTCTCTACTTATGGCTATATATGTGTATGTTTGTTTTATGTTGCCTAAAACAACTTGGACTAAGTCATGAGCATATAAGTAGTAATATGGATCAAAAGAATCCTATGAAGAGTATGAATGGTAGAACTTGATAAAATAACATAAAGATGAGATCTTTGAGCTTTATTATGGTTATGTTGTCTTTATGGTTAATTTTCACTACTTGGACTTTAATTTATGCATAAGGATGGTTGGAAAAAATAAAGGGATGGCATGTAAGGAAAGTTGAAAGGATGGAACTCACAAAAAGTTCATAAAAATGGGACCTTGAACTTGTTATGTTTATGGTTGTTATTTTTGGTTACCTTGTTAAACATAAAGTTAACAACTTGGACTAAATACAATGTGCATATAAGATTAAGTAAGTGAGAATGGTCACATACCCATTTTGGGGGTTATAGAACTTAACATGTTAATCAATGATAAATCCTTGTTGTATGTGGTTTCCAACTTTATTAAAGATCATGTCTTTACTATCTTTTGTTCATAAAAAAGTAAGTTTTCTTGACATAGGAATTGTAGGATTGAAGGAAAGAATTCAATAAGAGTTAACTATTGTTTATGTAGGAAGTTGTAATTTGGTAAAATTAGTTCATTGTAATAAATGGGACATGTAATCCCTAAAAGAAATAGGTTTTGTAATATGTATTTAAGATTCTAGTTAACTTATCATGTTTGAGTTAGTAGTAGAAGTACCATGCTTGAGTTGTAGTAGATCATGCTTGAGTTGTTGTCTATGTCAAAAGAGAAGCCATTCATGCTATGTGACATTCTAGTTAACTTATCATGCCTGAGTTAGTAGTAGGACTACCATGCTTGAGTTGTAGTAGATCATGCTTGTGTTGTAGTAGATCTTGCTTGAGTTGTTGTCTATGTCAAAAGAGAACCCATTCATGCTATGTGACATTCTAGTTAACTTATCATGCTTGAGTTAGTAGTAGGACTACCATGCTTGAGTTGTAGTAGATCATGCTTGAGTTGTTGTCTATGTCAAAAGAGAACCCATTCATGCTATGTGACATTCAAGTTAACTTATAATGCTTGAGTTAGTAGTAGGACTACCATACTTGAGTTATAGTAGATCATGCTTGAGTTGTAGTAGAATATCATGCTTGAGTTGTTGAACCCATTAATGCTTGTGAACCCGTGAAGAATATCATGCTTGAGTTATAGTACAGCCATGCTTGAGTTGTAGTAGAATCATGCTTGAGTTGTGTTCTATGTCAAAAAGAGAACTACCATGATCAAAGTTTTGTTGTAGTTAATGATTCTAAGAGAAGAACCCATGCTAAAGATGTGTAGTTGTTCTAAGATTCAAAGCACCCATGCTTAAGTGAATATAGTAATGGTTTTAGTTAAAAGTCTCAAAAAGAACCCATGAATATAGCTCGCATGCTAACCTAATTAAACTATTGAAATGAACCCATGCTCCATGGTTGTTTGAGCCGACTCTTAAAAAGAAACCCATGAAACTAGCTCCATGGGGGTTCTAGCTAATTTGATAAGAACCCATTCACGTAGGTTCTAGGTGATTCTAGCTCAACTTGAGAAGGAACCCATGAATCTAGTGTATGTAGTTCTAGTTCAATTTAGGGCAAAAGGAACCCATGAGTTCTAGTCGTGTGAGGTTCTAATTAAAGTTGGACCCTATCATGAGAACATTCTTCATCTTCTTATGTGGGTAATTAATGGATCGAGAAAGTTACTAGTGAGGATAGCTTGATAAAAGCTCATCTAGGATGTTGTAGTTACCCTAAGGGTCATTGACCATCAACACTCGCATCTTACCGCCTTGGGAACTAGGATAAAATCTCACCTTGGGCACCGACGGATCTTAACTGGTGTGGGTTGATCACGGGCCAAGAGTGTTGACGAGATGCAAGTTAGGGGTAGTGATGAGTAAGGGAGATCCCGTCACTAACGTCTTGGATCAATAGGCCATAGGGTGGGACCATGATAAACTCAAGAATTTCTTAGTTAAAATCTCGTAAGGTTGTTTAGGTTAGTGACATCGCTAGGGTAGTAACTCATAAAAATCATTACTTAACCATTCTTCGCCAAAAGGGGAGAGTTGGAATTAGGGGTGATACCTTATGACCCAACTCGTCCTATAGGCCGATACTAGGAGGTGTATAGGGTTGTACCTTCCCGTCAAAGGGATACGCACGGTGCCTTCTCGAGAGTTGGGAGAACGGGTTGTGTATCTCACCCTGTTAATTTCTGAAATACCATGATAAGAATGGTCTGTCGGGACTAGGGGATGGACCCCAGAAATTTCGTCACGTTCTATGCCAGGGAGACCGAACAGGCCATAGACCACGGTCTATGAGTTATGGGTGACACAGGATAGGCTTCGTGCTATCCTGCGCTCGGGAGACCCTGTGTTCGTCTGGTTTTTGAGTGAGGTCTAGTGCACCGGGTAGTAGTGGCAAACATAGACACCACGAGCATACTGCATTGGTTGGACTTGACCACGTCTGCAATCTCATCAGTCATGTTGTATTTTCAGGAACCAGTTGCGTACAAAATAGAATTCATAACGTGGGTTTAAATCCCTATATATGGAGAAACGACTTGAGATGGGGCGTATGTAGTATGGGATGCATACTGTTCCGGAAACTCGCTTGCATTGGGATAGGAGCATCCTAGCTAAGTTGACATTGCATTAGATTCTAGTCATTGCACTAACAAATACTTAAACTACACTGACATATTTTACCATGTTTTATATGTTTGTTTTTGGAGATTCGCTGCTAGTCATCAGCCTTTAGGGGCGTTACAATTTTGGGCTCGCGGTGACATCCGAGCATCGAGGTCCAAGCAGTTTGGGAGAACTTTTTTGGCTCGCGGAGACATCCAAGTGTCGAGGTCCAAGCAGTTTGGAAGAAACTTTTTAGGCTCGCGGTGACATCTGAGCGTCGAGGTCCAAGCGGTTTGGGAGAAACATTTTGGGCTCACGGTGTCATCCGAGCATCGAGCCCCAAGTAGTTGAGAGAAATTTTTTGCGCTCGCGGTGTCATCCGAGCATCGTTGTCCAAGTAGTTTGCGAGAATCCTTTTGTGCTCGCGGTGACATCCGAGAGTCGAGCCCCAAGTAGTTGAGAGAAACTTTTTGGGCTCGCGTTGACATTCGAGCGTCGAAGTCTAAGCAGTTTAGGAGAAACTTTTTGGGCTCGCGATGACATCCGAGCGTCCAGGTCCAAGCAGTTTGGGTGAAACTTTTGGGCTCGCGGTGACATCCGAGCATCGAGCCCCAAGCTGTTAAGAGAAACTTTTTGGTCTCGCGGTGACATCGAGAGTCGAGGTCCAAACAGTTTGAGAGAAATTTTTTGAGCTCGCGGTAACATCCGAGCATTGAGGTCCAAGCAGTTTGGGAGAAACTTTTTGGGCTCGTGGTGACATCCGAGCGTCGAGGTCCAAGCAGTTTGGGAGAAACTTTTTGGGCCCGAGGGGACATCCGAGCGTCGATGTCCAAGCGGTCTGGAAGAAACTTTTTTGGCTCGCGGTGTCATACGAGCGTCGAGCCCCAAGTAGTTGAGAGAAACTTTTTGGGCTCGCGGTGACATCCCAGTGTCGTGGTCCATGGAGTTTGAGAGAAACTTTTTGGGCTCGCGGTGACATCCGAGCATCGGACACCAATCAGGTGAGAGAAACTTTTTCGGCCTGTGGTGTCATCTGAGTGTCGAGGTCCAAGCAGTTTGGGAGAAACTTTTTCGGCTCGCGGTGACATCCGAGCGTCGAGGTCCATTGGGTTTGGGAGAATCCTTTTGTGCTCACGATGACATTCGAGCGTCGATCCCCAAGCAGTTGAGAAAAACTTTGTTGGCTCGCGGTGACAAGCCGAGCGTCGAGGTCCAAGCAGTTCGGGGAAAACTTTTTCGGCTCGCGGTGACAAGCCGAGCGTCGAGGTCCAAGCAGTTTGGGAGAAACTTTTTGGGCTCGCGGTGACATCCTAGCGTCGTGCCCCAAGCAGTTGAGAGAAACTTTTTCGGGCTCGCAGTGACATCCGAGGGTCGAGCTCCAAGCAGTTGAAAGAAACATTTTGGGCTCGCGGTGACATCTGAGCATCGAGGTCCAAGTAGTTTGGGAGAACTTTTTCGGCTCGTGGAGACATCCGAGCGTCGAGGTCCAAGAAGTTTGGAAGAAACTTTTTGGGCTCGAGGTGACATCCGAGCGTCGAGGTCCAAGTGGTTTGGGATAAACTTTTTGGGCTAGAGGTGTCATCCGAGCGTCGAGCCCCAAGCAGTTGAGAAAAACTTTTTGGGCTCGCGGTGACATCCTGTAAAACCCCGAAAAATAGCATATGGCTATTTTGCATCGTAATCTGTGCACAATTGAGAATTGCACTCGATTATGTATTTTTCTGATAACAATTATTTTTAATTGAGAAATATCAGTTATTGTCTACTTTATTTTATAATTTTGAAGGATTATTTCGAAGTATTTTTAATATATTTTGTATGGTTGGTATTATTAAAATAGAGATTTGGGGCTTATTTGAAATATATTGAGAATTGGGGGCTTATACGTAATATACCTTTACATTATTATTTATCTAATTACTTATTTAATTACATTTTACAAAACCCCCCACATTTTCCTTCTCCCTGCTCCTTCCTTCTTTCTTTCTTTCTTTCTTCTCGTTCCTATTTCCATCCCGACCAAAGAACCCCCCCCCCCCCCCCCCCCCCGACCCTCCTTCTCCTTCTCCTCCTTCTCCCGTTCGCTCCCGGCCGAAAGGAAAACCCACCACCTCCTTTCTCCTTCCATCTCCTTCTTCTCCTTCCTTTCATGTTTCCATCCCGATCGGCCCCTCAAATCCCTTCCATTTCTCCATAGTTTTCAAATTAAATCGACGGCTAGACTAAGTGAAGGGTTATCTACATCGTGGTAGCCTCGGATTTTTGAAAGGATTACGAAAAGGTGAACCCTAAATTATTTTATTGTATAGAATTGAGTTGGGTTAATTTCTTTTGAGTAGGAGTATTATGGTAGGAAGATTAAGAGATGTTGGAAATGGTAGATGTGAGAAATTAGCAAGTTGTTAGAGAGATTGCAAGTAGCTAGTAAATTAGGATTTTGGGTTTGTAAAAGAGAACTATATGTGTATGGATTATTTCTCATATAGTAGTGGAGAGTATAGTTGGGCCACTAGAAAATTTAGGAGTGGATCTAGTAATTATTTGGGGATAAAAGTTCCATAGGCATTAGATTATTACGTGCATCGCACGTGTGTATCCCAGGCGTTTAATAAATTGCCTGTGTGGTATTGGGGTTAGTATTATTATTATCCCGTGATTGGTTTGGATGAATTGAGTTTTAATTGCTTTGAAATTTGGTGATAGGATATATTCGCGACTTTGGATGCGAGGTGGCATGGTGGCGCTTTGGATCTTCGCGAAATATGTGAGTATCAATTTATTTACGTATTTTTATGTTTAAGTAATATGTGAGTATGAAAATTATTTACATATTTGTGTTTTAAGAAGAATTTTATAATAACCTGAATAGTTGCTATGAATTACGGATAAGGCATATTTGGATTAAGGGAATCGGAATAACGTATATGTGTATATGGGGATGAGTTATATTTATATGATGATATCAAAATATGGTGAGTATCAACTTATTTACGTATTTTTATGGTTTAAGAAATATGTGAGTATGATGTATCTACCTATATTTTATGTTGTGGCAAATTTCATGGCTTTGGATATATTTCGTAGAAGTTATGTTAAAGATTGATTTTGAGGAAAAATACGGATTTTTATGGGCCCGAAAATAGATTTTTGTGATATTTGGTAAAATTAACTATTATGAGTATATAAAACCTATATAATCGATTTATATGGGGATGAGTTATATTTATATAAAGATATCAAAATATGGTGAGTATGGTTTTATATACGTCTGATGTTAAAAGAAGTTTAAATAAACTAAAGTGTTGATATAATTTATGGATGAGGCATATTGGGATAATGTGTATTGGTATAAATTTAGTGATAATGGATTAGTTATGTATATGGGGATGAGTTACACTTATATAATAATATCGAATCTTGGATTGTTGTAGGATTGAGGCTCATGCTATATACCATGCTAAGGTAGTAGTAAGAACCCATTCATGCCTATGTGACACCCTAGTAACCCATCATGCATGAGTTTGATGAACCCATTTATGCTTATGATATTTAGTTGTTCTTATTAAAAAGAACTATCATGCATGAGTTTGATGAAACCATTTATGCTTGTGAACCCATGAAACAACATCATGCTTAAACTGTAGTCAATGTTCATATCCATGCTTAAGGTTGTAATAGACATCCATGCTTAGAGTGTAGTAGTTACTCATGCTTGAATGGTAGTAAATACTCATGTTTAAGTTGTAGTGAATATCCATGCTAAAGTGAGTAGATATTCTTGATAAGTTGTAGTAACATACATGCTTAAAATTGTTGTAAGTCCATACTTAAGTTGTATTCATGCTTAAGATTGTGGTGAGTACATGGTTAAGTTGTATTCATGCTTAAGAGTGTTGTAGGTTGATGTTTAAGTTATATACCATGTTTAAGGCCATGGTAGATTCGTGCTTAAGTAATAGAAAAGAATCATGTTGTTGTAGTTGTGGTGTTAACTATCATGTTGTATTTGTAGCGTTAGTAAAGAACTATCGCGTTATAGTGGTAGTGTAGTAGAGAACTATCATGTTGTGGTGGTAGCGTTAGTAAAGAACCATTGTGTTGTAGTGTAATACTCGAGTTGCATAGTAGTTCTAGATTCAAAGGAACCACACTTGAATTGTATTATGATTGTAGTGGAAGATCGAAAAGAACCCATGAGCCCATGCTTTTAGTCCTGGGTGATCCTAGCTAAAACTTGACGAAAGAACCCAAGAATCTAGTGCATATAGTTCTAGTTCAATTGGGGAGGGAAACCACTGATTCTAGTTGTATGAGACCCTATGTAAGGTTGGACCTTATAATGTGAACATTCCTCACCTTCATGGGTAGTATGGGTTAGGAAGGTCACAAGTAATTGTTAGCTCGATAAAAGTTGTTATGTCGCTTGGGGCTTCGCATTGGTAGAATGCCTGTTTTAGACGGTTAGTAGATTCTTCGGTTGGTTCTAATTATAGAAGATCAAGTTTGCTAGTAAGCACGGTTGGTTGCTTCTAGGTTTGATTACCTGTATTGTTATTTTTGGATGTGTGTTGCCTCATACACGGCTCGCTTGGCCCGTATGTAGATGTTGGTCTCATACGTAGCTTATTTGGCTCGTATGTATGTTGTTGCCTCATACGCGGCTCACCTGGCCCGTATGTAGATATTGGTCTCATACGTAGCTTATTTGGCTCATATGTATGTTGTTGCCTCATACGCGGCTCGCCTGGTCCGTATATAGATGTTGGTCTCATACGTAGCTTATTTGGCTCGTATGTATGTTGTTGTCTTATACGCGGATCGACTGGCCCGTATGTAGCTGTTGGTCTCATACATGGCGTATTTGGCTCGTATGTATGTTGTTGTCTCATGCATGGCTCGACTGACCCGTATGGTCCCATACGTAGCTGTTTAGCTCGTATGTGTTTTTGGTTACTCGTATGTAGCTTCTTAGCTAATATGCAGTTTGTTGTGCTCATCTAGGGTGATATTATTGCCCTAGGGCTATCGACCATTAAGACGTGTGTTTACCTTACTCCTAAGGGACTGTGGATGAGTCACTTCGCGGGTGCCGTCAGATCGTAACCGTTGCTTGATCGTGGACCGGTGTGTGACTAAATCCAATTTCAGAGTAGTAGCATGCGAATACGTTCGTATTGCCGGGGTTTTGGATCGATAGGCCATGAACCGGATACTGAGGGATTCTGCTAAGTCTAGGTTGAGCAGCCTAGTAGAGTTATCTTGCGAAGTCTAATTTAAGATTTAGCATGTCGTGTTTATAATATTGTCATCCCTAGGATTGTTCATGGTTAATGACATCGTTAGGGTAGTAACTTATGGCTATTACTACTTAATCATTATTATTATCATCCTTTGCCAAAGGAAAAGAGTTGGTGTTAAGGGTGATTCCTTATGATCCGACCTATCCTATAGACCGATACTAGGAGGTGTTATTGGGTTGTACCTTCCCGTTAAAGGGATACGTACGGTGTCTTCTCACGAGCTAGGAGCACGGGTTGCATATCTTGATTGTTAATTCCTGAAATACCGTGGCTTGAGGTTCCACAGGATGCAACGTACAGTCCTGCGCTTGCGAGACCCAAGGGGTGCCACAGGGTAGGCTTCGCGCTACCCTGCATTTGCGAGACCCTATGTTCTTTTAATTTTCAAATGAGGCCCGATATACTGGGCAATAGTGGCAAACATGGACACCAATATATGACTGCAGTAACGGAACTAGACCGTACCTACAACCTTGTTTTTGAGTGAGGTCCGGCATGCCGGGTAGTAGTGGCAAACATAGACACCACGAGCGTACTGCATTGGTGGGACTTGACCATGTCTGCAACCTCATCAGTCATGTGGTATTATCTGGAACAGGATGGTGTACAAATAGAAATTCATAACGCGGGTTCAAATCCCTATATATGGGAGAAACAGCTTGAGATGGGGCGTATGTAGTATGGGATGCATACTGTTCCAGAGACTTGCTTGCATTAGAATAAGAGCATCATTGTATTGGTAATCTTGCATTAGAGCTAAGTCATAACATACACTTGTACATCAGTTATATGTACACGTGTCTTTTCCATTCGAGATGAATTGCGAGTGTGATAGTTGAAGTAAATTAATAACCAAGCTATCGGCTTGGGATGTGATGTGATATTACCCAGACTGTGCTTGGGGTGCGGTAATAATTACCCAAGCTATCGGCCTTGGGGTGTGATATGTTATTACCCAAAGTATGGTTGGTATATGGAGTATATTGTGATGAAATGCAAGTAAATGGTAATGTGCAATGAGATGTTAGGTTGGACATGAATGAATGTGGCAGTATGAGAATGAATGCATATGTTTATGATGTGATACGTGATATAATGCAATAAGATCAATATCTGTATTATGAGAGTGGTTATGAAAATGGTTAATAAAGATAAGTATGTTATGAGAAGGTATGGATATACATACAGGTAATGACTCAGAGAGTATTTGATGTGAAATCCCATTTATGATATTTACATGTTCAGATGTCAAGTAAGATTGATTTATCTTGGTATTTGTGAGTTCGTTTTGTTTTTACTTGTAAAGTTTAATTTATTTGCTTATTTAATAAATTATACTCACACCAGAAATGGCTAATCCCTTAGTGTTTGGGGGTTAGGGAGTCCCTGGACTACCCTAGGTTCCCTACTGTTACAGGTCCTCAGCAGTGCAGAGGTGAGGTGTACATTCAGGTTTCTGTGGAGTGGAGCTTCATTTCACAAATTGTTGTTTATGGCTAAATTATGTAAATAGTGAAGGTTTATGCTTTAAATTGTATTTTTAATGTATAAGTATGTGGATGACGATGATGAGTATGGTGTGGAGTGGCATGGTATGGTTTTCACCCGTACCCATCTCGTTGTGGAGTACCGGGCGCTGTGGTATGTTTTTACAAGTTATTTTCTAAAAACTTACTACGTTTTCAAAGGAATTTATGGTTTTTATTTGATAATTGATATTCTATTATGAGTTTGTCCCCCAGAGCATATATATATATATATATATATATATATATATATATATATTACCTGTGTGATTCTGCTCATTTTGGCCTGGGGAGCCCATGATATTATTGCCTGTGATGTGAGCTACGAGATTTAGAGCAGAATTCCGTAAGCTTTTTGTGTTTCGGGGTAGAAATTACAGGGGAGACTCTGCCGAAATTTTCTTTGAAATATAACTATCTTAGTTTATGTTTAAAGTGATATATAAATTGAAAGAATTGATTTTGGAGTCAAAAGAAAAAAAAAGGGCAGGCGTTACAGTTTGATATTACAAATTGTTATCTGTAATTATTGTGTAATAACTCTGATGGCAATAAAAGTGTTTTAAATTTTTTCAGTTTTTCTGTGTATCGTGACTAATTGAAGAAAAGATCTTGGCATGTGTCACGGTTTCCCAGTTACGTGGAAATCGGGGCGTTACACATCCGAGCGTCGAAGTCCAAGCAGTTTAGGAGAAACTTTTTGGGCTCGCGATGACATCCGAGCGTCCAGGTCCAAGCAGTTTGGGAGAAACTTTTGGGCTCGCGGTGACATCCGACCGTCGAGCCCAAGCAGTTAAGAGAAAGTTTTTTGTCTCATGGTGACATCCGAGCGTCGAGGTCCAAACACTTTAGGAGAAACTTTTTGGGCTCGCGGTGACATCCGAGCGTCGAGGTCCAAGCAGTTTGGGAGAAACTTTTTAGGCTCGCTGTAATGCCCCGCACTCAACTCGTACGCACACAATTAACTAAATTCTAGCCACGCCCACCATAGGCTGCCTCTGTAATATTCCGGACGGATATTACCTTATATAAATTGATATTTTATTATTATTTTATTATTATTTTGTTTAATTCCAAAATTGGAATATTTTGGTGATTTTCACCCGGTTTGTTCATAGACATTATCTGTATCCAGATATCTGTCAGTATACATCCGTATTGTATCAAATTGATACCATGACCTTCCGAACTAATAATAGAATTTATTTTATTATTATTTCCGAGATAAAATTATATTTATACGGATTATGCGAAGATTTTCGGTATACAGACATATATGCGCACATACGTGTAGTATGTCGATTAGTACATTATACAATTTGCGTGTTGTGTATTTTTGGACAACACTTGTCTTTGTTATGACAAAGCCTATTAGATTGCTAGGGTTTATAAGTGTTTAGCCTAGGTTAAGTGTGCATGAAGAGGTTAAGGTAACCCTTCTAGAAACCCTCACATAACACCATACCCACACTACACCTCATCCACTTCCTACATCCACCACATCCCACCTCCCCAAAGGTATGGCCGGCCCCCATTTTATGGGAGGATTTTTGTGCATATTGTGCATGCACATTTACACTCTCCCCCTCCTCTTCCCTCCTATAAATACCCCATCCTTCTCCACCTTGTCTCATTTTAGAAAGATCAAAAAAAAGAAAGAAAGAAAGAAAAAGAAAGAGAGAACACCATACTAATTTGAGAGTTTTCCCATTGTAGGTATTCCATAGAGATTTCTAAAAGTTAGGGGAAGGAGAAGTTTTAGCTAGCGAGTTCTTCCAACAAAGAGAACTAGGTGGGGGTTTCTCTTTTAATTGTTTGGTTGTTTGTATTGTTGTTTTGATGTTCTTCTTCTTCTTATCCTCCTTGTTTTGTTTCTTTTGTTCTTTAAGAATGGGTTATTGTGATAGTATTGTGGTATGTAGTTCTTATTTTTGTATGGTTATGGATGGTTAAAGATAATAACCACATGAAAAGAAAAGAAATGAATAGTAGTAGTAATAAACATAAAGATCAAATCTTTATAGTTGTAATTATTGTTTTAGTGTTATGAATTGGACTAAAATGAACACACACACATGAACTTGGCATATACAACCATTTTTTGTTATAGGACTTGAATGAGGACTCATACATAATCATATGACATAGTGCATACACCACCTTGTGGTTGTAGAACATAAACTTGAACTTGGACTAGAAAGAATGCATATGGTTGGTTGAACCAAATGAAGGTTCTTACTTTATTTTTATTATTGTTATTTTTTTTTATAATCTTAAGTAAGAAAGAACCCATTTTTAGATGCTAATTCTAGTATGAAAGGATCTAAATCACTAGTTGTAGAATGGTCAAAAAGATCTCTTTTTATGTTCAACTAGTGTTAATAAGAAATAAATACTAATGAAGATTTGGTAGAAATGTTAGTAGATGTTCATATTAAAATAAGGTAGTAGTAGTAGTAGATGATTAAAAGAAGTAGTGTAGATGTTTTATGTTATGTTCATGGTTAAAATAAAGTAGTAGTAGTAGTAGTAGATAGTTGTAGATGTTTTATGTTATGTTCATGGTTAAAATAAAGTAGTAGTAGTAGTAAAATGTTGTAGGATTCATGCTAAAATTATCTATCATATTTAGGAATGATATACATGTTGTAGGATTAATGCTAAAATCATCTATCATGTTTAGGAGTGATATACATGTTGTAGGATTCATGCTAAAATTATCTATCATGTTCAGGAATGATATACATGTTGTAGGATTAATGCTAAAATCATCTATCATGTTTAGGAATGATATACACGTTGTAGGATTCATGCCAAAATTATCTATCATGTTTAGGAATGACATACATGCTTAGAATGTTGTAGGATAAATGCTAAAATTACTTGCCATGTTTAGAAGTATGTATATATATACTTAGGAATGTTGTATGTTCATACTAGTAGTTATCCATGCTTAGTAAGATATTCATACTTAGTAGTTATTCATGCTTAGATGATAGTAGGAAAGTTGTATACCATGCTAGATTAATTTATCTATGTTTAGATAGTTGTAGGAAAGTGGATATCATGCTAGATTAATTTATCCATGCTTACATGCTAGTAGGAAGGTTGTATACCATGCTAGATTAATTTATCTATATTTAGATAGTTGTAGGAAAGTGGATGTCATGCTAGATTAATTTATCCACGCTTACATGCTTATAGGAAAGTTATATACCATGCTAGATCAAATAAATATTCATGCTTACATAATATCCATGCATAGATAAGTATATGTTCATGCTAAGTTAGTAGATGTCATACTAATTATTGTTTATGTTAAGTTAATAGATGACCATGCTAATGATTGTTCATGCTAAGTAGTAGATGATTATGCTTAATCATTGTTCATGCCAAGTTAGGAGATGTCATGCTAATTATTGTTCATGCTAAGTTAGTAGACGATCATGCTTAGATAAGTATATGTTCATGCTATATTAGTAGATGATCATGCTTAATCATTATTCATGCTAAGTTAGTAGATGTCATGCTAATTATTGTTTATGTTAAGTAGTAGATGACCATGCTAATGATTGTTTATGCTAAGATTAGTAGATGTCATACTTAATGGTTGTTCATGCTAAGTATTGTTTATGCTAAGTTAGTAGATGATCATGCTTAGTCATTAATCATGCTAAAGATGGTAGACACTCATGTTTAAATAATTGTAGGAACCATGCTTATGGCGTATGCCATGTTGTAGGTTTAATGTAGAAAGAAACCATGTTTAGGTTGTACATACATGGTAGGAATTATCATACTATGGTTAGAATGTTGTAGGTCTCTACTTGGAATACATATCATGCTTAGTCGTAGCAATTCTATGTTTATGTTCTACCCATACTAGATTGTAATAGTAGATGTTCCACTAAGTTGTCTTTGTGATTAAATCATAGTAATTAATCATGCTTAAAGTAATGAAGATCCATGTGTAAGGTGGTAGTAGAGATACATACTCTAAAGTAGTAGGCATTCACGCTCAAGTTGTAACTTATGCTTGACTATAGTAAACTTCATGTTTAGACCATAGTGATAATTCATGCTTAAGCTTGATATAAGCACATGCTTAAATCATATTCGTACTTAGGAGTATTGTGGTGAGGGGTTACGTTATGTACCATAATTAGATTGTCGTGGATAGATGCTTGCAATTGTATGCCATGCTTAAAGTACTATAGGTTGAAGTAATAAGGATTTGGGAGACCACTAGTAATAGTTTGTTTGATAAAGATTGTTATGTCGCCTTCTGTTTTTCATTGGTAGACTACCGATCATAGACTATTAGCAGATTCTTCTGTTGCTTCTAATAATAGAAGATCAAGTTTGCTAGTAAGCACGTTTGGTTGCTTCTAGGATTGATTACCTGTATGGTTGTTTGCATATGGTTGTGCTCGTACGTGGCTCGACTGGCCCGTATGTAGCTGTGGGTCTCATACGTAGTTTATTGGCTCGTATGTAGGTTGTTGTCTCGTACGCGGCTCGACCGGCCCGTGCGTAGCTGTTGGTCTCATACGCGGCTTATTTGGCTGGTATGTACGTTGTTATCTCCTACGAGGCCCGCCTGGCTCGTAGGTAGCTATTGTTTCATACGTAGCTTATTAGCTCGTATGTGGTTGTTACTCGTGTATAGCTTGTTAGCTAGTACACTGTTCGTTGCGCTCGTCTAGGGTGATATTACCACCCTAGGGGCTATCGACCATCAAGACATATGTTTTCTACCCTAAGGAACTGTGGAGGAGTCACTCCTTGTGTACCGTCGAATCTTAACCAGTGTAGGTTGATCAAGGACCAGAGTATAGATGGAATCCAAGTTTAGGGTAGCGGCATGCATGTATGTTCGCACGGCCGAGGTCTTGGATCGATGGACCAGGAACCGGATCCCGAAGGGTTCTGGTAAGTCTAGGTTGAGCAGCCTAGTAGAGTTGTCTTGCGAAGTCTACTTTAAAGGCGTAGCATGTCGTGTTTATATTATTGTCATCCCTAGGATTGTTCGAGTCAGGGACATCATTAGGATAGTGACTTATAAAGATCATTTTACTTAAACCCTTTTGCCGGGAGAGAGGAGTCGGTTGTAGGGGGCCACTTACAACTAACTCATCCCTTGAGGCAGATCATAGGTGGTGTATTGGGTTGCGCCTTCCTGTCAAAGGAAAACGTACGGTGCCGTCTCACAAGTTGGGAGCACGGGTTGCGTATCTCGCGCTGTTAATTCGTGAAGTACCGTGGCTTGGGGTGCCACAGGATGCATTGTGCAGTCCTACGCTTGCGAGACCCCAGGGGTGCCACAGGATAGGCTTCGCGCTACCCTGCGCTTGCGAGACCCTATGATTTTGGTTTTTGAAATGACGCCCGATAAACTGGGTTCGTCTGTTTTTGAGTGAGGTCCGGTTAGCCGGGTAGCAGTGGCGAACAAAGACACCACTGGCGGATTGCATTAGTGGAACTTGACCACGTCTGCAACCTCATCAGTCACGTGTAGGTGTCAGGAACAGGTTGTGTACAATTAGAATTCATAACGCGGGTACAAATCCCTATATATGGAGAAACGTCTTGAGATAGGGTCGCATGTAGTATGGGCTGCATGTTGCTTCGAAGACTCGCTGACAATAGATTAGGAAGCATCCTAGTTCTAGTTAAATATCGCATTAGAGGCTAGTCCTAGCACTCACGAATACTTAAACTACACCAACACCATTGCCATGTTTGTATGTTGTTTGGGAGATTTGCTGCTTTTATATCAGCCTTTAAGCGTCAGTGAATACTGACGTCCCCACTTCCATAGGTACTGGATCGCCGAAGTACAAGGGCGAGATTCAGGAGGACTCAAGGCAAGGAAAGCAAGGAGTCAATGTCATGTTTAGTTCCGCTGTAATATGTGTATTAGTTGAAAAGTACTCTGATGTAAGATGTTGAAGGTTGTAATACTTGGAAATGTAAAGGTAATATTGTAACTCTATTGTAATGTATTGCAGTTGTATAATATTCAGACTTGTAATACATTGGGCGTTGAATAAAAAGTTTTAAATTCTCCTGTTTTCTGTGTATTGTGACTAATTGAAGAAAAGGTCTTGGCAAGTGTCTCGGTTTTCCCAGTATTGAAAATCGGGGCGCTACAGCCTCAAAAGGGTGCCCGGACGTTGGGTAACCTTTCTCATTGGCTAATCCTGTATATTTCTCTTCTTTCTCCTATTCCCAACCGATATGGGATATTACCACCCATGGTCAACTGGTCAAAGCACACCACACATTCCACCCTTTCATTCATTCATTCAATTCCATTTATAGCCCCATAGATAATCACCTAGGCCCATCACAACATCAATTCTCATAGGATCATCCTATAGTCCACCAATCATTAATACCTTCTCCACTTTCCATTCCTTCCTTCCACGTCATCACTTCTTTCTACCACCATTTTCTTCTTTCTTTCCTTATTAGTATATATACTATATATGTATATATATACTCTTCTAGAAATACGGGGTCTCACATTCACCCCCTCTTAAGAATTCAGCGTCCTCGCTGAATACAGGACATGCAATATAGCACAGGATCGCCTTTCTAGTCGAATGTAGACTTGTCTCCTAATCGCTGCCCACACAGGGTCTTACGCATCTCATACACATATCACTCACTTCCTATATACAAGTCCTACATTCGATGTCGAAAGTTGGCTCTGATACCAACTGTAACACCCCAAATTTTTTGTTTTTTTTTGAAAACTAAACCTCTAAATACAATTCTTTCAATTTCTATATTACTTTAAACATAAACTAAGATAGGTATATTTCAAATAAAATTTTGCCAGAGTCTCCATTTAAATTTCTGTCCCGAAACACAAAAGGCTTACGAAATTCTGTTCTAAATTCCGTAGCTCACAACACAGGCAATATAATCATGGGCTCCCCAGGCCAAAATGAGCAGAATCACACAGGCAATATAAATATCATGCTCTGGGGGCCAAACTCATAACAGAATATCAAATATTAAATAAAAACCATAATTTCCTTTGAAATCATATAAGATTTTTGTAAAGATTTAGGAAAACCATTTTAAAAAGCCAATCACAGAACCCAATACTCCACAACGAGGTGGGTACGGGCTTTCATACCTCATCCCAGCACTATATCTATATATGTTCACATTATTACAAAATAATACATCAACAGCCCATGTTTCTTTATATATATATAAGTACATAGAATCCATTAGTTCAACCAGAATATAATATCTAACTCTATATTTACCTCACCAGGCTGCTAGCAAACCTGTAGGAGAGTTAGGGTTGTCCACCCTTAAGGAAGGACCAAAAGAAAGTGGTTATGGATGAAATGCAGTATGTGGTTAATTTAAAATGAAAAGAGTAAAAGAGACATGTGTTAATATGAATAGTATGAAGTAATTGAATTATGAAAGTGATTATTAAAGTAAAATACGGTATCTTATGCGTTGTTACCCCTTGGAATTGTGTCGGGGAACTACCTGCCCGCTATTTCTGTGGAAATGGTGGGAACTACCTGCCTTGACATAATTCGCAGGGTGAGTTGACATGATATTGGTAATGATTAATGGAAATAAAGAATTAAGTAAAGTGAAGATGAATAGTAATTGAAGTGGATTAATAACCAAGCTATCAGCTTGAGATGTGATGTGATATTACCCAGACTATGTATTTGAGGTGCGGTGATTATTACCCAAGCTATCGGCTTTGGGGTGTGTTATATTATTGCCCAAACTATGTTTGGGATATGGAGTATAAATTGATGAGAATGAAAGTGAAATTAATGGTAATTGAGATATAAGTGAAATGAAAGTAAGTTTAATTCTCAATAAGACTAAGTAGTAACTAAATGATATAATGAGATAAGAATGAGTTATAAAACATGTTCTTGATGCAATGAGAATAAGCATTTTTAATAAGTGATATGTTCATGATGTGATGGAATGTGAGTAAATTGCAATAGCCAATGTGATTTATATTTGTGTCCCAAGGCATGAATGAATGTGGTATTATAAGAATAGATGCATATGTTTATGAGGTGAAACGTGATACAATACAAGTAAATGAATTGCATGCTTAATAAAGATGAAGAAAAGATGTAGTAACATCATGTATATATATATCTATATAATAAAACACAAAGAAAGCTATCAAGTGGCTCACATTCAATCTATCCCAAAATCAATGGACCAGATCTACTCTCACAAAACATATTTTCCCGCCCAAATTTTAAACTTCACAAATTCAAACACACACACTCTCTCTCCCAAAATAACCCCCCTTCTCTCTCTTTTCTCACCGTCTCTCTCTCACTGTCTCCCTCTCTCTCTCCCCGCTCTCTCTCTCTTTTCTCACTTCACAAATTTCAAAAAGTGGTCCATTTTGGGGAAAAAATCGAAGAAGAGATTCATACCAACGGATTCCTTCCTCTTTCACTCCCACCTCAGAACCCCCCTACTTTACAACTGTGCCACTGTCAATGGCGAAATCGAAAGTGGTGATGGTGATCGGCGCGTCCTCCGGCCTTGGCCGCGAGTTCTGCGTCGACCTCGCCCGCTCCGGCCACGTCATCGTTGCCGCCGCTCGAAGGACCGATCGCCTCGAATCGCTCTGCGATGAGATTAACGGGCTCGGGTGTAGACTCGGTTCGGTGCGGGCAGTGGCGGTGGAGCTGGATGTGAGCGGGAAGAGCGCCGAAATTGAGGCAGCGGTAGAGAAGGCGTGGGATGCGTTTGGGAGGATCGATGTTTTGGTTAATAACGCTGGGATTAGAGGTAATTAATTTTGATTGGTTGGTCGTTAAAGAATATGAGAAGTGTAAATTGTCGATATTTTGGTCAACGCATATAACCCTCTGTATGCCAAAGCAAATAACACCCCAGGCGTGTGCCAAACATATTTGAAACTATAGACAAAAGAATGCAATTTGTAAATTTCATATTTTATTTTTTATTTTTTTCTAAAAAATTAAATTTGGTCGGATTTGAGTTTAGATATCTATAGTTATTTTAATTATAAGGTGAGATAAATTGAGCTAGGCACGTAGCTTAACTCCAAAATATGATTCAAACGGACAAAAGTTTAGCTTATTTTAATTATAAGGTGAGATAAATTGCGCATTTTTTTATGAAGATAATTACTCATTTGGAGTAGATGCTTTGGATATTTTCCTAAATTCTTACCCTAGAAAGGAACCACCCCCTTGATGTAGTTTTATCATATTTCTGTTTTATGCACTCATCATGTTTGATGAAATGCACAAATGACGTGAAACATTTTAATTGTAGGAGCCTGCTGCACTGGGGGCATCTGAAACTAAAGTGGATGGGTTAAATCAGATGCACAAAAGCTTTCGCATTTGGGACAGGAAATATGGTTAGTCTCTCTCTCATTCATATTCTTTGTTAAATCATTCAATGCATACTCATATAGTTTTTCTCAGGTTTTTACCTGCCTTTGAGTACAAAAACTTGGGATAAACTTCAAAAGGCTGCTGCTACTCGATGTCATCCCCCACCGCCAACCCCGACGCCGATCAACTCCAACCACTGAATGTTTTCAGGTAGTGAGCCATGAATTTAGTGTTTTCTGTTGATTTTTCTGTTTAATTTTGTTTAATTTTGTTAGTAGTGTGGTAAGAGAATGTAATTTTGTTTAATTACTGTCTCTACATCTCAGGTAGTGAACCAAAAAATTTCAAAATTGATTTTTTTGTGTGGTAAAGGAACGGCTTGCTGAAATTTTGGATAGGTTTTTTTAGATACGTTATGTAATCCTACAAATTAGGATTTTTTTTATATAAAAAAGTTCAGTTTTGAGAATTTGATGGTTCAATTGGGTTAGTGGGTTTTAGTGCAGATCGAGATGAAGGAAATGTGGTTGGAGGGCTTTGAAAATTTTTCTAGATTCCATCTACATTATGTTCATTGTTCTTCCATTTTGTTTAATTTGATTAGAACAGTGAAAATTTTGCCAGAATTTCTCAATTGGTAACTTTGTTGGGTAGGAACAATATGAGGAGCTAAATTTGATAAAATTGTTCGGTTGAATCATAATGATGTTAATGCATAGGTGCTGTTAATTCGATATTTTGTTTAACTAACCAATTATTTAAGCATAGTTACTGTCATTTGAATCATAATGATGTTAATGCAATTTCCTAGGAACGTGAACAAATATTGTAGACGTCTTGCTGAAATTACGTTAAAGTGCAAGGTGAATAAGTTAATTTATGTTCTTTTTAAGCTAAACCATATTTTTTGATGATGTGTTTGGCATTACAGAAAGATTCGAGGGAGGCCGGAATAGTGAGCCCCGTAAAAGATCAGGGACACTGCGGCTCTTGCTGGACATTCAGGTAAATTCATCCTGAAAACATTTACATCCTCTTATTTTGTATAGCACACTTTTTGATGAGTTATTTTGCAAGTGGTTGGATAAGTATAGTTTTGATAAAGATAGTAATGGAATTGAGAACTATGGTTAAAACTTTGTGGCCAACAAAAGTTTATATAACAATTATCTCAACACCACTGAAGTCCCCAACCAGACCAACGTTAGATATCTAAGTTTATGTGAGACAACTTTACAAAACTCCAGTTATTAAACACAACTCCAGTTGCACATGCGGGAATTTTGTTATAGATTTCTATCAAATTTAATGATTTCACGTTTCCAAACTCTAAATTTCCCTCTCCTTTATAATTTCCGACCGATTTCCAACAAAGTTTTCAGGTTTGAAATTGGCCAAAAGTGAAGGAGGATTTCTCATTTGCCATCAAATTCAGGTAAATTAATCTCTTTTTTTGTTTCTTTTTTTAATGTAAGTAATAATTTGTTAGCACAGATTTTGAACCAATTTTCTTTTTATTTGATTTCAGGTATGAACATGAAAGAAGGGGAAGGTTTGACGTGGAACTGGATTGTCTCTGTTGGTGCGCGAGAGTTAACAAGGTAAGGAGGTATGTGTAGAGTTCGTGATTGTGTGAAAAAAATGGAAGTTAATTTGTTGTTAATGTGCAGAGTATATGGCGTTGTGTGAACGATCAGAGCAGGTTGTCGTGGTTCACTTGCTCAACATAAAGGGTAAGCTATTTCTTTCAAAATTGTTTTTCAACAACATAATTCTAATGTGTGGGAGCAAATGAATTGTTAGTTATCCTCACAACCAAATCAGATAGATAGTTTATAGCATTTTAATTACCTATCAAACGAATGAAAACCATGTTGCAATTCCAGAATGGAGACCAAAATGTGCTCTTTGAATCAAATGACAAGTGATATAGTGAGGGGCAATCCATTGTTTTCTCAATTCAAAAGAAAAACTAAGAATCGGTAAATGGGAATGGATCAAGTAAGGCTGTAAGGGTTAGATTAAACTTACAGGCCTATGACGGATTAGGACGGGCCTCGGGGTTTAGCCAGTTAGATCAGAAAGAACAAATGCATCAAGAAATATGCCTCCACTCCAAGTAGGTGGTAAAGGTAATTTAGGGATCAACTGAAGTCACTTAATACTTGAATCAATTCTGGCATAAACATTTATACATGATTCAATTTCTAGCTTGGTAAATATATCCAGTTAAGTAACGTTAAGTTACTGCAGCAGGTTGTGGCAGGCAAACTTATTCAAGTCAACCACCTCTCTCCATCATAATAGATCAGTAAAGCCTTTCCCCACTAAAATAAGTTTGAGGGGTCGAGTGTGAACCACGAGTCCTATGGGAAAAAAATGCCTAAATTCTACGACAAAGTATCAAACATCTAATAGACTCTCCAAGTCCAGCAAGTGTTATGACAAGAGAGGGCCTCAGGGCTACGTAGTTAAGCATGGGAGCATAAGTTTTCCTTTTTTTTCTTCCTTCCTGGGTTGACTTGGATACAACCCCAGTCCTAGCTAAAGCCACCCTCAGATTCTAGAAATGGTAGGGTGGCATTTCCATTTTGTTTCATGTAATGAAATAATTGGGTTTTTTTAATGTAAATTCAATTTTGTTGAGCCTTATCATTTGAATCGTATGATATTGACTCTATTACGCGACTTCTTAACTACCCTTTCTTCCGCTTCACCATTTTTTGAATCAGGTTTCGGTTTAATAAGGAAGTTCCAGATCAAATTCTTGAAGTTTAGAGGAAATTTCTTATTGGAATGATTTATCTATGTGCTTTGCAACCCCCCCCCCCAACACACACACACCCCCACCCCAAACATCTCTAATCACAATAATGTGAGAGTGTGAGTTGGTCAATATTTTTGTGATGGGGAGTGAATCGGGGGGGGGGGGGGGGGGAGGGCATTAGGAGCGAGGGTTTCGTGCTAAACGAAGATCCTTCGTTTTAGGAAGATCACAATGTTCAGGTATTTGTTTAATTTCGTAATTGTTAGAACGCTTTTGATCAGTAAGTAATTGTAGTTCTTTTTTTTTCTTTCAAGAAAAGTAATTTCAGTAATGTTATTTAAACAATGGACTTGATTTATTTTTTTATCGCTTGAAATTTTGGTTCTCTTATGTTTAGTATAGTAAAGGTAGGATCTTCGTATAGTTTAGTATATTGCATTTTAAGTAAAGTTTAGTATATTGCAAGGAAACTTTAACAATCGGTAAATTGAGATGTTGCTGAACTCAGGCAGGTTATAAACTATCCATAAAATCTAGAAAGTTTATTACTTTGCATGTGCACAAAAATTCAACTAATTTGCAAGGAAACTTGTAATTCTACTGAACATTTAGCTGACATGATAGTACTATTCTTAAACCATTTTTTTGTGGAAGTTCATCTACGTAATCAAATCCTTTAGTTTGTCTTTATGCTTTAAGACAGGTAACTGGTACCATGATTTGAAGAATTGATAGACACCATATAAAGATTTTGCCTGCTGATTTTTCCAGATCACTGATAAATAATGGACCAATAGTTGATGCAAATACCGAGTTCCAAACCATGGTTGGTAGTTGTTGGCGTGTGCTGTGAATGAAATATAATGGTTCTATGGAGAATAAAGCAGTTCATTTTAATCATCATTCCAAAACAATATCTTAGTGTCTAAGATCAACGGGACATGTTTGGGATAATTTTCTATGTGCTCAAGACTATGTTCATGTTGCAGGAACATCTGCAGGTGTAGGCTTTGCGATCCCATCTTCAACTGTTCTGAAGATAGTCCCTCAGTTGATCCAGTTTGGCAAAGTATGTGTATGTTTATAGGTTTTTTATTTCCTTCAAATTTTTCTTTAATTTGGGCATTTGATTGGATCTGTATAGTCATTAAAGTGAACATATCTAGCTGTATGTAATTTTATTCATCCTCATCATCATTTTCATCATTCTGTATCTTTCTGAAAAATAAGTGAGCTCTTCTACCCATTATCCAGTCAATTCATTTTTAAAATATGAAACTAAATCTGTGTACTATAGATTGAAAGGATATGAAGCATATACTTTTTCTTAGAATGTATTGAATATTTTCAACTTGCTTGATCATATGTAGTGATAGATAATTTTAGCAAACGTACTTGGGTTTGAGTGAAAAAAATTTCTTTAATTTGGGCATTTGATTGGATCTGTATAGTCATTAAAGTGAACATATCTAGCTGTATGTAATTTTATTCATCCTCATCATCATTTTCATCATTCTGTGTCTTTCTGAAAAATAAGTGAGCTCTTCTACCCATTATCCAGTCAATTCATTTTTAAAATATGAAACTAAATCTGTGTACTATAGATTGAAGGGATATGAAGCATATACTTTTTTCTTAGAATGTATTGAATATTTTCAACTTGCTTGATCATATGAGGCCCGTATAAAGTATTAGGAAGCAATATAATTTCATAGGAGGCCCGTATAAAGTAGTTGATTGTATTAGAAAGGTGGGTGTATTTGTTTACACCCACCTTTTTGTTTACACCCACTTATTCGTTAAAATGTTTTAATTTTTTAAGAAATTTATATGCAGTTCACCCAACCCAGTCAAATAACTCCAACTAAATTTATGTGCAGTTCCGAATACGTGCCGTAGGCACGTGCCACGGGCATACCTAGTATATATATATATATATATATATATATATATATATATATATATAAAGAAATGATCTTGCGACGGTAATTTTGGAAGGATCAATATTTGTGTCAGGGAATTCGAATTGAAAAGTAATAGATTGTATGTGAATTCGTATTATGCGAATGTAACATAAGGTTATATACGAGGTTGATGTGATGCATATAGTGAAATGTGTGAAGTTATGGATAATGATATAATTGAATGCAGATTGGAAGAGGATTTGGATATAACATCGTATTGGTGATGTTTTTATATTCAGAATTCAGGTTGCATTATCTTAACATGATGTTTGTAAGTTTAAATTATTTTCTTTATACCATTTTCATTTATTTATTTGATTAATGGTTATACTCACACCAGAAATGGCTAACCCCTATTGTTTTCTACGGGTTAGGGGGGTCCCTCCTTGAGGGTAGACAACCCTAACTCTCCTGCAGGTTTGCTAGCAGCCTGGCGAGGTAAATATAGAGTTAGATATTATATTCTGGTTTAACTAATGGATTCTATGTACTTATATATATATAAAGAAACATGGGTTGTTGATGTATTATTTTGTAATAATGTGAACATATATAGATATAGTGCTGGGATGAGGTATGAAAGCCCGTACCCACCTCGTTGTGGAGTATTGGGTTCTGTGATTGGCTTTTTAAAAAGGTTTTCCTAAATCTTTACAAAAATCTTATATGTTTTCAAAGGAATTTATGGTTTTTATTTAATATTTGATATTCTGTTATGATTTTGGCCCCCAGATCATGATATTTTATATTGCCTGTGTGATTCTGCTCATTTTGGCCTGGGGAGCCCATGATTATATTACCTGTGTTGTGAGCTACGGAATTTAGAGCAGAATTCCGTAAGCCTTTTGGTTTCGGGACAGAAATTTTAGGGGAGACTCTGGCAAAATTTTATTTGAAATGTACCTATCTTAGTTTATGTCTAAAGTAACATAGAAATTGAAAGAATTGTATTTAGAGGTTTAGTTTTCAAAAAAAAAAAAAAATTGGGGTGTTACACTCGCGGTGACATCCGAGCGTAGAGGTCCAAGCAGTTTGGAAGAAACTTTTTGGGCTCGCGGTGACATCCGAGCGTCGTGCTCCAAGCAGTTTGGGAGAAACTTTTTGAGCTCGCGGGGACATCCGAGCATCGAGGTCCAAGCAGTCTGGGAGAAACTTTTTTGGCTCGCGGTGTCATCCGAGGGTCGCGCACCAAGTAGTTGAGAGAAACTTTTTGGGCGCGCAGTGACATCTGAGTGTCGTGTTCCATGGAGTTTGGGAGAAACTTTTTGGGCTCGCGGTGACATCCGAGCATCGAGCACCAAGCAGGTGAGAGAAACATTTTGGGCTCGTGGTGACATCCGAGCATCGAGCACCAAGCAGGTGAGAGAAACTTTTTGGGCTTGCGATGACATTTGAGTGTCGAGGTCCAAGCAGTTTGGGAGAAACTATTTCAGCTTGCGGTGACATCCGAGCGTCAAGGTCCAAGCAGTTTGGGAAAAGGTTTTCGGGCTTGCGGAGACATCTGAGCATCGAGGTCCAAGCAGTTAGGGAGAAACTTTTTGGGCTCGCAGTTTCATCAGAAAGTCGAGCCCCAGGTAGTTGAGAGAAACTTTTTAGGCTCGCGGTGACATCCGAGGGTCGAGGTCCAAGCAGTTTTGAGAAACTTTTTGGGTTGGCGATGACATCCGAGCGTCGAGGTCCGAGCAGTCTGAGAGAAACTTTTTGCGCTCGTGGTGACATTCAAGAGTTGAGCCCCAAGCAGTTGAGAGAACTTTTTGGTGTGGCGGTGACATCCCAGCATCGAGCTCCAAGCAGTTTGGGAGAAACATTTTTGGCTCACGGGGACATCCGAGCGTCGAGGTCCAAGCGGTTTGGGAGAAACTTTTTAGGCTCGCGGTGTCATCCGAGCGTAGAGGTCCAAGCAGTTTTGTAGAAACTTTTTGGGCTCGCGGTGACATCTGAGCGTCGAGGTCCAACCAGTTTGTGAGAAACTTTTTGGGCTTGCGGTGACATCCGAGTGTCGAGGTCCAAGCAGTTTGGGAGAAACTTTTTGGGCTCGCGGTGACATCCGAGCGTCGAGCCCCATGCAGTTAAGAGAAACCTTTTGGTCTCGCGGTGACAACCGAGCGTCGAGGTCCAAACAGTTTGGGAAAAACTTTTCGGGCCCGCGGTGACATCCGAGCGTCGTGGTCCAATCATTTTGGGAGAAACTTTTTGGGCTCGCGGTGACATCTGAGCGTAGAGGTCCAAGCAGTTTGGAAGAAACTTTTTGGGCTCGCAGTGACATCCAAACGTTGAGGTCCAAGCAGTTTAGGAGAAACTTTTTGGGCTCGCGGGGACATCCGAGCGTCGAGGTCCAAAAGGTCTAGGGGAAACTTTTTTGGCTCGCGGTGTCATCCGAGCGTTGAGCCCCAAGTAGTTGAGAGAAAGTTTTTGGGCTCGCGGTGACATCCGAGCGTCGAGGTCCAAGAAGTTTTGGAGAAACTTTTTGGGCTCTCGATGACATCCGAGCGTCGAGGTCAAAGCAGATTGGGAGAAAATTTTTGGGCTCGCGGTGACATTCAATTGTTGCGCCCCAAGAAGTTGAGAGAAACTTTTTGGTACCGCAGTGACATCCGAGCATCGAGGTCTGAATAGTTTGGTAAACTTTTTGGGATCGCGGTGACATCCGAGCATCAAGGTCCACGCAGTTTGGGAGAAACTTTTTGGGCACACAGTGACATCCGAGCAAAGAGGTCCAATCAGTTTGGAAGAAACATTTTGGTCTCGCGGTGACATCCGAGCGTTGAGGTCCAAGCAGTTTTGGATAAATTTTTTGTGCTCCCGATGACATCCGAGCGTCGAGGTCTAAGCAGTTTGGGAGAAACTTTTTGGGCTCGCGGTGACATTCAATTGTTGAGCCACAAGCAGTTGAGAGAAACTTTTTGGTCTCGCGGTGACATCCGAGCGTCGAGGTCCGAATCGATTGGGAGAAACTTTTTGGGCTCGCGGGGAGATCCGAGCGTCGAGGTCCAAGCGGTCTGGGAGAAACATTTTTAGCTCGTGTTGTCATCCGAGTGTCGAGTGCCAAGTAGTTGAGAGAAACTTTTTGGGCTCGCGGTGACATCTGAGCATCGAGCACCAAGCAGGTGAAAGAAACATTTTGGGCTCGCAGTGATATTCGAGTGTCGAGGTCCAAGCAGTTTGGAAGAAACTTTTTCGGCTCGCGGTGACATCCGAGCGTCCAGGTCCAAGCAGTTTGGGAAAAACTTTTTGGGCTCGCAGAGACATCTGAGCGTCGAGGTCCAAGCGGTTAGGGAGAAACTTTTTGGGCTCGCGATTTCATCCGAGCGTCGAGCCCCAAGTGGTTAAGAGAAACTTATTGGGCTCGCGGTGACATCCGAGCGTCGAGGTCCAAGCAGTTTTGGAGAAACTTTTGGGCTCGCGATGACATCCGAGTGTCGAGATCCAACCAGTTTGGGAGAAACTTTTTGGGCTCGCTGTGACATTCAAGCGTTGAGCCCTAAGCAGTTGAGGGAAACTTTTTGGCCTCGCAGTGACATCCGAGCGTCGAGGTCCTTGCAATTTGGGAGAAACTTTTTGGGCTCGCAGTGTCATCCGAGCGTGGAAGTCGAACCAGTTTGGGAGAATCTTTTTGGGCTCGCGGTGACATCCGAGCGTCGAGGTCCAAGCAGTTTAGGAGAAACCTTTTGGGCTCGCGGTGTCATCCGAGCATAGAGGTCGAAGCAGTTTGGGAGAAACTTTTTGGGCTTACGGGGATATCCGAGCGTCTACGTCCAAGCAGTTTGGGAGAAACTTTTTGGACTCGCTGTGACATCCGAGCGTCGAGGTCCAAGCAATTTTGGAGAAACTTTTTGGGATCACAATGACATCCGAGCGTCGAGGTCCAAGCAGTTTGGGCGAAACTTTTTGGGCTCGCGGTGACATTCGAGCGTCGAGCCCCAAGCAGTTGAGAGAAACTTTTTGGTCTCACGGTGACATACGAGCGTCGAGGTCCAAGCATTTTGGGAGAAACTTATTGGGCTCACGGGGACATCCGAGCGTCGAGGTCCAAGCAGTTTGGGAGAAACTTTTTAGGCTCGAGGTGTCATCCGAGCGTAGTGGTCCAAGCAGTTCGGTAGAAACTTTTTGAGCTCGCAGTGAGATCCGAGCGTCGTGGTCCAAGTAGTTTGGGAGAAACTTTTTGGGCTCGTGGTGACATCCGAGCGTAGAGGTCCAAGCAGTTTGGGAGATACTTTTCTTGCTCGCGGTGACATACGAGCGTCGAGCCCCATGCAGTGAAGAGAAACTTTTTGGTCTCGCGGTGACATCCAAGCATCAAGGTCCAAACAATTTGGGAGAAACTTTTTGTGCTCACGGTGACATCCGAGCATCGATGTCCAAGCAGTTTGGCAGAAACTTTTTGGGCTCGCGGTGACATCCGAGCATAGAGGTCCATGCAGTTTGGGAGAAACTTTCTCGGCTCGTAGTGACATCCGTGCGTCGAGGTACATGCAGTTTGGAAGAAACTTTTTGGGCTCGCGGGGACATCCGAGCGTCGATGTCCAAGCGATCTGGGAGAAACTTTTTCTACTCGCGGTGACATCCGAGCATCGAGCACCAAGCCGGTGAGAGAAACTTTTGGGGCTCGCGGTGGCATCCGAGGGTCGAGGTCCAAGCAGTTTGGGAGAAACTTTTTCGGCTCGCGGTGACATCCGAGCGTCGAGGTCTAAGCAGTTTGGGAGAAACTTTTTGGGCTCGCGGAGACATCTAAGCATCGAGGTCCACGCAGTTTAGGAGTAACTTTTCGGGCTCACATTGTCATTCGAGCGTCGAGCCCAAAGTGGTTGAGAGAAACTTTTTGGGCTCGCGGTGACATCCGAGCTTTGAGGTCCAAGCAGTTTTGGAGAAACTTTTTGGGCTCGCGATGACATCCGAGCGTCATGGGCGAAGCTATTTGGGAGAAACATTTTGGGCTCGCGGTGACATTCGAGCGTCGAGCCTTAAGCAGTTGAGAGAAACTTTTTGGTCTCGCAGTGACATCCGAGCATCGAGGTATAATCTGTTTGGGAGAAACTTTTTGGGCTCACGGGGACATCCGACCGCCGAGTTCCAAGCGGTTTGTGAGAAACTTTTTGGGCTCGCGGTGTCATCCGAGCGTCGAGCCCCAAGCAGTTGAGAGAAACTTTTTGCGCTCGCGGTGACATCCGAGCGTCGTGGTTCAAGCAGGTTGGGAGATACTTTTTGGGCTCGCGAAGACATGTGAGTGTCAAGCCCCAAGCAGTTGAGAGAAACTTTTTCAGCTCGGGGTGCCATCCGAGTGTCGAGGTCCAAGCAGTTTGGGAGAAACATTTTGGACTCGCGGTGACATCCTTGCATCGAGCCCCAAGCAGTTTAGAAATACTTTTTGGGCTCGCGGTGACATTCGAGCGTCGAGGTCCAAGCAGTTTGGGTGAAACTTTTTGGGCTCGCGGTAACATCCAAGCTTCGAGCCCCAAGCAGGTGAGAGAAACTTTTTGGTCTTGCGGTGACATCTGAGCGTCGAGGTCCAAGTAGTTTGGGAGAAACCTTTTGGGCATGCAATGACATTCGATCGTCGAGGCCCAAGCCATTGAGAGAAATTTTTTGGGCTCGCGGTGACATTCTAGCTTCGAGCCACATGAAGTTTTGAGAAACTTTTTGGGCTTGCGGTGACATTCGAGCATCGTGGTCCAAGCATTTTGGGAGAAACTTTTTGGAATCGTGGTAACATCCGAACTCCGAGCCCCAAGCAGTTGAGAAAAACTTTTTGGTCTCGCGGTGACATCCGAGGGTCGAGGTCCAAGCAGTTTGGGAGAAACATTTTGGGTTCGCGGGGACATTCAAGCATCGAGGCCCAAGCAGTTGAGAGAAACTTTTTGGGCTCGCGGTGACATCGAGCGTTGAGGTCCAAGCAGTTAGGGAGAAACTTTTTGGTCTTGCGGTGACATCTGAGCTCTGATCCCCAAGCAGTTGAGAGAAACTTTTTGGTATCGCCGTGACATCTGAGCGTCGAGGTCCAAGCAGTTTGGGAGAAACTTTTTGGGCTCGCAAAGACATCTGAGCGTCGATGACCAAGCGATTTGGGAGAAACTTTTTAGGCTCACGGTGTCATCCGAGCATCGAGACCCAAGTGGTTGAGAGAAACTTTTTGGTCTCGTGGTGACATTCGAGCGACGAGGTCCTAGCAGTTTTGGAGAAACTTTTTGGGCTCACGATGACATCCGAGCGTCGAGGTCCAAGCAGTTTGGGAGAAACTTTTTAGGCTCACGGGGACATCCGACCGTCGAGTTCCAAGCGGTTTGTGAGAAACTTTTTGGGCTCGCGGTGTCATCTGAGCGTTGAGCCCCAAGCAGTTGAGAGAAACTTTTTGCGCTCACGGTGACATCCGAGCGTCGTGGTTCAAGCAGTTTGGGAGATACTTTTTGGGCTCGCGGAGACATGCGAGCGTCGAGCCCCAAGAAGTTGAGAGAAACTTTTTCGGCTCGGGGTGACATCCGAGCGTCGAGGTCCAAGCAGTTTGGGAGAAACATTTTGGACTCGCGGTGACATCCTAGCATCGAGCCCCAAGTAGTTTAGAGAAACTTTTTGGGCTCGCGGTGATATTCGAGTGTCGAGGTCCAAGCAGTTTGGGTGAAACATTTTGGGCTCGCAGTAACATCCGAGCTCCGAGCCCCAAGCAGGTGAGAGAAACTTTTTGGTCTTGCGGTGACATCCGAGCGTCGAGGTCCAAGTAGTTTGGAAGAAACCTTTTGGGCACGCAGTGACATTCGAGCGTCGAGGCCCAAGCCATTGAGATAAACTTTTTGGGCTCGCGTTGACATCCATGCGTCGAGGTCCAAGCACTTTGAGAGAAACTTTTCGGGCTCGCGGTGACATTCTAGCTTCGAGCCACAAGAAGTTTTGAGAAACTTTTTGGGCTTGCGGTGACATCCGAGCATCGTGGTCCAAGTAGTTTGGGAGAAACTTTTTGGAATCGCGGTAACCTCCGAGCTCCGAGCCCCAAGCAGTTGAGAAAAACTTTTTGATCTCGCGGTGACATCCGAGCGTCGAGGTCCAAGCAGTTTGGGAGAAACTTTTTGGAATCGCGGTAACATCCGAGCTCCGAGCCCCAAGCAGTTGAGAAAAAAAATTGGGCTCGCGGTGACATCGAGCGTCGAGGTACAAGCAGTTAGGGAGAAACTTTTTGGTCTTGCGATGACATCTGAGCTCTGAGTCCCAAGCAGTTGAGAGAAACTTTTTGGTATCGCCGTGACATCCGGGCATCGAGGTCCAAGCAATATGGGAGAAACTTTTTGGGCTCGCAGAGACATCTGAGCGTCGAGGTCCAAGCGATTTGGGAGAAACTTTTTAGGCTCACGGTGTCATCCGAGCGTCGAGCCCCAAGTGGTTGAGAGAAACTTTTTGGTCTCGCAGTGACATCCGAGCGTCGAGGTCCAAGTAGTTTTGGAGAAACTTTTTGGGCTCGCGATGACATCCGAGCGTCGTGGTCCAAGCAGTTTAGGAGAAACTATTTGGGCTCGCGGTGACATTCGAGCATTGAGTTCCAAGCAGTTGAGGGATACTTCTGGTCTCGGACAGACATCCGAGCGTAGAGGTCGAAGCAGTTTGGGAGAAACTTTTTGGGCTTACGGGGACATCCGAGCGTCGAGGTCCAAGCGGTTTGGGAGAAACTTTTTGGGATCGCGGTGACATTCGAGCGCGAGCCCCAAGTAGTTGAGAGAAACTTTTTGGTCTCGCGGTGAAATCCAAGCGTCGAGGTCCAAGAAGATAGGGAGAAACGGTTTGGCTCGCGGTGACATCCGAGCAGAGAGGTCCAAGCGGTTTTGGATAACTTTTTGGGCTCGCGATGACATCCGAGCATCGAGGTCCAAGTAGTTTGGGAGAAACTTTTTGGTCTCGCGGTGACATTCGAGCGTCGAGCCCCAAGCAGTTGAGAGAAATTTGTTGGTCTCGCGGTGACATCCGAGCGTCGAGGTCCATGCAGTTAGGGAGAAACTTTTTGGGCTTGCAGTGTCATCCGAGCGTCGAGCCCCAAGTGGTTGAGAGATACTTTTTGGGCTCGCGGTGACATCCGAGCATCGAGGTCCAATCCGTTTTGAAGAAACTTTTTGGGCTCACGATGACATCCGAGCGTCGAGGTCCAAGCAGTTTGGGCGAAACTTTTTGGGCTTATGGTGACATTCGAGCGTCGAGCCCCAAGAGTTGAGAGATAATTTTTGGCCTCGCGGAGACATCCGAGCGTAGAGGTCCAAGCAGTTTGGGAGAAACTTTTTGGGCTCACGGGGACATCCGAGCGTCGAGGTCCAAGCAGTTCGGGAGAAACTTTTTGGGCTCGCAGTGTCATTCGAGCGTCGAGCCCCAAATAGTTGAGAGATACTTTTTGCGCTCGCAGTGACATCCGAGAGTTGTGGTTCAAGCAGTTTGGGGGAAACTTTTTGGGCTCGCGGTGACATGCGAGCGTCGAGCCCCAAGCAATTGAAAGAAACTTTTTGGTCTCGCGGTGACATCCCAGCGTCGAGGTCCAAGCAGATTGGTGGAAACATTTTGGGCTCGCTGTGACATCCGAGCGTCGAGCCCGAAGTGGTTGAGAGATACTTTTTTGGGCTCGCGGTGACATCCGAGCGTTGAGGCCCAAGCAGTTTTGGAGAAACTTTTTGCGCTCACGGACATCCGAGGGTCGAGGTACAAGTGGTTTGGGAAAAACATTTTGGGCTCGCGGTGTCATCCGAGCGTCGAGCCCCAAGCAGTGGAGAGAAACTTTTTGCGCTCGCGGTGACATCCGAGCGTCGTGGTCCAAGCAGTTTGGGAGAATCTTTTTCGGCTCGCGGTGACATGCGAGCATCGAGCCCCAAGCAGTTGAGAGAAACTTTTTGGTCTCGCGGTGACATCCGAGCATCGATGTCCAAGCAGTTCGGGAGAAACTTTTTGTGCTTGCGGTGACATCCGAGGGTCAAGGTCCAAGCAGTTTGGGAGAATCTTTTTCGGCTCGCAAGGACATTCGAGCGTTGAGATCCAAGCGATCTGGGAGAAAGTTTTTGGGCTCGCGGTGCCATCCGATCGTCGAGCCCAGGCAGTTGAGAGAATCTTTTTGCGTTTGCGGTGACATCCGATCGTCGTGGTCCATGCAGTTTGGGAGAAACTTGTAACGCCCCGATTTTCATATACTGAGAAACCGTGACATAAGCCAGAATCTTTTCTTCAATTAGTCACAATACACAGAAAAACAGGAGGATTTAAAATTTTTTATTCAACACCCATTGTGTTACAAGTCTGAATATTATACAACTGCAATACATTACAATAGTGTTACAATAATACCTTTACATTCCCAAGTATTACAACTTCCAACAACCTACATCAGAGTACAAGGAATGAAGAACAACACTTGGTAACTCTCACTTGAGTACTTTTCAACAATAGATAATCTACATAATTATTACACCGGAAACTAAACATGACATTGACTCCTCGCCTTCCTTGCCTTGAGTCCTCCTGAATCTCGCACCTGTACTTCTGCGATCCAGTACCTATTGAAGTGGGGACGTCAGTATTCACTGACTCTTTAAGGTTGATAACATAGCAGCGAATCTCCTAAACAACATACAATCATGGCAAATGTGTCAGTGTAGTTTAAGTGTTTGTGAGTGTTATGACTAGAATCTAATGCAATATTAACTAAAGCTAAGATTCTCTTATTCTAATACCAGCAAGTCTCCGAAGCCACATGCAGCCCATACTACATGCGCCCTTCTCAAGCCGTCTCTTCATTATAGGGATTTGAACCCGCGTTATGAATTTCTGTTTGTACACAACCTGTTCCTGACAATACCACGTGACTATTGAGGTTGCAGAAGGGGTCAAGTCCCCCTATGCAGTTGGCTTATGGTGTCCCCGTTTGCCACTACTACCCGGCATGCCGGACCTCACTCAAAACAAGGTTGCAGGTGCGGTCTAGTTCCGTTACTGCAATCATATAGTGGTGGTCCACGTTTGCCACTATCGCCCAGTGTATCGGGCCTCATTCCAAAATAAAACGAACATAGGGTTTCGCAAGCGCAGGGTAGCACGATGCCTACCCTGTGGCACCCCTGGGGTCTCGCAAGCGCAGGACTGCACATTGCAACCTGTGGCACCCCAAGCCACGGTATTTCAGGAATTAACAGACGAGATACGCAACCCGTGCTCCCAACTCGTGAGATGGCACCGCACGTATCCCTTTGACGGGAAGGTGCAACCCAATAACACCACCTAATGCAGGTCTATAGGACAGGTCAGATCATAAGGAATCACCCTTAACACCAACTCCTTCCTTTCGGCGAAAGTATAGGTTAAGTACTAAAGCCATAAGTTACTACCCTAACAATGTCACTAACCCTAACAACTGAGGGATGACAACAGAACTTACCCAACATGCTGAGTCTTAAGTTAGACTCCGCAAGACAACTCTACTAGGCTGCTCAACCTAGACTTACCAGAATCCTTAAGGATTTGATTCATGGTCTATCGATCCCAGACCCCGGTGATGTGTCTAATTTATATACAAATATTTGTACTCATTTACCCATTATAGTTGCTTGTTTTCGCCTATATTGTCAATATTTTATCTTATTTCCATAAGATTTCATTTAATTAATTATTTTTGAAGAAATAAGAATTTTGATGTAAAAAGTGATTATTTTTTATAAAAATCAACAAACAAAGCAAAAATATTGATTTATTAAGTTTTATTGATTTGTTGTATTTTATATTTTACAAATTGACAATATGAGGAGCAAAATACAATTTTAATTAGGGTGTAAAAAGAATAAACAAATTTAAATGGATTTGGATAAGGCTAAAATAAAATTTAATTATTTTTAAGTTGATCTAATTAATTTAAATATAAATATTTATTTTAAATTCTGATTTTTATTTGCAGAATATATCTTAATCCTATGTCTCAATGCTCCTATAAAAATACAACATAGCGCTTAACGCACGAGGGGGGCGTGATACACCAGGCAAAAAGAAAAGAAGACTTAAGGTAGGAGGGGGCGGCCTTGGGCGGCGTGGACATCCGAAAAGAAAAAAAAAGAATTGAAACACGAAAAGGGAGAGAGAGGTGGACTTGGGCGCTGAGATCGACGCAGACATCTCTTGCTGTCACGCCCCTCGAGGCCAGACGACGCAGACGTGGGGTAGGTGCTGTTGCTGCTGCGGCTCGGATTCCAAGCAGACGACAGCGATGTTTGGTTGACGCATTTTTTGAGACGCTGTGGGATCCAGCGACAGAGCGGAAGACAGAGAAGAAGACGAGACGAGAAGTGCTACTTGCGGGCTCGGTTTGCAAATTTTTATTTACAAATCAGTTTTCTTTTGTATCTTCTCTTCTAATTTTTATAATGCAATCCATGAACAAATTTGTTAATTGCAATTTTATTATGAACTAAATTTATTTTTCTAGGGTTTAGATGTAGCCTAGTTTTGAGAACACAATTTTTAATTCAATATTTTTGTATATTTTTTTATGGTTGTGTGTTTAATTTTTGTGCTTAATGCTTACAATTATTTGGCCAATTTTTGTATGTTTATTGGATCATGAAGAGACCGAGAGGTAATTTATGATTTAGAACAATAAAAATTGAACACCATTGATTGAGCGAAATTAGAGATAATTTACTGCGATTAATGTGACCGTTAAGAAATTCAAAGAACTTAATGAGTCTTCGATTAATTAAATTTGCATGGAGATATGACAAACTGTTAGTTGGAGATATTTTTGGTGTTGTTCAAGAGAAAGCATTGAATAATTTGGGGATTTCGGCCTACAACTTGGAAAAATAATATTTTTAGGAATTATAAATTGTCTGGGATGAACTAGGTGAAGTAGGTGAAGTCGAAAGCCCTAGAATTAATTTTTCCATTAACAAATTATAAAAATTTCACATTCAGCTCCCTCTTAATTAATTTAGTTAGTTCTCTTTACAATAATTTAATTTAGTTGTTTTATCCTTTATTAATTTCGATTATCCAAATAGTAGTTAATCTAGTAATATCGGTACTCAATAAAATATCTAGTCCCTGTGGGT
The DNA here is from genome assembly GCA_017893485.1 of Hemerocallis citrina. Taxonomy (NCBI): domain Eukaryota; kingdom Viridiplantae; phylum Streptophyta; class Magnoliopsida; order Asparagales; family Asphodelaceae; genus Hemerocallis; species Hemerocallis citrina. Next base: position 313,048,293 of record CM030358.1, read on the forward strand.
TCGACACTTTATTCACTTAACTATATTACTTATTGCGATTTTGTACACTTGCAAAAATTCACACCAAGTTTTTGGCGCCGTTGCTGGGGACTAGTTATTCTTTTATTGATATTGAAAATTGCTAGAATATTACTAGTTTGGATTTTTTTGTATTTATTATTTTATCTCTTTATTTTCTTTTGACTTACTTTTACTTTCATTTATTTTTCTTATTTTATTTTTTTTAGTTTTTCCATTTTTTTTAATACTCACATTTCAGGACATACAAGGAAATTATCATGGTAAACGATGAAAATAGGCCTTTGAGAGACTATGCTATAACCTCAATTTATGAAGCAAGCATAAAGAAGCCAGTAATTGAAGCTGACGATTTTGAGATTAAACCGGAGATTATTCTAATGATTCATCAGACTGTTCAATTTTGGGGACTACCGCATGGGGATCCTTATGCTCACATAGCAAACTTTTTAGAAATTTGTGACACTTTCAAGTACAACGGAGTATCAGATGATGCAATCAGATTGAGACTATTTTCTTTCACTACGAGATAAGGTGAAGGCTTGGCTACGTTATCTACCACTCGGTAGTATTACAACTTGGGAGGAACTTGCACAAAAATTTCTAGCCAAGTATTTTCCGCCAGCAAAAACAGCAAAGCTAAGAAATGATATTTGCACATTTACTCAACTTCAGACTGAGTCTTTGTATAATGCATGGGAAAGATATAAAGAGTTATTAAGAAAGTGTCATCATCATGAACTACCGAAATAGCTGCAAATTCAAATATTCTATAATGGTCTAGGAGTTATAAATCGATCTATGGTTGACGTAGCAGCTGGTGGTGCATTTATGAGCAAAACTAACAAAGCAGCCTATGATCCTTTAGAGGAGATGATATCAAATCATTACCAGTGGTCTTCAGACAGAACAATGCCAAGAAAAGTGGCTGGAGTTTTTGAACTTAACCCTATTTCTGCTTTAACTGCACAAATGGCTACTTTATTTAAACAAATATGTAATTTAAATGTTAATTCTATTCCATCTAATATCATTTGTGATCTTTGTGCAGGAAATCATTCATGTGCAAATTGTCAAGTGGGGAATCTTTTTGCTCCATCAAATGTCGAACAAGAAAATTTTGGGTCAAACTTTCAAATGCAAAACAATCATTATGCAAACACATACAATCAAGAATGGAGAAACACTTCCAATTTTTCTTGGAACAACAATCAAGGAGCAGTTATACCACCTCAAAATTTTCCACAGCAAGAAAAAAAGCTGACATTTGAAGAAGTGTTCATGCAACACATGCAAAAGATAGAACAATGCATACAAAAGGCAGATTTTGCAATTCAAAATATTGCGAATTTAACTTCGGCTTCTGTTGCCGCTAAATTTGGTGTGGAGGCAAACAGATAGTATTTGTGGATTCTTAGGGAAATTGAATAGTAAACCTGTATACCTGTTCCGTCGGCCTGATCGTCGTTCCCGCCGTATACCTGCAAAAAGTGCGAGACACCGGGGTTGTTCCCGGCGACGCACCCTCCGACGCTCAAGTCAGTAATCTGGAAGACTATGAAAGAGCGCAAAAACTGGTGAAAGATTGATTACCTCTTAATGGAGATGGGTGGGGGGTATTTATAGGCGTCTTAGGGAACAGATTAGGCATGTAATTCCTTGTGTATAGATAAGGAATGTAATCCCCAATCCCCAGTGAAAGGATAGATATGAATCAGGGCCGTTGATTAATGTTAATCAGAAACCCTAATTCTATCCTGCTGGACCGGGTTTGTTGCGGGTTGAAACCCGCACCCAGTTGAGGTGGATCCGTTTGCGGGTTTATTGGATCTGTGAGAAGGAGATCTGGTACCCGCTTCCGGCCCGTTTGTAAGTGAAATTACTGTCTTGCCCCCGGACTTCAGGATTCGTGCCCAATTTGGACGGCCTCGATTAAACCCCTATTTTTAGCCATATCACGAGCCCCCCACTCCTAAAGGTTGAGGGCAATCAGTCTTTGTGGAGTAGTTTCATTTGTTTTAGTGGCTAGTGGAGTTGTATCGGAGTCCGAATGGGTGTTTTTGAATCCCGAAGTGGGTGGTAAGGTAACTCTTGGTGTATTGGGTTTTTTGGAACAATCTTCTTTTTGGAACAATATGGTGTATTGGGTTTTTATCTATTTTTTCAGGCTATTTATTTAATTTCGCGATGTGTTAACTAATCGTTTGGGGGTCTTAGCCGTATATTCTAGGCAATAATTGTCCGTTCGGGGGCTTAAAAATATCCCTCCGAGTTTTTAATTATTTTCTAGAATTTGTTGCTAATTTCCCCGAATTTTTAGCAATTTTTTCGCAATTTTTAAATAAATAAAACGACTTAAATAAATAAAAATCGATTTTTAAATACCGATTTATGATGTGGCATCATCTGGGCCTTTGATCAACGTGGAGCACGAATTTCTGAACGATCAGACGGTCCTTGTTCCTCAGCAGACTTTTTTGCCGTATACGAGGGTCGGCACCTCGGCTCGGAGAATCGACGCCTCGGTTCGATGGGTCGTTGCCTCGGTTCGGAGGGTCCGAGGGACGTGGAATCATCTGGGCCGTCCATCTCAGCGCTGATCCCCATAAAACGCTATCTTGTCATTTAGTGGACGTGGCAAGATCTGAACCATCCATCATGACGAGCGCGCTTTTTTATGAGATCCAATGGCTGATATGGGTCGGCGAGTTTTTTCTCCATATACGAGGGTCGGCACCTCGGCACCTCGGCTCGGGGGATCAGCGCCCCAGCTCGATGGGTCGGTGCCTCGGCTCGGAGGATCTGAGGGACGTGGCAAGATTTGAACCGTCCATCGTGACGAGATCCATCGGCTGATATGGGTTGGCGAGTTTTTTTGCCATATGCGAGGGTCGGCACCCTGGCACCTCGGCTCGGAGACTCAATGCTGTTGGCCAAGGCACTGAGTTGGGCGTTTTGGAAGAAGTGTTTCGTGAAGATCCCACCCTTCCGCACCCAGTGGCTCGGCTGTTCGGCTGAGCTGTTCGGTAGCTCGACTGAGCAAGCCGATGGCAGGTAGCTCGGAAGGTACGCGTGGGTGGATCTGGGCCGTTCATCTTGGCGTGCATCACGAGGATGGGATTCAGATCACGAGAAAACGTTATCTTGTCGTTTTATGGGCGTGGCGCAATCTGAACCGTCCATCAGATTCTGTCACGAATTTTGGGGAGATCCGACGGTGACTTCACCTCGGGATGATCTTTCTCCATATACGAGGGTCGGTACCTCGGCACCTCGGCTCGGAGATTCAGTGCTGTTGGCCGAGGCACTGAGTTAAGCATTTTGGAGGAAGTGTTTCTTGAAGATTCCGCCCCTCCGTGCCCAGTGGCTCGGCTGTTCGGCTGAGCTGTTCGGTAGCTCGGCTGAGCAAGCCGATGGCAGGTAGCTCGGAAGGTACGCATGGGCAGATCTGGGCTGTTCATCTTGGCGCGCATCACGAGGATGGGGTTCAGATCACGAGAAAACGTTATCTTGTTGTTTTGTGGGCGTGGCGCAATCTGAACCGTCCATCAGATTCTGTCACAAATTTTGGGGAGATCCGACGGTGACTTCACCTCGGGATGATTTTTCTCCATATACGAGGGGCGGTACCTCGGCACCTCGGCTCGGAGACTCAGTGCTGTTGGCCGAGGCGCTGATTTCATTGTTCTGAAGGGGCGTAGTAGCTCGGTTGCTCAGCCGGGCTGTTCGATAGCTCGGCTTGGCAGACCGGTGGCCGAGTCGTTGACTTAGTGTTTTGAAGAGTGTTTTGCTTCTCGTAACGTCGCAACTTTCCGCTTGTCGCTTTGGCTTCTTAGTGGGCTTTTTACGTTTCCTAAGGAGGCCCAACATTTCAGGGGTTATAAATTTTCACCCCCACTCCCAAGCTCATTTCTTACACTTTACTCTCAAGACTTCACTTTTGTTCTCTAGGTTCTCTGCTAGCGGTGACTTTCGTTCCAAGGCGGTGCTGTTAGCTGTCGCGTGGGCCAGGCAATTTCCGGCGAGCGTATTCCGACCGTGAACGTCACTTCAATGGTCAGTTTACTTAGTCTTTGCCTTTTTCTAGAGATGTCAAGAGTGAACTTGGGGAGTGGGGCCTCGTCTTCGGGCGATGATGGCGCCGAGGAGAGGAGAAGGGCGGAGGCTCGGAGGAAGGGGAAGCAGGTCGTCGAACCGTCGGTTACAGAGGTGAGACGCGAGAAGAAGAGGAGGGTGGAGACCCAATCTCCTGTAGCGGCAGTGACTGTGGAGAACCCGAAGCAAGCCCCCGAGATGGGACGATATCCCTCTGTCCTGTCCGGGCATTCGGGGGTCAAGCAGTACGAGGGCGACCTTTTGGAGAAGGCGATCTATGGGAAGTCGAAGATCGTCGAGGAACCTAACCCGACCCTTCCCACCAAAGCCGACGAGCTCATTTCGGTGTTATCCGAGAAGGATCTTCTTCGGATCAGAAAGGCCTTTGCCATCCCACCGGAGTACAAACTGATGCTCCCCGGTCCCGGGATGCGAGCGAATTCCAAGCTGCCGTCGTCGGATATGTGCATGTTCGACATCGACTCCTTGAATGCCGGGCTACGTTTCCCGCTGCATCCTTTCACCCTTCAGATCCTCGGCTGGTTCTGCCTCGCGCCGACCCAATTCATGCCGAACACATGGCATCACGTGAACGCTTTCTTGCTTCAGTGCTACCGAGCCGAAGTAGAGCCGGACCTAACGGTCTTCCGAGGGATGTATCGCATAAACCGGCAGCACAAGACGGAGCATCGGTATTATTTGGGGCTGAGGAAGGGCGTTAGGATCGTAGAGAACCCCGACTCGATTAAGGGTTGGAAATTGAGGTATTTTATAGTAAGGGGTGAGGCGGTACGGCACATTCCGACCCGGTGGAAAGTGGAGGTGCCGAAATTTGCCAGAGCCGACCCCGTACTGTCCGAGGCCGAGGAGGAGGTGGCGAGGAAGTTGACGAAGGAGGTGCTGTTCGGGTCCGGCCTTAGCCCCATCGACCCGAGTATGCTCCTGACATCTCACTTATTTTCGTTTTTCTTTCAAGTCTTTTGTTCGTCTCGCTAACTCATCTCTCTCTTTTTTTTGTCCGATGCAGAAGCAATGAAGATTGATTTTAACTCCATGATGGCCGATAGGTCGAAGTTGGCCGGGGGTAGGAAGAGGAAGAGGGCGGCCGCGACTGCCTCGTCGACTCTGCAGCCCACGGTCGCCTCAACCATCACTCCGCCCCCTCCGACTACTGAGGCGCCCTCGGAGGTTATTGTTGCCGAGGATCCCTCGGCCTCTGTGGCCCCTGGCATGATTGAGGGGGCCTTTGACGTCAACGCGGCGGTGTCGCTTGAGGCTCCGCCGTTGACTAAAGCGGCCGAAGAAATCCTGACCGAGCAGCACAAGCAGCTTTTTGTGCCGAACTGGCGGGTGAAGAACCACGACGGGTTCCTCGACAACTCGCAGATGTCGGTTCAGGTCGTCAAGCATTTGGCGACGCCGAAGGACAGAGCCATGCTGAAAGCAGGGACGGTCGGCGATGACACCTATGAGGTGGCTCGGTCGCTCGTGTCGGTAAGTTTTTCTTCTGCAAATTTGTTCAAGTTTTCTGCCCGGTTTGCATATTGTCCTGACCGTTGTTTTTGCAGGCAACCTGTAACTTCGGCCACCTTCTCGAGTCGTTCGCCGAGCAGGAGAAGGAGCTGAGGGCCGCCAGCGACAAAGACAGGGCGGCAAAGGTAAGGGCGGTCAAGGAACTTGAGGCCGAGCAGAGGCGAGCCGAGGCCCTGGAAGTCTGGGTGGCCGACCTTGTTGCCGACCTGGAGAAAGCCAAGGGGCGCATTGACGCGGAGTCTGCCAAGGCCGCCAAGGCCGCCGAGGAGCTGGCTGCGGCGCTGAAGTCCTTGGCCGAAGAGAAGGCAGAGAAGGAGGCCTTGGCGACGAAGATCAGGGCCGAGGTGGAGGAGGAGGCTGAGGCCGAGGCGAAGAAGCACATGTCTAAGAACATGGAGCTGTCTTACCAAAGGGCGCTCGATCATGTCAAGAATGGGTCCCTGGCTTCGAGCGGGTCGGTTACCGACTGTGGCCAAGGTCGCCTTCAGGTGACGAGGGGGAGGAAGGTGAAGGCGACGAGGCTGAAGGTGAAGACGAGGAGGAGGAGACCGAGCCACCTGTGGCAGATGGCCATGTCGAGGGGAGGATCGAGGGGCCATCTGTCAATGCGCCCGTGGTCGAAGCGGCGACGCAGGTGGACCCCTGATCCCCTCGTTAAATTTTTGTAGTTTTCGTTTTGTTTGTTTTTTTTTCTTTTTTTTTTGGAGCATTGTAATGCCTTTTGCGGACTGGTCACCGCTTTTAATGAATGAAAAATGTAAGTGTTTGGTTCGGCAATATAGTACTTCAATGCTATTCCTTTCTCATTTCAGATTGCCAAGCATACACTTATCACCTCGGCTGATCGGCGCCGAGCCGAGTTGTTTAAGCGATCTCGGGAGGATCGTCTCGAGGGTGAGGTTCACCTGACGAGGAGGATACTTCACAAATTAGAGATTAGGCATAGTGAGGCATTGGCCGAACTGCACCATCTACGGATAGTCGAGGCCGAGCTATCTGCTAAGGAGGAGGAACTGGCGCGAGTTTCGGCCGAACGAGATAACTTTGCGAAGAAGGTAGAACAGTTGCAAAGGGTGACGGTCGACAAGAGCATCGAGGTGACCCACTTGCGCCGCATTATATCCGACAGCACCGAGTACCCCAGTTCGGCAAAGCTTCCTCGGTTTAAAGTGATAGTAAAGGATGACACATTGAAGAATCGGATCGTCGAACTGGAGGAAGAGGTGGCTCGGCTCAGGCCTCAGCCGGTGAGGGCTAACGTCCGGAGCACCTCGTGCACTCGCGAAGAAATTGAGCGAGGGATCACGTTCTATCAAGCGGCGAGCCGGACTCCTATTGTAGGCAGGTCAGCAGCCGACGCCCAAAGTGGCGTAGCGGTGTCTTCAAGTGGTGCTTCAGTTGGAGCGACTGTCAGGGTCAGCGGTGAGGAGGCGTCTCGATTCGTTGGTCTGGAGACGAGCTCGGGGGTCAAGAAGTGCCGACCCAAGGTATCGCTGAACCGGAGTGTACCTCTTCCTCGGAGGCAATAATCTTGTCCTGTCTTATCCTCGGATGTCTTTAGAACCGTCCTTCGGACTGTTTTTCGAACTCTTTTTGTTGTAATCTTCTTCTAATCTTGTCAAGTTTTTAATAAAATTGGAGTTGATTTATCCGATCTGTTTTCTGCTGTCTTCTCATTGTGCTGTAACTGCGCTAGCTAGGGTAGGCTCGGAATGAACTGCGAGGCAGGTGTTCGCTTCGTCGAGCACCTTGGCCCCTTCAGGTGCGGCTCGGTTCGGTCGCTAAGGTGCGGCTGTTTCTAGGCTGTGGCCGCGCGGCCTAATCGTAGCTTGATGGCCGGAGTGACTTTTGCTGAGCGAAGTGAACCGATCAGAGCCGTTAGATGGTTGCACGAATCTTGAGGCAGGTCCAGTTCCCAAGAAAATGCTATCTTGTCGTTTTGTGGACACGTGGCTGAATTAGAACCGCTCATCATGCCCTAGCACATTTTCTGAGATGATCTGACGGTGGTTTCGCCTCGGAAGGTTTTTTCGCCATATATGAGGGTCGGTACCTCGTCACCTCGGCTCGACAGTTGTAACGCCCCGAATCCCAAATACACTGAATTCGAGATGTTCTACAGGATCTTTTCACTTTCTTAGCACACTTTTACAGGGAAATTAAAACTTTGCATCATACATCAGAGTTTACATCATAATTACATCTTTCTTTTGCACAGCGGAAGTAAAATACAACAATTAAATACAAGTACAACAGCTTGATAAAATCTTTAAGCATCCGTCCCTTTAATCTTTAGCATAACATTTACCTGCATGTTAGACTGTGGGTACGTCAGTTTATTCAACCGACGATCATTATACACGGCCGTCCTCGCTTGCCGAAAATAGTATAACTTAACATTTCATATTTAGCAAACACAAACTTGTCACATTTCAACTAAAGGGACTACCCTATTGATGTCGTGTTGTGATTGTGCACTTAGTCCTTAATGCAGTTAATTAAGTTACATGACACTAATGCGCACTTGTTCGGATTCTATGCATCCCATACTACATAGGTCCGAGGGCAAGCCCTTATTCGTTCTTCATCTTTATAGGGTTCAATCCCCCGTTATGATTTAATCTACTACTGTAATTACGGTAAGTATCCTAGATGTTATCTGACCTACGAACTCATGTTTAGGCACTCTGGAGTAGTATCCTCACCCAGACGCATCATGGGAATTCCTGGGATACGCTCTCACCATAAACATGACACCACCCGTAGTCTTCAAACATCCCACGAGCGTCGCCACTGGGACGGTACTCTGGAACAGTATCCTCACCCAGACTCGTCATGGGAATTCCTGGGATACGCTCTCGCCGCTACCCAGGGCCCTCATACTCAGTGTTTTTCTCTTACTTTCATCACGTCTTCACTATGTACTAGTCCTTAGTTTCAATAAAAATCATGAACAAAATAATCACTAGAGTTAGCCTCTCCATCAACCGGACTTATTCCTTTAATTCAACATGACCAACCTTGGTCTAATTTCAATTTATTTCATTTCTCAATGCCGGGGAGACTTAGCTACTCTATTTCAAATTTCATTTCACAATCTTTAAGTCATGACCACTTTCATGTCACAATTTCATATTCTTCCTTATTCATGATTACACTTGTTCACAAATTCATGGTGAATACTTATAACCCATAAAAATCCTTATTCATGGCCAACAATTTCATCAACATGATTTCTAAACTCCATCATCATACAATGGACTCATGCACTTTACAAACATACACTCGTACTTCATATTTTACACCATATCTTCAAGTAAAAATTATAATATCATGTCACACCACAAATTCTTTTGTGTCAAATACTTTCTAATAAATTCATTTCAATAACTCTTTATAAATTTGAAAATTCCCATGAGTATGTGTCTTAGAACCATAGCTTTAATATACCATTTGTTCGCAAACTACATTATATTTTCTTCAATTAATATCCAAACCAATCCCATAAAATTCCTTGTATTTTTATGAAAATTACCATATTTTTCTCATATTTTTTGGACATCAAAAACTCACAAAAAAAATATTTTTCCCTAAGTGCTAGGGGAAAGATTCGAACCCAGCACAGTAGAGAAGAAGGCCAGAGCACCCGCCGATAGGCCGATCGGTGCTAGCGAATAGAAGAGAGTGCACTACGTATATATGCCATCTCTTCGCTGTCATATATATATATACACAGTACTTTTTAAAAAAGAATGGTGAGACCCGGATTCGAACCACACCGCTCAGGGGAACCGAACAGCGCCACCGACCGCCTGAGCCACTGGCTCAGGTTGTCACAGTGTGGATTAAAACCCATTTGACTCATATTCACACTGTTTCTTTTTGAAATTAACTCGATGTTCAAAACAATTGATTCATATTGCCTTCATATAAACCACTGAAAAATTCCAGATTTAATCTTCTTTATTCCATCTTCAAAACAGTAAGTGTAAAAATAAATTTTTGTACTAAAAACACATTTTTCTCCACCCAAATTAATTATTTGTTTATAAAACTAGCAAATCCTTTATTTTCGACATTGAAAATAATCGATTGTTCATCTAATCTCTCTTTTATCCCAAAGTTTCCACGATGATTTACTGGTTATTAATCTACATTCACAACACAATACAACCTTGGATTTCCCCGTACTCATACTAGCAAAAGAATCCATATAGCACATGAATAGGTGAAACTCAACAATCACTAAGTTTGGTATATTTCTAAATTGATGACAACAAGTAATTCTTTGGTTTATCTACACCACTTCTACACATGAATTCAAAGTATTCACTATACTTTTCTATTCAATTCCCATAGTGTTAATGTCTTTCTCAATTGTCATGTCTCAACCACACAATTTGCAAATAATTAATAAAAGGCTTTCACACATCATGCTAGTCACATTGCATCATAGTTCAATTAAACTAAATAATCAAAGAAAGTGCTTCATATGGTATAATTTCATGCAAGCAATTTACATACACAATTTATCACACCATTCTAAGCCATTCACATACTAACTTTTTAATTAGAGTGGTCTCTTATTAGTATTTTCCATGTATAGTGTCATCAATATACTAGCATGAACCCTATATTAGAAACATGAATTGTTTTACCCACCTCAATTTGGAGAGAAACACAAACAAAAGCAATCAAGTAGATGAGAACACCTCCTCGTAGCCAAAAGAATGCACTACTCCAAGCCTCCAACCAAATGCCGAATGCTTCTCCTCCTTGGCCGAAAGCTACCTAGCCGAATGCTTCTTGATGGTGCCGGCCACTCCAAGCAACACAACCCACACAAACTCTTATCTTTTATAACTCTCACAATATATTAGTATAGCTTTAGAAATTACACTTTGCATATGAAAAATTAGCCATGAGTAAGGAGGTATTTATACTAAAAAATGAGGGGAATGGAGGGCTAAGATCATCTTGGTGGTTGCAAAATGAAAGGCTTAGATTCAAGTAGGAGTTAGGAAAACTACCCACCTCCTTGAAACTACCCCCATGTTCTCCACACCAAAATTTCAACTTTCCCTCCCAAAAAGAAGGATACCCGGCCAAGCATAGGAGTGTGCATTGCACGTGTACGTGTAGTGCACGTGCATGCAACTAGGCCAAATTTGTACATTTCAAAATTGTATAAAAATAATTTTGTTTAAAAAAGTCTTCTACATGACAAGTTTAATTAAAATAAATTAATTCATGGGCTTTCTTTTTGGGCCAAAAATAATTTATAAAAATAATTAAAATAAAAATGCTTTTGGGCTTTTTAAGAAAAGGCTTTTTAATTAATTCAAATAAGGCTTTTAAAGAAGGCTTTTTGTACTAAAATAATTTGAGAAAAATATATTTAAACATACTCACCATGATAAAATAATCCAACAATATATTGCACGTGCACAACACGTGCAAAATAAATAATTTTTCATTTATTGAAAAATCAGGGTATTACAGCACTCCCTCCTTAGAATAGTTCCGTCCCCGGAACTACAATCAAGAGCGAGGAAAACAAACAAAATACAACACACACAACAAAACAAAAGATACAAAAATACAATCAAGCAAAAAGCTCAGGATAGTCCTTCAACATCCTCTCCTCAGATTCCCAAGTAGCCTCTTCAACCAAGTGGTTTCTCCAGACTACCTTGACCATCGGTATCGTCTTATTCCTCAAGACTTTCTCTCGACGATCAACAATCTCAACAGGAGACTCGATGTAATTCAGGTCTAACTGCAAACCTTCCGGCACTTCAGGCAAATGATGACTCGGGTCTGGAATATAACCTCTCAGCATAGACACATGAAAGACATTGTGCACCTGAGACAACTCTTCCGGTAATTCAAGCCGGTAAGCAGTTTTCCCGATCCTTTTCAATATCTTATATGGGCCTATAAACCTCGGGGCTAACTTCCCGCCTTTGCCAAAACGTACCACACCTTTGCTGGGTGATACTTTCAGAAAGACGAAATCACCAACCTCAAACTCAAGGTCCCTTCTCCGGTTGTCTGCATAGCTTTTCTGCCTGCTCTGAGCTTCCACCAACCTTTTCCTGATCAGATCAATCTTCTCAGAAGTCAGTTGCACAAGCTCAGGACCAAACAACTGACGCTCCCCCACTTCATACCAGCATACAGGAGTCCTGCACTTCCTGCCATACAGAGCTTCGTACGGCGCCATCCCAATACTGGCCTGAAAACTGTTGTTGTAGGCAAATTCCACCAAAGGTAAATGCCTTTCCCAACTGCCTCCAAAGTCTAGTATACAACACCGCAGCATATCCTCAAGAATACGATTGACTCTCTCGGTCTGCCCATCGGTTTGCGGATGAAAAGCAGTGCTGAAATCCGTCTTGGTACCCAAAGCTGCCTGAAGACTCCTCCAGAAATGCGAAGTAAACCGCGCATCTCGATCAGACACAATGGTCGAAGGAACGCCATGAAGTCGGACAATCTCACCAACATACATCTCAGCCAACTTGTCCATCGAAGCAGTGAGTTTCATCGCCAAAAAGTGAGCGGACTTGGTAAGTCGATCGACTATAACCCAAATTGCATCATTGCCTTTAGGACTCTTAGGCAATCCCGTGATGAAATCCATACTGATGTTATCCCACTTCCATTCCGGAATAGGTAACGGCTGTAATAGACCTCCGGGTCTCTGATTTTCGGCTTTGACTTGCTGACAAACCTCACACTTCGCGACAAATTCAGCCACATCCCGCTTCAAACCTGACCACCAGAAATGCTGCTTGATGTCCTTGTACATCTTAGTACTCCCAGGATGTACAGACAAAAGAGTAGCATGCGCCTCCTGAAGAATACTTTCTTTCAGGTCCGCCTGATTTGGAACGCATAGCCTATCTCCGAACCACAGCACTCCATCCCTGATCTGAAAACCGGGCAACCTGCCAGCACCAACCTGCTCCTTCATCTCCAGAATATCAGCATCAACTTCCTGACTTGCAATGATCCTTGTATTCAGAGTAGGCTGAAGCCTCAACTGAGCCAAAGATGCTCCCAATCCTTGCAAGACAACCTCAATACCAGCTCGGTCCAGCTCCTCAATCAGATGCCTCTGAGTCGTAATCAAACAGGCCAAACTGCTCTTGCGGCTAAGTGCATCAGCCACAACATTAGCTTTTCCAGGATGATACTTGATCTCAGGTCGCATATCTTCGAGCACTTCCAACCATCTCCGCTGTCTCAAATTGAGATCCCTCTGCTGATATATATACTTCAAGCTCTTGTGATCCGTGTACATATTCAGCTTCTCACCGTACACGTAGTGCCTCCATTGCTTCAAAGCAAAAATAATCGCAGCCAACTCCAGATCATGAGTCGGATAATTTTTCTCATGTGGTCGTAGTTGCCTAGACCCATAAGCGATTACTCTTCCTTCTTGCATTAAGACACAACCAAGCCCCCGATGTGAAGCATCGCTATAAACGTCATACTCAACACCAGCTCTAGGCAAAGCCAAAATAGGTGCAGTAGTCAGTCTATCTTTCAACTCCTGAAAACTCGCCTCACATTGCTCGGTCCACTTGAAGCTCACATTCTTCTTGGTCAGCCCTGTAAGCGGTACAGCTATCTAAGCATAACCTTGAATGAATCTCCGATAATATCCAGTCATCCCAAGGAAACTTCTGACTTCCTTCACTGTAGTAGGCCTCGCCCAGTCTCTCACTGCCTCTATCTTCTGAGGATCAGTTGCCACTCCCTCCTTAGAAAGGATGTGACCCAGGAATGCCACTTCAGATTTCCAGAAATCACACTTGGATAACTTGGCATACAACTGCTGCTCTTCCAACTTCTGCAACACTGCTGCCAGATGCTCGGTGTGCTCCTCCTCAGACTTGGAGTACACGAGAATATCGTCGATAAACACCACGACGAAAGAATCAATAAACGGCCTCAGAACTCTGTTCATCAAGTCCATGAAGATTGCAGGTGCATTCGTCACTCCGAATGGCATAACTAAGAATTCGTAATGCCCATGCCGAGTTCTAAATGCAGTCTTATGCACATCTTCAGCTTTCACTCGAACTTGGTGGTAACCTGATCGAAGATCTATTTTGGAGAATACGGCCGCTCCTTGTAGACGATCGAACAAGTTATCAATTCGAGGAATCGGGTACTTATTCTGAACAGTGACCTTATTCAGCTCCCGGTAATCGATGCACATTCTCATCGATCCATCCTTCTTCCTTACCAAAAGCACTGGTGCTCCCCAAGGTGACGCACTAGGTTGAATAAAGCCCTTTCCCAACAGTTCCTCAATCTGCCGTTTCACCTCATCCTGTTCCACTGGAGCCATCCTATAAGGTGCCTTAGAAATGGGTGCACTTCCCGGTTGAACAGTGATGCTGAACTCTACATCACGATGCGGAGGTAACCCAGGAAAATCTTCCAAGAACACAGTCGGATAGTCCCGAACCACAGGAATCCCTTGCACTTCCACAGGAGTCTCTTCCTTGCGGATAGTAGCCACCAGCTTAGAACATTTCTGCTTCCCTTGGAACACGACTTCAGGTCCACCTGGAGCCTTCACTGTCACCGTCTTGGTCTTACACTCGATGCTTGCACTGTACACCGACATCCAATCAATGCCAATGATAACATCGACTCCCAAGATAGTCAGCTCGATCAGATCAATGCCAAAGATTCTATCCCCAATCACAATCTCGCAATCAGCATAATACCGATCAGTGGTTAAAGTTTCCCCTGACGGAGTAGCTACTGATAAGATCTTGCCTGGGAAAATCTTCGGTTCAACTCCCAACACTTTAGCAAACTTTGGAGACACAAAAGTATGAGAGGATCCAGTATCAAACAATACGACAGCTTTAATTCCATTAAGATAGAGTTCGCCTGTTACATAATATACATCATTACATAACAGCCTCACTAAACAAAGGGAAAAGAAATGACAAAAGACCCTAAACACCAGCCCTCGTACCAGAGATGACCTGATCTGCCTCCTCAGCATCAGCTTCTGTCAAGGCAAATACTCGCCCTGATTGGTACGGCCTCTTCCCAGCCTGCTGCGTTGGTGCGTTGCTGCTTCCACCCTGTAGTTTGGGACAGTGAGATTTGTAGTGTCCCGTTTCACCACAGTTGTAGCAAGTCACCGTAGAAGGTCTCACCACATTGTCTCCAGGCCTCCCAGCCACACTCACAGCGTTCGCCCCTGTCGGTTTGAACCTCTGTGCAGATGGTTGCCCCCTGAAACTCCCCGAATGTGCAGGCCTCTTCCCGGGCTGCCAGTTGTTCCTCCTGTTCTGAACAACATGGAACTGCTCCATATCCGCCTCCGTCGCTGCCGCCCTCTTGACCAGCTTATCGAATCTCCTGATACCAAGGGGTATCATACGAGATCTCAAGCTAGGCCTCAGACCATGCTCGAACTTGCGAGCTTTCTTGGCCTCATCCGCCACCAACTCGGGAGCATACCTGGAGAGCTGAGTGAACTTGGTCTCATAGGCTCTCACTGACATGCTGCCTTGCTGAAGCGACAGGAACTCCATCGCCTTCTTCTCCTGAACGTCGGAGGGGAAATAATGACTGCGGAACTCCTCCAAAAATTCCTCCCAGCCAAACAACAGACCTCCCATGGTCCTCTTCACAGATTGCCACCAAACTGCTGCATCCTTCTCCAGCTGCAAGGTTGCCAACTTGACCTTGCTACCCTCCGGTGTCTCCAACACCTCGAAGATGGTCTCCACTTGCCGTATCCAGTTGTCAGCCGAATCTGGATCCGACTTTCCCTCGAATACGGGTGGTTTCATTCTCTTGAACGATTCCACCAGCTTTATCGCCTCGGGCACTGGATTTGCCGGCCCCCTAGCTTGGTTCTGAGCCACAGCATTCAATGTCTGGTAGACCCTAGCAAGCTCAGTCTCCAGATCCAAACCTTCCCCATTCCTTGCTCCTCTTCTCGACATATTCTGATGCAAAAGACCCGTCAAATTCGAAGTATATAACAAGAATTTAAACCAACTTCCATTTCATTGAATTCCAAAAGTTTATACATTCGAATTTAAAAACATCTCTAAACATCAGAATGAAAGAAAACAGAAGCCACAACACTCTAACTCCTACGGGTCCTCTTCGCTGCTCGAAGTTCTTCCCGCAGTTCATCAACCTCATCCTTCAGCACATCAGTTAGGTTCTTTTTCTTCTCAAGTTCCCAAATCCGATGGCTAAGAACAGAATAGTCAGCCTTCCGCTTCTCCAGCTGAGCCTCCAACAATCCAACTCTCTCCTTCAGGGTTTCCACTTGCCTCTGAAGAGAAGTCACAAGACCACTTGGAACTGGTACTTCCTCTTCGTCGGAAGAATCATCAGATGAATCCGGAGGTGGGGTGATCTCTCGGGATTCAGGGTACTCCTCATCATCAGAATCAGCTTGTCCAGGGTAGTACTCGTCCTCGGAATCTGCCTGTCCAGGATGGTACTCTTCCTCAATGATGTGCCAGTCGTCGCCTCCAGCAGGGTCGAAGTGATCAGCCATCTTAGAAATAGGGAGGAGAAAGCATAAATCTTAGAGCAACACAAATGTAAGTCACTTACATTTAAATCTCTAGATTCAAACACACACTCTAATGTCCACTTCTAGGGTGTCGTTCCCTATAAATTTGTACAAGTGTGAAAGTGTAGAAAGCGTGGCTCTGATACCACTCTGTAACGCCCCGAATCCCAAATACACTGAATTCGAGATGTTCTACAGGATCTTTTCACTTTCTTAGCACACTTTTACAGGGAAATTAAAACTTTGCATCATACATCAGAGTTTACATCATAATTACATCTTTCTTTTGCACAGCGGAAGTAAAATACAACAATTAAATACAAGTACAACAGCTTGATAAAATCTTTAAGCATCCGTCCCTTTAATCTTTAGCATAACATTTACCTGCATGTTAGACTGTGGGTACGTCAGTTTATTCAACCGACGATCATTATACACGGCCGTCCTCGCTTGCCGAAAATAGTATAACTTAACATTTCATATTTAGCAAACACAAACTTGTCACATTTCAACTAAAGGGACTACCCTATTGATGTCGTGTTGTGATTGTGCACTTAGTCCTTAATGCAGTTAATTAAGTTACATGACACTAATGCGCACTTGTTCGGATTCTATGCATCCCATACTACATAGGTCCGAGGGCAAGCCCTTATTCGTTCTTCATCTTTATAGGGTTCAATCCCCCGTTATGATTTAATCTACTACTGTAATTACGGTAAGTATCCTAGATGTTATCTGACCTACGAACTCATGTTTAGGCACTCTGGAGTAGTATCCTCACCCAGACGCATCATGGGAATTCCTGGGATACGCTCTCACCATAAACATGACACCACCCGTAGTCTTCAAACATCCCACGAGCGTCGCCACTGGGACGGTACTCTGGAACAGTATCCTCACCCAGACTCGTCATGGGAATTCCTGGGATACGCTCTCGCCGCTACCCAGGGCCCTCATACTCAGTGTTTTTCTCTTACTTTCATCACGTCTTCACTATGTACTAGTCCTTAGTTTCAATAAAAATTATGAACAAAATAATCACTAGAGTTAGCCTCTCCATCAACCGGACTTATTCCTTTAATTCAACATGACCAACCTTGGTCTAATTTCAATTTATTTCATTTCTCAATGCCGGGGAGACTTAGCTACTCTATTTCAAATTTCATTTCACAATCTTTAAGTCATGACCACTTTCATGTCACAATTTCATATTCTTCCTTATTCATGATTACACTTGTTCACAAATTCATGGTGAATACTTATAACCCATAAAAATCCTTATTCATGGCCAACAATTTCATCAACATGATTTCTAAACTCCATCATCATACAATGGACTCATGCACTTTACAAACATACACTCGTACTTCATATTTTACACCATATCTTCAAGTAAAAATTATAATATCATGTCACACCACAAATTCTTTTGTGTCAAATACTTTCTAATAAATTCATTTCAATAACTCTTTATAAATTTGAAAATTCCCATGAGTATGTGTCTTAGAACCATAGCTTTAATATACCATTTGTTCGCAAACTACATTATATTTTCTTCAATTAATATCCAAACCAATCCCATAAAATTCCTTGTATTTTTATGAAAATTACCATATTTTTCTCATATTTTTTGGACATCAAAAACTCACAAAAAAAATATTTTTCCCTAAGTGCTAGGGGAAAGATTCGAACCCAGCACAGTAGAGAAGAAGGCCAGAGCACCCGCCGATAGGCCGATCGGTGCTAGCGAATAGAAGAGAGTGCACTACGTATATATGCCATCTCTTCGCTGTCATATATATATATACACAGTACTTTTTAAAAAAGAATGGTGAGACCCGGATTCGAACCACACCGCTCAGGGGAACCGAACAGCGCCACCGACCGCCTGAGCCACTGGCTCAGGTTGTCACAGTGTGGATTAAAACCCATTTGACTCATATTCACACTGTTTCTTTTTGAAATTAACTCGATGTTCAAAACAATTGATTCATATTGCCTTCATATAAACCACTGAAAAATTCCAGATTTAATCTTCTTTATTCCATCTTCAAAACAGTAAGTGTAAAAATAAATTTTTGTACTAAAAACACATTTTTCTCCACCCAAATTAATTATTTGTTTATAAAACTAGCAAATCCTTTATTTTCGACATTGAAAATAATCGATTGTTCATCTAATCTCTCTTTTATCCCAAAGT
Organism: Hemerocallis citrina; assembly: GCA_017893485.1. NCBI lineage: Eukaryota > Viridiplantae > Streptophyta > Magnoliopsida > Asparagales > Asphodelaceae > Hemerocallis > Hemerocallis citrina. Next base: position 313,066,718 of record CM030358.1, read on the forward strand.
TTCCACGATGATTTACTGGTTATTAATCTACATTCACAACACAATACAACCTTGGATTTCCCCGTACTCATACTAGCAAAAGAATCCATATAGCACATGAATAGGTGAAACTCAACAATCACTAAGTTTGGTATATTTCTAAATTGATGACAACAAGTAATTCTTTGGTTTATCTACACCACTTCTACACATGAATTCAAAGTATTCACTATACTTTTCTATTCAATTCCCATAGTGTTAATGTCTTTCTCAATTGTCATGTCTCAACCACACAATTTGCAAATAATTAATAAAAGGCTTTCACACATCATGCTAGTCACATTGCATCATAGTTCAATTAAACTAAATAATCAAAGAAAGTGCTTCATATGGTATAATTTCATGCAAGCAATTTACATACACAATTTATCACACCATTCTAAGCCATTCACATACTAACTTTTTAATTAGAGTGGTCTCTTATTAGTATTTTCCATGTATAGTGTCATCAATATACTAGCATGAACCCTATATTAGAAACATGAATTGTTTTACCCACCTCAATTTGGAGAGAAACACAAACAAAAGCAATCAAGTAGATGAGAACACCTCCTCCTAGCCAAAAGAATGCACTACTCCAAGCCTCCAACCAAATGCCGAATGCTTCTCCTCCTTGGCCGAAAGCTACCTAGCCGAATGCTTCTTGATGGTGCCGGCCACTCCAAGCAACACAACCCACACAAACTCTTATCTTTTATAACTCTCACAATATATTAGTATAGCTTTAGAAATTACACTTTGCATATGAAAAATTAGCCATGAGTAAGGAGGTATTTATACTAAAAAATGAGGGGAATGGAGGGCTAAGATCATCTTGGTGGTTGCAAAATGAAAGGCTTAGATTCAAGTAGGAGTTAGGAAAACTACCCACCTCCTTGAAACTACCCCCATGTTCTCCACACCAAAATTTCAACTTTCCCTCCCAAAAAGAAGGATACCCGGCCAAGCATAGGAGTGTGCATTGCACGTGTACGTGTAGTGCACGTGCATGCAACTAGGCCAAATTTGTACATTTCAAAATTGTATAAAAATAATTTTGTTTAAAAAAGTCTTCTACATGACAAGTTTAATTAAAATAAATTAATTCATGGGCTTTCTTTTTGGGCCAAAAATAATTTATAAAAATAATTAAAATAAAAATGCTTTTGGGCTTTTTAAGAAAAGGCTTTTTAATTAATTCAAATAAGGCTTTTAAAGAAGGCTTTTTGTACTAAAATAATTTGAGAAAAATATATTTAAACATACTCACCATGATAAAATAATCCAACAATATATTGCACGTGCACAACACGTGCAAAATAAATAATTTTTCATTTATTGAAAAATCAGGGTATTACAACAGTCGTGGGGACAGGTCGGAGTGGCCATCTTACCCCGGCCCATTTGGGGATGAGCCGGTGAGGTAAAGTCGAGCCATAGGACCCCGACCATCGTTAGGTTAGTTTAAGGTTGTGGGAGCAATTCCGAATGGCGAGCTACTTCTAGCTCGCTTAGGAGCGAGCTTGCGTAGTAGAGTCGAGCAAAGTGTTGGACTCCGAACCATCCAACGGCTGTGGGAGCAATTTCGAACGGTGATCTACTCCTGGCTCGTCTATGGGCGAGCCGAGGAAGAAGAGTCGAGCCGAGTGCTGGACTCCGAACCATCGTGAGATTAGTTTAAGGGTTGTGGGAGCAGTTCCGAATGGCGAGCTACTTCTAGATCGCTTAGGAGCGAACTTGCGAAGTAGAATAGAGCCAAGTGTTGGACTCCGAACCATTCAATGGCTGCGGGAGCAATTTCGAACGACTATCTACTCCTGGCTCATCTATGGGCGAGCCGAGGAAGAACAGTCGAGCCGAGTGCTGGACTCCGAACCATCGTGAGATTAGTTTATGGGTTGTGGGAGCAGTTCCGAATGGCGAGCTACTTCTAGATCGCTTAGGAACGAACTTGCGAAGTAGAATCGAGCCAAGTGTTGGACTCCGAACTATTCAACGGCTGCGGGAGCAATTTCGAACGGCGATCTACTCCTGGCTCGTCTCTGGGCGAGCCGAGGAAGAAGTGTCGAGCCGAGTGCTGGACTCCGAACCATCGTGAGATTAGTTTATGGGTTGTGGGAGCAGTTCCGAATGGCGAGCTACTTCTAGATCGCTTAGGAGCAAACTTGCGAAGTAGAATCGAGCCAAGTGTTGAACTCCGAACCATTCAACGGCTGCGGGAGCAATTTCGAACGGCAATCTACTCCTGGCTCGTCTATGGGCGAGCCGAGGAAGAAGAGTCGAGCCGAGTGCTAGACTCCGAACCATCGTGAGATTAGTTTATGGGTTGTGGGAGCAGTTCCGAATGGCGAGCTACTTCTAGATCGCTTAGGAGCGAACTTGCGAAGTAGAATCGAGCCAAGTGTTGGACTCCGAACCATTCAACGGCTGCAGGAGCAATTTCGAACGGCGATCTACTCCTGGCTCATCTGTGGGCGAGCCGAGGAAGAAGAGTCGAGCCGAGTGCTGGACTCCGAACCATCGTGAGATTAGTTTATGGGTTGTGGGAGCAGTTCCGAATGGCGAGCTACTGCTAGATCGCTTAGGAGCGAACTTGCGAAGTAGAATCGAGCCATGTGTTGGACTCCGAACCATTCAACGGCTGCGGGAGCAATTTCAAACGTCGATCTACTCCTGGCTCATCTGTGGGCGAGCCGAGGAAGAAGAGTCGAGCCGAGTGCTGGACTCCGAACCATCGTGAGATTAGTTTATGGGTTGTGGGAGCAGTTCCGAATGGCGAGCTACTGCTAGATCGCTTAGGAGTGAACTTGCGAAGTAGAATCAAGCCAAGTGTTGGACTCCGAACCATTCAACGGCTGCAGGAGCAATTTCGAACGGCGATCTACTCCTGGCTCATCTGTGGGCGAGCCGAGGAAGAAGAGTCGAGCCGAGTGCTGGACTCCGAACCATCGTGAGATTAGTTTATGGGTTGTGGGAGCAGTTCCGAATGGCGAGCTACTGCTAGATCGCTTAGGAGCGAACTTGCGAAGTAGAATCGAGCCATGTGTTGGACTCCGAACCATTCAACGGCTGCGGGAGCAATTTCAAACGTCGATCTACTCCTGGCTCGTCTATGGCCGAGCCGAGGAAGAAGAGTCGAGTCGAGTGCTGGACTCCGAACCATCGTGAGATTAGTTTAAGGGTTGTGGGAGCAGTTCCGAATGGCGAGCTACTTCTAGATCGCTTTGGAGCGAACTTGCAAAGTAGAATCGAGCCAAGTGTTGGACTCCGAACCATTCAACCGCTGCGGGAGCAATTTCGAACGGCGATCTACTCCTGGCTTGTCTATGGGCGAGCCGAGGAAGAAGAGTCGAGCCGAGTGCTGGACTCCGAACCATCGTGGGATTAGTTTAAGGCAGAAAGATGTAATAGTAGCGAAGATATGAAAAAAAAACTTTATTTATTAATATCCAATGGTCGGCTGCTTCTAAAGTTGCTAGCCGTTATTACAATGAAAAATAAAAGAAAATTACTACAAGTAACAGGAAAGGAACGGTTCGACATCTCGAATTACTTAGAGAGGCGTCGTTGCTCTCTCTTGGTATTTTAAGAGATGGTCGGCATGACAAGTCCTGGGAATTTCCCTGCCTTCGAGATGTTCTAGTCTATTTGCGCTGGGGCGGATCACTTTTGAGATCTTGTAGGGTCCCTCCCAATTGGGGGCCAATTTGCTTTTCTGCCCGGGGAACGAGATGGCAAATTTTCGGGGGACTAGGTCCCCTTCTTTGAGGTCCGTTGGGCGGACTCTTTTGTTGTATGCTTGTTCAATCCTTCTTCGGTAGCTTTGTTGCCGTATGGCAGCTCTTTCTCGGATTTTGTCTATCAAGTCTAGACTTGCTCTGAGCTCTCTAGCATTCTGCTCTTCTTCAAAAGCTATCAAATGAGGAGAGGGTATTCCGACTTCTAGGGGAATGGTGGCCTCGGACCCGTAGGTAAGATTGAACGGACTCTCGCCTGTTGGGGTCCGCTTTGTGGTGCGGTAGTTCCACAGCACGTTGGGCAACTGATCAACCCACAAGCCCTTGGAACACTTGTCTAGTCTCTTCTTTACTGATCAAAGAATATGCATATGAATGATTGAACCAAGTTTAGGGTTCTTTACTTTATTTTATTTTGCTCATTTCCTTTTATTAATCTTAAGTTAAAAGAACCCATTTTGGATGCTAATTCTAGCATGAAAAAGAAACTAATCTAAGTTATTAGTGGTAGAATGTTAAAAAGATCTCTTTTATGTTTGACAAAGTAATAAAAAAGGTTATGCTTAAATAGGTAAGAAATAGATGCTTATTCTTAACAAAAATAGTAGTAGTAGATGTTTATATAAAGTTGTAGTAGATGTTTGTGATTATATGAAGTTGTAGTAGATGTTTATATCTCTAATACTATAATGGGAGAACCCCTTAGTCCGTAACCCAACCCGTGCAACGCACGGGTTAGGTTACTTTGGTAAATATTTTCGAAAGTGGACCTGTTTGGTAAATATTTTTAAAAGTGGTTCAGTTTGAAAATTATTTTCTTTTTTACTTATGGACTAACTTGGGTAAATATTTTCTAAAGTGGACCTGTTTTGTAATTATTTTCAAAAGTGGATCGGTTTGGAAATTATTTTCTTTTTACCCTTTTCATTATCCTTCAATTTTTTCCACATGCACGTGTGCACGTGTATGATACTAGTTTAAATGAAGTAGTAGTAGATATCTATGTCTAAATAAAGTAGTAGTAGATGTTTATGTTTAAGTAAAGTTGTAGTGGATGTTTATGTTTATGTTTATGTTTATGTTGAAGTAGTAAAGGACATTTTTGTTAGGAGTATGGTAGTAACCCATGCTTCCATTGTAATAGATATCCATGGTTAGATAGTTATAGATTGATGTTTATGTGGTGTTTATATTTTTGTAGAAAGGTTATACATCCAAACTTAAGTATTGATAAAAGACCCATGCTTGAAGTAAGTATTATGCTAGATGTTGTAGGAATTGTAAACCATACTTATGATGTGTATCATGTTATAGGATATTCATTCTTGAAGTAGATACCATGTTGTAGGTTAACGGAACCATGCTTAGGTTGTATATACATTGTAGGAAAAATAAATACCATGTTTAGATTATGGTAGGAAAGTCCTATATCATGCTTGGATCATCGTAGGAAAAATATAGACCATGCTTAGATTGTAGTAGGAACCATTATACATGCTTAGATTGTTGTAGAAATTATAATCCATGCTTAGTGGTAGGTACCCATGCTTAAAGTATAGTAGATAATCATGCTTGAGTTGTAGTAGATACCTTGCTTAAATTGTTGTAGGAACACCATGCCATGTTGTAGATCATGCTCACTTTATTGTAGGACAAATTGTAATATCTATGTGTAGGTGTACTAATTATCCATGCATAATGGTAGCAATTTTCTATACTTAAGTTAAAGTAATTACCCATGCTTAGTTGTAGCAATTCTATATTTATGCTCTATCCATGCTAGATTGAAATAGTAGATATTCTACTAAGTTATCTTCATGCTTAGATCATTATAGATCAACTTACCATGCTAAGATTGTGTAAGATTTATGTTTAACCAACTACCATGCTTAGATTAATACTAAGTAGCCTTACCATGTTTAGAATGTTGTAGGTTTATGTTTGAAACGTATACCATGCTTAGGTTGAATACTTAAGTAGCATACCATGTTGGATTGTTGTACAAAAAGATTATATGCCATGCTTAGATTTTGTAGGATTAATGCTTATCTACCATGCTTAGGAATGTAGCAAGATTCATGCTAATTATATGTCACGCCCCGCTTCCCGGAATACGGAAACACAGGCACGTAACTGAGGCCCAGCGAATGATATAAGTATGCCAACTCATATCATCCATAAGCTGTATCAGTCTTAATCAACAATATAAGAAATATGAATCACAACCACGCAGAAACATAATAATCACATAAACGAGAATGAAATTCAATAACCATATCGGGAAAATAAAGACTTACCAAATAACTCGAGAGACTCCTGTTCTAATTGTAGAAGATCTGCTCATCAATGCTTCCTAGAAATTCTCTTTATGCACCTGTGCTTGGTTATCTAAAAAGAAGGAAAATTTGTCCTTAGAGCAAGTACGGACAGCAAGTAGTGACAAGCAGAGAGTAAAGGAAACAGGTTACATGAAGGAATATGAATCAAGATCAAATTTACAAGGGCAATAATTGTACTAATAGCAATGGTCTTAATAAAGTATATATGTCAATTTATGTTCATTAGAGTGTCATTTCTCCTGTCTAGTGCACGTACTTCTGTGTCCCATGTGTACCGTACCACAGGTTCGGTGCACGCAAAACAGTGTACGTTTGAGACATAGTGGTGGGGTCTACAGAGCGTGTACTCGGTTTCAATAACAATCATTTACCATTTTCATTCATTCATTCACATTCATTACTTCTCCTTCCATTTCAATACCATTTCAGTATGGGCCCTCGAGTACATTTTCTGAGATTTCCCACTACTAGGTCAACCCTTATAAACCCCGGCTTGTTTAGTATTTTATTAAATCATTCATGTCCATGCAAATGTGTATATAATAATGTCAAGGAGATGATAGAATGCAGCAAAATGATGCATTGCTAAATAATAAACATGAAGTAATAAATTTAAAACAACAATTCTCTTTTTATTATTTAAACCGATTCCAATTATAACTGGGTCGAAACCTCAGTACAATGCAGACAATGCAGCAATAACTTATAAAAAGCCATCACACATACGTTCATTAATATGCCAATTAATGTGCTACTACAAATTATGGAACCCATTACGATGTCATATAACGATTAGACTGTCATTTTCTGTGTACAATCCACTTTATGAAGTCATTAATCCAATCACAATTGTCTCATTCAATCAATGTATACAATTACCATTCATTTCCTTTGTACACAATTCTATTCATTTTATTCATTTTGATTATATCTATATGGCTTAGGTTTGAGTCAATGGACAATTATAAGAGGTCAAGAGTACGTCGGGTTAGCTCGTGTAAACCCTCGATACTCTTAACGAGAAGGGACACAAGGCAAATTTAGATAATTAAAATGGAACTACTTGCAGGAGATCAATAAGCTTGAACTAGAAAATTAAAAGAGTTCAAGTGGACTTGCCTGTTAGTTGACGATGATGAAATTGAACATTAGAATAACGGGATCAGTATCCCGGGGAACAATCCCAAGAGGCACGTGCAAAGTCCGAGCGAAGAAACTCAAGCAGCAAGCAGCAACAGTAACTCATAAATTCACACCAGATCGGGCAGAACACCGAACAGCAATCTAGGATCTAATGTGTCCAGAACGCGAAACACACAATCCCACAATAGGATTTCAACCACACACTGGATCAGGGGCAAAACAGCGAACAGGGCGTTTGGGATTTGGTGTGGCCGGAACACGAAACACCGAACCGGCTAATCTTCTTCCTCCTTCTTCTTTACATCGACTGAGAGGGAGAGACAGTGGCGGAACTCTAGCAACGCTAGGCAGCGGCGGCGACTGAAGACGGTGGCCACACGGCGAGGGGAGAGCGGTGGCGACTGGTCGGGATGAGGGCGGCGCTCAGGTGGAGGGCTGACGGCGAGCGGTGGTTGCGGAAGGTCGAAGTCGAAAATGTGCTATGTTTCCGGAATTGAAATAGGGGAGGTGGACAGCGGCAGTAATGGGGAGCATCGAGGCGGGTGTCGCTCGACTGCGGCGAGGGACGGCGGCACTTGAAGGGAGGTCGAGCGAAGGCGGAGCTCGACGGGATCTCGAGAGCTCGGGATGGCAGGTGGCTTCGGAGTTGAGGTGCTGGGTTTGAGAGACGGTCGGGTAAAGTTGCTAGCGGTGGACTCGTGGCGTTCGAGTGGAAATGGAGGCGACTGGTCTGGCGCTGCGGCGACGCAGTGGGAAGCAGGCGAAGCTTCGAGGGCGGAGCTCGATGGTAATGGCGGAGGGAGAACTCGGAGGTTCTCGGAGCTGGTGATGGCGATGGGGGGACGCGACGATGGCGAGAAGATGGGGAGACGGTTTGATGGAGGTTGATGATGAGGATGGCGCTCGCGAGCGAAGACGAGGAGAGCGGAGGTTGGTGGAAGAAGAAGGAGAGTTGGGTTTTCGATCTGTTTCGTTTGGTTCTGTTGTTTTTGTTCGTTTCTCTGTTTGTTAGAGAAACAGGGAGAGAGGTAGAGATATTGAACGGGAGAGAGTAAACGGGGAGTGTTAATAACGGGAAAGAGAGATAGTGGGGGAGTGGTTACGGGATTGTGGGAAGAGTGGGGAAAAAGGTGGAGAAATTGTATAGGGATGTGTGTATGGATTTGTGGGTTTGGGTTTAGGGTAGAGTTCAATATGAGGTGGGCTTGAATTTGGGCTTCATTTAAATATAATTAAATAATACAACACATATCAAAATCAATGGGCTAAAATCCAACAAGAGATGGGCTTCAAACTGAAAAGAGGAGAGACAAGATAAATTTGGGTTTCAATAGTAGATTTAAAAGGCTATAAATGCATAGGAATGATTATACGGAATTTGAAATACAAGAATACATGGAAATCCGTATAATCGGAAACAGGGGTTACATTATATATCCATGCTTGGGTTGTAATGATTAATCATGCTTAAGTAGTGGAGATCCATGCTTAAGGTGGTAGTAGAGATACATCCTCTAAGTAGTAAGCATTCATGCTTAAGTTATAACTTATGCTTAAATTATAGTAAAGCTTCATGTTTAGATCATAGTAATTATTCATGCTTAAGCTTGTTATAAGTGAATGCTTAAATCGTATTCGTACTTAGGAGTGTTGTGGGTTGATGGTTATGTTATATACCATAATTAGATTGTTGTGGGTTGATGGCTATATTATATACCATGATTGGATTGTCGTGAGTTGATGGTTATGTTATATACCATGACTAGTTGTTGTAGGTTGATGCTTACAATTGTATACCATACTTAAATTGCTATAGGTTAAGTAATAAGGAAAGAATCATGTTGTAATTGTAGTAATAACTACCTTGTTGCAGTTAATGTTAGTATGGAGTCATACATGCTTGAAAAGTATAGGGTGGCATCCTAGTTAAATAAGGAAGCGGACGTATGTTTTAGGCTGTTTTAGTCAACTACAAAAGAAACCCATGGGACTAGTACCACGATAGTTCTAGCTCAATTGACAAAAGAACCCATGCATTTAGTCTAGGGGATTCTAGCTCAATCTTGAGAAAGAACCCAAGAGTGTAGTTGCATGTAGCTCTAGTTCAATTGGGAAAAGAACCCATGGACTCTAGTTGTGCGAGGTCCTAATTGAAATTGGACCATATCATGGGGATATTCCTCATCCGTAGGGGTAATAAGGATTGGAAGGATCACTAGTATTAGTTAGTTCGATAAAGGTTGTTATGTCGCCTTTGGGCTTCTCATTGGTAGAATGCCTATCATAGACTTTTAGTAGATTCCTCTGTTGCTTCTAATTATAGAAGATCACGTTGTTAGTAAGCACATTTGGCTGCTTATAGGTTTGATTACCTGTATGGTTGTTTTCATATGGTTGTGCTCGTACGTGGCTTGACTGGCCCGTATATAGCTGTGGGTCTCATACATAGTTTATTTGGCTCGTATGTAGGTTGTTGTCTCGTACGTGGCTCGACCGGCCCGTGCGTAGCTGTTGATCTCATACGCGACGTATTTGTCTGGTATGTACATTGTTATCTCATACGAGGCCCGCCTGGTTCGTAGATAGTTGTTGGTTCATACGTAGCTTATTGGCTTGTATGTGGTTAGTTTACTCGTATATAGATTATTAGCTAGTACACAGTTGTTGTGCTCGTCTAGGGTGATATTATTACCCTAGGGGCTATCGACCATCAAGACATATGTTTTCTTACTCCTAAGGAACTGTGGAGGAGTCACTCCTTGTGTACCGTCGGATCTTAACCGGTGTATGTTGATCGAGAACCAAAGTATAGATGGAATCCAAGTTCAGGGTAGTGGCATGCATGTATGTTCGTATTGCCGGGGTCTTGGATCGATAGGGGAGGGAATCTGGTAAGTCTAGGTTGAGCAGCCTAGTAGAGTTGTCTTACGAAGTCTAATTTAAGACCTAGCATGCTGTGTTTATAATATTATCAACCCTAGGAGTGTTCAGGGTCAGTGACATCATTAGGGTAGTGACTCATAAAGATAATTTATTTAAATCTTTTGCCGGAAAGAGAGGAGTTGGTTGTAGGGGGGCCCTTACGACCAACTTGTCCCTTGGGGCAGACCCTAGGTATTGTTATTGGGTTGTACCTTCCCGTTAAAGGGATATGTACGGTGGCTTCTCACGAGTTGGGAGCACGAGTTGCGTATCTCACACTGTTAATTCCTGAAGAGCCATGATAAGGCGGGTGGAGCTAGGGGGATGGACCCCGGAACTCCGTTAGGTCCTATGCCGGGGAAGTGAATAGGCCATAGACTACGGTCTGGCTAGGGGGCGGCAGGGGGATCTCCTGTTGGCGGAAACCCCGAGGGTTCGTCTGGTTTTTGAGTGATGTCCAGTTAGCCAGGTAGTAGTGGCAAACATAGACACCATGAGCTGACTGCATTAGTGGGAATTGACCACGTCTGTAACCTAATTAGTCACGTTGTATCTGTCAGGAACAGGTTGTGTACAGTTAGAAATTCATAATGCGGATTCGAATCCCTATATATGGAGAAACGGCTTGAGATGGGGCGCATGTAGTATGGGCTGCATGTTGCTTCGGAGACTTGCTGGCATTAGAATAGGAGCATCCTAGCTTTAGTTAATATTACATTAGATTCTAGTCATAGCACTCACGAACACTTAAACTACACCGACACAATTACCATGTTTCTGTATGTTGTTTTGGGAGATTCGCTGCTATGTTATCAGCCTTAAAGCGTCAGTGAATACTGACGTCCCCACTTCAATAGGTACTGGATCGCAGAAGTACAGGTGCGAGATTCAGGAGGACTCAAGGCAAGGAAAGCGAGGGGTCGGTGTCTTGTTTAGTTCCGCTGTAACATGTACGTGGATTATCTATTTGTTGAGAAGTACTCAAGTGAGAGTTACCAAGTCTTGTTCTTCATTCATTGTACTCTGATGTAAGTTGTTGAAAGTTGTAATACTTGGGAATGTAAAGGTATTATTGTAACACTATTGTAATGTATTGCAGTTGTATAATATCCAGACTTGTAATACATTGGGTGTTGAATAAAAAGTTTTAAATTCTCCTGTTTTTTGGTGTATTGTGACTACGTGAAGAAAAGATTCTGGCTTATGTCACGAATTCTCCATATGGGAAGTTCGGCGCGTTACATTTTGGGCTCGCGATGACATCCGAGCGTCGAGGTCCAAGCAGTTTAGGAGAAACTTGTAACGCCCCGATTTCCATATACTGGGAAATCGAGACACGAGCAGGACCTTTTCTTCAATTGGTCATAATACACAGAAAAACAGGAAAATTAAAAACTTTTTATTCATCACCCAATGTACTTCGAGTCTGAATATCATACAACTACAATACATTACAATAGTGTTACAATGATACCTCTATATTCCTAAGTATTACAACCTTCAACAACTTACATCGGAGTACAAAGAATGAAGAATAACACTTGGTAACTCTCACTTGAGTACTTTTCAACAATAGATAATCACATACATGTTACAGTGGAACTAAACATGACACCGACTCCTTGCTTTCCTTGCCTTGAGTCCTCCTGAATCTCGCCCTTGTACTTCGGCGATCTAGTACCTATTGAAGTGGGGACGTCAGTATTCACTGACGTTTTATGGCTGATAATATAGCAGCGAATCTCCCAAACAACATACAGAAACATGGCAATTGTGTCGGTGTAGTTTAAGGGTTCGTGAGTGCGATGACTAGAATCTAACGCAATATTGACTAAACTCGGATGCTCCTATTCTAACGCCAGCAAGTCTCCGAAGCAACATGCAGCCCATACTACATGCGCCCCATCTCAAGTCGTTTCTCCATATATAGGGATTTGAACTTGCGTTATGAATTCTAATTGTACACAACCTGTTCCTGACAGATACAACGTGACTGATGAGGTTGCAAACGTGGTCAAGTCCTACCAAGGCAGTACGCTCATGGTGTCTATGTCCCACTAATGCGGTCCGCTCGTGGTGTCTATGTTTGCCACTAATACCCAACTAACCGAACCTCACTCAAAAACTAGATGAACCCTCGGGGTTTCCGCCAACAGGAGATCCCCCTGCCGCCCCCTAGCCAGACCGTAGTCCATGGCCTGTTCGTATCCCCGGTATAGGACCCGGCGGAGTTCCGGGATCCATCCCTAGCTCCGCCCGCCTTATCATGGCACTTCAGGAATTAACAGTGTGAGATACGCAACCCGTGCTCCTAACTCGTGAGAAGCCACCGTACGTATCCTTTTGACGGGAATGTACAACCCAATAACACCACCTAAGGCCTGCCCCAAGGGACAAGTTGGTCGTAAGGCGTCCCCTACAACCAACTCCTCTCCTTTCAGCAAAGGGTCTAAGTAAATGATCTTTATAAGTCACTACCTTAATGATGTCCCTGACCCGAACAATCCAAGGGATGACAATATTATGAACACAACTTGCTAGGCCTTAATTTAAACTTTGCAAGACAACTCTACTAGGCTACTCAACCTAGACTTACCAGAACCCCTCAGGATCCGGTTCCTGGCCCATCGATCCAAGACCCCGGCCATGCGAACATACATGCATGCCACTACCCTGAACTTGGATTCCGTCTATAGTCCGGTCCTCGATCAACCTACACCGGTTAAGATCCGACGGTACACAAGGAGTGACTCCTCCACAGTTTCTTAGGGATAAGAAAACATATGTTTTGATGGTCGATAGCCTCTAGGGTAATAATATCACCCTAGACGAGCCTAACAAACTGTGTACTAGCTAATAAGGTATATACGGGTAAACTAACCACATACGAGCCAATAAGCTACGTATGAACCAACCACTCCCTACGAGTCAGGCGGACCTCGTATGAGATAACAACGTACATACCGGCCAAATATGCCGCGTATGAGACCAACAGCTACGCGCGGGCCGGTCGAGCCGCGTGCGAGACAACTATATGCAAACATCCATACAGGTAATCAAACCTACAAACAACCGAACGTGCTTACTAGCAACTTGATCTTCTATTACTAGAAGCAACAGAAGAATCTACTAATAGTCTATAATAGGCATTCTACCAATGAGAAGCCCGAAGCGACATAACAACCTTTATTGAACTAACTATTACTAGTGATATTTCCAATCCTTATTACCCCTACGGATGAGGAATGTCCCTATGATATGGTGCAAATTCAATTAGGACCTCCCACAACTAGAGTCCATGGGTTCCTTGCCCAATTGAACTAGAGCTACATGTAACTAGACTCTTGGGTTCTCTCTCAAGGTTAAGCTAGAGCCCCCTAGAACTAAATGCATGGGTTCCTTGGTCAATTGAGCTAGAACTATCGTGGTACTAGTCTCGTGGGTTTCTTTTTGAAGTTCACTAGGACTACATAGAACATACGTCCGCTTCCATATTTAACTAGGATGCCACCCTATACCCTTTATGTATGTATGGCTCCTTACTAACATTAACTACAACAAGGTAGTTATCACTACAATTACAACATGATTCTTTCCTTATTACTTATCCTGTAGCAATTTAAGCATGGTATACAATTGTGAGCATCAACCTACAACACCTAATCTTGGTATATAACGTAACCATCAACTCACAACAATCCAATCATGGTATATAACATAGCCATCACCCACAACAATCTAATTATGGTATATAACATAGCCATCAACCCACAACAAGCTAAAGTACGAATACGATTTAAGCATGCACTTATAACAAGCTTAAGCATGAATAATTACTATGATCTAAACATGAAGCTTACTATAATTTTAAGCATAAGTCATAACCTAAGCATGAATTTTTACTACTTAGAGCATGTATCTCTACTACCACCTTAAGCATGAATCTCCACTACTTAAGCATGATTAATCATTACAATTCAAGCATGGATATATAATTAGCATGAATCTTGCTACATTCCTAAGCTTGGTAGATAAGCATTAATCCTACAAAATCTAGGCATGGCATATAATCTTTCTACAACAAGCTAAGCATGGTAGGTAATTTTAACATTAATCCTACACATTCCTAAGCATGGTATTCAACTCCGATATTTATCTACAACAAGCTAAGTACGGTAGGTAATTTTAACATAAATCCTACACATTCCTAAGCATAGTATTCAACTCCAATATTTATCTACAACAAGCTAAGCATGGTAGGTAATTTTAACATTAATCCTACACATTCCTAAGTATAGTATTCAACTCCAATATTTATCTACAACAAGCTAAGCATGGTAGGTAATTTTAACATTAATCCTACACATTCCTAAGCATAGTATTCATCTCCAATATTTATCTACAACAAGCTAAGCATGGTAGGTAATTTTAACCTTAATCCTGCACATTCCTAAGCATGGTATTCAACTCCTACTACGATCTAAGCATGAATTATAACTAAGCATGGTGTACAATTTTTCTACAACCACCTAAGCATGATACTTACTTCAAGCATGGATCTTTTGTCAATACTTAACTATGGAGGTATAATCTTTCTACAAGAATATAAACACAACATAAACATCCACTACAATTTTAGTTAACCACAACATCTACTACAATTTCATTTAAACATAACATCTACTGAAACTTCATTTAAACATGAACATCTATTTCAACTTTTTATAAAACATCTACTAATGCTACTTTATCTACTATAACTATTTTATTTAAACATAACATCTACTATAACATCATATAAACATCTACTAAAACTTCTTTATTTAACATAAACATCTACTATACTACTTTATTTAAAACATAACCTTCATTATTACTAGTTAAACATAAAGAAGTCTTTTTAACATTCTACCACTAACAACTTAGATTAGTTCTTTTTCATACTAAAATTTACATCTAAAATGGGTTATTTTTACTTAAGATTTATAAATGGAAATAACAACAATAAAATAAAGTAAAGAGTCCTCCATTTGGGTTCAACCAAACATATGCATTATTTTTAGTCCAAAGTTCAAGTGTATGTTCTACAACCCCAAATGGGTGTATGCACCAAGTCATATGCTTATGTATGAGTCCACATTCAAGTCCTACTAACCAAAATGGTTGTATACACAAAGTCCTTATACATGTGTTCATTTTAGTCCAATCTATAATACAAGAACAACAACTACAACCATAAAGATTCAATCTCTTTTTGTTCTTTACTACTACTTACTCCATTTCTTTTTAAGCCACCACATATACAACAAAACAACACACAACCAAATCACAATAAAACACCCCCAAGGAACAAAATAAAACAAAACAAGGAAGGTAAGAAGAAGAAGAAACCAAAACAACAAACTCAATAAACCAAAGAAAGTGGAGAAACCCCCACCTAAAATTTCTTTGATGGAAGGACTTGCTAGCTATACTTCTCCTTCCCCTAAGCTTCTAGGACTTCTCTGAAACCCTACAAGAGAAAAACTCTCAAGTTAGAATGGGTTCTCTCTTTCTTTTCCTTTCCTTTCTTTTTCTTTGTTTTTGTAAAAAGTGAGACAAGTGGAGAAGGAGGGGGTATTTATAGGTGGAGAAGAGGGTGGAGAGTGCAAAAGAGCACTCAAAAATTGCACAAAACCCCTTAGGGTTTGGGGAGGCCGGCCATGCTTGTGGAGGTGTAGGGATGAGGTGGAGGTATGGGTGTAGGGTGATGTGGAGGCATGGTAGAAAAGATAAGGTTTCTAGAAGGGTTTTACCTTAATCTTCTCATGCATACTTAAACCTTAGATTAAGCCTCCTAAAAACCCTAATAATTAACTTGAATTGGTCATGACAAAGTTAAGCACTTTGTCCAAACATACACCTAATTTGCACAATGCACAATTTGCTATAATGCGCATATGTACGTATTTATGCGTATACCGCAAATCTTCTCATAATTCGTATAAAAATAATTTAATAATAATAAAATAAATCTTATTATAAATTCGGAGGATTGCGCTGCCAATTTGATGTACTACGGAGGTACACAAGCCGATATATGCGCACAGACAATGTTTGTGAACAAACCGGGCGAAAATCACCAAAATATTTCAATTTTGGAATTAAACTAAAACAATAATAAAATAATAATAAAATAATAATTTATATCAGGTAATATCCGTCTGGGATATTACAATACTCCCTCCTTGGAATTGTTCTGTCATCAGAACTACGTTAAGTTAGGAAAACAGACAAACATCCATACCCTAATAACTCGGGGAAAGAAAGCTTGTGCTGCTTTCCAGCTCCCAAGTGGCTCATCCACGAACTGGTTCTCCAAAGAACCCGACATTTTGCAATTCGGTAGCTACTCCCTCTGTAGAATAGGACATGACCTATGAACATTACTTCCGACTTCCAGGATTCTCTCATGTAATTTGCTCAAGGCTGACGCTCCAGACGTTGTAATCAACAGAACCAATTATGGAGTTGCCTCCCGCACACACCTCAACTCTTGAAAAATAATTTAGACAAAAGATTATGATGAACCAAGTTTGAACAAAACAGTTGCCTGGATTCCATATACATATAAATCCAACTGATTTCAAAAGTGTTACATCATATATCACTCCTTAGTCCAAAACAATTCCAAAATACAACTCTAAGTCTTATTTGCAGTTCCATACTAGTACTGGCTCTCCTGCCTTCTTCAGGTTGCCCTTTAGTAAGTGTGAACTCTTACGCTTGGTGAACAGGCTCCTTTCCCTTATTGTCCACCTTCAGGGCTAATATGCCACTACTATATTCTTGTGAAACTGGAGACAATTTGGCCTGATATGACCAATCTCCCCGCATCGGTAACAGACACGTGTATCCATCTAAGGGTCCTTCTTCGGGCACTGGCTCATGAAATGACCTCGCTCCCCACATAGAAAATAATTTTCTGTCTTGGCGCCTCTAAGTTTGGCCTCCGTCTTCTGAGTCTTCCGCTCCTGACCTCGGTCCTCAAACCCTGATGCTGGCGCAGATCTCTTACCTTGACGTCATGGACAGACTGATTTCTTATGTCCAACTTCCTTATAGAAATGGCATGTTACAACCTCGGTGGTTCCCCGGACTTGCTCCCATTCATACTGCAGTCGGGCCAAGCTGGAATCAAAGTGTTCCTGCTCCTTTTCTAGGCTTGCTAATATGGCTATGCAAGCGTCACTCACTTGCTTAGCTTGTCGACCTCTCCTGGTCTTGCATCTCTTTAGCTTCTTCATTTTCTACCGTATGCTGGCTGCCGCCGCTGTGTGCTGGCCCGCACTTAGCTCCTGCGATGGTGAAATCTCCTTTGGCTCATTGGAATTGTCGACCCTACTGCTTCTTATTCTGTAAAACATCTGGCAGAAAGGAATAATGGGATACACATAGCATTATATTGTGATATTGCAAAATAACATCCATTCACTTCATCACACAAAAGACTCGTAGAGAACATAAAACTAAACTTCATTTATCATAACCCCATATCTTACATAAGCATTACCCTTCCTACATCTATATTACATGAGTAGGAGTCAAAATTACAAAATAACAAAACAGTTTACAAGAACTCAATTGCCTAATCGGTACTGCTAGCGCCCTCTGGTGGGTCCTCTCCAGTCAGCAGCGCTCGTAACTGTGCGACCTGCTCCTGGAGTTCCGCGCATCGGCACTCCATGCACGCGAACTTTGCCCTGTAGCTATGATTCAGGATCACCATCCTGCGCTGGGCCCTTGCATTGGCACTTCGTAACCTTTCCACTTCCTTTCCATGGTGGAAGTTCACAAAATCGCACGAGTCCATCTTGCTCTCAAGACAGACGTGGGACCATGCCACGGTCGAGATGTCGTGGAAGGGCCGCTGGAAGGCCTATTCTACGGGGGTAAGCTGGGGAGGTGGTGGTACTGGAACCTAGCCTCCTAAAGGAAATGCCCCTGCTGCGGCAGCTGTGGGGGCCCCGTCGGCCAACCCGGCCCCAACTGGTGGCTCGACCCCCTCTAAGATAGGTTCTGAGTCTGAGTCTATCTCGATCACGTCCCTGTGACCCCACCCATTCCCCGTGGGAAATGCTCCGTCCGTCATCCTACAAGGAGTGGATACAGAAATTAGCATCGATATAGAAATATTATAAAACATAAGTTGAAAGAAACAACAATATGAATTATAATCGTCTACAACTAGATAACACCCAACTCCTAAAAGGCATCCAAGTTTAATTTTCCTACTGTGTTGGACTGTAAATTGAAGTTAGCTCTGATACCACTCTGTAACGCCCCGATTTCCATATACTGGGAAACCGAGACACGAGCCAGGTCCTTTTCTTCAATTAGTCACAATACACAGAAAAACAGGAGAATTAAAAACTTTTTATTCATCACCCAATGTATTTCAAGTCTGAATATCATACAACTGCAATACATTACAATAGTGTTACGATGATACCTCTACATTCCTAAGTATTAAAACCTTCAACAACTTACATCGGAGTACAAGGAATGAAGAATAACACTTGGTAACTCTCACTTGAGTACTTTTCAACAATAGATAATCACATACATGTTACAGTGGAACTAAACATGACACTGACTCCTTGCTTTCCTTGACTTGAGTCCTCCTGAATCTCGGACCTGTACTTCGGCGATCCAGTACCTATTGATGTGGGGACGTCAGTATTCATTGACGCTTTAAGGCTGATAACATAGCAGCGAATCTCCCAAACAACATACAGAAACATAGCAATTGTGTCGGTGTAGTTTAAGGGTTCGTGAGTGCTATGAATAGAATCAAACGCAATATTGACTAAACTAGGTGGTCCTATTCTAATGCCAGCAAGTCTCCGAAGCAAAATGCAGCCCATACTACATGCGCCCCATCTCAATTCGTTTCTCCATATATAGGAATTTGAACCTGCATTATGAATTCTAATTGTACACAACCTATTCCTGATAGATACAACGTGACTGATGAGGTTGCAGACGTGGTCAAGTCCTACCAAGGCAGTACGCTCATGGTGTCTATGCCCCACTAATGCAGTCCGCTCGTTGTGTCTATGTTTGCCACTAGTACCCGGTTAACCGAACCTCACTCAAAAACCAGACGAACCCTAGGGATTTCTACCAACAGGAAAGCCCCCTGCCGCCCCCTAGCCAGACCGTAGTCCATGGCCTGTTCGTATCCCCGGCATAGGACTCGACGGAGTTTCTGGATCCATCCCTAGCTCTGCCCGCCTTATCATGGCACTTCAGGAATTAACAGTGTGAGATACGCAACCCGTGCTCCCAACTCGTGAGAAGCCACCGTACGTATCCCTTTGACGAGAAGGTACAACCCAATAACACCACCTAAGGCCTGCCCCAAGGGACAAGTTGGTCGTAAGGCGCCCCCTACAACCAACTCCGCTCCTTCCGGCAAAGGGTCTATGTAAATGATCTTTATAAGTCACTACCTTAATGATGTTCCTGACCCGAACAATCCTAGGAATGGCAATATTATGAACACAACATGCTAGGCCTTAATTTAGACTTCGCAAGAAAACTCTACTAGGCTACTCAACCTAGACTTACCAGAACCCCTCAGGATCCGGTTCCTAGCCCATCGATCCTAGACCCCGGCCATGCGAACATACATGCATGCCACTACCCTGAACTTGGATTCCGTCTATACTCCGGTCCTCGATCAACCTATACCGGTTAAGATCCGACGGTACACAAGGAGTGACTCCTCCATAGTTTCTTAGGGGTAAGAAAACATATTTCTTGATGGTCGATAGCCCCTAGGGTAATAATATAACCCTAGAAGAGCCCAACAAACTGTGTACTAGCTAATAAGCTATATACGGGTAAACTAACCACATACGAGCCAATAAGCTACGTATGAACCAAGCACACCCTACGAGTTAGGCGGGCCTCGTATGAGATAACAACGTACATACCGGCCAAATATGCCGCATATGAGACCAACATCTATGCGCGGGCCAGTCGAGCCGCGTGCGAGACAACTATATGCAATCATCCATACAGGTAATCAAACCTAGAAATAACCAAACGTGCTTACTAGCAACTTGATCTTCTATTACTAGAAGCAACAGAAGAATCTACTAATAGTCTATGATAGGCATTCGACCAATGAGAAGTCCGAAGCGACATAACAACCTTTATCGAACTAACTATTACTAGTGATCTTTCCAATCCTTATTACCCCTACGGATGAGGAATGTCTCCATGATATGGTCCAAATTCAATTAGGACCTCCCACAACTATAGTCCATGGGTTCCTTGCCCAATTGAACTAGAGCTACATGCAACTAGACTCTTGGGTTCCTTCTCAAGGTTAAGCTAGAGCCCCCTAAAACTAAATGCATGGGTTCCTTGGTTAATTGAGCTAGAACTATCGTGGTACTAGTCCCGTGGGTTTCTTTTTGAAGTTCACTAGGACAACATAGAACATACGTCCGCTTCCATATTTAACTAGGATGCCACCCTATACCCTTTAAGTATGTATAGCTCCTTACTAACATTAACTACAACAAGGTAGTTATCACTACAATTACAACATGATTCTTTCCTCATTACTTATCCTATAGCAATTTAAGCATGGTATACAATTGTGAGCATTAACCAACAACAACTAATCATGGTATATAACGTAACCATCAACTCACAACAATCCAATCATGGTATATAACATAGCCATCACCCACAACAATCCAATTATGGTATATAACATAGCCATTAACCCACAACAAGCTAAAGTACGAATACGATTTAAGCATGCACTTATAACAAGCTTAAGCATGAATAATTACTATGATCTAAACATGAAGCTTACTATAATTTTAATCATAAGTCATAACCTAACCATGAATGTTTACTACTTAGAGCATGTATCTCTACTACCACCTTAAGCATGGATCTCCACTACTTAAGCATGATTAATCATTACAACTCAACCATGGATATATAATTAGCATGAATCTTGCTACATTCCTAAGCATGGTAGATAAGCATTAATCCTACAAAATCTAAGCATGGCATATAATCTTTCTACAACAAGCTAAGCATGGTAGGTAATTTTAACATTAATCCTACACATTCTTAAGCATGGTATTCAACTCCGATATTTATCTACAACAAGCTAAGCATGGTAGGTAATTTTGACATTAATCCTACACATTCCTAAGCATAGTATTCAACTCCAATATTTATCTACAACAAGCTAAGCATGGTAGGTAATTTTAACATTAATCCTACACAATCCTAAGCATAGTATCCAACTCCAATATTTATCTACAACAAGCTAAGCATGGTAGGTAATTTTAACATTAATCCTACACATTCCTAAGCATAGTATTCAACTCCAATATTTATCTACAACAAGCTAAGCATGGTAGGTAATTTTAACATTAATCCTACACATTCCTAAGCATGGTATTCAACTCCTACTACGATATAAGCATGAATTATAACTAAGCATGGTGTAAAATTTTCCTACAACCACCTAAGCATGATACTTACTTTAAGCAGGGATCTTTTATCAATACTTAAGCATGGAGGTATAATCTTTCTACAAGAATATAAACACAACATAAACATCCACTACAATTTTAGTTAACCACAACATCTACTACAATTTCATTTAAACCTAACATCAACTCAAACTTCATTTAAACATAAACATCTATTACAACTTTTCATAAAACATCTGCTAATGCTACTTTATCTACTATAACTATTTTATTTAAACATAACATCTACTATAATTTCATATAAACATCTACTAAAACTTCTTTATTTAACATAAACATCTACTATACTACTATATTTAAAACATAACCTTCATTATTACTAGTTAAACATAAAAGAAGTCTTTTTAACATTCTACCACTAACTACTTAGATTTGTTCTTTTTCATACTAAAATTAACATCTAAAATGGGTTATTTTTACCTAAGATTTATAAATGGAAATAAAAGCAATAAAATAAAGTAAAGATTCCTCCATTTGGGTTCAACCAAACATTTGCATTCTTTTTAGTCCAAAGTTCAAGTGTATGTTCTACAACCCCAAAATGGGTGTATGCGCCAAGTCATATGCTTATGTATGAGTCCACATTCAAGTCCTACAATCCAAAATGGTTGTATACACAAAGTCCATATGCATGTGTTCATTTTAGTCCAATCTATAATATAAGAACAACAACTATAACCATAAAGATTTAATCTTTTTTTGTTCTTTACTACTATTTACTCCATTTCTTTTTAAGCCACCACATATACAACAAAACAACACACAACCACATCACAATAAAACTGTAATATCCCGAACGAATATTAACTCATAGAAATTACTATTTGATTATTATTTTATTATTATTTCATTTTAATACCAAAGTCAGATCATTTTGGTGTTTTTTCGCCGGATTGCCCACAAACAGTGCCTACGCGCATCTATCAGTCGGTGTGCATCCGAACCGCATCAAATTGATAGCGCGATCCTCCGAATTAATAATAAAATTTATTCTACTATTATTTTCTAAATTAAACTATTTTTATGGGAATTTTATGAAGATTTTATAAGAAAATTTTTGTATACACATACATGTACACATACATAAAATTGTATGGTACTTAGTACATCATGCAAGTATGTAGTATATACTTTTGGTCAACATACTTACTCTTGTCATGGCTACTTAATTAAAAGGTTAGGGTTGATTAAGAGGTTTAAAAGAAGGATTGTATGCATGAGAAGAGCTAAAAAAACCCTTCTAGAAGACTTATCCCTCCACCTCACCAAGTTTACACCATAACCCTCCCCCCTAGGAGCATGGCCGGCCACCCCCCTTGGGGTTATTTTGTGCTAATGTGGTGCACTTACCACCTCCTACTCTCTCCTATAAACACCCCCTCATTCTCCTCTTTCTCTCATTTTAGAAAACAAAAGAAAGAAAGAAAGAAAGGAAAAGAAAGAGAGAACCAAAGAATTAACTTGAGAGTTTTATTTTGTAGGTTGATAGAAATTTTCTAAAAAGCTAGGGGAAGGAGAAGGATTAGCAAGCAATTCCAATAGATACTATGGTGGGGGTTTCTTCACACTTTTTTGTTTGATTGTTTGTTTGTTAGGTTGTTTGTTTTGTTATTTGACTTCTTCTGATTATCTTCTTGTTTTGTTTATTTTGTTTTTGATGGGTGTGATGTTGTGGTTGTGAATGATGAATAAAAGAAATAAAGTAGTAGTGGAACCTACTAAAACATATAAAGATCACACCTTTAAATTTGTAGTGTTGTTTATGTTGTTATTGGACAAAAAAATTCACATATGGCATATAATCTTGAACATACAACCACTAAAGGTTGTAGGACTCGGATGAGAACTACACATAAGCATATGAACACATTTTACAACTATTGTGGGTTGTAGGACTTTGATTAAACATTGGACTAATAATAATAAGTGTATGTTTATTGTAATAAAAATATCTTTTTGTTAACCACTAGTTGTAGAAAAGTAAAAGGATCTTTCTTTTTACTAAACACTAGTTATAGATTAAAAAGATCTTTTCTTTTATTGATCACTAGTTGTAGCTATCAAAAAGATCTTTCTTTTAATCACTAGTTGTAGAAATATTAAAAAGATCTTTCCTTTTTAATCACTAGTTGTAGAAATAATAAAAAGAGATCTTTTCTTTCATATTTCTAGTTGTAAAGTAAAATAAAATAATAATGATCTTTCTTTTATCACTAGTAATAATAAAGACTGCTGTAGGTTGAAAAATGTTGTAGAACTAGTAAAATAAAATAAAAATGATGTTTAGAATGTTGTAGGATCGTTTCTAAAAATATCCTACCATGCTTTATGCTAGAATGTTGTAGGACAAATCCTAAAGTTCCTACCATGTTTAGATTAGCCTAATTGTGCTTAGGATGTTGTAGGATTAATTCTAAAATTTCTACCATGCTTAGATTATTCTATTTATGCTTAGAATGTTGTAGGAATCAATCTAAGAGTTCCTATCATGTTTGGATTAATGACATTATGCTTAGGATGTTGTAGGATCCATAATAAAATTACTTACCATGCTAGTTAATTGTAGGTATGTAATATACCATGCTAGTTAATTGTAGGTATGTGATATACCATGCTAAGTTAAATGGTAGGTAAGTGATATACCATGCTAGTTTTATCTATGCCATGCTAGCTTAATTACCAGTAAGTTGCATACCATGCTAGTTTGATTGTAGGTATGTGATATACCATGTTAGCTTTAATGGTAGGTAAGTGATACACCATGCTAGTTTAATTGTAGGTAAGTGATATACCATGCTAGTTTAATTGTAGGTATGTGATATACCATGCTAGTTTAATTGTAGGTATGTGATATACCATGACTAGTTTAATTGTAGGTATGTTATGATAGTTTAACTACAAGTAAGTCGTATACCATGCTAACTTAATTGTAAGTAAGTTGCATGTCATGCTAGTTTAGATTGTGAGTAAGTTGTATACCATGCTAGGTTACATAAATACTCATGTTTATATGGCACCCATACTTAGATAAGTGTCCGTTCATGCTATGTTAGTAGATGAGCATGATTCATGCTAAGTAAGTAGGTATCGTGCTAATTGTTGATCATGTTAAGTTAATGATAGCCATACTATGATATTCATGCTTAGAGTAAAGAAACTACCCATGGTTAATTGTAGAGATTTTATGTTATGTTCCATACCATGCTAAAGTTCAAATGCATGTTTAGAACGTTGTAGGAGTAATGTTAGACTACCTACCGTGCTTTGGAATGTTGTATGTTATATTAGTTATATATCTATGCTTGTGTTATGGTGATTCGTCAAGATAAGTAGTAAGCTTTCACGCTCGCTTGACTATAGTGGACTCTATGTCTAGGTCGTAGTGATTTTATGCTTAAGCTCGATGTAAGCACAAGCATTAATCATATTCATACTTAGGAGTGTGATGGTGAGTAGTTCTGTTTTGTAATTGGATGACCGTAGGAAGATGCTTACGAGGGTATGTCATGCCAAAGGCATTAAAGGTCGAAGTAATAAAATCGGGAAGACCACTAGTGATAGTTAGTTCGATAAAGGCTGTTATGCCGCCGTCGGATTCTTCCTTAGTAGAATACCGATCATAGACTACTAGTAGATTCTTCTGTTGCTTCTAATAATAGAAGATTAAGTTTGTTAGTAAGCACGTTTAGTTGCTTTTAAGATTGATTACCTGTATGGTTGTTTGCACATGGTTGTGCTCGTACATGGCTCGACTGGCCCGTACGTAGCCGTGGGTCTCATACGTAGCTTAGTTGGCTCGTATGTAGGTTGTTGTCTCGTACGCGGCCCGACCGGCCCGTGCGTAGCTGTGGGTCTCATACGCGGCTTATTTGGCTGGTATGTACGTGGTCACCTCCTACAAGGCCCGCCTGGCTCGTAGATAGTTATTGTTTCATACGTAGCTTATTGGCTCGTATGTGGTTGTTACTCGTGTATAGCTTGTTAGCTAGTACACAGTTCATTGTGCTCGTCTAGGGTGATGTTACCACCCTAAGGGCTATCGACCATCAAGACATATGTTTTCTTATCCTAAGGAACTGTGGAGGAGTCGCTCCTTGTGTACCATCGAATCTTAACCAGGGTAGGTTGATCGAGGACAGGAGTATGGACAAAATCCAAGTCTAGGGTAGCGGCATGCGTGTATATTCGCACAGCCAAAGTCTTGGATCGATGAGTCAAGAACCAGATCCTGAGGGATTCTGGTAAGTCTAGATTGAGCAGCCTAGTAGAGTTGTCTTGTGAAGCCTAATTTAAGGCCTAGCATGTTGTGTTTATAATATTGTCATCCCTAGGATTTTTCGAGTCAGGGACATCATTAGGGTAGTGACTTACAAGGATCAGTTTATTTAAACCCTTCTGCCGGAAGAGAGGAGTCAGTGGTAGGGGGCCCCTTGCACTAACTCGTTCCTTGAGGCAGATTATAGGTGGTGTATTGGGTTGTACCTTTCCGTCAAAGGGATGCGCACGGTGCCGTCTCACAAGTTGAGGACACGGGTTGCGTATCTCGCGCTGTTAATTCCTGAGGTGTCGTGGCTGGGGTGCCACAGGATGCATTGTGCAGTCCTGTGCTTGCGATACCCCAGAGGGTGCCACAGGGTAGGCTTCGTGCTACCCTGCGCTTGCGAAACCCTATAGTTTGATTTTGTTGTGACGCCCGATACATTGGGTTCGTCTATTTTGAGAGAGGTCCGGTTGGCCGGGTCGCAGTGGCGAACATAGACACCACTGGCGAAATGCAATAGTGGGACTTGACCACGTCTGCAACCTCATTAGCTACGTGTATGTGTCGGGAACAAGTGGAGTACAATTAGAATTCTTAAACGCGGGTTCAATCTCTATATATGGAGAAACGGTTTGAGATGGAGTCGCATGGAGTATGGGCTGCATGTTGCATTCTGAAACTTGCTGACATTAGAATAGGAAACGTCCTAGTTCTATTTGAATATCGCATTAGAGTCTAGTCCTAGCACTCACGAACACTTAAACTACACCAAAAATATTGCTATATTTTGTATATTGTTTGGAAGATTTGCTACTATATGATCAGCCTTTAAGCGTCAGTGAATACTGACGTCCCCACTTCCATAGGTACTAGATCGCTAAAGTACAAAGGCGAGGTTCAGGAGGACTCAAGACAAGGAAAGCAAGGAGTCAGTGTTATGTTTAGTTCCGCTGCAGTATATGTATTGATTATGTATTAGTTGAGAAGTACTCTGATGTAAGATGTTGAAGGTTGTTATACTTAGAAATGTAAAGGTAATATTGTAACTCTATTGTAAGGTATTACAGTTGTACAATATTCAGACTTGTAACACTTGGTGTTTTGAATAAAAAGTTTTAAATTCTCCTGTTTTTTCTGTGTATTGTGACTAATTGAAGAAAAGGTCTTGGCTCGTATCACGGTTTCCCGGTGTCGGAAATCGGGGCGCTACAGAGTGGTATCAGAGCTAGCTTCAATTTACAGTCCAACACAGTAGGAAAATTTAAACTTAGATGCCTTTAGGAGATTGGGTTTTAGCTAGTTGTAGATAATTATAACTCATATTGTTGTTCTTTAAACTTATGTTTTATAATATTTCTATACCGATGCTAATTTCTGTATCCACTCCTTGCAGGATGACGGACAGATCAGTTCCCACGGGGAGTGGGTGGGGACAGGGAGAGGTGATAGAGATAGACTCGGACACCGAGCCTATCTTAGAGGAGGCGCAGCCACCGGTAGAGGCCGGACTGGCCCACGGAGCCCCCGCAGCTGCCACAGCAGGTGCTTTTGCTTTTAGAGGACAGGCCCCATGTAACGACCCGAAAAATAGCATATGGCTATTTTGCATCGAAATGTGTGCGCAATTGAGAAATATAAGATATATTATCTATTTTATATTATTATTATTTGCAAGATTAAATTACTTTATACGGATTATCTACAAAGTAGTTTTAATGTATTTTGTATTGTTTGGGATTATTAGAATAGAGAGTTGGGCTTTATTTGAAATGTATTGAAGTTAGAGGGCTTATATGAAACATTCCCTTAGATATTTATCATCTATTATTGTTTATTTCCCCTTTTTACAAAAAACCCCTTTTCTCTCTCCCCTTCCTTTCTCCTTCTTCTTCCCTTCTCCTTCTCCATTCCCGTTCGTTCCCAAACCGAACCCAAAAGAACCCCACACCACCCGACCTCCTTCTCCATTCCCTTCTCCTTCTCTCCGTTCACACCCAGCCGACGAGAAACCCCGACCCCCACTCCCGTTCCCTTCTCCTTCCTTCTCCCTTCTTGTTCGATGCCGAACCCAAAAGAAGCCCGACCTCCTCTCCCTCCTCCCTTCCTCCTCCCGTCCGTCCATGCCAGCAATCGAACGAAACCCTGACCCATTCCCCTCTTCCTCCTTCGTTCTTCTTCTTCATCCCGATCAAAACAAACCCAAATGAACCCATCGATCGATTCCTACCTCGCTCGAATCCCCTCCGATCCTTCGTCAAATCCAAATTAAAGTGAGTAGTAGACTAATGGAGAGATTCTCTACATGGTGGTAGCGTTGGATTTTCGATTGGATTCGGGAAGATAAAACCCTAATTATTTTATTGTACAGAATTTAGTTGGGTAAATTTTTATTGAGTAGGAATGTTAGGGTAGAGAGATTTAGAGATATTAGAAATTGTAGATGTGAGAAATTAGCGGATTATTAGGGAATTTGTGAGTTGTTAGTAAAATAAGGTTTTGGGTTTGTAAAAGAGAATTATATGAATATGGATTAATTCTCGGATAGTAGTAGAAATCATAGTTGAGGTACTAGAATATTTTAGAGGCAATTTGGTAATTATTTGGGGATGAAAATACCATAGGCATTAGATCATCACGTGCATCGCGCGTGTATATCCCAAGCATTCAATAAGCGCTTGTGGGATATTTGGGATAACGATTATTTACTCTTGTGATTAGTTGAATTATTTGAGTTTTAATTGCTTGAAATTTGGTGATAGGATATATTCAAGACCTTGGACGCGTGGTGGCACGGCGCTTGGATCTTTGCAAAATAAGTGAGTTAATTTATTGTGTGTTTTTGTGTGTTAAAAAAACTATGTGAGTTATATTATTTATATATTTTCATGGTTTAAAGATATATGTGAGTTATATTATTTATATATTTTCGTGATTTAAAGATATATGTGAGTACTAATTTATTATGTATATTTTGTGATTATAAAAATATAGTGAGTTAGTATATTTATATATTTTGTGGTTGATGAATATGTGAGTTGGTTTTTTATATATTCTTGTGGTTTGATGGATATGTGAATACTAATTTATCTACATATTTTGTGTGTTAAGAAATATAGTGAGCTTAATTTATTTATATATATTTTTGTGTTTTAAGAAATATAGTGAGTGGAAATTATTTATATATTTTGGTGGTTTGAAGAATATGTGGGTATAAAATTATTCACGTATTCTTATGTGTTCAGGAATATGGTAAGTATCGATTTACTACGTACCTTGTGATTGTAAGAATATGGCGAGTATGATTTATTTATGAAGTGATGTTTAAGGGAGGATTGAATCATATATGTGTATATGGGGATGAGTTACAATCATATGAGGAGATCAAGATATGGTGTATATGGTTCTATATACGTAATTGATATTTTAAAGAAGTTGGATGAACTGAAGAAGTGACATGATTTATGGATGAGGCGTATGGGGAAATTTACTATCCTTGAGTATATAAAACCTACATAATGGATTCGTTATGTATGTGAGGATTCTCTACTTCTAAGTTAGTTGCTTGCTTTCCTTATCTACTTATGTATGTGTAGAAAAAACCATCCTTAGGGTACTGCTTGTGTAGGTGAAGAAAAGAACCCATCTTTTGGGTATGAATTGTTAGAGGTTGAGAAAGAACCCATTTTGAGAGTTGAGTAAATTGTGGATGCTAAAAGAACCCAACTTCATGATTATGTTAGTTGTAGTATGATAAAGAAACAATCTTTGGATGTTGTCAGTGGTAGGGAGTTAAAAGATCACACCTTTTGTGGATTACGTGTTGTAGGTTGAGGAAGAACCCATTCCTAGGGCTATATTATTTGTGTATGCCAAGGAGAACCCATTTGAGTTGTTAGTAGTAACGAGTAAAAGAACCCACCCTATGGATTTAGATTGTTGTAGAGAAAGAACCCACCCTTGTGGTATAGTGAGAATTCATGCTTGAATTGTTATAGAAAGAAACCCATGGTTCAGTTGTAGTAGAACACCATGCTTGAGTTGTGTGAAGAACCCATTCATGCCTATGTGACGTTCCAGTAAAACCTATCATGTTTGAGTCGATTTTAGAAAGAAACTCATGTTGAGTTGATTATAGTAGGTATGCCATGATGGGTTGATTGTAGAAGAAACCCATGCTAAGTTGATTTTAGTAGATTCTTCTGTTGCTTATAATTATACAAGATAAAGTTTGCTAGTAAGCACGTTTGGTTGCTTCTAGGTTTGACTACCTTAATGGTTGTTTGTATGTGGTTTTGCTCATACGTGGCTCGACTGGCCCATATGTAGCTGTGGGTCTCATACGCAGCTTATTTGGCTCGTATGTATGTTGTTGTCTCATATGGGGCTCGACTGGCCCGTATGTAGCTGTGGGTCTCATACGCAGCTTATTTGGCTCGTATGTATGTTGTTGTCTCATACGCGGCTCGACTGGCCCGTATGTAGCTGTTGGTCTCATACGGGGCTTATTTGGCTCGTATGTATGTTGTTGTCTCATGCGCGGCTCGACTGGCCCGTAGGTAGCTGTTGGTCTTATACGTAGCTGTTTAGCTCGTATGTGTTTTTGGTTACTCGTATGTAGCTTCTTAGCTAATACGCAATTGTTGTGCTTATCTAGGGTGATATAATTACCCTAAGGGTCATCGACCATCAAGACCACATCCTACCCCCTTAGAGTAAATGGATAGATCTCACCTCGGGCGTCGACGGGTCTTAACCGATGTAGGTTGACCGTGGGCCGAGAGTGTTGGTAGAATCCGAGTTAGGGGTAGGGATGAGTGAGAGTGATCTCGTTACTCGAGTCTTGGATCGAGGGACCACGAGTTGGACCATGATAATCTAAGTTGGAAATTATGTAAGATTGTATAGGAGTAGTAATATCTTTAGGGTAGTGACTTATACAATCATTACTTAACCTTTTTGCCCGAAAGAAGGGGAGTTGGTAGTAGGGTGCACCGTACGACCAAACCTTTCTTTGGGACCGATCTTAGGTGGTGTTATTGGGTTGTACCTTCCTGTCAAAGGGATACGTACGGTGCCGTCTCACAAGTTGAGGACACGGGTTGCGTATCTCACGCTGTTAATTCCTGAAGTACCGTGGCTGGGGGTGCCACAGGATGCATTGTACAGTCCTGCGCTTGCGATACCCCAGAGGGTGCCACAGGGTAGGCTTCGTGCTACCCTGCGCTTATGAAACCCTATAGTTTGATTTTGGAATGATCCCCGATACATTGGGTTCGTCTATTTTGGGAGAGGTCCGGTTGGCTGGGTCGCAGTGGCGAACATAGACACTACTGGAGAAATGCAATAGTGGGACTTGACCACGCCTGCAACCTCATTAGCCATGTGTAGGTGTCAGGAACAGGTTGTGTACAATTAGAAGTTCATAACGCGGGTTCAAATCCCTATATATGGAGAAACGGCTTGAGATGGAGTCGCATGTAGTATGGGCTGCATGTTGCTTTCGGAGACTTGCTGGCATTAGAATAAGAGCATCATTGTATTAGTAATCTAACATTAGAATAGGAAGCATCCTAGTTCTAGTTAAATATCACATTAGAGTTGAGTCATAACATACACTGGCACATAAATTATATGTACACGTGTCTTTTCCATTCAAGTTGAATTGCGAGTGTGATATGTTATTGCCAAACCATGTTGGCGATGCAGAGTCTATTGTGATGGAATGCATATAAATGGTAATGTGCAATGAGACGTTAGATTGGACATGAATGAATGTGGTAGTATGCAAATGAATGCATATGCCTATGATGTGATATGTGATATAAGGCAATAGGATCAATATTGGTATTATGAGAGGGGTTATTCAAATGATTACTAAAGATAAGTATGTTGTGAGTGGGTATGGATATACATACAGGTGATGACTCAGAGAGTATTGGATGTGAATTCCCATTTATGAGGTTACATGTTCAGATGTCAAGTAAGAATTGTTTATCTTGATATTATGAGTTCGTTATGTTTTTACTTGTAAAGTTTAATTTATTTTCTTATTTTAATAAATTATACTCACACCAGAAATGGCTAACCCCTTAGTATTTGGTGGTTAGGGAGTCCATGGACTACCCTAGGTCCCTACTGTTACAGGTCCAGCAGTGCAGAGGTGAGGTGTAGGTACAGGTTTCCGTGGAGTGAAGCTCTAGTTATAATTTGTTGTTATGATTTAATTGTAAATAGTAAAGATTTATGCTTTAAATTGTATTTTTGATGTATATATATGAGGACGATGATGAAGAGTATAGTGTGAGGCAGCAGGATATGGTTTGGATCCATACCCATTTCGTTGTGGAGTGCCGGGCATCGTGGTAGGTTTTTACAGGTTATTTTCTAAAAACTTACTACGTTTTCAAAAGGATTTATGCTTTTTAATTGATATTTGTTAGACCGTTATGAGTTTGGCTCCCAGAGCATATATATATATTGCCTGTGTGATGATGCTCATTTTGACCTGGGGAGCCCGTATTATTATTGCCTGTGATATAAGCTACGGAATTTAGAGCAAAATTCCGTAAGCTTTTCTGTGTTTTGGGCAAAAAATACAAGGGAGACTCTACCCAAATTTTCTTTGAAACATAACTATTTTAGTTTATGTTTAAAGTGATATAGAAATTGGAAGAATTGATTTTGGAGTCAAAAAGAAAAGAAAAGGGGCAGGCAGTACAGTTTGGTATTACAAACTGATATTTTTAATGACTGCGTAGTAACTCTGTGTTGAAGAAAAGTTTTTAAATTTTCCAGTTTTTCCGTGTCTCGAGACTAATTGAAGGAAAGATCTTGGCATGTGTCACGGTTTTCCATGTATATGTAAATCGGGGCGCTACACCCCAGTACCGCCACCTCCCCAGCTTACCCCCGTTGAGGAGGCCTTTCAGCAGGTCTTCGAAGACATCTCCACGCTGACTTGGTCGCACGTCCACCTAGAGACCAAGATGGACTCCTGCGAGTTCGTCAACTACCACCATGCAAGGGAGGTGGAAAGGCTGAGGAGTGCTAACGCCAGGGCACAACGCCGAATGGTGATCCAGAACCGTACCTACAGGACACAGTTTGAGCACCGGAGCGCTGGTGTGCAGACCTTTAGGTACAGATTGCACAGCTGCTGGCACTGATGACCGGACAGGACCCACCTGAGGGAGCCAGTAGTACCGACTAGGCAGTCGAGTACTTAGGAGTTGTTTTGTTATTTTGTAATTTTGGTCCCTGCATCTGTGATGTATAGATCGGGAGGATGTCACTTGAGAAAAAATATGACACTTATAACCAGTAGGTTTAGGTAGACCGTTTTATTATTTTGGGATCTTGACTCCTACTCCTGTAATATATAGGTAGGAAAGTCATTACTTAGGAGAAGATGATATTTTGTAAGTAGGTTTGTGTATATATCAGTGTAACCCTTTGGATGGATGTTCAAAGAAAAATTTCGGTTCATCTCTTGTTCTCCGACTATGTTATTTCGTATTTGTCGATTCACTCTCCTAACTTAAAGTAGTTCTGAGGACAGAACTATTCTAAGGAGGGAGTAATGTAATATCCCGGACGGATATTAACTCATAGAAATTACTATTTGATTATTATTTTATTATTATTTCATTTTAATCCCAAAATCAGATCATTTTGGTGCTTTTTCGCCGGATTGCCCACAAACAGTGCCTACGCGCATCTATCGGTCGGTGTGCATCCGAAGTGCATCAAATTGATAGCGCGATCCTCCGAATTAATAATAAAATTTATTCTACTATTATTTTCTAAATTAAACTATTTTTATGGGAATTTTATGAAGATTTTATAAGAAAATTTTTGTATACACCTACATGTACACATACATAAAATTATATGGTACTTAGTACATCATGCAAGTATGTAGTATATACTTTTGGTCAATATACTTACTCTTGTCATGGCTACTTAATTAAAAGGTTAGGGTTGATTAAGAGGTTTAAAAGAAGGATTGTATGCATGAGAAGAGCTAAAAAACCCTTCTAGAAGACTTATCCCTCCACCTCACCAAGTCTACACCATAACCCTCCCCCCTAGGAGCATGGCCGGCCACCCTCCTTGGGGTTATTTTGTGCCAATGTGGTGCACTTACCACCTCCTAGTCTCTCCTATAAACACCCCCTCATTCTTCTCTTTCTCTCATTTTAGAAAACAAAAGAAAGAAAGAAAGAAAGAAAGAAAGAAAAAGAAAGAGAGAACCAAAGAATTAACTTGAGAGTTTTGTTTTGTAGGTTGATAGAAGTTTTCTAAAAAGCTAGGGGAAGGAGAAGGATTAGCAAGCAAGTCCTTCCAATAGATACTAAGGTGGGTGTTTCTTCACACTTCTTTGTTTGATTGTTTGTTTGTTTGGTTGTTTGTTTTGTTGTTTGACTTCTTCTTCTTATCTTCTTGTTTTGTTTCTTTTGTTTTTGATGGGTGTGATGTTGTGGTTGTGAATGATGAATAAAAGAAATAAAGTAGTAGTAGAACCTACTAAAACATATAAAGATCACACCTTTAAATTTGTAGTGTTGTTTATGTTGTTATTGGACAAAAAAATTCACATATGGCATATAATCTTGAACATACAACCACTAAAGGTTGTAGGACTCGGATGAGAACTACACATAAGCATATGAACACATTTTACAACCATTGTGGGTTGTAGGACTTTGATTAAACATTGGACTAATAATAATAAGTGTATGTTTATTGTAATAAAAAGATATTTTTGTTAACCACTAGTTGTAGAAAATTAAAAAGATCTTTCTTTTTACTAAACACTAGTTGTAGATTAAAAAGATCTTTTCTTTTATTGATCACTAGTTGTAGCTATCAAAAAGATCTTTCTTTTAATCACTAGTTGTAGAAATATTAAAAAGATCTTTCCTTTTTAATCACTAGTTGTAGAAATAATAAAAAGAGATCTTTTCTTTCATATTTCTAGTTGTAAAGTAAAATAAAATAAAAATAATCTGTCTTTTATCACTAGTAATAATAAAGACTAGTAAGCAACTAAGTAGTAGCATGCTAAAATATAAGGTAGTAGTATGTGATTAAATGAGGTAATAGTAGCATGTTAATTTAATAAAGTAGTAATAGTATGTTGATTAATAAGGTAGTAGTAGTAGTAGTAAGTTGTATGTTGTGATTTTGATGAGAATAAAGTAGTAGTATGTAGTAAGTAACTATAGATGTTTTATGTCCACAAAGTAGTAGTAGTAGTAAGTTGTATGTTGGGTTCTTGATAAGAATGAAGTAGTAGTAGTAGTAGATAATTGTGTGTTATGCTTTGATTAAAATAGAAGTAGTAGCAGTAGCAAAATGTTGTAGGATCTCTTCTAAAAATATTTAGAAGTAATATTCATGCTTCAAATGTTGTAGGATCACTTCTAAAAATATTTAGAAGTAATAATCATGCTTCAAATATTGTAGGATCACTCCTAAAAATATTTAGGAGCAATATTCATGCTTCAAATATTCTAGGATCACTTCTAAAAATAGTTAGAAGCAATAC
Organism: Hemerocallis citrina; assembly: GCA_017893485.1. Classification (NCBI taxonomy): domain Eukaryota; kingdom Viridiplantae; phylum Streptophyta; class Magnoliopsida; order Asparagales; family Asphodelaceae; genus Hemerocallis; species Hemerocallis citrina. Next base: position 313,102,261 of record CM030358.1, read on the forward strand.
TCATGCTTCAAATGTTGTAGGATGCCTAATAAAAATATCCTACCATGTTTCTATGCTTGATTAGTTGTAGGATTATTTCTAAAAAAATCATACCATGTTTTATGTTTAGAATGTTGTAGGATTGTTTCTAAAAATATCCTACCATGCTTTATGTTTAGAATGTTGTAGGATTGTTTCTAAAAATATCCTACCATGCTTTATGTTTAGGATTGATTCTAAAAATATCCTACCATGCTTTATGTTTAGAATGTTGTAGGATTATTTATAAAAATATCCTATCATGCTTTATGTTTAGAATGTTGTAGGATGTTTTATAAAAATATCCCATCATGCTTTATGTTTGGAATGTTGTAGGATTGTTTCTAAAAATATCCTATCATGCTTTTATACTTGAAATGTTGTAGGATTGTTTCTAAAAATATCCTACCATGCTTTATGTTTAGAATGTTGTAGGATCGTTTCTAAAAATATCCTACCATGCTTTATGTTAGAATGTTGTAGGACAAATCCTAAAGTTCCTACCATGTTTAGATTAGCCTAATTGTGCTTAGGATGTTGTAGGATTAATTCTAAACTTCCTACCATGCTTAGATTATTCTATTTATGCTTAGAATGTTGTAGGAATCAATCTAAGAGTTCCTACCATGCTTGGATTAATGACATTATGCTTAGGATGTTGTAGGATCCATAATAAAATTACTTACCTTGCTAGTTAATTGTAGGTATGTAATAACCATGCTAGTTAATTGTAGGTATGTGATATACCATGCTAAGTTAAATGGTAGGTAAGCGATATACCATGCTGGTTTTATCTATGCCATGCTAGCTTAATTACCAGTAAGTTGCATACCATGCTAGTTTGATTGTAGGTATGTGATATACCATGTTAGCTTTAATGGTAGGTAAGTGATACACCATGCTAGTTTAATTGTAGGTAAGTGATATACCATGCTAGTTTAATTGTAGGTATGTGATATACCATGCTAGTTTAATTGTAGGTATGTGATATACCATGACTAGTTTAATTGTAGGTATGTGATATACCATGTTAGTTTAATTATAGATATGTCATGCTAGTTTAACTACAAGTAAGTCGTATACCATGCTAACTTAATTGTAAGTAAGTTGCATGTCATGCTAGTTTAGATTGTGAGTAAGTTATATACCATGCTAGGTTATATAAATACTCATGTTTACATGGCACCCATGCTTAGATAAGTGTCCGTTCATGCTATGTTAGTAGATGAGCATGATTCATGCTAAGTAAGTAGGTATCGTGCTAATTGTTGATCATGTTAAGTTAATGATAGCCATACTATGATATTCATGCTTAGAGTAAAGAAATTACCCATGGTTAATTGTAGAGATTTTATGTTATGTTCCATACCATGCTAAAGTTCAAATGCATGTTTAGAACGTTGTAGGAGTAATGTTAGACTACCTACCGTGCTTTGGAATGTTGTATGTTATATTAGTTATATATCCATGCTTGTGTTATGGTGATTAGTCAAGATAAGTAGTAAGCTTTCACGCTCGCTTGACTATAGTGGACTCTATGTCTAGGTCGTAGTGATTTTATGCTTAAGCTCGATGTAAGCACAAGCATTAATCATATTCATACTTAGGAGTGTGATGGTGAGTAGTTCTGTTTTGTAATTGGATGACCGTAGGAAGATGCTTACGAGGGTATGTCATGCCAAAGGCATTATAGGTCGAAGTAATAAGATCGGGAAGACCACTAGTGATAGTTAGTTCGATAAAGGCTGTTATGTCGCCTTCGGATTCTTCCTTAGTAGAATACCGATCATAGACTACTAGTAGATTCTTCTGTTGCTTCTAATAATAGAAGATTAAGTTTGTTAGTAAGCACGTTTAGTTGCTTTTAAGATTGATTACCTGTATGGTTGTTTGCACATGGTTGTGCTCTTACGTGGCTCGACTGGCCCGTACGTAGCCGTGGGTCTCATACGTAGCTTAGTTGGCTCGTATGTAGGTTGTTGTCTCGTACGCGGTCCGACCGGCCCGTGCGTAGCTGTGGGTCTCATACGCGGCTTATTTGGCTGGTATGTACGTGGTCACCTCCTACGAGGTCCGCCTGGCTCGTAGGTAGTTATTGTTTCATACGTAGCTTATTGGCTCGTATGTGGTTGTTACTCGTGTATAGCTTGTTAGCTAGTACACAGTTCGTTGTGCTCGTCTAGGGTGATGTTACCACCCAAAGGGCAATCGACCATCAAGACATATGTTTTCTTACCCTAAGGAACTGTGGAGGAGTCGCTCCTTGTGTACCGTCGAATCTTAACCAGGGTAGGTTGATCGAGGACATGAGTATGGATAAAATTCAAATTTAGGGTAGCGGCATGCGTGTATATTCGCACAGCCAAAGTCTTGGATCGATGAGCCACGAACCAGATCCTGAGGGATTCTGGTAAGTCTAGGTTGAGCAGCCTAGTAGAGTTGTCTTGTGAAGCCTAATTTAAGGCCTAGCATGTTGTGTTTATAATATTGTCATCCCTAGGATTGTTCGAGTCAGGGACATCATTAGGGTAGTGACTTACAAGGATCAGTTTAATTAAACCCTTTTGCCGGGAGAGAGGAGTCAGTGGTAGGGGGCCCTTTACACTAACTCGTCCCTTGAGGCAGATCATAGGTGGTGTATTGGGTTGTACCTTCCCGTCAAAGGGATACGCACGGTGCCGTCTCACAAGTTGAGGACACGGGTTGCGTATCTCGCACTGTTAATTCCTGAGGTGCCGTGGCTGGGGGTGCCACAGGATGCATTGTGCAGTCCTGCGCTTGCGATACCCCAGAGGGTGCCACAGGGTAGGCTTCGTGCTACCCTGCACTTGCGAAACCCTATAGTTTGATTTTGTTGTGACGCCCGATACATTGGGTTCGTCTATTTTGAGAGAGGTCTGGTTGGCCGGGTCGCAGTGGCGAACATAGACACCACTGACGAAATGCAATAGTGGGACTTGACTACGTCTGCAACCTCATTAGCCACGTGTAGGTGTCGGGAACAGGTGGAGTACAATTAGAATTCTTAAACGCGGGTTCAATCCCTATATATGGAGAAACGGCTTGAGATGGAGTCGCATGTAGTATGGGCTGCATGTTGCTTTCGGAAACTTGCTGACATTAGAATAGGAAGCGTCCTAGTTCTATTTGAATATCGCATTAGAGTCTAGTCCTAGCACTCACGAACACTTAAACTACACCAACACCATTGCTATATTTTGTATATTGTTTGGAAGATTCACTGCTATATGATCAGCCTTTAAGCGTCAGTGAATACTGACGTCCCCACTTCCATATGTACTGGATCGCCAAAGTACAAAGGCGAGGTTCAGGAGGACTCAAGGTAAGGAAAGTAAGGAGTCAGTGTTATGTTTAGTTCCGCTGCAGTATATGTATTGATTATGTATTAGTTGAGAAGTACTCTGATGTAAGATGTTGAAGGTTGTTATACTTAGAAATGTAAAGGTAATATTGTAACTCTATTGTAAGGTATTACAGTTGTACAATATTCAGACTTGTAACACTTGGTGTATTGAATAAAAAGTTTTAAATTCTCCCGTTTTTTCTGTGTATTGTGACTAATTGAAGAAAAGGTCTTGGCTCGTGTCACGGTTTCCCGGTGTCGAAAATCGGGGCGCTACAAAAACACCCCCAAGGAACAAAAGAAAACAAAATAAGGAAGGTAAGAAGAAGAAGAAACCAAAACAACAAACTCAATAAACCAAAGAAAGTGGAGAAACCCCCACCTAAAATTTCATTAATGGAAGAACTTGCTAGCTATACTTCTCCTTCCCCTAAGCTTCTAGGACTTCTATGGAAACCTACAAGAGAAAAACTCTCAAGTTAGAATGGGTTCTCTCTTGCTTTTCCTTTCCTTTCTTTGTCTTTGTTTTTGTAAAAAGTGAGACAAGTGGAGAAGGAGGGGATATTTAAGGGTGAAGGAGAGGGTGGAGAGTGCAAAAGAGCACCCAAAAATTGCACAAAACCCCTTAGGGTTTGTGGAGGCATGGTAGAAAAGATAAGATTTCTAGAAGGGTTTTACCTTAATCTTCTCGTGCATACTTAAACCTTAGATTAAGCTTCCTAAAAACCCTAATAATGAACTTAAATTGGTCATGAAAAAGATAAGCACTTTGTCCAAACATACAGCAAATTTGCACAATGCACCATTTTCTATAACGCGCATATGTACGTATATATGCGTATACCGCAAATCTTCGCATAATTAGTATAAAAATAATTTTATAATAATAAAATAAATTTTATTATTATTTCGGAGGATTGCGCTACCAATTTGATGTACTACGGAGGTACACAGACCGATATATGCGCACAGACAATGTTTGTGAACAAACCGGGCGAAAATCACCAAAATATTTCAATCTTAGAATTAAAATAAAATAATAATAAAATAATAATAAATAATAATTTATATAAGGTAATATCCATCCGGGATATTACAAAACTTTTTGGGCTTGCTGTGTCATCCGAGGGTCGAGGTCCAAGTAGTTTGGGAGAACTTTCTCGGCTCGGGATGATATCCGAGCATCGAGGTTCAAGCAGTTTGGGAGAAACTTTTCTGGCTCGCCGTGACATCCGAGCGTCGAGGTCGAAGCAGTTTGGGAGAAACATTTTGGGCTCGCGGTGATATCTGACCGTAGAGTTCCAAGAAGTTTGGGAGAAACTTTTTGGGCTCGCGGTGACATCCGAGCATCCAGATCCAAGCAGTTGTGAAGAAACATTTTGGTCTCGCGGAGACATCCGAGCATCGCGGTCCAAGTAGTTTGGGAGAAACTTTTTGGGCTCACGGGGACATCTAAACGTTGAGGTCCAAGGGGTTTAGGAGAAACTTTTTGGGCTCGCGATGTCATCCGAGCGTCGAGCCCTAAGCAGTTGAGAGAAACTTTTCGGGCTCGCGCGGACATCCAAGCATCGAGGACCAAGCAATTTGGGAGAAACTTTTTGGGCTCGTGGGAACATCCGAGCGTCGAGGTCCAAGCAGTTTGGGATAAACTTTTTGGGCTCGTGGTGACATCCGACCGTAGAGTTCCAAGCAGTTTGGGAGAAACTTTCTGGGATGGCGGTGAAATCCGACCGTCGAGGTCCAACCAATTTTGTAGTAACTTTTGTTGGCTGGCGGTGACATCCGAGCGTCGAGGTCCAAGCAGTTTGTGAGAAACTTTTTGGGCTCGCGGGGACATCCGAGCGTCGATGTCCAAGCAATTTGGGAAAAACATTTTGGGCTTGCAGCGTCATCGGTCTGTCGAGCCCCATGCCATTGAGAAAATTTTTTTGGGCTCCCAGAGACATCTGAGCGCCGAGGTCCAAGCAATTTGGGAGAAACTTTTTGGGCTCGCGGTGACATCCGAGTGTCAAGATTCAAGCAGTTTGGGAGAAACTTTTTGGGCTCGCGGTGACATCCTATGGTCGAGATCCAAGCAGTTTGGGAGAAACTTTTTGGGCTCGCGGTGACATCCGAGCGTCGCGATCCAAGCAGTTGTGAAGAAACTTTTTGGGCTCGCGGTGACATCCGAGCATCGAGGTCCAAGCAGTTTGGGAGAAACTTTTTAGGCTCGCGGGGACATCCGAGCGTCGAGGTCCAAGCAAATTGGGAGAAACATTTTGCGATCGCGGTGTCATCCGAGCACCGAGCCCCAATCAGTTGAGAGAAACTTTTTGCGCTTGCGGTGACATTCGAGCGTCGTTGTCCAAGCAGTTTTGAAGAAACTTTTTGGACCCTAGGTGACATCCGAACGTCGAGGTCCAAGCAGTTTGGGAGAAACTTTTTGGGCTAGCGGGGACATCCGAGAGTCAAGGTCCAAGCGGTTTGGGAGAAACTTTTTGGGCTCGCGGTGTCATCCGAGCGTCGAACCCAAGGAGTGGAGAGAAACTTTTTGCGCTCACGGTGACATTCGAGAGTCGAGGTCCAAGCAATTTTGGAGAAACTTTTTGGGCTCGCGATGACATCCGAGCATCGAGGTCGAAGCAGTTTGGAAAAACTTTTTGGGCTCGCGGTGACATACGACTGTAGGTTTCCACGCAGTTTGGGAGAAAATTTTTAGGCTCGCGGTGACATCAGAACGTCGAGGTCCAAGCAGTTGTGAAGAAACTTTTTGCACTCGCGGAGACATCCGAGCGTTGAGGTCCAAGCAGTTTGGGAGAAACTTTTTGGGCTCGCGGGGACAACTGAGGCTCGAGGTCCAAGCAGTTTGGAAGAAACTTTTTGGGCTCGCGGTGTCATCCGAGCATCGATATCCAAGCGGTTGGGGAGAAACTTTTTGGGCTCGCGGTGTCATCCGAGCGTCGAGCCCTAAGCAGTTGAGAGAAACTTTTTGGTCTTGCGGAGACATCCGAGCATCGCGGTCCAAGCAGTTTGGGAGAAACTTTTTGGGCTCGCGGTGACATTCAAGCGTCGAGCCCCAAGTAGTTGAGAAAAACATTTTCCACTCGGGGTGACATCCGAGCGTCGAGGTCCAAGCAATTTGGGAGAAAGTTTTTGGGCTGACGGTGAAATCCGAGTGTCGAGGTTTAAGCAGTATGGGAGAAACCTTTTGGGCTCGTGGTGACTTCCGACCGTAGAGGTCCAAGCAGTTTGGGATAAGCCTTTTGTGCTCACGGTGAAATCCGAGCTTCGAAGTCCAGGCAGTTTTGAAGAAACTTTTTGGGGCCGCGGTGACATCCGAGCGTCGAGGTCCAAGCAGTTTGGGAGAAACTTTTTCGGCTTGCGGGGACATCCGAGCGTCGAGGTCCAAGCGGTTTGGGAGAAACTTTTGGGCTCACGGTGTCATCCGAGCTTCGAACCCAAGGAGTGGAGAGAAACTTTTTGGGCTCATGATGACATCCGAGAGTCGAGGTCCAAGCAATTTTGGAGAAACTTTTTGGGCTCGCGGTGACATCCGAGTGTCGAGGTCGAAGCAGTTTGGGAGAAACTTTTTGGGCTCGTGGTGAAATCCGACCGTAGAGTTCCAAGCAGTTTGGGAGAATCTTTTTGGGCTCGCAGTGACATCCAAGCGTTGAGGTCCAAGCAGTTGTGAAGAAACTTTTTGGGCTCACGGTGACATCTGAGTGTCGAGGTCCAAGCAGTTTGGGAGAAAATTTTTGGGCTCGCGGGGACATCCGATCATCGAGGTCCAAGCGGTTTGGGAGAAACTTTTTGGGCTCGCGGTGTCATCCGAGTGTCGAGCCCTAAGTAGTTGAGAGAAACTTTTTGGTCTCGCGGAGACATCCGAGCATCGCGGTCCAAGCAGTTTGGGAGAAACTTTTTGGGCTCACGGGGACATCTAAATGTTGAGGTCCAAGGGGTTTCGGAGAAACTTTTTGGGCTCGCGATGTCATCCGAGCGTCGAACCCTAAGCAGTTGAGAGAAACTTTTCGAACTCGCGCTGACATCCAAGCGTCGAGGACCAAGCAATTTGGGAGAAACTTTTTGGGCTCGCGGGAACATCCCAGCGTCGAGGTCCAAGCAGTTTGGGATAAACTTTTTGGGCTCGCGGTGACATCCGAGCGTCGAGGTCCAAGCAGTTGTGAAGAAACTTTTTGGGCCCGAGGTGACATCCGAACGTCGAGGTCCAAGCAGTTTAGGAGAAACTTTTTGGGCTTGTGGGGACATCCGAGCGTCGAGGTCCAAGCGGTTTGGGAGAAACTTTTTGGGTTCGCGGTGTCATGCGAGCGTCGATCCCAAGGAGTGGAAAGAAATTTTTTGGGCTCACGGTGACATCCGAGAGTTGAGGTCCAAGCAATTTAGGAGAAACTTTTTGGGCTTGCGATGACATCCGAGTGTCGAGGTCCAAGCAGTTTGGAAGAAACTTTTTGGGCTCGCGGAGATATCCGAGCATCGAGGTCCAAGCGGTTTGGGAGAAACTTTTTGAGATCGCGGTGTTATCCGAGCGTCGAGCCCTAAGCAGTTGAGAGAAACTTTTTGGTCTCGCTGAGACATCCGAGCATTGCGGTCCAAGTAGTTTGAGAGAAACTTTTTGGGCTCGCGGTGACATTCAAGCGTCGAGCCCCAAGCAGTTGAGAGAAACATTTTGCGCTCGGGGTGACATCCGAGCGTCGAGGTCTAAGCAATTTGGGAGAAACTTTTTGGGCTGACGGTGACATCCGAGTGTCGAGGTATAAGCAGTATGGGAGAAACCTTTTGAGCTCGCGGTGACTTCCGACCGTAGAGGTCCAAGCAGTTTGGGATAAGCTTTTTGTGCTCACGGTGAAATCCGTGCTTCAAAGTCCATGCAGTTTTGATGAAACTTTTTGGGGCCACGGTGACATTCGAGCGTCGAGGTCCAAGCAGTTTGGGAGAAACTTTTTCGGCTTGCGGGGACATCCGAGCGTCGAGGTCCAAGCGGTTTGGGAGAAACTTTTGGGCACGCGGTGTCATCCGAGCTTCGAACCCAAAGAGTGGAGAGAAACTTTTTGGGCTCATGGTGACATCCGAGAGTCGAGGTCCAAGCAATTTTGGAGAAACTTTTTGGGCTCGCGGTGACATCCGAGTGTCGAGGTCGAAGCAGTTTGGGAGAAATTTTTTGGGCTCGTGGTGACATCCGACCGTAGAGTTCCAAGCAGTTTGGGAGAAACTTTTTGGGCTCGCAGTGACTTCCAAGCGTCGAGGTCCAAGCAGTTGTGAAGAAACTTTATGGGCTTACGGTGACATCTGAGTGTCGAGGTCCAAGCAGTTTGGCAGAAAATTTTTGGGCTCGCGAGGACATCCGATAATCGAGGTCCAAGCGGTTTGGGAGAAACTTTTTGGGCTCGCGGTGTCATCCGAGCGTCGAGCCTTAAGTAGTTGAGAGAAACTTTTTGGTCTCGCGGAGACATCCGAGCATCGCGGTCCAAGTAGTTTGGGGGAAACTTTTTGGGCTCACGGGGACATCTAAACGTCGAGGTCCAAGGGGTTTAGGAGAAACTTTTTGGGCTCGCGATGTCATCCGAGCGTCGAGCCCTAAGCAGTTGAGAGAAACTTTTCGGGCTCGCGCTGACATCCAAGCATCGAGGACCAAGCAATTTGGGAGAAACTTTTTGGGCTCGTGGGAACATCCGAGCGTCGAGGTCCAAGCAGATTGGGATAAACTTTTTGGGCTCGCGGTGACATCCGACCGTAGAGGTCCAAGCAGTTTGGGAGAAACTTTCTGGGATCGCGGTGAAATCCGACCGTCGAGGTCCAACCAATTTTGTAGTAACTTTTTTTGGCTGGCGGTGACATCCGAGCGTCGAGGTCCAAGCAGTTTGTGAGAAACTTTTTGGGCTCGCGGGGACTTCCGAGCGTCGATGTCCAAGCAATTTGGGAAAAACATTTTGGGCTTGCAGCGTCATCGGTCTGTCGAGCCCCATGCCATTGAGAAAATTTTTTTGGGCTCCCAGTGACATCTGAGCGTCGAGGTCCAAGCAATTTGGGAGAAACTTTTTGGGCTCGCGGTGACATCCGAGTGTCAAGGTTCAAGCAGTTTGGGAGAAACTTTTTGGGCTCGCGGTGACATCCTACGGTCGAGATCCAAGCAGTTTGGGAGAAACTTTTTGAGCTCGCGGTGACATCCGAGCGTCGCGATCCAAGCAGTTGTGAAGAAACATTTTGGGCTCGCGGTGACATCCGAGCATCGAGGTCCAAGCAGTTTGGGAGAAACTTTTTAGGCTCGTGGGGACATCCGAGCGTCGAGGTCCAAGCAAATTGGGAGAAACATTTTGCGATCGCGGTGTCATCCGAGCACCGAGCCCCAATCAGTTGAGAGAAACTTTTTGCGCTTGCGGTGACATTCGAGCGTCGTTGTCCAAATAGTTTTGAAGAAACTTTTCGGACCCTAGGTGACATCCGAACGTCGAGGTCCAAGCAGTTTGGGAGAAATTTTTTGGGCTAGCAGGGACATCCGAGAGTCAAGGTCCAAGCGGTTTGGGAGAAACTTTTTGGGCTCGCGGTGTCATCCGAGCGTCGAACCCAAGGAGTGGAGAGAAACTTTTTGCGCTCACGGTGACATTCGAGAGTCGAGGTCCAAGCAATTTTAGAGAAACTTTTTGGGCTCGTGATGACATCCAAGCATCGAGGTCGAAGCAGTTTGGAAAAACTTTTTGGGCTCGGGTGACATACGACTGTAGATTTCCACGCAGTTTGGGAGAAATTTTTTAGGCTCGCGGTGACATCAGAACGTCGAGGTCCAAGCAGTTGTGAAGAAACTTTTTGCACTCGCGGAGACATCCGAGCGTTGAGGTCCAAGCAGTTTGGGAGAAACTTTTTGGGCTCGCGGGGACAACTGAGGCTCGAGGTCCAAGCAGTTTGGAAGAAACTTTTTGGGCTCGCGGTGTCATCCGAGCATCGATATCCAAGCGGTTGGGGAGAAACTTTTTGGGCTCGCGGTGTCATCCGAGCGTCGAGCCCTAAGCAGTTGAGAGAAACTTTTTGGTCTCGTGGAGATATCCGAGCATCGCGGTCCAAGCAGTTTGGGAGAAACTTTTTGGGCTCGCTGTGACATTCAAGCGTCGAGCCCCAAGTAGTTGAGAAAAACATTTTCCGCTCGGGGTGACATCCGAGCGTCGAGGTCCAAGCAATTTGGGAGGAACCTTTTGGGCTGACGGTGAAATCCGAGTGTCGAGGTTTAAGCAGTATGGGAGAAACCTTTTGGGCTCGCGGTGACTTCCGACCGTAGATGTCCAAGCAGTTTGGGATAAGCCTTTTGTGCTCACGGTGAAATCCGAGCTTCGAAGTCCAAGCAGTTTTGAAGAAACTTTTTGGGGCCGCGGTGACATCCGAGCGTCGAGGTCCAAGCAGTTTGGGAGAAACTTTTTCGGCTTGCGGGGACATCCGAGCGTCGAGGTCCAAGTGGTTTGGGAGAAACTTTTGGGCTCACGGTGTCATCCGAGCTTCGAACCCAAGGAGTGGAGAGAAACTTTTTGGGCTCATGATGACATCCGAGAGTCGAGGTCCAAGCAATTTTGGAGAAACTTTTTGGGCTCGCGGTGACATCCGAGTGTCGAGGTCGAAGCAGTTTGGGAGAAACTTTTTGGGCTCGTGGTGAAATCCGACCGTAGAGTTCCAAGCAGTTTGGGAGAAACTTTTTGGGCTTGCAGTGACATCCAAGCGTGGAGGTCCAAGCAGTTGTGAAGAAACTTTTTGGGCTCACGGTGACATCTGAGTCTCGAGGTCCAAGCAGTTTGGGAGAAATTTTTTGGGCTCGCGGGGACATCCGATCATCGAGGTCCAAGCGGTTTGGGAGAAACTTTTTGGGCTCGCGGTGTCATCCGAGTGTCGAGCCCTAAGTAGTTGAGAGAAACTTTTTGGTCTCGCGGAGACATCCGAGCATCGCGGTCCAAGCAGTTTGGGAGAAACTTTTTGGGCTCACGGGGACATCTAAACGTTGAGGTCCAAGGGGTTTCGGAGAAACTTTTTGGGCTCGCGATGTCATCCGAGCGTCGAACCCTAAGCAGTTGAGAGAAACTTTTCGGGCTCGCGCTGACATCCAAGCGTCGAGGACCAAGCAATTTGGGAGAAACTTTTTGGGCTCACGGGAACATCCCAGCGTCGAGGTCCAAGCAGTTTGGGATAAACTTTTTGGGCTCGCGGTGACATCCGAGCGTCGAGGTCCAAGCAGTTGTGAAGAAACTTTTTGGGCCCGAGGTGACATCCGAACGTCGAGGTCCAAGCAGTTTAGGAGAAACTTTTTGGGCTTGTGGGGACATCCGAGCGTCGAGGTCCAAGCGGTTTGGGAGAAACTTTTTGGGTTCGCGGTGTCATGCGAGCGTCGATCCCAAGGAGTGGAAAGAAATTTTTTGGGCTTACGGTGACATCCGAGAGTTGAGGTCCAAGCAATTTAGGAGAAACTTTTTGGGCTTGCGATGACATCCGAGTGTCGAGGTTCAAGCAGTTTGGGAGAAACTTTTTGGGCTCGCGGAGACATCCGAGCATCGAGGTCCAAGCGGTTTGGGAGAAACTTTTTGAGATCGCGGTGTTATCCGAGCGTCGAGCCCTAAGCAGTTGAGAGAAACTTTTTGGTCTCGCTGAGACATCCGAGCATCGCGGTCCAAGTAGTTTGGGAGAAACTTTTTGGGCTCGCGGTGACATTCAAGCGTCGAGCCCCAAGCAGTTGAGAGAAACATTTTGCGCTCGGGGTGACATCCGAGCGTCGAGGTCTAAGCAATTTGGGAGAAACTTTTTGGGCTGACGGTGACATCCGAGTGTCGAGGTATAAGCAGTATGGGAGAAACCTTTTGGGCTCGCGGTGACTTCCGACCGTAGAGGTCCAAGCAGTTTGGGATAAGCTTTTTGTGCTCGCGGTGAAATCCGTGCTTCAAAGTCCATGCAGTTTTGATGAAACTTTTTGGGGCCGCGGTGACAATCGAGCGTCGAGGTCCAAGCAGTTTGGGAGAAACTTTTTCGGCTTGCGGGGACATCCGAGCGTCGAGGTCCAAGCGGTTTGGGAGAAACTTTTGGGCACGCGGTGTCATCCGAGCTTCGAACCCAAAGAGTGGAGAGAAACTTTTTGGGCTCATGGTGACATCCGAGAGTCGAGGTCCAAGCAATTTTGGAGAAACTTTTTGGGCTCGCGGTGACATCCGAGTGTCGAGGTCGAAGCAGTTTGGGAGAAATTTTTTGGGCTCGTGGTGACATCCGACCGTAGAGTTCCAAGCAGTTTGGGAGAAACTTTTTGGGCTCGCAGTGACTTCCAAGCGTCGAGGTCCAAGCAGTTGTGAAGAAACTTTATGGGCTTACGGTGACATCTGAGTGTCGAGGTCCAAGCAGTTTGGGAGAAAATTTTTGGGCTCGCGAGGACATCCGATAATCGAGGTCCAAGCGGTTTGGGAGAAACTTTTTGGGCTCGCGGTGTCATCCGAGCGTCGAGCCTTAAGTAGTTGAGAGAAACTTTTTGGTCTCGCGGAGACATCCGAGCATCGCGGTCCAAGTAGTTTGGCAGAAACTTTTTGGGCTCACGGGGACATCTAAACGTTGAGGTCCAAGGGGTTTAGGAGAAACTTTTTGGGCTCGCGATGTCATCCGAGCGTCGAGCCCTAAGCAGTTGAGAGAAACTTTTCGGGCTCGCGCTGACATCCAAGCATCGAGGACCAAGCAATTTGGGAGAAACTTTTTGGGCTCGTGGGAACATCCGAGCGTCGAGGTCCAAGCAGTTTGGGATAAACTTTTTGGGCTCGCGGTGACATCCGACCGTAGAGTTCCAAGCAGTTTGGGAGAAACTTTCTGGGATCGCGGTGAAATCCGACCATCGAGGTCCAACCAATTTTGTAGTAACTTTTTTTGGCTGGCGGTGACATCCGAGCGTCGAGGTCCAAGCAGTTTGTGAGAAACTTTTTGGGCTCGCGGGGACATCCGAGCGTCGATGTCCAAGCAATTTGGGAAAAACATTTTGGGCTTGCAGCGTCATCGGTCTGTCGAGCCCTATGCCATTGAGAAAATATTTTTGGGCTCCCAGAGACATCTGAGCGCCGAGGTCCAAGCAATTTGGGAGAAACTTTTTGGGCTCGCGGTGACATCCGAGTGTCAAGGTTCAAGCAGTTTGGGAGAAACTTTTTGGGCTCGCGGTGACATCCTACGGTTGAGATCCAAGCAGTTTGGGAGAAACTTTTTGGGCTCGCGGTGACCTCCGAGCGTCGCGATCCAAGCAGTTGTGAAGAAACTTTTTGGGCTCGCGGTGACATCCGAGCATCGAGGTCCAAGCAGTTTGGGAGAAACTTTTTAGGCTCGCGGGGACATCCGAGCGTCGAGGTCCAAGCAAATTGGGAGAAACATTTTGCGATCGCGGTGTCATCCGAGCACCGAGCCCCAATCAGTTGAGAGAAACTTTTTGCGCTTGCGGTGACATTCGAGCGTCGTTGTCCAAGCAGTTTTGAAGAAACTTTTTGGACCCTAGGTGACATCCGAACGTCGAGGTCCAAGCAGTTTGGGAAAAACTTTTTGGGCTAGCGGGGACATCCGAGAGTCAAGGTCCAAGCGGTTTGGGAGAAACTTTTTGGGCTCGCGGTGTCATCCGAGCATCGAACCCAAGGAGTGGAGAGAAACTTTTTGCGCTTACGGTGACATTCGAGAGTCGAGGTCCAAGCAATTTTGGAGAAACTTTTTGGGCTCGCGATGACATCCGAGCATCGAGGTCGAAGCAGTTTGGAAAAACTTTTTGGGCTCGCGGTGACATACGACTGTAGATTTCCACGCAGTTTGGGAGAAAATTTTTAGGCTCGCGGTGACATCAGAACGTCGAGGTCCAAGCAGTTGTGAAGAAACTTTTTTCACTCGCGGAGACATCCGAGCGTTGAGGTCCAAGCAGTTTGGGAGAAACTTTTTGGGCTCGCGGGGACAACTGAGGCTCGAGGTCCAAGCAGTTTGGAAGAAACTTTTTGGGCTCGTGGTGTCATCCGAGCATCGATATCCAAGAGGTTGGGGAGAAACTTTTTGGGCTCGCGGTGTCATCCGAGCGTCGAGCCCTAAGCAGTTGAGAGAAATTTTTTGGTCTCGCGGAGACATCCGAGCATCGCGGTCCAAGCAGTTTGGGAGAAACTTTTTGGGCTCGCGGTGACATTCAAGCGTCGAGCCCCAAGTAGTTGAGAAAAACATTTTCCGCTCGAGGTGACATCCGAGCGTCGAGGTCCAAGCAATTTGGGAGAAACTTTTTGGGCTGACGGTGAAATCCGAGTGTCGAGGTTTAAGCAGTATGGGAGAAACCTTTTGGGCTCGCGGTGACTTCCGACCGTAGAGGTCCAAGCAGTTTGGGATAAGCCTTTTGTGCTCACGGTGAAATCCGAGCTTCGAAGTCCAGGCAGTTTTGAAGAAACTTTTTGGGGCCGCGGTGACATCCGAGCGTCGAGGTCCAAGCAGTTTGGGAGAAACTTTTTCGGCTTGCGGGGACATCCGAGCGTCGAGGTCCAAGCGGTTTGGGAGAAACTTTTGGGCTCACGGTGTCATCCGAGCTTCGAACCCAAGGAGTGGAGAGAAACTTTTTGGGCTCATGATGACATCCGAGAGTCGAGGTCCAAGCAATTTTGGAGAAACTTTTTGGGCTCGCGGTGACATCCGAGTGTCGAGGTCGAAGCAGTTTGGGAGAAATTTTTTGGGCTCGTGGTGAAATCCGACCGTAGAGTTCCAAGCAGTTTGGGAGAAACTTTTTGGGCTCGCAGTGACATCCAAGCGTGGAGGTCCAAGCAGTTGTGAAGAAACTTTTTGGGCTCACGGTGACATCTGAGTGTCGAGGTCCAAGCAGTTTGGGAGAAAATTTTTGGGCTCGCGGGGACATCCGATCATCGAGGTCCAAGCGGTTTGGGAGAAACTTTTTGGGCTCGCGGTGTCATCCGAGTGTCGAGCCCTAAGTAGTTGAGAGAAACTTTTTGGTCTCGCGGAGACATCCGAGCATCGCGGTCCAAGCAGTTTGGAAGAAACTTTTTGGGCTCACGGGGACATCTAAACGTTGAGGTCCAAGGGGTTTCGGAGAAACTTTTTGGGCTCGCGATGTCATCCGAGCGTCGAACCCTAAGCAGTTGAGAGAAACTTTTCGGGCTCGCGCTGACATCCAAGCGTCGAGGACCAAGCAATTTGGGAGAAACTTTTTGGGCTCGCGGGAACATCCCAGCGTCGAGGTCCAAGCAGTTTGGGATAAACTTTTTGGGCTCGCGGTGACATCTGACCGTAGAGGTCCAAGCAGTTTGGGAGAAACTTTCTGGGATCGCGGTGAAATCCGACCGTCGAGGTCCAACCAATTTTGTAGTAACTTTTTTTGGCTGGCGGTGACATCCGAGCGTCGAGGTCCAAGCAGTTTGTGAGAAACTTTTTGGGCTCGCGGGGACATCCGAGCGTCGATGTCCAAGCAATTTGGGAAAAACTTTTTGGGCTTGCGGCGTCATCGGTCCGTCGAGCCCCAAGCCGTTGAGAAAATTTTTTTGGGCTCCCGGAGACATCAGAGCGCCGAGGTCCAAGCATTTTGGGAGAAACTTTTTGGGCTCGCGGTGACATCCGAGTGTCGAGGTGCAAGCAGTTTGGGAGAAACTTTTTGGGCTCGGGGTGACATCCGACGGTCGAGATCCAAGCAGTTCGGGAGAAACTTTTTGGGCTCGCGGTGACATCCGAGCGTCGCGATCCAAGCAGTTGTGAAGAAACTTTTTGGGCTCGCGGGGATATCCGAGCGTCGAGGTCCAAGCAAATTGGGAGAAACATTTTGCGATCGCGTTGTCATCCGAGCACCGAGCCCCAATCAGTTGAGAGAAACTTTTTGCGCTTGCGGTGACATTCGAGCGTCGTTGTACAAGCAGTTTTGAAGAAACTTTTTGGACCACAAGTGACATTCGAACGTTGAGGTCCAAGCAGTTTGGGAGAAACTTTTTGCGCTAGCGTGGACATCCGAGAGTCGAGGTCCAAGCGGTTTGGGAGAAACTTTTTGGGCTCGCGGTGTCATCCGAGCATCGAACCCAAGGAGTGGAGAGAAACTTTTTGGGCTCACGGTGACATTCGAGAGTCGAGGTCCAAGCAAATTATGAGAAACTTTTAGGGCTCGCGATGACATCCGAGCGTCGAGGTCGAAGCAGTTTTGGGAAAACTTTTTGGGCTCGCGGTGACATACGACCGTAGATTTCCACGCAGTTTGGGAGAAACTTTTTACGCTCGCGGTGACATCAGAACGTCGAGGTCCAAGCAGTTGTGCAGAAACTTTTTGGACTCGTGGTGACATTCGAGCGTTGAGGTCCAAGCAGTTTGGGAGAAACTTTTTGGGCTCGCGGGGACAACTGAGGCTAGTGGTCCAAGCAGTTTGGGAGAAACTTTTTGGGCTCGCAGTGACATCCGAGCGTCGAGGTCCAAGCAGTTGTGAAGAAACTTTTTGGGCTCCCGGTGATATCTGAGTGTCGAGGTCCAAGCAGTTTGGAAGAAACTTTTTGGGCTCGCGGGGACATCTGCGCGTCGAGGTCCAAGCGGTTTGGGAGAAACTTTTTGGGCTTGCGGTGTCATCCAAGCGTCGAGCCTTAAGCAGTTGAGAGAAACTTTTTGGTCTCGCGGAGACATCCGAGCATCGTGGTCCAAGCAGTTTGGGAGAAACTTTTTGGGCTCGCGGGGACATCTAAACGTCGAGGTCCAAGGGGTTTAGGAGAAACTTTTTGGACTCGCGATGTCATCCGAGCGTCGAGCCCTAAGCAGTTGAGAGAAACTTTTAGGGCTCGTGGTGACATCCAAGTGTCGAGGACCAAGCAATTTGGGAGAAACTTTTTGGGCTCGCGGGAACATCCGAGCATCGAGGTCCAAGCAGTTTGGGATAAACTTTTTGGGCTCGCGGTGACATTCGACCATAGAGGTCCAAGCAGTTTGGGAGAAACTTTCTGGGATCGTGGTGAAATCCGACCGTCGAGGTCCAAGCAGTTTTGTAGTAACTTTTTTTGGCTGGCGGTGACATCCGAGCGTCGAGGTCCAAGCAGTTTGTGAGAAACTTTTTGGGCTCGCAGGGACATCCGAGCGTCGATGTCCAAGCAGCTTGAGAGAAACTTTTTGGGCTCGTGTCATCGGTACTTCGAGCCCCAAGCCGTTGAGAAAAATTTTTTGGGCTCGCGGAGACATTCGAGCGCTGAGGTCCAAGCAATTTGGGAGAAACTTTTTGGGCTCGCGGTGACATCCAAGTGTCGAGGTTCAAGCAGTTTGGGAGAAACTTTTTGGGCTCGCGGTGACATCCGAGCGTCGAGGTCCAAGCAGTTGTGAAGAAACTTTTTGGGCCCGAGGTGACATCCGAACGTCGAGGTCCAAGCAGTTTAGGAGAAACTTTTTGGGCTTGTGGGGACATCCGAGCGTCGAGGTCCAAGCGGTTTGGGAGAAACTTTTTGGGTTCGCGGTGTCATGCGAGCGTCGATCCCAAGGAGTGGAAAGAAATTTTTTGGGCTCACGGTGACATCCGAGAGTTGAGGTCCAAGCAATTTAGGAGAAACTTTTTGGGCTTGCGATGACATCCGAGCGTCGAGGTCGAAGCAGTTTGGGAGAAACTTTTTGGGCTCGCGGTGACATTTGAGCATCGATCCCCAAGCAGTTGAGAGAAACTTTTTGGGCTTCGGGTGACATCCGAACGTCGTGGTCCAAGCAATTTGGGAGAAACTTTTTTCACTTGTGGTGACATCGGAGAGTCGAGGTCCAAGCAATATGGGAGAAATTTTTTGTGCTTGCGGTGACATCCGGCCGTAGAGGTCCAAGCAGTTTGGGATAAACTTTTTGGGCTCGCAGTAAAATCCGAGCATCGAAGTCCAAGCAGTTTTGAAGAAACTTTTTGGGCCCGCGTTGACATCCGAGCGTCGAGGTCCAAGCAGTTTGGGAGAAACATTTCGGTTTCCTGGGACATCCGAGTGTCGAGGTTCAACCAGTTTGGGAGAAACTTTCTGGGCTCGCGGTGACATCCGAGCGTCGAGGTCCAACCAGTTTTGAAGAAACTTTTTGGGCTCGCGGTGACATCCGAGCATTGAGGTCCAAGCAGTTTGGGAGAAACTTTTTGGGCTCGCGGGGACATCCGAGCGTCGAGGTCCAAGCCGTTTGGGGTAAACTTTTTGGGCTCGCGGTGTCATCCGAACGCCGAGCCCCAATCAGTTGAGAGAAACTTTTTACGCTCGCGGTGACATCCGAGCGTCGTTGCCCAAGTAGTTTGGGAGAAACTTTTTGGGCTCGCAGTGACATTCCAGCATCGAGCCCCAAGCAGTTAAGAAAAACATTTTGGGCTGAGGGTGACATCCGAGCGTCGAGGTCCAAGCAATTTGGGAGAAACTTTTTGGGCTCAAGGTTACATCCGAGTGTCCAGGTCCAAGCAATATGGGGGAAACTTTTTGGGCTCGCGGTGACATCCGACCATAGAGATCCAAGCAGTTTGGGAGAAGCTTTTTGGGCTCGCGATGTAATCCGAGCATCGAAGTCCAAGCAGTTTGAAGAAACTTTTTTGGCCCGCGGTATCATCCGAGCGTCGAGGTCCAAGCAGTTTGGGAGAAACTTTTTAGGCTTGCGGGAACTTCTGAGCGTCGAGGTCCAAGCGGTTTGGGAGAAACTTTTGGCCTCGCGGTGTCATCCGAGCGTCGAACCCAATGGGGGAGAGAAACTTTTTGGGCTCACGATGAAATCCAAGATTCGAGGTCCAAGCAATTTTGGAGAATCTTTTTGAGCTCGCGGTGACATCCGAGCGTCGAGGTCGAAGCAGTTTGGGAGAAACTTTTTGGGCTCGTGGTGACATCCGACCCTAGAGTTCCAACCAGTTTGGGAGAAACATTTTGGCCTCACAGTGACATCCGAGCGTCGAGGTCCAAGTAGTTGTGAAGAAACTTTTTGGGCCCACGGTGACATCCGAGTGTCGAGGTCCAAGCAGTTTGGGAGAAACTTTTTGGGCTCGCGAGCACATCCGAGCGTCGAGGTCCAAGCGGTTTGGGAGAAACTTTTTGGACTCGCGGTGTCATCCGAGCGTCGAGTCCTAAGCAGTTGAGAGAAACTTTTTGGTCTCGCGGAGACTTCCGAGCATCGTGGTCCAAGTAGTTTGGGAGAAACTTTTTGGGCTCGCTGTGACATCCGACCGTAGAGTTCCAAGCAGTTTGGGGGAAACTTTTTGGGATCGCGGTGTAATCTGACCGTCGAGGTCCAAGCAGTTTTGAAGAAACTTTTTTGGGCTCGCGGTGACATCTGACCGTTGAGGTCTAAGCAGTTTGGGAGAAACTTTTTGGGCTCACGGGGACATCCGAGCGTTGATGTCCAAGCAGTTTGGGAGAAACTTTTTGGGCTTGCGGTGTCATCCGTACGTCGAGCCCCAAGCAGTTCAGAAAATTTAATTGGGCTCGCGGTGACATCCGAGCGTCGAGGTCAAAGCAATTTGGGAGAAACTTTTTGGGCTCGCGGTGACATCCGAGCGTCAAGGTTCGAGCAGTTTGGGAGAAACTTTTTGGGCTCGCGGTGACATCTGAGCGTCGAGGTCCAAGCAATTGTGAAAAAAGTTTTTGGGCTCGCGGTGACATACGAGCGTCGAGGTCCACGCAGTTTGGGAGAAACTTTTTGGGTTCGCGGTGTCATCCGAGCGTCGAGCCCCAAGCAGTTGAGAGAAACATTTTGGGCTCGGTGTGACATCCCAGCGTCGAGGTCCAAGCAATTTGGGAAAAACTTTTTGGGCTCACGGTGACATCTGAGCGTCGAGGTCCAAGCAATATGGGAGAAACTTTTTGGGCTAGCGGTGACATCCGACCATAGAGGTCCAAGCAGTTTGGGAGAAGCTTCTTGGGCTCGCGGTGAAATCCAAGCGTCGAGGTCCAAGCAGTTTTGAAGAAATTTTTTGGTCCTGCGGTGACATCCGAGCGTCGAGGTCCAAGCAGTTTGGGAGAAACTTTTTGGGCCCGCGGGGACATCCGAGTGTCGAGGTCCAAGCAGTTTGGAGAAACTTTTTGGGTTCGCGGTGTCATCCGAGCGTCGAGCCCTAAGCAGTTGATAGAAACTTTTTTGGCTCGTGGTGAAATCCGAGCGTCGAGGTCCAAGCAGTTTGGGAGAAATTTTTGGGCTCGCGATGACATCCTAGCATCGAGTACCAAGCAGTTGAGAGAAAATTTTTGGGCTTGCGGTGACATCCGAGTGTCGAGATCCAAGCAGTTTGGCATAAACTTTTTGGACTCGCTGTGACATCCGACCGTAGAGGTCCAAGTAGTTTGGAAGAAACTTTTTGGGCTCCCGGTGAAATTCGAGCGTCGAGGTCCAAGCAGTTTTGAAGAAACTTTTTTGGGCTCGCGGTGACATCCGAGCGTCGAGGTAAGGGCAATTTGGGAGAAACTTTTTGGGCTCGCAGCGACATCCGAGTGTGGAGGTTCAAGCAGTTTGGGAGAAACTTTTTGGTCTCATCATGACATCCGAGCGTCGAGGTCCAAGCAGTTTGGGAGAAACTTTTTGGGCTCGTGGTGACATCCGAGCGTCGAGGTCCAAGCATTTTCGGAGAAGCTTTTTCCCCTCGCGGTGACATCCGAGCGTCGAGCTCCAAGCATTTTCGGAGATGCTTTTTCGCCTCGCGGTGACATCCGAGCGTCGAGGTCCAAGCAGTTTGGCAGAAACTTTTTGGGCTTGCGGGGATATCTGAGCATCGAGGTCCAAGCTGTTTGGAAGAAACTTTTTGGTCTCGCAGTGTCATCCGAGCGTCGAACCCAAGGAGTTGAGACAAGCTTTTTGGGCTCACAGTGACATCCGAGAGTCGAGGTCAAAGCAATTTGGGAGAAATTTTTTGGGCTCGCGGTGACATCCGATCGTCGAGGTCGAAGCAGTTTGGGAGATATTTTTTGGGCTCGCGGTGACTGCCGACCGTAGAGTTCCAAGTAGTTTGGGAGAAACTTTTTGGGCTCGCGGTGACATCCGAGCATCATGGTCCAAGCAGTTGTGAAGAAACTTTTTGGGCTCCCGGTGACATCCGAGCATCGTTGTCCAAGCAGTTTGGGTGAAACATTTTGGGCTCCCGGCGACATCCGAGCATCGTGGTCCAAGCAGTAATATCCCGGACGGATATTACATCGTATAAATTTATTTTATTATTATTTTATTATTATTAAATTATTTTTATACGAATTATGCGAAGATTTGCGGTGTACGCATATATACGTACATATACGCGTTGTAGCAAATTATGCATTGTGCAAATTAGGTGTATGTTTGGACAAAGTGCTTATCTTTGTCATG
The DNA here is from genome assembly GCA_017893485.1 of Hemerocallis citrina. NCBI lineage: Eukaryota > Viridiplantae > Streptophyta > Magnoliopsida > Asparagales > Asphodelaceae > Hemerocallis > Hemerocallis citrina. Next base: position 313,123,892 of record CM030358.1, read on the forward strand.
ACCAATTTAAGTTAATTATTAGGATTTTAGGAGGATTAAACTAGGGTTAAGAATGCATGAGAAGATTAAGGTAAAATTCTTCTAGAAGCTCTCTCTCTTCCACCTCACCCCTCCACCTCATCTAGCACCATACCTCCACCTCATCCCCACCTCCCTTGGTGAAAACCGGCCCCAATTAAGGGGAGGAGCTTTGTGCACTTTTGTGTGTGCAAATTTGCACTCTCCACCCTCTCCTCCACCTATAAATACCCTCTCCTTCTCCACTTGTCTCACTTTTTACAAAACAAAAGAAAGGAAAGGAAAAGAAAGAGAGAACTCACCTTTAACTTGAGAGTTTTCTTTTGTAGGTTTTAGAAGCTTTCATAGGAGCTTAGGGGAAGGATAAGAATAGCTAGCAAGTCCTTCCATCAAGAGAAAGAAAGGTGGGGGTTTCTCCACTTATTTTGTTGTTGAGTTGTTGTTTTTGGTTACTTCTTCTTCTTATCTTCCTTGTTTTGTTTCTTTTGTTGGGGGTTGTTCTTGTGATGTGTTGTGTGTTGTTGTTGTTGTAGTTTGTATGGATAAAGAAAGGTAATAAGTGGTAGTACTAATAAACACATAAAGATTTAATCTTGTGGTAGTAGTTGTTGTTTTTGTGTTATGAATTAGACTAAAATGAACATATGCATATGGACTTTGTGTATACAACCATTTTGAGTTGTAGGACTTGAATGTGGACTCATACATAAGCATATGACTTGGTGCATACACCCATTTTGGGGTTGTAGAACATACACTTGAACTTTGGACTAAAAAGAATGCATATGTTTGGTTGAACCCAAATGGAGGACTCTTTACTTTATTTTATTGTTGTTATTTCCTTTTATAAATCTTAAGTAAAAAGAACCCATTGTAGATGTTATTTCTAGTATGAAAAAGAAAAGAGACTAATCTAAGTTAGAATGATTAAAAAGATCTCTTTAATGTTTGACTAGTAATAAGTAAGAAATAGATGGTTATGTTATTGTAAAGATGTAGTAGATGCTTATGTTTATAATAAAGTAGTTATAGTAGATGTATGTTAAATAAAGTAGCATTGGTAGATGTTTTTATAAAGTTGTAATAGATGTTTATGTTTAAATGAAGTCTTAGTAGATGTTATGTTTAAATGAAATTGTAGTAGATGTTATGTTTCATTAAAGATAGTAGATGTTCATGCTTAAATATTATTCATACTTGAGTTACTAGATATTCATGCTTAATGATATTCATGCGTAGTTAATGGATAATTATGCTTAAATGATACTCATGTTTAGCTAGTAGATATTCATGCTTAATGATATCCATGCTTATATGGTTGTAGGATCGATGTTTAAATTAATCTACCATGCTTAGGAATGTTGTAGGTTAATGCTAAGAAAATATCCATGCCTATATTGTTGTAGGATTAATGTTAAATTAATCTACCATGCTTAGGATTGTTGTAGGTTAATGCTGTAACGCCCCGATTTTCACGTAACTGGCATGCCAAGATCTTTCCTTCAATTAGTCACGATACACAGAAAAAACTGGAAAATTTAAACACTTTTCTTCAATACAGAGTTACTACGCAGTAATTACAAATATCAGTTTGTAATACCAAACTGTAACGCCTGCCCCTTTTCTTTTCTTTTTGACTCCAAAATCAATTCTTCCAATTTCTATATCACTTTAAACATAAACTAAAATAGTTATGTTTCAAACAAAATTTGGGCAGAGTCTCCCTTGTAATTTCTGCCCCAAAACATAAAAAGCTTACGGAATTCTGCTCTAAATTCCGTAGCTCACATCACAGGCAATAATTGTAATATCCCGGACGGATATTACCGTGTATAAATTATTATTTTATTATTATTTTGTTTTAATTCCAAAATTAGAATATTTTGGTAATTTTCACCCTGTTTGCCCCTAGACATTATCTGTATCCAGATATCGGTCAGTATATATCCGTATTGTATCAAATTGATACCGTGATCTTCCGAACTAATAATAAAACTTATTTTATTATTATTTCCAAGATTTAATTATTTTTATACGTATTATGCAAAGATTTTCCGGTATACAGACATAAATGCGTACGTACGAGTAGTATGTCGATTAGTGCATTATACAAATTGTGTGTTGTGTATTTTGGACAACACTTATTTTGCTATGACAAAACCTAGTAGGGATGGTTAGGGTTTGATTAGGAGGTTAAATCTAGGGTTACAAAGACATAAGGGATTAAAAATTCTTCTAGAAAACTTCTCCTCCACATCAACCTCCCCTCACATAACACCTCCCCCACATTCCCCCTTCTCCCCTAGGTGAGGCCGGCCCCCATTTCATGGGAGGGGGTTTTTGCAAGAGTGTGTGTGCCCATTTACACTTTCCACCCTTCTCTCCTCCTATAAATACCCTCCTTCTCCTCCTTCTCTCATTTTAGAAAGATCAAAAGAAAGAAAGAAAGAAAGGAAAAGAAAGAGAGAACAAAGGCTAACTTGAGAGTTTTGTTTTGTAGGGTGTTAGAAGCTTTCTAAAAGCTTAGGGGAAGGAAAAGTTTTACTAGCAAGTTCTTCCTACAAGTAAAATAAGGTGGGGGTTTCTTCATGCTTCTTTGGTTGTTTGTTTGTTTGTTTGTTTGTTTGTTTTGTTGTTTGACTTCTTCTCCTACCTTCTTGTTTTGTTTTGTTTTTTTTGGGTTTGTTCTTGTGAATGAGTGTGTTGTATGTTGTGGTGAATAAAAGAAAGAAAGTAATAGTAGTGATTACTATCATATAAAGATCACATCTTTATTATTGTAGTTGTTGTTTCGTATGTTATTGGACTAAAAATTCACATATTGCATATGATCTTGAATATACAACCGATTGGGGGTTGTAGGACTTGTAGGACTTAATACACATAAGCATATGAACATTTTACAACCATTGTGGGTTGTAGGACTTTGATTAAACTTGGACTAATAATAATGAGCATATGTTTTATTGTATTTTCTTTCTTAAAATAAAAAGATCTTCTTTTTTATTAATCACTAGTTGTAGATTAAAAAGATCTTTTCTTTTTACTGATCACTAGTTGTAGATTAAAAAGATCTTTTCTTTTTTATTAATCACTAGCTGTACATTAAAAATATATTTTCTTTTTATTGACCACTAGTTGTAGATTAAAAAGATCTTCCCTTTTTATTAATCACTAGTTGTAGATGAAAAAGATCTTCTCTTTTTATTAATCACTAGTTGTAGATTAAAAAGATCTTCTTTTTTTATTAATCAGTAGTTGTAGATTAAAAAGATCTTTTCTTTTTATTGATCACTAGTTGTAGATTAAAAAGATCTTCTCTTTTTTATTAATCACTAGTTGTAGATTAAAAAGATCTTTTCTTTTTATTGATCACTAGTTGTAGATTAAAAAGATCTTCTCTTTTTATTAATCACTAGTTGTAGCTATTAAAAAGATCCTTTCCTTTTAATCACTAGTTGTAGAAATAAATGAAAAATATCTTTTCTTTCATATTTACTAGTTGTAGAGTAAAGTAAAATAAAAATGATCTTTTCTTTTATCACTAGTAATAATAAAGACTAGTAAGCAACTAAGTAGTAGCATGTTAAAATAAAGTAGTATGTCGATTAAATAAGGTAGTAGTAGTATGGTTGATTAAATAAAGTAGTAGTGGTATGTTGATTAAATGAAGAAGTAGTAGTAAGTAGTAGTAGTAAGTTGTATGTTGTGTTCTTAATAAGAATGAAGTAGTAGTAGTAGATGGTTGTGTGTATGTTTTGATTAAAATAGGAGTAGTAGTAGTAGTAGAATGTTGTAGGATATTTTCTAAAAATGTCCCTTCATGTTTTATGCTTAGATAGTTGTAGGATATTTTCAAAAAAATATTCCTTCATGTTTTTATGCCTAGATAGTTGTAGGATATCTTCTAAAAATATTTCTTCATGTTTTTATGCTTAGATAGTTGTAGGATGTTTTCTAAAAGTATCCTATCATGCTTTTATACTTGAAATGTTGTAGGATTACTTCTAAAAATATCCTATCATGCTTTATGTTTAGAATGTTGTAGGATTAATTCTAAAATTCCTACCATGTTTAGTTTAGACAATTTATGCTTAGAATCTTGTAGGATTAATTCTAAAATTCCTACCATGTTTAGTTTAGTCTATTTATGCTTATAATGTTGTAGGATTAATTCTAAAATTCCTACCATGTTTAGTTTAGACTATTTATGCTTAGAATGTTGTAGGATTAATTCTAAAATTCCTACCATGTTTAGTTTAGTCTATTTATGCTTAGAATGTTGTAGGATTAATTCTAAAATTCCTACCATGTTTAGTTGAGACTATTTATGCTTAGAATGTTGTAGGATTAATTCTAAAATTTCTACCATATTTAGTTTAGTCTATTTATGCTTAGAATGTTGTAGGATTAATTCTAAAATTCCTACCATGTTTAGTTTAGTCTATTTATGCTTAGAATGTTGTAGGATTAATTCTAAGAGTTTCCTACCATGTTTAGATCAACTCATTTATGCTTAGAATGTTGTAGGACTCAATTTAAGAGTTTCCTACCATGTTTAGATTAATTCGATTGTACCTAGAATGTTGTAGGTTCCATGATAAAATTACTTACCATGATTAGAAGTATATATATATATATACATATATACTTGGGAATGTTGTATGTTCATACTAGTAGCTACCCATGCTTAGTAAGACATTCATGTTTAGTAGTTATTCATGCTTAATAAAGATTCATGCTTGGATGATAATAGAAAAGTTGTATACCATGCTAGTTTAATTGTAGGTAAGTGATATACCGTGCTAGTAATTGTAGGTATGTGATACACCATGCTAGTTTAATTGTAGGTATGTGATATACCATGCTAGTTTAGATTGTAAGTAAGTGTATACCATGCTAGATTCATTTATCTATACTTAGATTGTAGTGGGAATCATTATACATGTTTATAATGTTGTAGGATTGATGTTTAATTGACCTACCATGTTAGAACATTGTAGGAGTATTATGGCGAGTGGTTATGTTATGTACCTTAATTAGATTGTCATGGATAGATGCTTGCAAATTGTATGCCATGCTTAAAGTGCTATAGGATGAAGTAATAAGGGTCGGGAAGACCACTAGTAATAGTTAGTCTGATAAAGGCTGTTGTGTCGCCTTCTGTCCTTCGTTGGTAGAATACCGACCATAGACTATTAGTAGATTCTTCTATTGCTTCTAATAATAGAAGATCAAGTTTGTTAGTAAGCACGTTTGGTTGCTTTTATGATTGATTACCTGTATGGTTGTTTGCAGATGGTTGTGCTCGTACGTGGCTCGACTGGCCCGTATGTAGCTGTGGGTCTCATACGTAGCTTATTTGGCTCGTATATAGGTTGTTGTCTCGTACGCGGCTCGACCGGCCCGTGCGTAGCTGTTGGTCTCGTACGTGGCTTATTTGGTTGGTATGTACATGGTTATCTCCTACGATGCCCGCCTGGCTCGTAGGTAGTTAGTATTTCATACGTAGCTTATTAGCTCGTATGTAGTTGTTACTCGTGTATAGCTTGTTAGCTAGTACACAGTTTGTTGTGCTCGTCTAGGGTGATGTTACCACCCTAAGGGCTATCGACCATCAAGACATATGTTTTCTTACCCTAAGAAACTGTGGAGGAGTCACTCCTTGTGTACCGTCGAATCTTAACCATAGTAGGTTGATCGAGGACCGGAGTATAGACGAAATCCAAGTTTAGGGTAACGGCATGCATGTATATTTGCACTGCCGAAGTCTTGGATCGATGAGCCACGAACCGGATCCCGAGGGGTTCCGGTAAGTCTAGGTTAAGCAGCCTAATAGAGTTGTCTTGCAAAGTCTAAATTAAGGTCTAGCATGTTGTGGTTATAATATTGTCCTCCCTAGGAGTGTTCAGGGCTAGGGACATTATTAGGGTAGTGACTTATAAAGATCATTACTTAAAACCTTTGTCGGAAGAGAGGAGTTGGTTGTAGGGGGCACCTTACGACTAACTCGTCCCTTGAGACGGACCAGGTGGTGTTATTGGGTTGCACCTTCCTGTCGAAAGGGATACGCACGATGCCTTCTCACAAGTTGGGGACATGGGTTGCATATCCTGATTGTTAATTCCTGAAGTGCCATGACAAGGTGGGCGGAGCTAGGGGGGATGGACCCTCGGAACTCCGTCAGGTCCTATACCAAGAGGGCAAACAGGCCATGGACTACGGTCCGACCAGGGGGCGACAGGGGGCTCCCCTGTTAGCAGTATCCCTGACGGTTCGTCAGGTTTTTGAGTGAGGTACGGTAACCGGATAGCAGTGGCAATATGGACACCACTGGCGAATTGCATTAGTGGGACTTGACCACGTCTGCAACCTCATCAGTCACGTTGTATCTGTCAGGAACAGGTTGTGTACAATTAGAATTCATAACGCGGGTTCAATCCCTATATATGGAGAAAACGGCTTGAGATGGGGCGCATGTAGTATGGGATGCATGTTGCTTTCAGAGACTTGCTGACATTAGAATAGGAGCATCCTAGTTCTATTTAAATATCGCATTAGAGTCTAGTCATAGCACTCACGAACACTTAAACTACACCAACACCATTGCTATATTTTGTATATTGTTTGGGAGATTCGCTGCTATATGATCAGCCTTTAAGCGTCAGTGAATACTGACGTCCCCACTTCCATAGGTACTGGATCGCCGACGTACAAAGGCGAGACTTAGGAGGACTCAAGGCAAGGAAAGCAAGGAGTCAGTGTTATGTTTAGTTCCGCTGCAGTATATATATTGATTACTAGTTGAGAAGTACTCAAGTGAGAGTTACCGAGTGTTGTTCTTCATTCCTTGTACTCTGATGTAAGATGTTGAAGGTTGTAATACTTAGAAATGTAAAGGTAATATTGTAACTATATTGTAAGGTATTACAGTTGTACAATATTCAGACTTGTAACAAATTGTGTATTGAATAAAAAGTTTTAAATTCTCCTGTTTTTCTGTGTATTGTGACTAATTGAAGAAAAGGTCTTGGCTCGTGTCACGGTTTCCCAGTGTATGGAAATCGGGGCGCTACAATAATATCACGGGCTCCCCAGGCCAAAATGAGCATCATCACACAGGCAATATATATATATATATGCTCTGGGGGCCAAACTCATAACGGTATATCAATTGTCAATTAAAAACCATAAATTCTTTTGAAAACGTAGTATGTTTTTAGAAAATAATTTGTAAAAACATACCACAACGCCCGGTACTCCACAACGAGATGGGTACGGGTCAAAACCATATCATGCCACCTCACACTATACTCTTCATCATCATCCACATACTTATACATCAAAAATACAATTTAAAGCATAAAACCTTTTCTATTTACAATTAAACCATAACAACAAATGTAAACTGGAGCTCCACTCCACAGAAACCTGTACCTATACCTCACCTCTGCACTGCTGAGGACGTATAACAGTAGGGACCTAGGGTAGTCCAAGGAATCCCTAACCCCCAAACACTAAGGGATTAGCCATTTCTGGTGTGAGTATAATTTATTAAATAAGTAAATAAATTAAACTTACAAGTAAAAACATAACGAACTCACAATTTCCAAGATAAACAAATCTTACTTGACATCTGATATGGCTAAAAATGGGGATTAATCAGAACCGTCCAGATTAGGACACGAATCTTGAAGCCCGGGGGTAAAACGGTAATTTCACCTACAAATAGGGTCTGAGACGGGTACTGGGTCTCTCCGTTAAAGACCCAATAACCCACAAACGGATCCGCTTCAATCGGGCACAGGTCTCGACCAGCAATAAAGCCCGATCAGGGGGATAGAATCAAGGCCCCTGATTAGATCCTAATCGACGACCCTGATTCATGCCTATCCCTCCACTGGGGATTAGGGATTACATTCCTAATCTGTTTACAAGGAGAATATTCCTTATCAGATCACGGGGATCACATTCCTAATATGTTCCCTAAGACGCTTATAAATACCCCCCATCCATCACCATTAAGAGGTAATCAATCTTTCACCGGTTTTTGCGCTCTTTCATAGTCTTTCAGATTACTGACTTGAGCGTCGGAGGGTGCGTCGCCGGGAACAACCCCGGTGTATCGCACTTTTTGCAGGTGTACGGCGGGAGCAACGTTCATACTCCGACGGAACAGGTATACAGGTTTACTATTCAATTTCCCTAAGAATCCACAAATACTATCTGTTTGCTCCCACACCAAAATCAGCGGCAACAGATTGGCGCCGTCTGTTGGAAACTAACGAATAGAAACCTCACCTCTTCCCGGTGAACAGATCTTCTCCAGCCATGCCTCCTAGGAAGGTCAGATCAAGGAGGTCCAACCGGGGACCCAACCCTGATCAGTAGCAAGAAGGTCCCTCTAATCCCGCTCAACAGCAAGGGCAACTTCCCCTACAACGGAAGACCCGATCCAGCAGGACCTTCGTCCTCCTAATCAGCCGCCTCCAAAGGGTCCTAACCCTCAGAAACAGCCTCTTCACCAAGAACACGTCTCCATCCACAACGCCTCTACGGACTCCATGGCCTCCCATCATCCCCGAGCCTCTGGTCGCCACAATACCGCCCTGAACCGCCAGAAAGATGATGACCTCCGCCGCCATCTGGATGAAAAGCGGGCCCGAGAGGGAACCTCCCGCCAACACCATCCGGGTGAGTGATCTCCTCGCCACCGGTACCACAGGTCCCCCGTCCGAAGAGGGCGGAATGAATCCCCTGCGCATTACCGAAGAAGGAATTCCCCCCGCGGGTCAGCAACAGCCCAGGAACAATGAGGCACCCATCACCCGTGCCGAGTTCCAGCAGTTCCAAGCGACCGTCCTGCAGGCTCTCAACCTCCGTCGGAACCCTAATGAGCCGAAGGCCCCATCTCCTCCTCCAGTCCGAAGCCCTCGCCGACGATCACCATCTCCTCCTCCGGTCCGAAGCCCTCGCCGACAGTCCCCATCTCTTCGTCCTGCTCCTAGCAACTCCCGGCGTACCCTAAGTCCTCGTCGCTCCCGAAGTTACCATCGCCGTAGCCCTCGTTCTCCCTCCTACGAAGACGAGTCTAGAGGCTCGGCTGATTACCGTAGGAGGGACGACGCCATGTATCGCCGTCTTCATGAGGTAGAGAGGCGTCTGGGTCAGATAGGTCGAGAAGAAGAGCTTAGGGGGAGGACACTACGTCCTAGTCGATCCCCTTTCTCCCGAACCATTGTGGATGCACCTGTGCCGTTCGGCTTCAGACCTCCCCAATTTGAGACTTACACCGGGGAGACCGACCCAGTTGACCACATCGAAAGCTTTAAGACCTTGATGCTCCTCCATCAGGCTTCCGATGCCCTCCTCTGCAAAACCATCCCCGCAACTCTCAAGGGCCCAGCTCGAGAATGGTACTCTCGCCTTGCCCCCTCCTCAATATTCTCCTTCGAGCAGTTCGAGACCCTTTTCGTCACCATGTTCGTAAGCAGCCGTAGGGCTGAGAAGTCCACCATCTCCCTATTGCACCTCCACCAGAAGATGGGGGAAAAATTGAGAGACTATGTGAAGAGGTTCACAGCAGAAGCCAGATCCATAGCATCCCTCAACCAGTCGGTCGCTGCGGCAGCATTTCAATCTAATGTCCTCAATTCCAACCTCCGCTCCTCCCTCGCCAAGAAGCCGCCACAGAACTTTTCCGACCTCCTCTTTCGCAGTGAAAAGGACATCCGGGCCGAAGAGGCCGAGCAACGACCCAATTGGGAGGGGTCTTCCTCCGGGTTTAAGAGAAAGGGAATAGAGGAGGAAGGAGCTAAGAAGCTCCAAAAGGACAATGCCAGCCAGCGCCGACCTCCCCCCAGGTTCGAGAAGTTCGTTCCCCTCACCACTAACGTCTCAACTATTCTGATGGAAGTTGAGAAAGAAGGGGTCTTACCCCCTGCTCCGAGGATGAACACCCCCGCCAAGAGAAGAGAGAAAGAAAAATGGTGCCATTATCACCGGGACCATGGGCATGACACCAACGATTGTCGCGCTCTGAAGAATGAGATAGAAGCCCTCATCCAGAGAGGGCAGCTGACCAGGTTTGTAAGAAAGGACCGAGCCGAACTTCCTCCCCCGCCTCGGAGGGCTAACAAGCGTCCGGAACGAGAAGAGACGCCTGACTTTGAGGAAGAACGAGTCCTCCACCTCATCCATGGGGCCCAATGGGGGGCTCCTCCAACTCCTCTAGGAAGGCATTTATAAGAGAAGTCAACTCGGTCCAAACCATCCCTCCTCCCAAAGGCCTTGGAGTGCCTGTCACATTCTCCGATGAAGATCTTGAAGGGGTTCGCACCCCACATTGTGACGCACTCGTCATCAGTCTCCACATGGCGAACTTCAAAGTGGAGAGGATCTTAGTAGACAACGGCAGCTCCGTCAACATCCTCTTCCTCGCCGCTTTCAAAGGCCTAAAGCTCTCCCGAGACAGACTCAAGCCCGCCGGCTACACGCTCCATGGGTTCACGGGAGTGCCAGTGACTATTGAAGGGGTAATTACCCTCGACGTAACCGTTGGCAAAACTCCTACTACCCGTACGGAGTCGATGGACTTCATGGTCGAAGATGTCCCGGCAGCCTACAATGTTATTTTGGGTCGGCCCGGCTTGGCCGCCCTTGAAGCCGTCCCTTCAGCCTATCATCTCAAAAAAAAATTCCCCACTCGGACCGGAGTAGGGAAAGTAAGGGGCAATCAGGAGCAGGCTCGCAAGTGCTACATGACCTCTACCCCCGGACCGGTCCTCTCTTTAGAAACTCTGGAAATCCCCCAAGATGTTGCTCGACCAACGTCCGAGCCGGTGGACGAATTGGAGGAAGTGCTCTTCTCTGAGCAGGAGCCGACCCGCAAGTTCTTTGTGAGAAAGACCCTCCCGTCCACCCTATACTCAGACATTGTAAAATGCATCCGAAGGAATCAAGACCTCTTCGCTTGGTCAGCTGCAGATATGCCCGGTATATCTGAAGAACTCTTGGTCCACCGCCTAAGCGTTGATCAGTGGTCCAAACCGGTTCAGCAGAAGAGGCGCAAGTTTGCCCCCGAGCATCAGCTCGCTATTAAGGAGGAGGTTGACAAGCTCTTGAAGGCCCGGTTCATACAGGAGGTGAACTATCCTGAGTGGTTATCGAATATGGTGATGGTGAAAAAGTCTAATGGGACGAGGAGGATTTGTATTGATTTCACCGACCTCAACAAGGCCTGCCCCAAAGATCCCTTCCCTCTGCCAAGTATTGACACTCTGATCGACGCAACCTCGGGACATGAGCTCCTCAGCTTCATGGATGCCTTCTCAGGTTACAATCAGATAAGAATGTTCCCTCCGGACATTCCGAAGACATCGTTCGTTACCGACCAGGGCCTCTATTGCTACAGAGTCATGCCGTTCGGTCTAAAGAATGCGGGGGCAACATACCAACACCTCGTCAACAAGGTTTTCCAGGCTCAAATCGGCCGGAACATGGAAGTGTACGTTGATGACATGCTTGTGAAAAGCATCCGAGGCGTTGATCATGTGACCGACCTCCAAGAAGCATTTGATATCCTAAGAAAGCACATTATGAGACTCAACCCGAGCAAATGTGCGTTCGGCATCTCATCAGGAAAGTTCCTCGGCTTCATGGTTAGCCAACGAGGAATTGAAGCAAACCCGGAGAAGATCAAGGCCATATTGAACATGGCCCCTCCCAAAAGTGTAAAAGAAGTTCAAAGATTAACCGGCCGTCTAGCCGCCATAGGGCGCTTCCTCTCAAAGTCCGGGGAGAAATGCCTCCCCTTCTTCAAGGCCCTCAGGGGGGCTAAAGGATTCGAATGGGGGCAGCAGCAACAGGAGTCCTTTGACCAGCTCAAGGCTTACCTCGTCAATCCCCCTCTCCTCAGCAAACCGATCCCTGGTGAGCCCCTCTACCTCTACCTGGCAGCCTCCGAGTAGACTCTCAGTGCGGTTCTAATAAGGGAAGAAGACCGGGCCCAGAAGCCCATCTACTATGTTAGCAAAGTGCTTCGGGACGCTGAGCTCCGATACCCGAAGATTAAAAAGATGGCCTATGCCCTGGTAATGGCCGCGAGAAAGCTCCACCCGTACTTTCAGTCCCATTCGGTGGTCCCAGGGTCCTGGTTACGGATAACGGAACGCAATTCACCGGGGCAGCCTTCCGAGCTTTATATGAAGACCTCACCATACAACACCGTTTCTCCTCCGTCTCTCATCCTCAGTCAAATGGCCAGGCCGAAAATGCCAACCGACAGATCCTCTCAGGCATTAAGAAGAGGTTAGACAAGTGTTCCAAGGGATTATGGGTCGATCAGCTACCCAACGTGCTGTGGAACTACCGCACCACAAAGCGGACCCCAACGGGCGAGAGCCCGTTCAATCTCACCTATGGGTCCGAGGCCACCATCCCATTAGAAGTCGGGATACCATCTCCTCGTCTGATAGCTTATGAAGAAGAGCAGAAGGCTAGAGAGCTCAGAGCAAGTATATATCTGATAGATGAAATCCGAGAGAGAGCTGCCATATGCCAGCAAACTTACCGAAGAAGGATCGAGCTAGCATACAACAAAAGAGTTCGCCCAACGGACCTCAAAGAAGGGGACCTAGTCCTCCGAAAATTGGCCATCCGTTCCTCGGACAGAAAAGCAAATTGGCCCCGAATTGGGAGGGACCCTACAAAATCTCGAAAGTAATCCGTCCCGGCGCATACAGACTAGAAGATCTCGAAGGCAAGGAGATTCCCAGGACTTGGAATGCCGACCATCTCTTAAAATACCAAGAGAGTGCAACAACGCCTCTCTAAGTAACTCGAGATGCCGAACCGTTCCCTTCCTATCACTTGTAGTAATTTTTCTTTTATTTTTCCTTGTAATAACGGCTAGCAACTTTAGAAGCAGCCGATCATTGGATATTAATAAATGAAGTTTTTTCATATTTTTGCTACTATTACATCTCTCTGCTTTTAACTCTTTAATCTAACGATGGTTCGGAGTCCAACACTTGGCTCGATTTTACTTCACAAGTTCGCTCCTAAGCGAGCTAGAAGTAGCTCGCCATTCGGAACTGCTCCCACAGCCGTTGAATGGTTCGGAGTCCAACACTTGGCTCGATTCTACTTCACAAGTTCGCTCCTAAGCGAGCTAGAAGTAGCTCGCCATTCGGAATTGCTCCCATAGCCGTTGAATGGTTCGGAGTCCAACACTTGGTTCGATTCTACTTCGCAAGTTCGCTTCTGAGCGAGCTAGGGGTAGTTCGCCATTCGGAAATGCTCCCACAACCCTTAAACTAATCTAACGATGGTTCGGAGTCCAACACTTGGCTCGATCCTACCTCGCAAGTTCGCTCCTAAGCGAACTAGGGGTAGTTCGCCATTCGGAATTGCTCCCACAGCCGTCGAACAATTTTATAGATGGTTCGGAATCCCGACACCTAGCTCGATTATACTTCGCATGATCGCTTCCAAGCAGGCTAGGAGTATTTCGCCATTTGGGATCGCAATCATAGCTGCCGAACTACTCTAGCAACAATCCGAGGCCCAGCACTTGCGCTTTGATGCAGTTTGAGAGTCAGCCGCCGAACTTGCCTCACAAGACAGCATGATCGGGCATCAGAGACAAAGCTTGGCACCACTGGCCGAACATTCCCCTCACCGATCGACAAACAAGTATGCAGCCGACTTAGAAGCCTCGGCACAGCAGACAACAATCGCAAAAGTAAAAAACACGCAAGTTCGGCAACAACACTTTTATTGATGAATCAGATGCGGTACAAAGACGGATACAGCAGGATTACAAGTCGTCAAAGAAAAAGTTACAATGCCGACTTATTACACTTAGCAAAAAAAAATATACAAAAGCTTTCGGAGTCGACGACTTCAGCGCTTTTTTGGAGCCGGAGCATTCCGCTTCAGAGACACTCGAGAGTGACGACGTTTGTCCCCAGAGCGCGCCTCCAAGCCAGCGAATTGAGATGTATCCTCGGCGCCACTCCTAGTAGCCACTCCGACGGATGCTCCGCTCGACGAAATTGCTACCGAGCTCTGCGCGTCCCCCGAACTAGGATGGCCGATCCGCTGGCGGGTCGCCATCTCGTAGAAAGTAATGCCCCGATCACTCTCCGCGCGAGTGCACGACGTGCTTCGGACGTTGATAGGTCCCGAGTGCGGCTTAAGACGAGCCACTTCCGCCTCCAACTCCGAGATCCGATCACGCAAGGAGTCGTCTTTGACGTTAACTTCGAAACGAGGGTGTATCGCGGAGTCCGAAACTCCTGATCGACTGGCTATGAGGCGCCGAAGATGGGTAACCTCGATGCTTTTATCCACCGTCGCTCTCTTCAGCGCTTCGACCTCAGCTGTCAACTGGACCCGTTCGGTCGTCAACTTGGCCACTTCGGCCGTTAGCCCCTCGCCCTCGCTCCGAAGCTTCGTCTCTACGGACTGCAGATGGTGTATCTCGAAAAGCAAGTCGTCCCTCTCCGCTGTTATTTTGGACAAGTTATGATGGATGCATTAAATCCGAATCTCATTACTGAAAGCAATTTGCGAACATTCACCTTCTCCTGTGGTGGTCAGCTCGGCGATCCTGCTTCCCAGACGACGAATCTCGATATCTCGCCGGTCGAGGACGAGCTGGGGATGGTTCCGCTCGCTTTCGACTCGGCGCAATCCAAGCTCGACTTCGTAGAGCCGCTCTCGGCACCTCGCCAGACATAATCTCGTCACCCCCAAGCCAGCCTCGGCTCGGACTTCCTCATCCGAGCGCGTGGGCTTGACATCTTGGTCAACCACCACGAGCTGAAAAAAAAAGATCAAAGTAATCAGCAAAAAGATCGAACACTGCCGGAGCACCACACTTTGAAAAATTTCCAAAAAACAAGAAACCTTCGAGACAAAAAGAGAATGTTTGACGAAAAAGGGGCAAAAGACGAAGATCCGAACACCAATACTTCAAAAGATTTTCTTTTCATTCATTTCAAAAAGGCAGCGGTGGCCAGTCCGCTATTAGGCGTTACAATGATCGAAAAGAAAAACAAAAAAAAAACAAACAAAACAAGAAAACGAGGAGCGTAGTCAAGGCTCGATCTCTTTCCCCGGGCGACGAGTTGGGGTGGGGGTTGACTTCGCCGAAGGGGACGCCACCGCCAACGGAGTGACCGCAGTGCTAGGGGCCTCGCCAGTGACCCCGGCCCCGGCATCAGCTTCGTCATCCCCTTCATCCTCCTCCCCCTCGGATTCAGGGTTGAAACCCTCGACGTGGCCGGGGAACAACCTCCACCCCGAGACGTCCACGTCGGGGTACTCCTTCGACATCCGTTCGAGGGCTGCGGCGAAGGCCTTCGCCATGTTCTGGGCGAGGAACCCCTGCGCCTTCTCCAGGGTCGCATCCTCCGCCGCCTTCACAGCCGCAGCATTGGCTGCCTCGACCTCGGCCAGCTGCTTGGCCGACCCCTCCTTCTGACGAAGGAGCTCGCCCTCCAATCTCATCACCTCGGCCTCGAGGTGCTGGATCCTCGCCGACCTGCCCTCGTGCTCGATGCGGAGTTTGTCCAGCTCGTTCGACATCCGAGGTTTTTCGTTCCGAGCTTGGTCGGTCTCTTGCTTCAGCTCCTTCTCCAGAGCTGTCAACCTCTCGGTGAGGTTGCCGAAGTGGACGATGATCTGCAGCAAAGAAGAACGAAGAGAGTTAGAAAAACTTGGGCTATGGGAGTACAATGAATAAAGAAAGCTCGAGGCTTACCGACACCGCCGAACGAGCAATCTCGATCACGTCGTCGCCCTCTCTCCCGGGCTCCATGGCGGCTCGGTCTTTCGGAGTGGCGAGGTGCTTGACGGCTTGCATGGTCGCCAGCGAGTTCCCGAGGAACCCATCATGCCTCCGTACTTGCCAGTCCGGAATGTGAATCCGCTTGTGCTCCTCTGTCAGGAGCTCCTCGCCTGCCACCATCAGCGGCGGCGTCGGCATGGCGAGGGCGGCAGCGATGGGGAACTCGCCCACAGATGCTGGAGCCGAAGTCCCCACCACGGTGACAGCCGGACTGTCGAGGACCTCCACCTCCTCAACAGAGGCTGCAATCCTCGGAACCTTCGAGGTCGAGGGCAGCTTGGATGCAACCCTCTTGCGCTTCTTAGGCGCCTTGCTTGCGAGTCCTGCCCTGAGCGCCAATACTGCGTCGTAGTCCATGGTTTCTGCATCAAAAGCGAAAATTGGTTAACACATTGAAAACAACAAGGAAGAGAGTACGGGAAATAAGAACTTGACGAGAGTCGTGTACTGGGATCTACGCGGCAGAGCCCTCCCTTGTAGAGGACGTCCTCCGTCAGCTCCCTCCAATCATACTTCGGCCAATCAAGGAGAATTCGGACTGCCTCTTCTTCTTCTACTGAGAGCTTCGGCATTGCCCTCGTCCTCTTCGGCACCCCTTCTATCCAGTCCGAAGGGATCGGCCATGCCTCTCGACTCTGCATAACCAACCACTTCTTTCGCCAGTGCTTAATGGAGTCGGGGCATATGACGAGCCTGCCGTCGTGCCTCGGAGTCAAGTAATACCGATACTCCGACTTATTCCCTTGGTGGAGCCGGTATAACGTCCGAAGCACGTTCAGCTGCAGCTTGATCCCTGCGGCCTGGCAGTGGAGAACAAAACCATTTATCACTCGCCACGCGTTCGGCATGAGTTGGATGGGGCTGACCCCGAACCAACTCACCACGGTAACGGTGAACGCGTGGAGAGGTAGCCGAGCACCGGCGATAAAGGCGTCGACCGGCCAGCAACACATCGTCACTGGCAGCGGCGAGTTGGCCCTAACTCCAGGGCCCGGCAGCATAAGTTCGTACTCCTCCGGGATGAGAAAAGAATCCCGGATCACTGCCAGATCCTCCTCGCGCAGGATCGACGCCGCATCGTCCGCCTCCGTCGTCTCCCTCGCGGCATTCTCCTCGAAGGACCTCCCCCTCCCATGGACGATCCGCTCGGCCTGATCTCTGGAAGCTGCCTAACTCTATGGAGCCCTGTCAACGGCCCTGGCAGTTGTCCGAACTCCCCCATCCTCTTCGGATCCTGGACGATCGAATCCTTGCCGAACACCTTCTTGCCCTTGGTCGGAGACGGAGTCGAATCCTCGACGACTTCAAGGGAGGGCTCGGACCAAGAGACTTCTTCGAAGACAGAAGCTACAGACATAATTGATAAATTACCTTAAGAGAGATAGCCACCGGAAAACTTCGCCGGAATCAAACGTTGACCACCGGAAGAATTCGCCTGAGCACAAGAAACCGTCTGAGCAAAAGAGAGGAGAAATGAGAAATGAGAGAGGGGGTGAGGATTTATAGAGAGGCGCGCTCCAAACGAGGTTAATGGGCCCATACGACAGGCCCATTTACACGAAATGACAAAGCGACCTCAATCGTCGCCTTGCTAACCACGCCAAATCATAAATTGTATTTGATGCGCGTCCCCTCTGATGGAAGCCCAGAGGTCACCGCAATTAATAAACGTCCCATCTGTCAGAGTTGTCAGAGTTGTCAGAAGTTCAGAAGGCACACAGTAGATACAAACTCCTATGACGAAAAATGACAAGTTGAGGAGCTCAGCCCCACTGCCGAGCGTTCGTGGCACCGACCTCGTTACAGGGGAAAAATCAAGTTCGGCACCCACTGCCGAGCGTTCGTGGAACCGACCCTGTTACGGGTGAAAAATCGAGTTTGGCACCCACTGCCGAGCGTTCGTGGAACCGACCTCGTTACGGGGGAAAAAATCAAGTTCGGCACCCACTGCCGAGCGTTCGTGACACCGACCTCGTTACGGGGGAAAAATAAAGTTCGGCACCCACTGCCGAGCATTCGTGAAATCGACCTCGTTACGGGGGAAAAATCAACTTCGGCACCCACTGCCGAGCGTTCGTGGCACCGACCTCGTTACAGGGGAAAAATCGAGTTCGGCACCCACTACCGAGCGTTCGTGGCACCGACCTCGTTACGGGGGGAAAAATCGAGTTCGGCACCCACTGTCGAGCGTTCGTGACACCGACCTCGTTACGGGGGAAAAATCAACTTCGGCACCCACTGTCGAGCGTTCGTGAAACCGACCTCGTTACGGAGGAAAAATCAAGTTCGGCACCTACTGCCGAGCGTTCGTGGCACCGACCTCGTTACGGGGGAAAAATCGAGTTCGGCACCCACTGCCGAGCGTTCGTGGAACCGACCTCATTACGGGGGAAAAAATCAAGTTCGGCACCCACTGCCGAGCGTTCGTGACACCGACCTCGTTACGGGGGAAAAAATCAAGTTCGGCACCCACTGCCGAGCGTTCGTGGAACCGACCTCGTTACGGGGGAAAAATCAAGTTCGGCACCCACTGCCGAGCGTTCGTGGCACCGACCTCGTTACGGGGGAAAAATCAAATTCGGCATCCACTGCCGAGCGTTCGTGGCACCGACCTCGTTACGGGGGAAAAATCAAGTTCGGCACCCACTGCCGAGCATTCGTGGCACCGACCTCGTTACGGGGGAAAAATTGAGTTCGGCACCCACTGCCGAGCGTTCGTGGAACCGACCTCGTTACGGGGGAAAAATCAAGCTCGGCACCCACTGCCGAGCGTTCTTGGCACCAACCTCGTTACGGGAAAAAATTGGACCTCGCGCTATGCCGGACTCCCTCCCAGTACTCGCAGCTACGCCGAACTCGCTCTCCTCTTCGGAAAAACGCGCCGAACCGCATGCGGACCTCGGCCCCCTAGCCAGCGAGCCCTAGAGGGAGTCGAAAGCGTGATACAAATGTATATGCCCCTCAACGAAGGATAAAGGCCTAGCCATTGCGCCAAAAAAACAATTAAAAAATTCAAAAAGATAAGGAAGAATTCCTGGAGAGCAATTATAAAGTTGGGGAGTACCTTCTCACCCTCAAACAAACAATTGTTGCCCAAAAATAATCTTCCAAAACCCCAGGACGACGAATCGACACTTTCTTAAGTCAAAAGGATATCCCCGCAAGAACACCACATGATCATAAGAGCTCAGGAGCGACTCAGAGTTCGATCCACTTGAAAAATCACCAAACTACCTCCTTCAAGATTCAAAACCTTCCATTTGGGCTCCGATACAACTCCACTAGCCATTATAACAGTTAAACTACTCTTCAAAGGCCGATCAAGCTCAGCCTTTAGGAGTGGGGGGCTCGTGATATGGCTAAAAATGGGGATTAATCGGAACCGTCCAGATCAGGACACGAATCTTGAAGCCCGGGGGTAAAACGGTAATTTCACCTACAAATAGGGTCTGAGACGGGTACTGGGTCTCTCCGTTAAAGACCCAATAATCCACGAACAGATCCGCTTCAATCGGGCGCAGGTCTCGACCAGCAATAAAGCCCGATCAGAGGGATAGAATCAAGGCCCCTGATTAGATCCTAATCGACGAGCCTGGTTCATGCCTATCCCTCCACTGGGGATTAGGGACTACATTCCTAATCTGTTTACAAGGAGAATATTCCTTATCAGATCACGGGGATCACATTCCTAATCTGTTCCCTAAGACGTCTATAAATACCCCCCATCCATCACCATTAAGAGGTAATCAATCTTTCACCAGTTTTTGCGCTCTTTCATAGTCTTCCAGATTACTAACTTGAGCGTCGGAGGGTGCGTCGCCGGGAACAACCCCGGTGTCTCGCACTTTTTGCAGGTGTACGGCGGGAGCGACGTTTATACTCCGACGGAACAGGTATACAGGTTTACTATTCAGTTTCCCTAAGAATCCACAAATACTATCTGTTTGCCCCCACACCAAAATCAGCGGCAACAACATCCGAACATGTAAACATCATAAATGAGATTTCACATCAATTACTCTCTGAGTCATCACCTGTATGTATATCCATGTCCGCTCATAACATACTTATATTTAGTAACCATTTGAATAACCACTCTCATAATACAATATTGATTTTATTTCCTTATACAGAATACAAGATGGTTCTTTCTACATATACATAAACAAATAAGGAGAGCAAACAACTAATTTAGAAGTAGAGAATCCCCACATACATAACTAATCCCTTATATCGGTTTTATATACTCAAAATAGTTAACTTCACTAAATATCACAACAACCTATTTTCGGGCCCATAAAAATCCGTATTTTCCCTCAAAATCAATCTTTAACATAACTTCTACGAAGTATATCAAAAAGCCATAAAATTCGGCCACAACATAAAATATAAGTAGATACATCATACTCACATATTTCTCAACCACAAAATGCATATAAATAAATTAGTACTTACATATTTCTTAAACCCACAAAATACGTAAATAAATCGATACTTACTTATTTCTTTAAACCACAAAATACATAAATAAATTAACACTCACATATTTTTCAAACCACAAAAATATATAAATAAGTTAATTCACATATTTCTTAAACCACAAAAATACGTAGATAAATTAACTCACATATTTTGCAAAGATCCAAAGCACCATGCCACCTCGCATCCAAAGTCGCAATATATCCTATCATCAATTTCAAGCAATTAAAACTCAAATCATCCAAACCAATTATAAAAGCTAATAACACTATTCCAAGTATCACACAAGCATTTATTGAACGCTTGGGATATACACGTGCGATGCACGTGATAATCTAATGCCTATGGTATTTTCATCCCCAAATAATTACTAAAATTGCCCCAAAAATATTCTTGTAGGTCAACTACAATTTCTATTACTATCCGAGAATTAATTCATATCCCTATAATGTAACGTCCCGAATCCCAAATACACTGAATTCGAGATGTTCTACAGGATCTTTTCACTTTCTTTGGTACAATTTTACAGGGAAATTTAAACTTTTCATCTTACAACAGAGTTTACATCAATATTACACTTTTCTTTTGCACAGCGGAAGTAAAATTTACAACAATTAAATAAAAGTACAACAGCATGGTATAATCTTTAAGCATCCATTCTTCTTTAATCTTTAACATGCCATTTACCTGCAGATAAGACTGTGGGTACGTCAATTTATTCAACCGACGAACATTATACACGGCCATCCTCTCTATGCCGGAAACAGTATAACTCAATTATTCATATTTAGCAAACACAAACTTGTCACAATTCAAACTAAAGGGACTACCCTATTGATGTCGTGTTGTGATTGTGCACTTAATCCTTAATGCATTTATTTATGTTACATGACACTAATGCGCACTTGTTCGGATTCTATGCATCCCATACGACATAGGTCCGAGGGCAAGCCCTTATTCGTTCTTCATCTTGGTAGGGTTCAATCCCTCGTTATGTCTTAATCTACTACTGTAACTACGATAGTGTCTTAGATGTCCTATGATCTACGAGCCCATGTCCAGGCAGCCTGGAGGGGAATCCCACGCACTGACACGATGCAACGAGCAGGCAACCTATGGACAAGTCAGCCTCCGCCATGGAATAATGGCATCACCCATAGCCACTCAAACATCCCACGAGCGTCACCACCGGGACGGTACTCGGGAGCAGTATCCACGTCATGTCACGATGCATCGTGAAGAACCTGTGAATACCCTCACGCCGCAAATTCGATGGCCCCCATACCCATGTTTTTCTTCTACTTTCATCACGTCTCCACTATGTACTAATCCTTAGTTTCATTTAAAAATTATGAACAAAAATTAATCTCTAGAGTTAGCCTCTCCACTAACCGGACTTATTCATTTATTTCAACATGACCAACCTTGGTCTAATTTCATTTCATTTCATTTCTCAATGCCGGGGAGACTTAGCTACTCTATTTCAAATTTTTATTTCACAATCTTCAACTTATAAAATTTCCATGTTGAGTTCTCATACTCACATGTATATTCTCTTTTCAATTCATGATTTCTAATTTTGTTCACAAGTCCATCATTGCACATGAATTTGCATGCACTTAATTAATTATCACATCACAATAATTCCACATTACTAAACAATATGCACACTTCATATTGTTCCACAAGTGAGAAAATAATTGCATCATGTCACATAGCCACATTTCTTTTTGCGAAATCAACTCTTAGTGTTTTCAATTCACTTATTCTTTCAAGTTATAATTTCATATCAATAATCCATATCGAACCATATGTCTATTTATGCATTTTAACTACAAACCATATTTAAATTCATTCAAATAATCGCCAAACCATTTTTAGAAAGTCCCTTACATTTTTAGGAGAATATACATATTTTTTTCATAATTTTTCGATACATAAAACTCAAAAAAAAAATATTTTTCCATCTTGCTGATAGCAAGATTCGAACCCAGCACGCCACCAACAAAGCCCAAAGCACAGGCCACTAGGCCGGTTGGTGCCACAGTATAAAACACAAATGAGAGCTATAAATGCTCTCAGTCCGCTGATTAATTATTTTGAAAGAAACTAAACAAAAATATTGTTGATCTTGGGGTTCGAACCAGTCACGGCAGAGAACCCAACGTGACGCTGTGACCACTCGAGCTACATGCTCGGGTTGTTACAGTGTGCGTTAAATTCCTTTTAGTCTAATTCCCACTGTTATAAAAATATTTCGATGTTCAACCAAACTTTGTTTCTTATTGCCTTTGTAAAAATTACTGAAAATCTCCAGATCAATTTTTATTCATATGAATTTCATACCGGTAAGATAAAAATAATTTTTGTACTAATAAATTATATTTTTCACACAAAAATCAATGAATCATTCATTAGAACTACTATGTTTTTCATTTTCGACATTGCTAAACAATTGATCTCCTAATCTTTTTATTCAAATTTTTCTTATAATAATTTACTGTTATTAACTCTTTATTCAACCAACACATATATTTTTAATTTGTCCATACCCATATCAACATAGAGGTCTATTTAGCACATGAATAGGCAAAACTCAACTACTAACTTTATGAGTAGTTTTTGATGATAACAAAGTAGTTCCATTAATCAATCTATGTCACAATATATATAATCACTTATTAATTTGCATAATCACATCTCAATCATTCGAGAAATTCACTCTTTTCAAATTAAAGTGTACTCTTTCTTAATCAATTCCATGTTTCAACTTTACAATTAACAAGCGTTCTTATTCATGCATCATGTCTCAAATCATACTAGCAACATTCTTAAGGGAATTTAATCACCATCATTACTTCATACTAATAATCATGGAGAATTCTACCCACCATTTAATTTAATACTAGAACCAAATACCAATTAATCACCACATTTCAATCAATTCATAAACTAACTTCTCAATTAAAGTGTGTTCTTATTAGTATTTTTCATGCATCTTTTTGATAGTTGAATCTAGCATAGATCCCTATATTAGAAATATGAAATGTTTACCCACCTTGTATGGAGAGAAATAAACACACAAAGCAACCAAGTCCTTGCAACAAGATGCACCTCCTCCTAGCCGATGTGCGCACCTCCAAGCCCAAGCACAACACCGAAAGTTTCCCCTTGCAATGGCCGGCCTCTCCTCCTTGGAACAAGCAAGCAATCCCACACAATCTCTCAATCTTTTTAACTCACACTGTTACTACAATAAGACTATAATTTGGAAAGATATAATTTGCATATGAATATAGCCATGGGGGGTGGGGGGGGGGGGGTATTTATACTAGAAAACAAGTGAAACTGATGGCCAGGATTGATTAGTTGGTTGAAAGATGGAGGGCCAAGATTAGAGTAGGAGTTATAAAAACTACCCAAATCCACATAACCACCTCCATGAACACCATGACTATTTTCAAAACTCCCTCCAAAAAGATGCAAACCGGCCTTGGAAAAGGTGTGCAATGCATGTGTACGTGTAGTGCACGTGCATGCAACTGGGCCAAAATTGTACATTTTAATTTTGTATAAAAATAAATTAGTTAGAAAATAGTCTTCTACATGACAAGTTTAAATAAAAAGAAGACTAATCCATGGGCTTTATTTTGGGCTAAAATAGTTATTAAAATAAATAAAATAAAATACATTTGGACTTTTAAGAAAATGGCCTTTTTAATTAAATTAAAGTAAGACTTTCTATTTGTTTTAAAGAAAAGGTTTTTTACAAAATAATTTGGGAACAAATATTTATACACCTCATTATAAGATTTAATTCAATCAAAATATTGCACGTGCACACTACGTGCAAAATAGAAAAATTTTTCATTAATTGAAAAATCAGGGTATTACAGCACTCCCTCCTTAGAATAGTTCCGTCCCCGGAACTACAATCAAGAGCGAGAAACAAAATACAATACACACAACAAGCAAGAACAAAAAGATACAAAAATACAATCAAACAAAAAGCTCAGGATAGTCCTTCAACATCCTCTCCTCAGATTCCCAAGTAGCCTCTTCAACCAAGTGGTTTCTCCAGACTACCTTGACCATCGGTATCGTCTTATTCCTCAAGACTTTCTCTCGACGATCAACAATCTTGACAGGAGACTCGATGTAATTCAGGTCTAACTGCAAACCTTCCGCACTTCAGGCAAAAGATGACTCGGATCTGGAATATAACCTCTCAGCATAGACACATAGAAGACATTGTGCACCTGAGACAACTCTTCCGGTAATTCAAGCCGGTAAGCAGTTTTCCCGATCCTTTTCAATATCTTATATGGGCCTATAAACCTCGGGGCTAACTTCCCGTCTTTGCCAAAACGAACCACACCTTTACTGGGCGATACCTTCAGAAAGACGAAGTCACCAACCTCAAACTCAAGGTCCCTTCTCCGGTTGTCTGCATAGCTTTTCTGCCTGCTCTGAGCTTCCACAAACCTTTTCCTGATCAGATCAATCTTCTCAGAAGTTTGCTGCACAAGCTCAGGACCAAACAACTGACGCTCCCCAACTTCAAACCAACAAACAGGAGTCCTGCACTTCCTGCCATCTTCGCTGCCTCAGATTGAGATCTCGCTGCTGATATATATACTTCAAGCTCTTGTGGTCCGTGTACATATTCAACTTCTCACCATACACGTAGTGCCTCCATTGCTTCAGGGCAAAGATAATCACAGCCAACTCCAGATCATGAGTCGGGTAATTTTTCTCATGCGGTCGTAGTTGCCTAGACCCATAAGCGATTACTCTTCCTTCTTGCATTAAGACACAACCAAGCCTACGATGTGAAGCATCGCTATAAACATCATACTCAACACCTACTCTAGGCAAAGCCAAAATAGGTGCAGTAGTCAGCCTATCTTTCAACTCCTGAAAGCTCGCCTCACATTGCTCAGTCCACTTGAAGCTCACATTCTTCTTGGTCAGTCCAGTAAGCGGTACAGCTATCTGAGCATAACCTTGAATGAATCTCCAGTAGTATCCAGTCATCCCAAGGAAACTTCTGACTTCCTTCACTGTAGTAGGCCTAGCCCAATCTCTCACTGCCTCTATCTTCTGAGGGTCAGTTGCCACTCCCTCCTTAGAAAGGATGTGACCTAGGAATGCCACTTCAGATTTCCAGAAATCACACTTGGATAACTTGGCATACAACTTCTGCTCTTCCAGCTTCTGCAAAACTGCTGCCAGATGCTCGGTGTGCTCCTCCTCTGACTTGGAGTACACGAGAATATCGTCGATAAACACCACGACGAAAGAATCAATGAACGGCCTCAGAACTTTGTTCATCAAATCCATGAAGGTTGCGGGTGCATTCGTCACTCCAAATGGCATAACTAAGAATTCGTAATGCCCATGTCGAGTTCTAAATGTAGTTTTGTGCACATCTTCAGCTTTCACTCGAACTTGGTGGTAACCTGATCGAAGATCTATTTTGGAAAATACAGCTGCTCCTTGTAGACGATCGAACAAATCATCAATTCGAGGAATCGGATACTTATTCTGAACAGTGACCTTATTCAGCTCTTGGTAATCGATACACATTCTCATCCATCCATCCTTCTTCTTTACCAAAAGCACTGGTGCTCCCCAAGGTGACGCACTAGGTTGAATAAAGCCTTTCTCCAACAGTTCCTCAATCTGCCGTTTCACCTCATCCTGTTCCACTGGAGCCATCCTATACGGTGCCTTAGAAATGGGTGCACTTTCCGGTTGAACAGTGATGCTAAACTCTACATCACGATGCGGGGGTAACCCAGGAAAATCTTCCAAGAACACAGTCGGATAGTCCCGAACCACAGGAATCCCATGCACTTCCACAGGAGTCTCTTCCTTACGGATAGTTGCCACCAGCTTAGAACACTTCTTCTTCCCTTGGAATGTGACTTCAGGTCCACCTGGAGTCTTCACTATTACCGTCTTGGTCTTACACTCAATGCTCGCACTGTACACCGACATCCAATCAATGCCAATGATAACATCGACTCCCAAGATAGTCAGCTCGATCAGATCAATGCCAAAGATTCGATCTCCAATCACAATCTCGCAATCAGCATAATACCGATCAGTGGTTAAGGTTTTCCCTGATGGAGTAGCTACTGCTAAGATCTTGCCTGGAAAAATCTTCGGTTCAACTCCCAACACTTTAGCAAATTTTGGAGACACAAAAGTATGAGAGGATCCAGTATCGAACAACACAACAGCTTTCATTCCATATTCTGATGTAAAAGGTCCATCAAATTCGAAGTATAAGACAAAAATTTAAACCAACTTGCATTTCATTGAATTCCAAAGTTTATACATTCGAATTTAAAAAAAACATTTTTTTGACATCGGAATGAAAGAAATAGAAGCTGCAACAATCTAACTCCTACGGGTCCTCTTCGCTGCTCGAAGTTCTTCCCGCAGTTCATCCACTTCATCTTTCAGCACATCCGTCTGGTTCTTCCTCTTCTCGAGCTCCCAAATCCGATGACTGAGAACAGAAAAGTCGTCCTTCCGCTTCACCAGCTGAGCCTCCAACAATCCGACTCTCTCTCGCAGTGTCTCAACCTGCCTCTGAAGAGAAGTCACAAGACCACTTGGAACTGGTTCTTCTTCTTCGTCAGAAGAAGAGTCATCAGATGAATCCGGAGGTGGGGTGATCTCTCGGGATTCAGGCCATTCTTCACCATCAGAATCTGCTTGCCCAGGATAGTACTTGTCCTCGGAATCTGCCTGTCCAGGATGGTACTCTTCCTCAATGATATGCCAGTCGTCGCCTCCAGCAGGGTCGAAATGATCAGCCATCTTAGATTAGAGAGGAAGAAGTATAAATCTTAGAGCAACACAAATGTAAGTCACTTACATTTAAATCTCTAGACTCAAACACATACTCTAATGTCCACATCTAGTGTGTCGTTCCCTATAAATTTGTACAAGTGTGAAAGCGTAGAAAGCGTGGCTCTGATACCACTCTGTAACGCCCCGAATCCCAAATACACTGAATCCGAGATGTTCTACAGGATCTTTTCACTTTCTTTAGTACAATTTCACAGGGAAATTTAAACTTTTCATCTTACAACAGAGTTTACATCAATATTACACTTTTCTTTTGCACAGCGGAAGTAAAATTTACAACAATTAAATAAAAGTACAACAGCATGGTATAATCTTTAAGCATCCATTCTTCTTTAATCTTTAACATGCCATTTACCTGCATATAAGACTGTGGGTACGTCAGTTTATTCAACCGACGAACATTATACACGGCCATCCTCTCTATGCCGGAAATAGTATAACTCAACTTTTCATATTTAGGAAACACAAACTTGTCACAATTCAAACTAAAGGGACTACCCTATTGATGTCGTGTTGTGATTGTGCACTTAATCCTTAATGCATTTATTTATGTTACATGACACTAATGCGCACTTGTTCGGATTCTATGCATCCCATACTACATAGGTCCGAGGGCAAGCCCTTATTCGTTCTTCATCTTGGTAGGGTTCAATCCCTCGTTATGTCTTAATCATCTACTGTAACTACGGTAGTGTCTTAGATGTCCTATGATCTACGAGCCCATGTCCAGGCAGCCTGGAGGGGAATCCCACGCACTGACACGACACATCGAGCAGGCAACCTATGGACAATTCAGCCTCCGCCATGGAACAATGGCACCGCCCATAGCCACTCGAACATCCCACGAGCGTCACCACCGGGACGGTACTCGGGAGCAGTATCCACGTCATGTAACGACGCATCGTGAAGAACCTGTGAATACCCTCACGCCGCAAATCCGATCGCCCCTATACCCGTGTTTTTCTTCTACTTTCATCACATCTCCACTATTTACTAATCCTTAGTTTCATTTAAAAATCATGAACAAAAATTAATCTCTAGAGTTAGCCTCTCCACTAACCGGACTTATTCATTTATTTCAACATGACCAACCTTGGTCTAATTTCATTTCATTTCATTTCTCAATGCCGGGGAGACTTAGCTACTCTATTTCAAATTTTCATTTCACAATCTTCCACTTATAAAATTTCCATGTTGAGTTCTCATACTCACATGTATATTCTCTTTTCAATTCATGATTTCTAATTTTGTTCACAAGTCCATCATTGCACATGAATTTGTATGCACTTAATTAATTATCACATCATAATAATTCCACATTACTAAACAATATGCACACTTCATATTGTTCCACAAGTGAGAAAATAATTGCATCATGTCACATAGCCACATTTCTTTTTTCCAAATCGACTCTTAGTGTTTTCAATTCAATTATTCTTTCAAGTTATAATTTCATATCAATAATCCATATAGAACCATATGTCTATTTATGCATTTTAAATACAAACCATTGCTAAATTCATTCAAATAATCCCCAAACCATTTTTAGAAAGTCCCTTACATTTTTAGGAGAATATACATATTTTTTTCATAATTTTTCGATACATAAAACTCACAAAAAAAATATTTTTCCATCTTGCCGATAGCAAGATTCGAACCCAGCACGCCACCAACAAAGCCCAAAGCACAGGCCACTAGGCCGGTTGGTGCCACAGTATAAAACACAATTGAGAGCTATAAATGCACTAAGTCCGCTGATTAATTATTTTGAAAGAAACTAAACAAAAATATTGTTGATCCTGGGGTTCGAACCAGTCATGGCAGAGAACCCAACGTGACGCTGTGACCACTTGAGCTACATGCTCGGGTTGTTATAGTGTGCGTTAAATTCTTTTTAGACTAATTCCCACTGTTATAAAAATATTTCGATGTTCAACCAAACTTTGTTTCTTATTGCCTTTGTAAAAATTACTGAAAATCTCCAGATCAATTTTTATTCATATGAGTTTCATACCGGTCAGATAAAAATAATTTTTGTACTAATAAATTATATTTTTCACACAAAAATCAATGAATCATTCATTAGAACTACTATATTTTTCATTTTCGACATTGCTAAACAATTGATCTCCTAATCTTTTTATTCAAATTTTTTTTATAATAATTTACTGTTATTAACTCTTTATTCAACCAACACATATATTTTTAATTTGTCCATAACCATATCAACATAGAGGTCTATTTAGCACATGAATAGGCAAAACTCAACTACTAACTTTATAAGTAGTTTTTGATGATAACAAAGTAGTTCCATTAATCAATCTATGTCACAATATATATAATCACTTATTAATTTGCATAATCACATCTCAATCATTCGAGAAATTCACTCTTTTCAAATTAAAGTGTACTCTTTCTTAATCAATTCCATGTTTCAACTTTACAATTAACAAGCGTTCTTATTCATGCATCATGTCTCAAATCATACTAGCAACATTCTTAAGGGAATTTAATCACCATCATTACTTCATACTAATAATCATGGAGAATTCTACACACAATTTAATTTAATACTAGAACCACATACCAATTAATCACCACATTTCAATCAATTAATAAACTAACTTCTCAATTAAATTGTGTTCTTATTAGTATTTTTCATGCATCTTTTTGATAGTTGAATCTAGCATAGATCCCTATATTAGAAATATGAAATGTTTACCCACCTTGTATGGAGAGAAATAAACACACAAAGCAACCAAGTCCTTGCAACAAGATGCACCTCCTCCTAACCGATGCGCACACCTCCAAGCCCAAGCACAACACCGAAAGTTTCCCCTTGCAATGGCCGGCCTCTCCTCCTTGGAACAAGCATGCAATCCCACACAATCTCTCTATCTTTTTAACTCACACTATTACTACAATAAGACTATAATTTGGAAAGATATAATTTGCATATTAATATAGTCATGGGGGGCAGGGGGGTATTTATACTAGAAAACAAGTGAAATGGATGGCTAGGATTGATTAGTTGGTTGAAAGATGGAAGGCCAAGATTAGAGTAGGAGTTATAAAAACTACCTACATCCACATAACCACCTCCATGAACACCATGACTATTTTCAAAACTCCCTCCAAAAAGATGCAAACCGGCCTTAGGAAAAGGTGTGCAATGCACGTGTACGTGTAGTGCACGTGCATGCAATTAGGCCAAAATTGTACATTTTAATTTTGTATAAAAATAAATTAGTTAGAAAATAGTCTTCTACATGACAACTTTAAATAAAAATAAGATTAATCCATGGGCTTTATTTTGGGCCAAAATAGTTATTAAAATAAATAAAATAAAATACATTTGGGCTTTTAAGAAAAGGGCCTTTTTAATTAAATTAAAGTAAGGCTTTCTATTTGTTTTAAAGAAAAGCTTTTGTACAAAATAATTTGAGAACAAATATTTATACACCTCATTATAAGATTTAATTCAATCAAAATATTGCACGTGCACACTACGTGCAAAATAGAATAATTTTTCATTAATTGAAAAATTAGGGTATTACATATAATTCTCTTTTACAAACCCAAAACCCTATTTTACAACCAACTTGCAATCTCTCTAAAAATCCGCTAATTTCTCACATCTACCATTTCCAACATCTCTAAATCTCTCTATCCTAATATTTCTACTCAATAAAAATTAACCCAACTAAATTTTATACAATAAAATAGTTAGGGTTTTACCTTCCCGAATCCATTCGAAAATCTGACGCCACCACCATGTAGAGAATTCCTCCATTAATCTAACCCTCAACTTAATTCAAAATCGATGAGGAAATGGTGGGGAATCGAGCCGGGGAACGATTGCCGAAGTGGGTTCTTTTTGGGTTTGTTTTTGATCGGGAATGGAGATGGGAAGGGAAGGAGAAGAAGAAGGAAGAAGGAATGGGGTCGGGTTTCTTCAATCAGGATGGAAACGGAAGGAAGGAGAAGGAGGAAGAGGGAAATAGGGGTCGGGGTTTCTTTCTCCTTGGCTGGCATGCGAATGGGAGGAGGAGGGGAGGAGAAAGAGGCTGGGGTTCTCTGGGGTCGGGATCGGGAAAGGAAGGGAAGGAGAGGGGTTGGGTTTTCTTTGGTTGGGAGTGAGTGGGAGGAGGAAGAAGTAGGGGAAGGAGAAGGAGTGGGGACCGGGGGGGGTGGTTTCTGGGTCGAGGTGGAACCAGACGGGAAGAAGGGAAGGAGAAGGAGAAGGGAAGGAGAGAGAGAAGGGGGTGGTTTTAATTAAAGGAATAAATAATAATAAATAATAAATAATGTGTAGGAAATATTACATATAAGCTCTATAGTTCTCAATACATTCCCAATAAAACCCAACTCTCTACTTTAATACAAAAATACATTAAAATTACTTTGTAATAATCTGTATAAAATAATTTAATAAAGTAGACAATAACTGATATTCCTCAATTAAAATATTTGTTATCAGAAAAATACATACTCGCGTGCAATTTTCAATTGCGCACACATTACGATGCAAAATAGCCATATGCTATTTTTCGGGTTGTTACATTACTCCCTTCTTAGAATCGTTCTGTTCTCAGAACGCTGCTAGTGGAGAGGAAGACAACCACAAACATCAACGGTTCACGAGACATTTCCTTGAACCATCTCCAGTTCCTCAAGTGATATTCTCGAAAACTGGTCTTTTACCAAGTTGAACTGTTGTCCTTCAGCCTTTTGGACAGACCCACCATGAATTTGATGCTGACATTCTTCTGCTCCTGCTCTGGAGTAGATAGTGGCTGCATTACCTTGCTCTATTCTTGTCTACAAGTGATGTTGATTCACTCCTTAATTACGACTTCTATTAGTTGGTGACCACTCCCTCCTTAGAAAGGACGAAGTCACACATTACCGCTTCAGCCCCTGAGCAGCTCCTCTTGGTGACCTTACTAAATTGTTAACACGGTTGCCCTCTGTCTGAGCAAGATTTCCTCCTTGGCGTGTTCTTAGTGGCTGCTTAATCGTAAGCTGATCTTGGGAGACTCTGCCGCTTCAGTGCTTAAATCCCTGCATTTCCTGCCTAAGCCTTCTGACTTGCTTACTTGGACTCGGTTGCTGCTCCCATCATGCCAAAACTAAGTTCTAAACTTGAGTAATCACTCTATTACTGGCTTGCTAGATCTCGTCATCTAGCTTCTTGCTTCCTTTATGGTCTTTGGCAGATGTCAATCCTACACTAATCTCCATCCTTTGCAGTTTAGTAGTCACTCCCTCCTTAGAATGCCTACGATCATTACTTCAAACTTCTAGGATTCTCTCCTGTAATTTGCTCGAAACTAATGCTCCAGATGGTGTATTCAAACAAACCAATCTAGAGTTGCCTCCCACACACATCTCAACACTTGAAAAATAATTCAGACAAAAGAATATGATGAACCACAATTGAACAAAACAGTTGTATGGATTCCATATATATATAAATCCAACTGGTTACGAAAGTGTTTCATCATACCTTACTTCTTAGTCCAAAATAAATTCCAAAAATACAACTTTTAAACTTAGTTGCGGTTCTATATGCACATATTGGTACTAGCACTCCTGCCTTCTACGGCTTGCTGGTAGTAAGTGCAAACTCTACCCTTGGTGAACAGGCTCTTTTCCTTTGTTATTCATCTGCGGGGTTGATCTGGTGTTCTTTCTTGTGAAGATGGGGACAATCTGGTCGGATATGACCAATCCTCCCACATTTGTAACATGCACTAGTATCTATCTAAGTGTCCTTCCTCGAACACTGGTTCTTGAGATGACCATGCTCACCACATAGGAACAACTTTCTGTCTTGGTGCCTCCAAGTTTGCCCTCCGTTTTCTGAGTCTTCTGCTTCTGACCTTGGTTCTTGAACCCTGATGCACGTACAGATCTTGTCCCTTGTAGTCGTGAACATACTGATTTCTTGTTCCCGACTCTCTCACAAGGATTGCATACTACAACCTTGGTGGTCTCTGGGATTTGCTCCCATTCATGTTGTAGTCGTGGCCAGTCTGGAATCAAGGTGCTCCTGCTTCTTTGCTAGGCCTGCTAATATAGATCCGCAAGCCTTTCTCAGTTGCCTAGCTGAACAACCTTTCTTGATCACGTACTTCCTCAGCTTCCACATTTCCCGATGTATGCTGGCTGCCGCCACTGTGCATTGATTCACACTTAGTCCTTGCAGTGGTGAAGTCTCCTTCGGCACCTCGCTCAAGATTATCGGATCATCCATCGATATCGGTTCACTCTCTTCCATCAACACCTCCTTGGTTAGGACATCCTCGAACATCATTCATGTGCATAAAGATGGAAACACATATACTGGAATTAGTCCAGATATAGAAAAATTACAAAACATAAGTTGAAAGAACCAACAATATGAATTATAACTATCTACAACTAGCTAAAACCCAACTCCTAAAGGGCATCCAAGTTTAATTTTCCTACTGTGTTGGACTGTAAATTGAAGTCGGCTCTGATACCATCTGTAACGCCTCGATTTCCACATAACTGGAAAATCGTGACACATGCCAAAATCTTTCCTTCAATTAGTCACGATACACAGAAAAAATGGAAAATTTAAACACTTTTCTTCAATACAGAGTTACTACGTAGTAATTACAAATATCAGTTTATAATACTAAACTGTAACGCCTGCCCTTTTTCTTTTCTTTTTGACTCCAAAATCAATTCTTCCAATTTCTATATCACTTTAAACATAAACTAAAATAGTTATGTTTCAAAGAAAATTTGGGCAGAGTCTCCCTTGTAATTTCTGCCCCAAAACACAAAAAGCTTACGGAATTCTGCTCTAAATTCCATAGCTCACATCACAGGCAATAATATCACGGGCTCCCCAGGCCAAAATGAGCATCATCACACAGGAAATAAATATATATGCTCTGGGGGCCAAACTCATAACGGTATATCAATTATCAATTAAAAACCATAAATTCTTTTGAAAACGTAGTAAGTTTTTAGAAAATAACTTGTAAAAACATACCACAACGCCCGGTACTCCACAACAAGATGGGTACGGGTGAAAACTATATCATGCCACCTCACACGATACTCTTCATCATCATCCACATACTTATACATCAAAAATACAATTTAAAGAATAAAACCTTTTCTAATTACAATTAAACCATAACAACAAATGTAAACTAGAGCTCCACTCCACAGAAACCTGTACCTACACCTCACCTCTGCACTGCTGAGGACCTGTAACAGTAGGGACCTAGGGTCGTCCAGGGACTCCCTAACCCCCAAACACTAAGGGGTTAGCCATTTCTGGTGTGAGTATAATTTATTAAATAAGTAAATAAATTAAACTTACAAGTAAAAACATAACGAACTCACAATTTCCAAGATAAACAAATCTTACTTGACATCTGAACATGTAAACATCATAAATGAGATTTCACATCAATTACTCTCTGAGTCATCACCTGTATGTATATCCATGCCCGCTCATAACTTACTTATATTTAGTAACCATTTGAATAATCACTCTCATAATGCAATATTGATTTTATTTTCTTATATCACGTATCACATCATAGACATATGCCTTCATTCTCATACTACCACATTCATTCATGTCCAACCTAACATCTCATTGCACCTTACCATTTACTTGTATTTTATCACAATATACCCCATATCCCAACATAGTTTGGCAATAACATATCACATGCCAAGCCGATAGCTTGGGTAATAATCACCGCACATCCCAAGCCCAACTTGGGTAATATCACATCACATCCCAAGCCCATAGCTTGGTTATTAATTTACTTCAACTATCACACTCGCAATTCATCTCAAATGGAAAAGACACATGTACATATAATTGATGTGTCAGTGTATGTTATGACTGAACTCTAATGCAAAATTACCAATACAATGATGCTCTTATTCTAATGCAAGCAAGTCTCCGGAACAGTATGCATCCCATACTACATACGCCCCATCTCAAGCTGTCTCTCCAAATATAGGGATTTGAACCCGCGTTATGAATTTCTAATTGTACACAACCTGTTCCTGACAGATACTACATGACTGATGAGGTTGCAAACGTGGTCAAGTCCCACCAATGCAGTATGCTCATGGTGTCTATGTTTGCTACTACTACCCGGTACACCGGACCTCACTCAAAAACCAGACGAACATAGGGTCTTCCGAGCGCAGTTTAGCATAAAGCCTATCCTGTGTCACCCATAACTCATAGACCGTGATCTATGGCCTGTTCGCTCTCCCTGGCCAAGGACCCTACGAAGTTCTGGGGTCCATCCCCTAGCTCCGCTCGCCTTATCATGGCACTTCAGGAATTAACAGTGTGAGATACGCAACCCGTGCTCCCAACTCGTGAGAAGGCACCGTATGTATCCCTTTGACGGGAAGGTACAACCCAATAACACCACCTAAGGTCGGCCCCAAAGGACGAGTTGGTCGTAAGGTGCCCCCTACAACCGACTCCTCTCTTTCTAGCAAAATGGTTAAGTAAAGGATCTTTATAAGTCGCTACCCTAATGATGTCACTAACCCTGAACAGTCCTAGGGATGACAATATTATAAACATAACATGCTAGGTCTTAAATTAGACTTCGCAAGATAACTCTACTAGGCTGCTCAACCTAGACTTTCAAGAATCCCTCAGGATCCGGTTCATGGCCTATCGATCCAAGACCCCGGCAATATGAACGTATGCCCATGCTACTATCCTAAACTTGGATTTCGTCACACTCCGGTCTGCAATCAACCAACGGTTAAGATCTGACAGCACCCGCGAAGTCACTCGTCCACAGTCCCTTAGGAGAAGCTAAACACACGTCTTGATGGTCGATAGCCCTAGGGCAATGATATCACCCTAGATGAGCACAACAAATTGCGTATTAGCTAAGAAGCTACATACGAGTAACCAAAAATACATACGAGCTAAACAGCTACGTATGGGACCAACAGCTACATACGGGCCAGTCGAGCCGCGTATGAGACAACAACATGCATACGAGCCAAATAAGCTCCGTATGAGACCAACATCTACATACGGGCCAGTCGAGCCGCGTATGAGACAACAACACACATACGAGCCAAATAAGCTGCGTATGAGACCCACAGCTACCTACGGGCCAGTCGAGCCACGTACGCGCAAAACCACATACAAACAACCATACAGGTAATCAAACCTAGAAGCAACCAATTGTGCTTACTAGCAAACTTGATCTTCTATAATTAGAAGTAAGAGAAGAATCTACTATAATTAACTTAAGCATGGTATCATCATGGCATACCTACTTTAATCAACTCAAACATGAGTTTCTCACTATAATCAGCCTACAACAACTCAAGCATGGTATCTTTCTAAAATCAACTCGAGCATGGTAAGTTTTACTGGAATATCACATAGGCATGAATGGGTTCTTCACACAACTCAAGCATGGATTCTTAATATATCACAAGTGTGGGTTCTTTCTTTACAATAATCCAAATCCATAGGATGTGTTCTTTCTACTCACCACTACTAACAATTAAATTGGGTTCTTTTTCGCATACACAAATAATATAGCCATAGGAATAGGTTCTTTCTCAACCTACAATAAGTAATCAACATAAAGGTGTGATCTTTTAACATCCTATAACTGACAACATCAAAAGATTGTTTCTTTATCATACTACAACTTGATGGAACTGAGATGATTTCCAGGACTACGGATTGGTGTGCGTATCGATCGTTAAATACAAACCCAAAACCCTATTTTACAACCAACTTGCAATCTCTCTAAAAATCCACTAATTTCTCACATCTACCATTTCCAACATCTCTAAATCTCTCCATCCTAATATTTCTACTGAATAAAAATTAACCCAACTAAATTTTATACAATAAAATAGTTAGGGTTTTACCTTCCCGAATCCATTCGAAAATCCGACGCCACCACATTGTAGAGAATCCCTCCATTAATCTAACCCTCAACTTAATTCGAAATCGATGAGGAAATGGTGGGGAATCGAGCGGGGGAACGATCGCCGAAGTGGGTTCTTTTTGGGTTTGTTTTTGATCGGGAATGGAGATGGGAAGGGAAGGAGAAGAAGAAGGAAGAAGGAATGGGGTCGGGTTTCTTCGATCAAGATGGAAACAGAAGGAAGGAGAAGGAGGAAGAGGGAAATAGGGGTCGGGGTTTCGCGAACGGAAGGAGGAGGGGAGGAGAAAGAGGCCGGGGTTCTCTGGGGTCGGGATCGGGAAAGGAAGGGAACGGGGAGAAGAAGAAGAGAAGGAGAGGGGTTGGGTTTTCTTTGGTTGGGAGTGAGTGGGAGGAGGAAGAAGTAGGGGAAGGAGAAGGAGTGGGGGACCGGGGGGGGTGGTTTCTGGGTCGGGGTGGAACCAGACGGGAAGAAGGGAAGGAGAAGGAGAAGGGAAGGAGAGAGAGAAGGGGTGGTTTTAATTAAAGGGATAAATAATAATATATAATAAATAATGTATAGGAAATATTACATATAAGCCCTCTAGTTCTCAATACATTCCCAATAAAACCCAACTCTCTACTTTAATACAAAAATACATTAAAATTACTTTGTAATAATCTGTATAAAGTAATTTAATAAAGTAGACAATAACTGATATTCCTCAATTAAAATATTTGTTATCAGAAAAATACATACTCGCGTGCAATTTTCGATTGCGCATACATTACGATGCAAAATAGCCATATGCTATTTTTCGGGTTGTTACAAATGCTAAGTAATTATCTATGCCTATATTGTTGTAGGATTAATGTTAAATTAATCTACCATGCTTAGGATTGTTGTAGGTTAATGCTAAGTAATTATCCATGCTTATATTGTTGTAGGATTAATGTTAAATTAATCTACCATGCTTAGGATTGTTGTAGGTTAATGCTAAGTAATTATCCATGCATATATTGTTGTAGGATTAATGTTAAATTAATCTACCATGCTTAGGATGTTGTAGGTTAATGGAACCATGCTCATGATGTGTGCCGTGTTGTAGGAACCATGCTTATGTTGGGTACATATTGTAAGGAGTTCATGCTTAAATTGTAGCAAAGCTTCATGTTTAGATCATAGTAATTATTCATGCTTAAGCTTGTTATAAGTGCATGCTTAAATTGTATTCGTACTTAGGAGTGTTGTGGGTTGATGGTTGTGTTATATACCATGACTAGTTGTTGTAGGTTGATGCTTGCAATTGTATACCATGCTTAAACTCCTATAGGTTAAGTAATAAGGAAAGGATCATGTTGTAATTGTAGTGATAACTACCTTGTTGTAGTTAATGTTAGTAAGGAGTCATACATGCTTGAAGGGTATAGGGTGGCATCCTAGTTAAATAGGAAAGCAGACGTATATTCTAGGTTGTTCTAGTCAACTTCGAAAAGAACCCATGGACTCTAGTTGTGTGAAGTCCTAATCGAAATTGGTCCATATCATTGGGACATTCCTCACCCGTAGGGGTAATAAGAATTAGAAAGGTCATTAGTAATAGTTAGTTCAATGAAGGTTATTATGTCGCTTTGGGCTTCTCAATGGTAGAATGCCTACCATAGACTATTAGTAGATTCTTCTGTTGCTTCTAGTAATAGAAGATCAAGTTGCTAGTAAGCACGTATGGTTGCTTCTAGATTTGATTACCTGTATGATTGTTTGCATATGGTTGTGCTCGTACGTGGCTCGACCGACCCGGGCGTAGCTATTGGTCTCATACGCAGCTTATTTGGCTGGTATGTACGTTGTCATCTCATACGAGGCCACCTGGCTCGTAGGGAGTGGTTGGTTCATACGTAGCTTATTGGCTCGTATGTGGTTAGTTTACCCGTATATAGCTTATTAGCTTGTACACAGTTGTTGTGCTCGTCTAGGGTAATATTATTACCCTAGGGGCTATCGACCATCAAGACATATGTTTTCTTACCCCTAAGTAACTGTGGAGGAGTCACTCCTTGTGTACCGTCGGATCTTAACCGGTGTAGGTTGATCGAGGACCGGAGTATAGACGGAATCCAAGTTTAGGATAGTGGCATGCATGTATGTTCGCATGGCTGGGGTCTTGGATCGATGGGCCAGGAACCGGATCTTGAGGGGTTCGGGTAAGTCTAGATTGAGCAGCTTAGTAGAGTTGTCTTGTGGAGTGTAAATTAAGGCCTAGCATATTGTGTTATAATATTGTCATCCCTAGGATTGTTCGGGTCAGGGACATCATTAAGGTAGTGACTTATAAAGATCATTTACTTAGACCCTTTGCCAAAAAGAGAGGAGTTGGTTAAAGGGGGCACCTTACGACCAACTTGTTCCTTGGGGCAGGCCATAGGTGGTGTTATTGGGTTGTAACTTTCTGTCAAAGGGATACGTACGGTAGCTTCTCAGGAGTTGGGAGCACGGGTTGCGTATCTCACACTGTTAATTCCCGAAGTGTCATGATAAGGCGGGCGGAGCTAGGGATGGATCCTGGAACTCCGTCGGGTCCTATGCCGGGGATACGAATAGCCCATGGACTACGGTCTGGCTAGGGGCGGCAGGGGGCTCTCCTGTTGGCGAAAACCCCGAGGGTTCGTCTGGTTTTTGAGTGAGGTCCGGTTAGCCGGGTAGTAGTGGCAAACATAGACACCACGAGAGCACTGTATTAGTGGGACATAGACACTATGAGCATACTGCCTTGGTAGGACTTGACCACGTCTGCAACCTCATCAGTCACATTGTATCTATCAGGAACAGGTTGTGTACAATTAGAATTCATAACGCGTGTTCAAATCCCTATATATAGAGAAACGGCTTGAGAAGGGGCGCATGTAGTATGGGCTGCATGTTGCTTCGGAGACTTGCTGGCATTAGAATAGGAGCATCCTAGGATAGTTAACATTTTATTAGATTCTAGTCACTGCACTCACGAACACTTTAACTACACCGACACAATTGCCATGTTTTCTGTATGCTATTTGGGAGATTCGCTGCTATGTTATCAGCCTTTAAGCGTTAGTGAATATTGACGTCCCCACTTCCATAGGTACTGGATCGCAGAAATACAAGTGCGAGATTCAGGAGGACTCAAGGCAAAAAAAGCAAGGAGTCAGTGTCATGTTTAGTTCTGCTGTAACATGTATGCAGATTATCTATTAGTTGAGGAGTACTCAAGTGAGAGTTACCAAGTGTTGTTCTTCATTCCTTGTACTCTGATGTAAGATGTTGAAGGTTGTAATACTTAGGAATGTAAAGGTATTATTGTAACACTATTGTAATGTATTGCAGTTGTAAGATATTCAGACTTGAAATACATTGAGTGATGAATAAAAAGTTTTTAATTCTCCTGTTTTTCTGTGTATTGTGACTAATTGAAGAAAAGGTCCTGGCTCGTGTCTCGTTTTTCAAGTATATGGAAATCGGGACGCTACAGAGTGGTATCAGAGCTAACTTCAATTTACAGTCCAACACAGTAGGAAATTTAAACTTGGATGCCATTTAGGAGTCGGGTGTTAGCTAGCTGTAGGCGATTATAATTCATATTGTTGTTTCTTTCAACTTATGTCCTATAAATTTTCTATATCTTGGTTAATACCCATGTTTATTGTCTTCTACCACATGTCTCACAGAACCAGGAGTGGTAGGAACAACCAGAGTAAGGGCGAGGGTAGTGGAGGAAATGGCACAGGGCTGGATATAGGGACGGAATTAGCTCGTATTTACCAAGCACTTGGAGACCTAGCCGAGGCGAGCAGAAACACTGTGCAGCAATAGGGAGCACCCGGAGGTGATCGGGGAGCAACAACTACCGACCCCATTAAGATGGTCGAATCGTTCCGAAGAATGAGGCCACCTATTTTCGAGGGAAAGGCAGACCCGACAGCGACTGACGATTGGATTCGTCAAGTAGAGACCGTGTTCGAGGTGATACTGACACCAAATGAAAGCAAGGTCAGGTTGGCAAGCATTCTGCTGGAAAAAGACACCGGGGTCTGGTGGCAGTCAGTGAAGAGGGCCATGGGTGAAGGACCCATTACCTGGGATGACTTCTTGGAGGAGTTCAGGACGCACTACTTTCCATTGGATGTGCAGGAGGGCAAGGCCATGGAGTTCCTCAACCTGAAGCAGGGAAGCTTGACAGTTCGTGAGTACGAGAACAAGTTTACGCAACTATCCCGGTATGCCCAGAATTGGTAGAAGATGAGGTCAAGAAGGCCAAGAGATTCGAGCAAGGGCTCAGACCGGCACTCAGAACGAGGATGGTACCTTTTTGCATTCGAATGTTCGAGAAATTGGTCCGCCGTGCGGCGATAACAGAATTAGACATGAACCAAAACCAGCAAAATCAAAACAAGGTGGAGACGGGAGAAAAGAGGAAGAAGCATATTCTCACCAATGACCAGGATAAGCAGGACTCAACTCACAAGCCCAGAAACCTTAACACCAGCAAGGGGACTAACCAGACGATGGTGTGTTACTTTTGTAAAGACTCAGGTCACTTCAAGAGTCAATGCCCAAAGAGAGCCCACACAAGCACTTGCTACAATTACGGAGAAGTCAGGCACAAAAAATTAAATTGTCCACAACTGCAAGGGAACCACAATGACCAGATACGGAAGGTGGTTGATAAAGGAAGGAAGCCTGTTCGTCGGGAATGAACTTCAGCATAACTGGAAGGAAGTATGTAATAGTGAGGGCTATCATGGTCCGGAAATTCTAAGATGTTTTATTGGTTGCATTTTAGCAAGCTATGGATGACGAACTTGTAATATGTTCTGTATCAAGGTACGATGACTTTTATAATACATGGAAAATTTTGGCATTTGGTCATCTCTTGTCATGTATGCATTTTGAGAGGCATGAAGTTGGAAGTTTTTGACTTCTCCGTGGTTATGCTTCGCTCTTTTATAAGGAGGGAGTGGTCCCGACCCCCAAGAGTAGCGACCAGGAGTTGGGAGGCATGCGGAGATCTTGTATGAGGAGTAAAAGGTCGGCTCCAGAATAATCCATGGAGTGAGACATTCCTCAGTATTCCAGGTGAGGGATGAAATAGGCCCCAGAATGATCAGTGGAGTCGCAATTGGTCTCTAGTATTCCAGGGACGAGAGCGATACTCATAGAGAAAGATCGTGTGATATTGGCTTCAGAATGATCCATGGAGTGAGATATTCCCCAGTATTCCAGACGTGGGATGAAATAGGCCCCAGAATGTTCTGTGGAGTGGGATTGGTCTCCAGTATTCCAAGGACAAGAGCAACATTCACGGTAGGCTAGTGGGACATTGGCTCCAGAATGATCCAAGGAGTGGGATATTCCCCAGTATTCCGGACGAGGGATTAAATAGGCCCCAGAATGATCTGTGGAGTGGGATTGATCTCTAGTATTCCGAGGACGAGAGTAATACCCACAAAGGAAATTCAAGGATGAATATGGGCTCCAGGATGATCCAAGGAGTGAGATATTCCCCAGTATTCCAGACGAGAGATGAAATAGGCCCCAGAATGATCTGTGGAGTGGGATTGATCTCCAGTATTCCGAGGACAAGGGTAATACCCACAGGGGAAATTAATGATAAGAGAGGCTCCAGAATAATCCGTGGAGCGAGACATTTCCCGGTATTCCGGAATGCGGGATGAAATAGGCCCCAGGACGTTCTGTAGGAAGGGATTAATCTCCACGATGGAAGGATGCGTTGAGCACTTGAGTCATGTAAGCCAGTGCTGAGCACTTGAGAGTCAGTTGTCGAGGTTGTTCTCGAGGGATTTGAGATGATCAGGGGAAGGTATCTTCTGCTCATTAACATTGTTGCTTCCCTAGCGTCGTTATGAGGACAAAACGATTCTAAGGAGGGAGTATTGTAATATCCCCGACGGATATTATATTGTATAAATTTATTTTATTATTATTTTATTATTATTAAATTATTTTTATACGAATTATGCAAAGATTTGCAGTATACGCATATATACGTACATATGCACGTTATAGCAAATTGTGCATTGTGCAAATTAGGTGTATGTTTGGACAAAGTGCTTATCTTTGTCATGACCAATTTAAGTTAATTATTAGGATTTTAGGAGGATTAAACTAGGGTTAAGAATGCATGAGAAGATTAAGGTAAAATTCTTCTAGAAGCTCTCTTTCTTCCACCTCACCCCTCCACCTCATCTAGCACCATACCCACACCATACCTCCACCTCATCCCCACCTCCCTTGGTGAAAACCGGCCCCAATTAATGGGAGGAGCTTTGTGCACTTTTGTGTGTGCAAATTTGCACTCTCCACCCTCTCCTCCACCTATAAATACCCCCTCCATCTCCACTCGTCTCACTTTTTACAAAACAAAAGAAAGGAAAGGAAAAGAAAGAGAGAACTCACCTTTATCTTGAGAGTTTTCTTTTGTAGGTTTTAGAAGCTTTCATAGGAGCTTAGGGGAAGGAGAAGAATAGCTAGCAAGTCCTTCCATCAAGAGAAAGAAAGGCGGGGGTTTCTCAACTTATTTTGTTGTTGAGTTGTTGTTTTTGGTTACTTCTTCTTCTTATCTTCCTTGTTTTGTTTCTTTTGTTGGGGGTTGTTCTTGTGATGTGTTGTGTGTTTTTGTTGTTGTAGTTTGTATGGATAAAGGAAGGTAATTAGTGGTTGTACTAATAAACACATAAAGATTTAATCTTGTGGTAGTAGTTGTTGTTTTTGTGTTATGAATTAGACTAAAATGAACATATGCATATGGACTTTGTGTATACAACCATTTTGGGTTGTAGGAATTGAATGTGAACTCATACATAAGCATATGACTTGGTGCATACACCCATTTTGGGGTTGTAGAACATACACTTGAACTTTGGACTAAAAAGAATGCATATGTTTGGTTGAACCCAAATGGAGGACTTTTTACTTTATTTTATTTTTGTTATTCCCTTTTATAAATCTTAAGTAAAAAGAATCCATTGTAGATGCTAATTTTAGGAGCTAAGGGGAAGGAGAAGGAGCTAGTCTAGTTCTTCCATAAAAAAAAAGGATTAAAATGGAACCATAGCATGTGAGCACCCTTCATTTCATGGTAATAAGGTTTGGAAATGTAACGCCCCGATTTCCGTATACTGGGAAACCGAGACACGAGCCAGGACCTTTTCTTCAATTAGTCATAATACACAGAAAAAACAGGAGAATTTAAAACTTTTTATTCAACACCCAATGTATTACAAGTGTGAATATTATACAACTACAATACATTACAATAGAGATACAATATTACCTTTACATTCCCAAGTATTACAACCTTTAACATCTTACATCAGCGTACAAGGAATGAAGAACAACACTTGGTAACTCTCACTTGAGTACTTCTCAACTAATAGATAATCCACATACATGTAACAGCGGAACTAAACATGACATTGACTCCTCTCTTCCCTTGCCTTGAGTCCTCCTGAATCTCGCCCTTGTACTTCGGCGATCCAGTACCTATGGAAATGGGGACGTCAGTATTCACTGACGCTTTAAGGCTAATAACATAGCAGCGAATTGTTGTGCAATTTAGATGATCTAAATAGATAGATCAACTAGACACAAATTAAAAACCTCGCAAGTGTACGAATCGTTTAGA
The DNA here is from genome assembly GCA_017893485.1 of Hemerocallis citrina. Lineage (NCBI taxonomy): Eukaryota > Viridiplantae > Streptophyta > Magnoliopsida > Asparagales > Asphodelaceae > Hemerocallis > Hemerocallis citrina. The sequence goes on from CM030358.1 coordinate 313,168,738, forward strand.
GAAGCGTAGTGACAAGCAAGAGTCGATCCCACAGAGATTGTAGAAATTAACTTACTAACCAATAAAATAAAAATAAGAATCTTAAAGTGTTGTTCTAAAAGAAATGACTAGATCAAGTAGTTCTGAATCACAAATGTCTATTAAGTAGTTGGGCTTTGATCTCCACCTATAGTCAATAATGCTAAGTCACCTTCTATACTACTCTAATTACTCATGTTCGTTCCTCTAAGGGCATGGTATCTACTCCTTAAAGTTATTGTTTCCCTAAGCCAAGAATTAGGCATGGTATCTACTCTAATTCGTTTCTTTTCTTAAGTATTTAGCATGGTATCTACGAAGTTGCACTTAAAGAAAACATATGAACGATGGAAACGAACAAACACTCGAAGTTCTAGAAATTGGTATCAGATTTAGATCCTTCAAGTTGATTAAACCAAGAATCCCTAAAGATTCCTGTGTTACAAGCTATGAACACGAGATACGGGTCGTCTCTATGCTCATATAACAGATTCAGATTTATAATACGCAAACTTGATAATCTCAGGTTCTGTATGGCAGTCGACTTGCTGTCACTCTCAGTCGACTGCTCTTAGAACTTCTGAACAAGTTTGTACATTATAAATCTATACCAATACTCTCAGGTTTAATCAATAAGTAATAGAATAGCATTCAGAAGAATATAAGCATTACATGACTACGGCTTCAATCTACCCAACTACGAAATTAGTTCCACATAAAAAGACTTTTATTGACTAACAGTTTTGAATACATGATTTAAAATAAAAACTAGAAAGAGAAGAAATAAACTGATGATGTTCGGCTTGAGAAGTCGACTTGCTGTCACTCAGTCGACTGGCTCGTCCCCTTCAGTGTACTTGATCTCCTTCTTCCTTTGATGCTGATAGAATAATGCCTCTTGGTTGATGATTGATGATTCAGAGCTTCCATCCGTAATACCCTTCACTTCTTATTCCAGCCTTTTTATAACTTCTTTTGCCCACATTTGTAGATTTCAATTCTATCTCTTTACATGTTGAATATAGATCTAAGTCGATCTTCTCACTTGCCAATCCTGGTTCCCCATCTTAATTAATGAAGAGTTGTTATTTGCAGACAACCTGGGTGTGGATAACTTAATCTTGCTTCGGATTTGGATGAGGATGCATCTTCATCTGTTCTTATCTTCTGACTCGGCTGAATACCAGTCGACTGGTTTTGTCATCAGTCGACTGTGTCGAGACATCTGTAGATTCATGATCATCAGTAAAGCCGACTGTCTCTGGAGTAAGTTGACTGTGCCGAGCATCGTCAGCCTCTCTGTCCAGTCGCCTGTTGGAAGCACCAGTCGACTTATGCCCTGCAGTTTCTGTGTGTCATCCTCAAAATCCTGAATCTGCTTTGTTTTGCTGCTTTAGGCTGTTTCCTGCGGAAAAGAGAAATTAAGAGTAAAATACCACATATAGAGCATTTAAATGTCCAATTGTAGTAAGATTATTGCTCCTAAATGTGAATAATATTGGATTCATCAAATACCCCCAAACTTAGCTTTTGCTTGTCCTCAAGCAAAATTAAACTACAAGCATCTCTTGAACATCTTGACCCTTCCAACATTTTCCTCAGAGAACTTGCTACATTAAGTGTCAAGGTTAGAATAAGCATTAAGATAGGTCTAAACAAGTTTTGATTCAAATGTTAATCACTTATTTACACGAATACTTAACATGAATATCAAATAATAGTATGGCCAATGCCTCTGCAACATAATCATGACTAAGGTTAGCAAGCTCAACTATATTTCAACTCCAAATTCTCACCATGGCATACACTCACAAAGAAATATAGCTCTCACTGACATGGGACATTCAAATTAGATCTCGTGACAACTTTCATTACTTGGATGAAACCATATGCTTGATCTTGCTACTACATCTTCACACCATTGATTTGCATGTTACTTGGATCAAAAGGTCTTTTATAGGTTGTAATGGGGCCATGGGTGAGGGTTTAAACAATTGAAGGGAAAAGGAATACAAAATTCTAAAGAATTAGTAGAGCAACTTGTGTTGTTCTAAGAGATTTTTTTTTTTTTTTTTTAGGCCATATATAACAGGCCTATACTTTATTTCTACCAACACCTTTCCCCCATCCATAACTCAGCAATTTACAACTTTTTATTTTTTTCTTATGACAAATCCTCCAACTTTTCTTTATATTTTCAACCCCTTCGTCTTGACATACCACATCTCTTTTACAATTCTTGCTCTACTAACTCAATAGATATAGGTAAGGTGACCTATTCATCTAGTCTTAGGTTAAGGATGATGTGTCTTACAAAAAAAAACCTTTTATAGGCTTCAAAGGGGTAACTAGTGGATAATTGATGTTGGGTAGGCTATTTGTCTTTGGTGATAGAATTTTAGGTGCCTTAATCATTTCCAAGCTTTTATGCAAAAACCAACTAAGTTTCGAAAAGTAGCAAAAACAAGTTCTAAATCATCTTAAGAATGCAGTCAACTGAGATTTTCAAGTCTGTGGTTCTCTCAAAAGAAATAAATAAGGCTCAAAAACTCACAATTTGTGTAGTTAAGTTTTCTCACAGTTGAGCTTGCTATTCTCTTTCACAATTCGTTAAATTGACATAGCCAAATGAATGAAAGTTCCAAGTATGATCCATATGATAAGTTATTAACATTTTTAAAGATAAAGACCACACTTAATACTAGTTCTCCATTTTCTACCTATAGTAACTGAGCTCATTTCTCATCATTGTGGTTAGAAAAGACTGAACATCAAGAGACTCCAAATGTGACTAACTACCTCCAAACTTAGATGGAACATTGTCCTCAATGTTTGAAATAAAAATTTAAAATAGGCATATGTTACCATCTGATTTGAAGGAAAGAAACTGAAAATAAAAGATGAATAAAGAAATAAAAAGAAATAAAGAGAAAGTGTAAGTACTCCCCTGAGAATTGGGTTGCCTCCCAATAAGCGTTGTGTTTCCTGTCTTCAGCTAGACTTGATGAGTTCATGCAATGTATTGAATGGTTTGAAGATTCACATCTTCCTCTTGCGGCTCAAGACTCATCTCAATATACGGCTTTGCCCTATACCCGTTCACCTTGAATGTTTGATTTTTCTCTTTGCTATGAACCTCCAACGCTCCATGTGGAAAGACTCTTGTAACAATGTATGGGACATACCATCGTGACATAAGCTTGCCTGGAAAGAGTCTTAATCTTGAGTTGTATATCAATACCTTCTATCCTTCATAAAACTCCTTCCTTGCTAGCTGTTTATCATGGTACATCTTGGTCCTTTCTTTGTACAACTTTGCATTTTCATATGCGTCGTGCCTCAATTCTTCAAGCTCGTTCAGTTGCAATCTTCTTTTGTCACCTGCTTGTTTCATATCAAAATTGAACCTTTTAATGGCCCAATAAGCTTTGTGTTCCAACTCCACTGGCAGATGACAGGCTTTTCCAAAAACTAGACGATATGGTGACATGCTGATAGGTGTCCTGTATGCGGTTCTGTAGGCCCATAATGCATCATTCAAGCGTAGTGACCAATCCCTTCTACTTGTATTTACTGTCTTTTCCAGAATGTTCTTGATCTCTCTGTTGCTAATCTCCACTTGCCCACTGGTTTGAGGGTGATATGGAGTACCCACTCTATGTGTAATCCCATATTTCTTCATCAAAGAAGCAAATGGAAAATTATTGAAGTGGCTACCTCCATCACTAATTATTGCTCGTTGTGTACCGAACCTGGTGAAGATGTTTTCCTGCAAAAACTTGACAACAACTTTGTGATCATTAGTTTTTGAGGGGACAACCTCGACCCATTTAGACACATAATCCACACCCAGAAGAATATATAAATAACCAAATGAGTTAGGAAAGGGACCCATGAAGTCGATTCCCCAAACATCAAAAAGCTCTATTACTTGGATGTTTTGGAGTGGCATTTGATTTCTAGAAGAGATGTTGCCCGTCCTTTAGCATTTGTCACAAGTCCTGCAAAAAGAAAAAGCATCTTTGAATACATTAGGCCAATAAAAACCAGATTGCAATACCTTAAGTGCTGTTCTTTTTGGTCCAAAGTGTCCTCCACATGCATATTGGTGGCAATGTTGTAGAATACTCATTTGCTCTTCTTCTGCCTGCACATCTTCTTATAATTTGATCAGGGCAGAATTTGAACAAATAAGGATCATCCCAATAATAGTGCTTGCACATGGCCACCAGTCTCTTTCTTTCTTGACTTGTCATACCTGGAGGGAAAACATGAGCAGTGAGATAATTGACAATATCTGCAAACCATGGAAGTTGTATATTTATTTCAAATAAATTTTCATCTGGGAAGTTTTCATTAAGTGGGGGCACAATTCTTTCTTCCTCATGCAGTAATCTGGACAAGTGATCTGCCACAACATTGTCACTTCCTTTCTTGTCTCTAATCTCAAGGTCGAATTCTTGAAGCAACAACACCCATCTGATCAACCTAGGCTTAGCATCCTTTTTAGCAAACAAATATCTCAAAGCAGCATGGTCAGTGAAAACAATGACTTTAGATCCAATCAAATATGATCTAAACTTCTCTACAGCAAAAATGACAGCTAACAATTCTTTTTCAGTAGTGGAATAATTAAGCTGTGCATCATTTAAAGTTCGAGAAGCATAGTAAATAGCATGGGGTACCTTATTTATTCTCTGACCCAAAACAGCTCCCAAAGCATAATCACTTGCATCACACATAAACTCGAAGGGATGGTTCCAATCTGGTGCCATGATGATAGGTGCAGAAATGAGAAGATTTTTCAATGTAATGAAAGCATTTGTGCACTCTTCTGTCCATGCAAACTCAACATCCTAGCGAACAATTCACAAAGGGGTCTGGAGATTTTGGAGAAATCTTTTATAAATCTTCTATAGAACCCTGCATGTCCAAGAAAATTCCTAACACCCTTAACTGTAGTAGGAGGGGATAGCCTTGATATGATGTCAATTTTTGCCTTGTCCACCTCTATGCCCCTTTTTGACACCACATGTCCCAAGACAATACCTTGTTGTACCATAAAATGGCACTTTTTCCAATTCAGCACTAAATTGCATTCTTCACATCTCTTAAGTACAAGCTGCAAATGGTTAAGGCATTCATCAAAACAAGATCCAAAAACACTGAAATCATCCATAAATACCTCGATGAACCTTTCCACCATGTCTCAAAATATACTCATCATGCATCTCTGAAATATAGCTGGTGCGTTGCACAATCCAAAGGGCATCCTCTTGTATGCAAAAGTACCAAAAGGGCATGTAAAAAGTGGTCTTTTCTTGATCTTCTGAGCAATAGCAATTTGACTATAGCCACTATAACCATCTAAAAAACAATAATGACTATATCCTGCTAATCTTTCTAACATTTGATCAATAAAAGGAAGAGGGAAGTGATCTTTCCTGGTTTCGTTATTCAGCTTCCTGTAGTCAATGCATACCCTCCATCCTGTGGTCACTCTGGTAGGGATAAGCTCATTCTCTTCATCCTTTACCACTGTGACTCTACTTTTCTTAGGCACTACATGTATAGGGTAGATGATGCCAACATCTAGTAGCTTCAGGACCTCTGTTCTTAACACTTCCTTCATGTGAGGATTAAGCCTTCTCTGTGCTTCCCTGCTAGGTTTTGCATTGTCTTCAAGAAGTATTTTATGCATGCATTTGGATGGACTTATTCCCTTGATGTCTGCAATGGTCCATCCTATTGCACCCTTGTGTTCTCGCAGTAACCTTAGCAACTTATCTTCTTCTTGTGCACTCAAGTTTGCAGCAACTATCACAGGTTGCGTCTGGTTCTCACCCAAATATGCATGCTTGAGATGTTCAGGCAGCGGTTTAAGCTCCACGTCTGGTGTCCTGGTAGCAGTCGACTGGCTACAGAACCAGTCGACTGGTATTGAGGAAACACAAGTGTTATCAGACACAAGCTTTTCAAATGCAGGTGCAAGCTTACCTGAATATGATTTTGGAGTTTCGAGGTAATGTACTGTTTCTGCAATCCTCCAGGCATCGTATTCCTGTTCAACATGAGACAATATTAGAGATTGTGTAATTGCGGCTTGTAGTGGTTCAATGCTATGTACCTGAAATGTTTGATCAACAATCTCCTATACCACATCAATATTATAACATTCATGATCATCATGTGGTAATTTCAGTGCATCAAACATTTTAAATTCAACTTTTTCTCCATTTATTTTCATACTTATAGTACCCTTTTTAACACAAATTTTTATATCAGCCGTACTCATAAAGGGCCTACCTAAAATGATCGGTAAAGAAGATGGCATTGAAGAGTCCTCCATATCCAACACAACAAAATCTGCAGGAAAAATGAAATCATTTACCTGAACTAGGACATCTTCCAAAATACCTCTAGGTCTTCTGATGCTGCGATCAGCCAACTGCAAAGAGATGGATGTTGGTTTGAGTTCCCCCAATCCTAGCTTTTCGTAAACAGAGTAAGGAAGAATATTGATGCTTGCCCCCAAGTCTAGCAGTGCCTTTTCAAAGAAGTGCTCACCAACCCTGCAAGGAATGGTAAAACTACCTGGGTCATTCAGTTTAGGAGGTAATTTCCTTAACAAAACGGCGCTCACTTCCTCTGTCAAAGCCACATCCTCCCTAACCTGAAATGTTCTTTTGTGAGTACAACATTCTTTCAAAAATTTGGCATAAGAAGGAATTTGTTTAATAGCATCAAGTAGGGGGATATTAATTTCTACCTTCTGAGAGTTTCAAAGATATCAAATAAATGTTGTTCTTTCTTTTGCTTGACTAACCTTTGAGGGAATGGTGGCAAAACTGTCCTTTCTTTTTCACTTACCTTGTTAGACCCCAAAGCTTTTGATGGTTGTGTATCTGATTCGTCTGCGTGTGTTCCAACCTTGCTGTCAATTGTCTTACCACTTCTCAGACTTGTTACTGATTTGAGCTGTTCTTGGCCTCTAGGGTTTGGTATAGTTTGTGATGGAAGTTCTCCTGCCTTTCTTTCACTCAACTCCTTCGCGATTTGACCGATTTGGGTTTCCAATTTCTGAATTGCCTGCCCTTGTTGGTTACTTGTTTGATGTTGCTGTTGGAGCAATTGAAGAACAGTGGATTCAAAATCCAACTTCTTCTGTTCTTGACTTGGCCGATCATACCCACTTCCCATCTAGAAGTTCCGTGCATGTCCTTGCGAAGATTGAGTGCCTTGATTGTTGCTCCATGAGAAATTTGGATGGTTCCTCCACCCTGGGTTGTATGTGTTCGAGAAGGGGTTGTTTTTTGGTGGAAACACTCCTTTTCCCACATAGTTTGCATGCTCCTGATCTGTAAAAGAAGACATGGGACACGTATCAGTCGTATGATCAAAATGAGAATAAATTGCACAAATTTCTTTTGTTTGATTTTTTACACTGCCCATTGTTGTCATTGCATTAACACGCATATCAATTTTTTTGTTCATGTTTACCATTTCTAATTGTATGTTATTACTACCAGAAATTTCGTAAATTCCCTGTTTTTTAGAAATGCCTCTTCCCCTTGTTGAGAATTGGTGTGAGTTCTCGCTGAGTTCTTCGAATAATTCGATGGCCTCCTCACCACTTTTCCTCATCAAGATCCCGTTGCAAGCTGAATCCACAATTGCCTTGTTAGTATCATTTAAACCCTCATAAAATGCTTGTACCTGATCATCCTTAGGCATGTTGTGCGTAGGACACTTGAGAAGCTTGTTCTTGAAGTCCTTCCATGCTTCGAAGAATAAATCTCCATATTTTTGTTGGAAGAGTTGAATCTCCCTTTTTAGTTGTTTGGTTTTCTGGGCTGGAAAGAATTCTTTCAATAATTTTGTTGCCAATTGCTCCCATGAATTAATTGATCCTGGTTCCAAAGAATTATACCACAATTTAGCATTAAGTTTTAAAGAGAATGGAAACAAGATTAACCTGATTTGTTCAGGGGTAAGCCCTTGGACGCTTTGTGTTCTGCAAAGATCAAAGAAGTCTTGCAGATGGAGGTGAGGCTCCTCGTCTGGTTTGCCACTAAAGTGGGGAACCATGCTAAGTAATTGGGGAGATAGATGCATATTCCCTGTGACATTGGGTTGATAAGCAATGCAGGAAGGTTGCTCAATATTCTTAGGCGTGAATTTGTTTTGCATTGGTACTCGATTTGGTACTTCCTCAGCCATTGCTGCTTGTGAATTGGATCTCTGTGCAGTCGACTTGTTCCGTGCACCAGTCGACTGGTTTGTTGCAGACAGCCGACCTAGTCTATGTAATGTGCGTTCTATTTCTGCGTCAATAGGTAGTAGCTCTGGACGAAGTGATCGTCTCTCGTGCATTCACCAGAATCCTGTAACCTAAAAGAAAAAATATTTATTAATAAAAGGAAAGAAAAATGAAAACTATTTTACTGATTTGTAACTTAAAATACTAAACAATCCCCGGCAACGGTGCCAAAAACTTGTTGTGCAATCTAGATGATCTAAATATATAGATAACTAGACACAAATTAAAAACCTTGCAAGTGTACGAATCGTTTAGAGAAGCGTAGTGACAAGCAAGAGTCGATCCCACAGAGATTGTAGAAATTAACTTACTAACCAATAAAATAAAAATAAGAATCTTAAAGTGTTGTTCTAAAAGAAATGACTAGATCAAGTAGTTATGAATCACAAATGTCTATTAAGTAGTTGGGCTTTGATCTCCACCTATAGTCAATAATGCTCAGTCACCTTCTATACTACTCTAATTACTCATGTTCGTTCCTCTAAGGGCATGGTATCTACTCCTTAAAGTTATTGTTTCCCTAAGCCAAGAATTAGGCATGGTATCTACTCTAATTCGTTTCTTTCCTTAAGTATTTAGCATGGTATCTACGAAGTTGCACTTAAAAAAAACATATGAACGATGGAAACGAACAAACACTCGAAGTTCTAGAAATTGGTATCAGATCTAGATCCTTCAAGTTGATTAAACCAAGAATCCCTAAAGATTCCTGTGTTACAAGCTATGAACACGAGATACGGGTCGTCTCTATGCTCATATAATAGATTCAGATTTATAACACGAAACACGAAAACTTAATAATCTCAAGTTCTGTATGGCAGTCGACTTGCTGTCACTCTCAGTCGACTGCTCTTAGAACTTCCGAACAAGTTTGTATATAATAAATCTATACCAATACTCTCAGGTTTAATCAATAAGTAATAGAATAACATTCAGAAGAATATAAGCATTACATAACTACGGCTTCAATCTACCCAACTACGAAATTAGTTCCACTTAATAAGACTTTTATTGACTAACAGTTTTGAATACATGATTTAAAATAAAAACTAGAAAGAGAAGAAATAAACTGATGATGTTCGGCCTGAGAAGTCGACTTGCTGTCACTCAGTCGACTGGCTCGTCCCCTTCAGTGTACTTGATCTCCTTCTTCCTTTGATGCTGACAGAATAATGCCTCTTGGTTGATGATTGATGATTCAGAGCTTCCGTCCGTAATACCCTTCACTTCGTATTCCAGGCTTTTTATAACTTCTTTTGCCCACATCTGCAGATTTCAATTCTATCTCTTTACATGTTGAATATAGATCTGAGTCGATCTTCTCACTTTCCAATCCTGGTTCCCCATCTTAATTAATGAAGAGTTGTTATTTGCAGACAACCTGGGTGTGGATAACTTAATCTTGCTTCGGATTTGGATGAAGATGCATCTTCATCTGTTCTTATCTTCTGACTCGGCTGAATACCAGTCGACTGGTTTTGTCATCAGTCGACTGTGTCGAGACATCTGTAGATTCATGATCATCAGTCAAGCCGACTATCTCTGGACTAAGTCGACTGTGCAGAGCATAGTCAGCCTCTCTGTCCAGTCACCTTTTGGAAGCACCAGTCGACTTATGCCCTGCAGTTTCTATGTGTCATCCTCAAAATCCTGAATCTGCTTTGTTTTGCTGCTTTAGGCTGTTTCCTACGAAAAAGAGAAATTAATAGTACCACATATAGAGCATTTAAATGTCCAATTGCAGTAAGATTATTGCTCCTAAATGTGAATAATATTGGATTCATCACGAATCTCCCAAAACAACATACAGAAACATGGCAAATTGTGTTGGTGTAGTTTAAGTGTTCGTGAGTGCAATGACCACGCAATATTAATTGAAACCCGGATGCTCCTATTCTAATGTCAGCAAGTCTCTGAAGCAACATGCAGCCCATACTACATGCGCCCCATCTCAAGCCATTTCTCCATATATAGAGATTTGAACCAGCGTTATGAATTTCTAATTGTACACAACCTGTTCCTGACAGATACAACGTGACTGATGAGGTTGCAGATGTGGTCAAGTCCTACCAAGGCAGTACGCTCATGGTGTCTATGTCCCACTAATGCACTCCGCTCGTGGTGTCTATGTTTGCCACTCCTACCCGGCTAACCATACCTCACTCAAAAACCAGACGAACCCTCGGGGTTACCGCCAACAGGAGAGCCCCCTGCCGCACCCTAGCCAGACCGTAGTCCATGGCCTGTTCGTATCCCCGGCATAAGACCTGACGGAGTTCCGAGATCCATCCCTAGCTCCACCCGCCTTATCATGGCACTTCAGGAATCAACAGTGTGAGAAACGCAACCCGTGCTCCCAACTCGTGAGACGCCACCGTACGTATCCCTTTGACGGGAAGGTACAACCCAATAATATCACCTATGGTCTGCCCTAAGGGACGAGTTAGTCGTAAGGGGCCCCCTACAACCCACTCCTCCCTTTCCGGCAAAGGGTCTAAGTAAATGATCTTTATAAGTCACTACCCTAATGATGTCCCTAACCCTGAACACTCCTAGGGATGACAATATTATAAACACAACATGCTATCTCTTAAACTAGACATCGCAAGATAACTCTACTAGACTGCTCAACATAGACTTACCAGAATCCCTCAGGATCCGGTTCCTAACCTATCAATCCAAGACCCCGGCCATGCGAACATACATGCATGCCACTACCGTAAACTTGGATTCCGTCTATACTCCGGTCCTCGATCAACCTACACCGGTTAAGATCCGACGGTACACAAGGAGTGACTCCTCCACAGTTCCTTAGGAGTAAGAAAACATATGTCTTGATGGTCGATAGCCCTAGGGTAATAATATTACCCTAGACGAGCACAACAACTGTGTACTAGCTAATAAGCTATATACGGGTATACTAGCCATATATGAGCCAACAAGCTACGTATGAACCAACCACTCCCTACGAGCCAGGCGGGCCTCGTATGAGATAACAACGTACATACCGGCCAAATATGTCGCGTATGAGACCAACAGCTACGCACGTGCCGGTCGAGCCGCGTATGAGACAACAACCTACATACGAACCAAATAAACTACGTATGAGACCCACAGCTACATACGGGCCAGTCAAGCCACGTACGAGCACAATCATATGCAAACAACCATACAGGTAATCAAACCTAGAAGCAACCAAACATGCTTACTAGCAACTTGATCTTCTATTACTAGAAGCAACAGAAGAATCTACTAATAGTCTATGATAGGCAATCCACCAATGATAAGCCCGAAGCGACATAATAACCTTTATTGAACTAACTATTACTAATGACCTTTCTAATCCTTATTACCCCTACGGATGAGGAATGTCCCCATGATATGGTCAAATTTCAATTAGGACTTCACACAACTAGAGTCCATGGGTTCTTTTCGAAGTTAACTAGAATAACCTAGAATATACGTCCGCTTCCTTATTTAACTAGGATGCCACCCTATACCCTTCAAGCATGTATGGCTCCTTACTAACATTAACTACAACAAGGCAGTTACTACTACAATTACAATAAGCATCAACCTCCAACAACTAATCATGGTACGTATAACGTAACCATCAACTTACAACACTCTTAATTATGAATGCGATTTAGCATGCACTTGTAACAATCTTAAGCATGGATAGTTACTACAATCTAAACATGAAGCTTTAGTACAATTTAAGCATGTATAATTACTTAGCATTAACCTACAACAATCCTAGGCATGGCAGATTAATTTAACATTAATCCTACAATAATATAAGCATGTATAATTACTTAGCATTAACCTACAACAATCCTAGGCATGGTAGATTAATTTAACATTAATCCTACAACAATATAAGCAAGGTATCTACTACAACTCAAGTGTGATTATCTACTATACTCTAAGCATGGATACCAACCACTAATCATGGGTTATAATTCCTATAACATGGTATTTATTTTAAGAGTGAACTTCCTACAATATGATATACATCATAAGCATGGTTTAAGAGTTTCCTACAATAATCTAACCATGAATGTCATTAAACATGAATATCTTCTAACTCAATCTTGAACAATATTTAGCCATGAACATGCACTATCTAAACATGGGTATCATCTAAGCATGAATATCTACTAACTTAGTATGAATATAAATAAGCATGATCATCTACTAACTTAGCATGAACAATAATTAAGCATGGTCATGTACTAACTTAGCATGAACAATAGTTAAGTATGACATCTACTAACTTATCATGAACAATAATTGAGCATGATCATCTACTAACTTAGCATGAACAATAGTTCCTACAACAATCTATGCATGTATAAGGGTTCCTACTAAATTCTACGCATGGTATAATAATTCCTACAACAATCTGGCATATATATATATATTTTTCCTACAACATGATACCTACTTCAAGAATGAGATTCCTACAACATGATAGATATTAATAACATGGATTTTCTACAATAATCTAAGCATGGGTTACTATGATTATTAAACATGGTATAATAATTTCCACCACATTCTAAGCATGAATTAAACTCCTACAACAGAGCATGGTATTCAACTCCAATATTTATCTACAACAAGCTAAGCATGGTAGGTAATTTTAACATTAATCCTACACATTCCTAAACATGAATATCTACTAACCAAGCATGAATAACAATCTAACATGGTACATGATTTTTCCTACAACCATCTAAGCATGATACTTACTTCAACATAAGCATAAACATCCATTTAATATTCATAAGCATCTACTACCTTCCTACAACCATCTACTTTAACAATTTTCCTACAACCATCTACTTTATTTAAACATAAGCATCTACTACTACTCCATTTAAGCATAAACATTTACTACAACTTCATTTAACACAACATCTACTAAAACTTCATTTAAACATAAACATCTATTACAACTTTATTTAATCACAAACATCTACTACAACTACCTTATTTAAAATATAAACATCTACTACTACTACTTCATTTTAAACATAAACATCTACTACTTTATTTAAAAATATAACCATCTACTACTACTACTTCATTTTAAACATAAACATCTACTACTTTATTTAAAACATAACCATCTACTACTACTACTTCATTTGAAACATAAACATCTACTATTACTACTTTATTTAAAACATAAACATCTACTACTACTACTTTATTTTAACCATAAGCATCTACTAAAACTTTACATAACATAAACATCTACAACTACTTTATTTTAACATCTACTACTACTACTTTATTAGCATCTATTTCTTATTTATTACTAGTCAAGCATAAAAGTGATCTTTTTTTAATCATTCTAACTTAGATCTTTTTCATACTAGAATTAGCATCTAAAGATGGGTTCTTTTTACTGAAGATCAATAAAAGAACAAAGCAAAAATAAAATAAAGAGTCCTCCATTTGGGTTCAACCAAATATATGCATTCTTTTTAGTCCAAAGTTCAAGTGTATGTCCTACAACCCAAAATGGTTGTATACAAGGTCCATATGTTTATGTGTATGAGTCCATGTCACGTCCTACAACCCAAAATGGTTGTATACAAAGTCCGTATGCATTATGTTCATTTTAGTCCAATTCATAACACAAAACAATAACTACAACTATAAAGATTTAATCTTTATGTGTTTAGTTGGTACTACCACTAATTACTTTCTTTTATCCATACCACTACAACATAAACAACAATACACAACAAAATCACAACAACTCCCCCAACAAAAGAAAACAAAACAAGGAAGACAAGGAGAAGAAGAAGCCAAAAATCAACAACTCAAATAAACAAAAAGAACAAGTGGAGAACCCCCACCTTTCTTTCTCTTTGATGGAAGGACTTGCTTACTTATACTTCTCCTTCCCCTAAGCTCCAAGAACTCCTAGGAAGACCTAGAAAAAAAACTCTCAAGTTAGAATGAGGTTCTCTATTTCTTTTCCTTTTCTTTCTTTTGATTTGTAAAAAGTGAGACAAGTGGAGAAGGAGAGGGTATTTATAGGAGGGGATAGGAGGGGGAGAGTGCAAAAGTGCACTCACATTTTGCACAAAACCCCTCAAGAAGAAGCAATCCGGCCTTGCACTAGGGTGAGGGAGGGTAAGGTGTAGGGTATGGCCGAGGGGGTGAGGTGGAGGCATGGTGGAAAGGATAAGGTTTCTAGAAGATCATTCCTTAATCCCTTATGCATACAAAACCTAGCTTAGCCACTTAACCAAACCCTAATCATCTAATTTGGTTTGTCATGACAAGATTAGTGTCTTGTCCAAGAGTACATACTACACATTTTGTATAATGTACTAATTTGGTACAATACAATGTGTGTATATGTATATGTATGTGTATACCAAGAAATCCGTATATAATCCGTATAAAATAGTTTAATTTGAAAATAATAATAAAAATAAATTTTATCATCTATTCGGAAGATCACGATACTAATTTGATACACTACCGATGTACATAGGCCGGTATATGTGTACCGACAATGTTTGTGAACAAACTAGCGAAAATCACCAAAATATTTCAATTTTGGAATTAAAACAAAATAATAATAAAATAATAATTTATACAAGGTAATATCTGTCCGGGATATTACAATACTCCCTCCTTAGAATAGTTCTGTCCTCAGAACTACGTTAAGTTAGGAAAAATGAGGCGACATATACGAAATAGCACAGTCATAGAGCAAGAGATGAACAAAACTTTTTTTTGAACAACCATTGCATGGATTACACATATATATACATAAACCCATTAGGTTACAAAAGTTTCACATCTTTCCTAAGCGATATCCTTCCTACCTATATATCACAGACGTAGGAGTCAAAATCACAAAATAACAAAACAGTTTCCGAGTACCCGACCGCCTAGTCGGTACTGCTAGTGCCCTCTTGTGGGTCCTGTCCAGTCAGCAGCGCTCGCAACTGTGCGACCTGCTCCTGGAGTTCCGCGCATCGGCGCTCCATGCGCTCAAACTATGCCCTGTAGCTGTGGTTCAGGATCACCATCCTGCGCTGGGCCCTTGCATTGGCGCTTCGTAACCTTTCCACTTCCTTTCCATGGTGGAAGTTCACAAACTCGCACGAGTCCATCTTGCTCTCAAGACAGACGTGGGACCACGCCAAGGTCGAGATGTCGTGGAAGGCCTGCTGGAAGGCCTGTTCTATGGGGGTAAGCTGGGGAGGTGGCGGTACTGGAACCTGGCCTCCTAAAGGAAATGCCCCTGCTACGGCAGCTGTGGGGTCCCCGTCAGCCAACCCGGCCCCAACTGGTGGCACGGACCCCCCTAAGATAGGCTCTGAGTCTGAGTCTATCTCAATCACGTCCCCGTGACCCCACCCATTCCCCGTGGGAAATGCTCCGTCTGTCATCCTGCAAGGAGTGGATACAGAAATTAGCATCGATATAGAAATATTATAAAACATAAGTTGAAATAAACCACAATATGAATTATAATTGTCTACAACTAGCTAACACCCAACTCCTAAAAGGCATTCAAGTTTAATTTTCCTACTGCGTTGGACTGTAAATTGAAGTTAGCTCTGATAACACTCTGTAACGCCCCGAATTTCGTATACTGGGAAACCGAGACACGAGCCAGGACCTTTTCTTCAATTAGTCACAATACACAGAAAAACAAGAGAATTTAAAACTTTTTATTCAACACCCAATGTATTACAAGTCTGAATATTATACAACTGCAATACATTACAATAGAGTTACAATATTACCTTTACATTCCCAAGTATTACAACCTTCAACATCTTACATTAGAGTACAAGGAATGAAGAACAACACTTGGTAACTCTCACTTGAGTACTTCTCAACTAATAGATAATCCACATACATGTTACAGCGGAACTAAACATGACATTGACTCCTCTCTTTCCTTGCCTTGAGTCCTCCTGAATCTCGCCCTTGTACTTCGGCGATCCATTACCTATGGAAGTGGGGATGTCAGTATTCACTGACGCTTTAAGGCTGATAACATAGCAGCAAATCTCCCAAAACAACATACAGAAACATGGCAAATTGTGTTGGTGTAGTTTAAGTGTTCGTGAGTGCTATGACTAGAATCTAACACAATATTAACTAAAACCTGGATGCTCCTATTCTAATGTCAGCAAGTCTCTGAAGCAACATGTAGCCCATACTACATGCGCCCCATCTCAAGTCGTTTCTCCATATATAGGGATTTGAACCCGCGTTATGAATTTCTAATTGTACATAACCTGTTCCTGACAGATACAACGTGACTGATGAGGTTGCAGATGTGGTTAAGTCCTACCAAGGCAGTCGCTCATGGTGTCTATGTCCCACTAATGCAGTCAGCTCGTGGTGTTTATGTTTGCCACTCCTACCCGGCTAACCGGACCTCACTCAAAAACCAGACGAACCCTCGGGGTTACCGCCAACAGGAGAGCCCCCTGCCGCCACCTAGCCAGACCATAGTCCATTGTCTGTTCGTATCCCCGGCATAGGACCCGACGGAGTTCCGGGATACATCCCTAGCTCCGCCCGCCTTATCATGGCACTTTAGGAATCAACAGTGTGAGATACGCAACCCGTGCTCCCAACTGTGAGACGCCACCGTACGTATCCCTTTGACGGGAAGGTACAACCCAATAACACCACCTAAGGTTTGCCCCAAGGGACGAGTTAGTCGTAAGGGGCCCCCTACAACCCACTCCTCCCTTTCCGGCAAAGGGTCTAAGTAAATGATCTTTATAAGTTACTACCCTAATGATGTCCCTAACCCTGAACACTCCTAGGGATGACAATATTAGAAACACAACTTGCTATCTCTTAAACTATACTTCGGAATATAACCCTACTAGGCTGCTCAACCTAGACTTACCAGAATCCCTCAGGATCCGGTTCCTGGCCTATCGATCCAAGACCCCGGCCATGCGAACATACATGCATGCCTCTACCCTGAACTTCGATCTCGTCTATACTCCGGTCCTCGATCAAACTACACCGGTTAAGATCCGACGGTACGCAAGGAGTGACTCCTCCACTGTTCCTTAGGAGTAAGAAAACATATGTCTTGATGGTCGATATCCCCTAGGGTAATAATATTGCCCTATAAGTGCACAACAACTGTGTACTAGCTAATAAGCTATATACGGGTATACTAGCCATATACGAGCCAACAAGCTACGTATGAACTGTAACGCCCCGGTTTCCACGTAACTGGGAAACCGTGACACATGCCAAGATCTTTCCTTCAATTAGTCACGATACACAGAAACAACTGGAAAATTTAAAAACTTTTCTTCAACACAGAGTTACTACGCAGTAATTACAAATATCAGTTTGTAATACCAAACTGTAACGCCTGCCCCTTTTCTTTTCTTTTTTTTTACTCCAAAATCAACTCTTCCAATTTCTATATCACTTTAAACATAAACTAAAATAGTTATGTTTCAAAGAAAATTTGGGCAGAGTCTCCTTTGTAATTTCTGCCCCAAAACACAAAGCTTACGGAATTCTGTTCTAAATTTCGTAGCTCACATCACAGGCAATAATATCACGGGCTCCCCAGGCCAAAATGAGCATCATCACACAGGTAATATATATATATGCTCTGGGGGCCAAACTCATAACGATATATCAATTATCAATTAAAAACCATAAATTCTTTTGAAAACATAGTAAGTTTTTTGAATATAACTTGTAAAAACATACCACAACGCACGGTACTCCACAACGAGATGGGTACGGGTCAAAACCATATCATGCCACCTCACACTATACTCTTCATCATCATCCACATACTTATACATCAAAAATACAATTTAAAGCATAAAACCTTTTCTATTTACAATTAAACCATAACAACAAATGTAAACTGGAGCTCCACTCCACATAAACCTGTACCTACACCTCACCTCTGCACTGCTGAGGACCTGTAACAGTAGGGACCTATGGGAGTCCAGGGACTCCCCAACCCCCAAACACTAAGGGGTTAGCCATTTCTGGTGTGAGTATAATTTATTAAATAAGTAAATAAATTAAACTTACAAGTAAAAACATAACGAACTCACAATTTCCAAGATGAACAAATCTTACTTGACATCTGAACATGTAAACATCATAAATGAGATTTCACATCAATTACTCTCTGAGTCATCACCTGTATGTATATCCATGCCCGCTCATAACATACTTATATTTAGTAACCATTTGAATAACCACTCTCATAATACAATATTGATTTTATTTTCTTATATCACGTATCACATTATAGACATATGCCTTCATTCTCATACTACCACATTCATTCATGTCCAACCTAACATCTCATTACACCTTACCATTTACTTGCATTTTATCACAATATACCCTATATCCCAACATAGTTTGGCAATAACATATCACATGCCAAGCCGATTGCTTGGGTAATAATCACCGCACATCCCAAGCCCAACTTGGGTAATATCACATCACATCCCAAGCCCATAGCTTGGTTATTAATTCACTTCAACTATCACACTCGCAATTCATCTCGAATGGAAAAGACACATGTACATATAATTTATGTGTCAGTGTATGTTATGACTTAACTCTAATGCAAAATTACCAATACAATGATGCTCTTATTCTAATGCAAGCAAGTCTCCGGAACAATATGCATCCCATACTACATACGCCCCATATCAAGCTGTCTCTCCAAATATAGAGATTTGAACCCGCATTATGAATTTCTAATTGTACACAACCTGTTCCTGATAGATACTACATGAGTGATGAGGTTGCAAACATGGTCAAGTCCCACCAATGCAGTACGGTCATGGTGTCTATGTTTGCTACTACTACCCAGTACACCGGACCTCACTCAAAAACCAGACGAACATAGGGTCTCCCGAGCGCAGTATAGCATAAAGTCTATCCTGTGTCACCCATAACTCATAGACTGTGATCTATGGCCTGTTCGCTCTCCCTGGCCAAGGACCCGACGAAGTTCTGGGGTCCATCCCCTTAGCTACACCCGCCTTATCATGGCACTTCAGGAATTAACAGTGTGAGATATGCAACCCGTGCTCCCAACTCGTGAGAAGGCACCGTACGTATCCCTTTGACGGGAAGGTACAACCCAATAACACCACCTAAGGTCGGCCCCAAAGGACGAGTTGGTTGTAAGGTGCCCCCTACTACCGACTCCTCTCTTTCTGGAAAAATGGTTAAGTAAAGGATCTTTATAAGTCGCTACCCTAACGATGTCACTAACCCTGAACAGTCCTAGGGATGACAATATTATAAACACAACATGCTAGGTCTTAAATTAGACTTCGCAAGATAACTCTACTAGGCTGCTCAACCTAGACTTTCAAGAATCTCTCAGGATCCGGTTCATGGCCTATCGGTCCAAGACCCCGGCAATACGAACGTATGCGCATGCTATTATCCTAAACTTGGATTTCGTCACACTCCGGTCCGCAATCAACCAACGGTTAAGATCTGACGGCACCCGCGAAGTGACTCGTCCACAGTCCCTTAGGAGTAAGCTAAACACACGTCGTGATGGTCGATAGCCCTAGGGCAATGATATCACCCTAGATGAGCACAACATATTGCGTATTAGCTAAGAAGCTACATACGAGTAACCAAAAACACATACGAGCTAAACAGCTACGTATGGGACCAATATCTACATACAGGCCAGTCGAGCCGCGTATGAGACAACAACATGCATACGAGCCAAATAAGCTCCGTATGAGACCAACATCTACATACGGGCCAATCGAGCCGCGTATGAGACAACAACAAACATACGAGCCAAATAAGCTGCATATGAGACCCACAGCTACCTACGGGCCAGTCGAGCCACGTACGCGCAAAACCATATACAAACAACCATACAGGTAATCAAACCTAGAAGCAACCAATTGTGCTTACTAGCAAACTTGATCTTCTATAATTAGAAGTAAGAGAAGAATCTACTATAATTAACTTAAGCATGGTATCATCATGGCATACCTACTTTAATCAACTCAAACATGAGTTTCTCACTATAATCAGCCTACAACAACTCAAGCATGGTATCTTTCTAAAATCAACTCGAGCATGGTAAGTTTTACTGGAATATCACATAGGCATGAATGGGTTCTTCACACAATTCAAGCATGCATTCTTAATATATCACAAGTGTGGGTTCTTTCTTTACAACAATCCAAATCCATAGGATGGGTTCTTTCTACTCACCACTACTAATAATTAAATTGGGTTCTTTTTCGCATACACAAATAATGTAGCCATAGGAATAGGTTCTTTCTCAACCTACAACAAGTAATCAACATAAAGGTGTGATCTTTTAACATCCTATAACTGACAACATCAAAAGATTGTTTTTTTATCATACTACAACTTGATGGAACTGAGATGATTCCCAGGACTACGGATTGGTGTGCGTATCGATCGTTAAATATAAACAGATTAAAAATGTGATCTAACCCTATATAGCGGAATCTAGGGTTCACAAATTATACCTGCGGTGAGAAGAAGACGACAGCGACCCCAAGATCTTCTGCACGTATTCCTTCCTCGGGTTGGACGTCGTGTGGGCGACGATCTCCCAACCTTTCTTTTCCTTGGCTGACCTCTCTTTCTCTCCTTACGTGAATCACGAGTTTTGAGAAAAAAAATCTTATATTTCAGAGATTGTGAATGACGGCCAGAGAATAGAGGATATATATAAGGCTACGGCAGAGACCATGAGGAGAAATTAGGGTCAGGTCTCCTAACGAATCTGGGTATCCCGTGTTCAGCCCGAACACACAACCCAGGCCCATTAACAATAGCTCGGTCCACTAAGGAGCTATTGTTGCACTACCTTCCTAATCCCAAATTATATTTATGGGCTCCTTTTATTATATGCTCGTTCAACTCTCCATGTTAAGATATCAAATGTCCGTCGATCAAATTAAGTTACTGACAACTATATTGATCAACATCTTTTATCCTTAAGTAGTACCACTCAACTTTATTTGTCATGTCGGATGTAATCCACCTGCAGGGTTTACATGACAATCCTTATGAGCTTCTTAAGGGAACATTATCAACCCGACATATCGGGACATGGATTCCTTTTACAATCAACAGCCCATCATACATACAATGCTATTACCCAATTCATAGAGGTTGTTGATCCATAATGAATCTCACTCTTTTATGAGTCAAAGTAATGCACACTGCATATACATGTCTGTTATTATATCTGGATTAAGAGCATAAGCATCCATAATAACAGAGGTGTTTGTTCTCTTTTGTAGTCAGTACAAAGAGAACAACCTCAAGTGGTCCTGTTCAATACACACAAAGTGTACTAGTGCAAACCTATAGTCAAGACAGACTAATACCAGATTACACTACAACCTTTCCAATGGATTGTCCAAGTCCGTCTAGGTTGTAAACTATTTATATATTCCATAGGAAACTAATAATATGATCTTCTGTGTGTCACCTCACACCATATTATCAACCTTATAGAATATCAGACACTTGCATTAATATTATAATAAACACAATATGCAAACATATGCCCATATGATTCTCATTCAAAAAAATAAGAAAATAAAGTTAATACAAAAGTGATGCTTTCAGTATATAACCCTAACAATCTCCCACTTATACTCAAAGCATTGCTTTTCAGTATACTATTACAAATCTCCCACTTATACTTAAAGCCATGCTACTACGCATCTGACTCCTATTCCCTCAACATGACTATCAAAAGCCTTAGTGAAGGGATCAGCTAGGTTGTCTGCTGATGCTATCTTGATCACAGCAACTTTTCCTTTCTTTACGAAATCTCGTATCAGGTGGTACTTGCGCTCAATGTGTTTACTTACCTTATGGGCTCGTGGTTCCTTCGAATTTGCAACTGCACCACTAATATCACAATAAAGTGTAATAGCCTTAGGCAAATTAGGTACCACATCCAAGTCCAATAGGAAGTTTCTGAGCCAAACCGCTTCTTTGGCTGTCTCAGAGGCTGCCACATACTCGGCTTCCATGGTAGAATCAGCAATACATTTTTGCTTGATACTCCTCCATATAGTGGCTCCACCTCCCAAAGTAAATACATAACCTGAGGTTGATTTCCTGGAATTCCTATCTGACTGAAAATCTGAGTCTGTATACCCCAAGGCAACTAAACTATCTGCCTGGTAAACTAGCATGTAATCTTTAGTCCTTTTCAGGTACTTCAAAATATGCTTTACGGCAGTCCAGTGCTCTTGTCCTGGGTTAGACTGATATCTTCTAACCATGCCAACGGCAAAGCATATATCTGGTCTCGTACATAGCATTGCATTCATTAACCTTCCTACTGCTGAAGCATAAGGAACTGCTTTCATGTTCTCTATCTCTTTAGGTGTCCTTGGACACTGCTCCTTTGATAGAGCAATTCCATGCCTAAAAGGTAAGAAACCTTTCATAGAATTTTGCATGCTAAAACGAGTTAGTATAGTATCGATATAGGAAGCTTGGGACAAGCCCAACATCCTTTTCTTGCGATCTCGTAGAACTTTGATCCCAAGGATGTGACCTACTTCTCCCAAGTCCTTCATATCAAACTGTTTGGATAACCATACCCTTACGTTAGATAATACCTTCACATTGTTTCCAATGAGCAAGATGTCGTCCACGTAAAGTACTAGGAATACCACTACGTTTCCGTCACACTTTTTGTATACACATGATTCATCTTGACATTGATCAAATCCATAGGATTTTATAACCTGATCAAAACATATGTTCCAAGATCTGGAAGCTTGCTTAAGTCCATAAATGGACTTCTTGAGCTTACAAATAAGATGCTCTTGGCCCTTTTCAATGAACCCGTCTGGTTGCTTCATATAGATGTCTTCCCCAAGACTTCCATTAAGGAAAGCTGTCTTGACATCCATTTGCCAAATCTCATAATCAAGATGAGCTGCAATAGATAAAAGAATCCGGATAGACTTAAGCATGGCTACTGGCGAAAAGGTTTCCTCATAATCAATACCCTCTCTTTGAGTAAAACCTTTTGCAACAAGCCGAGCTTTAAAGGTTTCAACCTTACCGTCTGATCATCTTTTTCTCTTATAGACCCACTTGCATCCAATGGCTTTTACACCAATAGGTGGTTCTACAAGCTCCCAGACTTGATTAGAATCCATAGATTCTATTTCAGATATCATTGCTTTTTGCCAAGACTCAGCATCTTTATCTTGGAGATCTTCATTGTAGGTACAGGGATCATAATCTTGTTCCTCAGGGACAAAGTCTGACGACTCTCCCAAGAACATATATCTATCAGGTTGTATCACAACCCTCCCACTACGACGAGGCACTATCGGTTGTGGTGCAACATCTGTGACACGTTGTGCAGTTACTGGTGGTACATCCTGCTGTACTGTTGGTACTGAAGTATTTGGTGTCTCACCTCTCAGTTCTTCTAGAACATCTCTACTTCTGGGTTTATGGTTCATCACATAGTCTTCCTCTAAGAATCGAGCATTGGTGCTAACAATGACCTTCTGATCCTTAGGACTATAAAATAAACCTCCTTTCGTTCCTCTTGGATAGCCTACAAACAAGCGTACTTCTGTACGAGATTCCAACTTATCGGCTTTCCCATTCAGCATGTGTACTGGACTACCCCAAATCCGAACATGTTTCAGACTAGGCTTACGCCCAGTCCACAGTTCTGTGGGAGTAATTGGTACTGACTTAGAAGGAACCAAGTTCAGAATATAAGCTGCAGTTTCTAAGGCATATCCCCAAAACGAATCTGGTAAATCTGAATAACTCATCATTGATCTAACCATCTCCATAAGAGTCTTATTCCTTCTTTCTGCTACACCATTCTGTTGGGGTGTTCCAGGTGCTGATAATTGGGATGTAATCCCAGCCTCTGACAAATAGTCCCTAAACTCCCCAAAGAGATACTCGCCACCACGATCTGAACGTAATGACTTGATACATTTTCCATGACGCTTCTCCGTTTCTGCCTTGTACTCTTTGAATTTCTCAAAGCACTCAGACTTACGGCGCATCAAATAAATATATCCATACCTTGAATAATCGTCAGTAAATGTGACAAAATATTCAAAGCCACCTCTAGCCTGGACAGTCATGGGCCCACACAAATCAGAATGAACCAATTCCAACACATCTTTGGCCCTATACCCCTTTGCCTTGAAAGGCCTTTTGGTCATTTTACCTTCCAAGCAGGATTCACAGACTGGTAGTGCCTCCACTTCCAATGAACTCAAAGGTCCATCTTTAACCAGTCTTTGAATCCTTCTTAGGTTAACATGCCCCAATCGCAAGTGCCAAAGATATGTTTGGTTCATACAAGAAGGTTCTTTTCTCTTATTTATGTTAGAAGACATATTATTCATTTCCATAAGTTGCATTGTGGGAGAAATAGGATTAATGACATATAGATTATCAACCAATGCACCAGAACAGATAAAATGCTTATTTTTTCTAATAACAATATTGTCATTAAAATAAACTGAATATCCATCCTTAACTAGCATAGAAATAGAAATTAAATTCCTTCTAAGTGAAGGTGCAAAAAGACAATCTCTCAATGTCAAAGACTTATTTCTACCAAAAGATAAAATAACATCTCCTATTGCAAGGGCCGCTACTCTTGTAGCGTCACCCATAAACAAGCATATCTCTCCATCACTGAGCCGTCTGGTTTCCTGGAACCCCTGCAATGTATTGCAGACATGATTAGTGGCTCCTGTATCTACACACCAGGTGCCAGTAGACAGCACCGCTAAACATGTTTCAACAACTAGTAAATGAGATATACCTTCTTTGTTCTTTTGTTTGAGAAGTGGACAGTCAGTCTTCCAATGTCCTGACCCTTTGCACTTGAAACACTACGCTTTCGGCTTTTTCACAGTGCCTTGAGGTCCCATGCCCTTCTTTGCTGAGTTTACTTGTTTCTGAACTTTCTTCTTCTTACCACCTTTCGGCTTAGAAGTAGAGACCTTTTCAGTCACATAAACATGGGCATTCTGCTTGAAGAGAGCTTCAGCATCCTGTAGTTCATTTGCAAGTTCTGACAAATTATACAACCTTTTGTTCATGTTGTAATTAAGGCAAAACGAGTCAAAATTTTTAGGCAGAGTCTCGAGAATGATATCGACCTGGGTTTCCCCATCGATTTCCGCACCAAGGATCTCCATCTTATTTAGATGACCCATCATCTTGAGAACATGATCCCTTACTGGTGTCCCCTCATCCATAGATGCATTCATCAAACTCTTCATAGCAAATTGCCTTGCTGCTCTACTCTAATGTCCGAAGAGTTCCTTAAGGTTGTACATTATATCATAAGCTGTGGGCATGGCCTGATGCTGATGCTGCAGTACATTTGACATAGATGCCAAAATGTAACACCGCGCCATCTCATCTGCCTTATTCCACTTCTTATAAGCCTCTTTGACCTCTTCATCAGAGTTAGCATCAGGCTTAGGTGGGCATACTTCATTGAGTACAAATTTGTACTCTTCAGCAGTTAAGACAAAATCCAAGTTACGTTTCCAGTCAATATAATTAGGGCCAGTAAGTTTGTTTTCTTTAAGAATCACCGTAAGTGGACTGAAAGAATCCATTTTTGAAATCCTGAGAATCACATAAAAAAATTATGTAGGGCAAAACTTTTTGAATTAATTAAATATTGATTCCCTCAAAACAATAATAAAAAAAATTCACCAACACCTTAAACACCATGAATTTAGCATGCCAGGATAGTATGGACGTATACAAATTCAATATTTGTTCAAGTAGATTTTTCCTATTAATTTTACTATCATGTCAACACAACTTTATGACAAATAAAATTAATCTGTTGGTCTTGCTCTGGTCCTACAAATAATAGCAGTGACTCCGATGGGGAGGATACCATTATTTGTATCTAAGTGTATACCATTGCTTAATACTAAGTCCATTATCTTGTATTGAGTTCCTTCAGATGGAGAAGTGAACACATACTAGGTAACTTTCTACAATTATCCCTAAGGAAGTCTGTACTGGTGATCCATAATTATACTCATCCGATATGGAGGAAAGCACTAAAGCCAACACGCAAGTATAATTATATCACCTACAAACCAGCAATGGAGACCGTGAGATTCATGTTAAATGAATTCCCTCTCCCACTTAGTTATTTAACAATGAGGGTTTTTCTACTAGTTAATTTATGTCCATGTTGTCCATTATTAATGTGATCCTAGTTTTTCAAAAAAAACATCACAAAATAATAAACATGCATAATCAGAACAAGCAATAATGGCAATAAATTTGAAAATAAATATCCAACTATTATAGGCATCTTTCCTGATTCTTCCCCGACTGTGCGAAGCCCAAATCTGACCGTGCGCGGAGCTATACGGGGTTCGACCTATGGTCTGATCGTGCGCGGAGCTCAAATCTTTCCTGACTTTTTTTTTTTTTTTTTTTAGGTTTGGCTGCTGATTTCTTCATCGAAAACCATCTGTCGATCTCCGGACTGCCTAAAAACAGCATCTCCTTCGGCGTCAGAAACAGCCACCACCGCCATCACGATCGATCAAAAAAAAAATTAAAATTACATCATTCATATGCCTCCCGAAGGAGTTCATACATAATCTAGATTGAAAAATTAAAATTACATCAATCCTATGCCTGCCGAAGGAGTTCACACATAATCTAGATTGAAAAATTAAAATTATAAGCACGATCAACCCTCGTGATATTAATTACATCCACAAAACAATAACAACACAATAATTACATCCACAAAACAACAACAACACAAACAAAACATGCATTGGACCATAATAGTTGGATCTAAGATGCCTGCAAAACTGAGTTAGAACAGATCTACATCTACCGACTATCATACAACACAAGTTTTATTGGACAACATGGATGTAACAATTCATACGCAGATCCAATACCGGCTCTAATACCAATTGATGGAACTGAGATGCTTCCCAGGACTACGGATTGGTGTGCGTATCGATCGTTAAATATAAACAGATTAAAAATGTGATCTAACCCTATATAGCGGAATCTAGGATTCACAAATTATACCTGCGGTGAGAAGAAGACGACAGCGACCCCAAGATCTTCTACACGTATTCCTTCCTCGGGTTGGACGTCGTGTGGGCGACGATCTCCCAACCTTTCTTCTCCTTGGCTGACCTCTCTTTCTCTCCTTACGTGAATCACGAGTTTTGAGAAAAAAAATCTGATATTTCAGAGATTGTGAATGACAACCAGAGAATAGAGGATATATATAAGGCTACGGCAGGGACCATGAGGAGAAATTAGGGTTAGGTCTCCTAACGAATCTAGGTATCCCGTGTTCAGCCCGAACACACAACCCAGGCCCATTAACAATAGCTCGGTCCACTAAGGAGCTATTGTTGCACGACCTTCCTAATCCCAAATTATATTTATGGGCTCCTTTTATTATATGCTCGTTCAACTCCCCATGTTAAGATATCGAATGTCCGTCAATAAAATTAAGTTACTGACAACTATATTGATCAACATCTTTTATTCTTAAGTAGTACCACTCAACTTTATTTGTCATGTCGGATATAATCCACCTGTAGGGTTTACATGACAATCCTTATGAGCTCCTTAAGGGGACATCATCAACCCGACGTATCGGGACATGGATTTCTTCTACAATCAACAGCCCATCATACATACAATGCTATTACCTAATTCATAGAGGTTGTTGATCCATAATGAATCTCACTCTTTTATGAGTCAAAGTAATGCACACTGCATATACATGTCTGTTATTATATCTGGATTAAGAGCATAAGCATCCATAATAACAGAGGTGTTTGTTCTCTTTTGTAGTCAGTACAAAGAGAACAACCTCAAGTGGTCCTGTTCAATACACACAAAGTGTACTAGTGCAAACCTATAGTCAAGACAGACTAATACCAGATTACACTACATCCTTTCCAATGGATTGTCCAAGTCCGTCTAGGTTGTGAACTATTTATATATTCCATAGGGAACTGATAATATGATCTTCTGTGTGTCACCTCACACCATATTATCAACCTTATAGAATATCAGACACTTGTATTAATATTATAATAAACACAATATGCAAACATATGCCCATATGATTCTCATTCAAAAAAATAAGGAAATAAAGTTAATACAAAAGTGATGCTTTCAGTATATAACCCTAACACAACTAACATAACATCAAGTTGGGTTCTTTTAGCATCCACAATTTACTCGACCCTCAAAATGGGTTCTTTCTCAACCTACAACAACTCATACCCAAAAGATGGGTTCTTTTAGCATCCACAATTTACTCAATACTCAAAATGGGTTCTTTCTCAACCTACAACAACTCACACCTAAAAGATGGGTTCCTTTCTTCACCTACACAAGTAGTAACCCTAAAGATGGTTCTTTCTACATATACATAAACAAATAAGGAGAGCAAACAACTAATTTAGAAGTAGAGAATCCCCACATGCATAACTAATCCCTTATATCGGTTTTATATACTCAAAATAGTTAACTTCAATAAATATCACAACAACCTATTTTCGGGCCCATA
Source organism: Hemerocallis citrina (assembly GCA_017893485.1). Lineage (NCBI taxonomy): Eukaryota > Viridiplantae > Streptophyta > Magnoliopsida > Asparagales > Asphodelaceae > Hemerocallis > Hemerocallis citrina. Next base: position 313,197,726 of record CM030358.1, read on the forward strand.
AAAATCCGTATTTTCCCTCAAAATCAATCTTTAACATAACTTCTACGAAGTATATCAAAAAGCCATAAAATTCGGCCACAACATAAAATATAAGTAGATACATCATACTCACATATTTCTCAACCACAAAATGCATATAAATAAATTAGTACTCACATATTTCTTAAACCCACAAAATACGTAAATAAATCGATACTTACTTATTTCTTTAAACCACAAAATACATAAATAAATTAACACTCACATATTCTTCAAACCACAAAAATATATAAATAAGTTAACTCACATATTTTGCGAAGAACCAACGCGCCACCATTCCACCTCGCATCCAAAGTCGCAATATATATCCTATCATCAATTTCAAAGAAATTAAAACTCAATTCATCCAAACGAATCACAAGAGTTAATAACACTATTTCAAATATCACACAAGCGTTTATTGAACGCTTGGGATATACACGTGCGATGCACGTGATAATCTAATGCCTATGGTATTTTCATCCTCAAATAATTACTAAAATTGCCCCCAAAATATTCTAATAGTCTAACTACAATTTCTATCACTATACGAGAATTAATTCATATCCATATAATTCTGTTTTACAAACCCAAAATCCTAATTTACTAATAACTTACAATCTCTCTAACAATCCACTAATTTCTCAATCTACAATTTTCAATATCTCTAAATCTCTCTACCCTAACATTCCTAATCAATAAAAATTAACCCAACTAAATTTTATACAATAAAATAGTTAGGGTTTTACCTCCCCGAAATCCTATCGAAAATCCGACGCTACTATGATGTAGAGAATTCCTCCATTAGTCTACCCTTCACTTTAATTTGGAATCCATGGAGAAAAGGGGTGGATTTGAGGTGGGGGAAAGAATCGATCGGCGATGGGTTCATGGGTTCTATCGATCGGGATGGAATGGAAGGAAGGAGAAGAAGGAGGAAGAAGATGGAGGAGGGATGGGTTTTCCGTCGGTTGGAAGCCGGGGGGTGTGGGGGTTCTTTTGGGTTCGGGATGGGGAAGAACAGATCGGAGAAGGAGAAGGGAAGAAGAAGAAGGAATGGGAGTGGGTGGTCGGGGTTCGTTTCCTTCGCTGGCGTCGACGGGAGAGGGAGGAAGGGAGAGGAGGCCGGGGGTCTTCTTTGGGTTCGGGAAGGGAAATGGAACGGGGAGAAGTAAGGAGAAGGGAGAAGAAGTAGAGAGGTGGGAGAGAGGAGGGGATTTTTGTAAAAAGTGAATAAATAATAATAGATAGATAAATATCTAAGGGAATGTTTCGTATAAGCCCCCTAGCCTTAATACATTTCAAATAAAGCCCAACTCTCTACTTTAATATTATAAACAATACAAAAATACATTAAACTACTTCATAGGTAATCCGTATAAAAATAATTTAATCAAGTCGACAATAACTAATATTCCTCAATTAAAATATTTGTTATCAGAAAAATACATACTTACGTGCAATTTTCAATTGCGCACACATTACGATGCAAAATAGCCATATGCTATTTTTCGGGTTGTTACATTAACCAACCACTCCCTACGAGCCAGGCGGGCCTCGTATGAGATAACAACGTACATACCGGCCAAATATGCCGCGTATGAGACCAACAGTTACGCACGGGCCGGTCGAGCCGCATACGAGATAACAACCTACATACGAGCCAAATAAACTACGTATGAGACCCACAGCTACATACATACCAGTCGAGCCACGTACGAGCACAATCATATGCAAACAACCATACAGGTAATCAAACCTAGAAGCAACCAAACGTGCTTACTAGCAACTTGATCTTCTATTACTAGAAGCAACAGAAGAATCTACTAATAGTCTATGATAGGCATTCTACCAATGAGAAGCCCGAAGCGACATAATAACCTTTACTGAACTAACTATTACTTATGTCCTTTCTAATCCTTATTACCCCTACGGATGAGGAATGTCCCCATGATATGGTCCAATTTCAATTAGGACTTCACACAACTAAAGTCCATAGGTTCTTTTCGAAGTTGACTAGAACAACCAAGAATATACGTCCGCTTTCTTATTTAACTAGGATGCCACCCTATACCCTTCAAGCATGAATGGCTCCTTACTAACATTAACTACAATAAGGCAATTACTACTACAATTACAATAAGCATCAACCTCCAACAACTAATCTTGGTACATATAACATAACCATCAACTTACAACACACTTAATTATGAATGCGATTTAGCATGCACTTGTAACAATCTTAAGCATGGATAGTTACTACAATCTAAACATGAAGCTTTACTACAATTTAAGTATGTATAATTACTTAGCATTAACCTACAACAATCCTAGGCATGGTAGATTAATTTAACATTAATCCTACAACAATATAAGCAAGGTATCTACTACAACTCAAGCGTGATTATCTACTATACTCTGAGCATGGATACCAACCACTAATCATGGGTTATAATTCCTATAACATGGTATCTATTTTAAAAGTGAACTTCCTACTACATGATATACATCATAAGCATGGTTTAAGAGTTTCCTACCATAATCTAACCATGAATGTCATTAAACATGAATATCTTCTAACTCAATGTTGAACAATATTTAGGCATGAACATGCACTATCTAAACATGGGTATCATCTAAGCATGAATATCTACTAACTTAGTATGAATATAATTAAGCATGATCATCTACTAACTTAGCATGAACAATAATTAAGCATGGTCATGTACTAACTTAGCATGAACAATAGTTAAGTATGACATCTACTAACTTATCATGAACAATAATTGAGCATGATCATCTACTAACTTACCATGAACAATATTTTCCACAACAATCTATGCATGTATAAGGGTTCCTACTAAATTATAAGCATGGTATAATAATTCCTACAACAATCTAGCATATATATATTTTTCCTACAACATGATACCTACTTCAAGAATGAGTTTCCTACAACATGATAGATATTAATAACATGGATTTTCTACAATAATCTAAGCATGGGTTACTATGATTATTAAACATGGTATAATAATTCCCACCACATTCTAAGCATGAATGAAACTCCTACAACATTCTAAGCATGGTATTCAACTCCAATATTTATCTACAACAAGCTAAGCATGGTAGGTAATTTTAACATTAATCCTACACATTCCTAAACATGAATATCTACTAACCAAGCATGAATAACAATCTAACATGGTACATGATTTTTCCTACAACCATCTAAGCATGATACTTACTTCAACATAAGCATAAACATCCATTTAATATTCATAAGCATCTACTACCTTCCTACAACCATCTACTTTAACAATTTTCCTACAACCATCTACTTTATTTAAACATAAGCATCTACTACTACTCCATTTAAGCATAAACATTTACTACAACTTCATTTAACACAACATCTACTAAAACTTCATTTAAACATAAACATCTATTACAACTTTATTTAATCACAAACATCTACTACAACTACCTTATTTAAAATATAAACATCTACTACTACTATTTCATTTTAAACATAAACATCTACTTTATTTAAAAATATAACCATCTACTACTACTACTTCATTTTAAACATAAACATCTACTACTTTATTCAAAACATAACCATCTACTACTACTACTTCATTTGAAACATAAACATCTACTATTACTACTTTATTTAAAACATAAACATCTACTACTACTACTTTATTTTAACCATAAGCATCTACTAAAACTTTACATAACATAAACATCTACAACTACTTTATTTTAACATCTACTACTGCTGCTTTATTAGCATCTATTTCTTATTTATTACTAGTCAAGCATAAAAGAGATCTTTTTTTAATCATTCTTACTTAGATCTTTTTCATACTAGAATTAGCATCTAAAGATGGGTTCTTTTTACTTAAGATCAATAAAAGAACTAAGCAAAAATAAAATAAAGTAAGAGTCCTCCATTTGGGTTCAACCAAACATCATTAGGGCAGTGACTTATAAGAGCTTTACTTAACCTTTTTGCCAGAAAGAGAGGAGTTGGTAGCAGGGTGCACCGTACGACCAACCCGTTCTTTGGGGCCGACCTTAGGGGTGTTATTGGGTTGTACCTTCCTGTCAAAGGGATACGTAGGGTGCCTTCTCAGAAGTTAGGAGCACGGGTTGCGTATCTCACACTGTTAATTCCTGAAGTGACATGATAAGGCGGGCGGAGCTAGAGGGATGGACCCCGGAACTCCGTCAAGTCCTATGCTGGGGAAGCGAACAGGCCATGGACTACGGTCTGGCTAGGGGACGGCAGGGGGCTCTCATATTGGTGGAAACCCCTAAGGGTTCGTCTGGTTTTTGAGTGAGGTCCGGTTAGCCGGGTAGTAGTGGCAAATATAGACACCATGAGCGGACTGCATTAGTGGGACTTAACCACGTCTGCAAACCTCATCAGTCACGTTGTATTTGTCTGGAACAGGGTTGTGTACAATTAGAAATTCATAACGTGGGTTCAAATCCATATATATGGAGAAACGGCTTGAGAAGGAGCACATGTAGTATGGGCTGCATGTTGCTTCGGAGACTTGATAGCATTAGAATAGGAGCATCCTAGTTTAGTTGACATTGCATTAGAATAGGAGCATCCCAGGCTAGTTAACATTTTATTAGATTCTAGTCACTGCACTCACGAACACTTAAACTACACCGACATATTTTACCATGTTTGTATATGTTTGTTTTTGGAGATCCGCTGCTAAGTCATCAGCCCTTAAGCATCAGTATATGTACTGACGTCCCCACTCTAATAGGTTGTGGATACAAGATCACGAACCGGAAGGAGTGAAGTCAAGGCACGATCTACAAACAAAAAGCCCAGTGTTTATCCTTTTCATTTATGTATACTCTGATGTAATTTATTGTATTAATGGAACACTCGGCCTGTAATATTGTGTTAGTAAGAAGTTTTAAAATTTTCCTGCTTCTGTGTATTGTGACTAATTGAATGAAAAGGTCCTGGCTCGTGTCTCGAATTCTCCATATAGGAAGTTCGGGACGTTACAGAGTGGTATCAGAGCCGACTTCAATTTATAGTCCAACATGGAAGGGAAATAGACTTAGGTGCTTCGTAGGAGTTAGGCTTTCTTTTAGCTGGTTGTAGACAATTATAATTCATATTGTTATTCCTTCAACTTATGTATTATGGTGTTCTATATCTATTCTATTCGCGTGTCCACTCCATGCAGGATGTCGAACGGAGTAGTTCCCCTAGGGAATGGAGGGGCACACGGAGTTGCAGTCGAGGTGGACTCGGACTTGGAGCCCATCACAGATGGAGACGGGTCACCAGTTGGAGTCGGATTGGCCAATGGGGCTACCGTAGCTGCCACAACAGGGGATGCCCCTGCAAATGGCCAGATCCCAGCACCACCACCCCCGGTTACCCCAGTAGAGCAAGCTTTTGACCAGGTCTTTCGCAATCTTGAGACATGGGGATGGTGCCATGTCTGCCTGGAAAACAGGATGGACTCATGTAAGTTCGTAGCCCTCTACAATGAGAGGGAAGTGTCGAAGTTAAGGAGGGCAAAGGCGTGGGCGGACCGCAAGATGGTGGTCCTAAGGCACACCCACCGTGTGCAATTTGCGCGCCTGGAGCGCAAATGCACGGAACTGCAGGCACAGATCTCACAATTACTTGCACTGCTGGTGCCACCACCTACTGGAGGGGGACGAGGCCACTAGTAGTACTGAATAGGCAGTTAGGTGCCCTTAGGCTATTTTGTTGTTTTGGATATTTTGCTTCCTACTGTGTGATATAAATGTAAGGAAGGTATGCCATTTAAGATGTGGGGTTAAGATAAAATGAAGTTAGCTTTATGTTTTCTGCAAGTCTCATGTGCATGTTAAGATTGGATGGATGTTATTATTATTATTTTTATATAACAAATATGATGCCATGTGTATTCCGTTACTCTTTCTATCAGATGTCTCGCAGAACCAGAAGTGGTAGGACCGACAATTTGGAGGGCGAGGGAAGTGGAGGCAATGGCACAGGTCTTGATTTAGGGACGAAACTCGCTCGTATGTACCAGGCTTTGGGTGACCTGGCAGAGGCAAGCCAAAATAATGTGCGGCAACAAGGAGCACCCGAAGGAAACCGGGGAGCAGCAGCTACCGACCCCGTTAAGATGGTCGAATCATTCCGAAGGATGAGGCCGCCCGTTTTTGAAGGCAAAACGGAGCCGACGATGGCTGACGACTGGATTCGTCAAGTAGAGACAGTATTTGAGGTGATGTTGACGCCAGAGGACAGCAAGGTCAGGTTGGCCAGCATTCTGCTAGAAAAAGACGCCGGCATCTGGTGGCAGTCGGTGAAGACGGGCATGGGCGAAGGGCCCATTACCTGGAAGGATATCAGGCAACACTATTTCCTGCTGGATGTGCAAGAGGAGAAAGCCATGGAGTTCCACAACCTAAAACAGCGAAGCATGACGGTTCGAGAATACGAAACCAAGTTCACCCAGCTTTCCTGCTATGCTCCTGAAATGGTACAAGATGAAGTCAAGAAGACCAAGAGGTTTGAGCAGGGGACTGAGGCCCGCACTTAGGACCAAGATGATATCGTTTTGCATCCGGAGGTTCGAGAAGCTAGTCCGTCGAGCAGCTACGACGGAGTTATACATGAGTAAAGGGCCTGAACTGCATGAAAACACGGGAAGATGGAACAAGGAGAAGAGGCATGCACCAGCGTCAGGGTTCAGGAACCAGGGTAGGAACCAAAAATTTCAGAAGACGGTTAGCAACCCCAGCAACATCGAGCCAGGGAACTGTTTCACATGTGGCGAGCCAGGGCATTTCAAGAGCCAATGCCCCAAGAATAGGAACCCTCAGAATGATGCCCGCACCTGTTACAATTGCGGGAAGGTTGGCCATGTTCGGTCAAACTGTCCCCAGCTTCAGAAGGGCAACGGTGGGCCAGCTCCCAAGGCAAACAAAAGGGGGATAAACCGCCAAGGGAAAGTATTTGTACTCACAGAGGAGGATGCCGATGAAGACGAGGGAGGCATCACCGGTAGGTGAATAAATATGGCTAAGCTCTTATAGTATTTTGAATGTTTTGGCATAAGATAGTATTGATGTAACCTCTTTTGTAAATAGGTTGGATTAATATAAATGAAATCCTGGCAACTGTTTTATTTGATAGTGGATCATCGCACTTTTTTGTGTCTGGAGCATTCTCTAAGAAGCTGAAATGCACCCAGGAGGCAACTCCGGAATCAGTATTGTTGGTAGGTACCCCATCTGGAGCAACTCTCCCTGCAAATTCATGCTACAAGGGATGCAATCTCCTGATTGGTGGGGAAACCCTGAGTATAGATTTGCTAGAGTTGGACTTTGTAGGGACAAACGTGATTATCGGGATGGACTGGATGTCCAGGCATAAGGCTAGCATCAATTGCAAGGAGAAGAGGGTAACCATTACCCCATCTGGAGGACCGGAGCTTGTGTTCCAAGGAAAGAAGAAGCAGAGTGCAGAAATTCTAGCAGCTGCAACTGGGATACTAGTGCCAAGTGAAGTCAAGGCGATACCAATCGTACGAAAATTTCCCCGCGTATTTTTGAAAGAATTACCCGGACTTCCACCACATAGGGATGTTGAGTTCAGCATTACTATCCATCCAGGCAGCGCACCAGTGTCGAAAATACCATATCGGATGGCACCAGTGGAGCAGAAGGAAGTAAAAGAGCAAATTAAAGAACTGTTACAAAAAGGATTCATCAGACCAAGTGCCTCACCCTGGGGAGCACCCGTGCTACTAGTAAAGAAGAAGGATGGAACCTCGAGAATGTGCATCGATTATCGGGAGTTGAACAAGGTTACTGTTCAGAACCGGTACCCCCTTCCCAGGGTCGATGACTTGTTTAATCAACTTCAGGGAGCGGCTGTATTCTCAAAAATTGATTTCCGTTCAGGCTATCATCAAGTTTGGGTCAGAGAAGAAGATATACCCAAGACTGCGTTCCGAACTCAGCACGGTCATTACGAGTTTTTAGTAATGCCATTCGGGGTGACAAATGCTCCAGCAATCTTCATGGACATGATGAACCGCATCTTGCGGCCTCATTGATTCATTTGTGGTTGTCTTCCTAGATGATATCTTGGTATATTCAAAAACAGAAGAGGACCATGCTGAGCATCTAACTGCAGTATTGATCAAGCTACGAGAGCATCAGATGTATGCCAAACTGACGAAGTGCAAATTCTGGAAGTCAGAAGTGGCATTCTTGGGCCATGTCCTTTCTAAGGAGGGAGTGGCTACAGACCCGCAGAAGATAGAGGTAGTAAAAGGTTGGCCTCAGCTGAGAACTATGAAGGAGGTCAGAAGCTTCTTAGGCATGACAGGGTACTACAGGAAGTTCATCCAGAACTATGCCAGAATTGCCGTACCACTGATGGCCCTGACCAAGAAAAACATGAGTTTTGATTGGACTGAGAAGTGTGAAGATAGTTTCCACGAGCTGAAGAACAAATTGATTTCTGCAGCAATTTTGGTTCTGCCTCAACTAGATAAGGGATACATAATCTTTAGTGATGCTTCGTTTTTGGGGTTCGGATGTGTTCTGATGCAAGAAGGAAGGGTCATAGCATACGGATCAAGGAAACTTCGACCACATTAGAAGAATTACCCGACACACGACTTGGAATTGCTGCGATAATCTTTGCTCTGAAATTGTGGCGGCACTATGTCTATGGATCGAAGGTGGAAATGTTTACCGACCATAAAAGCCTGAAGTATATCTACTAGCAAAAGGATTTGAATCTCAGGCAAAGACGATGGTTGGAGGTTCTGGAAGACATAAGACCGAAAATTTTATATCACCTAGGAAAAGCCAATGTCGTGGCCGATGCGCTCAGCAGAAAAAGAAGTGTAGCCATGCTCACTGTAATAAGACAAGAGCTAAAGACAAGATCAGACAAGCCGGTATTGAACTAGTTGTTCAAGATTTAGGCACCATTTTTGCACGTCTAGAATTGTATCCAAGTCTGAATGACCAAGTCAAGAAGGCTCAATTGGGTGATGCAGAGATTGAATCACAAAAGTGGCAAGTCAACGAAGGAAAAGCCTCAGAGTTTAGTATAAGGGAAGGGTCGCTTTGGTTTGGGAGCAGGTTGTGTGTGCGAAATATCGACGAGTTGCGGGAAGATATCATGAAGGAAGCACACTCCACCTTACTCACAGTTCACCCAGGAAGAAGAAAGATGTATAAGGATATAAAACAACATTTTTGGTGGGCTGGAATGAAGCGAGATGTGGCAAAGTTTGTGGCCAAATCCCTTACATGTCAGAAAGTCAAAGAGTAATGCCCCGATTTTTTCATTTAATAAAAATTATTTTATTTTGCACGTTGTGTGCACGTGCAATATTTTGGTAATATTAAATGTTATGATTATTTTCTTCATGATGAGTATAGATATTTAAATACTTGTCTTTAATTATTTTTTTATATAAAGCCTTCTTTCAATTAGATAAAAAGCCTTTTCTTCTTAAAGCCTAAATTTAATTCAATTCATTATTTTTATAATTATTATTTTGGCCCAAAAGCTAAAGCCCATGAGCTAATTTATTTTAAATACAACTTGTAGTGTAGAATACATTTTAAAGATTTTTTTTATGTAAAAATATGATGTACAATTTTTGGAGGCAAATGCTTGCACGTGCATTGCACGTATACGTGCAAAGTGCATTTCCTAAGCATGTCCTTGCATTTCCCAAGCATGGCCGGCATTTCCCAAGCATTTCCCAAAACACGTGGAGGGAAATCAAAAATTTCAAGTGGAGTCATGGTGGTGGTGGTTACTTGATCATCGGTGGTTAGTGTAACTCCTCCTTAAATCTTAGCCATTTGTTCCTAACTCCTACTTCAATCTTAGCCATCCATTCTCCTATTTTTTTAGTATAACTACCCCCCCTAGCCTAGTTATTCTTGTGCTTATTATTTCCTCCAAACCTATAGTCTAAAATATATTATTTAATTGTATTCAAGTGAGTAAAAGATTGAGAGATTGTGTGGGGATTGTGCTTGCAGCAATCAAGAAGAGGGGAGGCCGACTTTCATCCATAGGAGCTCTCGGTTTTGGTGTGCTTGGAGGCTCGTGTGCGCGTCGACAAGGAGGAGGATCACTCTCGTTTGCAAGGACATTCGTTTAGGAGTTGCTAGTTGTTTTTCTCTCCAACTAAGGTGGGTAAATTTTCCATATTTCTAAGTAAGAATGCATGCTAGACTTGAATGAAAAAAATGATGCATGAAAAAGATTAATAAGAGTACACATTTAATTGGAAAAAATGATCTATAAATTGATTGAAATGTTGATGTGCAAATGTATGTGGTTCTATTATTAAAATTCAAGTTGTGTGTGAAATGATTATGGCTATGGAGTGTGTAAAGAAAACTTCGTTATTAGCATTAAAAATTATATGCAAGAATTAATAAATTGACAATGTCGCTTTATGTGCTTAAATAGATTTTTTTGTTATGACGTTGTAATGAATGAATTAGAATGTAATTGTTATGCTTGTGAAATGAATAAAAGCAGGAAATTGGTGTAGAGATTAGTGAAATTAAAATGTTGAAAAAAAGGAAAGAAAGGTGTTAGTAGTAGTATATGAAATTAACAAAATTGTATGGTAGATATGTGTTAATTATTGGGAAAAATATATTTAATCACTTAAGAAGAATATTTTTATATACTGGAGTATAATTCATGATGAGAATGATTAATCTGGAATTTTTACAGTATGTTAGTAAGAGCAATTTGAAATGAAAATTTGATGAACATCGAAATGTTTTACTAAACAGAGAGGGTCGTTGTATTTTGGATTTCGAATTACACTATGACAACCCGAGGCTATAGCTCGAGTGGTCGGATCGCTCTTAATTGCTACAGTATATGCGGGGGTTTCTCCGAGGTTGAGGGATCGAATCCCGTTGACACCATATATTTTGTTTCGAACTTTTAAAATAATCAGTTTCGGCCGAGAGCACTTAATGCTCTCAACCTCTCTTCTAACGCGTGCAGCACTCGGCCTAGTGGCCTATGCCTTCGGTTGGTTTCCCTGTGGTCGCTGGTTCGACTCTTGGTCTCGGCTGTTGATTATGTTGTGGGAAAAATATTTTTTTGGGTGTTTTAATGATTAAAAAAAATATGGAAAAAATATGATTATTATCCTAAAATTATGTGGGACTTGTGAAAAATTGTTTGAGAATTATTTGCATGACGTGGAGTATGTTTAGAGAATAAAAGTATAATTTAGAACTATAAGTTCTATACTTGCATTTTTTATAAAAGTTGTACTTTGCGAAAGACTTAAAATGGAATGTTAGAAAAAGAAGTACGAATAAGAAAGGAATTATGTGAAGTGATGTGAATTATTCTCATTGGAGAATAGTGCGACAAATTATGAAGTGTAAATGTCCATCTTTAATTGGATAACTAGTCATGTGGTTTCTTTAATGCGAAAATAACATTTCTTGAGTACATGATGAATAGTTGAATTTCATGTATAATTATGGACTATTGAACAATTTAGAAATCATGATTGGAAAAGAGAAATAATTTTGAGTACGACAACTCAACCATGTGAATTTATGAATTGAAATTGAAAATTAGAGTGTAGCCAAAGCTCACACCGGCAAGTGAAAAATGATGATTTTGACATTGAAAAGACCAGATTTGGGTCATTGTGAGTGAAAGAAATAAGACCAGTAGTAGTGAGAAGACTAACTTTAGAACCTTGATTTTGTTCATGATTTCATTAGAATTAGTTACATAGTGAAGTTGTGATGAAAGTATGAGAAAAACATTGAGCATGAGGGCCATTGGATTGTCTGCGAGAGCGTATCCCAGGATGTCCCATGATGAGTCATGATAGGGCGTGGATACTGCTCCAGAGAACCGTCATGGTGGCGACGCTCGTGGGGTGTTGGATGACTGCGGGTGGTGTCATGTCTATGGTAGGAGCTGAATTACCACAGGATGTCTGCATGATGAGTAATGTGTCAGTGCGTTGGGATTCCCTCTAGGGCACCTAGACTTGAGTTCGTATGTCAGAAAACGTCTACGATACTTACTGTAGTTACAGTAGTAGATTAAGTCATGACGAGGGAATCAACGATTCCCTCGTCATGACTCTACACCCTAGAGTCCTACTCACCAACCGAGAGGAAAAGAAAAATAATAAAATTGTTTACAATCAACCTATAGCCTTGTTGTGATTGTGATATAGTACGTGGCTAATTGGTTGACTTCCAAATTCAGTCCAAAACGAAATCAATGTTTTACTGGACTGAAGACAGAGAACCAAGTCTTAGTGTAGTTTGAAAGCTTTTATCACTTGAAAGCACAAAACTTAAAGTTGTTCTTCAAAAATTGCTTGGAGTGTTAAGTTACTTTTCACAGTTAATTCTATTCTCTATTTATAGAGTTAGAAACACTGGATGTTGGGAAACAGTTGTTCCAACTGTCAAGCAATGTAATAAAAGATTTGAATTTGAAAAAGCGAGTTTAAAACAGAAAACTGTCAAAAGCACTTGAACAGTCGACTGGGTTGCCATAATGAGTCGACTGGTCAAAATTTGAATAAGATTATGCAGTTTTGTACAGACTCAGTCTACTGGCATAAGTGGCAGTCGACTGGTACTCAACAGCTAATCTAGTTCAAGCTGTTTTGACCTTTGGATTTGAAAACACACAGTTATAAAACGTTATATGTGAGTGTATGTGTGTGTGACAAGGCTGTACATCATTCTAAGACTCAATAAAGAAAAATATTACATTTGTTTACAAGACACAAAAAAAATGACATTGAAACATAGGTCTTGACTTGAGTCTTGAGTGAAGCCATTGTCTTTATCCAGAGCTGTGCTTGTTCATTTGTTCAGCTTTAGGTAAATTAGGCCTTTGTGTATACAACCTGCAATTATATACAGTATAGCACAGATACATGTTGCATTGTGTTGTAATCATCAAAATCAAGAATCAACATTATTATTGCTGATAGTTTTAATATCGTTGTTGTTATTATTTGTTATTGTTATTATTTTATTATCAGTAGTAGTATTTCCATAAAATCGTAATTGTATATTTTTATTGGTGATTTTATTTTCCAAAAACCCAATTATCCATTAACCTAGCAATTACCCTAAAACCAATACCCAATACACCTACCCCTATTGGATTCCCAAACCAACAACCCATAAACCCATCATCCAGACCCGTTTACAAAAAATAACCATTATACCTAATATTTGACCCCCAAACCAGTTGGCCCTATAACCTAACCCATTTACCTATATCCTACCCGAAACCCACCTTAATAATCTCTATCCCTACCTATATATACACATAACCCATCGTTCACCCTGTTCATCTTCCCTACTATCTCCCCGGTGCACCTCGACTCCCGACCACCTCCCCAGCGCTGACTCATCCCCTCGTCCTCCTCCTCCTGCGTCACGCTGCAGCACCGCTTTGCACCCCTGTCGCTGCCGAAACCCCATCACCTGCACCCCCGCATCCGCCCTACACCCTGCCTCTCTTTCTCAATCAGCCAGCACCCCCTAGTTGCCGACCTCTTGTGCCAGCACCCCCGGCCTGTCCTCCATTGCTGCAGCCACCTGCGGCCAGGCGGACCCCCCTCGGCACCGTGCTACTCTCTCTGAGCACTGTCGCCGGTGCTCTGCCGACCTTCCTATGCGGCTCCGTCCGGCGTCGACCAGCAACAGTGAACAACCATTAAGGGTTGGTGTTTGTATGGGTTTTGATCAAGTTCATCCTTGGCCGTTCGATCTTAATCTTTGATATGAGCCGTCCGATCGACTTGATCCTTTTGATCTTGATTGATTGATTCCTAGCCGTCCGTTGATTTGATCTTGATCATCACCATCGGGGTGATCTTGGCCGTCTGTTGGGTCTTGATCACATTGCTTGATTGGATGTGGACCGTCGATCTTCTCTTGATTATCTGATTAGATCCTAGCCTTCCGATCTCTTCTTGATCTTCACAATCATAATGATCATCAACTTCCTTTGATTGCAGTCGTTCGATCGATCTATCATGATCTTCATCATCAAGAGATCTGACCGTCCGATCTGATTCGATCATCTTGATCTTGATCTTCGATCTCAGCCGTCCAATTTTGTGATCATGTGTTCATGATTGGTTTTTGATCCGTTCGTTGTGTTCGTGCCGGGATCCATTCCCGTTATTCTTGTTCTTACTCTGTTCTTGTCGTCGTTTCCCAGGCAAGTAACTTGTACTCCAATTACTTTGTTTGATACAAGTCAAAATACCACCTATAGTGTAGTTGGGTCTAGAGACGACTCTTGTGTACTATCCTTGATGGATTTTGTCTCTATTGTGAGAACTTGGCCATAGTTGCCTCACGACACATTATTGACATGAATTATCTTAGGTTTTTTCCGTTCTTGATTTGATCATGTATGTGGGATTTTTGTGAGAATTTGGGTATTTGTTGGGATCCATGTGATAGCTTTGCTTGAGATATGTTAGTTACCCTATTTCATGTTTTTTTGACACTTGGTAGACTAGATTTCATGTTTGGTTGTACTTGTATCATGTTTCGTTTGAATTATGTTGATTTTGGTTTTTGAGGAAAATCTGTATTTTGTCGATGTTCTGTTTTGAATTGTATTTTAAATCATATTAAAGTCAGAATCTTAATTTCAGTATAAAACATGAATTGTAGAGAAATTCATCTTCTTTCCAACCCTTCTGACCTTGCTAGATTTTGTTTTCGTATGAGTGACTTATGACTGTTTTACTACAGAGGTGTATTATGTTTTCAGATTTCGTTTCTCGACGATTTTGTTGATTAAATTATTTTGTTACTTGTGCTACACATATTATTTTGATATGAAACTTTGCACAGTATTTCTATACCTATCTAGGGATTTCCCAGAATTTTGGTGGATTTTATTGATGAGTTTTATATGCCGTTTCATGTGTCTTTATAAAAGTTATACTTACTGTATTTTGCTCACTGTTCTGTAAAGAATCGTATTTTCACCCTATTTTATTTTACATTATGGAAATTATATATGAAATATGAAGGTTAAATTATTTTTTATATTTTCATCTCCCCTTAGCAGATTTGGATTTCATTTCACGGCTTGCGTGATATTTCAGTTTTCGTACAGCAGTGTTGGGAATTCCAGATTTTCCAAAGTATCATTTCTTGATGTTTTCTTATTTTTTATGACTAAACTAACTTTACTGGAATATTATGAAACTTTATATTATGATTCTAGACATATAGGATAATACCCCAGATTTTTTCTGAATTTATTTGAGAGGTTTCGATGCGGTTTTCCTGACTGAGAATTTGTTTTACTGTTTTTGACTAAACATGTTTTCTGGATTCAAACCTGTTTTGAGTTATGATGTTTTGAATTACTATATGACTTATTTATGATCGCTGGATTCGTGTGGAAGTCTATTTTCCAGATTTTTTGATGGATCAAGATGTGGATGGTTGTAGTAGCGGGAATCACTATTTTAGTACAACACTGTCTTGCTGTCCTGAATTAGAAAACTAGTTGTTTTACCCTGTTATGTGTTATCTTGTACCTGTACTTGTTTCTCTTGCACCCTGAACCTGATACATGTTTATACCCTATTATCCTAGCTCTGTTTTGCGACACATATATGCATCCTTGATTATAATAATAAATGACCAAGCTAGGGTTTTAAGGGAAAGATCTAATAGTGGATAATTCAGAAATGTGCACTCAGAAGGGGGCCCGTGTTTCCCATTTTGATTCATGTTGATGCATGGACCTGTTGGTTCATGTACCTATTACCTGTTGATGCATGGACCTGTTGGTTCATGTACCTGTTACCTATTGATCCATGGACCTGTTGGTTCCTGTACCTGTTAGTTGTTGATGCACGAACATGTTGATCGTGTACCTGTTGATTCATGAACCTGTTGATGTATGAATCGTATGATTCGTGTACCTATTTTGATTCATGAACCTGTTTCCTATTTCTGTTTTCTAATCCCTGAGTACACTGCACTCTATGGTCCACTATGAAATCTAAAGCGAAACTGTTTGTTGTAGCAACCATGTAGTAAAAGGATGGATGCATGAAGTGCTACCTAGATAGTAATATAACAAGACTTGACATGACATAATCTGTATACCTGTTACCTGATACCTGTTACATGTTTACCTGTTTACCTGTTTACTTGACACTTGATTCATGTTACCTGTACCTGTAGTATACCATACTACTTGTTTCTATTTTCTTGATTCATGTTAGATATTATATTTTTGTTGACACACTTATACCATGCTATACTTGTTACTTAGAATAATCTATCCCCTGTACTTGTATCCTACATTATAAGTGGTCCGTAACTTGCAATTGACGAGTACTTGTTTTCTTTTTCCTTCTCTTGCAAATTCACTAATTGCAGATCAGGATGGCCAGCTGCCCGATGGAGTATGTGATCTAAAGTTCTAGTTGGCTGCAGCTTTTGCTATATTCATTTATTTCCTGTTACTCATTTTGAACATTATATGTGTAACTTGTATTCTTTGTGTTTGGGCAATGTGACCCAGGATAATTGTGTTATTCAGATCATGACCATTTGAGATTTATATATTTTATTTCAAGTATTATTATTGGTATTTTGGTTCATATGTGCATGTGGTTGTTTCTTTGCTTCCGACTCTGATTATTTTGTGAGATATTGTAAAGATTCATGAACAGCATATAGATGATGAAAATCATTCGCTGGGCATGTGTTACGTGCTCGTATTCTGTATTTTTGAGAAGCAGGGAGTGACATTTAGTCTCATACGTAGCTTATTTGGCTCTTATGTATGTTGTTGTCTCATACACGGCTCAACTGGCCCGTATGTAGCTGTTGGTCTCATACGTATCTTATTTGGCTCGTATATATGTTGTTGTCTCATATGCAGCCCGCCTGGCTTATATGTAGTTGTTGGTTTCATACGTAGCTTGTTGGCTCGAATGTGTTATGTTTACTCATATGTAGCTCATTCGCTAGTACACATTTTTGTTGTGCTTGTCTAGGGCAATATTATTGCCCTAGCGCTATCGACCAACAAGATGTGTGTTTACCTTACTCCTAAGGGACTGTGGATGAGTCACTCCTTGTGTACCGTTGGATCTTAACCGGTGTAGGTTGATCGCGGACCGGAGCGTAGACGAAATCCAAGTTCAAGGTAGTAGCATGCGAATACGTTCGTATTGCCGGGGTCTTGCATTGATAGGCCATGAACCAGATCCTTAGGGATTCTAGTAAGTTTAGGATTGAGCAGCCTAGTAGAGTTATCTTGCGAGGTCTAACTTAAGACTCAGCATGTTGTGTAAGTTCGGTTGTCATCCCTCAGTTGTTTAGGGTTAGTGACATTGTTAGGGTAGTAACATATGGTTATTACTACTTAACCATTACTTATTATCATTATTCGCCGAAGGGAAAGAGTTGGTGTTAAGGATGACTCCTTATGATCCAACCGGTTTTATAGGCCGGCACTAGGCAGTGTTATTAGGTTGTACCTTTCTTGTCAAAGGGATAAGGTCTGTGCCTTCTCACGAGTTGGGAGCACGGGATCCGTATCTCGTCTATTAATTTCTGAAGTGCCTTGATAAGTGGGAGCAATTCCTGTCGGAGCTTGGGGGGATGAACCCCTCGGAACTCCGTCTTGTCTTGTATCTAAGGGCGAGAAGCCATAGACTACGGTCTGGCCTAGGGGGCGGCAGGGGATGCTTCGAGCTAACCTACATCCGCAGAAACTCTAAGGATTCGTCAGATATTTGAGTGAGGTCCGGTGTGCCTGGCGGGATTGGACCGTTTCAGGGCAAGCTCATCAGTCATGTCTAATCTTTAGAAACTAGTCGAGTACAAGAATAGAATTCATGGTGCGAGTTCAAATCCCTATATGTGAAGACACGGCTTGATATGGGGCGTATTAGGATGCATACTGTCCAAGATGTCTTGCTTGCATTAGAATAAGAGCGTCATTGCATTAGAAGTCTTGCATTAGAGTCATAAGTCATAGCATACACTAACACATCAACTATATATACACAGTTCTCTTTCCATTAATCTATTTGCTTTAAGTGGAGAATCACTGCTAGTCATCAGCCTTAAAGCGTCAGTATATGTACTGACGTCCCCATTTTCGTAGGTACTGGGTTGCAGAAGTACACCTACAAGATGCAAGAGGACTCAAGGCAAGAGAAGCAAGAGTCGATTTTATTTCCGCTGTAATTTATATTGCTACTATTGTTCCATTTGTAACAATTGTTTTTATTTGTTGGGAAGCATCCAAGTGAAATACCAAGTGTTGTTCTTTATTCATTGTACTCTGATGTAAATTGTTGAAAGTTGTAACACTTGGGATTGTAAAGGTGTTATTGTAACACTGTTATAATGTATTACAGTTTCATAATATTCGGACTTGTAAAACATTTGTGTTGAACAAAAAGTTTTAAATTTTCCTATTTTTCTGTGTATTGTGACTAATTGAAGGAAAGATTCAGGCTTATATCACGGTTTTTCAGTTACCGAAAATCAGGGCGTTACAGAGTGGTATCAGAGCTGACTTCAATTTACAGTCCAACACAGTAGGAAAATTAAAGTTGGATGCCTTTAGGAGTCGGGTTTTACCTAGTTGTAGACAATTATAATTCATATTGTTGTTTCTTTCAACTTATGTTTTTATAATTTTTCTATATCTAGACTAATCCCAGTATATGCATTTGAAGGATGGTGTTCGAGGATATCCTAACCGACGATGTGTTGATGGAAGAGAGTGAGCTGATTTCAAGGGATGATCCGATGATCTTGAGTGAGGAGCCGAAGGAGATTTCACCACCGCAGGAGCTAAGTGTGGATCAACGCACAGCGACAGCAGCCAGCATACATCAGGAAATGAGGAAGCTGAGGAAGTATGTGACCAGGAAAGGTCGTCAAGCTAAGCAACTGAGAACGGCTTGCAGAGCTACATTAGCAGGCCTAGCAGAGGAGCAGGAATACTTTAATTCCAAATTGGCACAACTACAGCATGAATGGAAGCAAATCCAGGAGACCACCGAGGTTATAGTATGCCGTTTCTGTGAGAAGTTTGGGCACAAGGAATAATTCTGTCCACGACGATAAGGGAAAAGATCTACACCAGCATCAGGGTTCAAGAACCGAGGTCAGGAGCAGAAGACTCAGAAAATGGAGAGCAAACTTACAAGCACCAAGATAGGAAGTTGTTTCCTATGTGGTGAGCAAGGTCATTTGAAGAACCAATGTCCAAGGAAAGGCTCTCAGGTGGAAGCCCATACGTGTTACAATTGTGGAAGATTGGTCATGTTAGGCCAAACTGTCTCCAGCTTCACAAGAAGGAGGCAGATTAGCCCTGAAGATGAACAATAAAGGGAAGGAGCCTATTTACCAAGAGTAAAATTTTGCACTTACTGAAAACAAGCTAAAGAAGGCAGGAGAGCCAGTACCATTATGTGCATATGGAACTGCAACTAAGTCATAGAGTTGTATTTTGAAATTTATTTTGGACTAAGTGGTTATATGTGATGTAACACTTTTTGTAACCAGTTGGATTTATATATATATATGGAATCCATACAACTGTTTTGTTCAATTAAGGTTCATCATTTTCCTTGTCTAAATTATTTTTCAACAAGTTGAGATGAGGGCAGGAGGCAACTCTAGAATTAGTTTTGGTTATTACGCCATCTGGAGCGTCAGCTTTGAGCAAATTATAGGAGAGAATCCTGGAAGTCAGAAGTGATGTTCATAGGCCATGTCCTAATTCTAAGGAGGGAGTGGCTACCGAAGTGCAAAAGATCGAGATAGGTGAACAATGAGCATCAGCCAAAGACCGTGAAGGAAGTAAGAAGCTAGATGATGAGATCAGTCAAGCCAATATTGGAGTGACTACTCATGATTGGAGCTCAGTTTTGGCACGATTGAAGCTGTAACAGAGTCGAAGAAAGTAAGTCAGAAGGCTTAGGTAGAAGATGCAGGAATTAAAGCATTGAAGTGGCAAGTTGATGAAGGAAAATATCAGAATATCAGTATGGACTTCATCACAGGATTACCCAGAAGTTCGAAAATGTATGACTCAAGTTGAGTTATTGGGATTCAGTTGACGGAGTCTGCACATTTTTCTCCGATGAAGATGACTTACTCGCTAAAAAAATTAGCGGGAGTCCATATTGAAGGCATAAGGAAGCGACATGGAGTGCCAGCATCAGTAGCTCTGACCAAGATTCGAGAGTTACATCTCGATTTTGGGAGAGTTTGCAGGCAGCTTTGGATCGAGGTCGGGTTTTTTCGGATAACAAGTTCGTGAATGAGCCACTTGGGAGCCGGAAAGCCGTATAAGCTTTCTTTCCCCAAGTTATTTAGGGTGTGTGTGTGTTTTTCTGTTCTCCTGACTTAATGTAGTTCTGAGGACAGAACTATTCTAAGGAGGGAGTATTGTAATATCCTAGACGGATATTATATTTATATAATTATTATTTTATTATTATTTTATTTTTATTGAAATATTTTTTGTGGATATCACCCGGCTTTGTTAAATGACATTATCTGTATATATATACCAGTCTGTATACATCTGTACTGTATCAAGTTGGTACTGTAAACTTCCCAGCTGATAATAAAAGTTATTTTATCATTATTTTCGGAATTTATTTATTTTATACGGATTATGCGGTTTAACAAACGGAAACTATTGGTATACATATATATGCTTACGCATGCGTATTGTATCGATTCGTATGTTTGTACAAATTATGTTGGGTGTATTTTTGGACAAAAATATCTCTTTTAGTCAAGATAGATCAATTGGGATGGTCAGGTTTTGGTTGAGGGATTAAAACTAGGATCTAAGGATAATTAAGAGACATAAGAGTTTAAGTGTTCTTCTAGAAGATCTCTCTCCTCCACGTCACCCCTCTCACCATACCTCCACCTCACCACTACCCCATCCCTAGTAATGGCCGGCCATACTCCATGGGCCATTTTTCAAAAATGCATTGGTGCATTTTTGCACTCACCCCCTCTCATTCATCCTATAAATACCCACCTCTTGTCTCATTTTTACAAAGACAAAAAAAAGAGAGGAAAAGAAAGAGAGAACAAGAACCCTAACTAGAGAGTTTTTCATGTAGGTTTTCTTAAGAGTTATAGTAGAAGCTATGAGGAAGGAGAAGGTTGCTAGCTAGTCCTTCCTACAAGGAACCAAGGTGGGGGTTCTCTACTTATCTTTCATATGATTTCTTGTTCTTTTTGGTTTGTTTTCATTGGGGTTCTCTACTTCTCTTGTTGTGTTTCTTTTGTTCTCTTTTATGGTTTGTTTCTCTTTTATTTTGGTTATGTGTGAGAAAGAACCCAATTGTATGACGACTTGCTGTTGTAAGTAAAAAGAACCCATCTTTCGGATCGAATAATTGTTGTAGGATAAAAAGAACCCATCTTTATGATGTGTTGTTGTGTATGTGTATTCTTAAACCACTTGGGACTAAATTCCTAAGCATATGAATGGTAGTAGGAAATGAACACATAAAGATATGAGTGGTAGAACTCAAACAAAATAGCATAAAGATGGGATCTATGAACCTTGTATGGTTATGGTTGTTACCATGATTATCTTGAACTACTTGGACTAAATCATGTGCATAACAATGGTTGTGGATCAAGAATGATCAGATAGAACAAAGTGGATGGTGGAACTAAACAAACACACAAAGATGGAAGCTTTAAGCTTGTATGGACTATTTTGACAACTTGGACTAATTGTATGTGCATATAAAGAGTAGTGTAGAAAGAATACTTACATACCCATTTTGGGGTTGTAGAACTCTTCTAGCCTAATAAAAGATAAGTATACAAGATAAGTCTTTTTATTTGTATGCTACTCTCTACCTTACTAAAAATCAAGTTTTTACTACCCCTAATTCATAAAGGAGTGAACTTGTGGTATGTTGTTTTCCTACCATGCGAAAGATCAAGTCTTTTCTAATCCTAACTCATAAAGAGAAGTAGTCTTGTAATTGTAGTAACTATTCATGCTTAAGTTGTACTAATTATCCATGTTTAAGTATAGTAATTATTCATGCTTAAGTGTAGTAAAATTTATGCTTGAGTTGTAGTAACTATCCATGCTTAAGTAATAAGGATCCATGCTTAAAGTAGTAGTAGCTATGTATGCTTAAATATAGTAATTGTTCATGCTTAAGTGGTGGTAAATATCCATGCTGGAGTTGTAGAAAAGATCCATGTTTAAATTCTGGTAGATATCCATGTTTAAGATTGTTGTAGGTTCATGTTTAAATTGTATACCATGCTTAAGATTGTTGTAGGATGATGCTTATGTTGTATCCATGCTTAAATAGTTGTAGGGTTAGATTTGTTTACATGTGTTAGAAGTAGAATTTTCATCCGAAATTTATATGAGACGTTCTTAGGGGTGTTATTACCATGCTAGAATTTTGGTAGACTTTTCGGAGCTATTTCGGGGGATGAAACAATCGTTTCCCCCAAAACAGCGAGCTTTAGGGTAAAACAGTGAAGTCTGTATTTTCGGGTTAGCGTCGCAGTAGGTTCAAGGGGATTTAACATAGGGTTCCTCTCGGAATTAGTGGTTCGGACCAACTAGGAAGTTGTAGTAGAAATTCTCTCATTTTCAAATTGACCTCTCTGGTTAAATTCCGATGAGAGACGCAAAAGTTATGACCACTACAAAAACAGCAACTAGCTGTTCGGTTGAAAGTTGCTATTTTGGTTGCTTGATACTTTTGAGCCTTTTACGGGATGAATTTGAGGTTCGGACCAACTAGGCAGTTGTAGTAGAGACTCTCCCCTTTCCGAATTGACCTCTTGGGTTAAATTCTGATAAGCGGAGTAGAAACTATGGCCCTTGCAAAACACAGTAACTAGCTGTCTGACGATATGATTACTGTTTCACTTCTTCGTAGTTTTTGAGTCTTTTACTGGTAGAATATGAGGTTCAGACCAAATAGGGAGTTGTTATAAAGACTCTCCCCTTTCCAAATTGACCTCTCGGGTTAAATTCCGATAAACGGAGTAGGAATTATGGCCCTTCCAAAACACAGCAACTACCTATCTAACGATATGCATACTGTTTCTCTTCTTCGTAGTTTTTGAGTCTTTTACTGGTAGAATCTGAGGTTCGCACCAACTAGGAAGTTGTAATAGAGTCTCTCCCCTTTCTGAATTGACCTCTCGAGTTAAATTTCGATAAGCGGAATAGGAGTTATTGTCTTGGGAAGGTACAACAACTAGCTGTCTTGACTGGAACTGTTATTTTGTTTCTTTGATGTTTTAGGGTATCTTAAGGGTTGAATCTGAGGTTTGGGCCAACTAGAGAGTTGTATTAGACACCTTCCCCTTTCCGAATTGGCCTCTCGACCCAGATTCCAATAAGCGAAATAGGAGTTATGGTATTTCGAAAATGCACCAGCCAGCTCGAGCTGAGTGTGCTTGCTGTTTGACTTATTTGGTATTTTAGAGTGTCTTACCTGGAAAATCTGAGGTTCGGGCCAACTAAAGAGTTGTAGTAGACACCTTCCCCTTTCCAAATTGGCCTCTTGGGCTAGATTCCGTCAAGCGTAGCACTGGTTGCTTCTAGGCTGTCTGGAGGTCTTTATGTCACTTTCAGGCTTTTCCTTGGTAGTATGTTTGTATTGGACAATTAGAAAATTTTTCTGTTGCTTCTAATTGTAGAAGATCAAGAGTTGGTAGTAAGCACGTTTGGTTGCTTCTAGGTTTATTACCTGTATGGTTGTTTTTGTATGTAGCTTGCTCATACGCGGCTCGCCTGGCCCGTATGTAGCTGTTGGTCTCATACGTAGCTTATTTGGCTCGTATGTATGTTGTTGTCTCATATGCGGCTCGACAGGCCCACATGTAGCTATTAGTCTCATACGTAGCTTATTTGGCTCGTATGTATATTGTTGTCTCATACGCCGCTCGACTAGTCCGTATGTAGCTGTTGGTCGCATACGTAGCTTATTTGGCTCGTATGTATGTTGTTGTCTCATAAGCTGCCCACCTGGCTCGTATGTAGTCGTTGGTTTCATACGTAGCTTGTTGGCTCGTATGTGTTTTGTTTACTCGTATGTTGCTTATTAGCTAGTACGCAGTTTTGTTGTGCTCGTCTACGGTAATAATATCGCCCTAGGGCTATCGACCATCAAGATGTGTGGTTACCTTACTCCTAAGGGACTGTGGACGAGTCACTCCTTGTGTATCGTCGGATCTTAACCGGTGTAGGTTGATCGCGGACCGGAGAGTACACGAAATCCATGTTCTAGATAGTAGCATGCGAATATGTTCGTATTGTCGGGGTTTTGGATCAAGAAGCCATGAACCAGATCCTTAGGGCTTCTGGTAAGTCGAGGTTGAGCAGCCTAGTAGAGTTATCTTGCGAAGTCTAACTTAAGACCTAGCATGTTGTGTAAGTTCAGTTGTCATCCCTCAGTTGTTTAGGGTTAGTGACATTGTTAGGGTAGTAACTTATGGCTATTACTACTTAACCATTACTTATTATCATTATTCGTCGAAGGAAAAGAGTTGGTGTTAAGGGTGATTCCTTATGATCCAACCTATCCTATAGGCCGGCACTAGGCGGTGTTATTGGGTTTTACCCTTCTTGTCCAAGAGATACGGTCTGTGCCTTCTCACGAGTTGGGAGCACGGGATCCGTATCTCTTCTGTTAATTTCTGAAGTGCCTTGATAGGCGGGAGCGATTCCTTTCAGAGCTAGGGGGTTGAACTCTCCGGAACTCCGTCTTGTCTTGTATCTAATGGCGAGAAGCCATAAACTACGGTCTGGCTAGGGGGTGGCAGGGGACGCTTAGAGCTAACCTGCATCCGTGGAAACTCAAAGCATTCATCAGATATTTAAGTGAGATCCGGTACGCCTGGTGGGATTAGACCGTTTTCGAGCAACCTCATCAGTCATGTCTAATCTTTAGAAACAATTCGTGTACAATAATAGAATTCATAGCGCAGGTTCAAATCCCTATATGTGGAGAAACGGCTTGATATGGGGCGTATATAGTATGGGCTGCATACTGTCCCAGAGTTTTGCTTGCATTAGAATAAGTGCATCATTGCATTAGAAGTCTTGCATTAGAGTCCAAGTCATAGCATACACTAACATACCAACTTCTCTTTCCATTAATCTGTTTGCTTTGAGTGGAGAATCACTGCTAGTCATCAGCCTTAAAGCGTCAGTATATGCACTGACATCCCCATTTCCATAAGTACTGGATTGCAAAAGTACAGGTACAAGATTCAGGAGGACTCAAGGCAAGAGAAGCAAGAGTTGATTTTATTTCCGCTGTAATTTATATTGTTACTATTGTTCCATTTGTAACAATTGTTTTTATTTGTTGGGAAGCATCCAAGTGAAATACCAAGTGTTGTTTTTTATTCATTGTACTCTGATGTAAATTGTTGAAAGTTGTAACACTTGGGATTATAAAGGTATTATTGTAACATTGTTGTAATGTATTACAGTTTCATAACATTCAGATTTGTAATACATTTGTGTTTAATAAAAAGTTTTGAATTTTCCTGTTTTTCAGTGTATTGTGACTAATTGAAGGAATGATTCTGGCTTATGTCTCTGTTTTCCAGTTACCGAAAATCGGGGTGTTAGATTATTTTAAAAAATAAAATAAAGCAATACATGGCAATATCTCGCAAACCGTGAGTCGAAACCCTTAGTAGAATTTGTGTTAGCATGTGCAAAAATCTGACCAACCTGTAAAGTTCATATTTTTTGGTGGCCGTTTGTGGGATTTTCTATGTTTCGTACTTAAAACACTTATAAATTGTAGTGGTTGTTGTTTGAGATATGTGAAAAATTCAAACAAACGATAGCCAAAAATTTCAAAACTTTGTGAGTTGGTCGAATTCATCTCACACATGCTAACAGAACTTTTAGAAGTGTGTTTCGACTCACAATTTGCGAGATATGGCCATGTATCACTTTCATTTGGTTTTTCGTGAATGAAAGCGATACACGACCGTATCTCACAAACCGTGAGTCGAAACCCACTTCTAGAAGTTGTGTTGGCTTGTGTGGTGAATATGACCAACTTGGAATGCTTTTGATTGTCGTTTGTGCACCTTTCTATGTATCTCAAACGACAACAAAAAATTGTAGTTGTTGCCGTTTGTGATACGTGAGAAAACTGCACAAACGGCAACCAAAAATTCCAAAACTTTGTAAGTTAATCGGATTCACCACACACAAGCTAATGCAGCTTCCAGAAGTGAGTTTTGACTCACGGTTTGCAATATACGTCAATGTATCAATTTATTTCAAAGAAAAGCAAATAAAGCGATATACAGCCGTACTTGCAAACCATGAGTGGAAACTCATTTCTACAAGTTGTTTTAGCTTATGTGTGGTGAAACCGACCTACTCGCAAAGTTTCAAAAAAAATTTTGCTGTATGTGCGGTTTTACTAATTTCGAACAAAAAATATAACGACTACATCTACCAATTGAGCAAACAACAACAACTATATCTATAATTCTACTGTCTACGATCATCAAATAACTAGATACAAACTACTACATCTATATAATTATGCATCACAAAAATAAATTCACATAATTAAAAAAACATAAGAATCTACATAAATACAACTACGAGGTTATGATTTAGTAATTACCTTGCACAATAGAGATTTGTATGGCATATGTGTTGTCGATGATGTATTCGGATTTAATCGGCGAACTAGAGTTTCGAGTTTATGATTATATTTCGAAGATTGGTGGAAGAGGGGTTTCAGTGGGTTCGGTAACGAGAGAGAGATTAGAGAGAGTGGGAATGAGTAAGAAAGAGAGAGAGAGGTGTTGCTAGTCAGGATGAGGAGGAGGGGGAGCCGAAGGTCGGGTCAAAGGTTTAGGGGTTGGGTTTTCAAGGTTCAGGTATCGGGTTTCGGTCGGGAGTGCGAACAAGAGAGAGAAAAAGAGAGAGAAAGAAAGAGAGAAAGAACATCGGTCAGGAGTCGGAGGAGGAGGCGATACAAAGGGGGAGAGAGAGAAAAGAAGAAGAAGAAGAAGAAGAAGAAGAAGAAGAAGAAGAGTTAAAGGGATATAATGGGGGTGAAATCCCTATTTTACCCCTCACCACTTAAGTGAGATGGGAGGGGGGAGATCATTTGAGCCATCGGATCCCCGAATTTAAATAGCTCTGGGCTAAAAGTGTATGTTGACTAGTCAAAGGGGTTAAAAGAAAGAGAATCTTTGGCCAGAGACTTAAGAGAAATTAACCTTTTTTTTTGTTGCTTTGGCATTCTAACTAAAATGAGAAGTATTTCCCAATTTTAGACAAATTAATTAACAATTTTGAAGTTTATATACGTTTTAAGTTATTTCAACTTTAAAAAATGAAGAGAAATGATATGGTGCTCTCCCTATTAGAAATGCCTCAATGCTACGCAAAGAGGGCGTGGATATTAAAGCGCACTAAAAAAATATATTTTCCCTTTCTTTCTCTTCTCTTCATCCCACCATCTTCATGGTCATTGCTCACTTCTTCATCGGGAAGCTCACTTGTCATTTTTACCCTTCTCGCGATCATCAGCAACACGATTTCTCACCCAACTCTTTCTACTCGCCAGAGTGACACCAAGGGATTGCATGAGATTTTCCACAAAATATTCTGTTGATTGTTATAATCCAATGAGCTACAGTAAGATGCGGAGAAGAAGGTGCTTCTCCTTGCTTTCACTATCCCTCTCAATCGGAGGATGTTGTCGAATGAAGATGGCCGCATAGTGGTGGTGAGAGAAGAAAAGAGGCGGCATAGTTTTTTTTGGAATGTTGTCCTCTTTAAGATGTGTGTCATAAGGG
Source organism: Hemerocallis citrina (assembly GCA_017893485.1). Lineage (NCBI taxonomy): Eukaryota > Viridiplantae > Streptophyta > Magnoliopsida > Asparagales > Asphodelaceae > Hemerocallis > Hemerocallis citrina. The sequence continues at coordinate 313,225,695 of CM030358.1, forward strand.
TTCATGCATTTAGATGCGTGCGCTTCATTTTTTTCTTTCTGCGTTGCTGATTGGGTGCTATGCGGGTAGCACCTATCAGTTCTAAAAAAGAAATGACAGTTTGTAAAGTTATCAATTTTATAATTTAACTTTTTCCCCAAATACAGCCTACATGTGGTAAATCTTTAATCTCTAATCTATAATATTATAATGGAAGAGTTGGAGTTATAGTTTGTAAACATACCAACTTGCGTGTATCGCGTGTATATAACTAATATGAAGGAGGTTTCATGTTCGAGGCCAGACTACATCGGAGGTTATATATATATATATATATATATATATATATATATAATAATAATAATAATAATAATAATAATAATAATAATAATAAAACACAAAGAAAAGCTATCAAGTGGCTTCCCTTCAATAGTAAGGAAATCAATGGTCCAGATCTAAGCCCCCAAAAGATATCACCCCCCCCCCCCCTTCCGGCCCCCCCTCCCTAAAAAAACTCCTTTATTTATTTTACTATTTCTCTCTCTCTCTCTCTCTCTCTCTCTCTCTCTCTCTCTCCCTATTCAGATCAGTTTGCGCCTTCTATTCCCCAAACCAGAGAGCTTCAATTTTTTTTTCTCTCTCCTAGGGTTTTTAAGTCGCTAACTCCGAATCCCTAAAACTATTTTCTTAAACATTCTCTTCCATTCCATTGGAGAAGCCTCCATCGCCCTCTCAAGTGCGAATCTCAAAGCAAAACCAAATTCAAATCCAGTGTCAAATCCCAATCAAGAGGTCGACGTCGATATCGATTCGCTGCTGATTCCGTATCGGCGACTTCCCTCCACCAAACTGAGCGTGAATATCAAAAGACTCCGTATCAGTGACTCCTTTCCACCGATTCGAGAGCCTCTACATGCGATGTAGCGACTCTAATTTCATCTCATTAACCGAATTCTCATTCTAATTTTAAATTTTGTGTGTGCAGGGGATTACTCAGTTTTTTGCTGACTCGAATTTTGTGTTTGCTTGAGATCTAAGCTTAGAGATGTATGATTATTTTATTTTTGGGTTTAAAAAAATTTAATTTGGTAAAATATTTGATGTGTTTTTTATTTGTTTTGATTTAAGGTGTACGCAAGTAAGAAATGGATTATTTGGTGGCCTCAATTTGGGCTTCGAAGTCATAGCAGGACAGGTAAGCTGATCAGCAACCTAAAATAACTTGGCAAATATGCAACATTAATTTCTTTACAGCAAGAGAATATACTATCGTGAAGTGTCCCCTTCATTGGTTATTAGAAACCATGGATAACATAACATTTAAGAAATTTTAGTGTATGTTTGGATATATAGGATTGGGATGACTAGAGTTTACTAGCGAAGGGTGCAAACTCTCCACTCAAGAAAGACATCTAAAGTAAATTTGTTATTGATCAATTTTGAATTTTTTTTTTATAAAGGTGCAATGGAGAGACAAAGTAGAGATAAAAGAAATGGTTAGCTTGGATTAGATTTTTGAAAACTTCATATATTATATTTTGGTTGAAATAATAATAAGAGGTATTTCAGTTGCAAACTGAGTCTTAAACAAACAAATATTTAGATTATTCGTATTGTAGATACCTTCATACCTGCACTTGAGTTACCATTGTATTTAGACATGCTTAGAATGGTTATGAGATTAGAGTAAGCTCTATAAAACATATATGATCACGTCCTTGCATAACTATTACAGGCATCTAAAAGTGATGCTGACGTTAAAAGAAACTTTATGCAGTGTTTCTAACAAACGATATGCATTCCAAGTAAGTTCAGGCTAATGATCAACAAGGCGATGGTTGATCTTAAAGATACATATGCTGCTTCTTCATATAATATGTTTCCTATTTCAGTTAATTTACTGGACCTTTAAAGCTATTTTATATAATCAAACTAAGTGCGCCGGTCCGAAGAAGTGCTGTAGGCACGTGTCAACGGGCAAACCTACTATATATATATATATTCCTAGGTACTAAAACTGGTTCATATTATTATTGATCCAAATATGGATCCTTGAGGACACAAATTGATAATTTAATCCTTGAGGACACAAACTGATAATTCAATGGAACATTTTGAAAGTATATATCATGTATATATATCAAGTTAACTAGATATTCTAAATCCATACAGAGTTTCATTCTCAGATATTCCAATATAGATTTTTCAACAAACCTAGTATATGTGAATTGAATGAGTTAAATAAAGCAGGGGTAGACCCACGATAAGCCCAGGGTGAGTGGCCGCTCACCCTGGATTTTTGCAAAATTGGGAAAATCTACTGTTTCTGCTTATTTCTGTGTGGGAGCACTCCTATTGAGTCTGAAGATGAGTAAGTTGCTTGGGGAGAACTCCTACAATAACTCTATAGGAATACACTCTAACAGAGAGTTATCCTATGGATGATGCACCAATAAGTGGGAGCAATATCTAAGTGGATGAAAATAGCCACAAAAGGAAACACAAGTCTCCTACGGCTAAAATCTCTATTTTAATCATTCCTTTACTTTGAGGAATACACTCTAAAAGGAAACATCCCCTTCCCGCAGCTAGCACCGCGGTTTGTGGGAGAGCCATTTTTTCGTTCCGTTCGTGTGGATACCATAGAGGCCCCGCAATATTGCAGTGTTGTGCTCGGCATATCGTTGACACAACAGATTCATCTTTAAGGTATAACTCCTAAACATGATTTATGGTTTTTGCATGGATCCATGGCTAGCTTTTGATATTTTTTTGGGAATTTTTTTGTTGTGTATTTAAACTGTGATTACCTTCAAAACCTGACATGAACATCACGGTTAGCTCGGGTGAAGAACCCTCCAATGCTCAAGTTAGTAACTTAGAAAAATAGATGATTTTTTGGGGCAAAATATTGATTACCTATCTTGGATGGACGTGGAGGGCACTTATAGCCTAGAAGTAGTTACTAACTTTGCTTGAGATAAAGGATTTGATCTGACATCTTTTCATTAGATGGGAAACCCTCTTGTTGGGCTATTAATTAGCCCGAATTATTGACCTAGCTGAGCTGATGGCCCTAGGTATGGCTCATGTTCCTCTGGTAGGCCTGTAGTTGCTATGAAATTACCGTATCCTTGAGAAGCTTTAAGATGCATGCTAGGATCATGTGGCTCTAGTTTTAACCCTATCAGATGCCCCCCACTGCTAAAGGTTGTGTATCACAACCTTCAAGGAATAGTTTGTTAATTTTTGGGTGATCTGGAGGACATTCTGAAGCTTTGGGGACAGCGGGACATAGAATACTTGTCACGCCCCGCTTACCAAATAAGAATACAGATACGTGACTAAGCCCAGCGAATGCTTTTCATCATCCATAAGCTATTCAGAATCTTTACAACATCTCACAGAAATAATTAGAGTCGGAAGCAAGAGAATCAACCAAATATGCATAATCGAATCAAATATACGAACATAAATTTACTTGAAACAAAAATATAATAATCTCAAATAAATCAGTTCTGAATAAGTTAATATCCCAGGTCACATAGCCCAAATAGAAAAATAAATCCAAGTATCAAATACAATTGTTCAAATATGCAACAGAAATAATAATAAGAACTCCAGCACTAATATCTCATATCACCAACTCCATCTGTCAACTGGCCATCCTAATCTGCAATTAATAAATTGCAGGAAAAAGGAAAAGAGAAAACAAACTCTCGTCAATGCAAGTTACGGGCCACTTGTAGTGCAAGATACAAGTACATGGGATAAATAACAAATATAAAATAACAGCAGAACAAATATAGCATGGTTTATGCATGTCAACAGAAATATTATATTTAACATGAATCAGGAAAACAAATCGGATAGCATGGTATACTAACAGATACAGATAACATGTGTTAAGTGTCATGTGTCAAATGGCATGCAGACACATATTCATATGATGGTGTCAGATGATAGTCATAAAGATAACAGATAATCAGATTACAGATGTTAGATAAACAGATGCAGATAACAGATAACAGATGTCATGTTCTTATAAGTCTTGTGTGATAACTATCTAAGTTGCACTTCGTGCATCCCGGTTTTTACTACATGGTTTGTCACGCCCCACTTCCAAGGATACGGGAACACGAGCATGTAATGTAGGCCCAGCGAATGATGTAAACACCATCCATAAGCTGTACCAAGCTAACTCAGCAATAAAACAACAAGATACAACCACGCAGGAAAATATAATCACATAAAAAAAGATGAATTCCAATAATGACGAAATAAACCAACAGTATAAATATTCGACATCCGGGATCAAAACAAAACTAGGGGTCATAGTACCCAACAAATACAAGTTCATAATGTTCAAGAAATAAATAGCAATAAGAAAAATTATGCAGCGGAAACTGGATCCATATCTAGAAACGTTGCTCACCAATACCTTCAGGAATAGTTTCTTCAGCACCTCTAAATTCCTGGTTTAAAAAGAAATAAAAGGGTGCCCCTGAAGCAAGTCGTGGGCGGCAAGTAGAGAAAACAAAGAGTGAAGGAAAAAATGGATATCAAGAATAAGGACATGGTCAAAGATAAGAAACAAAACAAAGAGCAGGCAAAATATCAAAGGACTACAGTAAATCACGCATGAAATGAGTGAATTCAGTATCAAGCAGGAAATGCAGGTTATTAAGTATCTTATTAGTTTATTTAGTGCACGTACTACTGTATCCCATACTACAGATTCAGCACAACACACTGAACGCTTTAGATTGATGGTGAATCCACGGTTCATGTACTCGGCCCAGAAATCAAGGTATCATGTTCAGTATCGGTGTTTCTCGAGCAGTGTTTATGTCCATACAGTACAGTCAATACAGTAGGGCCCGACCGAGTACAGTCTCCGATTGTTCACTACCAAGTCATCCCATATAACTCCGACTTGTTATCATTTTATTTCATCCTATGTGAGCATGCAAGAGGGTGCCAATGTTGTTCATTACTAAGTGTGATTAGTTCTAAGCATTACAGACAAGGCATGGGTCAAACACATTACACAAAATGAGGACAACATGACCTTGCTGTACTAAATCATGGATTATGGACACTACAAATTAGCAAACCTGAATCCGCTAGAAGATCTGGAAAATACACTTCCACACGGTTCCAGCGAGTATAATTAAGGTATATAAAAGATATGGTAACTAAGGTGAAAATTCTGTTCTAATCAGATTTTAAGTTCAGGCAGCATGCAGTAGGTTATGTTTAACTAATTGTTTCGGTCAGAGAAATTATTATTAAGAATCTACAAAAATCCTGGGTTACACCTATACATGTTTAGGTCCAGCCTAAATTATTTCATATTTTTCTCGTACCATTAGCATGGTCAAATAAAATAAACAACAGCAGAAAACACATGAAAATCTGAGTCTGAAATTACTGACACATCGACATTAAAGTGATGATATCTGAAAGATTGTAAATTAGAATTTAAATCCGGAGTAGAGAAAAATTATCTAGACATCAAGGGCTACGTTTTATGTTGAGTTAGTTCTTTAAGAATATGTTTCCAGCATGGTCAAAAATCGATTTCAAAATGAAACATACAGCAGTCCAGCAAATGTCTAAACATGAATTGGCAATTAAATAATTCACATAATCCTATAAAGCATGCAAATTTGTAATCAAATGAGTCCTAGGTGTCAACATGCAATTTCTAAAGTTCATGGTACATTCATGGTACATTTATAATAGTCATGGTGTCAATTCATCAAATAAACCAAATCAGTACATTCATGTCCATTTCGTCAAGCAGTTCTAAGTACAAATCTTGTTATTTTACTTGTGCACATGCATGAAACATTGGGGACTGGGTTAAAGATCAAAGAGATAGCACGAAGTTAAAAGTATGTCGGGTTAGCTCGTGTAAACCCTATATAATCTTAACGAAATTGTCAAAACAGATTTTTGATAATAAAAAGGGACGAATCTGCTTGCATGAGATCAATTAATCTTGAACACAAATAATGAAAGGGGCTCAAGAAGAGACTTGCCTCTTATTGCAGATATTAATAAAAATAATAGAATAACGGGATCAGAATCCCAGCGAAATCTCCCAAAAACTGCACGAAGAATGAACCGCAATAACAAGATCCAAGAGAAATCCCACACACTGGATCAGAACAGAATGGGGAACACCAAGTTCGGATCTGGTGCACACAGAACGCGAAACACCAATTCCAACCAATCAAATCTTTAGCTACACACCGGATCGGGCCCCAAAACACAGAACACCAAAACCAGATCGAGTCTGGCAGAACACGGAAGAGTGGGGAACAGCCAATCAAATCCTGACCTCGCACCGGATCCAAGCCGAACACGAGACAGCGTCTTCGGATCTTGCATGGCAAAACAGTGGACAGCAACTTCGACGAATCACGTCGCATCTTCTTCCTCTCGACATCCGAAGGAGAGAGAAAGCGGCGCGACGAACGGCGACTGCGACGGCTGCGGCACGGCAGCGGGACAGCGGAGCGGCATTACCACTGTCAGGAAGCAATGCCGGCGATAGCAACTCCAGCAAAGAGCGCCCTGTTCTTCGTTCGAAAACAGAGACGGCACTCGCGGTGACTCTGGGGACTCGACGGCGATGCACAAGGGCCTCAGTGGAGTGGCGGCAAACGACGAAGACGATGGTGGAGCACGGAGATGGAATGGGGTGACGGCGGTGAAGTTATGGCGACGGCGAAACTTCGGCAATGGGTCTCGAACGGGGATGGCGAGCACAGGGGAAGACGAGCGAAGGTGATGGGGATGTGGAGGAGACAGAGACGAAGATGGTGGTCGAGGGTTGATGACGGTGGGTTTGGGTTTGGGAAAAACAGAGAGAGAGATGGTAGTTACGGGGAGAGAGAGAGTGCGGCGGTGAGAGAGAGAATGAATTAATTAGGGTTAATTAATGTGGGTATTTATAGGGATCAGGAAATTAGGGTTTAGGTTAAGATTTAGTGGGTTCTGGGTTTCGGTTCTGGCTCTAAAAAGAGACAAATAAGGGCAATGAGACGAGACGAACACAATGGAGAACAAATCAGATTCAAAATAGAAAGAGAACCATTACAAAAGAACAGAATCAAGCCAAAGAGCATAGATTGATCAAGAGAGGATAAAGAAAGACCAAGAAAAGCAAAATACTCCATAATAAAAGAATTCAATTACAATAATCAAAAGAATACAAAATACATGAAAATTGAAAATAGGGCTTACATGGTTGCTACATTCAAACAAGTTACGTTTAGATTTCGTAGTGGAGTCCATACGGCAGTGTACTCATGGATCTAACAGACAGATATCAGATACAGATCAGACAGACAGATAGAACCTATGGGTTCTCTTCTGAGTACACCTTCCTATAGGGAAGTAATGTAGTCAGGATTCAGATAAACAGAGTCGTGTATCATGTAGTCATGAACAAGGGCCCTCTTCTCATTACACATTTCTATATTTTCCACTACTAGATATTACCCTTAACCCCGGCTTGGTTATTTTGTTATTATTATCAGACATGCATGTATGTGTAGAAAACAGAGTGAAAATAGCATGATATAAACATGTAACAGGTTCACGGTGACAGATAAACATGTACAGATGATAGACAGCTCAAGAAGGAATAGAACAATGCAAATGCTAGTTCAGGACAGCAAGACAGTATTGTACTAAAACATGGATTCCCGTTGCTTCAAAAATGCAAATCTGGATCCGTCGAAGAATCTGGAAAATAGACTCCTGGCTGAATTCAGCAAATATATATAAGTCATATAGTAATTCACAAAACCATAACTCAAAAAAGGTTTGAATCTAGAAAATATGTTCAGTCAGAAATTAGAAGATTGTATTCAAAGTCAGCAAAACAGCATGAAAACTCATTAATTAAATCCACGAAAAATCTGGGGTATTCTCCTATATATGTAGCATCAGAATATAAAGTATCATAATTTTCCAATGTCACACCCCGCCTCCCAAAATATAGGAATACGAGCATGTAACGAAGGCCCAGCGAATGATTATGCATCATCCATAAGCTATACCAGTCTAACTCAACAATATACAAGAGAAAACAACCACGCAGGAAGAATATAATCACATAAATAAAGAATAAACTCCAAAGTAATCATGAAATAAATTCACCAAATAACAATCCAACATCTGGGATAAAAATAAACTTCGGGTCATAAAAGCTCAAGAATACAAAGTATGATAAAAAGAAATACCATAAGCAAATAACAAAAGATAGCTAAGTAGTCTAAAGTCCAGCTCCGATCTTCAGAGAGTTTGCTCACCAAGTTCTTCTGGTATTGCTCCTTCGGTACCTGTTAATTCTTGATCTAAAAAGAATGAAAAGAGTGCCCTTAGAGCAAGTCATGGGCAGCAAGTAGAGAAAATAGAGGATAAAGGAAAACATGAATATCAAAGAAAAGGAACAGGGTCAAAGTCAAAGAACAAAGCAAAGAGCATGCAATAATATCAAAGGTGTACAATAATCACACATGTAATGTGTGATGTCAAGTCAAGTTCAATACAGGATCAAGTAGCAGGTTATTAGTCATTTTATTAGCCTATCTAGTGCACGTACTACTGCATCCCATACTATAGGTTCGGCGCAAACACATAGTGAACATTTTAGACTTATGGTGAATTCACGGATCGTATACTCGGTGTCGATAACGATAGTTTTACAATCAGTAATTAACGATCAATAATTTGCAATCAATACTTCTTCCAATCAATATTTGTCCTCCTTCCAATTGAATACTTCTCCTCCTTCCAATACGATATAACGATAAGGCCTTGCCGAGTATATTTTCAAATCGTTCACTACCAAGTCCTACCCATGATACCCCTGCTTTTTATTAGTTTATTTTCATGCTATGTGAGCAAGCAATAAGGTTTCAATGTTGTATGATACTAAGTGTGACTAATTCTATCCGTTACAGACAAAGCATGAACCAAACACATCATATAAGCACAATTCACACAACCAGGACAACATGACCTTGCTGTACTAAAACATGGATTACAGCCACTACAAAATATAAAATTTGAATCCGTCAGAAGGCCTAGAAAGTATACTTCCATACTGTTCCAGCGAATTTAATTAAGGCATATAAAAGATACAAGAACTAGGGTGAAAACTCTATTCTATTCAGGTTTTATGTTCAGGCAGTATGCAGTAAATTGTGTTCAACTATTTGTTTCAGGTCAGAGATCTAATCAAATAAATGTATAAAAATTCTGGGTGATTCCTACATGTGTCTAGGTTCAACTAGAATTATTTCAGATTTTCTTTTACTGTTAGCATGGTCAATTAAATTAAGAAACAGCAGGATACACATGAATTTGTGAATCTGAAATTTATGACACAACTGTACTAAAATGATGATATCTAGCAAACAACACATCGGAATTCAAATCTGCAAAAAATGTAGTAAACAAGACATCAGAGACTAAATTTCATGTTCAGAAAGTTATTTCAAATTATGATGTTAGCAGGGTTGAAAGTCTGTTTCAAAATGAAACAACTAGCAGTCCATAATTTGTTTTAACATAAAAGGGGCAACAAATAAATCATGAAATCATATATTTCATGCAAATTGGTAATCGAAGTGATCCTAGGTGTCAACATGCATATTTCTATATTTAAGACACAATTATCTCAGGCATGGTATTAATTCATCGATCAACTTCAATCTAGCACATTCAATTTACAATGTCCATTTTATCAAGTAGTCCTATGCATGAATCCAGTTATTTAAATGTGCATATCCATGAAACAATAGGGACTAGGTTTTAGATCAAAGAGAACGGCACAATGTTAAGAGTATGTCGGGTTAGCTCGTGTAAACCCTCGATAAACTTAACGGAATAAGCAGTAGGATAACGAAATGGGCGGGATCTACTTGCAGAGATCAAATAAACTTGAACAAAACAAAATATTAGTTCAAGAAGAGACAAGCCTGTGAGACTATTAATTCAAATAATATAGAATAACGGGATCCCAATCCCGGGTGACAATCCACAAGATCACGAGCGAGACACGTGCAAAACACCAAACGGCAACCACAAGACCAAACAGCAAATCATGACAGCAACTTCAGCAATCACACACCGGATCCCAGGTGAACAGCACACAGCGAGATGGTATCCGCTACACCAAAATAGCAAATACGGGAACCAACCACTCACCCTTCGTCTCCCTTCTTCAACCTTCGACAGAGAGAAAGGAGGAGAGCGTAGCAGAGACTCGGCGATGCTGGCGGCGGCTAGCGATAGGGCTCGCGACGACGACGTCACTGCGGTTATGAAGCAACGGCAGCGGCAAGGGTGACAGCGACGGCGGATGCTCTGTTTCGCTCGAAAATATGGGGAGGCAAACAATGGCTGATGTTCGGGCTTGGACGGCGATGACGACGAGGTGGGAGGGGTCTTCGGTGGATGCGAGGGGTGAATGGGGAGACGATCGGAGCACAGGATGGCGGTGGCAAGGACGAGATGGCGACGAGGCAATGGGTAATGGGTTCGGTTGAGATGGGTTTAGGCGGGTTGAAGGCGACGAGGACGGGGAAGATGAAGGCGGGGATGATGAGGAGTGGAGGTCTTGAAGAGGGGAAGGCGATGGTGAAGGGGGCGATCGGAGAAGTGGCGGGATTGGGTTCGAAGTAACAGAGAGGGAGAGAGAGCAGGATGGACGGGGATGAACAGTAGGCGGGGCCTTCACAGGAACTATGGGCTAGGGTTAATGACGGCTAGGGTTAGGAAATAGGATTAGGGTTTACTTAAAAAGAGATTAGTATATATATGGGAAAAGCAGGATATTGGGTATTTGGGTATTCGGGTATAGATCTAATAAAATAAAAAAACATTATTCATGAATATAATTGATCAATACAAATCCGAATACAAGAAATAGGGTACCTGATAAATACAATTTGTATTACATAATTTATTTGAAACAAATTAAAAAAACAAATATTAAATAAGAAGGGATTGTCTTTAATAATCAATAATAATAATAATAAGTAATCTCAGTAACCATAAGAATAATAAAATAACCATATCTATAAAATAATAATAATACTAATAATAACAATTAGTAAGAATAAAACAATAAGAATAAAATAATAAAAATAATAATAATAGCAATCGCCAGAATAATATCAATATATAAAAATAGGAACTTGTGGAAATAGTCCAAACAGTTTTAATATTTTCTTTTATTTGAGTTTAATGTGAATAGTTGATCAAGTAAAAATAGAGACAAGATTTCTTCAAAATAATAATAACTATTATTTTCAAAATGCTTTAACATTAAATTCAAAACGGATTTAACAAATAACGAAATTATAAATATCAAAATACGAAAAAATACCCAGGAAATGCGTATTTGTGGAAATAGGGGTTACATCCAATGTAAATAATTTAGTCAACAAAAATCAGAAAACATCAAGATGCAGTAGTTTCGTAAATCTAGAATCACAAACACTGCAGTACGAAAACAACAATATCTCACAAACCATAAATCTAAATCCAAATCCGTCGAAAGGGTGATAAAATAGATACAGTAGGCTAACTTTCATATTCACAAAGACTTTAGGAACAAGCAAGTAGAATTAGGTCGAAAATCAGGTTCTTTACTGAACAGTATTAAAATTCTGCATGTATAGTGATTGTTTGGAAACAAAGAACGGTTTGTAAAACTCATCAAATAAATCCACAAAAATTCAGGGCTAATCCCAATAAAGTCTAGTTGTATTATGTAAAATATTGGATCAAAATAGTGATTTTAACATTATGATAAAAATATATTACTCTTCAGAATTTATAGAAAACAGAATCTGAAAATCTCCCTACAACTGTAGTAAAATAGACATAAATCGAAACTAAGATTTGTCAGAAGTGTTGGAAAATGGACAGGATTCTCTACACTTATTCAAAAAATATTTTCAAATACTGACCTTAATAGGGTCTGAAATACTGACCAAAACGGGGAATCGCCAAAACTGAAAATATCCTTCTTGCACAAAATCAACTAGTTCACATATAACTCGTCCAAATCATAACCAAACATGAAATATAGTGTACTAGATATCCAAACAACATGGTATAGAGTATTTTACAAGTCTACGACGAGTATAACATGAATAACACATCAAGAACACGATATGACAAAATAGCATGCATATATACATCCAAAAAGTGGTCATCCCTAGTTGTTTCATAATGTATGTCGTGAGGCAACTATGGTCGAATTAACACAATAGAAACAATATATAACAGAGAATTCACACATGAATTGTCTCTAGAACCCAACTACACTACAGGCGGTATTTAGTACTTGTATTACACAAAGAAAAGAATACAAGTTACTTGCCATAACCGACGACGGAAACGGCACCAAACAAGAATAACGAGAACGGATTCTCGGAACACGAACAACGAATTAACGAACCGAACAACGAACAACACCCGAACGAAGCAACCAACTAACACGAACGGTGAACTCCGAACGAATCCAAACGGCGAGAACACCAAAAGAGAGAGACGGCGCGGCAACGAAAAGATAATAGCAGCGGGAAGTGCTGATATTGCGGTTGCGGTGCTGCTGTCGCGCGTCGGAGAGAGCAACGGAGGGGACGGGGTTGGTGCGACTGGTTGGAGGAGAACGGGAGGGGGACGCAGGCCGGGAGATCGGAAGAGAGAGGGTGAACGGTAGGGAAACTCGGGAAGGGTTGAGGGGGAGTACACAGAGGGAGATAGGGCTGCTCAGGGAAAAATAGTGCATGGGTTATATATATGGGGTTATGAAATATTAGGGTTAGATGAGAGGATGGAGCAGCACGGTAGGGGGTAACTGGTTGGGTGTGTTATTGGGTGCGGGTTTGGTATAGAATCAAGGTATGGGTCATTTTAGGGAAACAAGTTTATGGATTTTTGAATAAGATAATGGGTATTAGGTAGATTTATGTAATAGATTAAAGTGAATGGATTTGAAAACATGTAATGGATAGTGATTTGGGTAAACAGGGTATAGCATATAAATGGATTTTGGGTTTTATTAGGTATAAACAATGGGTTCAAGAAATAGGATAACTCCACCAGAAAAATTGGGGGATACAAAAATGAGACGGGCACAGGAAAAGAACAAATAAAAAGGCACGAACAAATTGAATAAAAAGAATAAAAAATAGTAGAACGAACAAACAGAGATGAAACAATGAGACAATTGAAACAAGAACGCAACAAAAGATGATAAAAACAATAAATTAAATATATAGAAAACAAAAGATCCTATATCCGGTCCAGGAAAAAGATACAAAGAGAGAAATACACCAAAAAGAAAAATACACTAAAAAAAACACAAAATGGAAAACAGGGGTTACAAATCCTACCCACCTAACAAGAAGAATTTCGTCCTCGAAATTCAATAAGAAGATACAAAGGGTAACCCCCTAAAAAGAAAGAACGAAACAAAACAAAAACTACTCAAACAAATGAGGAACTTCTGCTGAATCTTCTTCTCCATCTCCCAAGTCGACTCACCGGGCGAGTGAGGATTCCAAGAAACACAAACCAATTTGATGACCTTGTTCTTAAGCACTTTTTCACACTGATCCACAATAGCAACTGGCAGAATCTCACAAGTCAAATCCGGCCGAACGGTCAACTCAGAATAGTCGATCACGTGGCTCTCATCTCAGATATATCTCCTAAGTTGTGAGACATGGAAAACATGCTGCACCCCTGATAAAGTTGGTGGCAATGCAAGACGATAGGCCACCTTGCCTGCTTGCCCCACAATGTCGAACGGTCCAATAAACCTAAGGTTGAGCTTGTCCTCACCACCAAACCGAATGACACCCTACCAAGGCGATACCTTTAGGAAAACATGGTCACCAACTCCAAACTCCAAAGCTCTCCGATGGACATCAGCCTATTGCCTCTGCCTATCCTGAGCTGCCTGCAAGTGCTTCCTGATCTGAACCACCGCATCAACTATCCTGGTGATCAACTCTGGACCCAACAACTTCCTTTCACCAATGTCATCCCAGCACACTGATGATCTGCACTTCCGCCCATAAAGTGCCTCGAACGGTGAGCTTTAAGACTGCCCTGAAAGCTGTTATTGTACGAGAACTGTACGAGATGCAAATGGTCCTCCCGTGATCCACCGAACTGCAGCATATAGGATCGCAACATGTCCTCAAGAATCTGGATGGTCATCTCTGACTGTCCATCAGTCTGGGATGAAAAGTTGCACTGTACTTCAATTTACTCTCCAAACTGTTCTGAAGACTCTCTCAAAACTGAGATCTGAATCTCGTATCCCAATCGGATACAATGCTAACTGGAAGCCCATGAAGACTGACAATCTCTTGCATGAAACTCTCAGCTAGGCTCTCAGTAGACTGCCCGGCACAAAAAGGAATGAAGTGAGCACACTTCGTCAAATGGTCGACAATCACCCAAATGGCATTATGACCCTTAGGACTCCTCAACAAAGCGGTCACAAAGTCCATAGTAATATGTTCCCACTTCCACTCCGAAATAGGAAGTGGTTGAAGAAGTCCAGCAGTTCTCTGATGCTCTGCCGTAACTTGCTGGCATATCAAACACTGAGAAACAAACTGAGCCACAACCCTCTTCAATCCCGATACATCTTAGTACCGTCAGGATGGATAGAATACAAAGACTGGTATGCTTCCTCAAGCAACCTCTGACGAACTTCACCTTTCGGGATACACATTCTTGGATCCAAAACGAAGCGATCCATCAGCATGAATAACCATGACCGTTCTGGATCCAGACTCAACTTCAGCTCAAAAATCCTGTAACTGTGCATCACCAGCCCGTGCCTCTTTGATCTGATCAACAAGAGATGACCGAAGCTGGAGCACCAAACAACTCCGATCAGAACTTGGCAACAAAACATCCAAATCCAACCTCCGCATTTGCTCAATCAGATCCCTCTACTGAGTCATGAACATCACTGCCGGTCTCCTGCTCAAAGCATCTGGTACCAAGTTCACTTTACCAGGACGGTATTACAAACTGATTTCATAATCGGCCATAAGTTCCAACCAATGCCTTTGCCTCATATTTAACTCATTCTGGGTGAAAACGTACTTGAGACTTTTGTGGTCTGTAAAGATCTCTACTTGGTCCCCAAGTAAATAATGTCCCTACTACTTCAAAGCATATATCACTACCACTAACTCCAAGTCATGAGACAGATAGTTCATCTCATGTGGTCTCAACTGCCTCGATGCATACGCAACGACTCGGCCCTTCTGCATCAGAACTGCCCCAAGACCCTAACTGGAAGCAACTCAGTGAATTACAAATCCGCCTGAACCATCCGGAATAGTGAACACAAACGCTGATGTCAATCTGTTCTTCAACTCAACAAATGCCACACCGCACTCATTAGACCAATAGAACTTTTGATCCTTATCGGTCAGCTTGTCCTTCTTTCTTCGAAAATGGCCGAATTTTCGATAATACCATCGCCCGAGATAATGTGCCACAATAAAGAAACCCTGTCGAGCCAAAACTCACACTTGCTGAGTTTCCTATAGAGCTGATTTTTTGTCAAAGTCTGCAGAACCACTCTAAGATGCTCAACATGATCTTCCCGATTCCGAGAATACACCAAAATATCATCAATGAAGACCACAAAAAATCTATCCAAGAACTAAAAAGAGACCCGGTTCATAAGACTCATGAATACAGCAGGTGTGTTCGTGACCCCGAACGGCATCACAAGATACTCATAATGCCCATATCTGGTCCTGAATGCAGTCTTCTATACATCAATCACCTTCACTTTGACTTGATGATACCCAGAACGAAGATCCAACTTCGAGAAAATAGCAGCTCCACTCAACTGATCAAACAAATCATCGATCCTAGACAACGGATACCGGTTCTTCACAGTAACACTATTTAGTTCCCGATCATCCCCACACAGTTGACGAGTACCATTCTTCTTGTTGACAAAAAGGATTGGAGCACCCCAAGGCGAAATACTGGGTCTGATGAACCCTAAATCAAGCAACTCCTGAATCTGCACCTTAAGCTCTGCTAACTTAACCGGTGCCTTCCTGTAGGGACTTTTCGATATAGGTGCCGTACCCGGCTGAACTTCAATACCGATCTCCACATCCCTATCAGGGGGTAAGCCAGGCAACTCCTCTGGAAAAACATCCAGGAAATTCCGAACTACTAGAGGTGCAACCTCACAGCCTGAATGCAATTCTATCGCACAAACCTCCTGATCAACTGCAGTTCAGCCAAGGAACATCTCTCCAATATGGAACTCAAACTCTATGCGATCTGGAATCCTGAACACAACTTTCTTGGCACGATAATCAATAATGGCGTGGATTTCACCCAACCAATCCATACCCAGAATAACGTCGAATCCTGAATTCTCAATTATAATCAGATTGGCTTTGAAATATGCGCTACCAATAATCACGGGACACTGCCTGCCCCCCCGGGAAAAATTGACAACACCTCCACCTGTCACAATGTTCCAAGCCTCTGACATGGTGCTGCAATCCAACTGATGGCAAGCCACAAATCGAGAGGAGACAAAGGAATGGGTTGCCCCAGAATAAAAAAGAACATGAGAAAGGAAAGAGCAAACAAAAATGATACCTAAGATAGATCAAAGACAAAGAAACAAGGAATGGTTGAACAGGGGTGAGGAAAAACAAAGCAGAAAGATAACAGGAAAGAATAAAGCAAGACAAAAGAATTAAGCAAAAGAAATAACAAAACAACAAGCAAAAAAATACCTGCAACAACACCTTCAACTAACACCTCATCTGCAGCAGTTAGGTTGAAAGTCTGACCTCTCCTCGGAACAACAGGTCCTTTGACAGACAATCTGGCGCTGAGGAGGAAGCAGTGGCCTAACTGGACAACAAGATGGGGCAACCTACTGGATGGGACACCTGGTTGGAAGAGCCAACTGCTGTTGCTGTTGTGACTGTGGACAATCCCGAACTGAATGAACAGCAGCACAACACCTAAAGCATCGACGGCTGGCGCAAAAATAGTTCTTGCACTCATGCCCAGACACCTAGCAGAAGTCGTAAAACCACCCCTTAGGAAACCAGCAGAAGGGTATGGAGCTGTCCTGACAGGACGAGCGGGAACATACCTCTGAATAGGCCCACCAGAAGTCCTAATAATAGCAGACGAGTGCGAAACAGTTCGCTGAAAATGAGCCAAACCACCACGAGCCTGCTCCTGAGCACGAGCTGCCTCAAGAGCTTCTGCATAAGAGTGCAAGTGAAGGGAGACAAGCTATAACCCCTGTTTTTCATTTTGTGCATTTTTGAGTGTATTTTTCTTTTTGCGTATTTATATTCTTCTTGTATCTCTTTGGACCGTATATTGGATTTTTTATTTTCAATATATTCATTTATTTATTTTGTCTTCTTTTATTTGTGTTCTTTATTCTATCATCCGTCTTTTGTTCATCTCTGTTGATCAAACTCATATTTTTTATCCCCTTTATTTTGATCATTAATGTCCCATTTCGTTTATTCTCTGTTTTCCATCTCCTATTGTATTCTAATTCTTTAAACACCATATGAAACCCAAATCATAATTGTTATATGCTACCCATACCCAATAACCCATTGTTATGCATAATCTGATCTATTACTCTAAAAACCCAAACCAGACCCATTGATCTTAAAACCCAACTCTAACTCATTTATTCTACAACCTAAACTACCCTACAACCTAAGTTTAACCAAACCCGAAACCCACCTAATACACACTAACCCATTAACATCACCCCACCTAAACCCATTACTCTACCACACCGGAACCCACTAAAACCCAACCCATTTACTCTGTCATCATTGACCCTTAACCATATCCCACCTATATCTATGCACTTAATACCCATGCACCCGATCCACACCTTCAGAAACCCTAAACTCCCCCTATATATATTGTGAACCCATGCATTCTGTGCTTCACCTCTTTCGTCGCCTCTACCTACTCCCGTTATTACTCTTCCCTTGCACCTAGATATCCTGATCCTCCTGCTCTCATCCCCAAGCTCATCCCGGTCCTATATAGCCCCGACCACCCTGTGATCCTCTCCAGTCTCTCTCTCAATGCCCTGGCCTCCCTGTCGCACCGCACAACAGCAGCACATCAATACCAGTCATCGTGGTTCACCGTGCTCCTCCGTTGTGCCGTCCTTTCCCTCCGATGCCGGTAACAGTGAGCCGCGACAACAAGTGCTTCCCGCTCCAGTTGTCCTGTCCTTGCCGTTTCCCGTCGTTTTCTGCCCGTTCCTTGCTCTCTCTTTGAGTGCGAGTTGGTTGTTAGTTGGTTGATGGGCTTTGAATTCTTTTGTTTGCTTCGGTTCGTGTGATCCGTGTTGAGTTCATGGTTTCTGTTCGTGGTTCGTTGTGTTCATTGCTCTGGGAATCCGTTCCCATTATTCTTGATTTTCGTCGTTTCCATCATCGGTTAAGGCAAGTAACTTGTAATCTTTTCTTTGTGTAATACAAATAATAAATACTGCCTATAGTATAGTTGGGTTCTAGAGACAATTCGTGTGTGAATTCTCTGTTATCTATTATCTCTATCGTGATGATTCGACTGTAGTTGCCTCATGACACATATGACATGAATTAACCTAGGGTTGACCACTTTTGATGTATATGTTCATGCTACTTTGATATATCTGTGTGCTTGATGTTTTATTCATGATATACTTGTCGAATACTTGCAAAATACCTTATACCATGTTGTTTGGATATCTAGTAGACTATATTTCATGTGGTTGATTTGGATGAATCTCGTATGATCTATGTTGTTTTGTGTGTGAAGAACAAATCTATTTTTTCTGTTTTCCTGATGATTATCAGTATTTTAGACCCTATTAAGGTCAGTATTTGAAAATATTTTGTGAACATGAACTGTAGAAGATTCTGTCTATTTTCTAACCCTTTTGACGGATCTCAGTTTCGATTTACAAGTTGTGAGTTATGTCGATTTTACTACAGAGGTATAGAGTGGGTTACAGATTTTGTTTTCTATGAATTCTGAAGAGTAATATATTTTTAGTCTGGTGTTAAAATTATTATTTTGATATGAAATTTTGCTCAATACTTCTTGACTTGATTGGGGTTTACCCAGAATTTTGGTAGATTTATTTGAGAAATTTTACAAACCTTTCATGCTCGCAAATAAAGATTTTGCATGCAGAATTTTATTACTGTTCAGTAAAGAACCTTATTTTCGACCTAATTCTACTTGTTGTCTCTAAAATATTTCTGAATATGAAAGTTAGCCTACTGTATCTATTTTATTACCCTTTTTGCATATTTGAATTTTAATTTATGGTTTGTGAGATATTGCTATTTTCGTACTGCAGCATTAGTGATTTCAGATTTACAAAACTGTCGTGTCTTGTTGTTTTCTGATTTTACTTGACTACTCTATATTTATTGAAAAATTCTAAAACTTTATATTCTGATTCTACTCTATATTTATTGAAAAATTCTAAAACTTTATATTCTGATTCTACACATATAGGGAAATACCCCAGATTTTTAGTGGATTTAATTGATGAGTTTTTATGCTGTTTTTCTGACTGTGAATACAAAATACTGATTTCTGGTTGAACACGTTTTCTAGATTCAAATCTGATTTGAGACTTGATTTTGTGAATTACTATATGACTTATATATGTTTGCTGGATTCAAACGGAAGTCTATTTTCTAGATTCTTCGATGGATCCAGATTTGCACTTTTGTAGCAACGGGAATCCATGTTTTAGTACCATACTGTCTTGTTGTCCTGAGCTAGCATTTGCGTTATTCTATTCCTTGATGAACTATCTAGCATCTGTACATGTTTATCTGTCACCTTGAACCTATTACATGTTTATACCATGTTATTCTTGACCTGTTTATGACACATACATGCATGTCTGATAATAATAATAAATAACCAAGTCGGGGTTAAGAGAAAGATCTAGTAATGGGAAATTATAGAAATGTATACTTGGAAGGGGGCTCGTGTTTACCATACTGAGCATCTATTATACTGTTATACTGATTACCTGACTGCACACTTCCCTATAGGAAGGTGTACTCGGAGGAGGACCAGTATGTTCTGACTGTCTGATTATGTTACTGATTACCTAACTGCACACTTCCCTATAGGAAGGTGTACTCGGAGGAGGACCACTAGGTTCTGACTGTTATCTGTTACTGTCTGATTACTGAAACCTGAGTACATGGACCTATATGATCCCCTACAAAATCTAAACGAAACTATTTGAATGTAGCAACTATGTGATAATAGTTGGGGCGCATGAAGTGCTACCTAGATAGTAATAAACACAAGACTGTAAGAACTAACATCCGTTACACTGTTATTTGTTACATGATACTGAACACTGTTACTTGCTATCATTTGATTGTTACCTAACACTGTTATCTGTTACTGACTGACTGTTACCTGATACTGTTATCCGTATACCTGTCTGCATACTATTGACACTTGACACATGTTACCTATACCTGTTAGTATACCATGCTATCTGATTTGTTTTTCTGGTTCATGTTAGATATTATATTTTGTTAATATGTCTATATGATGCTATGTTTGTTCTGTTGTTATTTTATATTTGTTATTTATCCCATGTACTTGTATCCTATACTACAAGAGGCCCGTAACTTGTATTGACGGGAGTTTTTTTTTTTCTCTCTTCCTTTTTTCTGCAATTTATTAATTGCAGATCAGGATGACCAGTTGTCTGATGAAGTTGGTGATATGAGATATTAGTGCTGGAGTTTTTATTATTATTTATATTGCTTAATTGAATAATTGTATTTGATACTTGGATTTATTTTGTATTTGGGCAATGTGATCCAAGATATTAACTTATTCAGATCTGATTTATTTGAGATTATTATTATATTTTGGTTTCAAGTAAATTTCTGTTGGTATATTTGATTCGATTATGCATATGTGGTTGATTCTTTTGCTTTCCGACTCTGATTATTTCTGTGAGATGTGTAAAGATTCTGAACATCTTATGGATGATGAAAATCATTCGCTGGGCTTAGTCACATATCCGTATTCAGTATTCTCTTTATGGGAAGTGGGGCGTGACACAAGCTGCACCCTAATCTCACGCTCAAGCCCCAAAATGAATCTATGAGCCCTGTCTTCTTCGTTCGCCACAAGAACGGCTGCGAAGCGACTAAGTCTTGTAAATTCAGCTGCATACTCATCCACAGACCCGAAGCCCTATTTTCAAGAACGTCTCATGTTACAACATTGCATGGACAATATGTAACAAAATCCTATTACCAGAAATAACGATCAACCTGTTTCAGGGTCAGGAACTATTGCTCCATCTCCACTCTAGTGCTGCTATAGACGAACTTCTCGAAAAAGCCCTAGTGAAAGTGGCCCAAGTGATCGGTCGTTTGAGCCTTTCGGACTCGGACCTCCACCAAATACGAGCTAAGTCCATCAGCTGGATGGCTACTACATCCACACGATCTGCATCTGTAATCCTAGCTGCCAAAAGTAGTTGCTCAGTCTGGATCAACCACTGTTCAGCCTCCAAAGGCATCTCAGTGATTGAAATCCTGTCGGGATGCAGCCTCATGAAGTCCGTGACTGTACCCAGATGGGTAGGAAGAGCTGCCTGTATAGGCACAGTGGGCGGTGGAACCCGAGCGGCTTCCAAAGTAGCCATAACCAAATCACTGTGGTTTTGCTGCATATTGATCAAGTGCTCAGGCACAGTGGTGACAGCCTCAATGCCAGGTTGATCATCCTGTGGACGAGAAGTAGAACTGCGACGAGCCGTAGTCTGCACAAAACAAAAAAACAATTAACATCCAGATCAAAGTTTATAATAATAATTCATTTATACATGCATGGTTGGTGAAATGTTGAGCGGATCCCAGTTCGAGCCAAGCTAGTCTAATATATTAGTCAAACTATTACAATAGCCAAACCTGGGCTTTGATACCACTAAAAACCTTGTCATGCCCCACTTCCCAAAAGAGAATACAGAATACGGATACGTGACTAAGCCCAGCGAGTGATTTTCATCATCCATAAGCTGTTCAGAATCTTTACAACATCTCATAGAAATAATCAAAGTTGGAAGCAAGAGAATCAACTAAGTATGCATAATCGAATCAAATATACTAACAAAAATTTACTTAAATCCAAAATATAATAATCTCAAATAAATAGGTTCTGAATAAGGTAATATCCTGGGTCACATTGCCCAAATACAAAAATAAATCCAAGTATCAAATACAATTATTCAAATAAGAAACATAAATAATAATAAGAACTCCAACACTAATATCTCATATCACCAAATCTATCTGGCAACTGGCCATCCTAATCTGCCAGTAATAAATTGCAAGAAAAAGAAAAAGAGAAAACAAACTACGGTCAATGCAAGTTACTGTAACACACCGAATTCCAAATAAGATTGAATTCGAAGTTCCACATGGTCTTTATACTTCATTTCGTATAATTTTACAAGAAATTATATCAAGCAATAAATCTTTAGAAAGATTGTTCTCCAATTCCTGCAAGTAATTATCCTTCAACACCTGTGAACACTTCATCTAAAAAGTGAAAAAAAATTGTCCTTAGAGCAAATCATAGACAACAAGTACAGAAAGCAAAAAATAATGAAATAACGATATAACGATGAATTTAATGGATCAATAGGAATCAATAACATGGGACAACAACAATAGTCAATATCATTGTAGTCAATGTAAAGGTTATAAACAATGGTTCAATATTCGATGACAATGTTCAATGATATCAATAACACTTAGACAATATTCGATATCAATAAAAACAATGATGTACAATATGCGATGTCAATGTGGTGTCAATTCTTAAGTCTATTAATCATTTTAATCATAACTAATGCGCGTACTACTGCATCCCATAAATACAGGTTCGATGCATACAACCAATTTCATTTAGACTAAGTGGTAGATTCTATAGAACATATACTCGACAACGATAATCAATATTCAATAGTTACAATTCAACATTTAGTGCACGATATGATAATTTGGCCATGATACAATACACGATAGATTGGGTTACCGTCGTAAGCCACAATCAACCGGTAAGACAATGTTCGATAACAATATTTAGGGAAACATGGGCCCCTCCTCCGAGTACAGTCACTATGTCATCAACTACTCCAGCCAATCCCTTAAACCCCGGCTTATTAATTATTTTATCAATGCAACAATAGAATATGCAATTTAGAGACATTAGAGTGAACGATAGTTGTCACACCCCGAATTCCAAATAAGTCTGAATTCGAAGTTCCACAGGATCTTTACACTTCATGTAATACCCTGGATAATATAATGCTTACATATATATATATATATATATATCACACCCCGAATTCCAAATAAGTCTGAATTCGAAGTTCCACAGGATCTTTACACTTCATGTAATACCCTGGATAATATAATGCTTACATATATATATATATATATATATATATATATATATATATCATTGTTGTTTGATTATATGCGTATGAGATGTGAGGTGCATTTATTTGTGGTTGCGGGGCGGTTCATGAGGGTGGTTGCATACTAGATGATCACGAGAATGAGGAGGACCGATACTAGTATATATACTAGTTTTGGGTACAGTACATATGCAAATATATTATTGTATGATACTACAATGGGTATACTTTGCATACACTCAAATCAAACCTCTCATCTCTCATCTAGAACTCAATTAAGAGCTCCAAATTTCAGCAAACAATGTACCCTCAAAACCAATGGCTAAGACTATGGTTTTTTTTGCAAAACCACCTAGTCTACACCCTAACCCCTATCCCTACCCTACCCGAAATCCAGCCCCCCTTCCTCCCTTTTTCCTCACTCTTTTCTTATTAAAAACCCACTTCATTTTCCCTCCCAAGTTCTGAAATTTCAGAACACCAAAAAGAAAGAAAAGAGAAGGAGAGAAAGAAGTAGCAATTTGGAGGAGAAGATCTCAAGTTTTGGAGATAGCATTCTCGGAGGAAAAATCTCAAGACCATCATCTTCTCTCACACCGAATCAGGGTGGGGAATTTCACTAAGCTTGTCTTGTTTATTTTGGTTGATTCTTGCATGCATGAGTACTGGTAGGAGTTGAGAATGGTTGTTTAAGAGATTGAATGTTGAATCTGAAACTAGAACAGAAAATCTTGATCTGCATGTCATTTTTCTAGAATTTTCCGAGAACAAACTACATGGAATTTGGTGATGAAATTTTCACAGATTGTTCCCTTACATGTCTAGATGATACATAAATTATTTCGGAAATTTCTGATGGTTCTTAGTATTTTAATAAAATCCATCTCGTGGACAGAGCCGTAAGGCAGAAGCATGATCTGTTTACTGTGATATCTGAGATTGAAGGAATTCTTATAATTAATTGGCACATGATATTATTCTGAAATTTTTACCATGTTTTCTTAAATGTATCTAGACTCTACGGATAAAACATGAAATTAATTGGATGAAGATAAATGCATGTTCAAAATTAATCTATCAACAGTAGTTAGAACTGTCACTGAAGAACAGTTTGATCTCTATGCATGTTGAAACAGATAGAACTCAGTTAATACTTGTAATTGGATATGAATCTTTTTGCATGTTGTTCATAATGCTGTCTAGTTTCTGTAATGCAAATTTGGTGACCATTGCATCAGTATATGATTTATGATGAATTTTATAGAATGTACCGTGCTTAATTCAGTCATAATAGACACCTTGATAAGATGATACAATTGAGGCTCTGTATGAGCAGATTTTGAGAAAATATTCTCTTAGGAAATTATAGTAGACAACTAGATCATTCCAATCAGCCTTATTTGAGATGATTCATGTGAGTAGATGATTTAATATGATTTTTAAAAGACTAGACAGAAACCAGGTGTTGAGCTGAATGCTCTGTTTGAGTAAGACTTAGTGTGCGATTCGGTACACCCGAGAGTAATGTCTATTTTAGGGTGATCAAATGTCATAATTTGGATTGGTGATCAACTAAGAAGTTGTATAGGACATTCACACATTTCCATAGAACCTAGATTGAGAGCATTCTAATGAGTAGGTAGTGATTTATGCTACCGATGAGGTGCAACCAGTGTACAGGAAGTACACAGGCTGAGGCTTGAGAGGCCAATCTGAGGATTTAGATGATGGAATCTGAGATAATGATCAACTAGGAAGTTATAGCCTAGGTCTTTACCTTTCTAGATTAGGCTTGAACACCCAAATATGAGTTATATTGTGGGTGTTATGATCTTTTTAAGTTTCGGGCAGAAACACCATAGGTTGCTTAATCATGGCTTTTGACTAAGTATTGAGAGAACCCCTCCCCTGTGTACCTAAGGAGTTGATGACTCACTGTTTGGGGACGATTGGTGTCTATTTCTGGTTTTGTTTGCTCCCATTGTGGATTTTTGTGACTCGGGTTAGTCACTAGGGTAGGGTGATGCCCTACGTTTGTCGACCCTAAATCGTAAATTTCCGCTGAGGCGTTGGATATCCACGATGGTGCCGTCAAGTTATATCCATGTCGGTGAAGGCTGAACGCAGGCCATGGTGCTGGATGAATTCCAAGCCAGAGGAAGTGGCGTGCCGGACTGTATCGCCAGGGTCAAGGTCAATAGGCAGAGTTTTGGAGGCAATCTTATTTTACCCAAAGTGATTATAATGAGTCGTGGATTAGAGTGGTGTATTAGGAGTTTGTAACTTGCATTAGTACTAGCAAACCACAGTCAGGTGTTGTACTTTCCTGTCGTAGGGATACATTTTTGGTTCTCAGGATTGAGTTCACGGTCTTGTATCTCGATCTGTTAATTCCCAAGGATGCCATGGAAGGGACAGGGAGAGCACTCCTGTCGGGTAGGGGATTTGACCCTCGAGTACGGTGGGTCCCTATGCGAGTGGTTTATTTTATATATTATGACATCATGGTACATGATTTGGTGACCGAAAATTTTGTCACGGCTTTCCGAGGGCGGTCCGTTCACGAGTACTGAGTGGCAAACACCACCACCACTCAGGCACTACAGTGGCGAAACTAGTCCGATCAACTATAACCTTATAGAACACGAAAAAATCTATTGGGAACAGGTTAAGTACAATGGTAGGATACATGGCGAGGGATTGAACCCTACAATCAGGAGAGACGAACTCTTTAGAAAGTATGTAGTATGGGATGCATACGTTCCCAAATGAATTGCATTAGAGCAGGTGCATTGTGTGCATTCTTGTTTTGTGCATTAGATTAGGCCATGTTTGGGTCTGGAACACATGTAGTATGGGATGCATGTGAATCTAGAGTCCCAAAGTCTTGTTTGCTTTAGAATAGGCTTGTGATTGGTGCATTTAGTTGTTAGATCATGGCATACACGAGTACTAGAGAATTAGGATGCACATTTCTTTTTCCATTCAAGATGGTTTGTGGTTTCTAGTTTGGAGACTGCTGTTATTATCAGCATTACATCAGTCGAAGTACTGATGTTCCCTACCTTTTAGGTACCAGTCCTACCTTCGAGCAGGTGCAGAGATATCAGAGTCGCGTAGTAGAAGACTCAAGCCGAGGAGCAAGCCCCAGGGAAGTAGATTGACCGTTCAGCGGAGTTCGGCAGTGATCCGTCGACTGCCATTCTGGGAGACAGCTGTTAACTTTACAAGAGTTGTTATATATATTTTGTAATAAGATGTAACGAGTTAATGTAATTTGTATTCTTGTTCAAGAACAAGACATTGGTTGTAATCAATGATGTAATGACCTTATTTGGTAAAAAAAAAGTTTTTAAATTTCCGTGTTATTACAGTGTTGAGATGCATTTGAAGGCAAAGATTCTGGTTGCGTCAAGGATGTCCGGTAACGGGGATCCGGGCGTTACACTTCACTTCGTACAATTTTACAAAAAATTTAAAACTATTTATATAACAATGTTTTACATCAATATAGCGGAATTATAAATTACAACAAGATACATGAAATCAATAACAATTTGAAAATTTGTTTAGGCAGAATTCCTTCTTTAGTCCTTTCATTCAATTTATCCTGCATGGAGGGCACGTCAGTTGCATACAATTGACGCTAGGATATAATACATCAATTTCTCTTACTTGGAAAGCACACACTTGTTCAAAAGCAAAGCTAAGGGGGACTATCTTATTGATGTCGTGTGTGAATGTACACTTAGTCTTAAATGCAGTTATTTATTATTTCATGACACTAATGCACACTTGTTCGAACTTATGCATTCCATTCTACATAGATAAGAGGGGAAGCCCTTAACCATTCTTCATCTTGTAGGGTTGGATCCTTCGTTATGTGTTAAACTACTACGGTAACTACGACATGTATCCTAGATGTTCTATGAGTTATGAGCCCATGCCCAGATAGCCTGGAGGGGAATCCCATGTCATGACATGACGCATCATGCAGACAACCTAAGGAGAATTCGCCTCCGTTATGAACGATGGCACAACATAGTCACCAAACACCCTACAAGTGTCGCCACGGTCCGGATAATTCTGGAGATGTATCTACGTCATGACATGACGCATCATGCAGACAGCCTGTGAATACTCTCACACCGTAGATCCGAGGCCGTCATACTTGTGTTTTTTACTTACATTCATCACATCTTCACTATGTGTCTAATCCTTAGAAAAATAAATCATGAGTAAAAATCAACACTCTAGAATTAGAGTTATCTCTACATCGGTCTTAAAACATCAATTGTTAACCACGACCCAATCTTGGTCTTTTAATATCACATTTCTCTTTCAAATTTTCATTCATGCCGATGTATGGACTTAGCTAAAACTCTAGTTTCAATCTCTTTTCATGTTCATCAAATGAGTGTTCATACCTACAAATTTTCACATTTCATCATGCTCTTTTTATTTTATTTTCCATGTACACTTGCATTATTTAGACAACAATTTCATATTTAACTACTCAAATTTTCCATGTCGAAATTCTCATTTTAATTTGTACCCAAATTTTTTTACATTCAAAATATTCTCTTTCTTTAATTAATCAAAAAACATATACTAAGAAAATTCGTCAAGTTTTTCTTCCCAAAATTACTTCTATTTCTCATTGTAATAAGTCAATTATTGGGGAAATAATTTTCATGAAGTCTAGGAAATTTTATAAGAATTCTAGTATTTTTTTCTCAATTTTTATACACTTAAAGTACTCAAAATATAACAAATAAGTGAAAAAAACAAAAAAAAAAACAAGAAAAGGCCAGAGGCTGGATTCGAACCCAGACCAAACGCCCCCCGCTAGTGAACAGTAACCGACCCAAATCGCACCCAACGAGCAGTAGGTCTTGAGTGACTAACCGTTACAAAGGGAACTCGAATTATACTTAAGGTTTGGTTTTGGGATTTGATTTAAAATCAATTTTTTCATAAAACAAAGCCTCTTGGAGACTCGAACCAAAGACCAATACCCCCGCCTAGCTACAGTAACATACCCAAAATGCACCCGAAGACCAGTAGGTCTTGAGTGACTAACCGATATGAGATTTAGCTAAATGCTTTTTGTATAAATCACAATGTATCTAGTTCTTTCTTTCATAAACTCGATTTTTTTCAATCCATTTGTGCTTATAAAAATCTAAATATTTTTCCATAATGTATTTCTTTGAAAAACAGTAAAGTATATTGGTTTAGATTTCCAAAAATCCTCATTTTAATCAACATGAAAGAACTATTATCCTCATTTCTTTTGTAACATGAAACATTAGTATAATTTTTTTTCGACATTAAAATTTTCTATCCTAGATGTATCTTCCAGCTACTTATTCCTCATTTACTCACAATGTATTTGTACAATTTTTCATTCTTTAACCCAATCAAAGCCCTTAAGTTAATATTATCTTTACAAAACTAATTCATTTTTCGTAGATTCAAAGAGACAACAAAATTGACAATCTTTTGAATGTAATATTACTCATACAACATCATTAAAATCACACTTACTGCAACTAAAAAATTTCTTTCACAATCCATGGGTGTTATTTTGCATTCTACAATTCATTCATAAGCACAATTTTTATAGAATCATGATTCATCAATTCATGTGTATTCTAGCATGCAATCTATTAATAAAGCTTCATCACAAATCTTAATTAACAAATTTCAATTCATTTTACTAACTTTCTCATACATCCAAACAAGAGTTTTTCCTTTTCCTTACTAGTCTTTCCAAACAAGTATATGACAACTTTTCTTTTTGTTTCTAACATGTTCATAAATTAAAATCCTAGCATGGTATCTACATTAGAAGTTAGAGAAATCACCCACCTTATTGAAGAAATAATGAAAAAACTCATGATCGTCTCCCCCTAGTTGCAAGCCTTCTCCTCCAAGATAGTGCACACCGAGCCTTTCCTCCTTGCTAGTGTACCCCGGGTCCTCCGTCTCCTTTATGTGATAGCCGGCCACCCAAGTACAAGAGCACACAACACACAAACACTCAATCTTTTCTCATACAACTCTTTCTTTTCTCTTACACAAATGTCTTTCTCTTGAAAATTTCTAATGCAAGTGAAGAGAAATGAATGACCAAGGGAGCTATTTATACACAACTTAAGACCAAATGGAGGGTTGAGATGAGTTTGGATGAAGGGCTAGGATACATTTGGGAGTTAGAAGAACTACCCATTATCAAGTAACCACTCCTCCACTCCTCCACTCTCCCCACTCCAAGACCAAGGCCCGCCACCCCCTTCTCATTCAATTTGCATGTGCATGTGCAATGCACGTGCCTCTTCATGTATACTACAAATTATTTGTTCATTTAATTGTTACTTGATCAAGTGTACACTACAAGTTGTATTTATTATTAATAAAATTAACTAGTGGGCTAAAATCCATGGGCTCTTTAATTAATTAATGAATTTATTTAAGTGGGCTAGAATTAGACTATTACACCTAAAGATTAATTATAGGCTTTAATTTTAAAAGAGATGAAAATGTTTATTCATGACATTTAAAATAATTTCTAAAGCTAACAACACACATTAATTTGCACGTGCAAGGCACGTGAAAACAAGTTTAATTATTTGAAAATACAGGATGTTACAACACTCCCTCCTTAGAATAGTTCCGTCCCCGGAACTACGCTTAAAGAGTGAGAAAACAAAACATAAATGAAGAAAGAAAAACAATACAATCAAGCGAAGAGCTTGGAAACAATACAATCAAGCGAAGAGCTCGGGATGATCCCTCAGCATCCTCTCCTCGGATTCCCAAGTAGTCTCTTCAACCAACTTGTTTCTCCAGACTACTTTGAGCATCGGTATCATCTTGTTCCTCGAGAATTTCTCCCGACGATCCACAATCTTAACTGGTCGCTCAATGTAGCTCAGATCTAGCTGCAAACCCTCCGGCACTTCGGGCAAATGGTGACTTGGATCTGGAATGTACCCTCTCAGCATAAACACATGGAAGACATTGTGCACCTAAGACAACTCTTTCGGTAACTCCAACTGGTAAGCAGTTTTCCCAATCCTCTTCAACATCTTATATGGGCTTATGAACCTTGGGGATAATTTCCCACCTCTGCCAAAATGAATCACACCTTTACTAGGCGATACCTTCATAAAGACAAAGTCACCTTCCTCGAACTCAAGGTCCCTTCTCCGGTTGTCAGAATAACTCTTCTGCCTACTCTGAGCATCCACCAAACTTTTCCTGATCAACACGATCTTTTCCGAGGTCTGCTGCATGAACTCGGGACCAAACATCTGCCACTCTCCCACTTCAAACCAGCAA
This sequence comes from Hemerocallis citrina, assembly GCA_017893485.1. NCBI lineage: Eukaryota > Viridiplantae > Streptophyta > Magnoliopsida > Asparagales > Asphodelaceae > Hemerocallis > Hemerocallis citrina. The sequence continues at coordinate 313,256,602 of CM030358.1, forward strand.
ACAGGTGTTCTGCACTTCCTGCCATACAAAGCTTCATACGGCACCATCCTGATACTAGTCTGAAAACTGTTGTTGTAGGCAAACTCTACCAGAGCTAGATGCCTCTCCCAACTGCCTCCAAAATCTAGAACACAACACCGAAGCATATCCTCAAGAACTCGATTGACTCTCTCAGTCTGTCCATTAGTCTGAGGATGGAAGGCAGTGCTGAAGTCCGTCTTAGTACCCAAAGCTGCCTGAAGACTCCTCCAGAAATGCGAAGTAAACCGCACATCTCGATCAGACACAATGGTCAACGGAACACCATGAAGCCTGATGGTCTCCCCAACATACAGCTCGGCTAACTTGTCCATAGACGAAGTAAATTTCATTGCCAAAAAGTGAGCCGATTTAGTTAGTCGATCGACTATGATCCAAATCACATCATTACCCTTCGAACTCCTGGGCAAACCCGTGATGAAATCAATCCTGATGTTATCCCACTTCTACTCAAGAATGGGTAACGGTTGTAATAAACCTCTGGGCTTCTGATTCTCAGCTTTCACCTGCTGAAAAATCTCACACCTCGCCACAAACTCAGCCACATCCCGCTTCAAACCTGACCACCAGAATGTTGTTGATGTCCTTGTACATCTTGGTGCTCCCAGGATGTATAGATAAGAGAGTAATATGTGCCTCTTGAAGAATACTCTCTATCAAATCTGATTGATCCGGAACACATAGCCTCTTTCCAAATACAACACTTCATTCCTGATCTGGAAGTCTGAAAATTTTCCTGCACCAACATGGTCCTTCATCTTCTGAATCTCTGCATCTTCCTTCTGACTTGTTATGATCCTTTCATTCAACGTAGGCTGAAGACTCAGCTGAGCCAAAGATGCTCCTAAGCCTTGCAAAACTACCTCAATACCAGCCTAATCCAACTATTCTGCAAGATGCCTCTAGGTCGTGATCAAACTGGCCAAACTGGTTTTACGGCTAAGTGCATCAGCAACAACATTAGCCTTACCCGGATGGTACTTAATAAGGACGCATGTCCTCCAGTACTTCTAGCCATCTCCGTTGCCTCAGATTTAGGTTCTTTTGCTAATTGATGTACTTCAAGCTCTTATGGTCCGTATACATGTTTAACTCACCGTACATGTAATGCCTCCAGTGCTTCATGGGAAAGATAATCACAGCCAACTCCAGATCATAGACCCATAAGTGATTACCTTTCCCTCTTGCATCAAGACACACCTATGCCCACGATGTTAAGCATCGCTATAAACATCACAGTCAACACCTGCTCTAGGTAAAGCCAAAATGGGAGCATTAGTCAACTTCTCTTTGAACTCTTGAAAGCTTGACTTACAATGCTCAGTTGACTTGAAATTCACATTCTTTTTGGTCAGACCAGTGAGCAGCATGGCTATTTGAGCATAGCCTTGGATAAACCTCCTGTAGTATCCAGTTAACCCATGAAAACTTCTAATTTCCTTCACTGTAGTAGGCCTTGCCCAGTACTTCACTACCTTTATTTTCTGAGGATCAGTAGCCACTCCCTCCTTAGAAAGGATGTGACCTAGGAATGCTACTTCAGATTTGCAGAAATCGCACTTGGATAACTTGGCATACAACTCATGCTCTTGAAACTTCTTCAGAACTTCAGTCAGATGCTCAGTGTGCTCCTCCTATGACTTGGAGTAAACAAGAATATCATCGATAACACCACGAAGAAAGAATCAATAAATGGCCTCAGAACTCTGTTCATCATGTTCATAAAGATGCGTCACTCCAAATGGCATAACTAAGAATTAGTAATGCCTATGTCGAGTTCTGAATGCAGTCTTATGCACATCTTCCACTTTCACTCGAACCTGTTGGTATCCCGATCGAATGTCTATTTTGGAGAAAAAAACTGCTCCTTGTAGATGATCGAACATGTCATCGATTCGTGGAATAAGATTTTTATTATGAACAGTGACCTTATTCAGCTCCCGATAATCGATGCACATCCTCATCAACCCATACTTCTTCTTCACCAACAGTACCGATGCTCCCCAAGGTGGCGCACTCGGCTGAATAAAACATTTTCCCAAAATTTCCTTAATCTGCTGTTTAACTTAATCCTTCTCCACATGCGCCATCCTATACGGTGCCTTGGAAATAGGTGCACTCCCTGGCAGGATAGTGATGCTGAACTCTACATCACGATGTGGGGGTAACTCTACATCACGATGTGGGGGTAACCCGGGAAAATCCTCTAAGAACATAGTCGGGTAATCCCGAACCACTGGAATCTGCTGCACCTCTACAGGAACCTTCTTCTTGCTGTTAGCTGCCACCAAACCTGAACATCTCTTCTTCCCTTGGAATGTGACTACAGGACCTCCTTGAGCCTTCACTGTTACCTCCTTGGTCTTGCACTCGATGTTCACACTGTACACCGACATCCAATCAATGCCAATGATAACATCGACCCCTAGGATATTCAGCTCCATCAGATCAATCCCGAAAAACCTGTCTCCAATCTCGATCTCGCAGTCTGCATAATACCGATCAGTGGTTAAAGCCTCCCCTGATAGAGTAGCTACTTGTAATCCCTATTTCTCCAAATATGTATTTTATGTGTATTTTCTCGTATTTAAAATTTTCGTAAATTATTTTTACCATTTTCAAATTCTTTTTCTTAAAATGTATTGTTGGATCTTGTATTAAAACCTATTTTCATTTGTAACTATTTTCTATGATTTTTATATTATAATACAAATTACATTTTATTATAAACAATATTTTTATTTGTTATTTTATTGAATTTATAAACTATATTTTTTTTCTATTGGATTTTACCAAAACCCAATACCCGTTTTAACAACCTAATTACCCAAATCCCTATAACCCAATTATCCTATTCTAAACCATACCCTATATTCTATTCACCCTAAAACCCAATAGCAGCCCTGACCAGTTAAGAACCCAACTCGTTAATCCCCTCTTAAACCCTACTTTATCTCTACCCTAATATTACCCCCCCCCTTATATATATCTGCTTGTTCACCTCCCCCCTCTGAAAACCCTATCAGCCGCTCTTCATCTGAACCCATCCCTGTCCCTCCCGATCTCCTTCGTCCCTTTCCCCTTGTAACCCGACCATCAGCCGTCCCTGTGCTCCTCGCCCTCAGCCGCTCTCGCCCTGCTCCCACTCTCCTCCTCAACAGATAAGACAATAGTCGATAACAATATTTAAGGAAACATGGGCCCCTCCTCCGAGTACAATCACTATGTCATCAACTACTCCGGTCAATCCCTTAAACCCCGGCTTGTTAATTATTTTATCAATGCAACAATACAATATGCAATTTATAGACATTAGAGTGAACGATAGTTGCCACACCCCGAATTCCAAATATGTCTGAATTCGAAGTTCCACAGGATCTTTACACTTCACTTCGTATAATTTTACAAAGAATTTAACTTTTTATACAACAATGTTTTACATCAACGCAGCAGAATTATAAATTACATCAAGATACATGAAATCATTAACAATTTGAACATTTCTTTAAGCAACATTCCTTCTTTAGTCCTTCTATTCAATTTGTCCTGCTTGGAAACTGTAGGCACGTCAGTTGCATACAACTGATGCTAGAATATAATACATCAATTTCTCTTACTTAGAAAGCATGCAAATGTTTACAAACAAAGCTAAGGGGGACTATCTTATTGATGTCGTGTGTGAATATGCACTTAGTCTTAAATACAGTTATTTATTATTTCATGACACTAATGCACACTTATTCGAACTTATGCATCCCATTCTACATAAATCTGAGGGCAATCCCTTAATCGTTCTACATCTTGTAGGGTTGGATCCCTCGTTATGAGTTAAACTACTACGGTAACTATAGCAAGAATCCTAGATATTCTATGAGTTACGAGCCCATGCCCATACAGCCTGGAGGGAAATCCCATGTAATGACATGACGCATCATGCAGACAACCTATGGACAATTGGTCTCCGTCATGGAACGATGACACTACGTAGTCACCAAACACCCCACAAGCGTCGCCACGGTCCCGATAATTTCGGAAATGTATCCACGTCATGACATGACGCATCATACAGACAACCTGTGAACACTCTCACACCGTATATCTGAGGCCCCCATACTTGTGTTTTTCTCTTACTTTCGTCACATCTTCACCATGTGTATAATCATTAGAAAAATGATTCGTGAGTAAAAATCAACACTCAAGAATTAGCGTTACCTCTACAATGGTCTTAAAACATCAATTGTTAACCACGACCCAATCTTTATCTTTTAATATCACATTTCTCTTTCAAATTTTCATTCATGCCGATGTAAGGATTTAGCTAAAACTCTAGTTTCAAATCTTTTCATGTTCATCAAATGAGTGTTCATACTCACAAATTTTCACATTTCATCATACTCTTTTTATTTCATTTTCCATGCACACTTGCATAATTTAGACAATAATTTCATATTTAACTACTCAAATTTTCCAAGGCAAAAATCTCATATTAATCTCTAGACATAAATTCTTCACATTCAAAATATTCCCTTATTTATTTAATAAAAAATCATATACTAAGAAAATTCATCAAGTTTTTCATCCCAAAATTACTGCTCTCATTGTAATAAGTCAAATATTGTAGAAATAATTTTCATGAAGTCTAGGAAATTTAGAAGAATTCTAGTATTTTTTTCTCAATTTTTATACACTTAAAGTACTCAAAATATCACAAATAAGTGAAAAACTTTTAAAAAAACAAAGAAAGGCCAGAGAACGCCCCCCGCCTGTAAACAGTAACCGACGCAAATCGCACACAACTAGAATTAGGTCTTGAGTGACTAACCGTTATAAAGGGAAATCGAATTATACTTAAGGTTTGGTTTCGGGATTTAATTAAAAATAGAATTTTTCATAAAACAGAGCCTTTTGTGAGACTCGAACCCAAGACCAATACCCCCGCCTAGCTACAGTGACATACCCAAAACGCACCCGAAGACCAGCAGGTCTTTGAGTGACTAACCGATATGAGATTTAGCAAAATGCTTTTTGTATAAACCTCCCTGTATCTAGTTCTTTCTTTAATAAACTCGATTTTTTCAATCAATTTGTACTTATAAAAATTGAAATATTTTTCCAGAATGTATTTCTTTGAAAAACAGTAAAGTGTATTTGTTTATATTTCCAAAAATCCTCATTTTAATCAACATGAAAGAACTATTATCCTCAATCTTTTGTAACAAGAAACATTAGTATATTTTTTTCCGACATTATTTTTTTTTATCCTAGATGTTTCTTTCACTTACTTATTCCTCATTTATTCAGAATGTATTTGTACAATTTTTCATTCTTTAAACCAATCAAAGCCCTTAAGTTAATTTTATCTTTACAAAACTAATTCATTTTTCCAAGATTCAAAGAGACAACATAATTGAAAATCTAGTGAATGTAATATTACTCATACAACATCATTAAAATCACACTTATTGCAACTCATAAATTTATTTCACAATACATGAGTGTTATTTTGCATTCTACATTTCATTCATAAGCACAATTTTTATATAATTATGATTCATCAATTCATGTGTAATCTAGCATGCAATCTATTAATAAAAGCATCATCACAAATTTTAATTAACAAATTTCATTTTATTTTGCTAACTTTCTCACATATCCAAACACGAGTTTTTCCTTTTCCTTACTAGTCTTTCCAAACAAGTATATGACAACTTTTCTATTTGTTTCTAGAAGTGAAGAGAAATGAATGACCAAGGGAGCTATTTATACACAACTCAAGACCAAATGGAGGGTTGGGATGAGTTTGGATGAAGGGCTAGGATACATTTGGGAGTTAGAAGAATTACCCATTATCAAGTAACCACTCCTGCACTCTCCCCACTCCAAGACCAAGGCCGACCACCCCCTTCTCATTCAACTTGCACGTGCATGAGAAACGCACATGCTTCTTCATGCATGCTACAAATTTATTTGTTCATTTAATTGTTAATTTAATTGTTACTTCATCAAGTCTACACTACAATTTGTATTTATTATTAATAAAATTAACTAGTGGGCTAATTAGGTGGGCTAAAATCCTCAGGCTCTTTAATTAATTAATTAATTAATTTAAGTGGGCTAGAATTAGACTATTAGGCCTAAAGATTAATTATAGGCTTTAATTTTAATAGAGAAGAAAACTTTTATTCATGACAGTTAAAATAATTTTTAAAGCTAACAACACACATTAATTTGCACATGCAAGATACATGAAAACAAATTTAATTATTTGGAAATACAGATGATACAATAGTAACAATAGAGGTACAATAGGATGATAAATTTGGATGCAACAAATAGATTGATGACAATAGCACATTAGGATGATGCAATGCAACACATACACTTCAATTCATGAAATATAATGATATATATATATATACTTATATTAATAAAATAAGGAAAACGAATTTATGGACAACAAGAGGTCACTATACAAAAATTATTTTTCCCGCTGCTTCAGAAATTCAAAACTGAAACCGTTAGAAATTATGGAAACTAGACTTCCACACGATTCCAACGGATATTTATAATACAAAATTCGACAACAGTAGCTAGGTCAAATACGTCATTCTTTATAGATTACGTGTTCAGACAAAAAATCGATATCAAGTTGTTAAATCTTTAGAATTAGCGAAAACTCAATTATAAAATCATCAAAAAAAAAATTTAAACTACTAAACATGTTAACTATCAATTTGGAAATTATCAGAGCATTATTCTAATATTAGCTTAGCCTTTTAATAGTTTGTCACGCCCCGCTTTCCAAAAGAATACAGATACGTAACATAAGCCCAGTGAATGATTTTCATCATCTATAAGCTGTTCAAGAAAATCTTAACAACATGCTTGAGAAACAACAGAGTCGGAAGCGAATTAATCAACCACATGCACATAATGAGTTAAAATACCAACAAGAATACCTGAAACCAAATACATAAATCTCAAATAGTCATGATCTGAATATGACACAAGTCTTGGGTCACATTGCCTAAATACAAGAATAATTCCAAGTCCCAAAAATAATTATTGTTCAAGCACGATACAAGAAATAATATAATGAAAAGCAGCACTAATACTTCAAGTCTCTGATACCATCTTGAACCTGTTCTCCAAAATCTGCAATTCATCGAATGCAGGAAAGAGGAAAAGAGAAAACACAAGTACCCGTCAATTGCAAGTTACGGGCCACTTATAACGTAGGATACAAGCGCATGGGAAAACTAACTAGTAACATGGTATAAGTGTGATGTCAAAGTAAACAACTAGCATGGTAAAAGTGATCAAGTGTGCATGGCATAAATCAAGTGTCAAGTAATCGAGTATCTTAAAAACATGCATCAAGTGTCAAGTGTCATGTAATCATGTATCAAGTGTCATGTTTCAAGTCTCATGTAATCAAGTCTCATGTATCATGTAGTCAAGTATCAAGCAAGCATGTATCATGTTCAAGTATCATGTTCAAGTAGTATGTGTCAAGTCTTGTAGTGAATTACTATCTAGGTAGCACTTCATGCAGCCCATACGACATGGTTGCTACAAAAAAAATAGTTTCGCTTTAGATTTCATAGTGGACCAAAGAGGGCAGTATACTCGGGGACAAGCAAGTAATTATCATGTATCATGTAATCACGTGTCAAGTAGTGCAAGTGGCAAGTATCGTGTCTTGCGTGCAAGTATCAAGTAATCACATGTCAAGTATCATGTCTCAAGTAATCACGTAGAATCAGTGGATCCCCTTTCGAGTACACATTTCTGAATTATACACAATTAGATCTGTCCCTTAAACCCCGGCTTGGTTATTTATTAATAATATCAAACAAGCATGTATATGTGCAAAAACATATCAAGAATAACATTGCATGATCATGTGACAAGTGCAAGTTTCAAGATAAATATATACGAGTGCAAGATATCTCATAAAAGACTAAAATAAACACATCTCAAGTTCAGGACAGTAAGACCATACTGTAGTAAAACAGTGATTTCCAGTGTTATAAATAAGCAAATCTAGATCCGTCGAAGGATCTAAAAAATAGACTTCCACACGAATCCAACGAATATAATTAAGTCATATACTAGTTCACAAAAATACTACTCAAAACTGATTTGAATACAAAAATTAGGTTCAGCCAGAAATCAAAAAAACAAATTCAAGAACAGGAAAACAGTACGAAAACACATTAAATAAATCCGCAAAAAATCTGGGGTACTCCTCTATATGTCAAGTATTTAAATATAAAGTTTTAGAATTTTCCAGTTGTTGCCGCTAAATCTGGTGTAGGGGCAAACATGTAGTATTTGTGGATTCTTGGGAAACTTTGAATAGGAAACCTGTTTACCTGTCCCGCCGGAGTTTGACGCTTGCTCCTGCCGTACACCTGCAAAAAGTGCAAGACACCGGGGTTGTTCCTGGCGACGCACCCTCCGATGCTCATGTCAGTAATCAGGGATGATTAAGAAAGAGCGTGAAAACTGGCAAAAGATTGATTACCTCTTAATGGAGATGGATGGGGGGTATTTATAGGCGTCTTAGGGATCAGATTAGGAATGTAATCCCCGTGATCTGATAAGGAATATACTCCTTGTAAACATACTAGGAATGTAATCCCTAATTCCTAGTGGAAGGATAGGCATGAATCAGGGCCATTGATTAGGATTTAATCAGGAACCCTAATTCTATCCCTCTGGATCGGGCTTTCCACTGGTTGAAACCCGCACCCGATTGAGGTGGATCCGTTCGTGGGTTATCGGATCTTTGACGAAGAGATCCAGTACCCATCTCAGACCCATTGGTAGGTGAAATTACTGTTTTACCCCTGGGCTTTAAGATTCGTGACCGATTTGGATGGTTCCGATTAAACCCCATTTTTAGCCATATCACGAGCCCCCCACTCCCGAAGACTGAGCTTGATCAGCCTTTGAGGAGTAGTTTTACTATTTTAATGGCTAGTGGAGTCGTATCGGAGTCCAAATGGAAGGTTTTGAATCTTGAAGGAGGTAGTATGGTGATTTTTCAAGTGGATTGTACTTTGAGTAGTTCCTAAGTTCTCCGGATCATGTGGTGTTCTCGTTCACCTTTGCGACGTGTCAATTCGTCGTTCGGGGGTTTTAGAAGATTGTTCTTGGTAATAATAGCTTGTTTGGGGAAAAGAAAATGCTTCCCCAACCTTACAATTGCTTTCCAGGAGCTTTTCCTTAACCTCCTGAATTTTAAATTGTTTTTTCGCGATCTCTTGGTGGATGGCTCGGTCGTTTTCCTTCGTTATGTGGCCTACGTGCTTGTTTCACACGTCCGACCCCTTCCAGCGCTCGCTGCCCAGGAGGCCGAGGTCCGTAGGTGGTTCGGCACCTTCTTCCGAAGAAGAGAGGGACCTCGGCTAGGTTGTGAGTGCTGAGAGGGAGTTCGGCGAGGCCCGAGGTCCAATTTTCCCCTGTAACGGGGTCGGTGTCAAGTGCGCTAGGCAGCTGGTGCCGAACCCCAATTTTTCTCCGTAACAGGGTCGGTGTCAAGAGCGCTCGGTAGCTGGTGTCGAACCCCAAATTTCCCCTGTAACAGGGTCGGTGTCAAGAACGCTCGGTAGCTGGTGCCGAGGTCTAACTTTCCCGTGTAACAGGGTCTGTGTCAAGAGCGCTCGGCAACTGGTGTCGAACCCCAAATTTCCCCTGTAACAGGGTTGGTGTCAAGAATGCTCGGCAGCTGGTGCCGAGGTCCAACTTTTCCCTGTAACAGGGTCGGTGTCAAGAGCGCTCGGCAGCTGGTGCCGAACCCCAATTTTCCCCTGTTACAGGGTCGGTGTCAATAACGCTCGGCAGCTGGTGCCGAGATCCAACTTTCCCCCGTAACAAGGGTCGGTGTCAAGAACGGTCGGCAGCTGGTGTCGAGGTCCAATTTTTCCCTGTAACAGGGTTGGTGTCAAGAACGCTCGGCAACTGGTGTCGAGGTCCAATCTTTCCATGTAACAGGGTCGGTGTCAAGAACGCTCGGCAGCTGGCACCGAGGTCCAAGACTTGTCGTTTTTGGCGGAGCATGCTCTGCGGAGTTGGTAGCTTCTGTGCTCCTGGCTGACGTGGCAGTCATTAAATGTGATGGCTTCTGAACTTCTGACAGCTCTGACGGATGAGATGCTCATTTAATGTTGTGTACCTCTGAGCTTCTACCAGATGGGACAATAATTAATGCGGTGTACGGCTTGGCGTGGTAAACAAGACGACGATTGAGGTCGCTTTTGTCGTTTTGTGTGAATGGGCCGACAGTACAGGCCCACTAATCTCGTTTTGCGCGCCTCGCTCTATAAAACCCCACCCCCCTCTCTCATTTTTCACTTATCTTCTCTTTTGCTCAGGCGATCTTTTGTGCTAAGCGAGTATTTCAGGTGATCATCGTTCGTTTTCTGGTGGAGTTTCCGGTAGCTAATCTTTTAAGGTAATTTATACTTAGTTTATTTCATAAACTATGTCTCTTGTTTCTGTCTCCGAGTCGACCTCTTAGTCCAAGCCCTCCCTTGAAGTGGTCGAAGCCCACACTCCAAGTCGGCCAGACAAGGGAAAGAAGGTGTTCGGCAAAGATTCCATCGTAGAGGATCCGAAGCGTATGGAGGAGTTTGGCAGATTGCGGGGGCAACTGACGGGACTCCACATGGTTCGGGAGGAGCATGCCGAGCGCATAGTTCATGGGAGGGGGAGGTCCTTCGAGGAGAATGTGGCGAGGGAGACGACGGAGGCGGACGAGACAGTATCGATCCTTCGCGAAGAGGACTTGGGAGTGATCCGGGACTATTTCCAGATTTCGAAGGAGTACGAACTTATGCTGCCGGGTCCTGGGGTTATGGCCAACTCACCGCTGCGAGTGACCATGTGTTGCTGGCTGGTTGACGCCTTTATCACCGGGACTCGGCTACCTCTCCATTCGTTTGCTATCCTCGTCCTGAGTTGGTTCAGGGTCAGCCCCATCCAACTCATGCCGAACGCATGGAGAGTCATAAACAGCTTCGTACTTCACTGCCAAGCTGCTGGGATCGAGCCGGAGCTGAACGTGCTTCGGACAATTTATCGGCTACACCAAGGGAACAGGTCGGAGTACCGATACTATTTGGCTCTGAGGCATGGCGGCAGGCTCGTCGTATGCCCCGACTCCATCAAGCACTGGCGTGAAAAGTTCTTGATAGTGCGGAGTCCGGGGGCCTGGCCGATCCCCTCCAGTTGGGTGGAGGAGGTGCCGAAGCGGTTGAAGGTATTGCCCAAGCTTCGTCCTGAAGAGGAAGAGGTGGTTCGGACACTTCTCGATCGGCCGAAGTATGATTGGAAGGAGCTGACCGAGGATGTGTTGTTCAGGGGAGGGCTCTGCCGCGTAGATCCCAGTACGCGGCTTCTTTTTGTGCTTTTTTCTTCATACTTTATTTTGCATGAGTTGTATTGTGTTAACGAACTTTGTCTTTAATGCAGTGGCGATGGACTACGACGCGGTGCTAGCTTTGAGAGCAGGCCTCACCAGTAAGGCGCCGAAGAAGCGCAAGAGGGTGGCCACCAAGTTGCCGACCCCGAAGACTCCGCGGGTGACGGAGGCGGTCGAGGAGGTGGAGACCCTCAGTAGCCCGGTCGTTGCCGGTGCAGGTGCTTCGGCATCAACTGGGGTCGACGAGTTCCCCATTGTCGTGGCCCTCGGGATGATGACATCGCCGCTGTCAGTGGCGGCCGAGGAGCTCCTAACCGAGGAGCACAAGAGGATCCATATTCCGGACTGGCAAGTTCGGAAACACGATGGGTTCCTCGGCAACTCCTTGGTGATCATGCAGGCCGTCAAGCATTTGGCGACGCCGAAGGATCACGCCGCCATGGAGGCCAGGCAAGAAGGTGACGACGTCATCGAGATTGCTCGCTCGACCGTCTCAGTAAGTATTAGTTTTTTGCCGTCGTTGAATTTCTTTAGCTATAATTTTTCTAACTCTTTTAATTCTTCTTTCCTTATCGCAGATCATTGTCCATTTTGGACACCTCACCGAGAGGTTGGCAGCTCTGGAGAAGGAGTTGAAGCAGTAGTCCGACCAGGCTCAGAAAGAGAAGGCTCGGATGGGGAACGAGCTCGACAAGATCAGGGTCGAGTTCGAAGGGAAGGCGACGAGGGTCGAGTTCCTCGAAGCTCAGGTCGCGCAGCTGGAGGGCGATCTTCTTCGTCAGAAGGAGGAGGCGGCCAAGCAATTGGCCGAAGCCGAAGAGGTAAAGGCCGCGGCGGTGAAGGGGGCCGAGGACGCGACCCTGGCGAAGGCGCAAGGTTTCCTTGCCCAAAACATGGCCAAAGCTTACGCCGAAGCCATCGCCCGGGTGACGAAGATGTACCCTGACATGGACTGCTCGGGATGGAGACTATTCCCGGGCCACGTCGAGGGCTTTGACCCCGAATCAGAGGGGGACGAAGAAGAAGGGGAGGACGAAGCCGAGAATGAAGTCGAAGTCGCCGGCGAGGTCCCGAGCTCTGTGGTTACCCCACTGGCGGTGATAACCCCCTCAGAGACGTCGACCCCCACCCCTCCTCGTCGCCCTGGGAAAGAGGTCGTGCCCTAACTCCGCATGATTTTATTTCTGTTCTTCTTCTTTTTCTTTCTTTTTTGTAACGCCTAATCTCGGACTGGCCACCGTTTTTTGTTATGAATGAATGAAAACGTCTTTTTGGACTTGACTGTGTCTCTCAGTTTTTTCTCAAGAGTTTTTTGAAATTTGGTTAACTGTAGAAGTTCGGCAATGTATTTGAGAACTTGTTGTTTACTTCCGCTATTTTTCAGCTTGCGGTGGTGACTCAAGCCGTCGAGCCCATTGGCTTGGGGGACAACACTCGTCCGGAGGTTTGCTTAGGAGCAACAAGGCTCTGCTTGGCGAGGTGCCAGGGAGCGGCTCTACAAAGTCGAGCTGGGATTGCGCAAAGCCGAAAGCGAGCGGAACCATCTTCAACTCGTCCTAGGTCGGCGAGACATCGAGATCCGGCGACTGGAGAGCAGGATCGCCAAGATGACCCCTCTAGGAGAGGACGAGGGTTCGTCTACCGCATTCAGCTATGGCCTTCGGATCAAGTGCATCTGCCACACCTTATCCAAAATAACAGCGGAGATGGACGATCTGCTTTCTGAGATCCGCCACCTGCAAACTGTGGAGACGGAGCTTCGGACGGAGAGAGAAGGACTGACGACCGAGGTGGCCAAACTGACAACCGAATGGGACGAACTGACGGCCGAGGTCGATGCACTAAAGAGAGCTGGTAGACAAGAGCATCGAAGTCACTCATCTTCGCCGTCTTATCGCGAGTCGCTCCGGCGTCCCGAGCTCCGCGATACCTCCTGGCTTCGAGGTCGATGTCAAAGATGACTCCCTGAGGGAGCAGATCTCAGAGCCGGTAGGCGGAGGTGGCTCGCCTCAAACCGCGCTCGGGGCCAATCAACGTCAGGAGCACTTCGTGTACTCGCTCGGAGAGCGATCGGGGCATCACGTTTTACGAGATGGTGACCCGTCCGCCTATCGGCCATCCTAGTCCGGGGGATGCGCAAAGTGCCGTGGCCATTTCATCGAGCGGAGCATCCATTGGAGCGGCCGCTAGGAGCGGTGCCATGGACACGTCCCAATTTGCTGGTTTGGGGCTGGGCTCCGGAGGCAAACGTCGTCGACCTCGAGTGTCCTTGAAGAGGAGCATCCCTGCGCCACGGAGGTGCTGATGATCATTTTTGAAGCCTTTGTATTTAGTCTAAGTGTAGTGAATGGGCATTGTAGTTTTTGCTCTTCGGAGCCTTGTAACCTTGTTGTATGGAAGAGTCGCTTTGTCCTGCGTCCCAATTATTAATAATATTTCTCTCTCAGGCTTGCATGTTCTTTGTAGCTTTGTGTAGTTGTTTTGTTCGTGACTGTGTCCGTCGTGCCGAGGTCCCTGACTTGGTCTTTTGCTCGCTTGAGGTCGGCGTCATGAGTGTTCGGCCAGTGGTGCCGAGCTTATGCTTCTCGCGAACTTCGCGAGACGTGTCGAGTTTGCCTGATAGTAAGTTTGCGGAGTGTGATCGAGCCAAGTGTTTGCGATCGAACCATCGTTAGAGTAGCTCATCGGTTGTGGGAGCAATTCCGAATGGCAGACTACCTCTAGTTCGCTTAGGAGCGAACTTGCGAAGTAGAATCGAGCCAAGTGTTGGACTCCGAACCATCGTTAGATTAGTTCAACGGTTATGAGAGCAATTCGAATGACGAACTACTTCTAGCTCACTTAGAAGCGAACTTGCGAGTAGAATCGAGCCAAGTGTTGGACTCCGAACCATCGTTAGAGTAGTTCAACGGTTGGGGAAGCAATTCCGAATGGCGAACTACCTCTAGTTCGCTTAGGAGCGAACTTGTGAAGTAGAATCGAGCCAAGTGTTGGACTCCGAACCATCGTTAGAGTAGTTCAACGGTTGTGGAAGCAATTTCGAATGGCGAACTACCTCTAGTTCGCTTAGGAGCGAACTTGCGAAGTAGAATCGAGCCAAGTGTTGGACTCCGAACCATCGTTAGAGTAGTTCAACAGTTGTGGGAGCAATTCCGAATGGCGAACTACCTCTAGTTCGCTTAGGAGTGAACTTGTGAAGTAGAATCGAGCCAAGTGTTCGACTCCGAACCATCGTTAGAGTAGTTCAACAGTTGTGGGAGCAATTCCGAATGGCGAACTACCTCTAGTTCGCTTAGGAGCGAACTTGCGAAGTAGAATCGAGCCAAGTGTTGGACTCCGAACCATTGTTAGAGTAGTTCAACGGTTGTGGGAGCAATTTCGAATGGCGAACTACCTCTGGTTCGCTTAGGAGCGAACTTGCGAAGTAGAATCGAGCCAAGTGTTGGACTCCGAACCATCGTTAGAGTAGTTCAACGGTTGTGGGAGCAATTCCGAATGGCGAACTACCTCTAGTTCGCTTAGGAGCAAACTTGCGAAGTAAAATCGAGCCAAGTGTTGGACTCCGAACCATCGTTAGATCAGTTCAACGGTTGTGGGAGCTAGTCCGAATGGCGAACTACTCCTAGCTCTCTTAGGAGCGAACTTGCGAAGTAGAATCGTGCCAAGTGTTGGACTTCGAACCATCGTTAGAGTAGTTCAACGGTTGTGGGAGCAATTCTGAATGGCGAACTACTTCTAGCTCGCTTAGAAGTGAACTTGCGAAGTAGAATCGAGCCAAGTGTTGGACTCCGAACCATCGTTAGAGTAGCTCAACGGTTGTGGGAGCAATTCCGAATGGCGAACTACTCCTAGCTCGCTTAGGAGCGAACTTGCGAAGTAGAATCGAGCCAAGTGTTGGACTCCGAACCATCGTTAGATTGAAGTTTAAAGGCAGAAAGAAGTAACGAGTTTTTACAAGTAAAGTATGAAAAAGCTTTCTTTATTAATGACTAATGGTCAGCTGCTTCTAAAGTTGCAAGCTGTTATTATAAGAGAGAAATAAAAGAAAACATTACAATTAATAGGAGTGGAACGGTTTCGATATCCCCAAATTACTTAGAGAGGCGTTGGTGCCTTCTCTTGGTATTTTAAGAGATGGTCGGCATTCCAAGTCCTGGGGATCTCCCTGCCTTCGAGATCTTCTAGTATGTATGTGCCGGGCCGAACCACGTTTGCGATCTTGTAAGGTCCCTCCCAATTCGGGGCCAATTTGCTCTTCTGTCCTGGAAATGAGATGGCTAACTTTCTGAGGACCAGGTCCCCTTCTTTGAGGTCCGTAGGGTGGACTCTTTTGTTGTATGCCAACTCAATCCTTCTTCGGTAGCTTTGTTGACGAAAGGCAGCTCTTTCTCGAATCTCATCTATTAGGTCTAGATCTGCTCGGAGCTCTCTGGCATTTTGCTCTTCTTCATAAGCTATTAGACGAGGAGAGGGTATTCTGACTTCTAGGGGGATGATGGCCTCGGACCCATAGGTGAGATTGAATGGGCTCTCCCCTGTGGGGGTCCGTTTCGTGGTGCGGTAGTTCCACAGTACGTTCGGAAGCTGATCGACCCATAAGCCTTTGGAACATTTATCCAATCTCTTTTTAATGGCGGAGAGGATCTGTCGGTTAGCATTTTCGACTTGGCCATTCGACTGGGGATGGGAAACGGAGGAGAACCGGTGTTGGATGGTAAGATCTTCACATAGTGCTCGGAAGGCAGCCCCGGTGAACTGGGTTCCGTTGTCTGTTATCAGGACCCGGGGAACGCTGAATCGGCAGATCACGCTCTTCCAAAAGAACTGAACAACCTTGTTCTCGGTGATCGTGGCCAAGGGCTCGGCTTCTATCCATTTTGAGAAGTAGTCGATCACCACGACTAGGAATTTGAACTGTCCGGGAGCTGGTGGAAATGGCCCTAGTAAATCCATCCCCCACATTGCAAAGGGGATTGAACTTGATAGGGAAGTGAGTGGAGCTTGTGGGTGGCATCGGATGTCGGAGTACTTCTGACAGGAGCTGCATTGCCGAACGTGCCGTTCGGCATCTCGTAGGAGAGTGAGCCAGAAATATCCGTATTTCAACACTTTGCGGGCTAGAGCTCTGAACCCCGAATGTGCCCCGCCGATGCCCTCGTGAAGTTCTTGCGGGGCGTAGTCGGCCTGCTCGGGGGAGAGGCATCTCAGGTAAGGCCGGTCGTCTACCTGTGTGAAGGAGCGTTTATATAGGATACCTCCGATTAGTGTGTAACGCTCAGCTCGAGTTCTCACTCTTCGAGCTTCCTTAAGATCCTCGGGGAGGAGTCCATCCCTTAAGAATTCGACGAGGGGTTTCATCCAGTTGTCTTCAAGCAGGACAGGTAGCGACTCCATAGAGTCGGGAATTTCGTCCACTATGCTTGGCTTCAGAAGGACCTCTATCAAGACGGTCTGCTCGAGACCTTGAAGGGAGGAGGAGGCTAGTTTGGAGTGGGCGTCGGCTTGAGCATTTTCTTCCCGGGGTATTCGTTGGATGAGGGCTTCTTCAAACAGTGCCATGAGGCTCTTGACCTTGGCTAAGTATTTAACCATCCTGTCATCGCGTGCTTCATACTCGCCGAGGACCTGATTTACGACTAGCTGATAGTCGCTAAAGATCCGCAGGCGTTGCGCCCCTGCATTGCGAGCCATTCCAAGGCCGGCTATGAGTGCCTCGTATTCTGCTTCGTTGTTAGAGGCCTTGAAGTTGATACGGAGGGAGTATTGGAGGATGAAATCATCTGGGCCTGCCAGAATGACCCCTGCCCCGCTTCCCTCATTGCAGGAGGATCCGTCCACATAAACCGACCGGACGGGTGGTCCCTTCACTGTTTGGCTGGACTCGGGGATGGTGCTTTCAACTATGAATTCTGCTAAGACCTGAGCCTTGATCACGGTCCGAGGCTGATAAGTTATATCGTGCTGGCTCAGCTCGATAGACCACTTCATAAGACGACCGGAGGTCTCCGGCTTGTGGAGCACTTGCTTCAGCGGTTGGTCGGTAAGAACGACCACCGAATGGGACTGAAAGTACGGGCGAAGCTTTCTCGCGGCCATCACCAGGGCATAAGCCATCTTTTCTATCTTCGGGTAGCGGAGCTCGACATCCCGAAGTACTTTGCTCACATAGTAGATGGCCTTTTGAGCCCGGTCTTCTTCCCTTACTAAAACGGCACTGAGAGTCTGTTCGGCGGCTGCCAGGTAGAGGTAGAGAGGTTCTCCAGGAATTGGTTTGCTGAGGAGAGGAGGGTTGACGAGGTAAGCCTTGAGCTGTTCGACAACTCCTGTTGCTGTTGTCCCCATTCAAAACCTTTAGCCCCCCTGAGGGCGTTGAAGAAGGGGAGGCATTTTTTCCCGAACTTCGAGAGAAAACGCCCTATGGCGGCCAAGCGGCCTGTTAACCTTTGAACTTCCTTAATATTCTTAGGGGGTGCCATTTCTAATATGGCCTTGATTTTCTCCGGGTTAGCTTCGATTCCTCGTTGGCTGACCATGAAGCCGAGGAACTTTCCTAACGAGACTCCGAACGCACACTTGTTCGGATTGAATCTCATGTTGTGCTTTCTCATAACATCAAACGCTTCTTGGAGGTCGGTCAACATACACCTCCATGTTTTTTACAAGCATGTCGTCAACATACACCTCCATGTTTCGGCCGATTTGAGCTTGGAAAACCTTGTTGATAAGGCGTTGATATGTTGCGTCTGCATTCTTCAAACCGAAGGGCATGACCCTGTAGCAATAGAGGCCCTGGTCGGTCACAAATGAGGTTTTCGGGATATCCGGAGGGAACATCCGAATCTGGTTGCAGCCTGAGAAGGCATCTATGAAGCTGAGGAGCTCATGTCCCGAGGTGGCATCAATCAGAGTGTCAATACTTGGAAGAGGAAAGGGATCCTTGGGGCAAGCCTTGTTGAGATTGGTAAAATCGATACAAATCTTCCAAGTCCCATTGGACTTCTTCACCATTACTATATTCGACAACCACTCGGGATAGTTCACCTCTTGTATAAACCGGGCCTTCAAGAGCTTGTCCACCTCCTCTTTTATAGCTAGCTGGCGCTCAGGGGGCGAACTTGCGCCTCTTCTGCTGAACCGGTTTGGACCCCGGAACAACGCTGAGGTGGTGGACTAAGAGCTCTTCGGAAATTTCGGGCATGTCTGCAGCTGACCAAGTGAAGAGGTCTCGGTTCCTTCGGATGCACTGTACAATGTCCGAGCATAGGGCGGACGGGAGGGTCTTGCTAACAAAGAACTTGCGAGTTGGATCCTGCTTAGAGAAGAGCACTTCCTCCAATTCATCTACTGGCTCGGACGTCTGTCGGGCAGCATCTTGGGGGATTTCCAGAGTTTCTAAGGAGAGGACGGGACCGAGGGTAGAGGTCATGTAGCACTTGCGGGCCGTTTCCTGATTGCCTTTTACTTCCCCTACTCCGGCTCGTGTGGGAAACTTCATTTTGAGGTGATAGGCGGAGGGGACGGCTTCAAGGGCAGCTAGGCTGGGCCGACCCAATATGACATTGTAGGCTGCGGGGACATCTACGACCATGAAGTCCATCGACTCCGTCCGGGTAGTAGGAGTTTTGCCAGCGGTTACGTCGAGGGTGATCACCCCTTCAATAGTCACTGGCACTCCCGTGAACCCATGGAGCGTGTAGCCGGCGGGCTTGAGTCTATCTCGGGAGAGCTTTAGGCCTTTAAAAGCGGCGAGGAAGAGGATGTTAACGGAGCTGCCATTGTCCACTAGGATCCTCTCCACTTTGATGTTCGCCATGTGGAGGCTGATGACGAGTGCGTCACAATGAGGGGTGCAGACACCTTCAAGATCTTCGTCTGAGAATTTGACGGGCACTCCGTGGCCTTTGGGAGGAGGGGTGGCGCGAACCGAATTGACTTCTCTTATAAATGCCTTTCGAGAGGAGTTTGAGGAGCCCCCCATTGGGCCCCCATGAATGAGGTGTAGGACACGCTCCTCTTCGAAGTCGGGCGTTTCATCGCGTTCCAGACGCTTATTAGCCCCCCGAGGCAGGGGAGGAAGGTCGGCTCGGTCCTTTCTCACGAATCTGGTCAGCTGCCCCCTCTGGATGAGGGCTTCTATCTCATTCTTCAAGGCCTGACAATCGTTGGTGTCGTGGCCGAGGTCCCGATGATAACGGCACCACTTCTCTTTATCCCTCTTCTTGTCAGGGGTGTTCATTTTTGGTGCAGGAGGTATCACCCCCTCCTTCTCAACTTCCATGAGAATTGTGGAGATATTGGCGTTAAGGGGAGTAAATTTTTCGAATCTGGGAGGAGGTCGGTGCTGGCCGGCATTATCCTTCTGGAGCTTCTGGGCTCCTTCCTCTTCTGTTCCTTTTCTCTTGAACCCAGAGGAAGACCCCTCTAAGTTGGGGCGGTGCTGAGCTTCTTCGGCCCGAATGTACTTTTTGCTCCGGAGGAGGAGGTCAGAGAAGTTCTGTGGGGGTTTCTTGGCGAGGGAGGAGCGGAGGTTGGAATTGAGGACATTAGATTGAAATGCTGTTGTAGCGACCGACTGGTCGAGGGATGCTATGGACCTGGCTTCAGCCATGAACCTCTTGACATAGTCTCTCAACTTCTCACCCTTCTTCTGGTGGAGGTACAGTAGCGAGATGCTTGTCTTCTCAGTTCTACGACTACTTACAAAATGGGTGACGAAGAGGGTCTCAAATTGCTCGAAGGAGAATATTGAGGATGGGGCAAGGTGAGAGTACCATTCTCGAGCCGGACCTTTGAGAGTTGCGGGGAAGGTTTTACAGAGCAGAGCATCAGAAGCTTGATGGATGAGCATTAGGGTCTTGAAGCTTTCAATGTGATCGAAGGGGTCAGTCTCCCCGGAGTAGGTCTCAAATTGAGGAGGCTTGAAGCCGATTGGTAC
Source organism: Hemerocallis citrina (assembly GCA_017893485.1). Lineage (NCBI taxonomy): Eukaryota > Viridiplantae > Streptophyta > Magnoliopsida > Asparagales > Asphodelaceae > Hemerocallis > Hemerocallis citrina. Next base: position 313,277,007 of record CM030358.1, read on the forward strand.
AGGTGCATCCATTATGGTTCGGGAAAAAGGAGGTTTGCTAGGACGAAAAGTCCTTCCTCTAAGCTCTTCTTCTCGGTCCAACTGACCCAAGCACCTCTCCATCTCATGGAGACGGCGGTATACAGCGTCGTCCCTTCGACGGTAATCAGCCGAGCCTCTAGACTCGTCTTCGTACGAGGGAGAGCGGGGGCTACGCCGACGGTAGCTCCTGGAGCGGCGAGGACTTGGCATATGCCGGGAGTTGCTAGGAGCGGGAGGAGGAGTTGGGGACCGTCGGCGAGGACTTCGGACTGGAGGAGGAGAGGGGATCTTTGGAGCATTGGTGTTAGGACGGAGATTGAGAGCTTGTAGGACGGTCGCTTGGAACTGCTGGAACTCGGCACGGGTGATGGGTGCCTCATCGTTCCTAGGATGTTGCCGACCCGCAGGGGAGTGTAGCCTTCTTCTGTAATGCTCGGGGGACTCTCTCCGCCCCCTTCGAGTAGGGGACCTTCTGTATTCTCGGCGGTGAAAACATACATGAATCACGGAAATAAAACGCAGTAGTAGTAAAATGGTTATAACTTTTGCAATACAACTCGAAATTCAGCAATTCAAGATTTTCTGGAAACTAGAGAAATTGGGCTACAACTCTTATTAAGAAAATTATTTATTTTGAGATCAAATATTGGATTGAAAATGTCAAGCAAAATCCAGACAACAAGTAACAAACAGATTTTCGATATTTTTTCTGGAATAAAGCAATTAAACATGTTGGGTATCAATTCTATGGTAAAAAATTCTCATAATTAGCATGGTAGGTACAATAGCATGGTAAATACAATTAAGAATACATACATACACTAAATTAACCACACAATTCATCAATCAATTAAACAAGCAATCAACCTAGTATTAAATTCTACGATATCATCTTTGTGTGGTGACTATAGGAACAACTCCTATTTCCAATACTATATGAATGCATGAAAGATTCGATCCTTAGAGTCAACAACGGCCTGAAGTCGAGAATATTTGGGTTAGCTCGTGTAAACCCTCAATGTACTCAACGAAAGAGGAACAATATATGATACGATGAACAATTGGACCTACTTGCAAGAATTTCAATAAAAACTTGAATTTGATACAAGATTTAATTCAAGACGAATGTGACTTTCCTTATAGACGATTAATTTGAATACCAAGGAATAACGGGATGAAAATTCCGGAGCAACGAACCCATGAACTACATGCAAACTACAGCAAGGACCAGTGGGCGGTGGCATCACCGGCGACGAGCGGCGGCGGCGTTGATGGTGGCAATGCAGGGTAGGCAGCGGCGGTGCTAGCGCAGACATCGAGGCTGGCGCAGCTCTGTTTTGGTCGGAAAATAGAGAAGCAGCAGAGCGGGAGTTGGGGTAAACAGCCTGGGCGAGGGCGGCACTCGGGGTGGCTCGGCGGAGGGGGGATGACGCAGGGGAAGGCGACGATGGTGGTGGCATCGCCAGAGGTGTTCGATGGGTTCTGATCGGGGATGGGTGCAGATCGAGGAGAGAGAAAAAATGAGGAAGAAGATGACGGCTAGTAATTTTAACCGCTGCTTTAAATAAAACAATTAGGGTCAAGGGACCCGTAATTTTCCAGCAACAACGACAGTGCAAAAGCTATCGTGCTCGAGTTCTTTCCATGCACGTAACAAAATCTATTCAAACTCTAACACTTCTAACCTCGACCTAACATAATAAAAATTGTTTGGGGTTCATTTGGGTGCACACAGACCATAGAAGATGGGTTATACGATTAAAGAAGCCAATCAATCAAAAAACTCCAGCAAGTATTACCACTACAAAACCTATCATTTTTGGCTCTTTTTGCACCCAACACACGGTCTACTTGAGTCGAAACACTCCTAGGTTCCTTCTATCATAATGACAAAGGTTTGAGAATCATTTGGATATTATAACCGCCCCTAGTAAGTTAATTAACTCACAAAATAACTAATCACTAAAATTTCTAGCAAGCAATTACTTGACTAAAGTTGTCGTTATGGAGTTTTTGACCCCGAAATCCATGATATTTGTACTATGTTTCTCCTAGAGGCATTCTAGCATATATGGAATGATTTTGGGTTCATTGGGTTGCATTTACCGTCTTCAAAAGATGGGCTAAAGCACTATATTTAGTTAAATAAGAATCACTCACAACTGCGCACAAAAACCTAATTATCCATGTCTTTTTTGATTGTCTACTATCTATTTTCTTCAAAACCTAACATGGTTCTAGGCAAACACTTAAATATGTCTATCAACAACTTTTTATTGCTCAAACACCATGTTAAGCAACTCCGAATTTAACAAACTAGCACTTGCAACCACCACAAATTTAGTTGTTTACTAAGTATGCTATCTAATGTATGATTGGATAATAAACATAAAAAGCCATTTAATTAACCATTATTCCGATAATAAACCTAGCATGAAACTAATTCTCCCATGAACTAAATTCAGCATGTTAATTCATTGTAAAAGTAAACATTCACTTAACATGGTCTCTAATAACAATATAATATGCTCATCAAATAAACAACATTTTCAATAGCCAAACTTAGCATGATACTACATCTTCAATAATCAAGTTTAGCATGTTAATTCATGGAAAGAAGAAGAAGAAGAAGCATTCCTCTAGCATACATTTCTACGACTTTAATGCGACTTTTTAGACTATAATGTAACAATTCTTCATGCCAATATTTGAGCCCTCTTATGCTACTAAATTCAAACGAATGAAAAATAGAGGACACCCACCTTATGTGATGAACTTCTTGCTAGCAAAACATCCCAATAGTCTTCCTTCCTTCAACTCCAATTGCTCTATGAAAGTATAGATAATTTCCACACACAACAAATGTAATGAAAGGTGGATTCCCCTCCTATATTTGGCTAGCCAACTCCAAGTGTTGGGGGTTTTTTTGGGGGTTACAATTATATTCATTTCAGCTCTTAATTAGTCACATAATTGTGTGGGGGGTTACAAGGCCATATTCAAAACTTCCAATAAATTTGGAAATTCACTCCTTAAATAAAAAGCTTTTAAATTTCCAAAATCCTCACTCAAATTTGGCTGACCACCCCTAGGTGCTGTGCACATTTTCATATTTTTTTTTACTAGATTGTTACAATTTAAAAGTCCTGTTGATAATGTGGGGGGGTTGTAAAATCTTCATAAAACCCGAAAAGATTGACCTCCCGGCCAATAATAGACAATACCAGCATTTTCCTTTCTTTTGTTCACAAAATATTATTTTCTTTATCATTCTTGGAGCTTTAGAGGCTTGGATCTTTGGACTTTTGCATGGAGGAGGAGATTTTCTTTCTTGTTATTATTGTTCTTCAATTGATCTTCTTTGAGGTGGGTGGTACTTCTTGTCTCTTGATGTGTTTTTATTATATTATTATGATGAATCTAGTAGATATCATACTAGGGCTCGTTGTGAATTTGTAGATCTATGTTTTGATAGTTTGATCATGGTTTAAAGATGAGTTGATGGTTGCTATGCATGATGAATGAACTTTTGGACATTTATATGAAATAAAGATGCAATTTTTATGAGAGATGGTCATGTTTTATTAATGTTGAATGTTAGATATTAATGATATATAATGATACTAAATTTTTATCCATAGAATTGATTGGATGACTTTAGATTTAATTGTAGATGATGGCGATTTGTAGAGATAATTAGAACTTGTTGTATGCTCTTAAATTCATGCTTGACTGATTTTTAAGTTGCGATTTTTCTATGTTTATTCGTTGTTTTTAATTACTAAAAATTCAAGCTCAATATTAGGGTTTGAATCATTGTTGTATGGATCGAAATTAATTTGGCTTGAACAAAGAAGTTGTTTAAGCATGAAAAATTAATATTTTTGTTTAAAGAAATAAATTTAATGAGAACATATGTGATTGTAGATGTTGGATCTTGGTGTTTAATTCAAGAGACATGTTTTAAAGGATTAAAAGATGAGATTTTTAATGTTTATTTCGATGTTTCAATAAAAAATAAAAATTTTGACGATAAACCCTAATTGTTGTGCATGCAAAGTGTTTAAGGAAAATAATTTATATGAGAAACAATACAAATCAAAATTTATTAGGGGGCTAGAGTTTTGAAAAAGAAACTAGGGTTATGGTTTGGGTGAACAGTAACTCGGGGTTACTGTTCAAACCCGAACAGTAACCAGAGTGCAGTTTGGTGCTTTTTTGGGTTTCGGTTGGATTTTTTATGTTTCAAGTGGGTATTTGTGTGTGGCTTTGTGTCCTATAGTAGGTGAACCCTAGTACACATATAGATATGCATATATATGGGTTTAATCTAATTTGTGTGTGATTTGATTGAGATTGGATGGAGTTTAGAAGTTGTTAAATTTCAGATTTTGTCAAAATCTAGTTGCAAGTTTCTAATATATTTAAGTAACGGTTTGCGAAGTAAATCTATATTTTTAGAGATTAAATTCACAGTTTTGAGGGATTATATTGAGTTTTTAAAGGGGAAAACTTTGAGTTCTAAAGGGGGTATTTTCGGTTTCTAAAAGAGGTAAATTTTAGATTTTTTGGAATAAAAAAATTTCGGATTCTTAAGACGAGTTCACACGTGATTAAGAGGCTTATTTCAGTTGAGTTGAAAGAATTTCTTGTAGAATTGATTGAAATTTATGAATGAATGGAAAGTGGTGTTGAGAAGTTGATTTTAAAAAAAATTCGTAAGTTGGATATGTTTTCATGTATGAAAGAGACAGTTTTGATAGTATTAGTTGATTTAAAAGAATGTGATTAATAAAGAATATTTTGTATAATTGAACTAAGTTGGGTTTTGATTTGAGGGTTAGAGTTATCATGTGGACCCTAGAAAGATTGTTGATGATATTTTGAGTTATGAGACTCGAGAGGTTGGGAGGGACCCTAGCATGCCGACAAATGAGATTTGGTCGGAATTTGGACAGTGGGGCTTTTGTTTTGATTCAGTAAAGTTATGTCCAGTAGGGTACACCAACACTAGAAAGATTGTGATTCTAATTGAGCATAATAAACATAAGGAAAGACACTAGTTGGAGTTGTGATGAAATAAGAGCAAACATGTAGGGGGCACATATGATCGGACGGTGGAAGATAATCCCATGAATTACCGGGGTGTAATCACGGATGGTGTGGGATGTATCTTCAGGGTTATCGGGGATCGGGGCGACGCTTATGGGATATTCGTGTGATGAGGTACCATTTGTGTAACACCCCTAGTTTTCATTTATAAGATTTTTGTGATTTTACGTATTGTGCACGTATGATTTCGTTTGTATAATTTCTTTTATAAAATATTTTTTATATAGTATTTGTTCTCTTTATTTTTCAAAAAAAATATTCTCTTTAAAAGCCTAATTAAAATCTAGGCCTAATTGTCTTTAAGCCCACTCTATTTTATTAATTGAAATAATTATTTTAAAGCCAATGGTTAGTTTGGCCCATGAGGGAGCCCATTTACTTTAATTCTCTTTGAAATGGTCTAACATGTAGTGTAGACTCATTTCATGGAAAATTAAATTTATCACGTGAACAAATTTGTAAATGAGGGACACTAGGTGACATGTGCATACAATGGGGTGTGCAATGCACACCTTTTTCACCGAAGGCCGAATGGGATATTTCACCCAAGGCCGGATGGGATAGGAGTGAGTGGGAGAGATGGGAGTATAGGAGAGTTGGTTACTCTCATCATGGGTAGTTTCTATAACTCCCTAGTACATCTTGGCCCTTAATCTCTAACCATTTGATCTAATCTTGACCCTCCATTCACCCTAGAAAATTGTATAAATACCCCTTCCCACACTCTTCATTCTCACACTTGGAAAAAATTAAAAAGAAAGAATAGAAAAAAGATAAAAGAATACAAGTAGTAAGGCAAAAGATTGAGGAGTTGTAAGTTGAAAAAAGAGAGTGTTGTGAGTGCTCAACACCAAAGGAGAGGAGGCCGGCATTCAAGGACCAAGAAGGCTCGGGTTCAAGTTGCAACAAGGAGAAGGCGACTTTTGTGGCTCGATCTAGGAGGAGAAGGCTTCACTCGTTCGTTGTAGGAGATTTCTCTAGGAGTCTATTTGATTGTTTCTCTCCATTTTAAGGTGGGTGTTTCTCTTAAACTTCTATTTAGACATCATGTTAGGATGTGGTTGACAACTTAAGGAGAAACTCTAACAAATATAGCCGTGCATTATGAAAATGAGACAAATTGCTATTAGTTTGGTTATATGTTAAAAGAGTGTTAAATTGATTGCCAAATTATGATTTGTTAAATGACTAGGTATGCCCATGGCACGTGCCTACAGCACGTATTCGAAACTGCATATAAATTTATTTGGAGTTATTTGGTTGGGTGAACTGCATATAAATTTATGTATTATACATGCTAAGATCAAAAGTCATCCACTATACCTCTTTATACATATTTAACAATTATTCATTAAATTGTTTCAATTTTTTAGGAATTTATCTTTATTGCCTTTAAATATCTCAATATTGACTTATCCAATTCTTCAAAAAGCTAGATTTTTTTCAAAAAATGTGAGAACATCAATTAAAAATATGCACCATGACAGGAAAATAAAACTGATTGTAAACAAATAAAACCACCTTTCTAATACAATCATCTACTATATACAGGTGTCCTTTGAAATTATATTGTTTCCTAATAGTTTTATAATACAATCACCTTTAAATTGTTTCCTACGGCACGTTATCGCGAAGAATGATTAACTAATTAAGTTGTTTAGTAAAAATTTCGACAGTCCTCTCTTAAATTTTACATGCAGGATTGTAGTAAAAATTTCGACAGAATCGCCCCTGAAATATTAGTCCTTTTAGAGCAGTTCGTTACAGAATTCTGCTCAAAATTAAAAAGTTAACATCACAGGCAGTCAAAATGAATCCTCCCCAGGCTAATCCAAGCAACATCACACAGACATCATATATATAGGGCTATGGGGGAAAAAAATCTTCATGACTAAAGATACAAAATAAAAACCAAGATATCGTTTGAAAACATAATAAATTTAAGGAAATTTAGTAAAAATTTCGACAAAATCTCTCCTAAAATATTAACCATTTTACAGCAATTCCTTACGGAATTCAGCTCACAATTAATAATATAACATCACAGGCAACAAATATGAATCCTCCCCAGGCCAATCCAAGCAACATCACACAGGCCTTATATATATAGGGCTCTGAGGGAGGGGGGGGAATCTTCATACGACTAAAGATACAAAATAAAAACCAAGATACCGTTTGAAAACATAATAACTTTTGGAAATTTTAGTAAAAATTTCGACAGAACCTCCACTAAAATATTAGCCCTTTCACAGCAATTCCTTACCAAATTCTACTAACAATTAAAAATATGACATCACAGGTAATAAATATCAATCCTTACCAGGCGAAACCAAGCAACATCACACAGGCATTATATATATAAGGCTCTGGGGGAAAAAATCATAATATAATGCAAGATACAAAATAAAAACCAAAAATTCGTTTGAAAATGTTATGGATTTTTACAAAATCCTTTGAAAAACCTTTGAAAAACCAAACACAGAACCCAATACTCCACAAAATTACGGGTACGGGTATTAACATAACTATATTATTTTATTATATACAGATACTTACATCATCTCCAAAAATACTAAATATTACAACTATAACAACTATTACATCCTCCACCATAGTATACACCAACCAACTGAATGACCAAAAAAAATTTACAGGGTTGTAGGAGAATACAATGGTTGAATCTTAAAAAATCGGACCAAACAGTGAGCCTAAAAAAACAGTAAGAGTTTACAATAAATAATTAAAATAATGGAAGTTTGAAAACAATAGTAAGAGTTTTGAAACCATTACCTTTCAAACAGAACAATGCCTTGAACCAAACATGTTCTTCATCACCCTACCAAAAGTGAGACTGTTAATATGTACATAACAATTCTGAGTGTAAACGACAATCTGGGGGAAAAAAAGAAGCATTAAATTAGCAGCAATTAACGGTAAACATATGGTGTAGTCGTAGTAAATATCAATTTACCTTATTGCAACCCCAATTGATCAATATAGTTGCATTTATAAATTTGAGGTCCATGTCAGCTGCATCCCAGTTCTATTACAGTTCATATACGAAAGTCATACAAAAGTAAAACAACAATGAAAAAAAGTTTTGGTAAGGTAAGTCTATCATATATAATTGGTTTTTAAATTTTGTCATCTTGTTTCATTAAAGAAAAAATAATAATAAAACATACATTTATGTACTATATGCAACAATATTACACGATGCAGGACGACTCTCTTTCTTTTTTTTTTCTTCTTACTTATCAGGAATCCCATGATTCCATCTTCAGCAAATCACAATAGGATGACATTTTAGCATGCCATAATAGTTAACTAATCAATCCAAAGACGAGAGTTTGTTAGAAAAGTTGATTAAGTTCCAAATAGGGTAGCACTAACTATGGGTAAACAACAGGTTAAGTTGGGTAGGGTACACAGATTTCAACCCAAACCGAGAAAATATTTGGGTTGACTCAAGTCAATCCAGGCTACTTACCAAAAATTCAATAATAGAACCAGATCATCCGGCCAAAAATAGTAATAAAAAATAAAAGTGAACAATAATTGAAGGTGCACACAAGCTTATAACATATCCAGTATAAAGAAATTATTAAGTTGCTAATAATTACTTGCAAGAAAGGGGAAAATATCTGACTTTTACTGAAAGAGACCAACCATTGTTGATAAATCATCAATTCTCGATCAAAACCCATCATTTCCAATCAATTGTCATCGTCAAAAACCATAATGTAAATTTAATCAAATCAAGAAATCAAAATTCTTTTACGATTTTGTTCATACTTTGCCTTGTTTTTTTTTTTTTTTGCCAGGATAACCTCCATTATTAGATTAGCCTTAGCCGTGATTGGAAGAACAATAAAAAGACTTCTTTAGAGAAGAAGTATTACAATGGCTTAATTAACACATTGCAGTATCACTTGAAAATGAAGGGAGACTTTGGGAAATAGACTATGGATGGAGAGATTCTTTTTGGTAGCCGTATCAGACTATCGTTATAGGATGCTAAACATTAACTTCATCAAATACTACATATTTTTTCTGATGAGAGAATGGAATAATCATGCTGGAATCTGGATGGGGGGCCAAAAGATACTGAACGGCTAAATATGATTATATTTTAAGGTGCTCTTCCAGCAAACATAATGTGCACAGAATCAAGTTTGCATGGGAAAATATATTGCTAGACTACAGATTGAGATAATAGATGTTTAAACATTAAGCGTAATGAAGTTAGCCATGAAGCTATCTAAATGACAACCAAAATGTAAGGTGTCTAATTTGTCACTTTACCTTAAAAGGATTGCCAGACATATTCCCTGTTTGTGGGTCCCATGTAATAAGTTCTCCAAGTTTGCAGGGTTGCAAGAAAACACAATGCTTCAATCTTCAAAAATGGGACCAAATAGTGACCCTAAAAAACAATAAGAGTTTTGAAATAAATAGTAAGAGTTTACAATAATCAATCAAAACAATGAGAGTTTTAAAACAATAGTAAGAGTTTTGAAACCATTACCTTTCAAACAGGACAATGTCTTTTAACTTGATGGTTTCAACCCAACATGTTCTTCATCACCCTACCAAAAGTTAAACTGTCAATATATACATAACGGTTCTGAGTGTAGACGACAATCTAGGAAAAAAAGAAGCATTAAATTAGCGGCAATTAATGGCAAACATAGGGTCTAGTTGTAGTAAATTTACCTTATTGCAACCCCAATTGATCAATGTAGTTGCATTTATAAATTTGAGGTCCATGTCAGCTGCATCCAGTCCTATTACAGTTCAAATACGAAAGTCATACAAAAGTAAAACAATAATGAAAAAAAGTTTTTTGAAAGATCATCCCAGTCCTAAATTTGCATGATAGATTCCACTTTGACAAAGGAGCTCAACGGAAATTGTAATGAAGGCTTTATTTTTCTCAATAATTTCGCAAATTTTCCAGACAATTTAATAGAATTGTAAGCTTAACATACAAAATCAGCAATTTAGACTATCGAAGAACCTCTCTTTTAACCAAGTACATTGTTTAAGGAAAAAAATAGTCTCGTAAAACAATTAAAGATCAAAATAGTTATTAACCCAAACTTCACCATAGATCAACACCAAAGTAAGAAGAAAAAAACTAGACCTAGGGCTCCTGAACATGTAAGGATGAGCTCAATTGAAGGACATTAAGGAGGATGAGTGACAACATACAAAAAGAGAATAAAAAATTAAGACAACAAACTCCACCTAAAAAAACATAAGAATGAACCAACTAAGAAGGGTTGGGCATGTGCAAGGAAGATGAATAGCGGAAACACTTCTATTAATTATTTATATGATTTATGCTTTCACATAAATATTTAATTCATTAAAATAAAGCATGGGGCATCTGAAACATTAGATCAATTCTTTCGAGTGCTTAGTAAGGACAAAGACAACCTAGTATGATATGTAAAACAAACACTTTCCTATTTTGTTTGCAAACAGAAACGACGCCAATTGGAAAGCACAAAGTAGATATACTCCTAAGCATTTTTACACTATGCAACTTTAACAAAGAATGTGATAAATGCCAATCTAACAAAGGAGATAGCTCATAACGACTCAATGGAAAATTATGATAAAGCGTTCATTTTTGTTGCTAATCTCGCAATTTTCGAACCAAATTTAACACGAATTTAAGCTTAAACTACCAAATGAGCAATTCAGACTTCCAAAAAACCCTTCTTTTCACCAAACACACCAATTAAGCAAAGAACTACATCTCATATACCCTAATCACAACAATTTCAACCCAATTTATCATAAATTCAAGTCATTGTAGAGTATATGAAGGAGGGAAAATATATGATGATTAACTTTGACGTTCTAATTATTATAACAAACCAATCAAGACATTGTAGAGTAATTATTAACTACTATGATCTATCTACATTGGAAACTGTAGATTAATGTGTACATGCATTTGAAGCCTACATCTATTGCAGCTGCAGTTGCATTTCTAAGTTTTTTTAATGCTTGTTAGTTGGTTTCATGTTTAATATTTGTTATGTTTAATATACCGATTTGTCCACTTGCTAACATGTTTTATTATACGGAAACACTACTAACTGTGAGTTTTCTCACCTTTTAAGTATATACGGAATGATATAAACAATATAGTTATTATAGTTTTAGAAAAGTACTACAAAAGTATAAGACCGTTATATGCTAGTTGAACTTATACTCAATTACTGGATTGCATTTGGGAAACATGTGTCCAGGCCCTTGGTTTTTGCTCTTTCTCATCAATTCCATCATGTCGCATGATTGTACTTAGTTCTGCCAATCATCCTTTCTTACCCTTACCAGAGGGGATATTTTTTCCGAAATCTAAAATATATTTTTCCTTAATTAAAACTCAACACAACATTAAGAAAATGAAACTGTATATATAAATCATAACATTGGTATATGCAGTACATTGTAGAGCATAGAAACCAACAATTTCATTAGACTGATAGATGTTCAATATCAAGAAATTGACATTATATTGGCAATGTTAGATGGTGTCTATATGCCCACTTGATGTTAGATGGCATTATCATCTATTTCTGTTTAATTACATTATTTGTGTTTGGTTTTCCTCATCTAGGATTTGGTTTATGTTTTCTTCTGAATGAAACTTGGGACAGAACGTGTACAGGGGTATTATATTTTGGGAGTCACATCACATACTATGTTTAATATTGTATCTGTCATGGTTCTCTGGCTTATAACTTTCCATATTCAATTACAGGATGCAGCCCTGTAGCATGTGAGCATTTGAATATTTACTGGCTTTTATCATGTAGCTGATCAAGTTGTCACTGTTAATATTCACTATTATAACTGAGAGATGGCGTATGCATGACTGTTTGGTCGTGCGCTCTCTCTCTCTCTCTAGGACGCTTATAAGTTTGATTTTCATAGCAAAAAGTTTCTTGGAAATGCATTTTGGGGACTCAGAGCCCATTATCTAGTTAGAATAATGGACCCCTACTCTATATATATTTTCAGGTTTACATAGTTTACATCCGACTTTCTTGAAAACAATGTGTATACAGTAATAACGTATCACTCTTGGGAACCTAACTGTATTTTTGTAATTCTGAGGCTTTCTTTTTAGTATTGCTCTGAATTTTTAAAAAAATGGTTTTCGCTAAAATGTATTGCGGGACAAAAAGATTTATGTTTTAACTTTACAATTTTACTTAGAAGCATTTTCATGAAAAACTAAAAGCACCACATTTGGGTGTGTGTTAAGCAGAAATGCTACCAATAGCAATGTTGGTAGCGTACTTTGGCCTAAATATGCGAATTGCAATTATAGTAAAATTTTCCAACTCTTGCTTTGAGCCTAAAAGTGCATTTATGCTAAAAAGCAATATAAAATTGAGTCTACCTTTAGGTATGCCGATCAAATAGATCGTGTCATGTGGCATGAACTTTCTAGTGCTAAGTGGGTGGTGGTCTTCCATTAAAATCTTCCTCGATGAACCTGCAATGAAGATACTCTACTTGAACTACTGTGGTATGAAAGCAGATTATGAATCTTTTTTTGCATACTACATGATGCGAACGTCATAAGAGACTTAAGCTATGTCTGCACCCTTGCAAGTTGCGCTATTTGTAGGACGGCTTGTGCAATTAACAATAGTTTTCTCTAACAAATAGTAGAGTATATGGAAGTTATAGATCAATGAAGAAATGTACATATATAGTTAAGAAATTTGTTAGTAATCTGGATTTGCATCGAGGTGTGATTATGATTTTCAGTATAGCCAAAGTAGATTACAATTAATGCAACTTTATCATGTATTTAAGATTGTAGCTAGAAAGATAAATTTGATGGAACCCAAGATGGCATTTGAACTACATGATTGAATGATTGATTTCGAAGGAGCTTGTATAACACTTCAGAGTTGTCCAATCTTAAAAACACACTGCTCTGCAATAAGGATTCATTAACTCCGCCTACAATCATTCCCTTGACAAACATTCATTCAATAGTTTAACAAAGAGGAGCTTGTATACCACTTTGAAGATGGATGATTCATGTTTTATTACTGTCCTTGTGATTTTTATAGCATGTTCCCCACCATCAGTATAAGCTAGTATTTCTCATGATGTCAAATTCTTAGCAAAGATTACTATACAGTAGAAAAGTTTAAAGAAGAAGAAAGCTTTTCCCAAAGTAACTTAATTTATCAGTCATAGAGCAGAAAGCATGTCCAGCATGTAAATGCAATTGAAGCTGAGGAGGTTCGGGAGGTCTGGAGACAATTTTTCTCACCCATGGGTGGATTATTTCATTGTTATAAATTAGTGGTTAGTCCTTATTATCGAGGGTTGTCTCAATAAGGCTGGCCTCGAAAGTTCACCTCATATGGCAGCAACGGGTTCTAACGATGATGTAGCAATTCAAATTTAGACAACCCTAGGGAAGAAGAGGTCAGTTCATGAAATGTTTAAAAGTATGCTATTTTCCTGCATTCTCATTATGTCGGTGATCAGGCTTAGGGAATGTAATTTAAGCTGAAAATTATCCATTCAATGTGCTACTACTGATGATCGGTGATCAGGCTTAGGGAATGCAATCTAAGCTGATAAAATCTCAACTATGCAAATAAAGTATATGAGCTTTCAAATTGAATTCTGAAGAGAACTATGGTATAAGAAAATTAACTAAAATAAATATTAGCAGATAACATGCTGATCAAGCAATACAATTCGAGCTTGTTTTTGTATAGCTTACAAAATAAGTTTGCTATACAAAATAAGAGCATGTAAATGTTTTCAGGATGAATTTACCTGAATGTCCAGTAAGAGCCGCAGTGTCCCTGACCTTTTACGGGGCTCACTATTCCAGCATCCCTCCAATCTTTCTGCAATGCCAAACACTTCATCAAAATATATGGTTTAGCTTAAAAAGAAAATAAATTAACTTAATAACCTTGCACATTAACATATAACCATATATTTTCGGATCAATTTGCTAATTGATTATGTTTCACAAAATATATTGCAAAATAGACTTCAACTTTGTGTTCTGCAATGTGTTCCCCATCATATACCCACTGTATTCAGTTATTGCATCAGTTCAGATATTACAAATAGTTCCACACTATGTTTATTTATATTTTAAGTGTGTAGATATAAAATATCTACAGTAGTCAAAGATACCCAATCATAAATCCATGTAATCAAAGTACAACGATTCTTTTTTAAAAAAGCACCTCTTATATAAATTAAACTAAACAATAATGAACATAAGCAACTTGATATGAATGCAACAAAAGAAATACTTGAAGTTAACATACATAAACATAAACAATAATTTTTACATAACTCAATGCAACTATTTCAAGTAAACATAACTCCAAAGTGTTATCTTTGGGTTATCTTTGATATGAACACTGCATTGTTATCTTTGGGTTTTCTAAAGTGTACTTTGCAATTCAAAATCAACATAATAAAAGGAAAAATAAAAATGCATATGCTATAATTTATCTTGCTTAATTTCATCAGCAATGCCAAATAAAATCAATGGGTATTTGACAAAAGAAGCTATTAATATAAGTTTGAATATATTTTTGGATCGATTTGCTAATTTACATTCCCTTAGCACACTAATAACAAAATTAAACAGAAAATTTTGTTGCATCAGTATCTCTTAGTAAATATCCAGATCACTGTCAAAAATTTATCCCAATCTTACACACAAACATAGATCACTTTGTTTTCTATTGTATGTATGGGACTAATCTTTTAAAATGAAAGTAAAAACTAATAAAAAAAAGGAAAACTGCTGTAAGACACTTGATAGCTTTCTTTGTAATTTATTATATAGATTTCAAGTCCAATCATCTACAGCCAAGAGCCTAATAAATTCTCCATACACAATTCAAATTTTTATCAAGTTTCCTAATATATTTTTACCACGTAATACATAAACACATTTACAAAACATTCATGAGAGAGAGAGAGAGAGCTTACCCTAAAAGCCGAAATCATACCTGAAATCAAAAGAAAATGCTTTTAAAATCTGTGCAAAAATAAAAATTAAGGGATGGAGGATCCTCCTCCACTTCTAGCCAATATTTAGACATACTTCTCTTTCCCAATTCAATTCCGCCGGAAACTTGTCCCAACAACCCCTTCTTTTTATCTTCATACCTGAAATCAAATCAAATAATAAAGAAAGAGCCTCAAAATCCGAGCTTCAAAAAATTATAACAAAAATGAAAGAAAAGAGAGGATCCTTTAGCTCTAATTTGACGACAATGAGAAATCATTTTTCACTTTTCGCCAACTTAACATTCCTTCTTCAAAACTAAAAAAATTTGTTTGCATTCGGTTGCAAACTATGGTGAAAGAGGAAGATTGGGGTTTCCGACCAATCCAAGTGGGCATACCTCAAAATAAATTTGTTGGCAGTATAAACTTTCTATTTCAGACCAATCCTTTCTATTTCAGACCCATCCAAGTAACATAGTATAAAGTTATTTTTCATTTTTAATTTGTGTGTGACTACTAACTACTAACTACATTTGGATGTTAATTATTTGCATATTGTAGTCACATCGTATTCTCATCTCGATGTGTCCATATCAGTTCCTTAGATAATAGGGGAATGAGATTACAGAGGAACAATAATGAGTTCCACACTTCTAAGCAATATATTAATATGGTTTGGTGATTATAACTTCTCAATGACATTGAGAAGGCTAAGCCAAAAGTTGCATCCAAAATTGTGATAGTGCGCAAACCTCTTAATGGCAATTTGTCAAACACTTATCATGTACAAATTCAATTCGCAAAGCAATCATCTGGTTATCCTGCTAAGAGTCATAATTAAACTACTACAACTATGGACGATACATAACAACATAATGATTGTCTAAAATTTTGAGACAAAAACAAAAATCAAAGCATAAAGTATTTTACCAGGAAAAAAGTAGCGGCGCGTAACAATCCGGAGTGCATCTTGTTCCGCTCCAAACCCAAATAAGTTCCACACCCAACTTGATGTGCCCCCAATGCCATTACCTACAATTAAAATGTTGTAGTTCATATTCGCATTTTATCGAACAGGTTGAGTGCATAAACTAAAAGCAAGATGAAAGTTATCTCAGAATTCAGAGGAGTTGTTGTTTGTTGCTGTCGTCAACATCGAGGATGGGTGGTCTCATTCCCTTTTTCAAGAAATATAAAACTTAATCACCAAAATACGAAGCTTTTTTTGAAGAAAAAAAAGGAAATTGGTGGTCGGGATCAACTCAGTAACTACATTTGGAACCCAAAACCTAAGTTTAAACCTGAGACGAAATTAGTGGTCGGGATCAACTTAGGCTGTGGGGGGTCCGGTGGTTCGATGGGGTCGCAGTGGAGCGGCATCGGGGTTCGTGGTGGTGGTCGCTGAGAGTGGAAGGGCGTAGCAGCTGGGGGGTTGGCGACTGGAGGTGGGAGGGCGCTGAAGAGGCGCCGGAGGTGGGGGGGAGCTGTTTGATGGGGTCATAGTGGAGCGGCGTCGGGGTTGGCGGTGGTGGTCACTGAGAGCAGAAGGGCAGAGCAGCTGGGGGGTTGGCGACTGGTGGTGGGGGGGTCGCTGAAGAGGCGCTGGAGGTAGGGGCGCTGAAGAGGCGCTGGAGATGGGGGGGAAGAGAGAGAGGGAGACGATGAGAGAGAGCGGTAAGAGAGATGGAGACAGTGAGAGAGAGAGAGAGAGAGTGAGACTGTGGGGGGTGTTTTGAGAGAGAGAGAGAGTGTGTGTGTGTGGGTTTTTAATTTGTGGGGTTTAAAATTTTGGGTGGGAAAATATGTTTTGTGAGGTTAGATCTGGACCATTGATTTTGGGGGAGATTGAATGAGAGCCACTTAATAGCTTTCTTTGTAATTTATTATATAGATTATCATGTTACCATGCTCAATTTTGTTGTGATTTGCTAGATAAACAAATACATGCTTGTATGTTGAACAATTGACTAAAGAACCATGGATATAGGTGATTTTGACTAATGTGTTGTTAAATGGCATGAAAAATGAAGTTTATTGGTGAGATAATTGTACTTTATTAATAAAAAAATTATTTGGGACTTAGAAAAATTTGTAAGTGAAAAATTATAAGGGGAATATGCCTTTTCCCCCAAATTCGAATATTGAAGAACAAAATGAATTAGAGAGAAAATTTTTTTTTGGGTCAAAAATTAAATTTTTATTTACTGAAATACTGTACGGAGGCAAAAAATATAATCTGGAGTTTTTGAATAAATTTAGAGAAGAAAAAAGAACTCAAAAATATGTGTTTTTGTAAAAATTCGAAAAGAACAGAGACCTCGCTTATAACCCCAGTAATCTAAATCATATCAGTTGGTTCACTTGTCCATATTGGTTAGCCGGTGATTGGGTTCGGTTACTGTAGCAACGAGTTTGGGTTTGAAACCTGGCGTGAGCTTTTGTTTCGTTTTTCAAAAAAAGTCCGAAAATAGAGATTTACACCTATCTAGAGTTAACCCTACTCTATAACGTGTTGGCGCCTTGGCTGTTCTGGCTCTCGGTGACGATTGGTTACCCTGTGCTCGTGAGTTCGATTCCTAGCTTCGGCAGGAATTGAACTTTTTATTTTTTTGGGTTTTAAAAATTGATTTGTGACTTATAAAATTTCGAAAAAATACTATAATTATTCTAAAAATATGTGGATTCAATGAAAAATATTTGTGCATTATTTGACTAAAATAAAAGTAACTTAGAAGTAAAAATTGAGTAGACTTGTATGAAAATTGACACTTGTATAAATATGAAAAGTGATTATTTTCATGGAAAAATTTTATTAAGTTATAAAAGGGATATTTTGAAGGAAGGAAAAAATTTAAGTGTGTTGACTATGGATTTTTGTTCATCTATTTTGGGTTTTGTGTGCACTCCAAAGATAGATGAAAAATACAACTTTGTTGAATGAACTAAATAAAAGAAAGAAATACTAGTTTGGGAATCTAATGGATTTATTGAAATAAATTTGAGTATGAAATACATGAATTGAAATTGAACTTTATGTATGAGATTTGATTCATAGAAAAGAATGAAAATCATGTTAATTATGAAAAAGAATTTATGAGTATAAAGACTCAATTTTTGTTTTTACGAATTAAAATTGAGAACTAGAGTGTAGTTAAGCCTCATACCAGCATTGAAAAGAAATGTATTGAAATGAAAAGACCAAAATTTGGGTCATGTTGATTAAATGGTTAAGACCGGTATAGTGGAAGGGCTAACTCTAGAAAATTAATTTTGTTCATGATTCGAATAACTAAGGATTAGATACATAGTAAAGATGTGATGAAAATAAGAGAAAAACACGAGTATGAGGGCCTCGGAGCTACGGTGTGAGAATATTCATAGGCTGTCTTCACGATGCGTCGTGACATGACGTGGATATATCTTCAAGAGTCCATACTGCAGGTGACGCTCGTGGGGTGTTTGGTGACTGCGAGTGGTGTCTTGTCCCATGACGGAGGCTGAATTGTCCACAGGTTCTTCATGATGCGTCATGACCTGACGTGGGATTCCCCTCCAGGCTGTCTGGACATGAGCTTGTAACTCATAGAACATCTAGAATACTTATCGTAGTTACAGTAGTAGTTTAAGTCATGACGAGGGATTGAACCCTACAAGATGAAGAACGGTTAAAGTGCCCTCAGACCTATGTAGTATGGGATGCATATAATCTGAACAAGTGCGCATTAGTATCATCTAATATAAACAACTGCATCAAGGACTAAGTGCACTGCACAACACGACATCTATAGGATAGTCCCTTGTAGTTTCTGTTTGTGATCAAGTTTGTGATTGTTTAAGTATTTGAGAATCGTTATACTGTTTCGGCGTAGAGAGGATAGCCGTGTATAATATTTCGTCGGTTATAAGCAACTGACGTGCCCATAGTTTTTATGCAGGGTAAAGTGATCAAGAAGACTAAAGAATGCATACTGTTTAAAGATTGATTCAAGAGTTGTACATTTTAATTCATGTAAATTATTGTAAATTGCTTCCGCTGTAAATATGTAATGAAATTGTATACTCTGATGTAACGAAAAGTTTTTATTTTCTTGTAAAATTGTACGAAAGAAGTGTAAAGATTCTGTGGAACTTCGAATTCAGTGTGTATTGGAATTCGGGGTGTTACAGAGTGGTATCAGAGCCACGCTTCCAAGTAGTACAAATTTATAAGGAACGACGCCCTAGAAGTGGACATTAGGGCATGTGCTGAGTCTAGAGATTTAAATGTAAGTCACTTAAATTTGGGTTGCTCTATGATTTAAGCTTCTTCTCCTCTTTCTCTATGATGGCAGACAACTTCGACCCGGCTGGAGATGATAACTGGCACATCGTTGAGGAAGATTACTGCCCCAGGAAAGCTGATTCAGACGAGGAAGATCCTAAAGAATTTGAAGAGGAATGGCCTGAGTCCTGAGAGATCACTCCACCTCCGGATTCATCTGATGATTCCTCTGACGAGGAAGAACCAGTTCTGAGTAGTCTCATTGTGTCTCTTCAGAGGAAGGTAGAGACTCAATAGGAAAGAATTAGGCTACTGGAGACTCAGTTGGCGAAGTGCAAGGATGATATTGCAATTCTCAGTCATCGTGTTTGGGAACTCGAGAAGAGAAAAACATGACCGATGTACTGAAGGAAGAAGTGGAGGAACTACGGGGAGCTTCGTGAAGCCAAGAGGAACCGTAGGAACTAGACTATTGTATCTTCTTATTGTTTTCATTTTGATGTCAGAAATATTTTAAATTCAAATGTATAAAGTTGAAATTCAATGAAATTGAAAAGTTGATTTAAAATTCATATTTATACTTCGAATTTAATGGATCTTTTGCATCAGAATATGGCTAGAAGAGGAGCTCGAAATGGTGAAGGTCTGGACTTGGAAACGGAACTAGCGATGGTCTATCAGACACTCAATGTCGTTGCCATGAATCAGAATCAAGGAAGGGTGCCTGCAAATCCGGTACCCGAAGCAATCAAACTCGTGGAATCATTCAAGCAGATGAAACCACTCATATTTGAGGGGAAGTCAGACCCTGACACGGCTAACAATTGGATCCGACAGGTAGAGACTATCTTCAAAGTCTTGGAGACTCTAGAGGGCAGCAAGGTGAAGTTGGCGGCACTGTGTGGTGGCAGTCGATGAAGCAGACGATGGGAGGCATTGTTCTTGGCTGGGATGAATTCTTGGAGGAATTTCGCAGTCATTATTTTCCCTCAGACGTCCAGGAGAAGAAGGCCATGGAGTTTTTGGTGCTGCAGCAGGGCGGCATGTCGGTTAGGGAGTATGAGACAAGATTCGCTCAGCTCTCGAGGTATGCACTCGAAATGGTGATGGACGAGGTGAAGAAGGCTGAAAAGTTCGAGCATGGGTTGAGACCAAGTCTGAGATCTAGGATGATATCCCTCGGTATCAGGAGGTTTGACAAATTGGTCAAATGAGCTGCAGCCACTTAGGCAAATATGGAGCAGTTCCATGCTGTTCAAAATCGGAGGACCAACTTGATTGTTGGGAAGAGGCTCACTGTTTCTGGCAACTTCAGGGGACAGCCGCCGTCCCAGAGGTTCAAACTAATGGGAGCAAATGCTATCAACATAGCTGGGAGACCCAGAAACAATTGGGTGAGACCACCTGTGGTGACTTGCTTCAATTGTGGTGAGACGGGTCATTACAAGTCTCACTGCCCCAAGTTGCAGAATGTCACCTGTAGTGGACCAACGCAGCAAGTTGGGAAGAAGCCGTACCAGCAGGGGCAGGTATTTGCCTTGACTGAAGCTGACGTTGACGCTGATGAGGTGGATCACGTCATCATTGGTACGAGAGAGGATGTTTAGAGTATTTTCTGTTGTTTCTTTTTCCCACCTTATATAGTGAACTGTTATGTAACAAGTGTGTGTTATGTAACAGGAGAACTTATTTTGAAAGGAAAGAAAGCTATTGTTTTGTTCGATACTGGGTCCTCTCACACTTTTGTATCACCTAAATTTGCTAAAGTTTTAGGAGTCGAACCAAAAGTCTTTCCAGGCAACGTCTTGGCAGTAGCTACTCCATCAGGGGAGACTCTAACCACTGATCGGTACTATGCGGATTGCGAGATCATGATTGGAGATAGAATTTTCAGGATTGATCTGATCGAGCTAAATGTCTTGGTAGTCGATGTTATCATTGGCATTGATTGGATGGCGGTGTACAGTGCGAGCATCGAGTGCACGACCAAGGAAGTAACAGTGAAGGCTCCAGGTGGACCTGAAGTCACTTTCCAAGGGAAGAAGAGATGTTCTGGTTTGGCGACAGCTATCTACAAGAGGGATGTTCCTGTAGAGGTGTAGCATATTCCTGTGGTTCGGGATTATCCAATTGTATTCTTGGAAGATTTGCTTGGGTTACCCCCGCATCGTGATGTGGAGTTCAGCATCACTATTCAGCCAGGAAGTGCACCCATTTCCAAGGCACCGTATAGGATGCTGCCTGCGGAGCAGGATGAGATCAAACGGCAGATTGAGGAACTGTTGGAGAAAAGCTTTATTCAACCGAGTGCATCACTCCGAAAAGTGCCGGTGCTTTTGGTAAAGAAGAATGATGGTTTGATGAGGATGTACATCGATTACTGGGAGCTGAATAAGGTCACTGTTCAGAATAAGTATTCGATTCCACGAATTAACGACCTGTTCGATCGTCTACAAGGAGCAGTTATTTTCTCCAAAATAGATCTTCGGTCAGGTTACCATCAAGTTCGAGTGAAGACTGAAGATGTGCATAAGACTGCATTTAGAACTCGACACGGGCATTACGAATTCTTAGTTATGCCGTTTGGAGTGACAAAAGCACCTTCAATTTTCATGGATATGATGAACAGAGTTCTGAGGCCATTTATTGATTCTTTCATCGTGGTGTTTATCGACGATATCCTTGTGTACTCCAAGTCGGAGGAGCGCACAGAGCATCTGGCAGTAGTTTTGAAGAAGCTTCAGGAGCATGAGCTGTATGCCAAGTTATCCAAGTGCGATTTTTGGAAATCTGAAGTGACATTCCTGGGTCACATCCTTTCTAAGGAGGGAGTGGCAACTGATCCGCAGAAGATAGAGGCGGTGAAGAATTGGGCAAGGCCTACTACAGTGAAGGAAATCAGAAGTTTTCTTGGGCTAACTAGACATTACAGGAGATTTATTCATGGCTATGCTCAGATAGCCGTGCCGCTCACTGGTCCGACCAAGAAGAATGTGAACTTCAAGTAGACTGAACAGTATGAGGCAAGCTTTCAGGAGTTGAAAAAGAGGCTAACTACTGCACCAATTTTGGCTTTGCCTAGAGCAGGTGTTGAGTATGATGTCTACAGCGATGCTTCACATCGTGGGCTTGGTTGTATCTTAATGCAAGAAGAAAAAGTGATCGCTTATGGGTGTAGGCAACTACGACCGCATGAGAAGAATTATCCGACTCATGATCTGGAGTTGGCTGCGATTATCTTTGCCTGAAAGCAATGGAGACATTACGTGTATGGTGAGAAGCTGAACATGTACACGGACAACAAAAACTTGAAGTACATCTATCAGCAGAAAGATACCATCCTGGGAAGGCTAATGTTGTTGCTGATGCACTTAGCCGTAAGAGCAGTCTGGCTAGTTTGATCACAACTTAAGGGAAGCTGGCAGAGGAGTTGGATCGGGCTGGTATTGAAGTTGTTCAGCAAGGCTTGGGATCATCTTTAGCTCAGTTGAGGCTTCAACCAATGCTGAATAAAAGGATTATCGCAAGTCAGAAGAAAGATGCAGGGATTCTGAAGTTGAAGGAGCAGGTCTGTGCTGGCAGGTTGTCTGAGTTTCAGATCAGGGATGGAGTGTTGTGGTTTGGAGAGAGGCTATGTGTTCCAAATCAGTTGGACTTGAAAGAAAGTATTCTTCAGGAGGCACATGCTACTCTTTTGTCAATACATCCTGAGAGTACTAAGATGTATAGGGACCTTGAGTTTGAGGTTGGTGACTTTATCTTTCTGAAGGTTTCACCTAGCAAGGGTGTGATTTGCTTCGGCAGAAGTGGGAAGTTAGCCCCGAGGTTCATAGGCCCGTATAGAATATTGAAGAGGATCGGAAAAACTGCTTACCGGCTTGAGTTACCGGAAGAGTTGTCTTAGGGGTACAATGTCTTTCATATGTCTATGCTGAGAGATTACATTCCAGATCCCAGTCATCATTTGCCTGAAGTACCGGAGGGTTTGCAGTTGGATACGAGTTACATTAAGCTTCCGACTGAGATTGTCGACAGTCGGGAGAAAGTCTTGAGGAACAAGACGATACCGATGGTCAAAGTTGTCTGGAGAAACCAGTTGGTTGAAGAGGCTACTTGGGAATCTGAGGAGAGGATGATGAAAGATCATCCTGAGCTCTTTGAGTGATTTATATCTTCTTTTCTTTCTTTCTTAACTCTTTGTTGTATTCCGTTTTTCTCACTCTTTAAGTGTAGTTCCGGGGACGGAACTATTCTAAGAAGGGAGTGTTGTAACACCCTAGTTTTCATTTACGAGATTTTTGTGATTTTACGTGTTGTGACGTAAGATTTCATTTCTATAATTTCTTTTATAAAATATTTTTTGTCCTGAGTCAGAGTACATATATTAACAAAGTATTGAAACGTTTTAATATGCAAGAGTCCAAAAAGGAATTTCTGCCTATGTCGCATGGTGTAAGCCTGTCTAAGGCTCAATGTCCTACAACTCAAGATGAGAGGGATGCATGACTAAGAGTCAATATGCATCTGCAATTGGATCTTTCATGTTTGCCATGTTATGTACTCATCCAAATGTCTTATATGCCTTGATCATGATGAGCAGGTACTAGTAAAATCCAGGTGACAGTCACTGGTCTGCAGTCAAGAACATCCTTAAGTACTTAAGAAGGACTAAGGATTCATTCTTGGTATATGGAACCGAGGAAGAGCTTATTATAAAGGGTTACACTGACGCTAGCTTTCAATCTGATAAGGATGACTCCAAATGGCAATCGGGTTTTGTATTTTGCCTAAATGGTGGAGTTGTAAGGTTGAAGAGTTCGAAGCAAGAGACAGTAGCTAATTCTATCACAGTCGTTGAGTATATTGTTGCCTCCAATGTAGCTAAGGAGGCCATTTGGATAATAAAGTTCATCACTAAACATGGCATAGTTCCTAGCATTGTGCACCCGGTGGACCTCTATTATGATAACAATGGGGTCATTGCACAAGCTGGGGAGCCTTGATCTCACTAGCAATCCAAACGTATACTTAGGCGCTTCCATCACATTCGAGAGATCATCGATAGAGGAGATGTGAAGATATGCAGATTACCGACAGATGATAACATCGCTGGCCCATTGACAAAGCCTATTGCACAACGAAAGCATGAGGGTCACACTAGATCTATAAGCATTAGATGTATGTCTGATTGGCTATAGTGCAAGTGGAAGATTGTTGGTGTATGCCCTAGAGGTCAGTTGTGTATTGACATTACTAGTTTATATTGTATCAAGACATTTATTTCATATTTAGGTATTTCATTTATTGTGTTATTTATTGTGAATTAAATGAACATAATGAATTCCTTAGAATAGTAAGTTCAATGTCATAGGATATCAATTGCGTGACCATATTGTGAGGTCATATTGGCTGAAATCATAACACTATTCTTAAATGTCCCTAGTCAAGTATTATTGTGAATTAGGACAATGATAATACATAGAGACTAGTGAGTGCGTAGACTGATGACCATTCTCACGGATTATGGATATGAGATATCAAGTCTTCACATGGGTACATATTAGAGTAATAATGTATTTGACTAATCAACAATGTGAACGCTGCATGGAGCGTTACGTGAGTATCATAAGAGGTTCTCACATTGACCATGGTGTACAAAGTCCTTTGACTTGAAGTCACTACGGTTCCGTACATGAGAAGTTATATGTTTTAATGCAGAAAAACGTTGCCTGTAATAAGGTGATTATAAACTCGACTATTAGATATATTACAAATCATGCAGAGGGATGTGAGTGACTTAGATAGGGTTTGTCTCTCTTACATAATAGGAGCGATATCTACGGGCCCCTTGATTGAGTGACACTGCAAAATATATGGTCGTGCTCAAATGAGTCAATATGAGATATTGATCTCATTTGTTTTAGTAAGTTTACTCAGACATCAAGAAATCAAAGATTGAACTATACAAAGATGACACGTTCTATGCCATGTGGTCAATTAAGATATCTGGTCAAAGAGAGTAGACTGCATGGTAACATTGGTCACGAATAGATTATGTCAAATCACTGACATTCCCGATACTTGAGTAGTAGTGATGTATTGCTAGATACCGCTCACTGTTTGTAACTCGAATATGATTTTATGACTGTCAACGTAATGGGAACCTACAGGGTCACACACTTAGAATGGATCAAAATTGGTTCACAAGATGAATTTAATTAAGGATCCAAGTAAGACTTGGTCTCCTGACATTGGTTGGACATTTAATTAGATTAAATGGGCCGACTAAGGTTCAATGGCCCACACACAAATCTGACCTAGGTCAAATTATGAGCCCAACAACCTCATTACTCTCTTAGGGTTGGTTTTCTGTACCTATATGTATATGATATGTATCTGTGGAAAAGACACGTAAAAAACCCCAAGCCGTCACAGAAAGTGAAAAAGAGAGATCATGAGGAGGAACATCCGCTTCGTGTGGATACCATATAAGCACCGCAATATTACAATGTTGTGATCGACATACTGTGGAGACAACAGATCCATCTATAAGGTATAACTCGTAAACACATTTTATGGTTTTCGCATGGATCCATGCTAGGTTTCGATATTTTTGTAATTTCTTCGTTGTATATTTAATGTGTGATTTCCTTCGAAACCTAACATGATGAGCCTGATCCCAAACTTGGTCGCTCGCAAGTTACGGGAGCAGCTTCAAGTCAAAAATTTGGATTCCTTACTTGTTGTTTTGGACTTGGTGAGTCGTTGATGTAGCTAGGAGGAGGAGCTGAGCACCAAACTCATTGTTCACATCCAGATAGTAGTATAAGAATTTTTAAAATAAAATGCTAAGTATTTTTGAAAAATAAATCTAAGTCGCTGCTTGGGTAACTAGCCTTTATTACTTGCTCTAGCTATTTTAAGGATCAACTTTATTAGAAATCTTAAAAGATTTAAATGGAGTGCATTATGCGCCCTCATTGAACTTCATCAGGTGTTCTGCATTCCATGTCCTTAATATCTCCCTGCCCCTTAGGTTTTCAAGTGGGTAAGCTCCTGGGTGGATGACTTTGGATACCTTGTATGGTCCTTCCAGTTTGGAGCGAGCATCATCTTCTTGCATGGGTCAAAAATTTCATGTTTTCGGAGGACAAGGTCCCCCTCCTTAATGTTCACTAGGCGAACCTTCTTATTGTAGAACTTCTCCACCCTCTTATGATAGATGCAGACTGTTCATGAACTTCTTCAATGAGGTCAATTGCCTCGGAAGTCATCTGAGTTGTGTTCTTCATCAATGGAGAGGACGAGAAGGGAAGGTAGTCCGACCTCTAGGGAGATCAGTTCCTCGGAGTCAAAGGTGAGATTGAATGGTGATTCTCCTATTGGGTTCTGTTTGTGGTCTTGTGGGACCAAAGTACGCTTGAGAGCACTGTTACCCATAACCCGTTACGATATTCGATGAGCCTCTTCTTGAGGCCATCAAGGGATTTTTGGGTGGTGTTGTTGTAACCCCTATTTTCCATTTTGTGTATTTTTGAGTGTATTTATTCTTTTTGGTGTATTTCCCTCTTTGTATTTTTTCCTTGGACCATATATTGGATTTTATTTTCAATATATTTATTTATTTTTATTATTTTTTTTCTTCTTTATTGTGTTCTTGATTTTATCGCCCGTCTTTTGTTCGTCTCTGTTGATCAACCTCTTTTATTTTTCTTGATTCCCACTGTTTTGATTATTCTTGTCCTATTGTGTTTATTCATTTGTTCCCGTCTCTTATTGAATCCTGTTCTTCAAAATCCAAATTAAATTCCCCTCTTAACTATTGGATCCTATAATTAATCCTATTCAAACCCAATTATACACTAAGCCCCTAAACTAACCAACACCTAACTCTAAAGCCATTTCTTTATATCAGCCTACACCTAATTACCCAATACCCATCTGCAACCTATATCCACTAAATGACCCTACCCTATTTACATTTACCCCAACCCAAACCTGCTACTATGCCGCCTTTCCCTAGCTCCCCTAACCCTATTCATCTGCCTATATATATATATATATATATTACACCCAAGCATGCCCTGTACCCCATCCTCTGCCTCTCTTTTATCCCGTTCTCCCTCTCTGTGCTTCCTGTCCCCGTGCTCCTTCCCCAGAGCGGCACAGCGCACATCGAAGCTAGTGCTCCATCGTGCACCCTCTCCTGCTTAGGCTTTCCATCAACAGACCTGAAAGCAGCAGAACTGCGTGTTGTGCTCTCCCTTCACCGACGGGCGACAGGCCAACCCTTTCCCCGTGTACCACAGTGCATTGTGCTCCCCCGTTGTCGTGTTCCGCTGCCGTTCCTCGCTCTCTCTGTGTGCGAGTCGAGTTCTTTTGCTTGTATGTTGGTTGGTTCGTGGATTCGTGACCGTTCGTTGTGTTCGTTGCTTCGGGAATCCATTCCCATTATTCTCGATCATCATCATTTTCATCGTCGGTTATAAGGCAAGTAACTTGTATTCTGTTCTTTGTGTAATTGTAACATCTGTTTTTTTTTTAATTCCTCAATTATTTGATTTAAATTATTTTTAAATATGTTTCTGAGTATATTTGCCCCTATTAATTGATTTTATTAGCATTAGAATGACTAAATTGATATTTTGGGGTAAACGGGAAAAATTGAAAATATAGGAGTTTTGAGAAGAGTTTTCTCAGAGGAGACGAATCTGATTCGACCCGAAATTTTTCTAGGGCGTTTGTACACTATAGAGGGTCAATAAAATAGTGGAGTTTTAGTTTGTGGCATTTAGTTGTAAACTTTTCAAAATCGGGTTGAAATAACCCATTTTAGGCCATTTTCTTAACTATTTGGGCTTAAAGCCCATAACCCTAGACCCTAACCTTATTAAAACCCCTAAAATATTACTATAGTGCCATTTTCCCCATCCTCTTTTCTTCTCCTTTCTGATTTCCGACTGAAGCTTTCACCCCCCATGGAACCCAATTAGGGTTTTTGAAAATCCACCCAAATTCCACCTCCAACTTCCAATATTTTGGGGTTCCTAGAAGATTTTTGGGTGCTCTTCCTCGTGGCAACATCGGTTTTGTGAGAAAGCTTCAAGAAGGTATATTAAATTGTATGATAGTTTGTTAGATTATATGCTTTTCATTTCTTTTGCTAGAAATTGATGTAGGAAGATGGATAGAGCATATAAAACATATTAGGAGTTAGAATTTGTATATATCATGGTGAAAATAGGGAGTGGTGATTTTGGCATAAACTCGGATTTTAGGGTTTATGAAATCGGGGAGGAAACTCGATCCTAATAACTGTAGAAAATGCATATGAGGGTGTAGAATATTATGAACCTATTAATATGAATTTAGGATGATTTTTATAGGCTTAAGCTCAATTAAATTGAGTGAAATAGACTATAGGTGAAAAGTGCACACCGGGTGTTCGGTGAAATATCCGAGCGAGATTTAGGAGAGAATTTGTTAGATTCGGAGGTGTCATTGAGTTTTATTACTATTATTTAACCCTAATTTTAGAAAATAGGAGAATTGGATGAAAGCAAGTAGATATTTGGTTATTTTCCTTAAAGGGTTCCTCCGATCGATGAGTAAGTTTTTGTATTGGGACCCAACTTCGAAATCTATCGATGTAGCTCACCTACTTATGTCATTCGTGATGTGTGGGTGAAGACGGATTCAAATTTGGAGGTCCGTAGGTCGAGTTTTGAGTTTTATGCTAATCGGTCCTATAATTTTCCAATTAGGTGGAAAAAGTCAAACTTCGACTGGCTACCGGGCGGATGTGGGACATCGTTTGCTCGATCCATCAGGTGAGTATGTTGTATCTATAAATATTTTATATTGTGGCCAAATTTCGTTGCTTTTTGATATATTTTGTAGAAGTTATGCCAAAAATTGATTTTCAATGAAAATACGGATTTTTAAGGGTCCGAAAATGGGTTTTTGAGATATTGGGTGAAATTAACTATTTTAAGTATATAAAATCTATATTATGGGTTAATGTGATGTGTTGAAGTATAAAAGCTAAATATATTGAATTGTTTATGCATAATTTTATCACGTGCATGTTTCGTGCATGTTTTTGGGTATATAGGCCGATATAGGTAATTTGGTATATGCGGAACCTTGTGTATGGGCTAGCATGCTATGGATGGATGTTATAGGATGTAATTTAATGAAATTAGTGATTGTGATCATGTTTTGGAAACCCGTGTGTTTATAGTGCATGTTTTGTGCATGTTTTGGGGCATATAGGCCCGTTTAGGAGATTTTACTTACATGGAACATGGTGTATTAGCTAGTATGATATAATTGGATATTATGAGATTTAATTAGAGGAAATAAGTGATTTTGGCCCCTTTTTCTTGGAAACCTGCATATGTGGTGTATGCTTGTGATATATATATATCATGATATTGACTCGTGATGTGATAATTGATGAAATTAGTATGTGGGTTTATGTTTGCATTATAATTATGTTCGAAGTGAATTAATGGGTAATAATATGATATTATAATGTGATGAAGTATACATTATGATACTTTTACGATATGGAATAACCTAATGTAGTTCTCTTACTAATGTTATAACTTGGCATATGCCTATATGTGATACAATGAGGTAATGAATAACTTGGTATTCTTAATGTGCGATGTTATCGAAAAATAAATATTTTGGCACATTAATATTTTGCAATAATATGATATGATTGTTTTATATGTTGAATGACTGGTTGTATGCATAATGTGGTATAATGATACGATAATTAATATCGTGAGCATCGGATATGCATCAAATGGTAAGGTAAAAGATAAGATGGTACGTGCTAATAAAATGTGTTACCAATTCACGTGGTTAAAGTCAAAGACATGACTAGTTTGTGAATCAAAAGTGAAATGCTTGTGTGATAAAGTAAGCTCAAAAAATAAAATGACTAATGCTAATAACAGATGGTTTTGTTAACCAGTACCTACAGCAATCCTGAGGGGGGGTGGGCTAGACCTCCTAACACCCAAGGACCGGCTTGGGGTAAGTGGACCCAAACTATGTTTGGGGTAAGTGGATTTTATGGCCCAAGCTATCGGCTTGAGGCCCGGTTTTCCCTCGATGACATCTGTCGCAAGGAAGTACCCAGTTTATCTGGGGTTAGTGGTTTTTTTCCCTCTTGGCTTCGGCTGGGAGGAAGTACCCAGGTTACCTGGGGTCAGTGGTTTTTCCCTCTTGGCTTCGGGTGGGAGGAAGTACCCAAGTTCTACTTGGGGTTAGTGGTTCTCTCGCTAGTTCGGCTAGGAGGAAGACGTAGTCTCGGACGAGTAAGACTCTGGGAGAGCATCGGGCCACGTGTTTACTGGGCTGTCGGCTTTCAGTATGTTCGGATACTATGGCTCACTGGTCGACAAACTAATAGAATAACTAAGTGTAAATAATAATGTGAGAGTAAAGAAAGTGGAAAGTGAATTATGAATGTGAAAGAAAGTGGTTATGGATGAAATGCAGTATGTGGTTAATTTAAATTGAAAAGAGTAAAAGAGACATGTGTTAATATGAATAGTATGAAGTAGTTGTATTATGAGAATGATTATTAAAGTAAAATATAGTATGATATGAGTTGTTACACCGTGGAATTGTGTCAAGAAACTACCTGTCCGCTATTTTTGTGAAAATTGAGGGAACTACCTGCCTTGTCATAATTCGCAGGGTGAGTTGGCTTGATATTGGTAATAATTAATGAAAATGAAGAATTAAGTAAAGTGAAGATGAAAAGTAATTGAAGTAATTAATAACCAAGCTATCGGCTTGAAATGTGATGTGATATTACCCAGACTATGTGTTTGGGGTGTGGTGATTAATACCCAAGCTATCAGCTTTAGGGTGTGATATGTGATTGCCCAAACTATGTTTGGGATATGGAGTATAAATTGATGAGAATGAAATTGAAATTAATGGTAACTTGAGATATCAGTGAAGATGAAAGTACGTTAATTATCAATTAGATTGAGTAATAACTAAATGATATAACGGGATGAGAATGAGTTATAAAACATACTTTTGATGCGATAAGAATGAGTATTCAATAAGTGATATGTTAATGATGTGATGAAATGTGAGTAAATTGCAATGGGCAATGGGATGTTATATTTGTGTCCTAAGACATGAATGAATGTGGTATTATGAGAATAGATGCATATGTTTATGATGTGATACTTGATATAATACAATAAAATAAATACCTGTATTATGAGAGTGGTTATGAAAATGGTTATTAAAGAAAGTATGTTGTGATATGAGTTTGTGTATCTTGGAAGTGTGTCGGTGAACTACTCGCCTGCTATTTCCATGAAAATGGTGGGAACTACCTGCCTTGGCACCACTTCCAGGATGAGTAAGTGAGTTGTTGATATAATGCAAGTAAATGAAGTGCATGGCTAAATAAAAATGAAGAAATATGTAGTAGCATCATGTTATATTCATATAAATAACGAAATGCTGTTATGATGATAATTGTGGAAAGATGAATATTCGTGTTGAGGAATTCAAATTGATAAGTAATGGATTGTATGTAAATTTGTATTATGCGAATGTAAAATAAGGATATATATGAGGTTAGTGTGATGCATATAGTGAAATGTGTGAGGTTATGGATAATTATATAGTTGGATGCAGAATTGAAGAGTATTTTGATATAACATCGTATTGGTGATATTTTTATGTTCAGATTTCAGGTTGCATCTTCTTATCTTGATGTTTGTAAGTTTACTTTATTTTCCTTATCCAATTTAATGATTTATTATATTAATAACTATACTCACACCAGAAATGGCTAACCCCTATTGTTATCTGAGGGTTAGGGGGGTCCCTCCTTAAGGGTGGACAATCCTAACTCTCCTGCAGGTTTGCTAACAGCCAGTGAGGTAGATATAGAGTCAGACATTACATTTGTTGGGAGGATAGATTATTTATGTATTTAGCATATGAAGAAATGTAGGCAGTTAATGTATTATTTTGTAATAAAGTGAAAATATATATAGATATGGTGTTGTGACGAGGTAAGAAAGCCCGTACCCACTTCGTTGTGGAGTACTGGGTTCTGTGTTTGGTTTTTGGAAAGTTTTTTTACAGTTTTTCTATTACTTGTATAAATTTTTAAAGGAAAGTTATTTTTTTATATTATTATTGATATTCTGTTGTGAGTTTGGCCCCCAATGCATATTATTTATATTGCCTGTGTGATTCTGCTTATTTTGGCCTGGGGAGCCCATGATTATATTGCCTGTGTTGTGAGCTACGGAATTTAGAGCAGAATTCCGTAAGCTTTTTGTGTTTCGGGGCGGAAATTTCGGGAGAAATTCTGCCAAAATTTTATTTGAAATATCTATTTTAGTTTGTGTTTAAAGTGATATAGAAATTTAGAGAATTGAATTTAGAGGTTTAGTTTGCAAAAATAAATAAATAAATAAATAAATAAATAAAATTGGGGTGTTACAGTAATACAAGTACTAAATACCGCCTGTAGTGTAGTTGTGTTCTAGAGATAATTTGGATGTGAATTCTCTATTATTTATTGTCTCTATGGTTTTGATTTGACCATAGTTGCCTCACGACATATATGACATGAAAAAACCTAGGATTGACCACTTTTGATGTATATGTTCATGCTACATTGAGATATCTGTACTTGATGTGTTATGCGTGATTTACTTGTCGAATACTTGCGAAATACCCTATACCATGTTGTGTGGACATCTAGTATACTATATTTAATGTTTGGTTTTATTTGTATGAGTTTTACTTGAACTAGATGAGTGTGTGTTCGAAGAACAAATTCTGGAATTTCTGTTACCTTGATATTGATCAGTATTTTAGACCCTATTAAGTTTAGTATTTGAAAATATTTTCTGAACATGATTTGTAAAGAATTCTATCTATTTTCTAAACCTTTTGATGGATCTCAGTTTTGTTTTACGAGTTGTGAGTTATGTCTATTTTACTGCAGAGGTGTAGAAAGATTTCTAGATTGTATTTTCTATGAATTCTGAAGAGTAATCTATTTTTACCATGCTTTTAAAATTATTATTTTTATCCAATATTTTGCACAGTATAACTAGACCTGATTGGAATTAATCTTGAATTGTTATGGAATTATTTGACGAGTTTTACAACCCGTTCTATGTTTCCAAACAATTACTATACTAGAAAATTTTTCATACTGTTCAGTAAAGAACCTGATTTTCGTCCAAATTCTACTTGTTGTTTGTAAAATATTTGTGAATATGAAAGTTATCCCACTGTCGCTATTTTATCACCCTTTTGGCAGATTTGGATTTCAGTTTATGGTTTGTGAGGTATTTCTATTTTCGTACTGCAGTGTTTATAATTCCAGATTTATAAAACTACTACATCTTGATGTTTTTTGATTTTTGTTGACCAAACTATTTATATTGTAAAATTATGATACTTTATATTATGATGCTACACATATAGGGGAATATCCCAGATTTTTCATGGATTTAATTAATGAGTTTTCATGGTGTTTTCCTGACTTTGGATACAATTTTTTGATTTCTGGCTGAATGTATTTTCTGGATTCATATCAGTTTTGAGTTATGTTTTTGTGAAATAATGTATGACTTATATATTTGATGGATTCGGCCGGGAATCTATTTTCCAGATTCTTTGACGGATTCAGATTTGCATTTTTGTAGCAATGGGAATCTCAGTTTTAGTGCAGCACTGTCTTGATGTCCTGAACTAGAATTGTCGTTGTATTATCCTGTTATGAGTTATCTTTCACCTGTACATGATTAGCTTTCAACCTGAACTTGTTTCATGATCATGCCATGTTATTCTTGCCATGTTTTTGTTACACATACATGTCTGTTTGCTAATAATAACAAAATGACCAAGCGGGGTTAAGGGAAAGACCTAGTAGTGGAAAACATAGAAATGTGCATTGAGAAGAGGACCTGTGTCCTTCCTGTTATGTGCTCAAGACCACATGATTCATGATTCTGTTTACCTAATTACCTGATTGCATGCTTCCCTATAGGAAGATGTACTCGGAAGAGAACCACTAGGTTCTGCCTGTTCCTGTACCTGACTACATACTTTCCTATAGGAAGGTGTACTCGAATGAGAACCACGAGGTTCTACCTGTTCCTGTTATTCCTGTTATCCTGATCCCTGAGTACACTGCCCTATGAACTCCACTACGAAATCTAAACGTAACTTGTTTGAATGTAGCAACCATGTAGTAACAACTGGGATGCATGAAGATAGTAATAGTACAAGACTTAACATAACCTGATACCTGTTACATGCTTACCTATACCTGTACCTGGTTACTTATTTACCTGTTATCTGTATACCTATTTACTTGTTACATGTACTTGTTTACTTACTTGCTTCACACTTGATACATATTACCTGTACCTGTTAGCATACCATGCTCCTTGATTCCATTCTCCTAATTCATACTAGATATTTTATTCAGTTGGCATGTCTATACCATGCTATGTTTATTCCTGCTGTTATTTTATATTTGTTATTCTTCCCCATGTACTTGTATCCTGTACTACAAGCGGTCCGTAACTTGCATTGACGAGGGTTTGTTTTCTCTTTTCCTTTTTCTTGCAATTTCTTAATCGAAGAACATGGTGACTAGCGGCCAGATGGAGTTGGTGATATGAGATATTAGTGCTGGAGTTTTTGCATTTATTATTATTATTTCTTGTTGCTGCTTGAACAATTGTATTTGGTACTTGGATTTATTTGTATTTGGGCAATATGACCCAGGATATTGACTTGTCCAGACTTGATTTATTTGAGATTATTGTGTTTTGGTTTCAAGTAAATTTTTGTTGGTATATTTGATTCGATTATGCATACTTGGTTGATTTCTTTTGCTTCCGACTCTGATTATTTTTGTGAGATGTTTTCAAGATTCTGAACATCTTATGGATGGTGAAAATTATTTGCTGGGCTTAGTCACGTATCTGTATTCCATATTATCTTTTGGGAAGCGGGGCGTGACAAGGTTTTTAGTGGTATCAGAGCCCAGGTTTGGCTAATGTATTAGTTTGACTTATATATTAGACAAACTTGACTCGAACTGGGATCGGCTCAACATTTCACCGACCATGCATGCATAAATGAATTATTATTATCAACCTTGATCTGGATGCTAATTGTTTTTGGTTTTGTGTAGACTATGGCTCGTAGAGATTCTACTTCCCATCCCCAGGGAGATCAGCCTAGATTGAGGCCGTCACCACTGTGCTTGAGCGCTTGATTAACATGCAGCAAAACCATAGTGACTTGGTGATGGTTGCTTTGGACGCCGCTCGGGTTCCACCGCCCGTTGTGCCTATGCAGGCAGCTCTTCCTCCCCATCCAGGCACAGTCATGGACTTTATGAGGCTGCATCCCGACAGGGTTTCAGGTACTGAGACACATTTGGAGGCTTAATAGTGGTTGATTCAGACTTAGCAACTGCTTTTGGCAGCAAGAGTTACAGATGCTGATCGAGTGGATATGGTAGGTATTCATGTAACAACCCGAAAAATAGCATATGACTATTTTGCATCGTAATCTGTGCGCAATTGAGAATTGCACGCGATTATGTATTTTTCTGATAACTATTATTTTAAATTGAGAAATATCCATTATTGTCTACTTTATTTTATTATTATTTTTGAAATTAAATTATTTTTATACGGATTATTACGAAGTAGTTTTAATGTATTTTGTATTGTTTGGGTTATTAAAGTAGAGAGTTGGGTTTTATTTGAAATGTATTAAGACTAGGGGGCTTATATGTAATATTTTCTTTACATTATTTATCTATCTACTTATTTATTATTACATTTTACAAAAAGACCCCCCCACCTTCTCTCCTTCTCCTTCCTTCTCCTTCCTTCTTTCTTCTTCTTCTCGTCTGGTTCCATCCCGACCTATAAGAAGCCTCCCTCACTCCTTCTCCTTCCCCCTACTTCTTCCTCCTCCCGTTCACTCCCAACCAAAGAAACCCAACCCCCTCCTTCTCCTTTCCTTCTTCTTCTCCCTTCCTAGTTCAATCCCGACCCCAGAGAGAACCCGACCCCCTTCCTCCTTCTCCCGTTCATGCCAGCCGAAGGAAAGCAAAACCCCATCCCTCCTCCATCTTCTTCCTTCTCCTTCTTCTCCTTCCGTCGTGCTTCTTTCCCGAACCAAAAACACCCCCTACCGAGAACCCATCGGCTCTCTCTCTCCCCACCTCAAATCCCCTCCGATTCTTCGTCGATTCCAAATTAAATCGAGGGGTAGACTAATGGAGGGATTCTCTACATCGTAGTAGCGTCGGATTTTCGAATGGATTTCGGGAAGGTAAACCCTAACTATTTTATTGTATAAAATGAAGTTCGGTAAATTTCTATTGAGTAAGATTATTATGGTAGAGAGATTTAGAGATGTTGGAAATGGTAGATGTGAGAAATTAGCGGATTTCTAGAGAGATTGCAAGTTGTTAGTAAAATTAGGGTTTTGGGTTTGAAAAAGGGAATTATATATGTATGAACTATTTCTTTTATAATAGTGGAGAGTATAGTTGGACTATTAGAATATTTTGGGGGCGATTTTAGTAATTATTTGGGGATGAAAATACTATAAGTATTAGATTATTACGTGCATCACACGTGTATATCCCAAGCGTTCAATAAACGCTTGTGTGATATTTGGAATAGTGTTATTAGCTTTTATGATTGGTTTGGATGATTTGAGTTTTAATTGCTTTGAAACTGATGATAGGATATATTTGCGACTTTGGATGCGAGGTGGCATGGTGGCGCTTCGAATCTTCACAGAATATGTGAGTTAATTTATTTATGTATTTTTGCAGTTGAGGAATATGTGAGTATTGATTTATTTACGTATTTTTGTGATTGTAGAAATATGTGAGTACTAATTTATTTATATATTTTTGTGGTTTGAAGAATATGTGGGTATAAATTTAATTATGTATTTAGTGTATTAAGGAATATGGTGAGTATGATTTATTATGTATTTGATGTTTTAAAAGATGGTTGAATAACGTATATATGTATATGGGGATGAGTTATATTCAGATGATGATATCAAATATGGTGTGTATGGTTTTATATACGTATTTTGATGTTTTGAAGAAGTTTGAATAAACTAAAGTATTGATATGGATTATGGATGAGGCGTATGGGGATAACGTGTATTGGTATAAATTTATGGATAAAGGAATTAGTTATGTATATGGGGATTCTCTACTTCTAATTTAGTTGCTTGCTCTCTTTATTTGTTTATGTATGTGTAGAAAGAACCATCTTTAGGGTTACTACTTGTGTAGGTGAAGAAAAGAACCCATTTTGAGGGTTGAGTAAATTGTGGATGCTAAAAGAACCCATCTTTTGGGTATGAGTTGTTGTAGGTTGAGAAAGAACCCATCTTGAGGGTTGAGTGAATTGTGTACGCTAAGAGAACCCAACTTGATGTTATGTTAGTTGTAGTATGATAAAGAAACAATCTTTTGATGCTGTCAGTTGTAGGATGTTAAAAGGTTACACTTTTATGTTGATTACTTGTTGTAGGTTGAGAAAGAACCCATTCCTATGGCTATATTATTTGTGTATGCAAAAAAGAACCCATTTTAGTTGTTAGTAGTGGTGAGTAAAAAGAACCCATCCAATGGATTTGGATTGTTGTAGAGAAAGAACCCACGCTTGTGATATAGTAAGAATCCATGCTTGAATTGTTGTAGAAAGAAACCCATGGTTAAGTTGTAGTAGAAAATCATGCTTGAGTTGTGTGAAGAACCTATTCATGCCTATGTGACATTCCAGTAAAACCTACCATGCTTGAGTTGTTGTAGGTTGACTATAGTGGGAAACTCATGTTTGAGTTGATTATAGTAGGTATGCCATGATGAGTTGATTTCAGAAAGATACCATGCATGAGTTGATTTTAGAAAGATAGCATGCTTGAGTTGTTGTAGGTTGATTATAGCGAGAAACCCATGCTTAAGTTGATTATAGTAGATTCTTCTCTTACTTCTAATTATAGAAGATAAATTTTGCTAGTAAGCACGTTTAGTTGCTTCTAGGTTTGACTACCTGTATGGTTGGTTGTATGTGGTTGATGAACCCAATAATATTCACATTTAGGAGCAATAATCCTAGTGCAATTAGACATTTAAATGCTCTATATGGGGTATTTTACTCTTCTTTTCTCTTTTCCATAGGAAACAACCAAAAGCAGCAAAACGAAGCAGATTCCAGACTAATACAGACTGAGAGGATGATATACAGCGAACTGCAGAGCAACAGTCGACTGGCTCTTCACCAGTCGACCGTACAGAGAGATTGCTGGGGCTCGGCACAGTCGACTTCCCCAACATCAGTCGACTTGACTGATGAATCATGAAGCCACAAATGTCTCGGCACAGTCGACTTCCACTCAACACCAGTCGACTGCATCCGGCGGAGTGAAAAGATAAGATCCATCCGCATCTAATCCAAGTCAACGCAGATTAAGGAAGGAAAGAAATAAAGGAAAGGAGAGGACTTTTTCGGAAAAGATGGCAAACCCTAATTCCCTTCCCGTGTTCTATAAATATCAACAAAGATGCGTTATTTTGGGGGAATGATCGAAGAGAAACGGAATTTCTGAATCATCAAGTCATCAATCAAGAAAATTATTCTATGAGCATTGAAGAAGAAGGAGATTGAGTTCACTAAAGCAACGCGTCGGTCGACTGTGTGACAGCCAGCCGACCTATCTGCCGAACTACATCAGTTTATTTCTTCTCTTTCTAGTTATTTTAATGTTCATCATGTATTCGAAACTGTTAGTTAATAAAAGTTTAATTATGTGGAACTAATTTCATAGTTGGGTAGATTGAAACCGTAGTTATGTAATGCTTATATTCTTCTGAATGCTATTCTGTTACTTATTGATTAAACCTGAGAGTATTGGTATAGATTTATAATATACAAATTTGTTCAGAAATTCTCAGAGCAGTCGACTGAGAGTGACAGCAAGTCGACTGCCATACAGAATCTGAGATATTCAAGTTTCCGTATTATAAATTTGAATCTGTTATATGAGTATAGAGACGACCCGTATCTCGTACTCATAACTTGTAACACAGGAATCTTTAGGGGTTCTTGGTTTAATCAACTTGAAGGATCTAGATCTGATACCAATTTCTAGAACTTTGAGTGTTTGTTCGTTTCCAGTTTCTTATGCTTTCTTCAAGTGAAACTTAGTAGATACCATGCTAAATACTTAAGGAAAGAAACGAATTAGAGTAGATATCATGCCTAATTCTTGGCTAGGGAAACAATACTTTAAGGAGTAGATACCATGCCCTTAAAGGAACGAACATGAGTAACTAGAATAGTGAAGAAGGTGACTTAGCATTACTGACTATAGGTGGAAATCAAAACCCAACTACTTGATAAATATTTGTGATTCAGAACTTCTTGATATAGTTTTTAATCTTTTCATTTCTTTTAGAACAACACCTTAAGATCCTTATTTCTATTTTATTGGTTAGTAAGTTAATTTCTACAATCTCTGTGGGATCGACCCTTGCTCGTCACTACGCTTCTATAAACGATTCGTACACTTGCGAGGTTTTTAATTTGTGTCTAGTTTAGATCATCTAGATAGCACAACAAGTTTTTGGCGCCGCTGCCGGGGATTGTTAGCATTTTAACTTACAAATCAGTAAATCTTTTCTTTTATTTTCTTTTCTTTTATTAATAAATATTTTCTTCTAGGTTACAGGATTTTGGTGGATGCACGGAAGGCGATCACTTCGTCCAGAGCTACTACCTATTGACGCGGAAACAGAACACACTTTGCACAGACTAGGTCGGCTGTCTGTGACCAACCAGTCGACTGCTACAAGGGACCAGGCGACTGCACAGAGACCCAATTCACGAGCAACAATGGCTGAGGAGATACCCAATCGAGTACCAATGCAGGACAAATTCACGCCTAAGAATATTGAGCAACCTTCCTGCATTGCTTATCAACCTAATGTCACAGGGAATATGCATCTATCTCCCCAATTACTTAGCATGGTTTCCCACTTTAGTGGCAAACCAGACGAGGAGCCTCACCTCCATCTGCAAGACTTCTTTGATCTTTGCAGAACACAAAGCGTCCAAGGGCTTACCCCCGAACAAATCAGGTTAATCTTGTTTCCATTTTCTTTAAAACTCAATGCTAAATTGTGGTATAATTCTTTGGAACCAGGATCAATTCAATCATGGGAGCAATTGGCAACAAAATTCATGAAAGAATTCTTTCCAGCCCAGAAAACCAAACAACTAAAAAGGAAAATTCTACTCTTCCAACAAAAAAATGGCGATTTATTCTTCGAGGCATGGAAGGACTTCAAGAACAAGCTTCTCAAGTGTCCTACTCACAACATGCCTAAAGATGATCAGGTACAAGCATTTTATGAGGGCTTAAATGATACTAACAAGGCAATTGTGGATTCAGCTTGCAACGAGATCTTGATGAGGACAAGTGGTGAGGAGGTCATCGAATTATTTGAAGAACTTAGCGAGAACTCACAGCAATTCTCAACAAGGGGAAGAGGCATTGCTAAAAAATAGGGAGTTTACGAAATTTCTAGTAGTAATAACATACAATTAGAAATGGTAAACATGAACAAAAAAATTGATATGCTTGTTAATGCAATGACAACAATGGGCAGTGTAAAAAATCAACCAAAAGAAATTTGTGCAATTTATTCTCATTTTGATCATACAACTGACACATGTCCCATGTCTTCTTTCACAGATCAGGAGCATGCAAACTATGTGGGACAAGGAGTATTTCCACCAAAGAACAACCCATTCTCGAACACATACAACCCAGGGTGGAGGAACCATCCAAATTTCTCATGAAGCAACAATCAATGCACTCAATCTTCACAAGGACATGCACGGAACTTCCAGATGGGAAGTGGGTTTGATCGGCCAGTTCAAGAACAGAAGAAGTTGGATTTTTGAATCCACCGTTCTTCAATTGCTCCAACAACAACATCAAACAAGTAACCAACAAGGGCAGGCAATTCAGAAATTGGAAACTCAAATCGGGCAAATCGCCAAGGACTTGAGTAAAGAAAGGCAGGAGAACTTCCTTCACAAACCATACCAAACCCTAGAGGCCAAGAACAGCTCAAATCAGTAACAACTCTGAGAAGTGGTAAGACAATTGACAACAAGGTTGGAACACACGCAGACAAAGCAGAAACACAACCATCAAAAGTTTTGGGTTCCAACAAGGTAAGTGAAAAAGAAAGGACAGTTTTGCCACCATTCCCTCAAAGGTTAGTCAAGCAAAAGAAAGAACAACATTTATTTGACATCTTTGAAACTCTCAGAAAGGTAGAAATTAATATCCCCCTACTTGATGCTATTAAACAAATTCCTTCTTATGCCAAATTTTTGAAAGAATGTTGTACTCACAAAAGAACATTTCAGGTTAGGGAGGATGTGGCCTTGACAGAGGAAGTGAGCGCTGTTTTGTTAAGGAAATTACCCCCTAAATTGAAGGACCCAGGTAGTTTTACCATTCCTTGCAGGGTTGGTGAGCACTTCTTTGAAAAGGCACTGCTATACTTGGGGGCAAGCATAAATCTCCTTCCTTACTTTGTTTACGAAAAGCTAGGATTGGGGGAACTCAAACCAACATCCATCACGTTGCAGTTGGCTGATCGCAGCATCAAAAAACCTAGAGGTATTTTGGAAGATGTCCTAGTTTAGGTAAATGATTTCATTTTGCTTGCAGATTTTGTTGTGTTAGACATGGAGGACTCTTCAATGCCATCTTCTTTACCGATCATCCTAGGTAGGCCCTTTATGAGTACAGCTGATATAAAAATTTGTGTTAAAAAGGGTACTATAAGTATGAAAATAAATGGAGAAAAGGTTGAATTTAAAATGTTTGATACACTAAAATTACCACATGATGATCATGAATGCTATAATGTTGATGTGGTACAGGATATTGTTGATCAAACATTTCAGGTACATAGCATTGAACCACTACAAGCCGCAATTACACAGTCTCTAACATTATCTCATGTTGAACAGGAATACGATGACTGGAAGATTGCAGAGACAGTACATTACCTTGAAACTCCAAAGTCATATACAGGTAAGCTTGCACCTGCAGTTGAAAATTTTATTTCTGATAACACTTGTGTTTCTGTAGACCAGTCGACTGGTGGACGGGATAAGTCAACTGTCCC
This sequence comes from Hemerocallis citrina, assembly GCA_017893485.1. Taxonomy (NCBI): domain Eukaryota; kingdom Viridiplantae; phylum Streptophyta; class Magnoliopsida; order Asparagales; family Asphodelaceae; genus Hemerocallis; species Hemerocallis citrina. The sequence continues at coordinate 313,319,735 of CM030358.1, forward strand.
GACTGCTACTAGAACACCAGATGTGGAGCTTAAGCCGCTACCTGAACATCTGAAGCATGCATACTTGGGTGAGAACCAGACGCTACCAGTGATAGTTGCTGCAAATTTGAGTGCACAGGAAGAAGATAAGCTGCTGAGGGTACTGCGAGATCACAAAGGTGCAATAGGATGGACCATTGCAGATATCAAGGGAATAAGTCCATCCAAATGCATGCATAAAATACTTTTTGAAGACAATGCAAAACCGAGCAGGGAAGCACAGAGAAGGCTTAATCCACATATGAAGGAAGTGGTAAGAACAGAGGTCTTGAAGCTACTAGATGTTGGCATCATCTACCCTATCTCAGATAGCAAATGGGTGAGTCCTATACATGTGGTGCCTAAAAAAAGTGGAGTCACAGTGGTGAAGAATGAAGAGAATAAGCTTATCCCTACTAGAGTGACTACAGGATGGAGGGTATGCATTGACTACAGGAAGCTGAATAACGAAACCAGGAATGATCACTTCCCTCTTCCTTTTATTGATCAAATGTTAGAAAGATTAGCAGGATATAGTCATTATTATTTTTTAGATGGTTATAGTGGCTATAATCAAATTGCTATTGCTCCAGAAGATCAAGAAAAAACCACTTTTACATGTCCTTTTGGTACTTTTGCATACAGGAGGATGCCCTTTGGATTGTGCAATGCACCAGCTACATTTCAGAGATGCATGATGAGTATATTTTTAGACATGGTGGAAAGGGTCATCGAGGTATTTATGGATGATTTTAGTGTTTTTGGATCTTATTTTGATGAATGCCTTAACCATTTGCAGCTTGTACTTAAGAGATGTGAAGAATGCAATTTAGTGCTGAATTGGGAAAAGTGCCATTTTATGGTACAACAAGGTATTGTCTTGGGACATGTGGTGTCAAAAAGAGGCATAGAGGTGGACAAGGCAAAAATTGACATCATATCAAAGCTACCCCCTCCCACTACAGTCAAGGGTGTTAGTAGTTTTCTTGGACATGCAGGAGAAAATTTATAAAAGATTTCTCAAAAATCTCCAGACCCCTTTGTGAATTGTTGGCTAAGGATGTTGAGTTTGCATGGACAGAAGAGTGCACAAATGCTTTTATTACATTGAAGAATCTTCTCATTTCTGCACCTATTGTCATGGCACCAGATTGGAACCATCCTTTCGAGCTTATGTGTGATGCAAGTGATTATGCTTTGGGAGCTGTTTTAGGTCAGAGAATCAATAAGGTACCCCATGTTATTTACTATGCTTCTCGAACTTTAAATGATGCACAGCTAAATTATTCCACTACTGAAAAAGAAATGTTAGCTGTCATTTTTGCTGTAGAGAAGTTTAGATCATATTTGATTGGTTCTAAAGTTATTGTTTTCACTGACCATGCTGCCTTGAGATATTTGTTTGCTAAAAAGGATGCTAAGCCTAGGTTGATCAGATGGGTGTTGTTGCTTCAAGAATTCGATCTGGAGATTAGAGACAAGAAAGGAAGTGACAATGTTGTGGCAGATCACATGTCCAGATTACTGCAGGAGGAAGAAAGAATTGTGCCCCCACTTAATGAAAATTTCCCAGATGAAAATTTATTTGAAATAAATATACAACTTCCATGGTTTACAGATATTGTAAATTATCTCACTGCTCATGTTTTCCCTCCTGGTATGACACAACAGGAAAGAAAGAGACTGGTGGCCATGTGCAAGCACTATTATTGGGATGATCCCTATTTGTTCAAATTCTGCCCTGATCAAATTATAAGAAGATGTGTGTCAGAAGAAGAGAAAATGAGTATTCTACAATATTGCCACCGATATGCATGTGGAGGACATTTTGGACCAAAAAGAACAGCACTCAAGGTATTACAATCTGGTTTTTATTGGCCTAATGTATTCAAAGATGCTTTTTCTTTTTGCAGGACTTGTGACAAATGCCAAAGGACAGGCAACATCTCTTCTAGAAATCAAATGCCACTGCAAAACATCCAAGTAATCGAGCTTTTTGATGTTTGGGGAATCGACTTCATGGGTCCTTTTCCTAACTCACGTGGTTATTTATATATTCTTGTGGGTGTGGATTATGTGTCTAAATGGGTCGAGGCTGTCCCCTCAAAAACTAATGATCACAAAGTTGTTGTCAAGTTTTTGCAGGAGAACATTTTCACTAGGTTTGGTACACCACGAGCAATAATTAGTGATGGAGGGAGTCACTTCAATAATTTTCCATTTGCTTCTTTGATGAAGAAATATGGGATTACACATAGAGTGGGTACTCCATATCATCCTCAAACTAGTGGGCAGGTGGAGATCAGCAACAGAGAAATCAAGAGCATTTTGGAAAAGACAGTAAATACAAGGAGAAAGGATTGGTCGCTACGCTTGAACGATGCATTATGGGCCTACCGAACGGCATATAAGACACCCATCGTGTAATATCCCGGGCGGATATTACATTGTATAAATTATTATTTTATTATTATCTTATTATTATTTTATTTTAATTCCAAAATTGAATTATTTTGGTGATTTTCACCTGGTTTATTTATAGACGTTATCTGTATCCAGATATCGGTCAGTATACGTCCGTATTGTATCAAATTGATACCGTGATCTTCTGAACTAATAATAAAATTTATTTTATTATTATTTTCGAGAATTAATTATTTTTATACGAATTATGCGAAGATTTTCGGTATACAGACATATATGCGCGCATACGTGTAGTATGTCGATTGGTACATTATACAAATTGTGTGTTGTGTATTTTTGGACAACACTTGTGTTGTTATGACAAAACTTAATTAGATGGTTAGGGTTTGATTAGGAGGTTTAACCTAGGTTAAGTGTGCATGAAGAGGTTAAGGAAACCCTTCTAGAAACCCTCACATAACACCTCCCCCACATAACACCATACCCTCACCATACCTCCACCTCATCCCTACCTCCCCTAGGAGTATGGCTAGCCCCCATTTCATGGGAGGGCTTTTGTGCACTTTTGTATGTTCACATTTGCACTATCCACCCTTCTCTCCACCTATAAATACCCCCTCCTTCTCCACCTTGTCTCATTTTAGAAAGATCAAAAAGAAAGAAAGAAAGGAAAGGAAAAGAAAGAGAGAACACCATACTAACTTGAGAGTTTTCGTTGTAGGTTTTCTTAGGAGTTCTTAGAAGCTAAGGGGAAGGAGAAGGAGCATAGGCTATTCCTTCCTACAAAAGATTAAGGTGGGGGTTTCTCCTTGCTTGCTTGTTTGTTTGTTTGTTTGTTTGTTTGTTGTTTATTTGAATGATGTGTTGGTGTTCTTCTTCTTCTTACCCTCCTTGTTTTATTTTCTTTTTGTATGGTTGTTTTTAGTAATATGGTTGAATGGAAACAAGTAGTAGTGCTAAACAAGCATAAAGATCAAATCTTTATAGTTGTAGTTGTTGTTTGTGTTTGTTATTAGACTAAAATGACATAAGGCATATGGACTTGAACATACAACCATTTTGGGGTTGTAGGACTTGAATATGGACTTGCACATAAAGCATATGAATATTTTTATACAACCATTTTGGTTGTAGGACTTGTATTGGACTTGGACTAAAAGATAAGCATATGGTTGGTTGAACCAAATGAGGGTTCTTACTTTATTTTGTTATTGTTATTTTCTTTGATAATCTTAAGTAAACGAACCTAAAATTAGATGTTAGTTTTGATTAATGGAAAAGAAACTAACCTAAATCACTAGTTGTAGAATAAATAAAAAGATCTTTTCTTTTATAATCACTAGTTGTAGAATAAATAAAAAAGGATCTTTTCTTTTATAATCACTAGTTGTAGAATAAATGAAAAGATCTTTCCTTTTATAATCACTAGTGATAATAAATCAACTAATAAAGATTAGTAGACATTTAAGTAGTAGTAGCATGTTGTTAAAATAAAATAGTAGTAGTATGTTGATTAAAATGAAGTAGTAGTAGTAGTAGATAGTTATGTGTTATGTTCTTGATTAAAATGAAGTAGTAGTAGTAGTAGATAGTTGTATGTTATGTTCTTGGTTAAAATGGAGGAGTAGTAGTAGTAGATAGTTGTAGATGTTTATTTTATGTTCATAAAGCAAATACCATGCTAAGATTGTATTAGATTAATTTATTTATCCTTAGAATGTTGTAGGATTCATTCTAAGAATTTCCTACCATGTTTAGATTAACTTATTCATGCTTAGAATGTTGTAGGATTCATTCTAAAAATACCTATCATGTTAGATTAATTTATTTGTGTTTAGAATGTTGTAGGATTCCTTCTAAAATTATCTATCATATGTAGAAATGATATACATGTTGTAGGATTTATTCTAAAAATACCTAGCCATGTTAAATTAATTTATTTGTGTTTAGAATGTTGTAGGATTCCTTCTAAAATTATCTATCATATGTAGAAATGATATACATGTTGTAGGATTTATTCTAAAAAATACCTACCATGTTAGATTAATTTATTTGTGTTTAGAATATTGTAGGATTCCTTCTAAAATTATCTATCATATGTAGAAATGATATACATGTTGTACGATTTATTCTAAAAATACCTACCATGTTAAATTAATTTATTCGTGTTTAGAATGTTGTAGGATTCCTTCTAAAATTATCTATCATATGTAGAAATGATATACATGTTGTACAATTTATTCTAAAAATATCTAGCATGTTTAATGATGCTTAGAATGTTGTAGGAATCATTCTAAAAATACCTACCATGTTAGATTAATTTATTTGTGCTTAGAATGTTGTAGGATTCATTCTAAAAATACCTACCATGTTAGATTAATTTATTTGTGCTTAGAATGTTGTAGGATTCATTCTAAAAATACCTACCATGTTAGATTAATTTATTTGTGCTTAGAATGTTGTAGGATTCATTCTAAAATTCCTACCATGCTTAGATTAATTTATTTATGCTTAGAATGTTGTAGGATTCATTCTAAAATCCCTACCATGCTTAGATTAATTTATTTATGCTTAGAATGTTGTAGGATTCATTCTAAAATTCCTACCATGTTTAGATTAATTTATTTAGGCTTAGAATATTGTAGGATTCATTCTAAAATTCCTACCATGCTTAGATTAATTTATTTATGCTTAGAATGTTGTAGGATTCATTCTAAAGTTCCTACCATGTTTAGATTAATTTATTTAGGCTTAGAATATTGTAGGTTGATGCTAAGTACCTATCCATGCTTAGCTTGTGTAGGATTAATATTGAATTACTCTACCATGCTTAGATTGTTGTAGGAAAGTATAATCCATGCTTAGAAATGTGTAGGATTGATGTTGAATTACCTACCATGCCTAAGATTGTTGTAGGAATGGTTAAGGTTGTATACCATGCTAAAATATTAGTACTCATGCTAAGTTGTAGCAATTAACCATGCTTAAAGTAGTAAGAGATATCCATGCTTAAATCTAGTGGCTATTCATGCTTTAACTTATAGTGGATTTCTACGTAAGTTGTATCCGTACTTGTAGTTAAAGTGTATAGCAAAGAGATTAATCGTGTTGTAGTTATAGTAATAACTATCATGTTGTGGTTGTAGTATTAACTATCGCATTGTAGTTATAGCATTAGTAAGGAACTATCATGTTATCGTAAATTGTGCTAGTAGAGAACTAGCATGATGTGGATTGTAACTAGTGAAGAACAAATCATGTTGTAGTTGCAATATTAAGTTGCGAGGTCATTCTAGCCAATCCCCTAGAAGGAACTCATGTTGAGATTGCTTAGTCGTTCTAGATTCAAGAGCCATGCATGCTTGAATGGTATATTATAGCTTCATATATAAAAGTTGTTAGGTCGTTTTGGGCTTCGCATTGGTAGAATGCCTGTTTCAGGCTGTTAGTAGATTCTTCTGTTGCTTCTAATAATAGAAGATCAAGTTTGCTAGTAAGCACGTTTGGTTGCTTCTAGGTTTGATTACCTGTATGGTTGCTTTTGTATGTAGTCACCTCATACGTAGCTTAATTGGCTCGTATGTAGGTATGGTAGGCTGTGAGTAGATCTGATGAGATCTTGAGAAGTCTAGGTTAAGACGGATTAATTGTGGCACTCTTTAGAAGAGGGACACGTATGGTGCTTTTCATGCCGAGTTGGAAGCACAGTGTCGTGTCTCACTTGTTTGGTTAGAAGAGGGACACATACGGTGCTTTTCATGTCGAGTTGAAAGCACCGTGGTATGTCCCGCTTGTTGGTTAAGGGTTAGTGACATCGTTAGGGTGGTAACAGTTACTTAACCATTTTCATCTAAAAATTTCAAAGGGTGAGAGTTGGTGTCAGGGGTGATACCCTATAATCCAACCTCTCCTATAGGCTGACACTCAGTGGTGTTATCGGGATGTATTCCCCTGTCAAAGGGATACGGGCGGTGCCTTTTCATGACAAGTTGGGAGCACGGGTTTCGTATCTTGATTGTTAATTCTTGAATGTACCATGATAAGAACGAGAGGGTTCCTAGGGAAATAGACCCTACGATCCCGGCAGGTTCTATGCCTTCTCATGACGAGTTGAGAGCACGGAAGAAGGTTGGCAAGTATCTTGTAGTTCGTGTTGGCTTTTGGTGTGAGGTCTGGTACGCCGGGCAATAGTCACCAGTCATATAGTATCATGTCAGGAACAGGATGGGTACAAAAGTAGAATTCATAGCGCGGGTTCAAATCCCTATATGGAGAAAACGACTTGAGATGGGGCGTATGTAGTATGGGATGCATACTGTTCTGGAGACTTGCTTGCATTAGAATAAGAGCATCTTAGCTTAGTTAATATTACGTTAGATTCTAGTCATGGCACTCACAAACACTTCAACTACACCGACACAATTATCATGTTTCTGTATGTTGTTTTGGGAGATTCGCTGCTAAGTTATCAGCCTTAAAGCGTCAGTGAATACTGATGTCCTCACTTCAATAGGTACTGGATCGCAGAAGTACAGGTGCGAGGTTCAGGAGGACTCAAGGCAAGGAAAGCGAGGAGTCAATATCATGTTTTAGTTTCCGCTGTAATAATTACGTTGATTTTCTATTGTGGAAAAGTACTCAAGTGAGAGTTACCAAGTGTTGTTCTTCATTCTTTGTACTCTGATGTAAGTTGTTAAAAATGGTAACACTCGGGAATGAAAGGGTACTATTATGAAAGGGTACTATTGTAACACTATCATAATGTATTGCAGTTGTAGGACATTCAGACTTGTAATACATTGGGTGTTGAATAAAAAGTTTTAAATTCTCCTGTTTTTCTGTGTATTGTGACTAATTGAAGAAAAGGTCCTGGCTCGTGTCTCGGTTTTCCCAGTATTTGGAAATCGGGGCGCTACACATCGGCATGTCACCATACCGGTTGGTTTTTGGAAAAGCCTGTCATCTGCCAGTGGAGTTGGAACACAAAGCCTATTGGGCCATCAAAAGGTTCAATTTTGATATGAAACAAGCAGGCGACAAAAGAAGATTGCAACTGAACGAGCTTGAAGAGTTGAGGCACGACGCATATGAAAATGCAAAGTGTACAAGGAAAGGAACAAGTTGTACCATGATAAACAGCTAGCAAGGAAGGAGTTTTATGAAGGACAGAAGGTATTAATATACAACTCAAGATTAAGACTCTTTCCAGGCAAGCTTATGTCACGATGGTATGACCCATACATTGTTACAAAAGTCTTCCCATATGGAGCGTTGGAGGTACATAGCAAAGAGAAAAATCAAATATTCAAGGTGAACGGGCATAGGGCAAAGCCGTACATTGAGATGAGTCTAGAGCCGCAAGAGGAAGATGTGAATCTTCAAATCATTCAATACATTACATGAACTCATCAAGTCTAGCTGAAGACAGAAAACACAGCGCTTATTGGGAGGCAACCCAATTTTTCAGGGGAGTACTTACACTCTCTAGTTATTTATTTCTTTAATCATTTCTTTATTTCTTTATTTTATTTCTTTCCTTCAAACTAGTTGGTAACACATGCCTATACTTTAAGTTTTGTGCGAACATTGAGGACAATGTTCCAATTAAGTTTGGGGGTAGTTATTTACATTTGGAGTCTTTTGATTTTTTTTGGGATAAACAATTTCTTATAAAGTAAGAGTAAGGATACTTATTTACTTTAGGATTGTTGAGTTTCATAATTCCTTACAAAATTGTACGAGTCATGCGATTATTTATAAAAAAACAAATGTGATGCTTTTTCTAGTGATTATTCCCTTTGATCAAGTCCTAAACAGAGTTTAAGTAAATAGAGTAAAAACGAAAAGAATATATATATATGAATAAAGTCAATCTACTCCAATGTTTTGAGTTGCTTAGTAACTAGGGGTATTCATCACCAATGTTTACCTTTACGTCAAACGGCAACTTGAAATATGAGTATGCAAAGCACTTAAAGTTTGTGACTTGTTGAGTAACCAGGTGGATTCATCACAAATGTCTTGCACTCGCGTCAAAAGGCAAGTGACGACTTAAAGAAGAGACTAATTTAAAAATTAAATAAAAAAAAAAAAAAAACTCTAGTTTGCTACTCGGTTTGTAGTAGAGAAAAGGGATAATCACAGATGGAGTTGTTACATACTATAATTATATTAATTGCATGACAAGTGTGGTTGGGTTTGGAAGTTATGAATAGACAATTGCACTAGAGAAAGTGGGTATGCTTGTTTTTACTTTATTTGCAAATTGTTTATAATTTTGATTGCAAAATTTTGATGCTTGCATAATGAGACATTTTCTTGGTGTGAGGGGTTGAGACTATTATTTTCCCCTTGTTCATAATTTTACTTTTTGCTTGAGGACAAGCAAAAGCTAAGTTTGGGGGTATTTGATGAACCCAATAATATTCACATTTAGGAGCAATAATCCTAGTGCAATTAGACATTTAAATGCTCTATATGTGGTATTTTACTATTCTTTTCTCTTTTCCATAGGAAACAACCAAAAGCAGCAAAACGAAGCAGATTCCAGACTAATACAGACTGAGGGGATGATATACAGGGAACTGCAGAGCAACAGTCGACTGGCTCTTCACCAGTCGACCGTACAGAGAGATTGCTGGGGCTCGGCACAGTCGACTTCCCCAACATCAGTCGACTTGACTGATGAATCATGAAGCCACAAATGCCTCGGCACAGTCGACTTATACTCAACACCAGTCGACTGCATCCGGCGGAGTGAAAAGATAAGATCCATCCGCATCTAATCCAAATCAACGCAGATTAAGGAAGGAAAGAAATAAAGGAAAGGAGAGGACTTTTTCGGAAAAGAGGGCAAACCCTAATTCCCTTCCCGTGTTCTATAAATATCAACAAAGAGGCGTTATTTTGGGGGAATGATCGAAGAGAAATGGAATTTCTGAATCATCAAGTCATCAATCAAGAAAATTATTCTATCAGCATCGAAGAAGAAGGAGATCGAGTTCACTGAAGCAACGCGTCGGTCGACTGTGTGACAGCCAGCCGACCTATCTGCCGAACTACATCAGTTTATTTGTTCTCTTTCTAGTTCTTTTAATGTTCATCATGTATTCGAAACTGATAGTTAATAAAAGTTTAATTATGTGGAACTAATTTCATAGTTGGGTAGATTGAAACCGTTGTTATGTAATGCTTATATTCTTCTGAATGCTATTCTGTTACTTATTGATTAAACCTGAGAGTATTGGTATAGATTTATAATATACAAATTTGTTCAGAAATTCTCAGAGCAGTCGACTGAGAGTGACAGCAAGTCGACTGCCATACAGAATCTGAGATATTCAAGTTTGCGTATTATAAATTTGAATCTGTTATATGAGTATAGAGACGACCCGTATCTCGTACTCATAACTTGTAACACAGGAATCTTTAGGGGTTCTTGGTTTAATCAACTTGAAGGATCTAGATCTGATACCAATTTCTAGAACTTTGAGTGTTTGTTCGTTTCCAGTGTTCTTATGCTTTCTTCAAGTGCAACTTAGTAGATACCATGCTAAATACTTAAGGAAAGAAACGAATTAGAGTAGATACCATGCCTAATTCTTGGCTAGGGAAACAATACTTTAAGGAGTAGATACCATGCCCTTAAAGGAACGAACATGTGTAACTAGAATAGTGAAGAAGGTGACTTAGCATTACTGACTATAGGTGGAAATCAAAACCCAACTACTTGATAAATATTTGTGATTCAGAACTTCTTGATATAGTTTTTAATCTTTTCATTTCTTTTAGAACAACACCTTAAGATCCTTATTTCTATTTTATTGGTAGTAAGTTAATTTCTACAATCTCTGTGGGATCGACCCTTGCTCGTCACTACGCTTCTATAAACGATTCGTACACTTGCGAGGTTTTTAATTTGTGTCTAGTTTAGATCATCTAGATAGTACAACAGTGGTTTTTGCTCATACGTGGCTCGACTGGCCCGTATGTAGCTGTGGGTCTCATACGCAGCTTATTTGGCTCGAGTGTATGTTGTTGTCTCATACACAGCTCGACTGGCCCGTATGTAGCTGTTGGTCTCATACGGGGCTTATTTGGCTCGTATGTATGTTGTTGTCTCATGCGCAGCTCGACTGGCCCGTATATAGCTGTTGGTCCCATATGTAGCTGTTTAGCTCGTATGTGTTTTTTGGTTACTCGTATGTAGCTTCTTAGCTAATACATAGTTTGTTGTACTCATCTAGGGTGATATCATTGCCCTAGGGCTATCGACCATTAAGACGTGTGTTTAGCTTATTCCGAAGGGACTGTGGACGAGTCACTTCGCGGGTGTCGCCAGATCTTAACCGTTGGTTGATTGCGGACCGGAGTGTGACGAAATTCAAGTTCAGGATAGTAGCATGCGATTGTGTTCGTATTGCCGGGGTCTTGGATCGATAGGCCAAGAACCGGATCCTGAGGAATTCTGGTAAGTCTAGGTTGAGCAGCCTAGTAGAGTTATCTTGCGAAGTCTAATTTAAGACCTAGCATGTTGTGTTTATAATATTGTCATCCCTAGGATTGTTCAGGGTTAGTGACATCATTAGGGTAGTGACTTATAAAGATTCTTTTACTTAACCATTTTGCCAGAAAGAGAGGAGTTGGTAGTAGGGGGCACCTTATGACCAACTCGTCCTTTGGGCCGACCTTAGGTGGTGTTATTGGGTTGTACCTTCCCATCAAAGGGATACGTACGGTGCCTTCTCGCGAGTTGGGAACACGGGTTGCGTATCTCACACTATTAATTCCTAAAGTGCCATGATAAGGCGGGCGGAGCTAGGGGATGGACCCCAGAACTCCGTCGGGTCCTTGGCCAGGGAGAGCGAATAGGCCATAGATCACGGTCTATGAGTTATAGGTGACACAGGATAGGCTTTATGCTATCCTGCGCTCGGAAGACCCTGTGTTCGTCTGGTTTTTGAGTGAGGTCCGGTGCACCGGATAGTAGTGGCAAACATAGACACCATGAGCGTACTGCAATGGTGGGACTTGACCACGTCTGCAACCTCATCAGTCATGTAGTATTGTCAGGAACAGGTTGTGTACAATTAGAAATTCATAACGTGGGTTCAAATCCCTATATATGGAGAAACGGCTTGAGATGGGGCGTATGTAGTATGGGATGCATACTGTTCCGAAGACTTGCTTGAATTAGAATAAGAGCATCATTGTATTGGTAATCTTGCATTAGAGTTTAAGTCATAACGTACACTGGCACAAATTATATGTACACGTGTCTTTTCCATTCGAGATGAATTGCGAGTGCGATAGTGAAAGTAAATTAATAACCAAACTATCGGCTTGGGATGTGATGTGATATTACCCAAGTTCGGCTTGGGGGTGCGGTGATATGTTATTACCCAAACTATGGTGGGGTTATGGAGTATATTGCGATGGAATGCAAGTAAATGGTAATGTGCAATGAGATTTTAGGTTGGACATGAATGAATGTGGTAGTTTGAGAATAAATGCATATGTCTATGGTGTGATACGTGATATAAGGAAATAAAATCAATATTTGTATTATGAGTGTGGTTATTCAAATGGTTACTAAATATAAGTATGTTATGAGCGGGCATGGATATACATACAGGTGATGACTCAGAGAGTAATTAATGTGAAATCTCATTTATGATGTTTACATGTTCAGATGTCAAGTAAAATTTGTTTATCTTGGAAATTGTGAGTTCGTTATGTTTTTACTTGTAAGTTTAATTTATTTACTTATTTAATAAATTATACTCACACCAGAAATGGCTAACCCCTTAGTGTTTGGGGGTTAGGGAGTCCTTGGACTACCCTAGGTCCCTACTATTACAGGTCCTCAGCAGTGCAGAGGTGAGGTATAGGTACAGGTTTCTGTGGAGTGGAGCTCCAGTTTACAATTGTTGTTTAAGGTTTAAATTGTAAATAATAAAGGTTAATGCTTTAAATTGTATTTTTGATGTATAAGTATGTGGATGATGATGAAGAGTATAGTGTGAGGTGGCATGATATTATTTTGACCCGTACCCATCTCGTTGTGGAGTACCGATCGTTGTGGTATGTTTGTACAAGTTATTTTCTAAAAACATACTACGTTTTCAAAATAATTTATGGTTTTTAATTGATAATTGATATACCGTTATGAGTTTGGCCCCCAAAGCATATATATATATTGCCTATGTGATGATGCTCATTTTGGCCTGGGGAGCCCGTGATATTATTGCCTGTGATGTAAGCTACGGAATTTAGAGCAGAATTCCATCAGCTTTTTGTGTTTTGGGGTAGAAATTACAAGGGAGACTCTGACTAAATTTTCTTTGAAACATAACTATTTTAGTTTATGTTTAAAGTGATGTAGAAATTGGAAGAATTGATTTTGAGTCAAAAAGAAAAGAAAAGGGGCAGGCATTACAGTTTGGTATTACAAACTGATATTTGTAATTACTGCATAGTAACTCTGTGTTGAAGAAAAGTTTTTAAAATTTTCCAGTTTTTTCTGTGTAAGGTGACTAATTGAAGGAAAGATCTTGGCATGTGTCACGGTTTCCCAGTTACGTGGAAATCGGGGCGTTACAATTCAGCTGTGGACTTGGCTCATATTTGGGGGAGGTCCTGAGTCCGAAAGGCTCGAACGACCGATCACTTGGGCGACTTTCACTAGGGTTTTTGATGAAGTTCTTTCCTAGCAGCACTAGAGTGGAGATGGAGCAACAATTCCTGGCTCTGAAACAGGTTGGTCATTATTTCTAGTAATGGAATTTTATTACATATTGTCCATACAATGTTGTAACATGAGACTTTCTTGAAACATGGCTCCAGGTCTGTGGATGAGTATGCAACTGAATTTACAAGACTTAGCCGCTTCCTTGCCGTTCTTGTGGCAAACGAAGAGGACAGGGCTCGTAGATTCATATTGGGACTTGTCTGAGACATTAAGGTGCAGCTTGTCTCCATCCGCTTGCGTACTTATGCTGATGCTTTCGAGGCAGATCAAGATCAGAAGCAGGCTCGTGATGGATTGGCTCCTCCCCAGCAGACTGTTCCGCACTCTGCTATTGTTAGGCCTTCTGGTGGGCCGGTTCGGAGGCCTGTCCCAGCCCATCTGGTCAGGGAAGCTCCTTACCCTTCTGCTAGTTCCCAGAGTAGTGGTTTCTTTGACTTCTGTTAGTTGGCTGGGCATGATCGCAGGGATTGTAGGTGCACCAATCGCCGATGCTTTAGGTGTGGCACCACTGATCATTCAGTGCGAGATTGTCCACAGCCGCAGCAGCAGTTGGCTCTTCCAGCCAGGGGTTCCGTTCAGCAGGTTGCCCCAGCTCGTGGTCCAGTTAGGCCTCCGCTTCCTCCTCAGTGCCAAATTGTCGGTCAGAGGACCGTTATTCTGATGAGAGGTTAGGCTTTTAACCTGACTACTGCAGAGGCTGAGTCAGCTGAGGGTGTTATTACAGGTATATTTTGTTTTATTGTTTTGTTGTTTTATTATCTCTCTTTTGCTTCTTCTTATTTCTCTTGGATTATTCTTTCATGTTATCTTTCTGCAATTTGTTTTCCTCACCCCTGTTCAACCATTCCTTGTTTCTTTGTCCTTGATTCTATCTTAGGTGTCGTCCTTGTTTGCTCTTTTCCTGCTCATGTTCTTTTTTTTTCCGGGGCAACCCATTCTTTTGTTTCCTCTCGATTTGTCGATAGCCATCAGTTAGAGTGTAGCAACATGTTAGAGGCTTGGAACACTGTGACAGGTGGTGGAGTTTTCATTTGTTCCCAGGAGTGCAGGCAGTGTCCCGTGATTATTAGTAGCGCAGATTTCAAGGCCAATCTGATTGTAATTGGTAAATAAGGATTCGACGTTATTTTGGGTATGGATTGGTTGATTGAAACCCACGCCATTATTGATTGCCATTCCAAGAAAATTGTGTTTCGAATTCCATATCGTGGATAGTTTGAGTTCCATGCCGGGGAGTCTTCTTTTGGCCGAGCTGCAGTTTATCAGGAGGTTTGTGCGATGAAATTGCATTCAAGGCTGTGAGGTTTCACCTCTAGTAGTTCGGGATTTCCTGAATATTTTTCTAGAGGAGTTGCCTAGCTTACCCCCTGATAGGGATGTGGAGTTCGGTATTGAAGTTCAGCCGGGTATGGTGCCTATATTGAAGAGTCTTTACAGGATTGCACCGGTTGAGTTAGTAGAGCTTAAGGTGCAGATTCAGGAGTTGCTTGATTTGGGGTTCATCAGGTTTTGCCTTGGGGTGCTCCAGTCCTTTTTGTCAACAAGAAGGAAGGTAGTCGTTGACTGTGCATGGATTATCGGGAACTAAATAGTGTTACTTTGAAGAACTGGTATCCATTGCCTAGGATCGATGATTTGTTTGATCAGTTGAGTGGAGTTGCTATTTTCTTGAAGTTGGATCTTTGTTCTGGGTATCATCAAGTCAAAGTGAAGGCGACTGATGTACGGAAGATTGCATTCAGGACCAGATATGGCCACTATAAGTATCTTGTGATGCCATTCGGGGTCACGAACGTACCTGTTGTATTCATAGTCTTATGAACCGGGTCTTTTCTCAGTTCTTGGATAGATTTGTGGTGGTCATCATTGGTGAAATTTTGGTGTATTCTCGCAGTCGGGAAGATCATGCTGAGTATCTTAGAGTGGTTCTGCAGACTTTGAAAGAGAATCAGCTCTATGGGAAACTCAGCAAGTGTGAGTTTTGGCTTGACAGGGTTTCTTTCTTGGGGCACATTATCTCTGGCAATGGTATTTCTGTGGATCCGGCCAAGGTTGAGGCTGTGAAGGATTGGCCTGTTCCCAATTTAGCTTCAGAGGTCAGGAGTTTTCTCGGGTTAGCTGACTATTATCGAAAATTCATCCAAGACTTTTTGAAGATAGCAGGACCATTTGACTATGCTAACTAGAAAGGATCAAAATTTCTGTTGGTCTGATGATTGCTGTAAGGCTTTTGTTGAGTTGAAGAACAAATTGACGTCAACACCTGTGTTGACTATTCCGAATGGTTCAGACAGATTTGTAATTCAATGTGATGCTTCTGGTAAGGGTCTTGGATCAGTTCTGATGCAGAAGGGCCTGAGTCATTGCGTATGCATCGAGGCAGTTAAGGCCACATGAGAAGAACTATCCGACTGGAGTTAGCAGCAATGATCTATGCTTTGAAGCTATGGTGACTTTATTTACTTGGGGACCGAGTGGAGATCCTTACAAACCACAAAAGTCTCAAGCACGTCTTCACCCAGAAGGAGTTTAAATATGAGGCAAAGGTGTTGGTTGGAATTTATGCCCGATTATGACATCAGTTTGTAATATCATCCTGGTAAAGTAAACTTGGTGCTAGATGCTTTGACCAGGAGACGACAGTTATGTTCTTAACTCAGCAGAGGGGTTTGATTAAGCAGATGCGGAGGTTGGAGTTGGATGTTTTTTAGCTGAGTTCTGATCAGAGTTGTTTGGTGCTCCAGCTCCAGTAGTCTCTTGTTGATCAGATCAAAGAGGCGCAGGCTGGTGATGCATAGTTGCGAGGTTTTCGAGCTGAGGTCGAGTCTGGGTCCAGAACGAACATGGTCATGCTGATGGACCGCTTTGTTTTTGGTCCAGGTTATGTGTCTCGAAGGGTGAAGTTCGTCAGAGGTTGCTTGAGGAAGCACACCAGTCTTCGTATTTTATCCATCCTTGGCGGTACTAAGATGTATCGGGATTCGAAGCTTCCTTTCTGGTGTCATGGTATGATGAGGGCTGTGGCTCGGTTTATTTTTCAGTGTTTGATCTGCAAGCAGGTTAAGGCAGAGCATCAGAGAACTGCTGGACTTCTTCAACCGCTTCCTATTGCGGAGTGGAAGTGGGAACATATCACTATGGATTTTGTGACTGCTTTGTCGATGAGTCCTAAGGGTCATAATGCCATTTCAATATATATTTTTTTGTCTTCTTTATTGTGTTCTTGATTTTATCGTCCTTCTTTTGTTCGTCTCTGTTGATCAAGCTCTTTTTATTTTTCTTGATTCCCATTGTTTTGATTATTCTTGTCCTATTGTGTTTATTCATTTGTTCCCGTCTCTTATTGAATCCTGTTCTTCAAAACCCAAATTAAATTCCCTTCTTCACTTTTGGATCGTATAATTAATCCTATTCAAACCTAATTATACACTAAACCCCTAAACTAACCAACACCTAACTCTAAAGCCAATTCTTTATATCAAACACCTAATTGCCCAATACCCATCTGCAACCTATATCCACTAAATGACCCTACCATGTTTACATTTACCCCAACCCGAACCTGCTGCTGTGCCGCCTTCCTTAGCTCCCCTAACCCTATTCATCTGCCCATATATATATATATATATATATATATATATATATATATATATATATATATATATTACACCCATGCATGCCCTGTACCCTATGCGCCGCCACTCTCTTATCCCGTTCTCCCTCTCGCTGTGCTTCCAGTCCCCATGCTCCTTCCCCTGAGTGGCGCAGCCCACATCGAAGCCATCGCCCCACCGTGCACCCTCTCCTGCCTGGGCTCCCCGTCGAATGTCACTCCCTGCTTCCCAAAAGAGAATACGGAATACGGATACGTGACTAAGCCCAGCGAATAATTTTCATCATTCATAAGCTGTTTAAGAATCTTGACAACATTTCACAAGAATAATCAGAGTCAGATGCAAAACATTCAACCATGATGCACATATGAATCAAAATACCAACAAGAATACTTGAAACCAAAATATATTAATCTCAAATAATGCATATCTGAATAAGTCAATATCCTGGGTCACATTGCCTAAATACAAATAAATCCAAGTACAAGATACAACTGTTCAAAATAAGCAACAAGAAATAATAATAGCAAAATCCATCACTAATATCTCATATCCCCAACACCATCTGGTACCTGGTCTCCAAAATCTGCAATTTAACAATTGTAGGAAGATGAAAGAGAAAACAAACTTCCGTCAATGCAAGTTACGGGCCGCTTGTAATGCAGGATACAAGTACATGGAGAAAACTAACAAATAACATGGAATATGCATGATACAAAATAGAATACTAGCATGACAAGATGAACAAGTACAAGTGACATGTATCTAGTTTCAAGTGAACAAGTATCATGTAAACAAGTATTAAGTATTAAATGTCAAGTGTCACAAGTCAAGTATCACGAAATCAAGTAACAAGTGTCAAGTAGTCAAGTACAAGTATCAAGTAGCAAGTGTCAAGTGATCATGTTCAAGTCTTGAATTATTACTATCTAGGCAGCACTTCATGCATCCATCCTTTTACTACATGGTTGCTATAGTCAATGCAATTTTGTTTTAGATTTCATAGTGGATCATATAGGGTAGTGTACTCATGGACAAGCCTCAAGAAATCAAGTATCAAAGCAAAAACAAGCCTCAAGAGTGAAGTATCAAGCCTCAAGTATCAAGTATCAAGCCAAGTGAAATATCAAGCCTCAAGTAGTGAAATATCAAGCCTCAAGTAATCAAGGATCAAGCCAAGTGAAATATAAAGCCTCAAGTAATCAAGTATCAGGCCAAGTATCACATAGGATCAATTGATCCTCTTTCGAGTACACGTTTCTGTATTTTCCACAATTAGATCTGTCGTTTTAACCCCGGCTTGGTTATTTTATTATTAATATCAAACAAGCATGTCTGTTGTAGCGCCCCGAATTTCTAACAGAGGAACTCATGACACTCTCCAGGATCTTCCTTCAAATGAGTCACAACACAACAAAAAATCATAGGAAATTTAAAACTTTTATTACATCAAATTGTTATTACAAAGTCCAATGATTACAACAATTACAAATAATTGGTACAACGTGAATGTACAATAAAAATTTGAACGGTAACTTCCACTTGGATGCTTTCCCCTGCTTCTGCTTTCCCGTGCTCCTAACTTGGCAATCCTGCACTGATACTGTGGGCTGGTCAGTTGATTACAACTGACGAAATGCTATACCCGGCTATCCTCTCTACGCCATAGTATAACGATTCCAACCTCAACAACCGCAAATAATATTTGATGCAAAGAAAAAAATGATGTCAAACAAGTGTCGGTGTATGCCATGACCTAATCTAATGCACACTATGCACTCATGCTCCTAGAGCTAATGCACGTTTGGTTGAAAAATAAGCATCCCATACTACACACCCCCCAACCAAACGACATTCTTCAATTTAATGGGGCTCGATCTCCCGCTATGCATCCTAACCTTGTGCTCTCTCCTGTTTCTTAATCCAGTGATGGTGAGGCTGCATGCCCCTGGGTGACTTCCAGTCATTGCTGTTAATAGTGGTGTCCAATCCTCTTAGTTTTATCCACTATGCTCGGGATCCCAATCGCAGGCTAACCCTATGACTGTAACTAAATCGGCTTACCCGATATGTTGCTGTATCTACGTCTCCCCGGACCTCACCAAAAGCCGATATATGGGCACAAGGGCTCCATTACCAAGTGATTAGAGCAACTCCCGATATAGATAGTGTCTAACTCTCCAGGACATCGTCTAATCCGTCTGTCCACATTGATTGACAAAGGACCTGACGGATATAGGGTTTTCCCGACTCCGCTACACTCTTCCTTACACTAGAATAGAACTTGCAGTCGAGACGACGTCAACACTCCAAACCTTCTCAAAGAATTTTACGGATCATAAAGGCATTTCTGCCGAGACAGCGGAGCCCCCAACAAAGTTATCACCACTCCCAGGGTAGCTCGGGGTCCCTGTCCGCATTAAACGAACCTAGGATTCGGTCAGGGGAGATGATGCCATGCGTCCCCCTGACAGGCGAACACCCTCGCTAGTGCCTGTCCTTACATTCCAACAAGACTCGATCTAGTCCTACCAAAGTATCCATGCTACACCTTCCCCTTAGTTAGGCGATCTATCTTCCATAACCAAACCCTATCTCGATAATGAACTTGCTTGCCATGATCAACTAGTTCAATTCCTTTACTAGACTCTCCCTAGTTAGTCACCATTAACCAAAAATAGATCGCTGCCCATTTCACACTAGGGCTCAACTAGCCCACTAGTCTGGCCCAAGAGTTGACCCGCATCGACCCACACTTGGCACAAACCACGACTAACCAACTCCGTCGATCGCCGCAACCGTCATCTATGCTTGGAGTTCGATCGCAACCTCGGCCCGACCAACACGTAGCTCTTGTTAAACTTAACGCTCCAAGGTCCTTGACAAGTGCTAGCTCCAATCACAAACCATGGATTCCATCCATGCACGGTGAGTACGTCGGTGCACGAGTCATCTCCTCCAACGCGTTTGATGTACATTCCACTCGTCTAGCTTTGTCGACAAGACTAAATCTTAGGTTCTCAACTTAACCAATGAATCCCAACAAGGTGCACTACACTAGGAGTAAGTCCTAACCCATAACTCCACAAAACGGGGTTCTAAGAGTCTAAAAAATGACATAAGTTTCAAAACAGCAAGCACAAACTTGGCGTTCATACCAAAATGGAGTTATTCCCGGTCCCGTTCTCTTGAGGAATCACGGTCAGTCGCTCCCCATGCTTCTACTCAAAGTAGAAAGTAAGTACAAGCACACACTGGGCATGAATCTCATCCCAAATTGGTCTACAATAATACCCCAACGTCCAATACAATTTCCATTTCAAACAATGAACACCGTTGTCTATATTTGGGTCTACAAGTAACTATGGGCTACTCTTAGCAAGAAACTTTAGATCAATTAAGTCCTAACTCATACTCACATCCACGACATGTTTCTTGACCACAAACAAGAACTCTAGCCAATAAGATACAAGTTTAAACTCATCTCAATGATCATGGTGCAAAACAGTAAGCTCTAAGATTTACTGTGTTTCTGTCGTCACTTGTAAAAATCATATAAAATCGAATACTTGTCCAAATAAGAATTTATTGGTCATTCCAGAAAGGCCCATGTGTCTACTAAATTCTTAGTTTCAAGTTCCTTCATACAAGGTCGTTTACAAAGTCTTATGGTCTCATCTTTAACAAGTGTACATAATCTCAGAACAGAACATCATGTCAACACATTCATAGGATAAAATCAGATTAAAATAGTAAACGGTGTCAGATCATCATGAAATTTTAGAATCTAGTTCCTGACACATGATGTTACAACACTCACAAAAATCAAGTGATTTCACCAAGTATATTTCCAACTATGTCCTTTTGAATGCCATCCAAAAATAGGGTAGTAACAACAGCAGTTCTGTTTACTAAAAACTCTAGTTCAGTTTGCATGATTTTATTGACATAGCTACAGTGGTCCAAATCTCATGAAAATTGAAAAAATGGACTTAGATACATCCAACAATGACATAATAAAAATTCAGACCATTCCCACAGGCATGCAGTGAAATACAGGTCATTCTTTCCACAACAGTAACAGTAAAAACTACTTCTTTCTATTCTGACCAGCATGCAAGTTCGTAATTTATTTCAATAGCAGGAAAAAATCATAAAAATCTAGAAACATTACTAAAGGAGTATGACACCTATATGACCATTCCCTAAAAATTTCAGATCAAAATACCAAATAGAGTTCATGCAATGAGCTACGGACTGACAGCAAAAATTCAGTCTTTTAACAGGATTTTCTAGTTTAGACTACTTGACACAAAAAGTGTTGTTTAGGTTCATTCCTATAGCATGCATGTCATTTTTCAGTCATCACAAACATCATTCATCCATCCAAAATCAAATCAAGAGATTAGAAATACCCACCTTATTAGTAGCTTGTTCTTACTTGAAGGCCCTCCTTTTTGACTCTTCTAAATCCTTGCTTCTTCTCCTTTGCGATGGGGTTTTAAAACAAAAAGAGAAGAGAGGGAGAGAGGGGGTGGCCGGATTTCATGGGCATGGGGAAGAAGAGAGGTGTCTCATCAAGCAAGAGGTTGACTCTTATGGGTGGTGATGTGATGTGCTCTTACAAAAACTCATCATGGTGTTCTTTTGTTTAAAATCCTAAGAAACCCCAGCCTCATTTCGTCTCTCTTCTTTCCTTCCATATAGTGGCCGACCAACCCTATGGGCTTGACCCATAGTGGTTTGGTTCAAGTGTTGTGGGTTTGTTTGGTTTCATTTGAGTTCACAAGTCCAATTCAACATGTACATGTATGTATATATGTTCATATACACATTCATATGCACAATGTAGGCTATTAGTGAGAAAAACAATTTCTTTAACCAAAAATTATAATTTTCATAACTAGTAGCTCTCAGTTCGTACAAGACGCATTCATCAAAAATCCGGGTTGTTACATCACTCCCTCCTTAGAATAGTTCTGTCCTCAGAACTACGCCTTGGTGGGAGAAAAAGAAAAGAATAAGATAATCGCACAAATAACTCTGGGTGAGTCTCCTGCATTCGGCTCTCTGGCTCCCAAGTAGCTTCTTCGACGAATTGATTTCCTCCAGAGAACCTTTACTATCGGAATGACCTTGTTTCTCAGTACCTTCTCTTGACGATCCACTATCTGCACAGGTTGTTGCTTGTAGGAGAGGTCCACTTGCAAGTCTTCTGGAATTTCGGGTAGTTGATGACTCGGGTCTGGCACGTACTTTCTTAGCATGGAGACGTGGATACATTGTGCACCTGGGCTAACTCAGGGGATAGTTCCAACTTGTAGGCGGCTTTCTCAATCCTCTTCAAGATTTTATAGGGTCCAATGTACCTTGGGGCCAGCTTGCCACCCCTTCCAAATCTAACTACGCCTTTGGTCGGCGAGACCTTCAAGAATATGGAATCTCCTTCCTCAAATTCTACCTCTCTACGGCAGGTTGTCGGCATAGCTCTTCTGCCTACTCTGCGCGATCTGTAGCCTCTTTCTTATCAATTCAACCTTCTCTGAAGTCTGCTGTACAATTTATAGTCGGAATATCTTCCTCTTGTCTACTTCATACAAGCATACGGGTGTCCTACACTTCCTCCCGTATAATGCTTCGAATGGAGCCATCCCGATACTAGCCTAGTAGCTATTGTTGTAAGCAAATTCAATCAGCACTAGATGCTTCTCCCAGCTCCCTCCGAAGTCCAAGATGCATGCTCGGAGCATATCCTCCATAATTCTGTTCACCCTTTCTATTTGTCCATTGGTGTGTGGGTGAAAAGCAATATTGAAATCTGTCCTTGTTCCCAATGCTGTTTGTAGACTTCCAAAATCGTGAGGTAAACCTCGCGTCTCTGTCGAAAAATATAGATACTGGTACACCGTGTAGTTTCACGATATCCCGAATGTAGACTTCTGCAAACTTGTCCAAAGACCAGGTGGTCCTTACCGGTATAAAATGTACTGATTTCGTTAATCGGTCCACAACCACCCAAATGGAATCATTTCCTCGGGGACTCCTTGGTAATCCTATAACGAAATCCATGCTGATGTCCTCCAACTTCCACACTGGAATGGGCAAGGGCTGTAGTAACCCTCCGGGCCTCTGATTTTCTGCCTTCACCCTCTGACAAGTGAGACATCTGGCCACAAACTTCGCTATATCTTGCTTCATTCTGGCCCACCAATAAAATGGCTTCACGTCTCGATTCATCTTCGTGCTCCCTGGATGAACTGCCAGTAAGGTGGTGTATGCTTCCTTCATGATCTCCTCCCTAAGATTCTCCACCTTTGGCACACACAACCGATCTCCAAACCATAGCACTCCTTCTTTAACATTGAACTCAAGAAGTTTCCCTTCGTTCACTTGCTCCTTGAGTGCCTGTGTCTCCGAATCGCCATCTTGACTCCTCTTCACTCGGTCCTTCAGACTTGGTTAAAGTTCTAATCGAGCTAATATAGCACTTAACCCTTAAGAAATAAATTCGATACCGACTCTCCTCATCTCTTCTTCAAACTTCTTCCTCATAGTTGTTAGCATGGAAATTCTCCACTTCCTGCTGAGTCCGTCTGCCACAACGTTGGCCTTCCCTGGATGGTACAAAATCTCCGGTCTGATATCTTCCAACACTTCTAACCATTGCCTCTACCTCAGATTTAAGTCATTCTACTGATAGATATACTTTAAGCTCTTGTGGTCTGTGTACATCTCCACCTTTTCTCCGTAGATATAATGTATCCATATCTTCAAGGCAAAGATGATAGCAGCTAGCTCTAAGTCGTGAGTTGGATAGTTCTTCTCATGTGGTCAGAGCTGCCTTGACTTATAGGCAATGACCTTCCCTTCTTGCATCAGAACGCATCCGAAACCCAAGTGAGATGCATCGTTGTAAATCACATACCCTTTATCTGGTTGAGGTAAGACCAAAACCGGTGCTGATATTAGTCGGTTCTTCTTCTCCTGGAAACTGGCTTCACACTTATCGGTCCATTCAAACTTCTTGTCCTTCCTGGTCAAAGCTATGAGGGGTACCGCAATCTTGGCATAATCCTGAATGAACTTCTTGTAGTACCCGGTCAAAGCCAAAAAGCTCCTAACTTCCTCCACTGTCTCTGGCTGAGGCCATTCCTTCACCGCCTCTATCTTTTATGGGTCAGTGACCACTCCCTCCTTAGAAAGGACATGGTCGAGGAAAGCTACTTCCGACTTCCAGAATTTGCACTTAGAAAGCTTTGCGTACAACTCTTGCTCTTGAAGCTTGCTCAGAACTACAGACAAATGCTCGGCATGATCTTCCTTGGTCTTTGAGTACAAAAAAATGTCGTCTATGAAGACCACCTAAAAATGAGTCGATGAATGGCCGTAGGACTCGATTCATCAAATCCATGAAGACGGCTGGAGCATTGGTCACTCCAAATGGCATCACCAGAAACTCATAGTGCCCATACCGTGTCCTGAAAGCTGTCTTGGTTATGTCTTCCTCCTTGACACGGAACTGATGGTAACCTGATCGTAGATCTATCTTTGAGAATACTGCAGCTCCTTGTAGCTGATTGAACAAGTTGTCGATCCTGGGAATTGGATATTTGTTTTGGACTGTGACTTTGTTCAATTCCCGATAGTCAATACACATCCTTGAGGACCCGTCCTTCTTCTTGACTAGTAGTACCGGTGCTCCCCAAGAGGAGGCACTAGGCCTGATGAGTCCCTTCTGCAGCAATTCCTCTACTTGCTTCTTGACTTCATTCTGTTCTATCGGTGCCATACGATATGACGTCTACGATACGGGTGCGCTGCCTGGCTAGGTCACAATACTGAACTCCACATCCCTTGGTGGGGGTAATCCTGGTAACTCCTCCAAAAATACGAGTGGAAAGTCTCGTACAGTGGGTATCCCCTTCACTTCCTCTAGCACCTTACTCCTAGCTATAGCGGCCAAAATCTTCCTGTTTTTCTTCTACCCTTGAAACACAATCTCCGGTTTCTTGGGTATGGCTAAGGTTACCTTCTTCCCTTTGCCGTCGATATTTGCTTTGTGCCTGTACATCCAATCCATCCCGATTATCACATCGGTTCCCATCAAACCCAACTCCAGCAAGTCTATATTCAAGGTTTCTCCTCCAACCTGAATCTTACAGTCCTTGTAACCTACATCGGTGGTGAGAGTTGCTCCTGATGGTGTATCTACCATTAGGGCCAACTCAGAGGTTGCCTCCTGGGTGCGACTTAACTTCTTCGAAAAAGACTTCGACACAAAGGAGTGGGAGGATCCACTATCAAATAAAACATTGGCTTCCATTCCATTGATTTCCAAATAGCCTTTTACAAAAAAAGTTACATTTCTTTCAACTTCTTTTTTTCCAAGGTTCAAAATACAAAGCCAAGAATAAAAGTTACATCCTATTCATACCCAAAATCACTCCTTCATCTTCTCCAGCGTCTTCTTCTGTGAGTGCAAAGATGCATCCCTATCGAAAGGGCTTCTTCCCCTTGTTATTGGTCTTCGGAGTGGGGGTAATTGCATTGTCGTTCCTTTGCGACTGGGGGCAGTCTAATCTATAGTGCCCCACATTTTCACAATTGTAACAAGTGACGGGAGTTGGCTACAACCTCGGCTTCGGGCACTGGTTCCTCGTATGTCCTGCCTCTCCACATCCATAGCACTTTACTGTCTTGCTTGCACCATTGTTTACCTTTTGAAATTTTGGGCTGGGCTCCTGCTTCCTAAAATGGGTGGCTGGCATCGGCCGGTTCCCCGTGTTCCAGTTTTCTGTCCTGCCTTGTGGTGGCTAGTTCTGGTTCATGTCTTGCTCAGTTACTGCTGCCCTCCTCATGAGCTTGTCGAACCTCCGAATGCCTAGGGGAACCACTCTTGATCTCAGGGTAGGCCTAAGCCCCTTTTCAAATCTTTTTGCCTTCTTCACTTCATCTTGCACCATCTCGGGGGCATAGCAGGACAGTTGAGAAAACTTGGTCTCGTACTCCATGACGGTCATGTTCCCCTATCGTAGATTCATGAATTCCATCGCCTTCTCTTCTTGAACGTCCAATGGAAAGTAGTGCTGTCGAAATTCCACCAGAAAGTCATCCCAAGTGATTGGTCCTTTGCCCAGTCCGTGCTTGACGGACTGTCGCCACACACCAGCGTCCTTCTTTAGGAGGATCGTTGCGAGCTTCACTTTGCTTCCTTCGGGGGTCTCCAACACTTCGAAGACGATTTCCACTTGGCAGATCCAGTCGTCCGCAACTGTGGGGTCTGCCTAACCCTCGAAAACGGGTGGCTTCATCCTTTTAAAGGACTCCACGAACTTTACTAGGTCGGGGACAACATTCCCCACGTTGGCTACCAGGGCTACGGGTGGCGGCATGAAATTTCGTTGAGCCTCCATGAAGGTGGCCATCACCTGATACATGCGAGTGAACTCGGTCTCGACATTTATGCCTGCATTATTGGCCCCAACTCCATCATTTCCAGCTCTGCCTCCACTACGCGTGCTCCTCGACATCTAGATACAGAAAATTAACACAGGGTGTCTAAAGTGATAAATATCATAACAGCAACAATTAACCGCAATCTAGATCCATATAAATCAAAACATCATGCCCAAATCATTCATTAATAGCACCCTTAGTAGTTTCATTAAACAGTACATCAAAATATCACATCATAAAATTGGTACCATGAGTTCACAACAAAAGACAAAATATCCAAAATAACCCATATCACTAGAAGATCACTCCTCCATGACTCCCAGCTGGTCACCTGCTGATGAGCCTTCCGCCGCATTCATCTTGTCGAGCTGGTCTTGCATATCACAGACCTGGGATCGCAGCCGCTGATACCTTCGCTGTAGATCTGTTATCCTTTCCAGGTACTGGTGCCTCTGTAGCGACAAACTCAGCTTCCATTTCCGCCTCGACCTCTCCAGCTTGGCCACCATCCCCTTGGTGGCCCACAGGGCATAGGCACAATTCTTGAGGCGGTCCTCGAGTTGTCCGTGGCTCCACTTGTACGCGGCAAGCTCACGGGATAGTTAGGAACTGCCCTCTCGATGGCAGTGGGTGGTGGAGGTGGGGGAGTCTGAGCAGCAGGGGCTGGACTACTGTACCGTTGCCATTGGCCCATCCATTCGAGCCTGCAGCATCAAAGCTCGGCATCTGCAAGAGAGAATATAGGAATCAGCTCAGATAGAGAAAATTATAAGGCATATTTTAAAACTGAAGTATCAATATGAATTATAATCATCTACTATCTGACTAAACCCAACTCTCACATTGCATCCAAGTCTAATCTCTTGTGGTGTTAGACTACAATTTGAAGTAAGCTCTGATACCAACTCTGTAGCACCCCGAATTCCTAATGTAGGAACTCGTGACACTCTCCAAGATCTTCCTTCAAATGAGTCACAACACAACCAAAATCACAGAAAATTAAAAATTTTTATTACATCAAATTGTTATTACAAAGTCCAATGATTACAACAATTACAAATAATTGGTACAACTTGAACGTACAATAAAAATTTGGACGGTAACTTCCACTTGGATGCTTTCCCCTGCTTCTGCTTTCCCGTGCTCCCAACTCGGCAGTCCTGCACTGATAACTATGGGCACATCAGCTGATTACAACTGACAAAATTCTATACCCGGCTATCCTCTCTATGCCATAGTATAACGATTCCAACCTCAACAACCACAAATAATATTTGATGAAAAAAAAAGTGATGTCAAACAAGTGTCGGTGTATGCCATGACCTAATCTAATGCACACTATGCATTCATGCTCCTAGAGCTAATGCACGCTTGGTTGAAAAAAATACATCCCATACTACACACTCACCAACCTAACGATGTTCTTCAATTTAATGGAGCTTGATCCCCCGCTATGCATCCTAACCTTGTGCTCTCTCTTATTTCTGATTCCAGTGATGGTGAGGCTGCAGGCCCTTGGGTGACTTTCAGTCACTACTGTTAATAGTGGTGTCCCATCCTTTTAGTTTTATCCATTATGCTCGGGATCCTAGTCGCAAGCTTACCCTGTGACTGTAATTAAATCGGCTTACCCGATATGTTGTTGTATCTACGTCTCCTCGGACCTCACCAAAGTCCGATATATGGGCACAAGGACTCCATTACCGAGTGATTAGAGCAACTTCCGATAGAGATAGAGTCTAACTCTCTCAGGCATCGTTTAATCCGTCTGTCCACATTGATCGACAAAGGACCTGACAGATATAGGGTTTCTCCAACTCCACTACACTCGTCCTTACACTAGAACAGAACTTGCAGTCGAGACGACGTCAAACTCCAAACCTCCTCAAAGATTGTTACGGATCATAAAGGCATTTCTGCCGAGACAGTTGAGCCCCCGACAGAGTTGTCACCACTCCAAGGGCAGCTCGGGATCCCTGTCCACATTAAACGAACCTAGAATTCGGTTGGGGGCGACGACGCCATGCATGCCCCTGACAGGCGAACACGCTCGCTAGTGCATGTCTTTACATTCCAACAAGACTCGATCTAGTCCAGCCAAAGTATCCATGCTACACCTTCCCCTTAGTTAGGAGATCTATCTACCATAACCAAACCCTATCTCGATAATCAGCTTGCTTGCCATGATCAACTAGTTCAATTCCTTTAGTAGACTCTCCTTAGTCATTCACCTTTACCCAAAAATAGATCTCAACCCATTTCATACTGGGGCTTAACTAGCCCTCTGGTCCGGCCCAAGAGTTGACCTGCCTCGGCTCACACTTTGGAAGAACCACGACGAACCGACTCCGTCGATCAACGCAACCATTATCTACGCTTGGAGTTCGATCGCAACCTCGGCTCGACCAACACGTAGCTCCTGCTAAACATAACGCTCCATGGTCCTCTACAAGTGGTAGCTCCAATCACAAACCATGGAATCCATCCATTCATGATGAGTACGTCGGTGCACGAGTCATCTCCTCCAACGCGTTCGATGTACATTCCACCCATCTAGATTTGTCTACAAGACTAAATCTTAGGGTCTCAACTTAACCAATGTATCCCAACAAGGTGCACTACACTAGGAGTAAGTCCTAACCCATAACTCCACAAAATGGGGTTCTAAGAGTCCTAAAAATGACAATTTAAGTTTCCAAACAGCAAGCACACACTTGGCGTTCATGCCAAAACGGAGTTATTCCCAGTCCCATTCCCTTGAGGAATCGCGATCGATCGCTCCCCATGCTTCTGCTCAAAGTGGAAATCAAGTACAAGCACACAATGGGCATGAATCTCATCCGAAAGTGGTCTACAATAATACCCCAACGTCCAATACAATTTCCACTTCAAATATTGAACACCATTGTCCATATTGGGGTCTACAAGCAACTATGGGCTACTCTTAGCAAGAAACTTTAGATCACTTAAGTCCTAGCTCATACTCACATCCTCGACATGTTTCTTGACCTCAAATAATAACTCTACGCTAATAAAATACAAGTTTAAACTCATCTCAATGATCATGGTGCAAAACAGTAAGCTCTAAGATTTACTGTGTTTCTATCGTCATTTGTAAAATTCATATAAAATCGAATACTTGTCCAAATCAGGATTTATTGACAATTCCAGAAAGTTCTATGTGTCTACTAAAACTTCTTAGTTTCAAGTTCCTACATACAAGGTCGTTTACAAAGTCTTATGGTCTCATCTTTAACAAGTGTACAGAATCTCAGAACAGAACATCATGTCAACACATTCATGGGGTAAAATCAGATTAAAATAGTAAACGGTGTCGGATCATCATGAATTTTAGAATCTAGTTCCTGACACATGATGTTACAACACTCACAAAAATCAAGTGATTTCACCAAGTAGATTTCCAACCATGTCCTTTTGAATGTCATCCAAAAATAGGGCAGTAACAATAGCAGTTCTGTTTACTAAAAACTCTAGTTCAGTTTGCATAATTTTATTGACATAGCTACAGTGGTCCAAATCTCATGAAATTTGAAAGAAAGGTTTTAGATACATCCAACAATGACATAATAAAAATTCAGATCATTCCCATAAGCATGCAGTGAGATACACGTCATTCTTTCCACAACAGTAACAGAAAAAATTGCTTCTTTCTATTCTGACCAGCATGCAAGTTCTTAATTTACATTAATAGAAGAAAAAATCATAAAAATTTAGAAAACATACTAAAGGTGTACGACACCTATATGATCATCCCCTAAAAATTTCAGATCAAAATACCAAGTACAGTTCATGCAATGAGCTACGGACTGACAGCAAAAATTCAGTCTTTTAACAAGATTTTCTAGTTTAGACTACTTAACACAAAACAGGTTGTTTAGGTTCATTCCTATAGCATGCATGTCATTTTTCAGTCATCAAAAACATCATTCATACATCCAAAAACAAATCAAGAGATTAGAAACACCCACCTTGTCAGTAGCTTGTTCTTGCTTGAAGGCCCTCCTTTTTGACTCCTCTAGCTCCTTGCTTCTTCTCCTTTGCTTTCGCTCTTTGTTCTTCTTCTCCTTTGCTTTCCTTCTTCTTCTCACCCCAAATAAGTAGCTAAGTGTATTAGGGATGGAGTTTGGAGGTATAGAAGAGAGTAAGAGTAGTAGGAGAGAGTTGTAGAAGGGATGGGATTTTAAAACAAAATGAGAAGAGAGGGAGAGAGGGGGTGGCCGGATTACATGGGCATGGGGAAGAAGAGAGATGTCTCATCAAACAAGAGGTTGGCTCTTATGGGTGGTGATGTGATGTGCTTGTACAAAAACTCATCATGGTGTTCTTTTGTTCAAAATCCTAAGAAACCCTAGCCCCATTTCCTCTCTTTTTTCCCTCCATATAGTGGCCGGCCAACCCTATGGGCTTGACCCATAGTGGTTTGGTTCAAGTGTTCTGGGTTTGTTTAGTTTCATTTGGGTTCACAAGTCCAATACAACATGTACATGTACGTATATATGTTCATATACACATTCATATGCACAATGTAAGCTATTAGTGAGAAAAACAATTTCTTTAGCCAAAAATTATAATTTTCATAACTAGTAGTTCTTAGTTCGTTTACAAGACGCATTCGTCAAAAATCAGGGTTGTTACATATGTGTCACGAAACAAGCAAGTATAGAATGGTATGATCAAGTAACAAGTTCATGTTGCAAGATAAACACGTATGGGTGAAAGATAACACACGAAAGGATAAAATATCCAAACTTCTAGTTCATGACAGCAAGACCAAATTGCAGTAAAATTGAGATCCCTGTTGCTACAAGCATGCAAACCTGAATTTGTCGAAAGTTCTAGAAAATAGACTTCCGGCTGAATCCAGAAAACATATATAAGTCATATAGTATTTCACAAAAATATAACTCAAAACTGATTTGAATCCAGAAAACATGTTCAGCCAGAAATCAGAAGATTGTATTCAAGAACAGGAAAACAGCATGAAAACTCGTAAATTAAATCCGCGACAAATCTAGGCTGTTCCCTATATGTATAGTAACAGAAAACCATGTTTCATAATTTTCCAATATGAATTGAGTAGTCAAGTAAAATCAAAAAACAGTAAGACACGACAGTTTTGTAAATCTGAATTCACAAACACTACAGTACGAAAACAGAAATATCATGCAAACCATAAATCGAAATTCAAATCCGCCAAAAGGGTAAGAAAATATATACAGTAAGCTAACTTTCATATTTAGAAATATTTTAGAAACAGTAAGGAGAAATATGTCGAAAATCAAGTTCTTTACTGAACATTAGTAAAATTCTGCATGTAAACTCTTTATTTACGAACATGAAAAGGTTTGTAAAACATCTGAAATAAATCCACCAATATTGTTGGTAAACCCCAATCAAGTCTAGAAGTACTGAGCAAAATTTCAGATCAAAATAATAACTTTAATACCAAAATAAAAATAGACTACTCTGCAAAATTCATAGAAAACAAAATCTGGAAATCTTTCGACACCACTGCAGTAAAATAGGCATAACTCACAAACCGTAAATCGAAACTGAGATCTGTAAAAGGGTTTGAAGATAGACAGAATTCTCTACAAATCTTGTTCACAAAATATTTTCAAATACTAACCTTAATAGGGTCTAAAATACTAATCAAAACAGAAAAGCCAACAAAACTTATAATATCACATACTCACAAAATTCACTAGTTCACATAGAACTCATCCAAAACACAACCAACATGAAGTAGGGTATAATAGATGTCCAAGAAACACGGTATAGAGTATTTTTCAAGTCCAAGACAAGTCTATCACGAATAACACGAATGAGCACAAGATAACTTATGAATAACACGCATACATACAACAAGAAGTGGTAAATCCTAGGTTATATCATGTCATATATGTCGTGAGGCAACTATGGTCGAATCAACACTATAGAGATAATATCAATAAGGGGATTCACACACAAATTGTCTCTAGAACCCAACTATACTACAAGCAGTATTTAGTACTTGTATTTGCAAAGGAATTTAATACAGGTTACTTGCCTGAGAGACAGCGACGGAAACGACACTAAAGCAAGAATAACAGGAACGGAATTGCGGGCAACGAACACAACGAACAACGAACCAAGAACAACAAACAAGAATCTGGATGAGACGATCACGATCACGATCGGATCGGACGGCCAAGATCAAGTGATCAAGATCGAGATGATCGGATCAGATCGGACAGTCAGATCTCCCTGATGATGAGGATAATGATGAAGATCAAGATCAATTGTTCGAACGGCTGCGATCAACGGAAATTGATGATCATCATTATCATGACGATCAAGATGAGATCGGATGACTAGGATCTGATCGGATCATTAAGAGGAGATCAACGGCCCACATTCAATCAAGCATGATGATCAAGATCCAACGGACGGCCAGAATCAAAACTAAGGGGACATGATAATTACGATCTAGATGATCAAGTCGATCGGATGACTCACAAAAATTTGATCAAAACCCCTATAACAGCGACCCATCAGTGGTGCACTGACTTGGCTCCGACGGTGGCAGCAGCCAAGGGACATGGCGGCCGCCAAGGGGACACGGCAACGGCCAAGGGGACATGGCGATGCACAGACTGGGGCTACTGCAGTAGAAGGAGATGGCACCGGCACTATCGTTGCGGCTGAGCGACGGGGAGGCGCGACTGGGAGACGCGGCCACTGGAGTTCGGTGCTGTGCGGCTATCGTGGAAATACAGCAAGGAGGAGGGTAGGGCAGTGCAGCACGATGGGAAGGAAGCACAGGGTGTCGGCGGCGCTACAGGGGAGGAGGAGGGAAGCGTAGGAGCACAGGGTTGCGGAGAGGCTCAGGGATGGGGAACGGGGTGATAGGAGATAGGGGAGAAGGTGAACGACTGCATGGGTGCAAGGGGGAGATGAAGTGGCTGGTAGGAGGGGAAGATGATAGGTTGGGTTAAATATATAGATGGAGATACATTAGGGTTTAGGCTAAGTAGGGTTTCGGGTTAGGGTAATGGGTCTGTCTGGTTCAAGATGGGTATAGTTGGGCTTGGTTAATAGGAAACAGGGTATAGCGTATGGTTAAATGGGTTTATGTAAATTAATGGGTATTTAAGTTTGAGGGTAAACAGGTATTGGGTGTTAAGGATAATATCCAATATGGAAAACAGGGTTTTAAATCCAATAAAATAATGGGTTTGGGTTTTGGAAAAATAAAAATAACCAAAAAAATATACAACTGGGATTTTATAGAAATAATAATAATAATAATAATAAAAACAATAATGATAACAATAATAATAATATTATTAAAAAATAACAGTAATAATAATAATACTACTAACAATAATAATAATAAGAAGAAAAATGATAAAAATAATAATAGCAATAGTAATAATAATAGAAATTAAAGTTTTAATAACAATAATAAGATTTACAAATAAAATTATCGATCAAAAATAGATTTTAATAGAAGATCCAATAATACATTTTGACAAAAGAAATTGACAACAGAATAAAATAATTTGCAAAAATTTTTAATATAGAAAATACACAAAATTACGTTTTTGGGAAAACAGGGGTTACAAATTCTACCCACCTTACAACAAAATTTCGTCCTAGAAATTTGCTTAGGCGGTACATAGGACAAGGCAGAAACAAACTAGGGGGAAGGGTAACAAAACAGAGGGCTATGGGTAAGAAACAAAGCAGCGGCAATACCAGAAAAGAAGGAAGTAGATAACAATAAGGTCAAATGGAATGAAAGAAAGAAAATAAACTGTATCAAAATAAGAGAACAACACCAGATAACAAAGCAAAATAGAGAGTAGGCAGAACTGGAATAAAGAGAGAATGATAAGGGAAGAATTGAATCAAATAATAAATTGGTGCATGATGGCAAAATGGAATGCAAGAAAGAAATAACTGTATCAAAAATGAAGAAGAAACAACGCTAGACTTGCAAGATAACAAGGCAAAGAGATGAAGAAATAGATAGAGCCGGAATAAAAGAAAAGAGGGACAGGAAAGAGAGGAACCAATCAATGAGTCAACGGATAGAGACGAGTAGAAGAGATAGAAAGAAGCAAACAATGCAAAGAAAAAGAAACAACAAAAGAATTTTGGGACCTATGGATTATGGATGGGCCCTCACGCTTCCGCTGTGCCACTCTGATCAGGGAAGACTCTGCCAATAGCATCCAGTGATGCCAATCAACGAACCAAGCAGAAAATAAAAAGAATGAATGACACCAAAATCAAACGAATATGGGTACGGAAAGAAATTAATTCATACCCAAGAAGAAATCAATCAAAGAGGACGATTGAAAAAGTTGGAAGAAAATAAGGAATCAAGGGGTTGAATAAGAAGGGATAAAAAAGAATGGAATAAGACTAGTATCCAGATCAATGTTGATTATGATTCATTTATGCATGCATGATTGGTGAAATGTTGAGCCGATCCTAGTTCGAGCCAAGCTTTTCTAATATATTAGGCAACGAATACATTAGCCAAACCTAGCTTTTGATACCACTAAAAACCTTGTCACGCCCCGCTTCCCAAAAGAAAATACGGATTACGGATACGTGACTAAGCCCAGCGAATAATTTTCATCATCCACAAGCTGTTCAAGAATCTTTACAACATTTCACAAGAATAATCAGAGTCGGAAGTAAAAGATTCAACCAAGAATGCACATGTGAACCAAAATATCAACAAGAATACTTGAAACCAAAATATATTAATCTCAAATAATCCAGATCTGAATAAGTCAATATCCTAGGTCACATTGTCTAAATACCACTAAAAACCTTGTCACGCCCCGCTTCCCAAAAGAAAATACGGATTACGGATACGTGACTAAGCCCAGGGAATAATTTTCATCATCCACTAGCTGTTCAAGAATCTTTACAACATTTCACAAGAATAATCAGAGTCAGAAGTAAAAGATTCAACCAAGAATGCACATGTGAACCAAAATACCAACAAGAATACTTGAAACCAAAATATATTAATCTCAAATAATCCAGATCTGAATAAGTCAATATCCTAGGTCACATTGCCTAAATACAAATAAATCTAAGTATAAGATACAATTGTTCAAAATAAGCAACAAGAAATAATAATAGCAAAATCCAACATTAATATCTTTTATCACCAACACCATCTGGTACCTGGTCCCAAAATCTGTAATTTAACAATTGCATGAAGAGGAAAGAGAAAACAAACTCTCGTCAATGCATGTTACGGGCTTCTTGTAATGCAGGATACAAGTATATAGGGAAAATTAACAAATAACATGGAATGTGCATGATACAAAATAGAATACTAGCATGGCAAGTTGAACAAGTACAAGTTGCATGTATCAAGTGTCAAGTGAACAAGTATCATGTAAACAAGTATTAAATGTCAAGTCTCACGAGTCAAGTATCACGAAATCAAGTAACAAGTGTCAAGTAGTCAAGTACAAGTATCAAGTAGCAAGTGTCAAGTGATCATGTTCAAGTCTTGAATTATTACTATCTAGGCAGCACTTCATGCATCCATCCTTTTACTACATGGTTGCTACAGTCATTGCAATTTTGTTTTAGATTTCTTAGTGGATCATATAGGGTAGTGTACTCAGGGACAAGCCTCAGGAAATAAAGTATCAAGTATCAAGTAAACAAGCCTCAAGAGTGAAGTATCAAGCCTAAAGTATCAAGTATCAAGCAAAGTGAAATATCAAGCCTCAAGTAGTGAAATATCAAGTCTCAAGTAATCAAGTATCAAGCCAAGTGAAATATAAAGTCTCAAGTAATCAAGTATCAAGCTAAGTATCACATAGGATCAATAGATCCTCTTTCGAATACACGTTTCTCTATTTTCCACTATTAGATCTATCGCTTTAACCCCTGGCTTGGTTATTTTATTATTGATATCAAACAAGCATGTATGTGTCACGAAACAAGCAAGTATATCATGGTATGATCAAGTAACAAGTTCAAGTTGCAAGATAAACATGTATAGGCGAAAGATAACACACAAGAGGATAAAATAACCAAATTTCAAGTTCAGGACAGCAAGACCAAACTGCAATAAAACTGAGATTCCCATTGCTACAAGCATGCAAACATGAATCCGTCCAAAGGTCTAGAAAATAGACTCTTGCCTGAATTCAGCAAACATATATAAGTCATATAGTATTTCACAAAAAGATAACTCAACTGATTTGAATCCAGAAAACATGTTCAGCCAAAAATAAGAAGATTGTATTCAAGAACAGAAAAATAGCATGAAAACTCGTAAATTAAATTGGCGACAAATCTGGGGTATTTCCCTATATGTATAGTAACAGAAAACCAAGTTTCATAATTTTTCAGTATGAATAGAGTAGTCAAGTAAAATCAAAAAACAGTAAGACACGACAGTTTTGTAAATCTGAATTCACAAACACTGCAGTACGAAAACAGAAATATCATGCAAACCATAAATCGAAATTCAAATCCGCCAAAAGGATAAGAAAATATATATAGTAAGCTAACTTTCATATTTAGAAATATTTTAGAAACAGCAAGGAGAAATATGTCGAAAATCAAGTTCTTTACTGAACATTAGTAAAATTCTGCATGTAAACTCTTTATTTGCGAACATGAAACGGTTTGTAAAACATCTGAAATAAATCCACCAATATTGTTGGTAAACCCCAATCAAGTCTAGAAGTACTGAGCAAAATTTCAGATCAAAATAATAATTTTAACACCAAAATAAAAATAGATTACTCTGCAGAATTCAAGGAAAACAAAATCTGGAAATCTTTCGACACCACTGTAGTAAAATAGGAATAACTCACAAACCGTAAATCGAAACTGAGATCCGTAAAAAGGATTGGAAGATAGACAGAATTCTCTACAAATCTTGTTCACAAAATATTTTCAAATACTGACCTTAATAAGGTCTAAAATACTGATCAAAACAAAAATACCAGTAAAACCGAAAATATTACATACGCACAAAATTCACTAGTTCACATAGAACTCATCCAAAACACAACCAACATGAAATAGGGTATACTAGATGTCCAAGCAATACGGTATAGGGTATTTTGCAAGTCCAAGACAAGTCTATCAAGAATAACACGAACGAGCACAAGATAACATATGAATAACACGCATACATACAACAAGAAGTTGCCAATCTAAGGTTATATCATGTCATGTATGTCGTGAGCCAACTATGGTCAAATCATCACTATAGAGACAATATCAACAAGGGAATTCACACACAAATTGTCTCTAGAACCCAACTACACTTCAAGCGGTATTTAGTACTTATATTTGAAAAGGAAATTAATACAAGTTACTTACCTGAGAGACGGCGACGGAAATGACACCAAAGCAAGAATAACGGGAACGGATTCCCGGAAAACGAAAACCAACCACGAACCACAAACAAGAATCTAGATGAGATGATCACGATCACGATCACGATCCGATCAGATGGCCAAGATCAAGCGATCAAGCTCGAAATGATCGGATCGGATTGGACGGTCATATCTCCATAATGATGAGGATAACGATGAAGATCAAGATCGATCAATTGAATGGCTGTGATCAACGGAATTTGATGATCATCATGATCGTGATGATCAAGAAGAGATTGGACGTCTAGGATCTGATTGGATGATCAAGAGGAGATCAACGGCCCACATCCAATCAAGCATGATGATCAAGATCCAACGGATGGCAATAATTAAAACCAAGGGGACATGATCATGATGATCAAGATGATCAATTCGATCGGACGGATCACAATCAAAGTTGATCAAAACCCATATAACAGCGACCCATCAATGGTGCACTGACTTGGCTCCGATAGTGGCGACGGCCAGGGTACACGGTGGCGACCAAGGGGACACGGCGGTGCACAAACTGCAGCTGTTGCAGTCGAAGGAGATGGCACCGGCACTGTCGTCGTGGCTAAGCACGGAGAGGTGCGGCTGGGAGGCACAGCGACTAGAGATCGGTACTGCGCGGCTGAAAATGAAAAACAGCAAGGGAGAGGGTATGGCAGCACAGCGCGACGAGAAGGAAGCATGGGGGTCAGCGGTACTGTAGGGGAGGAGGAAAGAGGTGGAGGAGCACAGGGTTGCGGAGAGGCTCGGGGAAGGGGAACGGGGTGATAGGAGATAGGGGAGAAGGTGAACGGCTGCATGGGTGCAAGGGGGAGATGAAGCGGCTGGTGGGAGGGGAGGATGACAGGTTGGATTAAATATATAGATGAAGATAGGTTATGGTTTAGGCTAAGTAGGGTTTTGGGTTGGGGTAACGGGTCTGTATGGTTCAAGATGGGTATAGTTTGGCTTTGTTAATAGGAAACAGGGTATAGTGTATGGTTAAATGGGTTTAGGTAAATTAATGGGTATTTGGGTTTGAGGGTAAACGGGTATTGGGTTTTAAGGAAAATGATGGGTTTAGGTTTTGGAAAAATAAAAATAACCAATATAATATACAGTTGGGATTTTATAGAAATAATAATAATAATAATAAAACAATAACAATAACAATAATAATAATAATAATATTAAAAAATAATAGTAATAATAATAATACTGCTAACAATAATAATAATAAGAAAAATGATAAAAATAATAATAGTAATAGTAATAATAATAGAAATCAAAGTGTTAATAACAATAATAAGATTTGTAAATAAAATTATCGATCGAAAATAGATTTTAATAGAAGGTCCAATAATACATTTTGACAAAAGAAATTGAAAATAGAAAAAAATAATTTGCAAATATTTTAAATACAGAAAATACAGAAAAAATACGTTTTTGGGAAAACAGGGGTTACATCGACAGACCGGAGAGCAGCAGCAGCAGCACTGCATGTTGTGCTCTCCCTCTGCCGATGCGTGACAGGGCCAACCCTCTCCCCGTGCACCGCAGTGCGCTGTGCTCCCCCATTGTCGTGATCCGCTGCCGTTCCTCGCTCTCTCTCTCTCTGTGCGAGTCGAGTTCTTTTGCTTGTGTATTCGTTGGTTCATGGAACTGTGATAGTTCGTTGTGTTCATTGCTCCGGGAATCCATTGTAGTTATTCTCGATCATCATCGTTTTCAACGTCGGTTATATGGCAAGTAACTTGTATTCTTTTCTTTGTGTAATACAAGTACTAAATACCTTCAGTAGTGTAGTTGGGTTCTAGAGACAATTTTCTTTGAATTCTTTGTTATTTATTCTGTCTATTGTGTTGATTTGACCATCGTTGCCCCACGACATATATGTCATGAAACAACCTAGGACTGACCACTTTTGATGTATATGTTCATGCTACATTGAGATATCTGTGCTTGATGTGTTATGCGTGATATACTTGTTGAATACTTGCGAAATACCCTATACCTTGTTGTTTGGACATCTAGTATACTATATTTAATGTTTGGTTTTATTTGTATGAGTTTTACTTGAACCAGATGAGTGTGTGTTCGAAGAACAAATTCTGGAATTTCTGTTACATTAATATTGATCAGAATTTTAGAGCCTATTAAGGTCAGTATTTGAAAAAATTTTGTGAACTTAATTTGTAGAAAATTTTGTCTATTTTCTAACCCTTTTAACGGATCTCGGTTTCGTTTTACGAGTTGTGAGTTATGCCTATTTTACTGCAGAGGTGTAGAAAGATTTCCAGATTGTGCTTTCTATGAATTCTGAAGAGAAATCTATTTTTATCATGCTTTTAAAAGTATTATTCTGATCCAATATTTTGGACAGTATAACTAGACCTGATTGGGATTAACCCTGAATTGTTATGGAATTATTTGATGAGTTTTACAACCCGTTCAAAGTTACGAAACAATTACTATACTAGCAGATTTTTCATACTGTTCAGTAAAGAACCTGATTTTCGTCCTAATTCTACATGTTGTTTGTAAAATATTTGTGAATATGAAAGTTAGCCTACTGTGTCTATTTTATCACCATTTTTGGTTGATTTGGATTTCGATTTATGGTTTGTAAGGTATCGCTGTTTTCGTACTGCAGTGTTTATAATTCCAGATTTACAAAACTACTACATCTTGATGTTTTATGATTTTTGTTGACTAAACTGTTGATATTGAAAAATTATGATAATTATATATTCTGATGCTACACATATAGGAGAATACCCCAGATTTTTTCTGGATTTAATTAATGCGATTTCATACTGTTTTCATGACTTTGAATACAATCTTCTGATTTCTGGCTGAACGTGTTTTCTGAATTCAAATCAGTTTTGAGTTATGTTTTTATGAAATACTATATAACTTATATATGTTTGCTGGATTCGACCAGAAGGCTATCTTACAGATTCTTTGACGGATTTAGATTTGCATTTTTGTAGCAACGAGAATCTCAGTTTTAGTGCAGCACTATCTTGGTGTCGTGAACTAGAATTGTCGTTGTATTATCCTGTTATGAGTTATCTTTCACCTGTGCATGTTTATCTTTCAACCTGAACCTTTTACATGATCATGCCATGTTATTCTTGCTCTGTTTTTGTGACAC
Organism: Hemerocallis citrina; assembly: GCA_017893485.1. Taxonomy (NCBI): domain Eukaryota; kingdom Viridiplantae; phylum Streptophyta; class Magnoliopsida; order Asparagales; family Asphodelaceae; genus Hemerocallis; species Hemerocallis citrina. Next base: position 313,360,565 of record CM030358.1, read on the forward strand.
ATACATGTCTGTTTGCTAATAATAACAAAATGACCAAGCCGGGGTTAAGGGAAAGATCTGGTAGTGAAAATTATTGAAATGTGTACTGAGAGGAGGACCTGTGTCCTGCCTGTTACGAGTTCATGACTACATAATTCACGATCTTGTTTACCTGATTACCTGATTGCATGCTTCCCTATAGGAAGATGTACTCGGAAGAGAACCACTAGGTTCTGCCTGTTCTTGTACCTGACTGCATACTTCCCTATAGGAAGGTGTACTTGGAAGAGAACCACCAGGTTCTACCTGTTCCTGTTATTCCTGTTTATCCTAATCCCTGAGTACACTTCCCTATGGACTCCACTAAGAAATCTAAACGTAACTCGTTTGAATGTAGCAACCATATAGTAACAACCGGGATGCATGAAGTGCTACCTAGATAGTAATAACACAAGACTGAACATAACCTGATACCTGTTACATACTTACCTGTACCTGTACCTGTTTACCTGTTACCTGTATACCTGTTTACTTGTTACATGTTTACTTGTTTATCTGCTTTCATGACACCTGATACATGTTACCTATACCAGTCAGTATACCATACTGCTTGATTCCATTCTCCTGATTCATGCTAGATATTTTATTCTGTTGACATGCATGCTATGTTTATTCCTGCTATTATTTTATATTTTCTATTCTTCCCCATGTACTTGTTTCCTGCACTACAAGCGGCCCACAACTTGCATTGACTGGGGTTTATTTTCTCTTTTCCTTTTTCCTGCAATTTTTTAATCACAGACCAGGGTGACCAGCTGCCAGATGGAATTGGTGATACGAGATATTTGTGCTGGAGTTTTTGCATTTATTATTATTATTTCCTGTTGCTGCTTGAACAATTATATTTGATACTTGGATTTATTTGTATCTGGGCAATGCGACCGAGGATATTGACTTGTCCAGACTTGATTTATTTGAGATTATTATATTTTGGTTTCAAGTAAATTTCTGTTGGTATATTTGATTCGATTATGCATACTTGGTTGATTTCTTTTGCTTCCGACTCTGATTATTTTTGTGAGATGTTGTCAACATTCTCAACAGCTTATGGATGATGAAAATTATTTGCTGGGCTTAGTCATATATCCATATTCCATATTCTCTTTTGGAAAGCGGGGTGTGACAGTTGTCAGCTTGGCCATTGGTAGGGGATGTGAGATGAAAGAGAACCGCTGTTCGATCCCCAGTTCGACGCAGAATTGTGAAAAAATGGGTTCCTTTGTTAGTTTTGAAGATTCGAACCTACATGCGTTGTTCTTCCAAAAGATTTAGTGAATCTAGTGTTTTGTGATGGATGCTAGTGGTTATGCTTCGATCCACTTTGTGAAGTAATCGATAGCTACCTCTAGGAAGTTCCTCCTATGGCGTCGGAAAACGGTCGAAGCAAGTCCATTCCCCACAGTGACATGAAGCTAAGGTCGGCTTGGGGAACCCGCTTAATGGTTCAGAACTTTTGGGAGGAGGCACATCGGTGAACAAAATTTTGGGCGTCGTCGAGTGAGGACCAACAGTAACCATGATTTACAACTTTTTGTGCAAGGCACCTAGTTCCCATATGCCCACCGCCAATTCCTTCATGTACTTATCTGAGAGCATACTTGATCTCTTCGAGGGAGATGCACTTCAATATGATATGCCACATACGAGAGTGAAGGAGCGCATGTACATGACTCCTTCGACAAGTGTGTACCTTTAGCTCTTACTCGGCTCTTTCTCGTGTCTCTCAGTTTTGCAGGGAGGATCCCTTTTTCGAGAAAGTCGACCAAGGGTTTCATCCAATTGTACCCGAATGTCTGAGGAGTGATGGCCATGAACTCGAAATCTTCCTCTTCGATGCTTGTCTTGAGTATGACCTCAATGAGCACTGTGTGGTCGAGTCTTTCAAAGGAAGAGGAGGCTAGCATGAAGAGCATATATGCTTGTCAGTTTTCCTTACGGGGGATGCAAATGACTTTGGTCGCTTTGAATGCAGCTAGGAGCTTCTTCACACAAGCTAAGTACTTGACCATGCTATCATTCTTGGCCTCATAGTCTCCTAAGATCTGGTTCACTACCAATTGGGAGTTGTTGAACATCCTGACTTTTTGTGCCCCTACTTTCTGAGCTATATGGAGGACATTGATCAATGCCTATAGGTTGAAATCATCTGGACCGAGCAGGATGACTCCGACTCTACTTCATTCGGTGCAAGAGGATCCATCAACATGGACACTCTAGACCGGAGGATTTTCATACTCCTCGAGGGGATCGATCATGATGCTCTCCACAATGAATTCGGCTAAGGCTTGGGATTTGAGAGTCGTCCTTGGCTAGTAGCTGATATTGTTATGGCTCAACTAGATGAACCACTTGATGAGTCACCCAGAGTTCTTTGGCTTGTGTAGCACTTGGTTGAGGGGTTGGTCGATGAGGAACTAGATGGAGTGTGAGTGCAGAGCATAAGCCATGTTTTTCATTTTAGAGTAACGAAACTCGACGTCGTGAAGTACCTTACTCATATAATAGATTGGCTTCTAAATTTTGTCTTCATCCCTCACCAAGATGGTACTGAGGGTCTATTCTGAAGAGACCAGATAGAGGTAGAGCACCTCTCCCAGCTTAGGCTTTCTCAAGAGTGGGGGATTGGTGAGAGATGCCTTGAGATGGTCAAAGGCCTCTTGTTGCATTAGCCCCACTCGAAACCCTTCGACCCTCGAAGAGGTTTGAAAAAAGGGACACACTTCTCTCTGAACTTTGAGAGGAAGCGAATAATGGCGGCTAGGCACCCTGTGAGTCTCTGGACTACCTTGATGTTGGACGGGGAGACATGTCTAGTATGGCTATGATCTTCTCTGGGTTTGCATTAATTTCTCTTTGAATGACAGTGAATCCCAAGAACTTTTCCGAGGAGACCTCGGATGCACACTTTGAGGGGTTTAGCCTCAGGTTATGCCCTCGGAGAACGTCAAAAGTTTCTTGGAGGTCGGCAACATGGTATTCTTTCTTGAGGCTCTTCATATAAGCGTCCACATAGACTTCCATATTTTTGTCGGTCAGCTCCTTGATGACCTTGTTCACTATGCAATGGTAAGTGGCTCCGGTGTTCTTCATCCCAAAGGGCATGACTCGATAGCAGTAAAGGCCTTGGACGATAATGATGGATGTCTTCAGGATGTCAGTAAGGAACATTAAATTTGATTATATCCCGGGAAGGCATCCATGAAGCTGAGGAGCTCGTGTAACCCCTGTTTTTCACTTTTGGTATTTTTTGAGGGTATTTTTCATTTTTGTGAATTATTATTTTCCATTGTATTTTCGGAACAATAAATTTAATTATTTTTATTCTATATTATTTTTCTTGAATTTTGGACCTCCGTGTGCTGTTTGTGCGCCGACCATCCGTTTTTCACCATTTTGAGTTCTTTTTCGCATTTTCTTGGTCTCATTCATATTTGTTATTTATTTTTGGGTCATGATGAATTTTTAGAAGTGTTTTGACCAATTTAAGATTTTTGGCCCTTAAGGAGATTTTTAGGAGCCATAGGATTCATTACATTTTGTATCCTCATTTGAAATCTACCCAATATCCATTACCCAGTTGTATACCTATTGTTTTCCATTGATATCCACTACCCATTAACCCACATTTGATCCCCTATAAATACCCCTCATCTAATTAATCCCTAACCCTAATTTCTTTCTCTCTCCCTCTCCTATTCCTATCCGGCCTCCACCTTCTCCCTCCCGGCCTGCATCTCTCCTACCCCAGGCCGACACCCCCTCACAGCCCCCAAGCCCTAGCCGACGACATATCACCTCCTACATCCTCCAATATACAACCCCGCTTCATTATACATCATCTCTCCTCTTTTCCTTGTGGCCGAAACCAACCAAAACAGCACCCACTACTTCAAAACAGCCCCTCCTTCATCTCTTCGCTGATTTGGTGAAGAGGGTATCATCCGTTCGAGTTCGTGCTTCAAGAAGACGATCGTAGGCAAGATTCAGTTCGTGGGTTCGTTTGAAATCGCGCGTGGAAGGACTTTTGTTCGTGGGTTTTCTTTGAGGGCTTGGATTCGTTGCGTTCGTCATCACATAAAGGCAAGTAACTTGTACTTAAATTTCTTAGGTTGATACAAGTAGAAAGTTCACACATAGGATAGTTTGAGACTAGAGACGGCCAAAGATCATGTTTTTATTTTTGGGCTTCGTCTCTATTGTTCAAAACAGGCCATAGACGACTTAGGACATGAATTTTCATAGGGTTATGCCTTAGGATTCACCCTAACGCGATTTTAATCGCGTATGTGCATATTGTGTAACCGATGTATGTTTGGACACCCATATGAGAAATATTGGATTTTAACATGTTAGAAACCCTTAGATATTACATTTGGACAGTGGGTAGACAGCGTTTTGAATTTGGAAGAGTTTGGATGATTTTTGAGGAAGTTATGACGTTTTGAAGTTTGGTTGAGAAATCTGGAAATTTGGATTGAACTGGATTGATTGTTGTTTTTACCTGAATTAGAGTCCGAACCTCCACATGACTATTTCTGAGTAATTTGTAGAGAATTGAATCTAATTTCTGATCCCACCGATTTCATCCTATTTGGAGTTCGTATGAATTAGTTATGATTATTTTAGTAACTGTATGCCGGTAGTTCCAAGATTTGTTTCGGGGTAGATTTTATCACCAAATTATTTTCAAGATCCAGGTTAGACCTAATTTCATGCCACAAGATTTTTGTCCAGTGTTTCACCATGATGTTAGGTAGTTCCCTGATTTTTGTGGTAATTAAAAGATGAGTTTTGAGCGATGCCTTACATCCTTTTCTATAGATCGCTTTTGCTGTAAACTGCGTGTGATTGTATGTTGAATGCCGTGTTCACCTTAATTCTAATTACTGTATGAATATTTTATGTGAGATATGAAAGTTGGGTAATTGTGTATACTTTCACCCTGTTTTGGCGGAAGTGGATTTTGATGCGCTGTGTGCAAGGTATGCATGATTTTGTACAGCAGTGTTGAAGAATTCCAGATCCATCAAACTGTGTTGAATTGTGTTTTGAGTAGAGATGTTGTGAACTAGTATATAGAATTATTATACCCGTTAGAAGCCTGTGGAAGTTTATTTTCCAGATCATTCGACGGATCATGATTTGCATGCCTGTAGATCTTTGGATCACTGATTATGTACAGACTGGTCTTGCTGTCCCGATTACAAACATACACCATTTTGCCCGTATTTGTGAATGAATAGTACCATTACTTGCTGATCTGATTCCCTGAGTCTAAACCTGATTATAACATGTTAGTTTGACATTATTTAGCACACTCTCATGCCTGTGGATGATCTTAATAATAAAGTAATTAAGCCGGGGTATATGGGACAGATCTAGTAGTGCAGAAACGTGTACTCGGGAGGAGACCTGTGTTTCCTTTATGACAAGTTTACCGATCAAGTTACCGATCAAGTTTACCGATCAAGTTTACCGATCAAGTTTACCGACCAAGTTCTGTGACTCTGTGAATACTGAGTATACTGCCCTGCATGGTCCCCTACGAAATCTAAAGCGAAATTGTTTGTTGTAGCAACCATGTTGTAACGCCCCGATTTCCATATACTGGGAAACCGAGACACGAGCTAAGACCTTTCCTCCAATAAGTCACAAAACACAGAAAACAGGAAAATTTAAAACTTTTTATTAACTCAATATTACAGGCCGAGTGTTCCCATCAATACACTGGATTACATCAGAGTATACATGAAATAGTTATTACAGCGGAAATTAAAACTTGACGTTGACTCCTCACTTTCCTTGCTTTGAGTCCTCCTGAAACTCGCACCTGTATTTTTTGCGGTCCAGCACCTATGGAAGTGGGGACGTCAGCATTCACTGACGCTTAAAGGCTGATCATATAGCAGCGGATCTCCAAACAATATATACAAACATAGTAAAGTATGTCGGTGTAGTTTAAGTGTTCGTGAGTGCAAGAATCCAACAAATGTCAATCAAACTGGAATGCCAATGCACTGTCAACTAAACTAGACCACTAATGTACTGTCGACTAAACTAGAACGCTAATGCACTGTTGACTAAGCTAGGGTACTAATGCCATGTCAACTAATACTAGGATGCTCTTATTCTAATATCAGCAAGTCTCCGAAAGCAACATGCAGCCCATACTACATGCGACTCCATCTCAAGCCGTTTCTCCATACATAGGGATTGAACCCGCGTTATGAATTCTAATTGCACAGAACCTGTTCCTGACAACTACACGTGATTCGCGAGGCTGCAGATGTGGTCATGTGCCACTGTTGCATTTCGCCCGTGGTGTCTATGTTCGCCACCGCGACCCGGCTAACCGGACCTCACTCAAATTAGACGATCCCAACGTATCGGGCGTCATTCCAAAAATCACACTATAGGGTTTCGCAAGAGCAGGGCAGCGCAAAGCCTACCCTGTGGCACCCTCTGGGGTATCGCAAGCGCAGGACTGCACAATGCATCCTGTGGCACCCCTAGCCACGGTACTTCAGGAATTAACAGCGCGAGATACGCAACCCGTGTCCTCAACTTGTGAGACGGTACCGTACGTATCCCTTTGACGGGAAGGTACAACCCAATAACACCACCTAAGATCGGCCCTCAAGAAAGGTTTGGTCGTACGGTGCACCCTACTACCAACTCCCCTTCTTTCGAGCAAAAGGTTAAGGGATGATTTTATAAGTCACTATCCTAATGAGGTTATTATTTCTATGCAATCTTGCATAGTTTCCAATCATGGTCCAACTCGTGGCCCCTCGATCCAAGACTCTGGTAATAATATTTCTCTCACTCATTCCTACCCCTAACTTGGATTCTACCTACACTCTCGGCCCACGGTCAACCTACATTGGTTAAGATCCGTCGATGCCCGAGGTGAGATCTATCCATTTTACTCTAAGGGGGTAGGATGTGGTCTTGATGGTCGATGACCCTTAGGGTACTTGAAGACCCTAAATTAGCTTCTTATCAAGCTACAACTATTAGAATTTCTCAACCCTTATTACTATGAATGAAGGGTGCTCATATGCTTATGGTTCCATTTTAAATTAGCACCTACTCGACTAGAGTTCATGGGTTCTCTTCCTAACCCACATAAACATTGGTACATATCCTCATGCAATCTAGGATGCTATACTATGCCGTACAAGCATGTATGGTTCTTTACTAATATCAACTACAACAAGGTAGTATAACTACAATTCCAACATGGCTCTTTCTTATTACTTAGCCTATGGCAATTCAATCATGGCATGCAATTTCAAGCATCAATCAACGACAATTAATCATGGTATATATGGCACAACCATCAACTCACCATACTCTCAATTATGAAATGGTTTAGTATGCACTTGTAACAAGTCTTAAGCATGGATATACGACTAGTATGAACATACCACATTCCTAGCATGGCAGGCATTTTTAATTTAAATCCTACAACATTCTAAGCATGAATATGTCTTCTAAATATTTTTAGAAGTGATCCTACAACATGTAAAGCATGAATATGACTTCTAATTATTTTTTAGAAGTGATCCTACAACATGTAAAGCATGAATATGACTTCTAATTATTTTTAGAAGTGATCCTACAATATGTAAAGCATGAATATGACTTCTAATTATTTTTAGAAGTGATCCTACAACATGTTAAGCATGAATATGACTTCTAATTATTTTTAGAAGTGATCCTACAACATGTAAAGCATGAATATGACTTCTAATTATTTTTAGAAGTGATCCTACAACATGTTAAGCATGAATATGACTTCTAATTATTTTTAGAAGTGATCCTACAACATGTAAAGCATGAATATGACTTCTAATTATTTTTAGAAGTGATCCTACAACATGTTAAGCATGAATATGACTTCTAATTATTTTTAGAAGTGATCCTACAACATGTAAAGCATGAATATGACTTCTAATTATTTTTAGAAGTAATCCTACAACAATTGAAGCATAAACATGGCTTCTAATTATTTTTAGAAGTAATCCTACAACAATTGAAGCATAAACATGGCTTCTAATTATTTTTAGAAGTAATCCTACAACAATTGAAGCATAAACATGGCTTCTAATTATTTTTAGAAGTAATCCTACAACACTTGAAGCATAGATATGGCTTCTAATTATTTTTAGAAGTAATCCTACAACACTTGAAGCATAGATATGGCTTCTAATTATTTTTAGAATAATCCTACAACAATTGAAGCATAAACATGGCTTCTAATTATTTTTAAGAATGATCCTACAACATGTGTAGCATGAATCTCATCCTTATATATGATATAATACATCTACTACTTAATGGAAACATACATCTACTATTACTACTTTTAATGAAACATACATCTACTATTGCTACTTAGTAGAAGTATACATATCTACTACTACTACAACTTTATTAGAAACATACATATCTACTACTACTACTATAAGTATCAACTAAAATTTATCATAAACATCTACAATTAAATTACTACATAAGTTTCTTACTAGTGGGCATAAAAGAAATCTTTTTAATCTTTTTACAACTAGTGTTTAGAAAAGAAAAGATCTTTTTATTTAGTTATTCTACAACTAGTGATTTAGTTAGTTTCTTTTTCTTTCTTTAAACAATAATACAACAAATAAGAACACTTTATTTTTAGGTTTAATCAACATATGTTCTCTTTTAATTCAAGATTCAACATTGGTCCTACAACCTTACATGGTTGTAAACAATCCATATGCCTTATGTATGGTTCCATATTCCAGTCCTACAACCTTACATGGTTGTATGTACAAACTTATATGCATGTGTTAATTTAGTCCAAGTAGTTAACAACTTCAAAATGAGAAGACTCATACAATCATACTACTACAAAGTAACCATACCAAAAGAAAGATAAATAAGAGGGTAAGAAGAAGAAGAACATCAAAACCATCATTCAAATAAACAAACAAACAAACAAACAAACATACAAATAAATATGAGAAACCCCCACCTTGTTTCTTTTCTTGATGGAAGCACTAGCTACTTTCCTTCTTTCTCCTAGGACTTCTAGCAACCCTACAAATAAAACTCTCAAGTTAGAACACTCATTCTTTTCCTTACTCTTTTTTTTTCTTTGATGTTTCTAAAGTAAGATTATGGAGAAGGAAGGGGGTATTTATAGGAGGAAAGGAGGGTGGAGATCTCAATTGTGCATCTACACAATTGTGCAAAAGCCCCCCCATATTTTGGGGGCCGGCCATGCCTAGGAGGAGGGGGGAAGTGGGGGAGGTGCTATGTGGGGGAAAATTGATATGGAGGAGGAGTTTTCTAGAAGAGTTCTTAACCCTTTTATATTTTTGTAACCCTAGGTTTAGTACCCAATAATCCCTAATTATCTATTAGGTTGTCATGGCTAAAAGGATCACAATGGTGAAGAAAAATATAAAATAATCAAGTAGTCGAACGCTAATAAAATAATATTATTAATAGTCGGTCGGGATATTACACATGTGATATAATTTGGGGCACATGTCGTGCTCCTAGATAGTTAATAAAAGATTAGACTTAACATAACCTGATGATCCTGTTTACCTGATTACCTGTTACCTGTATACCTGTTACCTGATATAATCTGATACCTGATTTCCTGTTACATGATTATCCTGATATTCCTGTTACCTGATTTCCTGATACTGGATACATATTTACCTGATTACCTGATTACCTGATAATTATACATGCTACCTGTTTACCTGTTGACTTTACATTTGACATATGTTACCCTTACCTGTTAGTATATCCTGTGGTTAGATAGTGTCCATGTGCTTGTATCCTATTCTATTTGTGACCCGGACTTGCCATTGACGGGTACTGTGTTTTCTCTTTTCCTTTTTCCTGCATTCGTTGTATTGCAGATTTTGGAGGACAGGTTCCTAAAGGTATTGGCAAGATGCGAGGCTAGAGGCTGAATTTTTCTAATGCTATTCCTGTTACTTATTTTGGACAATATTGTATTTTGAGACTTGTATTTATTTCTTGTATTTGGGCGATGTGACCTAGGATTATTGTGTTATTTCAGATCATGAATATTTGAGATTAATGTGTTTTATTTCAAGTATTCTTGTTGGTATTTGGTTCATAAGTGCATGTGGTTGATCTTTTTTCTGGCTTCCGACTCTGATTTTACTGTGATATGTTGTAAAGAATTCCTGAACAGCTTAAGGATGATTATATTCATTCGCTGGACTTTTGTTATGCGCTCGTATTCCGTATTTTTGGGAAGCGGGGCGTGACAGCTCGTGTTCAGATGTGGCATCGATCGAGGCATCAATGATAGGGAGAGGAAAGAGATCCTACGCAAATACTTTGTTCAGGTCGGTGAAGTCGATACAAATCCTCCATTTTCGATTGGCTTTGTTTACCATGAATACAATGGCTAGTCACTTTGGGTAGCTAACTTCTTGAATGAAGTGTACGGCTAAAAGTTTGTTGACCTCTTCCTTGACCGCTTATTACCTGTCGGTGCAAACTTGCGGCACTTCTGTTGGATCAGCTTGGCATATGTATTAACACTAATGCGGTGCATAATCAAGCCTTCTGAGATGTCATGCATGTTGGCAGTATTGTAAGAAAACAAGTCTTGCTTCTCCCATATGCAACTAACAAGTTTCTACTTGACCCGGTGATAAAGAGCTTGGCTTACTCGTAAACAATTGGTTAGATCTTCCTTGGAGAAGTGAAAATTTTCTAGCTCATCAATGGGCTCAGAGTTAATCTGACTCCTCTCTTGAGGGAGTTCTATGGCATCGAAGGGAAAGACTGAGTCCCCCCATTGTGGTCGTATAACATGCCTGAGCTGCTTCTTGGCTCCCTTTGACTTTCCCTATTCTTGTTGTTGCGAGGAAACTCATCCTCATGTGGAAAGTTGAGGGAACAACATGAAGAGTTACTAAGCCAGGATATCCTAGGTTGGCATTGTAGGCTACCTTCACATTGACTACCAAGAAGTCCATGGTCTTAGTTCGAGTAGTTGAGAATTTTCAAGCAGTTACATCAAGGGTGAGTATTCCTTTGTGGTTCACCATGAAGAGGCCAATTACTAGCACATCGCAAAGGGGAGTTCGGATGCCCTCTAGGATTTTTTTCTGAGAACTCCCAAGCTCTTGGTTGGAGGAAAGTTGTGCACTTAGTTTACCTCTTGGACGAACGCCTTCCGAGTAGAGTTTGTCTCGCCACCCATAGGCCTTCCGTGGAGGCCATGTGCTACGAGTCTTATGACTCGGAATCATTCCTTACGCGCTTGTTAACTCCCCAAACTTAAGGAGATTCAGCCTTATCCTTCAGGGCATACTTGGAAAGGTAACTCATGTGGATTAGAGCTTAAATCTCTTATCTGATGGCGCGGTATTCATTGGTGTTATGGTCCTAGTTCCTATGGAACCGGCATTATTGGCTCTTATCCCTTATTTTTCCAGGTGTGTTCATTCTAGGAGGAGGGCAGAGCAGCCCATCTCCCTTGAACTCCATAAGGGCAGTTAAGATGCTGGCATTGATAGGAGTAAACTTGTCGAAGTGAGGAGCTGGAGGAGGGCGACACTAGCGAGAGCCATTCTTATGGGATTCTTAGGTCCCTCTTCATTTGTGTTCTTTTATTTGTTCCCAGAAGATGGATCCTTCTGGCCCGGGGGATAGAGGCTTCTTTAGCACGAATGTACTTATCACTCCTTTGTAAGAGTTCGAAGAAGTCCGAAGGAGGTCTCTTGGCAAGAGATGCTTTGATGGCTTCTGGTTGATATTGTGTCAGAAGGCAGCTGCTGCTATCGCTGAGTCAAGGGAGGAGATACCAGTTTGACTCAACAGTATGTGTAGTACAGGACTCACTTGGATAATTTTTAACCAATTTATGATCTGGATGACAACCATTTGATTTTTATTGCAAACCATGGCTAGAAAATGTGCTTCATCTTCTCAAGATGGGGATGATCAGTCTGATGAGCCCACTGTTGCACAGATGATGCAAACGCAGAATGAGCACAATGAACTGATGATGCAAATGCAGCGAGAACATAATGAACTGATGAGGGTGGCTTTTGAAGCTGCTAACAGGGAACCCATTGTACCTGCACCTAGATTGCTGCCACCGAGACATGATAATGTGGCAGATTTCATGAGGCTCCATCCAAATAAGTTCTTGGGCATTGAGGGTCCGTTTGAAGCCGAGCAATGTCTTATCAGGACTGAGCAGCTGTTGACTGCAGCACGGATAGTGGATGTTGATCGTGTGGATGTTGTGAGCATCCAACTTGTTGATCTTGCCCACATCTGGTGGCAAGCTGAGGCTGAACGATTAGGGCGACCCATCCACTGGGCCATCTTCGCTGAAAGCTTCCTCACGAAGTTCTTCCCTAATTCAACCAAGAATGAAATGGAACGACAGTTTGTCACATTAACTCAGGTTCATCAGATGGTGTTTAATCATGCTTTTCCGTTGTTATTTCATAAAGTACCGACGTTAAACTAAACATTGTCTTGAATCAGGAGAGTCGGATCGTGGATGAGTACGCTGTGGAATTCACCCGACTAAGTCGTTTTGTTACTTCCATGGGTATAAATGATGAAGATAGAGGTCGTCGTTTCTTGTTGGGCTTGGAAATTAAGATTCAGGATTGTCTTGCTACCTTGCAACTTCGTTCTTATGCTGATATCCTGGATACTGCTAGAATTCAGGAGAACACTAGTACGAGGAAGTGTGCCATTCAGCAGTCTGTTCCGCACCCTGTTGCTACCAGGCCTTTTAGAGGGCCTATTAGGAGGCCTGTTCTGACCCTTCCTGCTAGGGCATTGCTGTACCCACCTGCTGTTCAGAGGTCGGATCTGATCTGTTGGCACTGTCAGAAGACGGGGCATTTCTGCCAAGATTGCAGGATAGCAAATCATCTTTGCCTTCTGTATGGAAGCAATGATCACATGGTTCGTGATTGCCCAAGGTCAAGATCTCTTGCACCAGTTGGAGGTTCCGCTTCGTAGGGAGCACTTGCTCGTGGTTAGGGTGGACCACCACTCCCACCTCAGAGGCAGATCTTTGATCAGAGGAGAGTCGCTCCTAAGGGTAATCTTCTTGCAGGTCGTGGTCAGGCCTACAACTTGACTATGCAGGATGTTGAAACTGCTTTGTGCTTTGTTGCAGGTATATCTTTAGTTGTGTTTATTCGAATTTTATTTTCCTTTCTATCTTGTTGTTCTATTCTTTTTCTTATCATGTTATCCTTCCATTCATGTCTGTTTCTTGCATTTTTCTTTTGCATATTGTGTTCTCATCTTGACTTCTTGCTAGGCATTATCCTTGTTCACTCCTTTCCTGCTCATGTTCTTTTTGACTCTGGTGCAACTCATTCCTTTGTCTTCCCGCTTCGTCGACCTGCATCACTTGGCTAGCAGCGCTATGCCAGCAGCATGGAATATTACTACGGGTGGAGGTGTTGTCGTGTGTTCTCAGATATGTGAGCAAAGTTCTATGGATATTGGTGGTGTTGATTTTGTTGCCGATTTGATTGTCATCAACAATTTTGATTTTGATGTTATCTTGGGGATGGATTGGCTTGGTGTCACTCATGCTGTAATTGACTACCGGGTGAAGAAGGTGGTGTTCCGAATGCCAGGACATCAGAAATTTGAATTCTGTGTTGGTGAAACACCACTTGCTTGTGTAGAGAAGTTGGCAAGTCAAGAAGTTGGAGAGATGGAAGAAGTGTGTGCATCGTGATGTTGCACCGTTGGTTGTGAGAGACTTTTTGGATATTTTTCCTGAGGAATTGCCGGGATTACCGACAGATCGTGAAGTGGTGCTCAGTATTGATGTCCAGCCGGGTACAGCTCCGATCTCTAAGTGTCCATACAGAATGGCTCCTGTTGAGTTGGCTGAGTTGAAGGAGCAGATTCAGGAGTTGTTGGATAGAGAATTTAACGGGCCGAGTGTTTTGCCTTGGGGAGCTCTGGTACTGTTCGTCAATAAGAAGGATGATAGTCGCAAGTTTTCCATTGACTACCGTGAGCTCAGTAATGTCACTGTGAATAACCGGTATCCGTTGCCAAGGATTGATAACCTATTTGATCAATTAGGAGGCTCTTCCGTATTTTCGAAGTTGGATCTTCGTTTTGGTTACCATCAGGTCAAGATAAAAGCAAACGATGTATAGAAGACTGCTTTTTGTACAAGATATGGGCACTATGAATTCTTGGTGATGCCTTTCGGAGTTACTAATGCTGCAGCTGCGTTCATGAGCATGATGAATCGGGTTTTCTCTCCTTTTCTAGACAAGTTTGTTGCGGGGTTCATTGATGATATTCTCATCTATTCTCGAAATTGTGAGGAGCATGCTAAGCACTTGAAGGTTGTTTTGCAAACATTGAGGGAGTATCAACTGTATGGGAAGCTTAGCAAGTATGAGTTTTTGCTGGACCGTGTAGCATTCTTGGGCCATATCAATTCTGGTGATGGATTTTCTGTCGATCCGTCCAATATTTCTGTAGTTAAGGATTGGCCGACATCGAATTAAGTATCTAAAGTTCGAATTTTCTTGGTCTAGCAGGGTACTACAGGAAGTTTGTTCGGGATTTCTCGAAGATTGCCAGGCCGTTGACAAAGTTGACTGGGAAGGATCAGAAGTTTGTGTGGGATGAGTCTTGTGACGAAGCGTTCGCTGAATTGAAGAATCGGTTGTCATAGCACCTGTGTTGACTATACCGGATAAATCAGGAGGTTTCGAAATTCACTGTGATGTGATGCTTCAGAAAGAGGTTAGGGTTTTGTTTTGATTCAACGAGGTAAGGTTTTCACATGTGCATCGAGACAATTGAGGCCGCATGAGAAGAATTATCCTACACATGATTTGGAGCTTGCAGCTGTGATCTTTGCCTTAAAGCTTTGGAGGCATTAATTACTCGGAGACCGAGTGGAGATCTTCACTGACCACAAAAGTCTCAAGTACGTGTTCACTCAGAAGGAGATGAATATGAGGCAGAGACGATGGTTGGAATTAATGGTGGATTATGATATCAGTTTGCAGTATCATCTTGGTAAGACAAATTTGGTGCCTGATGCTCTGAGCAGAAGACCGGTTGCTATGGTTCTAACTGAGCAGGATGAGCTTGTGGAAGCTATGAGGAGACTAGATTTTGGAAGTGGTTTTGCCAGGTTCCAAGCAGAGTTGTATGGTGCTTCAATTGCAGCCGTCTTTGGAGGATCAAATTAAGGAAGGACAATGTGGTAATGTGCAGCTGCAAAAGTTTCGAGTTGAAGTCGAAGCTAGTTCAAGGACTGATATTGTGATTCATGATGATGGATCTCTCCGCTCAAGGACCCGTCTATGTGTTCCGAAGGGGGAAGTCACACAGAAGTTACTTGAAGAGGCTAACCGTTCGACATATTTTATTCATCCCGGTGGTACGAAGATGTATCGGGATTTGAAGATGGATTTCTGGTGGCATCGTATGAAGAGGGATGTTGCAAGATTTGTTTCTCGGTGTTTGATCTGTCAGCAAGTGAAGGCCGAACATTAGAGGACTACTGGACTTCTTCAACCACTTCCTATTCCTGAGTGGAAGTGGGAGAATATTACTATGGATTTTGTGACTGCATTGCCTAGAAGTCCCAAGGGTCATAATGCCATCTGGGTGATTGTGGATTGCTTAACAAAGAGTGCTCATTTTATTCCTTTCAGAGTAGGTCAGTCTACGGACAGTCTTGCAGAGAAGTACATGTAGGAGATTATCAGATTGCATAGGGTCCCTTTCATCATTATTTCAGAGAGAGATACTAGATTCAGATCTCAATTTTGGGAGTCTTCAGAACAGTCTTGGGAGTAAGCTGAGATTTAGTACTGCATTCCAGCCGCGGACAGATGGGCAATCGGAGAGAACTATTCAAACACTGGAGGATATGTTGAGGTCCTGTGTTCTTCAGTTTTGAGGATCTTGGGAAGATCATCTACACTTGGTGGAGTTTTCATACAACAATAGCTACAAAGCAAGTCTTAAGGCAGCTCCGTATGAAGCTTTGTATGGTCAGAAGTGTAGTGCCTCGAATTTCCAATATAATATCTCAGAAATACGTGGCACAATTCCAGAATCAACTTCAATGAAATCATAAACATAGCAACCAAATACAGGAAAAATTTAAAACTTTTTATTACATCAATTGTTTACAAAGCACAGCAGAATATTAAAAACCTTGAATTACATTTTATTTCTTTTATAACACATTCTTTTACAATTTACATAAGCTCTATTATCATTCTACCACAAGCATCCAAATTCCCAAGCTATAGGTACCTACCTGTAAAACATGAGGCTAGAGATAACCCTAACGCCAAAACTACAGGGGTCATCCATAACGGTGTGAGTGACATCAAAAGAAAAGCAACATAAATAAATTATAAAGGATAAAGTCATAAACAACATGTATCAACAGTAGAGTAAATGAAATAAGAAATAACAATAAATAAAACATGAAAACATCAAGTGAAACTAGACTAAGTGTCAATTGTAGAAAAACAGAAAATAACATGCATAAAATCAAGTCAAGAAAACATCAATGCTATATGCTGACTCTCTAATGCATACTTGTCGAATTCTATGCATCCCACAATACATAGGTTCGGTGTAAGCTCTTATCGTTCTCCACTTTATAGGGTTAAATCCCTCGTTATGCAACTAATCCTACTACGGTGATGAAAACAAGATCCAGAATACTCTGCAAATAGGCATCACAGCCCTCGACGCGCAAGCATTATGTAAGAATAGCTCAAAAACCGGAGAATCACCTCCCAACCGTGTACCCCACGAATAGGCTTGTGAGGCCCTCGAGGTGCAGATACACCAAGTACATCTCATGAATAGGCCCGCCGACCATCGACACGCGAATGCACTCTGCAAGCTCTGTGAATAGGTCTGCAGACCCTCGACACGCGAACATAGAAATGTCCTCTTGAGACAGAACAACAAATAGTCCTGGAACGCATCTGTTGGACTAACAGAACCAACATCGTATACTTACATTTCCCAAGTTCCATCACATCTCCACTAGTGCCTGTCCTTAAGTTGGTTATTATTAAAACACAAAATCCTCATCTCTAGAGTTAGTGTATCCTGCCGAACTTAAATTCACAACAACAACCCTAAGACCCAACCAGTTTAAATCAACAAAATCTCATCTGCCGGTTCACAGAACTCCCACTCAACTTCTAGAAATTCACAACTCAACCATCAACACAAAATAAAACTTTCATCTTAATCATTTATTTTCATTTCATTTTAGTCACTTCATATCAGTGTTAACTTACTCACAGAATTCATTCATTTTCGTCATCTTTAAAACATACAAGCACCCAATAGCTTAATTAATCTCATATTAATGCAATAATACCCCAACAGTTAACAAAATAGTTTATTAATAAATAGTTAACAAAACAGTTTAATTAATAGTCAGTAACAGTTAACACAAAATCCAACAATTTAAAATTAATAAACAGTTAACAAAAACCAAAAAATTTAATTAAACAAAATTACACAATTTAATTAACGGTTAACATAACCAAACAGTTTAATAATGATCGTTAACAATTATTATAATAACAATCATTAGCAAAACAAATTAATATTAAGTGTTAACAAAACAGATTAATTTTTAATCCTTGAAAAACAGTTTAATAATAATCCTTAACAAGGCAAATTAATATTAGTCATTAAGAAAACCCCTATGAATCTAAAATTAACTTCTTCCAAAATCTGAAAATATGTGGTTCAAAATTGAACAATTGAACTCCACAGAAAAGATGGTCCCCATACTCATTAAATGGAGTCTAAATATATATGTAAAATGAAATGAACTTTATCTCACAGCAAAAGGAATCTGAAACTAAAACACCCAAAAATTGTAGTTTAAAACAAGAAATTTATAAACATATAGGTTTAATAAACTAATTCTCATTTAAAAAAGTAATCAAACCAAAAAAAACACAAAAGTCAAAACAACCCGCCTGGATTGAAACCAAAAAGATAACCCGTACCAACCCATTAATAAACTAATTATTATTTAAAAAAGTACTTAAACCGAAAGGAACTCAAAACAACCCACCTGGATAGAAATCAAAAAAAATATATTAATAACAACCCACCCAGGTTTCGTACCCATACCAACCCAAGGTCACCCCTCTAACCCATGGGCTAGCCAACTGGGCCGAGTGCACCATGTGATTTCTTATGAAGCTATATCCTTTTTAAGTCTCCAGTCACTACAGACCTTAGGTCTGTACAGTACCGACCTGCCTCCTTCCTTCTTTAAAAAAATATATATTTTTACTGTTTACTTAATAACAGTACAAAATAAATCCGAACAATTATTCAAAACATTTAAAAATTATTTATACCATGTATGTATCCATCATAACAATTTCTAGGATGCAAATCAAAAAATTCAATTTTTTTCGCTAGAATAATAAATACATCTCAAGATCCCCCCCTTTTGAATAACTAATAAAAGAAAAATCAAGTACATGATCTTTCAATCTAAATCATGCCATATTAAAAATATCCATTATGCCAAGATCTAAATACATCTAATCATGTACAAATATACAGAGATCTAAATCACCCAAAATCTAGCACATCAATCTATTCTACCATGGAAACACAACAAATAAAATTTGAATAACTAATCACAACATGCAAATAGTCAAGTTTTATCTATCGAAATTGCAAGAACAAAACAACACATGCATACACACAGTAGGGTTCATCTTTAATCAATTTTGTTTACTTTCATACAATAATATCATACAACTAATATATATTTAAATCATCAACAATATGATTGAAAACACCCTACTCATAATTTCTATTGGATTCCTTAACAATCTCAGTCATTAAATTAGGATTTCAATCATCAAAAGTGTAGTCTCATGAAAAGATTCAATTTTTAATTCATCTCCTCATAAGAATTTATTATATCTTCATACAATCAACTAACATACTTTCTAATAGATAAATCATCACATACAACATGCTTAGAATAATAAGAAAACAAACACAAGTCACTCACCTCAATGAAGAAATCAATCGAATTAATAAAGAATAAGAAAAAGCCCTTCTTTTGCAAAATCCAAGATCATCGTTTTGAAACTCAAAGAAAACCAATGGTAAAAATATATTTTATTTTTACAGAGAAGTGGGATGGCTGTAGTGGCCATAAGAAATCTGGAGTTTTTAGGGTTTTACAAGTTTATGGAAACATCCATTAACAAATTATTACTTTACATATATAAACCTTTATTTTAAAAAAGTAGTTAAATAAGTTAAATAAATTAATATAAAACCAAATATTTTTACTACTGAGTTATCCAACCATCAAGCATAGCCCAGAAATTAAAAAAATTCGGATTTGTACTAAAAGTGATAATTTTGCACAAAGGTCCATCTTTTTGTAATATTTGCAAATATGTCATAAAATATTCGTAAAAATCTGGAAAACTCAGAAATAATATATAATAATAAATATTTTGTTTTACCAAAATAAATTTTGACTTTGAACTTCCCAAGAAAATATTTGCACAAGATCCACTTAAATTTCATATTTGCAAAAACACCATATTTGTTTAAATCTTTACCAAATCAACTCTAAATAAAACTTAAATAGATTTTATTTTCAATGATAACCATGGATAGCCCAAAAATTAGTAAAAACGAATTTTCATTATATGTTTGAGATCCAAACAGCTTTTTACATAAAAGCCCATCTCTTTCGAAATATTTACAAAAATAGTTTCTTTATTCAGAAAAATCCCAAAATTTAGAATATACTTAATTATAAATAAGAGGATGTATCCAAAAATTTAAAAGTGGATATTTGCATCCAAAAAAAATATTTGCATGTATTTTGCACGTGTAAAATTGAGAAATTCATAAAATGGTCAAATAAATTCAAATAAATCTGAAAAATTAAAATATCATAAATAAATGAGGAAAATCAAATCATTAACCATAAAATTTAAAGAATTCAAAATATCCTAACTCTGCACGGGTTTTGCACGTGCAAAATTGCAATTTCAAAAAAATAGTCCAAATCGTCAACTTTACCAATTTAATATTATTTAGTAATGCAAAATAAATCATTTTATTTTGTGGGGTGTTACAAGGACTGTAGATCACTAGTGGCTGGGATGACATTGGTGAGAGGAAGCTTTTGGGGCCAGAGTTGATCACGAGGACTGTTGATGCAGTGGCCTAGATCAGCAAGTATCTTCAGGCAACTCAGGACAGACGAGGAAATGGGCGGACATTCACAGGAGACCGTTGGAATTTGAAGTGGGTGATCATGTGTTCCTCAAGGTATTACCATAGAGAGGTGTTATTCAGTTTGGAGGAGGGGGCAAGCTAAGCCCTAGAATCATTGGTCAGCTTGGAACGAGTAGGCATGGTGGCCTATAGACTCGTACTGCCACCGGCTCTATCTGGAGTGCATGATGTCTTCCATGTCTATCAACTTAGGAAGTATGCCAGAGATGATAGTCACTGACTACTCAGGATTGTCTGTTCGACCAGATTTTTCCTGTGAGATCCGTCCGGTTTCGATTGTGGACCGACAGGGGAAGATTTTGAAGAATAAGGTTATCAAATTGGTTCACGTTGCTTAGAATCCTCACTCGCCGGGTGAGTCGACTTGGGATCTTGAGGAAGAGATTCAGAAGAAGTTTTCCCATCTTTTTGTGTAGTTTTTTTTCTTTTCTTCGGGGTTACCCTACAACCACTTGCTTAAATTTTGAGGACGAAATTTTATTGTAAGGTGAGTAGGATTGTAACTACCATTTCCGTTCTTTTTATTTTCCCCCTTCATTGTAATATTTTATTTGCATTTGAATGAAATACTCTATTTTTCTTGATCATCTTAATTAAATTTTTTTCATGAATTGCTCTTGTTCTTCTTACTGAGCTATCTTCTTGTTGATCCTATTTCTATTTTATTGTGAGTATTTTATTTGAACCCTATTATATTTAAATCCATCTCTTTTTGAACCCAAAACTCAATTGTAATTATTTTAGACCCAAACCCATTATTATTCGATCCTGGCCCATTAACCCAACAACCAAATTGCACTCTATATATACAACCCTATTGTAAACCATAAAAACACAAATTACAAACCATAAACCTAGTCATCTCTCTTTTTCCTCTCTCTCCTGTCAGCCGTCTACCCAATTTCCCGCCCAAACCATCCTCCATCTCCGGTGACCTAACTCCCATCGCCACCCCTCCCAAGTGCCACCCTCCGCTAGTCGATGCCTCTTCCCTTCTGACTACACCCAGCAATGCCAGACCACGCTATAGCTCTTCTTTTCCGTCGACACAATAGCTGACCCAAGGCCCCTTGCCGCCAACGTCATTGAGAGCCCCCCTGTTGCCGCACCGCCTTGCCCAGCGACGCCGCTGGCGTTAGCCCTCGTTGTTGTGGCCCTTGCTTGCTATTGCCACACTGTTATTGTTGCTGTCATTGCTCTTTGCTACTGTAGTTGCTTTCTCTTTGTTTCCGAGTTTCTTTGTGCACGCACTGTGCACGTAATTCTTCGTGGGTTCTTTGCTCCGGGATTCTCATCCCGTTATTCTTTGGTATTCAAATTAGTCGTCCATAAGGCAAGTCACTTATCCACTTGAATTGAATCATGTATCAAATTCAAATTTTATTGAAATTCTAGCAAGTAGATCCAACTGTTCATTGAAATTCTAGCAAGTAGATCCAATTGTTGATCGTATCATATATTGTTCCTCTTTTGTTGAGTATATTAGGGATTGACACCAGCTAGCCCAAATATTCTCGACCTCGTGCCTTTGTTGACTCTAAAGATCGAATCTTTCATGCATTCATATAGTATTGGAAATAGGAGTTGTTCACATAATCATCACACAAAGATACTATCGTAGAATTAAATACTAGGTTGATTGCTTGAATAATTGATTGATATATTGTGTGGTTAATCTAGTGTATATGTATGTATTATTAATGATGTTTACCATGTTATTATACCTACCATGCTGATTATGATGTTTATTGACTAATTGAAGTGAAACCCAGCATTTTAGATCGCTTTATTTCATAAAAAATATCAAAAATCTGTATGTTTATTTGCTGTCTAGAAATTGTATGACATTTTTGACCCAGTATTAGATATCAAAATTAATAACTTTCTGAATAAGAGTTGTAACCCTATGTCTCTAGTTTTCATAACATCTAAAGATCTTTAAATTACGAGTTGTATTGCAAAAGTTATGATGATTTTACTACTGCTGTGTTTTATTTCCAGATTTTTAGATTCTTGTATATTTTCATGTTTAAACTATTAAAAAGCTAAATTAATGTTAAAATAATGCTCTGATAATTTTTAGAATGATAGTTAACATGTTTAGGACTCTAAAGAATATTTTTGATAAATTTATAATTGAGTTTTTGCTAATTCTGAAGGTATAACAACTTGTTGTCGATTTTCTGTCTGAACATGTAAACTGTAAAGAATGATGTGTTTGACCTTGCTACTGTTGTTGGATTTTTTATTTTAAATATGCGTTGGAATCGTTGGGAAGTATAGTTTCCAGAATTTCTGATGATTTCAATTTTCGATTTCTGTAGCAGCGGAAAAACTGATTTTTGTACGGTGACCTCTTGCTGTCCAAGAATTCATTTTCCAAATTTTTTTAACATAATTATACATATATCATTGTATTGCATGAATTGAAGTGTATATGTTACATTGCATGATCCTAATGTGCTATTGTCATCATTCTATTAGATTCATCCAAAGTTATCAGTCTATTCTTCTCCTATTGTTACTATCGTTCATCTAATGTCTCTAAATTGCATAATGTATTGTTGCATCAATAAAATAATTAGCAAGCTGGGGTTTAAGGGATTGACTAGAGTAGTTGATGATTTAGTGACTGTACTCTGAAGTGTGGACCATGTTTCTTAAAATAATGTGTGTCGGCTAGTGTTATCATTATCGATTTATTGTTGGATTACTGACTACAGTATCCAATCCATCGTGTATTATTTTATTGTTATTGTGCCGACCAGTGTGCACCAATGTTGCAATTAATGTTATCGTGCCTTGTACATGATCTATAGAATCTTCTACTTAAGTCTAAACGAAATTTATTGCATGCTTCGAATCTGTGGTATGGAACATATGGGACACAGAAGTATGTGCATTAGTTAGGATTAAAATGATTAATAGACTTATGGATTAAACATCAATATTGCATATTGTAAATTATTGTTTCTATTGATATCGAATATTGTCTAAGTGTTATTGACATCTACTATTGAACATTATATCGAATATTGAATCATTGTTTATAACTATTACATCGATTCCTATTGATCTTGATTGTTGCTATCGTCCCATGTTGTTGATTCCTTTTGATTTATTGAATTCATTGTTATATCTTTATTCAATTGTTTCCTTACTTTCTCTACTTGCTGTCCATGACTTGCTCTAAGGACAATTTTTTTTCTCTTTTTAGATGAAGTGTTCACATAGAGAATTACCTGTAGGAATTGGAGAACAAGCTTTCTAAAGATGTATTGCTTTCTAGTTGAATGTTATTTTATTGAACTTATTCTAATGAGACTTATTATTATTGTGATTGGATTTATTATTGTATTGGGCATATGACCCGGATATTGTTATTTGTTTCCAGATATTGGATTATCAAATTTGGTTATTTCATATTATTTATTCAAAGTATTATTGTTCATGTGGTTATTATTATTGCCTGCGCAATTGTTTTGTATTGTTATTATTGTTGAGTTGAATGGGTGAACAGCTTATGGATAACGCAAGTCATTTGCTCGGCCAATGTCACGTGCTTGTGTTCAGTATTTTTGGGAAGCAAGGTGTGACATAGGATAGTCACTTTTCATTCTTTGTTTCTACATTCAAGTTTGTGATTGTTAAAATTGAGGATCACTTTTATTTTAGCATTGCGTCAGTTGTATTCAACTGACGTACCCACAATTCTCAAGTGTTGCAAGATTTGGATTAGCAAGCGACGTGAGCATAAGTTTGGTGTCGAGGGATGTTGCAAGATTTAACATTGATGATGATATAAGATGTATTATATGTGTATTTTCACTGTGCATTGTAAAAAATAATATTGTAATGAAAATGTTCAAAATTTCATTATAACTTTATATGAAATTGAAGTAATGATCCTGGTTGTGCTACGAATTACCTGTGTTTGAAATTTGAGGCGTTATATGTTGGGCCGGGAAGAAGATCTTATTGTGTGATCACACTAGTGAGATCCAAACCCAATGCATGACATACTGCTTTGAACTATTGAAAGATGGACGTCTATTACAAACTGGTGGGGAACTTCACAACGACGCAGTTGTGGAATTACAGGACAACAAACCTGGGGCTGGCTGATCTAATGTCTGAATGGTGGTGGTAGCTGACATGTATGCTCTCTTAAGTGTAGAGAATGCTTCTCCACGACACGTATCTCATGCAAATGTGTGCTAGTCGATCAAGTGTATTGAGTGTCAGTCCATACTAAAATGGTCAAGGCTTCAAACATAGAGAGCTCAACATGCCAATCAATTGGGATTGAGGCATTCTCTTCATCCTTTCGGAGAAGTTAGTTGGGTTTTTAATTTCTTTCTTGCTACTTTGATTTGATTTCCGAAGGCTGCATACACATAAGAGCAGATCGTAGGTGGTAGTTGGGAAAGCTGTGAGACAACAGACTCAATGGTTATTGCTCGAGGATAGGATTCTCTGATCACATCATTTAGTTACGTTTGCTTACTACCACGACCGAAATAATATGGCACAACATTGTAAAGGGTTTGGTAGGCACCACCCATGAGCTGGGCTCACACTTGGGGAATGGGGTGGTTGCTCGACTCGATGTGAACATGGCAGGTTCTGGACAAAGGCAATAGCAATGACCCGATAAACTTTACCTAGTTGATTGTGTGGCTTTACCGCATTGTAGTACATTGTCATCGTCATGCTCACCATGCATGCTTCCACTTATGCGGTCGCACATCCTGAACACTGCATGGGGTGGATTGGACTTGACTTATATGGGAGAATCTTGAGCAACATAGTGGGACATCTAAGTCTAAGAGTGTGAACAGGAGATGTTAGTCGGCATTGGGCTTGTGGGCCTGTTGAACGATAAAAATGGATCCCTAAAATTCGACCGCAACTCCCCCAATGAACAACCTCTACAATGGTATCCTATGACCAGCCTTCGCTAGTTTGACATGTGCCGGACCCGGAGGCCCGCTACCAGTGTTTACCATAACATCTCAGGAGAATATTCTCCACACTTGGTGCTAGCAATGAAATATTCCGCTTCCCATGTAACGCCTCGAGCCCCGCTCAGCTGCGCTCGCGACTACGCGTGCGTGAACGTGAAAAATCAGTCCTAACAACTGCCCACCACAAGCTTGCCTCACAAAAGGTATCATGACTTGTTGGTACCTAATGATCCTTGGCAACTATTATATACACACACAATCCTAAATCACCTTCCATGTGGGACTGAGTCACCACCACCAACCATGAACACCATGGCCCCATAGTAATTAATTCATAATATCTCACCACCACCAACCATGAACACCATGGCCCCATAGTAATTAATTCATAATATCTATAGGCTCCAACCATAGAATACCACAACTATAGGCCACATATGTATATACATGCCATATATATACATACTCCTAAAGTATGGGGTATTACATACACCCCAACTTGAGATCTCAGCGTCCTCGCTTAGCTTGGGACCCGCAAACTGATACAGGATTGCCTTTCTAGCCGATGTGGAGTGGAGTACCCTGCTAGCATACTGCCCCCTTGTCTCTCTACCAGCGTACTGTCCACATCCAGGCATACATCTCATCCACTCTTACTCATAATCGGTGTCAAAAGTCAGCTCTGATACCATTTGTAACACCCCGAGCCCCGCTCAGCTGCGCACGCGACTACGTGTGCACGCACACAAAAAATCAGTCCTAACAACTGCCCACCACAGGATTGCCTCACAAAAAGTGTCATGACTTGTAGGTACCTATTGAACCTTGGAAACTATTATATATGCACACACAATCCTAACTCACCTTCCATGTGGGACTAAGTCACCACCACCTACCATGAACAACATGGCCCTAAAGTAATTAATTCTTAATATCTATAGGCTCCAACCATACACTACCATAACTATAGGCCACATATATATATACATACCATATCTATACATACAACTAAAGTACGGGGTATTACACCCCATCCTATTTCGGTTCAGATTGCATGGTACAATTGTTACGCCCCACTTCCCAAAATACCGAATATGAGTACGTAACATAGGCCCAGCAAATGATTATACATCATCCATAAGCTGTACCGGACTAACTCAGCAATAAAAAATAATAAATACAGCGACACAAGAAAGATATAACCACATGAATCAAAGATAACTTCAAATATAAATGAAATAATCCAACCATAATATTATTCAACATAATATCCAACATCTGGGAATATAACAAACTCCGGGAACATAAGCCCAAAACATTGTACACAGTCATAACAATATTCAAAGAAATAATCTAGCAGTAAATATATTTAAGCAGCACAATTCAGCTCCATCTCTAGCATCGTTGCTCACCAATTCCTTCTGGTATAGTTCCTTCAATACTTGTAAATTATTGATCTAAAAGAGACAAAATAATGTCCTTAGAGCAAGTCGTGGACAGCAAGTATAGAGAAACAGAGGATAAATGAAGCATGTATATCAAAGAAAAGGGACAGGATGAAAGTCAAAGAACAAAGCAAAGGCGTGTAGTAATATCAAAGGTTTACAATTAATCACACTTGTAAGAAGTGATGTCATGTCAAGTTCAATACAGGATCAAGCATGAGATGTCAAATGCAGATTATTAATCATTTTAATAATCTATCTAGTGCACGTACTACTGAGTCCCATTCCACAGGTTCGTCGCAAGCACACAATGAACATTTTTAGACGATCTATGTACTCGGCGTCGATAACAATAATTTTACAATCAATAATTAACAGTCAGTCATTTGCAATCAATACTACTCCTCCTAGTCAATATTTCTCCTCCTTCCATGATAATACAAGATAACGATAAGGCCTTGCCGAGTACATTTTCCGATCGTTCACTACCAAGTCTACCCATAATACGCCATCTTGTTATTAGTTTATTTTCATCCTATGTGAGCATGCAAGAATGTGTCAATATGGTATTATGCTAAGTGTGACTAGTTCTACTTGTTACAGACAAATCATGAAGTAAACATATTAAATTAACACAATCACATAATCTGGACACCATGACCTTGCTGTACATAATGCAGGTTACCGCTACTATAGAAAAGAAAATCTCAATCCGTCAGAAATTCTAGAAAGTAGACTCTCTGTCGGTTCCAGCAAATATATATATGACATATGAAAGCTACACAAACTAGGGTGAAAACTCTTTTTTTCAGATTTTATGTTCAGTCAGCAAGTTGTAAATTGTGTTCACCTATTTGTTTCAGGTCAAAAATCTCATCAACTAAATTTATAGAAATTCAGGGTCATTCCTACACATGTCTAGTCTCAGCTAGATTTATTTCAGATTTTTATTTTGCTCATGCTCAAATAAATTATAGAACACCAAGATATGCATGCATTTGTGAATCTGGAAATTCTAACACAGCTGTACTAAAATGATGATATCTAACAGATTACACATCGGAATTCTAATCCGTAAAATGGGTAGTAAACTAGAAATCTGGGACTATATTTCATGTTCATAAAGTTATATCAAAGTTTAATAGCAACATGGTCGAAAATCTGGTTCGAAAAGATACAAACGGCAGCCTAGAATTTATTTTGATATGACTAGTCAAAAATTTAATCATACAATCATACAATTCATGCTAATTAATAGTCAAAGTACCAATAGATATTTAACATGCATGATTTCAGTTTTAAGATGCAATTTCACCGGCATGATAATCAATTCATCAAATCAAATCAATCTAATATATCTAATCTGCCAAACAATTCTATAACACAGGGATCTAGTTATTTTTCATGTAAATGTGCATATGCTAGAAACAATAGGGACTAGATTTTGATCACAGAGGTAAGCACGATGTTAAGACTGCATCGGGTTAGCTCGTGTAAACCCTCAATAAACTTAATGGAATTCAAATAGCAGTACGATAAAGAAAGGGACTAGATATACTTGCAGAGATCAAAGAAATCTTCAACAAAACAAACAACTAGTTCAAGAAGAGACTTCCCTATTATTTATATAGAATAACAGGATGAGAATCACGGGCAACGATTCATGAGAACACGGAAATACGTGCAACCACGAGCGAAATACCAAACAGCAAAACAACACCCAAACAACGAATCAAGACTCCACACCGGATCCAAAACAAACAACAAACAGTGAACTCGGATCCCCTACACCCGAACAGCAAACACCCAAAAGCACCACTCTTCTTCCTTCTTCTCTACTGCGAAAGAGAGGGAGAGAGATGACCGAAGACTTCGACGGCGAGGGTGCGAGGTAGTGGCGACGGCGACATTGCGGTCAGGAAGCGACGGTAGCGGCCAAGAGCAGTGGCATCAAGCGGCTCTGTTTCGCTCCAAAAATAGGGGAGGCAAAATAGCAAGGCGCTCGGTTTGGACGACGACGACGATGAGGGCTAAGGGATCTGCAGTGGTTGCGGGGGGTTGCACGAAGGGACGAAGATGAGACGGTGGTGAGGAGTGGTGGAGCGGTGATGGGTTTTGAGCAGCGACTGATGGTGATGGTGCTCGGGATGACTAGCGGTGGCGCTGCAGTTGGGAAGCGACGCAGCGACCAGGGCTTCAATGCTCGATGGTTGCTCTGTTTCTTGATGAAAGAGAGGAGGAGATGGCGAGGGGCATTTGGGCTCAGGACGACGATGACGAGGGTGTGAGGGGATCTGCGGTGGATGCGGAGGACAGAGAGAGGGTCACAGCGATGATGGCACGGAATAGGTTTTAGCGGCAATGGTGGCTCGGTGGATGGCGATGGGATGAAGATGACGGGGATGAGATGGGTGGTAACGGGGAGGTGACGAGGAGATGGTGAGGGGTCAGAGAAGATGATCGGAGCGACGGCTAAGGGCGGTGGCGAGTTGGCTTGGGTTTGGTGGAAAAATAAAGAATGAGAAAGAGTCGGGGTAGGGGAGAGAGAAAGAGGCGGAGAGAAAGAGAGGGATAAATATAATTAGGGTTTATTTAATAGGGTAGTTATAGGGATTAAGGAATAGGGGTTTGGGGTTGCGGGTTTGTGGGTTTAAGGTACAGGTTAAGGCTCCGAAAAGAGATGAACAAGCATAAAATAATGGGATGAACATATAGCGGAACAACTCATACTCAAACTATGAATAGAAAAATTTAGATTGAGCCAAAAATATGAGAAAAGAGAACGGAATGATCAAAAGAAAATAAATTGACAAAAGAAAAGCAAAATTATATAATAAAAAGAATCCAGATACAATAATCAAGAAAGAAAATAAGAATACAATAAAAATCGAACATACGGAAAAATAGGGGTTACAACAATACTCTATTCGTGTTAATGCAACCAATTCCAAGAGGTTGCCATTATGCAGCAATTGTGCATTTGGATCACAGTCTCATCAGGCAGTCAAAATCGACTAGTCGACCTCCCATATTCCCTGAGTAGCATCCAGTCAAGGATCAACCTCCTAACGGTCCTCTTATCAAGGAAAATGTGGCTTACATGGTAGCACCACATGTCACAAGATAGAATGTGGCCTCCAAGCCTAATTTCGCTACAAATCGCCCCTTATCAGCACCAAAACACAGAGAGAAAATATATGCAAGCTAATTCAAACTCTAGCAAATTCTCAAGCCATCCTTAGCTCTTCCAGACGATTGACTGCTTTCCCTCAAGGTATAATCCCGAAACCCTAAGGTCCGCCACATGTGTAGGCATCTCTTCGGGGTGGGACTAAGATCCTAAACATCGAGGTGGGACTAAGATTCTGAACGTCCCAAGAGATGTTCCGACTGGTGAGGCCGTGGCCATGCTGTCTCAAGTTTACCTGAGCATGTGTCGGCTGCGATGTGGTATCCAGCCGCCACCTAGATGATCCCCATGCCGTTATTGTTCCTAGTCAGGAAATGGGTCATAGTGGGCTAATTTTTCTTATAATGTATCACTTAGTGGTTGACTCCTCATTCAATAGTCAACCTAGCCCTGAAACCCATCAGCTTTGGCTGCTGACCGTCGTAATGCCAAAATTGTGGGTAAAAGCCCTAATTAAATAATTGCGCTGCATTGGCTCTGGTCCTTGGTCGTCATATTGCCAAAATAGTGGATGACACCCCTGACATTCAACCGGTCTCAGTACCATTGGATCCAACCACTAGTCATCGTAACACTAAACATATGGATGATTCCCTTTTAATCATATAACAGTATATGGGTGATTCCCTTACAATTATATAAAAACATTATCTCTTTTATAGGGTGATTCCCTGATAATCATTCGAACAGTACAACATATAGCAGCCTTTTGACCAGCATATCCATGATGGGTGATCCCTTCATAGATTAGTCGAACCCACAGTCTAAAGCCAGTGACCCAAAACCTACCACACATATACAATGACTGGTCTCCCTTGATACCAAACACATCCTCCCCATTATATCTAGGGAATCACTATCAAAACTATCATCATAGAGGGTGTTGGTCCGAAATGACCACTCGTTAATTCCAAGCCAAATAGTCCCAATCCTACCTTCATAAAGGTCTCCAGTAACATCACTAAGCCTTATGTTTCACCCTTCTGTGGTTGCAATTTGCAACCCCTAAACAAACAATATAATGCTCGTGGCTCGCACCAGCTAAAAGTGTGAAGGGATTAATAAATACAACAATAACTCACCCTTAAACTTTACATGCTCGGGCTCTCATACATACACACACACACATATATATATATATAGAGAGAGAGAGAGAGAGAGGTGCCCTTGTTGTATATGACCTCTAAGATCAGAGTGCTCGCCATTCGTGTATACCTTATTTGGACCTTCACATGCAGGTCGTTCCAAATAGGCTCACCAAAACCCCTTATATATGGGTAGTCTAGGCATAAGTTTATACATTCCCCCTTTTCTTGTTGAATCAATATATCACGACGTAATAGCTTTTCTCCCTGATCAGTCCGTCACTATCGAGTGTGTTCTCAGTGCAATTCTAGGATGTAATAGCTTTTCTCCCTGATCAGTCCGTCACTATCGACCCCACCTAAAATTAAACCCCATAGTCTGCCCAAGAGTGCTCTCTATAAAAAGTCTCTAGTGAAGATTTTTGGACCAACCGATTTCTAGCATGCCCGGTGGGACTATAGCAACTTTCTTTTCCTTCCACAGTGGCGGTAGTCGATCCGCAATGCTACATCAAACATGTCATCTCATACAAGTCTTCTCGTATATAGGTAATAACAGTACTGATTCAGCAACCACGATGACAAACATTTTGTTTGGAGTCATGAATGCAAGCCATGGTGGGGCCTCCATTCAATTTTGGGTTCTCACTGCTGAAGATCTCACAACCATCAACTTCAAGCGACCGCTCATTGCTCAAGCTCTTCTGATTCTGGAAGATCTTGATTTATCAACGGGGACACAAGCATCTTCAGCTCATTCAGCCATAAGGATTTCATCTTTTGGCAGGCTCTCATGCAACCGCACCATTCCAGTTAAGCAGCAGCAAGAATTGAAGGTTTCAGTCAGCCAAACTCAAACAAAAGTGCGATCAATATCGAGCTAACAAGCACAATCACTCCCCCATAATTCTTGACTCAGGTGAAACCAAGGAAACAACTCTACCTGTGGTGGTAGTCAGTAACCGATGCGAGGTGCTAACAAGTCGTCCGGTGATCCCACATAAGACAACATTAACAAGATGGCCTCCAGGATTACCTTGTCCTCTCAAATCTACAAGATTTTCAAGGAAGTAATGAGGAAGAAGAAATCTCCTCATCATGGGGCACCACCTTCCCGGATTCTACAGATGCAGAAACCTCTACAATCCAGAGTTAACCATGCCATATAAGGTTTTTGTGAAGCCCCGTATCGTCCATGTCGTGGACACTACAGAATCTTCAAGAAACCCTGATAGGAAGGATGAAATACTTTATCCGTCCACCCAACAGGAGGCAATCATTACCAACTACAGGAAAACTAGAAGTATGACCAAAGGTGGTGCCCCTCTCACCGCGCCGACAATGACCGATAAAGGAAAGCAACAAGCAATCCCGGAAGTTCCTCTAGTCAAAATTGAATATGACGAGGAAGTGGTTTTCCATAACAACTGTATCGACATTCATACCAATGATCTCCATTGACAGCTTGATCAATGAGATAACGATTTGTCCAAGCTCTCTAGCAAATTTGACGGAATGATTGCCGGTCTGGTGGCCCGACTGCCAATGCCTGCACAAACCCAATCGGCACAACGCATCCCTCAAGCTCAAATTTAGAGTCAACCCTATTCCGATGATAGTCATCATGATTGCCCTAAGACCAAGAAAGAAATTTTAAAGGACGCCATCGAGGACCTTGTAGCAAATGAACTCAAGGCCATTCTAGCCGAGCATGAGGCTGAATAAATGGGTTCACGCAAAGGAAGACCATATCCCACATCCTACAACCTCATCTCATATCCTCCCAACTACATCATGCTCGTGTTCAAACATAATACCATCATAGGCAACGTAAGCAAGCACATATCCCAATTCAAAGCTATGTAAGGGAATACAGGAAGCAATGATGCCTTCTTCTCTGGAAATTTGTCAATAGCCTTATAGGAGTTGCTTTCGACTGGTATTCTAACCTTCTGGATGACTCCATACACACCTTTTCCCAGCTCGAAGCATTTTTTTGACAAAGGATCTCCAGTGTTAGCGAAGGATTTTCAATTATCGACCTCTCCAGAGTGAAGATGCTAAGGGTGAGAGAACTACATCACCAGATGGCAAAACCTTAGCATTAGGTGCGACCAATCCTTATCATAAGATCAAGTAGCTTGGTAGTACTAACAATTGGATGGCACCCTTCCTATGCTTGCCTAAGATTAGGACATTCCCTGAGCTCAATGAGCTCAGGGTCTCAAACACTTAATGAGCTAAGGGTCTCAAACACTCCTAGACGAACGAGTCTCCCAAATCTTACAAAAAAAAAATGACAAGCAACAACAACCCTAGCACCAAGAATATGGGTCATCATGCCAAAACAACCAAGCCAAAAATGTGCAAGGGGAGAGCCCTAATTGGAAGCTAGTGTACGGTGGAGACGAAGAACCTTCCATATCCAAAAATGGGGGCAACGTCCCCACTCTCAATGAAAGGATCAACATGGTTTACCGCTTCAAAAGGGTTAAAGTTCTAAGAATATTTGAAGATGCCCTGAAGAAAAGGCTCAAGTTGACAGAGCCAAAGAGTCATGACCTAGTAGACAAGTAAATGAGCCAGACTACTACCCTCAACACAGACGACTGGGGCATATCATTGAAGATTGCTATGCCTTCTAGGATTACATAAAGAAGAAAATCAAAGTTTGAGAAATATCTATCTCCAAGAATGCTCTCACAGACGAAGCCTCGGGCTCTTTCCATTAATTTCATGTGATCGATGGCCAAGATTGATAGTTCTTCCTGACGAGAAAGTCCCACGTCAAAGAGCTCCACAACCCTGGTAACCACGAAGACTCCAAAGGTCACCCCTTGAATGTCGAGCAACTTGGTCGCTCAAGAACTCTTCTGTCGAAGAAGGCAAGCTACCACTCCAGCCACCAAGGCATCTTCAAACACACTCCTCGAAGGACCCCCAAGCTGGGAACCTGTAGTTCTTATAGAGAGACTACTTACAACCCTCGGAGGGCCAATGCTAGGACAAAATCTATCGATGCACATATCATCGAGCCGCACTCGAACGGTCGACCACGGACCCTTAGCTAGCTGACCTATCGAGAGGAATGCATAATGTCGCTGCTCAAATACGCAGTCCAGATAACTCAGTTGGATATTCCACAACCACCAAACAACTCAATGTAGCATGAGGCCGTCTTGTATGACAATTCCTATTAGTTCCACTACCAGCTAGGTCACAAGATAGAAGACTGTATTTTCGTTCGCAGATGAATGACTGACCAATCAGTACAAAGAGAGGAAAAAGTATTGATCCCCTAAATATATCTCTCCCTACATGTTCAGGGAGACTCACTCATGCAATGTCAGCAATTATGGTAGCGACTCCGGTGAGGAACTTTACTTCCCAACCGACCACCTAGTCCTGAAAGGGATGCACCGGTGAGCGCTTGGCAATGTTACTGTAACTCCCCGCATAAATAAAATAATATTTTTATTATTGTTATTTTTTTCTACAGTTGTATGTGCAACACACGTGCACGATAATGTGATAGTTGTACTTGTATTATTTATTTATTATTATTTTATTATTTAATTTTATTATTATTGATGAAGAATATTTTGTTTACGGGCTATTATTAATTTTAATTTGTATTAAATAATAATAGAAAATTATTATTAAGGCCCAAGCGGCCCGATCCAACCAAGCCCAAATTCTAGAGAGTAGCAATTTTTTGGCCGACCAACTAGGTGGAATTAGTTTTGGGAGGATTTGATTGAATTTAAATTTGTTAGGAAGTAAATAATTTTAGTTATGTTAAGTTGTAAATAAAAACCTTGATTTGGGGGATTTAATTAAAAAACCCCAAAACCCTAACCTAATCACTACCCGGCCATATATATATATATATATATATATATATATATATATATATATAGTGCCTCTCTTTTTATTTTATTTTTTAAAATTTTTTTTGGAGGCTTTAGGATTTTGGAGAAGGAGATTGCTTTTAAGACTTTCTGATCAAGATCCGACAAATAAGGTGGGTGTTCCTCTCATTTTATGTTTGTTATTGTTTTGTTATATCTAGTATGATAATTTTTGTAGGGTGATTAGTATTCATGAATTCCTAATTCTTAGTGTTGTACTTCGAGATAGAAACATAATAAACTTTGTTTGCAGGATTAGGGTGATTAGTATTCATGAATGCTTAATGCCCATGATGATGTACTGAAGGATCCTTTATTAAACAAGAAGATTTAGTGTGTTGGTTGGTTAATGAATAAATATTCACATGTTATTAAAAATTATTATCATGCAAAAGAACCCACCTTTTGATCCTAAATATCATGTGTACGATTTGACTTGGTTATTGATGTCAATTATTAACATGTAAATATAGCAATTATTGAACTGATCAAAATGTTAATTTTTCATGAATTAAATCTCAGTTTTATTAGACTTTGTTTGCTATTTTTTTTTTTAATTTGCTAAGATTAGGGTTGAATAATTAGGGTTTAAACCCATAGTTTTATCGGGTCCAAGGTGGTGGATCAGGTTCGGGTTAGGAGTCAGACAATGGGTGTGATTGGATGTGAACTCGGTTTTGTATGTGTTTGGAGGGTTTCAGATCTAGATCCATGGAGGGTTTCGGGTCTGGATTCAGGGTTTGCGCGCATGCAGGTCTGTTTGTTTCTGCTGTCATGTTTGGATTAAGGTCGTGCGAATCTAGATCCAAGTAGGAAGGGGGCCTGAGTCTGGGGTTATTTTGGATTCGAGCCTAGCCAAGAGGGGTTCGGGTCTGGCCTTATTGTAGGAATAAGTCAGGGCTTGATTTGTTTTGTTAATTAGAATGTGATTTTAATTAAGTTTAGATTTGGTTTGATTAAATCCACATTTTTGGTAGAAGTTAAGATTTAGTTTAATTATAGTTGGGGTTGCGGGTTGCTGTTGTTGTCGGGTTTGGATTAGGAGTTGGTTTAGATCAAGATAGGAGTTGTTTCGGTGGAGTTTGTGGGATTAGGATTTGGAGTTTAATTAAGTTGGGATTTTGTTAGATTTAATTAAGAGATGATTAGTTTCAGATTTTAGATTTAATAAATTCCATTTTTTAGATTTAATTAATTTCATATTTGAGTTTAATTAAAATTCGGGTTAGAGTTGAACATTTAGTATAGACCTAGAATCTTGTTTAGAGTGATTAATTTAATCAAATTAATAATAGTTGTAGACTAGCTCACTTAATAATATATAGATATTAGTTGATTATTGAGTAAATAAAATCTAGTAATAGAACCTATTATTATTTGGAAATAAAATCGATATGTAGAGGTGTGATTAATTGGGTGTGAAACCGAGATCTGTGCATGAATTGTAAGATGAGTAAATGATTGAAGGATTAGACTTGTGTGAGGCAAGTGAACTCTTTTGAGTTTGAGTTTTGGGTTTAGAATTCTTCGAGAGGTGAGAACTACTAATATTTACTATTTGAGTTGTTAGTGTGTCGTAAATAACCCTACAGTGGTTTGGGGTGTGACATCCTAGTTGGTTAGAGTTCTAGAGGCTGAGTAGGATCCAGGGTGCCGGTCAGATTGGGCTAGTATTCCAGTATTTGTCAAGTTAAGTCTGGTAGGGTTACGTTAGCTCTAGATGGGGTTTGTTTCTTTCTGATCTAAGGAAATGTAATAGAAGGGAGTTATGACGAAGTAAGAGCAAACGTGAGTAAGGGACTCTAAATAATCGGGCGGAGTGAGACATGTCTCGATAATTCCAGGACTATAATTAGTCGAGCAGAATGAGGTGAGTTTAACGCCCCGAATTCCAAGCTCAGGTAATTCGAAGCACAACCAGGATCTTTACTTCAATTTCGTACAAAAATACAAGGAATTTAAAACCTTTTCATTACAATGTTATTCTTTACAATACACAGCGAAAATTTATATATAAAATACAACTTATATCATCAAACATCTTCAATCTGGCAACATCCATCGACATCAAACTCATTCCCATGCCGCTCGATAATCTGTCGCTCGCTAATCTGTGTCCTGCAACTTGAGAACTGCAGGCACGTCAGTTGCATACAACTGACGCAATGCTATAATACAGTGATTCCTCAATTTAACAATTACAAACAAAATAAAACGTGGCTATCCTAAGCATGTCAGAGTATGATATGACCCTAATGACTAATGCAAATACTTATGCAAGCAATGCAAACTGTAACCCCTGTTTTTGCAAATACGTATTTTCTGTGTATTGTTTGAGTTTGGGTTCTTTATAAAAAATTTCATTTTCTTAAATTCATTTTTTTAATTTTAAATTTATTTTTTGTATCTCCTGTTAAAATCCATTTCTTTTCATTGATTGTATTTATTGTTATTTTCAAACAATTTTCATATAATCCTATTTTTACATATGACCTTGTTATTGTTATTGCTATTGTTATTGTTCTTCTTATTATCTTACTATAAAATCCTATTGTATTTGTTAGTATTTGAGTATTAACTCAATGTATACTATTTGATTCATTGTACTACTGTTTTACTATTTGTTATAATTGATTTAATTATTTACATTTAAGCTAAATCCTAATGGTATATTTTCTTATTGGATTTTAAACCCCTATACCCATTTTCACCTTAACCCTATTACTATCACTTATTGATTTTAAAACCCGAAACCCATATACCCATTATCCACCAACCCTTTGTACCCATTTACCACCATACCTGTCACCCCACCTAACCCTAATTCACTTACCCTATATATATCCCTAAACGCTACCCCCTACTGCAACCCCAGCCGCCTTCTTCATCCAACCCATTACCCTGACCTCCGTCTCTCCCGACCACCCTCCAGCTCTCCCGCTCCTTGCCCCTCAGCCCCGGTGCCCCTGCCGAACCCCGATGCAGCCAGTAGTGTCGACTTCCCCATGTCCCCTTGTGCTGCGTGCTCCTCCCGACGCAACAAATGGCAGCCAGCAACCCTGTGCACCTCCTGCTTGCCCCTCCTTCCCTTCTCCTTTCTCGCGGCTGCCCTAGCAGCTAGAGCGACCCCCCCCTTTGCTTCTCTATCCCCTCCCACCTCTTGACGACGCATCCACCCGCAGACCAGTCACCGTCCCCGTCTCCCTGTGTTGCGATGCTCTCTCGTGACGCCAGCAGAAGCCCTGCATCCCGCCGCTTGTGCTGCATCTTTATCGGTGAGGCTGCATGATCACCCTAAATCCTGGCCATCCGATCAAATTAATCATCTTGATCATCATGATCTCCATCATCTGATCTGGACCATCTGATTGATTTTGATCATCATCAACATTAGGATCAATCTGAACCATCCGATCGTTGACCGATCTTGATCATCATCATCTTCATCATCAGTCTTGATCTGGCCGTTCGATCTGATCTGATCATCTTGATCTTGATCTCTAAGATCTAGCCGTTCAGTTATGTTCGTGATATTGTTCGTGCTCGCTTTGTTTGTGTTTGTGTTTGTGCCCGGAAATCCGTTCCCATTATTCTTTGTTCATCATCGTTTCCATCGTCGACTATAAGGCAAGTAACTTGTATTCTTTTTTTGTGTAATACAAGTACTAAATACCGCCTGTAGTGTAGTTCTGTTCTGGAGACAGTTCTTGTGCAAAACTCCTATTATATCTTGTCTCTATTGTGTTGACCCGCCCGTAGTTATCTCATTACACACACGACATGAAATAACTTAGAGATGACCACTTCTTGATGTATACATGCATGTTGTTCGTATGATATCCAATGCTTGCTTGTGTGAGTCATAGTATAACTTGTTGTAGACTTTCTAAATACCCTATACCATGTTGTTTGGACATATAGTATATCATATTTCACATTTGTTATGATTTGGATGAGTTTCATATGATCTATGTTGATTTTATGCATGTAGAAAATTTTAGTTTTTGTTGTTACCCCATTTTTTATCAGTATTTTGGACCATATTAAGGTCAGTATATGAAAAATATTTGTGAATATGAAATATAGAGAATTCTGTCTATTTTCCAAATTTTCTGGCAGATCTTAGTTTCGTTTTATGAGTTGCAATTTATGGCTATTTTACTACATATGTGTAGAAAATTATAGATTTTGTTTTATTTGAATTCTAGATGATAAGTTTTTTTTTTTCTGATGTTAAAGATAATATTTTGAGTCAATATTTTGCTGAGTACAACTAGAACTGATTGGGATTCACCCCAAATTTTTGTGGATTTAATTGATGACTTGTATGAACCATTCTATGCTTGCAAACAACTACTATACATGCCGAATTTTCCTATAGTTCAGTAAAGAAACATAATTTCAACCTGATTATACTTGCTTTCTATAAAAACTTTGTGAATATGAACTGTAGCTTACTGTATCTATTTTATCACCCTTTTGACGGATCTGGATTTAGATTTATATTTCTATATCTACTTTATCACCCTTTTGACGGATCTGGATTTAGATTTATATTTTGTAACCTATTGCTATTTTAGTACTGCTGTGTTTATGATTCCAGATTTACAAAACTGTTCTATCTTGGTGCTTTCTAATTTTTGTTGACTATCCTATCTATATTGTAAAATTATGACACTTTATTTTCTGTTACTAAACGTACTAGAGAATACTCCAGATTCATCTTGGATTTAATCAGTAAGTTTTTATGCCGTTTTATTGTTTATGAATACAATCTTCTGATTTATGGCTAAATACGTTTTCTGGATACAAATCTGTTTTGAGACTTGCTTTTGTGAAATACCATACGACTTATATATATTTGATGGATTCGATAGCAACAAGAATTCTAGATTTAGTGCAGTACTATCTTGCTGTTCTGAACTAGAATTTTCGTTGTTCTATCCTTTTATGTGTTGACTATCACCTATACAAGTTTATCTTTCAACCTGAACCTGTTACTTGATCATACCATGTATTTCTTGCCATGTTTTGTGACACATACATGCATGTTTGATAATAATAACAAATAATCAAGTCGGGGTTAAGGGAAAAATCTAGTAGTGGAAAATATAGAAGTGTGTACTTAGAAGGGGCTCGTGTTTCCCACCTGTTACGTGTTCATGACTACATGATACATGATCCTGTTTACCTGATTACCTGACTGCACGCTTCCCTATAGGAAAGTGTACTCGGAAGAGAACCTGTAGGTTGTACCTGTACCTGATTACCTGACTGCACACTTCTCTATAGGAAGGTGTACTCAGAAAAGGACCAGTAGGTTCTACCTGTACCTGGACATGTACCTGTACCTGTACCTGTACCGGTTCCTATTCCTGTTTTTCCTGATCCCTAAGTACACGTCACTATAGACTCCACTACGAAATCTAATCATAACTTGTTTGAATGTAGCAACCTTGTGGTAAAAGTTTGGGACGTATAAAGTGCTATCTAGACAGTAATAATACAAGACTTGACATAACATGCTTACCTGTTACTTGATACCTGTTCATGCTACTTGGCACTTGTTCACCTGTTCATCTGTTACCTGTTTACTTGCTTGCATGACACTTGATACATGTTACCTGTACTTGTAGTATATCATATTACTTGATTTTATTTCCTGATTCATGTTAGTTACCCTGTTTTGTTAACATGCGTATTCCATGTTATGTTTGTTTCCGTTGTTACGCTATATTTGTTTATTCTTTTCCTGTACTTGTGCCTGCACTACAAGCGGCCCATAACTTGCGTTGACGGGCGTTTTGTTTCCCTTTTTCTTTTCCAGCAATTTATTAAATTGTAGATCATGGAGATCAGCTGCCCGATGGAGTAGGTGATCTGAGATTTTAGATGCTGGAGTTTTGCTGTTATTATTTCCTGTTTCTTAGTTGAATAATTGTATCTGCTACTTGGATTATTTGTATTGGGCAATGTGATCCAGGATTATTGACTTGTTCAGATCTGGTTTATTTGAAATTAATTAAGTTTTGTTTCAAGTAAATTCCTGTTGGTATATTGATTAATATATGCATGCGTGGTTGACTTCTCTCGCTTCCTACTCTGATTATTCCTGTGAAATGTTGTAAAGATCCTGACAACTTATGGATAATGAAAATCATTCGCTGGACTTAGTCACGTATCCGTATTACGTAATCTCCTTTTTGGGAAGCAGGGCGTGACACAAACTCTAATGCGCACTTGTTCGGATTTTATGCATCCCATCCCACATAAGTCTGAGGGCAAGGCCTTAACGTACTCCTCATTTGTAACCCCTATTTTCAATTTTCTGTATTTTTGGATGTATTTTTATTTTTGAGTATTTGACTCTCATTGTATTTCTTTTTGGACCGTGTTTTGGATCTTCTTTTTCTATATATCCATTTATGTTATTTGTCGTCTTCTTATTTGAGTTACTTGATTCTATTGTCCCATATTATTTCATCTCTATTTGATCGGGCCATTATTTATTATCCCCAATATTTTAATTGTTCATGTCCTATTTTGTTTATTCATTTTGTTCCCACTTTATTGCTGGATCTTTTTTTCTTTATTTATTCAAACCCTATTTATCTGTATATATATATATATATATATATATATATATATATATATATATATATATATATATGGGCTATTTTAGGATTTAGGGGAACTGACGGGTAGCAGGTGGAGGTAAACGGGTATCTGGTGGTTTTGATGGGGTTAAAATGGTTTAATGTAATGGGGAAAAAATACAGAATGTATATATATATAAATATATATATATATATATATAGGGTAAAAGGGATATAAGCAACTTGTTCATTTAGTAAATGAGCAATTGATTATGTGGCATGCATGTGATACATTGGACAACTAACCCATTTAAGGCTTTTTCAATCACATGTATGCCACATCATCAATTGCTTATTTACCAAATTAGCAAGTTGCTCATACCCCTTTTTCCCATATATATATATATATATATATATATATATATATATATATATATATATATATATATATATACCTTCCCCCTATTCATCCCTATAGCCTAGCCGATTTCGAACCCTAGCCGTTCCCTGTGCACCTTCCGATCTCATCCCATCCCTCATCCCGATCTCCCCGTTCCCCTGCGGTTAGCATTGCTATAAATACCTGAAACCTGGATCCGACCTGGACCCAACATTGGACCGAAACCGATCCGGCCTATCTGGGTCCGGTTTTGGGTCCTAAAATGGGACCCGTTGTACTTTCGGGTCCGGGTCCGCTCAAAAGAGATTCGACTCGGACCCGGACTCGGACCAGTTAAAAAAACCAAAAAATCAACATAAACATGAATATTCTATCCTCATCCCTCCCGTCCTTCCTCCTCAATTCTAAAATTTCCTCTTC
Organism: Hemerocallis citrina; assembly: GCA_017893485.1. Classification (NCBI taxonomy): domain Eukaryota; kingdom Viridiplantae; phylum Streptophyta; class Magnoliopsida; order Asparagales; family Asphodelaceae; genus Hemerocallis; species Hemerocallis citrina. The sequence continues at coordinate 313,402,979 of CM030358.1, forward strand.
CAGAATCAACTTATGCATTTTTCTTCTCTCCTCTATTCTAAATCCTCCATTCACCGCCTCTGCTCGCCGCTCACACTCCCACTCCTACCCGAATGGGTAAGAATATTTTAATAGGACCCGAACCCGAAATCGGATCCAGTCCTCACTGATCCGGGTCCGGGTCCAATTTTTGGACCCGTAGGAGACGTGGTCCGGGTCCGGGTAGTGAAGGACCCAACCCGACCCGACCCGATACCAATGCTACCTGCGGTGCTCGACCCAATCACAAGGCGCCGCCCGAACATCCTTCGCACCCTGTGCCCCTCCTCTTGACGCTCTGCAGCCCAGCGCAGTGCGGCCCCTGCCGTCGGCCCTGACTTAGCTGGCCGCAGACGTTCCTTCCCGAGGTCATTTCCTCCCAGCATTGCGACTTGCAGCAATGATAGCAGCAAGTGCTGTCGCCGACGTCCCCGATCAGCCGCGGTCCGTTCCATGTGCACCGTCTCTCTCTTTCTCCCTCTTGGTGTGCGTGTGTGATCTGATTGTGATCGTGTGTTCATTATGGGTTCGTGGTTCGTTGTTCATTGAGTTCATTGCCCGGAAAACCGTTCCCGTTATTCTTGTTCTTGCTCCAATCTCGTTGTCGGCTATAAGGCAAGTAACTTGTATTCTTTTTGTTGTGTAATACAAGTACTAAATACCATCTGTAGTGTAGGTTTGTTTTAGAGACATGTCTTGTGCAAAACTCCTGTTATATCTTGTCCCTTTGTGTTGACTTGTCCGTAGTTGTCCCATTACACACAAGACAAGAATTTAGACTTAGAGATAATCAATTTTTGTATATGTGCATGTGTTCGTGAATTATGAGGTGTTGTATGATCTTGTATGTTTGATGGGTTCGTTGTAGTATAGATTGTGGTAGACTTGCTAAATACCCTATACCATATTGCTTGGACATATAATACACCATACTTCACACTTTGTTATAATTTTGGATGAGTTTCATATGATCTAGTGGATTTTATGCATGAAGAAAAATTTTGTCCTAGTTGTTTACCCCGTTTTTGTTTAGCATTTTAGATCTTATTAAGGTCAGTATATGAAAATTATTTGTGAATATGAATTATAGAGAATTCTGTCTACTTTCCTGAATTTCTGACAGATCTCAGTTTCGATTTATGAGTTACATGTTATGGTTATTTTACTACAGATGTGTACAAAATTACAGATTCAATTTTATATGAATTCTGGAAAGTAATTTATTTTCAAACTGATGTTAAAGGTAATATTTTGATCCAATATTTTTCTTAGTACTAGACTTGATTGGGATTAACCCCTAATTTTTATGGATTTAATTGATAACTTTTATAAACTATTCTATACTTGTAAACAACTAGTATACTTGTAGAATTTTCGTACTTTTCAGTAAAGAACCTTAATTTCAACCTGATTCTATTTGCTGTTTAAAAAAACTTTGTGAATATGAATTGTAGCGTACTGTATCTTTTTTATCACCATTTTGAAGGATCTGAATTTTGACTTATATTTTGTAATCTATTGCTATTTTAGTACCGCTGTGTTTATGATTCCAGATTTACAAAACTGCTGTATCTTGCTGCTTCCTGGTTTCACTTAACTATTCTACCTAAGTTGAAAAATTATGAAAATTTAATTTTTGATACTAGACATAATAGGAAATATCCTAGATTTTTCATGGATTTAATCAGTAAGTTTTTATCCCGTTTTCCTATTTATGAATACAAACTTCTGATTTCTAGCTGAACATGTTTTCTGGATACAAATCTGTTTTGAGACTTGTTTTTGTGAAATATCATATGACTTATATATATTTGCTGGATTCGACCGAGAGTCTATTTTCCAGATTTTCTGACGGATCCAGATTTGCACATTTGTAGCAATGGAAATTTCAGATTTAGTGTAGTACTATTTTGTTGTCCTGAACTAGAATTTTCGTTGTTCTATCCTTTTATGGGTTGTCTATCACCTGTACAAGTTTATCTTTCAACCTGAACTTGTTACTTTTTCATACCATGTTATTCTTGCCCTTTTTGTGATACATACATGCCTGTTTGATAATAATAACATATAACCATGCCGAGGTTAAGGGAAAGACCTAGTAGCAGAAAATATAGAAATGCGTACTTAGAAAGGGACCCGTGTTTCCCACGTGTTACGTGTTCATGACTACATGATACACGATCCTATTTACCTGATTACCTGACTGCACACTTCCCTATAGGAAGGTGTACTCTGAAGAGGACCAGTAGGTTCTACCTGTACCTGTACCTGTACCTGTACCTATTCTTGTTCCTGTTTTCCTGATTCCTGAGTACACGGCCCAATATCCTCCACTACTAAATTTAAACGTAAGTTGTTTGAATGTAGAAACCATGTGGTAAAAGTTTGGGATGCATGAAGTACTACCTAGATAGTAATAATACAAGACTTGACATAACATGATACTTGTTACATGCTTACCTGTACATGCTACCTATATACCTGTCTACCTGTATCCCTGATTACCTATTTACCTGCTTGCATGACACTTGATAAATTTTACCTGTACCTGTTAGTATATCATGTTACTTGATTTTTATTTCCTAATTCATGTTAATTATCCTGCTTTGTTGACATGCCTATTCCATGCCATGTTTGTTTTCGCTATTACTCTATAATTGTTTATCTTTTACTGTACTTGTGCCTGCACTACAAGCGGCTCGTAACTTGCATTGGCGGGATTTTTGTTTTCTTTTCATCTTTCTGCAACATGTTAAATTGCAGATTTTGGTGATCAGCTGTGGCTGGAGTTGGTGATCAAAGATTTTAGTTGCTGGAGTTCTTGCTATTATTTATTTTCATGTTATACTTGAATAAATGTATCTGTTACTTGGATTACTTTGTATTGGGCAGTATGACCCAGAATTTTTAACTTGTTTGCATATCTGATTCATTTAAGATGATTACATTTGTTTTAAGTAAATTCCTGTTGGTATATTGATTCATATATGCATGCGTGGTTGAATTCTCTTGCTTCCTACTCTGATTATTCCTGTAAAATGTTGTAAAGACTTTGACAGCTTATGAATGATGAAAACCATTCGCTAGACTTAGTCACGTATCCATATTCCGTATCTCCTTTTTGGGAAGCGGGGTGTGACAAGGTTTTTTAGTGGTATCAGAGCACCAGGTTTGGCTAATGTATTAGTTTGACTAATATATTAGACAAGTTCAGACTCGATCAGGATTGGCTCAATAGTACACCGACCATGCATACATGAATAAATTATAATCAACATTGATCTGGATACTAGTCTTGTTTCGTTCTTTTTTATCCCTCCTTATTCAATTCCTTGATTCTTCTGCCATTTTCAGTCGTCCTCTTTGATTTTTTTCTTTTTGGGTATGAATTCATTCTTTCCATACCTATATTCTTTTGATTCTGGTGCAAGCAATCTCTTATTCCTGTTTACCTCATTGATTCCTTCTCATTTCAGCTCGTGTGTTGTTCACTGCTTTCTGTGCCATGCATTCATCTTCATTTGTTGATTCATATTGTATATCATACTTGTTGTTTCTTCCCTATCTTGTTCTCCTCAAATTCCGGTGCTATCCATTCTTTTCTTTCTTGCTTGGTTCATCTGTCGGCATCATTGGATCTACTACGACTTGTCAGCGGCTTGGACCGTCACTAGGAGATGGAGTGTCCTCTTTTTCTCCGAGAGGGTGAACCATGAAGTAGATCGCAAGAGCTAATGGATGCTATTGGCAAAGTCTTCCCTGATTAGAGTTGCGCAGCGGAAGTGTGTGGGCCCATAACCCACAAGTCCCAGGATTCTCTTATTATTTCTCCTTCCCTACATTGTTTGTTTCTTTCCATCCCTTGTAATCATCTTCATCCGTTGACTCATTTGCTGGTCTAACTCTTCCGTGTCCATTATTTCTTCGATTCCAGCTCTATCTATTTCTTCATCTCTTTGCCTTGTTATCTTGCAAGTCTTGTGTTTTTCTTCTTCATTTTTGATACCGGTTACTTCTTTCTTGCATTCCATTTTGCCGTCATGCACCAATTCATTATTTGATTCGATTCTTCCCTATTCATTCTCTCTCTGATTCCAGTTCTGCTCCTTATCTTGCTTTGTTATCCTGTGTTGATTCTTTTCTTTTGATACTGTTTATTTTCTTTCATGCACTCCATTTGACATTATTCTTATCCATGTTCCTTCTTATTCTGGTGTTGCCACCATTTCATTTCTCTCCCTCTAATTCTCTATTTTGTTATCTCTCTAAAGTTTGTTTCTTTTGCCTTGTCCTATGTACCGCCTAAGAAAATTTCGAGGACAAAATTTTGTTGTAAGGTGGGTAGGATTTGTACCCCCTGTTTGCCATTTTCTGTATTTTTGGATGTATTTTTATTTCTAAGTATTTGACTCTCATTGTATATCTTTTTGGACCGTATTTTGGATCTTCTTTTCGATATATCCATTTATTTGATTTCTCGTCTTCTTATTTGAGTTTTTTGATTCTATTGTCCAATACTATTTCATCTCTATTTGATGTGGCCATTATTTTTTTCTCCATTATTTTAATTGTTCATGTCTTATTTTGTTTATTCATTTTGTTCCCACTTTATCGCTGGATCTTTTTTTATTTTATTCAAACCCTATATATATATATATATGTATATATATATATACATTCTGTATTTTTTCCCATCACATTAAACCATTTAAACCCCATCAAAACCACCTGATACCCGTTTACCACCACCCGCTGCCCATCAGCTCCACTAAATCCTAATATAACCTACATATATATATATACCTGCCCCCTGTTCATCCCTATAGCCCTAGCCGCTCTCAAACCCTAGCCGTTCCCTGTGCACCTCCCGATCTCATGCCATCCCTCGTCCCGATCTCCCCGTTCCCTTGCGGTGCTCGACCCGATCATCAGGTGCTGCCCAACACCCCGAGCACCCTGTGCCCCTCCCTCGATGCTCTGCAGCGCAGCGCAGCGCTTCCCCTGCCGTCTTGAGCCCCGACACAGCCAGCCGCAGACTCCCGGTGCACCTCCCTACCTCCTTGCGTCAACTACAGCCACATCCTCGCAGTCCCATGTGCATTGTTCCCTCCCGACATCACGACTAGCAGCAACGGTAGCAGCAAGCACTGCCGCCGATGTCCCCGATCAGTCGACACCCGTTCCCCGTGCACCGTCTCTCTCTCCCTCTTGGTGTTCGTGTGTGATCTCGTTGTGATCGTGTGTTCATTATTGGTTCGTGGTTCGTTGTTTGTTGAGTTCGTTGCCCAGGAAACAGTTCCCGTTAGTCTTGTTCTTGCTCTATTCTCGTCGTCGGCTATAAGGCAAGTAACTTGTATTTTTTTTGTTGTGTAATACAAGTACTAAATACCGCATGTAGTGTAGGTTTATTCTAGAGACAATTCTTGTGCAAAACTCCTGTTATTTCTTGTCTTTATGTGTAGACACGTCTGCAGTTGTCTCATTACACACACGACATGAATTTTGACTGAGAGATAATCAATTCTTGTATACATGCATGTGTTCGTGAATTATGAGGTGTTGTATGATCTTGTATGTTTGATGGGTTCGTTGTAGTATAACTTGTGGTAAACTTGCTAAATATCCTATACCATATTGCTTGGACATCTAATACACCATACTTCACACTTTGTTATGATTTGGATGAGTTTCATATGATCTAGTGGATTTTATGCATGAAGAACAATTTTGTCCTTGTTGTTACCCCGTTTTTTGTTCAGTATTTTAGACCCTATTAAGGTCAGTATATAAAAATTATTTGTGAATTTGAATTATAGAGAATTTTGTCTACTTTCCTAAATTTCTGACAGATCTCAGTTTCGATTTATGAGTTGCAAGTTATGGCTATTTTACTACAGATGTGTACAAAATTACAGATTCGGTTTTATATGAATTCTAGAGAGTAATTTATTTTCATACTGATGTTAAAAGTAATATTTTTATCCAATATTTTGCTGAGTACAACTAGACTTGATTGGGATTAACCCCTAATTTTTGTGAATTCAATTGATGAGTTTTATAAACTATTCTATACTTTTAAACAACTATTATACTTATAAAATTTTCGTGTTGTTCAGTTTAGAACCATAATTTCAACCTGATTCTATTTGACGCTTATAAAAACTTTGTGAATATGAATTGTAGCATACTGTATCTATTTTATCACACTTGTGACGGATCTAGATTTCGACTTATATTTTGTAATCTATTGTTGTTTTAGTACCGCTGTGTTTATAATTTTAGATTTACAAAACTGCTGTAGCTTGCTGCTTTTCGATTTTACTTAACTATTCTATCTATGTTAGAAAGTTATGAAACTTTATTTTATGATACTAGACATACTAGAGAATACCCCAGATTTTTCTTTGATTTAATCAGTAAGTTTTGATGCCGTTTTCCTGTTTATGAATAGAAACTTCTGATTTCTGGCAGAATATGTTTTTTGGATACAAATATGTTTTGAGACTTTTTTTTTTCTGAAATACCATATGACTTATATGTATTTGCTGGATTCGACCAAGAATTTATTTTTCAGATTTTCTGACGGATCTAGATTAGCATATCTATTAGAACGGAAATTTCAGATTTAGTGCAGTACTGTCTTACTGTCCTGAACTAGAATTTTCGTTGTTCTATTCTTTTATGTGTTGTCTATCACCTGTACATGTTTATCTACCAACCTGAACCTGTTACTTGTTCATACCATGTTATTCTTGCCTTTTTTGTGACACATACATTCCTGTTTGATAATAATAACATATAATCATGCCGGGGTTAAGGGAAAGATCTAGTAGTGGAAAATATAGAAATGCGTACCTAGAAAGAGGCCCGTGTTTTCCACATGTTACGTGTTCATGACTACATGATACACGATCTTGTTTACCTTATTACCTGACTGCACACTTCCCTATTGGAAGGTGTACTCGGAAGAGGACCAATAGGTTCTACCTGTACCTGTACCTGTACCTGTTCCTGTTCCTGTTCCTGTTTTCCTGATCCCTGAGTACACGATCCGATAGCCTCCAGTACGAAATCTAAACGTAAGTTATTTGAATGTAGAAACCATATGGTAAAAGTTTGGGACGTATGAAGTGCTACCTAGATAGTAATAATACAAAACTTGACATAACATGATACCTGTTACATGCTTACCTGTACATGCTACCTGTATACCTGTTTACCTGTATATCTGATTACTTGTTTACCTGCTTGCATGACACTTGATACATTTTACCTGTACCTGTTAGTATATCATGTTACTTGATTTTTGTTTCATGATTCATGTTAATTATCCTGATTTGTTGACATGCCTATTCCATGCTATGTTTGTTTCCGCTGTTACTCTATAATTGTTTATCTTTCCCTGTACATGTGCATGCACTATAACTAGCCTGTAACTTGTATTGACGGGAGTTTTGTTTTCTTTTCCTCTTCCTGCAATTTGTTAAATTGCAGAGTTTAGTGATCAGCTGCCGCTGGAGTAGGTGATTAAAGATTTTAGTTGCTGGAGTTCTTGCTATTATTTATATTTCTGCTATTCTTGAATAAATGTATCTGTTACTTGGATTATTTTATATTAGGCAGTATGACTCAGAACTATTAACTTGTTTCTAGATCTGATTTATTTGAGATTATTACATTTTGTTTCAAGTAAATTCTTGTTGGTATATTTATTCATATATGCATGCATGGTTGACTTCTCTTGCTTCCTACTCTGATTATTCCTGTAAAATGTTGTAAAGATCCTGACAGCTTATGAATGATAAAAATCATTCGCTGGACTTAGTCACGTATCAGTATTACGTATCTCCTTTTTGGGAAGTGGGGCGTGACATCGTTATAGGGTTCAATCCTTCGTTTTGTAAACATACAACTGTGACGAATTTCAAGATTAAGACGTGTTGTAAATATTGGTCTCCACCCTGATAATTCTAAAAGTCAAACTCCTTCCTCAGATAATCTTGGAAACTATTTCACTCCCATCTGGGAATATTTGGAGAGTACTTCCCATATCGAGTGATCCTGGAACCCTTGTCATTCAGACGTCCCATGAGCATCGCTCCCATCCCGATAATTCTTTAGATCAATCCCTAATTGTTGATAATTTTGGAGGCTATTTCACTCCCATCTCGGAATACTGAGGAATATCTCACACCGCGGATAGTTCTGAAGCCCTCATACTCACATTTGCTCTTGACTTGCCACATCTCCCATCTAGTGCCTATCCTTAAATTCACACATAGGTAAGAAGATATATCTTTAGCTAGCTTACCCTAGCGGACTTAAACTAACTCATTGAGGACGTTAGCCCACACTAGCCACTTCTCCAAATTTCATTTATCATAACCTGTCAGTCACCACGGGTCTCGCCCAGCCTCTATAATCCACACCTCTCAAACTCAAAAATCTTCCAGTTCATTATTAACCTCTTTAAAAAAAATTCTCATTCATTCATTCATTTATAAGTCATTTTATTCTTTTATTCATTTTTTTCCAATTTATCCATCTCAAATAACTAGATAACTTCTTACCCGTTATAATGAAATTTGCAATAAAATTCCAGCTTCATAAGATTTTATAAAATATCACAAGTCTAAATTTCCCAAACCCATACTTTGGTTAACTCTTAGTTCATCCTCCACAATAATTCATATAAACTCTAATCTTTAACTCACGTTAAAATGATGAAATTTTGAATGATTTCAAATCAACCAAATAAACATATCTTTTAAGCAAACACAATTTGCAATATAGTTTAATCCCAAATATTCTTTAAGTTTAGATACATAATCTCAAAAATAATTTCATAAATATTTTATTAGTTTTAAGTTTCCAATTATTCCATAAAGTAAAGCTAACAAAAACCCAATCCGTTAATAAAAACAATTTATAAAAAATTTCAAAAGAAAAAGAGCCCCCTAGACACGAACCAGCGACCTGATACACTATACACAACATTCAAATCCAAGCACACTAACCAGGCTCTCATGCCTCAATCTCTGTCTATATTAGGAATGCAAAACTTTTAAATGTAAACTATGTGTCTTTATATTCTAACATCAACGAGTACAACCAAAATTTGATCTTGCAATTTATCTCACTTTCTGACAACATACATACGATTTCAAGTAATTTCCAGAAAATACTTTATTCGAACTAGTATAATTTGGCATGAATTTATGCATAAATCAATCTACATTCGTTTAGCATCCACCCAAGCATAGAAATTATATGCATAAATTGTCATAATAAAGAATTAGCAATCCACACTAATGAGTTAAACTATATGAATAAATAGCCGACTCAATAATAAGAATTTCTATAGGGAAATTACATACAAATTTCACAAGCATGTAATTTAATCAGGTTTTATGCAATCCTTAAGTTATATAATCAATACTACATCAATTTCAAAAAAATCATGAGAAATTTCTACACACATACATACATTTCACGTCTAATTTTAACCATCAAGTACATATCTACAACTAGCATGAACAATTCTACAAAAGTATTCGAAATTTCGGAAACACCCACCTTTAAAATGATTCTTTTGCAAAAATGAGAACTTTCCAACACCTCTCCTTCTGAAAGAAAAGCTTCAACACCAATTATTTGATTATAAAATGGTAGCTCCCCCTTTGGAATTGACCGGTCAAAAGAAATATAAGGAAGGCTCATTTAGGAGTTTATGAAACTACCCTTGATCAACATTAACTACCCACTAATTTAAAACTTCTTAGACCAAGTCAAACTTCCCCCCTCTTCTTCTAATGTACCCGGCCAATCTATGGGAAAGAAAACACGGGTTTCAAATGGGTATTAAGTGCACATAAGCTACACACTAACAATTATTAATTGCTAATTAATATAACCACATATATCACCCAAATTAATACGAATTAAATAAAGCTAGTTTCATTAAAACTAGATTATTTATTCATACTTAGTGAATGGAATAAAAATGTATATATAACTCCAAAAGATTTTTACAATTAATGCGTGCACTACAAACATGTGTATTGCCCGTATAAAATAAAATATATTTGAGTTGGCTCAAAAATAGGAGAAACATGATTTTCGAGAGAACGAAAAATATATATAAGAATCGAAATACAGAAGACAGAGAAAATATTTGTATTAATAATGTTACGAATAAAAATACATGTGTATAATACATGTGGTGTAAAATTATAATAATTCAATTTTACGGGGTGTTACAGCAGGTCTCCAGAATTCTGGGACTAGAGCGACGCTTACAGGATGTTCGTGCAATCAGGGCTCCAGAATGATCTTACGGGGCAAGATCATCTCCAAAATTTCCAGTCAAGAGCGACACTCACAAGTGAGTAAAGAGCTCAATATCGATGGGTAGAGTGGGATTGATCTTCAGAAGCCAAGACGAGAGTCAATACTCGCAGGATGTCTGAATCTTGATATTTGTCACGGTTGTAGGATTGCATAGCGAGAGATTAAACCCTAAAATGAGGAGAATCCTAAGGGTTGCCCTCAAATCTATGTTGTATCACCGGCTTAGAATACGGACAAGTGCGCATCGTGTGCATGTTGTTTGTGCATTAGCATTTAGGATCATTGCATACATCGACATACTTTCGATAGTCACACTTTTCATATTATTTTGCATTCAAGTTTGTGGCTGTTGAGTTTTTTAGGATCACTATTGTTGTTAGCATTGCGTTGATTGTATTAAACTGATGGGCCCACAATTTACAAATTTTGCAGGACTCTTGTCAACGGGTAGCGTGATTGCGAGTTTGTGGTGAACTCTGATGGAAGATTAATGTTTTAGTGGTGTAAACAAGTTGTCTTTATTATGTAAAATTCCGCTATATATTTTAAAGAACGATGGTGTAATAAAAGTTTTAAATTTTCCTGTGATTTTGTGTTATGTTGTACGAATTTAAAGTAAAAGATTCTGGATGATTTACAAATTATCTGTGTATGGAATTCGGGGCCAGTTACCTCAACACCTACTCATAGAGAAGAGGTTGCCAAAGCCTGTACAAGAAGGGCACCACCCTCCTCCAGGCAAAAGGAGCTCGAAGTCAGGGAATCATCGAGCCCCACTGAACCAGACAAGGGGGAATATAATATACTAGCTAACCTAAGGAAGATCCATGCTATCCTCATCATATATAATGCTCTTCTCTTGTCTAAGGATGTCCACGAGGCACTCATACATGCCTTCCAGCAACCCAACCAATATGAGTCGCTCTTCTCAGAGATGTTCATGAAGGAAGCACCCTATAGCCTCCACACAGAGGCATTCTCTTTCTCAGATAAAGACACGATGTTAGGTGGTCGCCTGCATAATTGCCCTCTCAATGTCACCAGGTACTGCGAGCATGACAAAGTCAACAACATCATGATCGATCCAAAGTCCTCCATCAATATCATGAACATTCAGGTTATCAAGGGCCTATCTTTGGGAATTCGACATCTCAGCGAGGAGAAAATCACCATCTCCGGTTTGAACCAAAACTGTTGAGAATCTCTAGGGACGATTGTACTTCCAACTTGAGGTCAGCGAGCTTCGCATCGAAGGCAAGATATATGTTATAGATGCAAACTCGTCATATAAAATCCTCCGCAAGAGGCCCTTCCATCAGTGTATTAAATACATATGGAATGAGGAACACAAAATGATCGCTGGTGCAAGACAGTCGTTCGAAGTGCATGAAGTCAGATACAACGACCCCCAATTTTTCATGTACTCAACTAGGAAATTATGGTCTGAACCTAAGACAGAACTACCTCACTATAGTAGCTCAGGTGACGACGTGGATCCAGAGTCCATAATCACCAACAGTGCAATGTCTACATGGGTTGGGGTTAATCACATCATCAAAGGCATCCATCAAAGCACTCTAAAACCGCTATTTTCATCAGTGTACACACAGGAAAATTAACTCACTTAACAAAACAAGGTCTTCTACTAGGACTGATTCTGTCTAGAACTTAGGAAAATCATATCCTTCAAACCATAAACTAAATTGCATGATTCAAGATGTTCTGGAAAGATAAGACTCTCTACTACAAGTCTCTAGTTGGTTAGTTCTTCCGATTCTAAACCCATAACTCCAGAAAAGCTCATATGTACAGACTTACTAAATCTGAACTGAATCTGAATATAGTTTATTCAAAACTCAATATCAATTCAAATATAATTCCAATACTTATAAATTTTGGGATTCAGTAACTAGGCATATACAAGTCTAATATATCCAAAAATTGCATCAAGTTTCAAAATATACAGAGTTATAGTAGAAAAATTTCTTCTGTACTGAGTAGTGTGTAAAACCTCTAGTTACAAACTAATTTCGAAACCCCATCAAATGTTGTCAAAATTATCTAAAATTTTATATACATGATCTAGATACATAGTAGATGCTACAATAACAATTTCACTGCAAGATTATATACCATAAATTAGTTATGATTTATTAAAATTCATCTTTCAAACAGAACAGAACCAGTTCTTGGCTCTGGACCAATTGACAAAACATAATTCTTAAATATAATAAATAAATTCAGATAATCTGAAATTTGTTATGATTGTTGCTAACATATCAAGTACCTCCAGTAAAAATTTCAGCTCATGATACCCAGCCAATTCCAAGTTATGATTTTTGGAAAACACACATATTTTAACATACACATCAGTTTTTATGTTACTCTTTATTCCGAAAAGAATAATTGTGTTGAGCTACTAAATGAACCCAGAAAAATATGAAATAAATTTGAGGATGCTCTAAACTCATCCTAGAACATGCCGTAAAAAATTTATGTACAGATTCCAAGCCATTTGCACGGTAGAAATTCCTAAGTCTACCATATAACATATGTGTTCTTCCATGAACCATGGTATAAAAATTGTGTTATCATACAAGCTCAAGTTTCACCATGTATCAATACTCAAGAATGATTTTTAAACCATATATATTTACTCCTACAAACCTAATCACACACAAAAATATCTAATTTTATAGTTGAGAGAATACCCACCAAATTTGAGTTGAGAATGAGAACAAGCGTTGATCTTCAAGGGTTCCTCTTCTCCTTGCTTGCCACCACTTCACCTGCAAGAGCTCCAAAGCAACCTGCAAAGCAATGGAACACTCTCTCTTTCTCACACTCGAACTCTCTTTCTCTTTTTCTTTCCATTTTCTCTTTTTTTTTATTTGAAGCTTGAAGAAGAAATAAAGGAAGATGATGAAGAAAATACGGAGATAGGGTAAATGAGATTGGAAGATAGTGGGGGGTTGGTTCAATTCCGAAAATGGAGAAGGGAAATGGAGGGTGGGGAAGAGTTGAGGGTGAGTGGGGGGAAATTGAATGGCTAGGATTTAAGCCAACACACCAATGGTTCTAGAAATTTCAAGGTAGTTCTCAACATTTCTTGAAGCTCATTACATGGCATATTTTCAACCCTTCGATCTCATCAATCTCATCCACTCCCAATCATGATGTAGGGTTATCTAACCCTAAGTTAGGTCAAGTAACCCTAGGTTACTAACCCGAACCCTAATGAAAAACAATGTATAGTTATTTACAATTCAAATTAATATGTATATCCATTACAAAATATATTCAAATATTTCAATTATATAATATATACGGACATATTCACATTCAAAGCAATTTCATAACAGATATCATATACATTCCAATACGATCCATTAAAATATATATATATATATATATATATATATATATATATATATATATATATAACTATATAATAAAACACAAAGAAAGCTATCAAGTGACTCTCCTTCAATCCACCCAAAATCAAAGGCCCAGATCTAACCTCACAAAACACATTTTTCCCCCAAAAGTTTTCCCCCAAAACTCAAATTCAAATCCCCCCCCAAAACAACTCATTTATTTATTTAAGTATTTCTCTGTCTCTCTCTCTGTCTGTCTGTCTCTCTCTCTCTCTCTCTCTCTCTCTCTCTCTCTATATATATATATATATATATATATATATATATATATATATATATATATATATATATATATAGATATATATATAGGGAAACATGGACTTTTATTTACAACTAATTATTGTCATACTATTCGAACTTCAGCTACATAATTGTTGATTTACTGTTTACAAGAATTTTCATATGATGTATATTTCTGGAGACGTGCCGTAGGCACGTGGCCATGAACAGATCTAGTATACTTACAAATAAGATAATTTACTTGTAAATTATAAAAATATGTTTTATAAAAATTATTATTTTCCCGAAGATTGTCTTGTTAAAACAATCGGGGCAAATCCACAATTTAATTGAGATGATATCCCGAATTTATCTCATCGAGTTTAGAATAACTCATATATAAGAAATTTCTCAATTAAAACCAATTATCATGGAAAAATATATAATCTCGTGCTATTCTCAACTGTGCACGGATTAAATACAAAATAGTTATATACTATTTTGAGGGGTGTTACATTACTCCCTCCTTGGAATTGTTCTGTCCTCATAACGAAGCTAAGGAAGAGAAAAATAGCAGACAATCATCAATGATTAGAAGATACTTTCCTTGATCATCTCCAATTCCTCGAGGGACATCCTCGACAACTGACCCTTAAGGTGGTCAATACCGACTCACATGCCTCAAGTGCTTCGCGCATATTTTCCATTCTGGAGATCTATCTCATCATGTGGATCATTCTATGGCCTGCCTCATCCCGCATAGCCTGCCTCATCCCGCATCCACCGTACTGGGGATGAATAGCCTTGGGGGAATGTTACTCTCGTCCTAGAATACTAGAGATCAATCCCTCTCCACAGAACATTCTAGGGGCCTATTTCATCTCACGTCCCAGAATACTGGGGAATATCTCACCCCACGAACTATTATGGAGCCTTCCTTATCCTTTGAATTTTCTTTGTGGGTGTTACTATCATCCTTGGAATACTGGAGATCATTCCCTCTCCACAGAACATTATGGGGCCTATTTCATCCCTCGTCTAGAATACTGGGGAATATCTCACTCCTTGGATCATTCTGTAGTCAACGTCCCACTAACCTACTTGTGAGTGTTGCTCTTGTCCTTAGAATATTAGAGACCAATCCTGCTCCACAGAACATTCTGGGGCATATCTCATCCCACGTTCCAGAATACTGAGGAATGTCTCACTCCCTGGATCATTCTAGAGCCAACGTCACAGTGTTGCTCTCGTCCCTGCAATACTGGAGACCAATTCCTGCTCCATAGATCATTCTGGGGCCTATTTCCCCCCTCGTCAGGACTAGTAAGGATTGTGTCACTCCATGGATCATTCTTAAGCTGACATCTCACTCCCGATGCAAGATCTCCGCATGCCTCCTTGCCTCCGATTGCTACACTTGAGGGTTGGTGACCATTCCCTCCTTCGAAAAAAACGAGGTTTTACCAAGGAGAAGGCAAAAATTTCATCTTCATGCCATCTCAAAAAAATGCGCACAAGACAAGAGATGACCTGTCCAACCCCGCTTCCCAAAAAGGAATACGGAATATGAGTATGCGACACAAGTCCAACGAATGGCTTTCACCATTCATAAGCTATCAGGATCTTTACAACATATACAAGAATAAACAAGAGATATACAAGAGGAATAGTCAACCACGCATGCATAACTTAATATAGTCAACATGATTACTTGAAACAAGGAACAAGAATACTAAATCTCAAATAATCAAGTCTGGAACAAAATACAAGTTTGGGACAAAATGCCCAATACAAAATAATCTCTGTAACAAGTTACAAATTATTCAAGATAAGCAACAAGAATAAATAAATGTATCAAGAATCCAGCCAACTAGAATCTTTGATAACCTACTCCATCAGGCAGCTGGTCAACAAAGTCTGCAAGTGACAAGTTTGCAGGAAAAGGAAAGAGAAAACAAACGCCCATTAATGCAAGTTACGTACCGCTTGTATTGCAGGCAACAAGTACAGAAAAAATAAATAGACAAGAAAAGAGTAACAGCGGAAGCAAGTATAGCATGGAAAGATGTAATAGCAACATGGAGAAACTAACTCTAAGTAGAGAACAAGTAGCATGGCAAGATAAATGGCTGCAAGTAGCGTGTAACAAGTGTCAAGTATCATGCAAACATGTAACGAGCAACAACTGTCAAGTAATCAAGTATCATGTACAAGTAATAAGTAACAAGTGTCAAGTGATCATGTTGTTTTCAAGTCTTGTATCTAGTCTGATCTAGCTAGCACTTCATGTAATGCCCCCAACTTCCTATATGGAAAATTCGAGACACGAGCTAGGACCTTTAAATTCAATTAGTCACAATACACAGGAAAAACAGGAAAATTTTAAACTTTTTATTTAATACAATATTACAGTCGAGTATTCCTATTGTTTCAATAGATTACATCAGAGTATACAAGTGTGAAACAATAAATATCGGGCTCTTCACTTGGAAGCCATGTCTTGACTAGAATTCTCCTGAGCTGGTGATCCTATATCCACAACCTATTAGAGTGGGGATGTCAGTACATATACTGACACTTAAAGGCTGATGACTAGCAACGAATCTCAAAAATAAACATATCAAGCATGGTAAACGTGTCGGTGTAGTTTAAGTGTTCATGAGTGTAATGCCTTAAAACCTAATGCAATGTCAACTAAGCTAGGAAGCTCTTATTCTAATGCAAGCGAGAATCTGGAGTCGTAAGCATCCCATAACTACATACGTCCATATCAAGCCGTTCTCCATATTTAGGGATTTGAATCCGCGTTATGAATTTCTACTTTTGTACACATCCTATTCCTGACAGATACAACATGACTGATGAGGTTGTAGACGTGGTCAAGTCCCACCAATGCAGTACGCTCATGGTGTCTATGTTTGCCACTACTACCCGGCGCACCGGACCTCACTCAAAAGCCAGACGAACGCAGGGTATCCACAGCACAAGTTAGCTCGAAGCATTCCCTGTGGCACCCATAACTCATAGACCATGGTCTAAGGCCCGCTTGCTTCGCCGGCATAGAACGTGACGGAACTTTCGGGGTCCATCCCCTAGTTCCGAAAGGAGAACCTCTCGTTCTTATCATGGTACTTCAGGAATTAACAGTGTAAGATACTCAACCCGTGCTTCCAACTCGTGTGAAGGCACCGTACGTATCCCTTTGATGGGAAGGTACAACCCAATAACATCACCTAGTGTCGGCTTATAGGACGAGTTGGGTCATAAGGTATCATCCCTAATACCAACTCCTCTCTTTTGGCAAAAAGGTTAGGTAAAGATATTTATAAGTTACTACCCTAATGATGTCACTAAACCTAAACAATCTTACAAGATTTTCAACTTGGATTATCATGGTCCAACTCATGGTCCATCGGTCCAAGACCCTAGTGATGGGATCTCCCTCACTCATCACTACCCCTAACTCGAATCTCGTCAATACTCTCGGCCCATGATCAACCCACACCGGTTAAGATCCATCGGCACCCTGAGGTCAGATTTATCCATAGTCTCCAAGGTGGTAAGATGCGGGTCTTGATGGTCGATGACCCCTAGGGTAATTAGGAGACCCTAGACGAGCTTTTATCAAGCTAACAATTATTTGTGACTTTTCCAACCATTATTACCCATGAAGATGAAGAATGTTCACATGATACGGTCCAATTTTGATTAGAACCTCATACAACTAGAATTTATTGGTTCTTTTAACCAAATTGAACTAGAACTACATACAACTAGATTCTTAGGTTTTCTCAAGTTTGAGCTAGAATCACCTAGAAACTAAATGCATGGGTTCTCTATCAATTGAGCTAGAAATACCATGGTGCTAGTTTCATGAGTTTATTTTTAAAGGTCGACTAGAACAAATATGAAACATGGGTTCATTTCCATAGTTTACCTAGAACATATAGTTCAAGCATGGGTTCATGGGTTCCTTTGAATCTAGGATGACTACACACATAAACTCAAGCATGAATGAGTTCCTTTTTAGTCTAGAATAACTACAACTCAAACACGATGGGTTCTTTACTAAGACACTTATAACAACTCAAACATGATGGGTTCTTTACTAGAACACTACAAGTAGAACATGATGGGTTCTTTACTAGAACACTACAATTAAAACATGATGGGTTCTTTACTAGAACACTACAATTAGAACACGATGGGTTCTTTACTAGAATACCACAATTAGAATGGGATGGGTTCTTTACTAGAATACTACAATTAGAACAGGATGGGTTCTTTACTAGAACACTACAACTAGAACAGGATGGGTTCTTTATTAGAATACTACAATTAGAACATGATGGTTTCTTTACTACTCCTCCGAAGGTCCTTGACCAATGTCCCTGACTTGTGACTCTCAGCGAGGAGTACATGGCGCCAAAAGGGAGGGTACCTCATACCCGAAAAATGAGGTGAAATACCCACAAATTTAAAATATCCAATCATTGATATATAGGGCATGAACACATTCTAGATGAGGTAGATAATAAATCAGATCATTCACTGACTACAAGTAGCTAACATCCAATCATATCAAACCCGGCCTACCAATCCTGAACACCGGCGACCTGATCTCCCATCGTTCGCCACCACCTTAGACTCGGATCACATCCAGTATCCGGGCCTGAAATCGATTACCCGTTGGGTAAGAATTCGTCGATCCACGAGGGATGGCTATGCAGTTCTCGAGGCAGAAGAATTCAATTTTAGCCTAAGGGTTGTTAGTTATAGGGTAATACCTTACCCTAGACGATCCCCAGACAACTGAAATCTAGCAAACCATCACACACATTTAGAAAAACTCAAACTCTAATAGAATCAAGTATTTCAACATATAAATGCTACTAATACACAAGTCCAAGACTTAGGTGTAGGGCAAAAACACACTACTACTAACATGAATCTACCGAGTTATTGAAACATCCATAACTTCTGATCCACACACTAGAATTCCATGAATGAACACTCTTTGAAAAGCCAAGAGGGTCTACTGCAATTCCCTAGTTATCCAGTTCCTTAGATTCTAACCACACAAGCTAGAAAAACACCATTTCCCATATGAAACATCCCAAACTCACAGCTGTTGCCTCTTGCCAGTCATAACAACTTGCTAACTTATCGGAATCTAAAGATCCTAAGTTTTATGGAAAGCTATGTGTGTCTACTACAACTTTCTAGTTGATGACATCATCAAAGTCATCTATTAAAGCATTATAAAACCCCTATTTTCATCAGTGTACACACTGAAAAATTAACTCACTTAACAAAACAAGGTCTTCTACTAGGACTGGTTCTGTATAGAACTTAGGAAAATCATATCCTTCAAACCACAAACTAGAATTACATGATTCAAGATGTTCTGGAAAGCTAACTCTCTACTACAAGCCTCTAGTTGGTCAGTTCTTCTTATTCTAAACCCACAACTCTAGAAAAGCTCATATGTACAGACTTACTAAATATGAACTGAATCTGAATATAGTCTATTCAAAATTCAATATAAATTCAACCATACGTCCAATACTTATAACTAGGCATATATAGCATCAAGAGTCAAAATATATAGAGAGTTATAGCCTTTTGAATATAGTAGAAAAAATTATTTTGTTCTCTGTAGTGTGTAAAACCTCTGGTAACAAACTAATTTTGAAACCCCATCATATGTTGTCAAAATTATCAAAAATTTTAGATACATAATATAGATACATAGTAGATGCTACAATAAAAATTTCTCTTCAAGATTATATACCATAAATTGGTTACGATTTATTGAAATTTATCTTTGAAACATAACAAAGCCAGTTCTTCGCTCCAAACCAGTTGACAAAAAATAATTCTTAAATATAGAAAATAAATTCAGAAAAATTTGAAATTTGTTATGATTGTTTTTAACATATCCAATTACCTCCAGTAAAAATTTCAGCTCAAGATACCTTGCCAATTACAAGTTATGATTTTTGGAAAACACACAAATTTTTACATACACATCAGTTCTTCTACTGGTTTCTGTTCCGAAAAGAATAATTTTGTTGAGATACTAAATGAACCCAGAAAAATATGAAAAAAATTTGTGGATGCTCTAAACTCATCCTAAAACATGCCGTAAAAATTTTATGTCCAAATTCTAAGTCATTTACACGGTAGAAATTCCTAAGTCTACCATATAACATATGTGTTCTTCCATGAACCATGGTATACTAATTGTGTTATCATACAAGCTCAAGTTTCACCACATATCAATACTCAAGCATGATTTTTAAACCTCTTATATCTACTCCTACAAACCTTATCACACACAAAAATATCTAATTTTAGAGTGAGAGAACATCCACCATATTTGAGTTGAGAGTGAGAACAAGCTTTGATCTTCAAGGGTTCCACTTTTATTTGCTTGCGACCACTTCACCTCCAAGATCTCCAAAGCAACCTACAAAGCAATGGAACACTCTCTCTTTCTCACCCTTTAACTCTCTTTCTCTTTTTCTTTTCACTTTCTCTTATTTTTTGAAGCTTGAAGAAGAAATGAAGAAAGATGAAGAAGAAAATAAGGAGATGGGGTAAATGAGATTGGAAGAGGGTGGGGGGGGGGAGGACGGGGTGTAACACCCCGAATTCCAAATACAACTGAATTCGAGATTTCCACAGGATCGTTTCGTCTCATTCGGTACAATTTTACAAGGAATTGAAAACTTTCCATTTTACATCAGAGTTACATGAGATTTTACACTTTACATTTTACAGCGGAAGCATATAACACAATAATTTACATGTAATGACAGCGGAAGTAATTTACATCATTCAAATAAATGTACATCAACAATGAATAATTTGTAAGCATCAGTTCTCCTTTCAATTTTATCAAGCCATTTATCCTGCATACAAAACTGTGGGCACGTCAGTTTATTCAACCGACGAAAATTATACATGGCCATCCTCTCTATGCCAGAAACAGTATAACGATTCTCATTTCTTAACAAATCACAAACTTGTTCACATATCAAATTAAAAGGAATACCCTATTGATGTCGTGTTGTGATTGTGCACTTAGTCCTTAATATAATTATTTATATTATATGACACTAATGCGCACTTGTTCGGATTCTATGCATCCCATACTACATAGGTCCGAGGACAAGGCCTTAATCGTACTTCATCTTGTAGGGTTCAATCCCTCGTCATGACTTAAATTGATGGTCCAAAATAATAGTTTTTACAAAATAAATAAATTAGATTTCTGGGCTCGTGTTTATTTGAAAATAATTTAAAAAACATATATACATACATATGCATATACTCATCATCCATAAAGAAAATTATAAGATTACATATTACGAAAACTGCACGTGCACACTACATGCAAAATAATTAAGTAATTTTCATAAATGAAAATCGGGGCATTACAGCACTCCCTCCTTAGACTAGTTTCATCCCCGGAACTACAGTCAAGAGCGAGAAACAAAACAAGCATAAGAAAAATACAAAAATACAAATCAAACACAGAGCTCAGGATGATCTCTCAACATCCTCTCCTTAGATTCCCAAGTAGCCTCTTCAACCAAATGGTTTCTCCAGACTACCTTGACCATCATTATCATCTTATTCCTCAAGACTTTCTCCCGACGATCAACAATCTCGACAGGAGACTTGATGTAATTCAGATCCAACTGCAAACCTTCCGGCACTTCAGGCAAATGATGACTCGGATCTGGTATATAACCTCTCATCATTGACACATGAAAGACATTGTGCACCTGAGACAACTCTTCCGGTAACTCAAACCGGTAAGCAGTTTTCCCGATCCTTTTCAATATCTTATACGGGCCTATAAACCTCGGAGCTAACTTCCCACTCTTGCCGAAACGGATCACGCCTTTATTGGGCGATACTTTCAGAAAGACAAAGTCACCAACCTCAAACTCAAGGTCCCTTCTCCGGTTGTCTGCATAGCTCTTCTGCCTGCTATGAGCTTCCACCAACTTCTTCCTGATCAGATCAATCTTTTCAGAGGTCTGCTGAACAAGCTCAGGACCAAACAACTGACGCTCCCCAACTTCGATCCAACAAACAGGCATCCTGCACTTCCTGCCATTCGAAGCTTCGTACGGCGCCATCCCAATGCTAGTCTGAAAACTGTTGTTGTAGGCAAACTCTACCAAAGGTAAATGCCTTTCCCAACTGCCTCCAAAATCTAGTATACAACACTGAAGCATATCCTCAAGAATACGGTTGACTCTCTCGGTCTGCTCATCGGTTTGGGAATGAAAAGCAGTGCTGAAATCTGTCTTGGTACCCAAAGCTGTCTGAAGACTCCTCCAAAAATGCAAAGTAAACCGTCCATCTCGATCGGATACAATCGTCAACAGAACGCCATGAAGCCCGACAATCTCACCAACATACATATCAGCCAACTTGTCCATCGAAGCAGTAAGTTTTATTGCCAAAAAGTGAGCAGACTTGGTTAGTCGATCGACTATAACCCAAATCGCATCATTGCCCTTAGAACTCTTGAGTAAACCTGTAATGAAATCCATACTGATGTTATCCCACTTCCATTCCGGAATAGGTAACGGTTGCAATAGACCTCCAGGTTTTTGATTCTCGGCTTTGATTTGTTGACAAACCTCACACTTCGACACAAATTTGACCACATCCCGCTTCAAACCTGACCACCAGAAATGCTGCTTGATGTCCCTATACATCTTGGTACTCCCAGGATGTACAGACAAAAGAGTAGCATGCGCCTCCTGAAGGATACTCTCTTTCAGGTCCGCCTGATCCAGAACACACAACCTCTCTCCAAACCACAGCACTCCATCCCTAATTTGAAATCCGGGCAACCTGCCAGCACCAACCTGCTCCAACATCTTCTGAATCTCTGCATCAACCTTCTGACTTGCAATAATCCTTTCGTTCAGTGTCGGTTGAAGTCTCAACTGAGCTAAGGATGCTCCCAAGTCACGCAGAACGACTTCAATACCAGCCCGATCCAACTCCTCTACCAGCTGCCACTGAGTCGTAATCAAACTCGCCAGACTGTTCTTGCGGCTAAGTGCATCAGCAGCAACATTAGCCTTTCCTGGGTGATACTTAATCTCCGGACGAATGTCCTCAAGTACCTCCAGCCATCTCCGTTACCTCAAATTCAGATCCTTCTACTGATAGATGTACTTTAAGCTTTTGTGGTCCGTATACATGTTCAGCTTCTCGCCATACACATAATGTCTTCATTGCTTTAAGGCAAAAATAATCGCGGCCAACTCCAGATCATGAGTCAGGTAATTCTTCTCATGCGGTCGTAGTTGCCTAGACCCATACGCGATTACTCTTCCCTCTTGCATTAAGACACAACCAAGCCCACAATGTGAAGCATCGCTATAAACATCATACTCAACACCTGCTCTGGGCAAACCCAAAATAGGTGCAGTAGTCAGCTTTCCTTTCAACTCCTGAAAGCTTGCCTCACATTGCTCAGTCCACTTGAAGTTCACATTCTTCTTGGTCAGACCAGTGAGCGGTACAGCTAACTGAGCATAGCCCTGGATAAATCTCCTATAATATCCAGTCAGTCCAAGAAAACTTCTGACTTCCTTCACTGTAGTAGGCCTTGCCCAAACTCTCACTGCCTCTATCTTCTGAGGATCAGTTGCCACTCCCTCCTTAGAAAGGATGTGACCTAGGAATGCCACATCAGATTTCCAGAAATCACACTTGGACAGCTTGGCATACAACTCCTGCTCTCGAAGCTTCCCCAAAACTGCTGCCAAATGCTCAGTGTGCTCCTCCTCTGACTTGGAGTACATGAGAATATCGTCGATAAACACTACGACGAACGAATCAATGAACGGCCTCAGAACTCTATTCATCATATCCATGAAGATTGTGGGTGCATTCGTCACTCCAAATGGCATAACTAAGAATTCGTAATGCCCATGTCGAGTTCTAAATGCAGTTATATGCACATCTTCAGCTTTCACTCGAACTTAGTGATATCCTGATCGAAGATCTATTTTGGAGAAAACAGCTGCTCCTTGTAGACGATCGAACAAGTCATCAATTCGGGAAATAGGATACTTATTCTGAACAATGACCTTATTCAGCTCTCGGTAATCGATACACATCCTTATCAAACTATCCTTCTTCTTTACCAAAAGCACTGGTGTTCCCCAAGGTGATGCACTAGGTTGAATAAAGCCTTTCTCCAACAGTTCCTCAATCTGTCGTTTGATCTCATCCTGTTCCACTGGAGCCATCCTATACAGTGCCTTAGAAATGGCTGCACTCCCTGGTTGAACAGTGATGCTGAACTCTACATCATGATGTGGGGGTAACCTAGGAAAATCATCCAAGAACACAGTCGGATAGTCCCGAACCACAGGAATCAACTGCACCTCTACCGGAATCCCATTCTTCTGACTGATAGCAGCAACCAACTCCGAACATCTCGTCTTCCCTTGGAAAGTGACTTCAGGACCACCTGGAGCCTTCACTGTTACCGTCTTGGTCTTGCACTCGATGCTTGCACTGTACACCGACATTCAATCAATGCCAATGATAACATCGACTCCCAAGATAGTTAGCTCAATCAGATCAATCTCAAAGATTCGATCACCAATCACGATCTCACAGTCAGCATAGTACCGATCAGTGGTTATAGTCTCCCCTGATGGAGTAGCTACTGCTAAGATCTTGCCTGGAAAAATCTTCGGTTCAACTCCCAACACTTTAGAAAATTTAGGAGACACAAAAGTTTGAGAGGATCCAGTATCGAACAGAACAACAGCTTTCATTCCATTCAAATAAAGTTCGCCTGTTACATAATACATACTTATTACACAACAGTTCACTAAATAAGCAGGAAAGGAAAACACATGAACCTCTAAACACCTGCCCTCGTACCCGTGATGACGTGATCAACTTCATCGGCATCAGCTTCGGTCAAGGCAAATACTCGCCCTGGTTGGTACGGTCTCTTCCTAGTCTGCTGCATTGGCACATTGTGGTTGCCCATCCGTGGCTTGGGGCATTAAGATTTGTAATGTCCAGTCTCACCACAGTTGAAGCAATTTACCGCAGGAGGTCTCACAACATTATTTCCAGGTCCTCCAACCACACTAATAGCATTCGCCACTGTTGGTTTGAACCTTTTTGCAGATGGTTGTCCCTTGAAATTTCCAGAATTTGCGGGCCTCTTTCCCGACTGCCAGTTGTTCTTCCGATTTTGAACAACATGAAACTGCTCCATATCAGCCTCCGTGGCTGCTGCTCGCTTGACCAACTTGTCAAATCCCCTGATACCCAGAGGTATCATCTGGGACCTCAAGCTCGGCCTCAATCCATGCTCGAACTTACGAGCCTTCTTCGCCTCATCCATCACTAGTTCTGGAGCATACCTAGAGAGTTGAGTAAATTTGGTCTCATACTCCCTAACTGACATGCCACCTTGCTGTAGTGACAGAAACTCCATAGCCTTCTTCTCTTGGACGTCGGAGGAAAAATAATGACTGCGGAATTCTTCCAAAAATTCCTCCCAGCTGAGAACTATGCCTCCCATTGTCCGCTTCATCTACTGCCAGCAAACAGCCACATCCTTCTCAAGCTGCAGAGTCTCCAATTTGACTTTGCTGCCTTCAGGGGTCTCCAGCACTTCTAAGATGGTCTCTACCTGACGAATCCAGTTGTCAGCCACATCAGGGTCTGACTTCCCTTCGAACACAGGTGGTTTCATTCGTTTGAATGATTCCACGAGTTTAATTGCCTCGGGCACTAGATTCACAGGTACCCTTCCTTGGTTCTGATTCATGGCCACAGTATTGAGCATCTGATAGACCCTCGCAAGTTCCGTTTCCAGATCCAGACCTTCACCGTTTCTAGCTCCTCTTCTAGCCATATTCTGATGCAAAAGATCCATTAAATTCGAAGTATAAGACATGAATTTTAAATCAACTTGCATTTCATTGAATTCCAAACTTTATACATTCGAATTGAAAAACATTTCTTGACATCAGAATAAAAATAGTAGAAGCTATAACAGTCTAACTCCTAAGGTTCCTCTTCGCTTCTCGAAGTTCTCCCCGTAGTTCATCAACTTCTTCCTTCAGCACATCGGTCAGATTCTTCCTCTTCTTGAGTTCCCAAACCCGATGACTGAGAACTGCAAAGTCGTCCTTACGCTTTGCCAATTGAGCCTCCAACAAACCAACTCTCTCCTGCAGTGTTTCAACCTGCCTCTGAAGAGATGCAACAAGACTATTCAAAACTGGTCTATCTTCTTCATCAGAAGAAGAATCATCAGACGAGTCTGGAGGTGGGGTAATCTCTCGAGATTCAGGCCATTCCTCTTCATCAGAATCTGCTTGCCCAGGGTGGTACTCTTCCTCGGGATCTGCTTGTCCAGGATAGTACTCTTCCTCAATGATATGCCAATTGTCATCGCCAGCAGGGTTGAAGTGATCAGCCATCTTAGAAATAGGGAGGAAGAAGCATAAGTCATAGAGCAACACAAATGTAAGTCACTTACATTTAAATCTCTAGACTCAAATGCACACTCTAATGTCCACTTCTAGGGTGTCGTTCCTTATAAATTTGTACCAGTGTGAAACGTAGCTCTGATACCACCTCTGTAACACCCCGAATTCCAAATACAACTGAATTCGAGATTTCCACAGGATATTTTCGTCTCATTCGGTACAATTTTACAAGGAATTGAAAACTTTCCATTTTACATCAGAGTTACATGAGATGTTACACTTTACATTTTACAGCGGAAGCATATAACACAATAATTTACATGTAATGACAGCAGAAGCAATTTACATCATTCAAATAAATGTACATCAACAATGAATAATTTGTAAGCATCAGTTCTCCTTTCAATTTTATCAAGCCATTTATCCTGCATACAAAACTGTGGGCACGTCAGTTTATTCAACCGACGAAAATTATACATGGCCATCCTCTCTATGCCAGAAACAGTATAACGATTCTCATTTCTTAACAAATCACAAACTTGTTCACATATCAAATTCAAGGGAATGCCCTATTGATGTTGTGTTGTGATTGTACACTTAGTCCTTAATGCAATTATTTATATTATATGACACTAATGCGCACTTGTTCGGATTCTATGCATCCCATACTACATAGGTCCAAGGGTATGCCCTTAATCGTACTTCATCTTGTAGGGTTCAATCCCTCGTCATCACTTAATCTACTACTGGAATTACGGTAAGTATCATAGATGTTTTCCGACATACTAACTCATGTCTAGGCGCCCTGGAGCGAATCCCAATGCACTGACACATGACTCATCATGCAGGCATCCTGTGGTAATTTAGCTCCTACCATAGACATGACACCACCCGCAGTCGCCAAACACCCCACGAGCGTCGCCACTGGGACGGTATTCTGGAGCAGTATCCACGCCCTATCATGACTCATCATGGGACATCCTGGGATATGCTCTCGCTGCCAATCCAATGGCCCTCATACTCAATGTTTTTCTCTTACTTTCATCACATCTTCACTATGTACCTAGTCCTTATTTTATTAGAATCATGAACAAAATCAAACCTCTAGAGTTAGCCTCTCCACTATACCGAACTTAATCATTCATTCAACATGACCAACCTTGGTCTTTCTTTTCAAATTTCATTTCATTTATTTCCAATTGCCGATGGGAGACTTAGCTACTCTTTTGTTTCAATTTCAATTCACAATTACCAAAATTGAGCGTTACCAGCTCATGAGTTCATTTTCATAATCTCAATAGATTTTTCCTTTTCCATGTCCATAACTTTCACATTCGTACAACTTTCATAAATTCAAATAAACGATTCGCTTCATTTCAGGTATAAATTCATGCAAAGACAAATAGAGTTTACTTAAATTGTCACAACCAATAATCATTCAACATAAGATTCATAATCTTCACCATAAAACAATTCATAGAATTTCTGAGATATCAAAACTGATCTGGACAGTCGACTTAGAGCTTATCCAGTCGACTTGTTCAGTCGAAGAAAGTTCTTCAATAACCGCTCGGAAGAGTCGACTGCTGCACATGGCCAGTCGGCTGTTCCGCAGCGTTCAAAATCTAAATATCATTTACGGGGCAGTCGACTATCATTCAAACCAGTTGGGTGTTCTACAGAGTTTAATTATACAACTTTTCAAGTTCAGTACGGTCGACTGTTACATACATTCGGTCGACTGAACAGGGTAGATTTCAAATTAAGGGGTCATCTCTCCCTTCTGTTCTTCATTTAGCACACAGCATTTTACTCATTACAGTACGTTCAAATACCAACATAAACATGTGATTCTTATCTATTCACCATCCTCATAAAATAGTTTATGATTAAATGTAAATTCCACATACCAATATTTTCTTTTCTCCAATGAGATACTAAACATACATTTGTCCTTTACAGATCATTTATCTACGAAGATGAATATTACTCTAATTTAGCATGCTAGAAAATCAAGTTAACAATTCATATTAATACATCGTTTTATGGAATTCTGAACTGTACATATTTTATTTCAGTGTACCAGTCGACTGCTCACATGATCGGTCGACTGTACCGGTCATTTTCAGTCCTCTAATTATCATTAGTTCTTTTTCATTCATTCGTATTTTCAACATTTCGTACAGTATTAATTTAGCAATCATCTTATCACTTCAGTTTATAAATACATACACAATTCAATCTCAATCTTAACACGAATTCTATTTTAGAAGTCATGAGAAACACCCACCTTATTGACGAAATAAACGAATTCCGTAAAGCTTCTTAATACGATGCACGACTCCTTGCTCCTTGCTCCACACCGAAGCTCCCTCTGAAGTGATGGCCGGCCTCCAAAAGCACTCACTCTCAACTCTCTTAAAAAATATAACTCTCTTCTCACAACGAAATTTTGTGTAGAAAACAAGTAAGTGAGGGGGTATTTATACACAATTTTGGGTGAGATGGAGGGCTAGGATTTAGTAGATGGTTATGAGATGGAGGGCTAGGATGATAGTAGGAGTTGCAGTAACTACCCACAGCTAAGTAACCACCCATACACTAACTCCACTTCTCCAAAACCGGCCAAGGAGAATAGTGTGCAAAGCACACCATGTTGCATGCACGTGCTATTCTCGTCTCCATATAAAAACTTGTACATTATACATTATAAAAATAATCATTTAAAAGATGTTACCTCACAAGTTATTATTAAAAGAATTAATTCATGGGCTTAAATTGATGGGCCAAAATATTAGTTTTTACAAAATAAATAAATTAGATTATTAGGCTCGTGTTTATTTGAAAATAATTTAAATAACATATATACATACATATGCATATACTCATCATCCATAAAGAAAACTATAAGATTTCATATTACGAAAACTGCACGTGCACACTACGTGCAAAATAAATAAGTAATTTTCATAAATGAAAATCGGGGCATTACAGGGGGGGTTCAATTACGGAAATGGAGATGGGAAATGGAGGGTAGGGATGAGGTGTGGGGGAGGGGGGAATTGAATGGCTAAGATTTTAGCCAACACACCAATGGTTCTAGAAATTTCAAGGTAGTTCTCAACTTTTCATGAAGCTCATCACATGGCATATTTTCAACCCTTAGATCTCATCAATCTCATTCACTCCCAATCATGATGTAGGGTTTCCTAGCCCTGGGTTAGGTCAAGTAACCCTAGGTTACTAACCTTAACCCAAGGTCAAACAACTCTAACCCTAATGAAAAACAATGTATGGTTATTTACAATTCAAACTAATATGTATATCCATTGCAAAATATATTCAAATATTTCAATTATAGAATATATACGAACATATTCACATTCAAAGCAATTTCAGATCAGATATCATATACATTCCAAACAATTGGGGCAAATCCATAATTTAATTTAGATGATATCCCGAATCTATCTCATCGGGTTTCGAATAACTCATATATCTGAAATTTCTCAATTAAAACCAATTATCTTGGAAAAATATATAATCTCCTGCAATTCTCAACTATGCACAGATTACAATACAAAATAGTTATATACTATTTTGCGGGGTGTTTCACCACATATTTTCACTTTCTTTATCTTCACTGAGTTGATATATACAGATACATCACCAAATTTTCTTTTCCTGACTATATTATCCTTTCCTCTTCTTTTTATAAATCTCAAATTATATATATATATATATATATATATATATATATATATATATATATATATTTTAATTTAATGTTTTTGATCATCGCACAATACAGCTTACCTTTTGAAATTTCCAATTTTCTCACATAAATACGCATTTTATTAATTGATCGATCAGTGCCCACATCATCACCAAACTGACGCCGATAGCTTTGTAATCGATCGATGCTCACACAGAGTCTTACACGTCCGAGGCTACGTCATTCTCCTGGCCCTATACCAGTGAGGGAATACATCTCACCCCAAGTAAAACTTGGGTAATATACACCACACCTCAGATAAACTGGGTAATTTACACTGCATCCCAAACATAGTTTGGGTAATACACACTGCACCCCAAACCGATAACTTGGGTATTATGAGGTCTGGCCCAAACCCCATGGATTTTGTAGGCACTGATAAATCAAAAAATTACTTTAACCATACATTAATCAGATAACTATATATTTCTTTTCATTCAAACACACTCATATGAGGGTAAATAACACATACATCCCATAAATATCACCAATTAAGGTCTATCCATCAATAAAACACAGTTTCAAAACACATTAATTATATACTCAATTTATTACGTGCAGTACGCACCCACCTAAACTTAATATCACCAATCACATATACCCACATATCATACATACACCATGCCATTAATCACAATATCTTATCATGTATAAAATCTAATTTATTACTAAAAAGCACCAAACATTCAAAACCATGTAAAAGCACCACATAACCACAATTCCAACTATTGAAATTCCATATTTTCCATTAATTCGTCATCCGACCATATCCATCAGAATACACATTGGATAACCCTAAAATTTTACCCTAGCATAAAATATATCAAGTATGATCATACTCACCTGACGAATTGATAGGAATACATCCCACGCTCACCCATGCATATATATATATCACCAATATACTACTACCCATATAATACCACTAATAATATCACCAAGAATAACACTCACATATTTGGGTTATATAACATGCAACCCATTAGGGTAATATAACACCAAGTATATAACATTATTTCTTTCCATAACCTTCATGTACATACATGGACAAAATACACCTAGTATATAATCAATCTAACATCATATCTATATCATCATCTATCAAAGTGTAAGATAGACGCATGCCAAAACATAAATCACTATTTAGGCCAATAATAAACTTTAATTTTTCGTATTCTTAACCAAAATTTCCAATTTAACATAAATGCCATACAATAGCTCAAATAACCACGAAACCCTACCAGATCATGAAGAATAGTAGGTATAATCGTACTCACATATATTTCGCATTACACCCCATTTCCTCTATATATATAAATGCGTGTCCATCCTTTGAACAGTTTAATAAAACATCATATATAAAATAATCAGAATTATACTCACCTGCCAAAACTCAGAAACTCGGTATACGACTCCTCAGCTATACGTCCGAGATCGCTACCACTGCCTATTACCAAGTTATATATATCAATTAGTGTTAAATACTTCCAAACCAGTCCAAGTTTACAATAGAAAACACTTGAGTTCTTATAGGCATTTCATCGAATGCCAGACGTGCATTATACGTATACATACACCCACATTTCTATTAACTAGGTTTTAAGTGTAACACCTGTATTTTAAAAATGATTAAATATTTGATTTATATTATTGTTAATCATGATTTTGAGTATATTCTCTTATATTAATTGGTTTTATTTTATTTTAGAATGATTAATTTGAAATTTGGGGTTTAACGGGAAAATTTTAAAATATAGAAGTTTTAAGATGAGTTTTCTCGGAGCAGATGATTTCGATTTAACCAAATAAAATTTCCTGAGTACTTGTGCATAATAGAGGATGGAATATTTGCTAATTTGAAGAAATTGCATGGTCCTAGCAAGTTACCAATTTTGAAGTTTGGGGTTGAAAATAACCCTGAAAATAAGCTTTATGTGAAATTGGGCTTAGGCCGATAACCCAAACCCCTTCACTATTTAACCCCCCCCCTTATTTACAAGTATGCCACTCTCCTTTCTTTTTACCCTTCCTTTTTCTTTCCCAGCCAAAATCCCACAGATCGAAACCCATTTCCCTTAGCCTAGGGTTTTTGAATCCAAGCTTCCATCCACTTCAAGCTTCGAATTTATTGGGGATTCTTGGAGAATTCGGGGTGCTCTTCAGTGTGGCAGAATTGGTTTTTCGAGAGAGCTTCGAGAAGGTATATTAATTTGTACTTTTAGTTATTGGATTATGTGCTTCAGAATTTCTTGCATAAAAAATTGTAGTAGAGAGATGAGTAAGGTATGTAAGATATGTTAGAGGTGAAAGATTTCAATTTCTATGGTAATAATATGGAAATTTTATTAAACCTAGGGTTTGAGTTTCGGAAGGGTGAATAAAATTCTAGCTATTGTATGCTAATAATTATTTCGGATGATGTAAAATATTATGGGATAATTTAGAAGTGTTTATGAGAAATTTTAACAATTATTTGGCAATTATAAGGAATTTTCCAGGTATCGAGAATCTATAAAATAGAGTTTATTGATATGAAAATATTATAAGTATGGGAAGATATGTATAAAAAAATAGACTTTATTCCCAAGATGCTCATATGAGTTAATTTAGGGATATAGAAGTTAATTTGGGGTATTTTACTCTTAAATTATAAAATATTGGTTAGAACTCCTCCGAATGAGGGGTAAAAATAGAAATTTGACTATTAGACTAGAGAATAGTTGATTTGATATGCTTAGATATGTTGTAGGTGATGTATGAGTACGTTTGATGTGAATTCGAAGGATAGATAATGTGGGCAATGAGTTAATGACTTACGGGTTCGATAATTTTCTTAATAGGTATTAAAAAGTGAAGTTTGATTAGCGACCGGGCGAACGATGAGTGTCTTCTGGCTGGTTCAACAGGTGAGTATGATTATACAAGGTACATATTATATTGTGACAAAATTTTATGCTGGATTCGATGTGATTTTTGTGAGTTATAGCTAAATGAATATTTAACCAAAAATACAGAATTTTTTATATGTTGAAATTATGTTGTATGGAGAATTTGCATGATTTTGAATATTTAGTGTTATGAGTGATGTACTGGGTATATGTGTAATAAGATGAAGTATATGATGTTGTTATAAGTATAATATACGGTAGATAAACAAAAATGACGTATTGACCTATTTGGTGTATGTTTGTGATATACATGGGTGATAATGAGTTATGAAAGATTAATCGATGAAATTAATGAGTGAGTATATGTGTAATGTAGTGATTGTTTAAAGTAAAACTAATGAGCGTTAATATGATGTAATCATCTACTTAATTTGGCATGTTCAAAGATATTATAATGTGAGTGAATAAATACTTTGGTGCGTTTATGATACAGAATAATATGAGGTAATAAACTTATAAATGAAATAACTAGATGTATGTGAGTATGTGAGATAATGTGATAATAAATTGCATGGTTAAAGTCAAAGATGTGGCAAACTATTGAAGTAAAATATTTGATGTTGTGTGATTATGAAACGATGAAATGAAAATGATAATAACAGTTAAATTTTGTTGACCAGTACCTACAGAAATCCTGGGGATTTGGGCTAGACCTCCTAAAACCCAAGGACCGGCTTGGGGTGCGATATTTATTGCCCAAATTATGTTTGAGGTGCGGTATTTTTATCACCCAAGCTATCGACTTGAGGCCCAGTTATTACCCAGCTCAGCTGGGGTGCGGTGATATTCCCTCAATGACAGATGTCGCGAGGAAGTACCCTAGTGAAACAAGGGTTGCGGTGTTTTCTTTCCCTCGTTGGCTTTGCCACGAGAAAGTACCCAACTTCGCTGGGGTACGGTGTTTTCTTTTAACTCGCTGGATTCGGCTGGGTGGAAGTACCCAAGTTCTACTTAGGGTGTGGTGTTTCCCTCCCTGACATAGGCTGGCAGGAAGATGTAGCATTGGACGCGTAAGACCCTGGGGGGGCAGAGGTCCACATGTTTACTGGGCTGTCGGCTTTCAGTATATTGGGATACAGTGGCCGACTGGTCGACAAATTAATAAAATGTATAAATATAGAATGAAAATGAGAATGAGAATGTAAAGAAAGGATATGATGTGAAAGTGAAATGAGAATGAGAAAGTAAAGAAAGCATATGATGTGAAATAAAATGAGAATGAGTAAGTAGAGAAAGCATATGATGTGATATGAGAATGAGAAAGAAAACAAAGTATTTGATGTAGAGTGGAAATGAATAAGTAGAGTGAAAGAAAATGTATATGTATGAAGATAAGTATGGAAGAATATGATTCATGAGTATGCAAATGAAAATGAATGGTAAAAGAAGTATGTGGTTAAATAAGTGTAAAAAACAAGGTAATTGCATTATGTAATTATAAGTGCAACTATAGAAATGGTGATATGCAGATAATTATGAAAGAGGAACATTTGTGTTATGGGATTAAATATAAAAAGTGAATGAATTAAATATGTGAATTAGTTTGATGCTATGTATTTGTATATGAAAAATGAAGGAATTATATATGTGAATTAATATGATGTGAGAAATATGAGTATAACAGTGAAGGAATTATGTATGTAAAATTAATGGGAATGACTCGAAAAAAATTCTTGAATGGAAAAGAGTAGAAGTAATGAAAGTGTGTATGTATGAGATAATATGATATGAATGAAAAGTAAAGTTATATGGGATATTAGTATGATGCATAAAGTAATGTGTGTTAAGTGTTGGATATGGGAATGATTTTCAAAACTAAAGATAAGTCTGATATGAGTTGAAGCCTTGGAATTGTGTCGAGGAACTACTTGCCCGCTATTTCCATGGGAATAGTAGGAACTACCTGCCTTGGCACAACTCCGAGGGTGAATTATCGAGTTGTTGATATGATAGTTGTAAACCCCGTTCTATTTCAATTGTCGGGTTGTTGATATGATAGTTGTAATACAAGAATACAGGTTGGCACAACTCTTTTCTTTTCCTGTATTCTTGTATTTCAATTTTTCCCTATTAATTATTCTATTCTTTTGAACCCAAATTTTTTCATTTATTTAAATACCCGACTATTTTGTTTGATCCCAGAATTTCAACCTACACTATTATGTATCACTACTTGATTATTTAACTTCTGATTATTATTTTACTACTACTACTACTACTACTACTACTATTATTATTATTTTGAAAAACCCAAAGATCCTAATTAATTCTATAAAATTTCTAGTTGATTATTTGATTTATGCTAAAGCCCACCCTGTGATTTAATTATTGGATTTCCCTTTTATGAAGCCCAATTTTATATTCATTAAATTTTTACTAATATATAATTTTAGAGCCCAATCTCATATTCTTTCTATTCATATTTATTGTAATTTGTGAAGCACAAATGTAAAGCCCAAGTCTACAAACTCAAACCCACATTTATATACCCAACCCATTAACCCATTATCCTACCCTACCCAAGTTCAACTATTCGTATACAAATCCCTCACATTCCCCCACTCTTCACATTCCCATAACCCCACACCCCCACTGTCTCATAACTACCCCCTTTAATTAATATTATTATTTTATATAACTTCCCCCGTTCTCTCTCCCCACTCACTTTCTCTCTCCCGCTCTCTCTTTCCTGTCTTCTGCCTCTGCCTCTCCCCACTCACTGCCTCTGCTCTGCGCTTGTGCCCTCGTTGTCTAATCGCCCTCCTCCTCCATTTCATCGAGCACCCTAGTCGCCAGCCCTTGCACTTGCCACCGCAAGCCCTCGACCTCCCACCTCGCAACCGTCGTACCCCATTGCCGAACCCTGTCTCCTTCTCCTATCGCTGGACTTCCATCTTCCTCCTCGTCGCTTGAACTCACTGCCACCTCGCTGCTCCTCTGCTTCCCCCTACCCCCATTAGCCTCGCGAGCCACCTCTCCCGCTCACGCTCGACAGCTGAGGCCCCACCATCACCGAGCCCCTATTATTCCTCCCCTTTTCTCGGACCCATCTCCTCCAGAGCCCTGTCAATCGCTGCCCCCCTGTGCGCCACCAGTCACCGCCGAAGCCAAAGTCGTCATGGTTGTTCGCTGGTTGGCGGGGGTCTTGCTGTTTGCTGTTTGAGATCCGGTGTGTGTTGTTCGGTAGATCATTGTTTGCTATTCGGCTGGAGTTTGCTGTTGGGATCTGCCGTTGTTGTTGTTTGCTGTTGGTCTTATTGCTATTGCTGATTGGAGCTCTTGCTATTATTTCGTGTCTTCACGTTATATGTGTTCTTGCTGATTGGAGCTCTTGCGCTCATCCCATTATTCATTTAATATTCAGAATCATCATCGAACAAGTAAGTGTCTCTTGAACTCATTTTTATTGTTCTAGTTCAAGAAAACACTCTTTAAAATCCGGCAAGTAATAATCGAATTGAATATTACATCTAGTTGAATTCCATTATTGATTGTTTGTTGTTTATCGTACCATGTTATTGATTCATAGTCTTCTTATCGTGCCATTGTTGTTGATTTAAAACTTGAACCATAATTTTATCGTATTGTTGAACATTTAAATATGATGCCATGTCATTTGCCTGAGTTTGTACTGAGGTTTCGACCTGGATCCGAACATCGAAACTTAAAACTTTGTACATAAAAATTGTAGTATACTGAGTTTTAAATCCAGAATATCTTATGGAATCTCAATTAGATTTATGGATTGTAAGTTTTTACTATTTTAGTCCTGGCATGTTATAATATCCAGAACCGAGATTGTGAACGA
The DNA here is from genome assembly GCA_017893485.1 of Hemerocallis citrina. NCBI lineage: Eukaryota > Viridiplantae > Streptophyta > Magnoliopsida > Asparagales > Asphodelaceae > Hemerocallis > Hemerocallis citrina. Next base: position 313,440,046 of record CM030358.1, read on the forward strand.
AACCCGTGAAGAATTGATTGATCGACCTAGTTATTGTGACTGTAATGTATCCTGTATAATTGCGCTAGAACCGGCAGAGAGTACTTTCTAGAATCTCTGAGGGAATCATATTTGCATTCCCGTGGCTGTGGGAAAGTGAATCTGAGTACCGATAGGTGCTACTATCCAGAACCTGCATTGTTATTTTTTGCATATAAACCCGTATTTTCCATATTTAATGAAAGTACTATGTATATTTCATGTATTGCACAACCTTGATATCTCCTTGATATTGTATCTATACCACCGTTCTCATTGATCATATTGATTGCATGTTCATAAATGATTGTTAATAAAATAATAACAAGACAGGGAAATAAAGGTCGACTAAGTAGTTGGCAATATAGGAGATTGTACTCGGAAAGGGATATTGGTCACAGTCCATATTGGTCATTGGTATCAGTCATATTGGTCATCGATTGATTGCGGATTACTGACTACAGTATCCCGATTCATCGTGTATTGGTCATCAGTCATCGGTCATTAGTCATTGATATTGCAAGACCCGAGTACATGACCCTGTATAATTCACCACTATAGTTTGAACGTTTACTTGATTGTATGCACCCGAACCTGTGGTATGGAATACAAGATTGCGTACATTAGTTAGGATTGATAAAAGACTGATACATATGAGATGAACACTGAACACTGACACTAATACTGAATATTGGTTATTGAACATTGATTCTCGAGTACTGAATTATTGATTATCGACTTTTATTTCGTTATCACTTATCATTTATTGACTCTGATGTCGTCCCAAACTCTTTCTCTTGTTATATAATCCCTTATTTCTTATTTTACTGCTTGCTACTACTTGCCGCCCGTAGCTTTCTCTAACGGGTATTTTTCCCCATCTCTAAATGCTGAGATTACAGGTATCGCGGAGGAAAAAACTGAAGGACTTGGAGAACTGATCTTCTAAAGATTGGAGTGGAATTGATAGTCATAATTATTTTATTCATGTTATTTTTATTTCAAACATTGTATTTCTTTGGTACTTTGTATTCCGGGCTTGTTGACCCGAAGTTATTTGCTTTCTAGATGTTGGTTATGTATGAGACACTTTATGGATTATTCATGTTCATGTGATATTTTATTGCATGCGTGGTTATTGTTATATTTCATATTTTTGAGTTAAAGTGAACAGCTTATGGATGATGTACCCATCATCTGCTAGGCCTCAGTTGCATGCCCGTGTTTCCGTATAATGGGAAGCAGGGCGTGACAATAGTTGTATTGCGAGACGGAAATGAAAGTAAAGTAAATTGTAAGATGAAAATGAAAATAAAGTAAAGTGATACTCCAAGCTATCTGCTTGAGATGTGATGTTATATTACCCGAGTTCTATTTGGGGTGCGGTGATAATTACCCAAGCTATCGGCTTTGGGTGCGATGTAGTATTACCTAAACTACGTTTGATGTGCGGAGTATAATTTGATAAGAGTGGAAGTTAAAGTAAAATGTAATATGAGGTGTACGCGAAAATGAAAAAAAATATATATTAATAATAAGAATGAAAAGTAATTTTAGTTTGATGATGAGAAAAAAATGAATTATAAAGCCAAGTATACGACAAAATGAGAATGTGCATTGAATAAGCTGTATGATAAAATTAGAATGAGAATGAAGGTTAATGTATTACGAAATGTTATGAGATGTGTTTTTAGGCATGGATAATTGTGATATTATAAGAATGGATGAATACAATATTATAAGATTGAGTGAATATGGATTTGTAGATTGCTTGAAGATGCAATGGATTAGTTTTGTGCAAAAAACACTTTGACTATGTTTATATGTTTAAAATTCAGGTTACATTTAATTACCGTTATGTTTGTAAGTTCTTTCAATTTCTGTCTTATCATTTATTTTATTTACTAATCTAGTAGATTATACTCACACCAGTTATGGCTGACCCCTGTTGTTTTCTGGGATTCAGGGGAGTCCATCCCTGGGAGTGGATGTCCCTAACCCTCTTGCAGGTACTGATTAGCAGCGAGGTGAAATATCGTAGTAGTTGTTTGATTTTGATAGTTATTGTAACTACCATTTTCATTTTTTTCCTTTTTCCCTTCATTATAATATTTTATTTTGCAATTGAATAAAATACTTTATTTTTCCTTGATTATCTTAATTAAATTTTGTTCATGAACTACTCTTTTTCTTCTTGTTGGACTATTTTCTTGTTGATCCCATTTTTAAATTTGATTATGTATATTTTATCTGAACCATTTTGTCTTTAAATCCATCTCTTATTGAACCCAAAACCCAATTGCATTTTATTCTAGACCCAAACCCAATATTATTGGATCCTAGCCCATTAACCCAATAACCTAATTGTACCTATAAATAATACCCTATTGCAAAGCCTAAAACTATACAACATAAAACCCTAGCCGTCTCTCTCTCCTCTCTACCGTCAGCCAAACCCACTGCCGTCAGTCCCTTCATCTCTCCCGACCTCCTTCCCTCCGGCGACCCAACCCCCGAATCGTTGAGCTCTCGAATGCCGCCTCCGCCCTACACCAGCAAACCCCCGACGCCCCTCTGCTGCTTCCCTTTCCCGTCGAAAACTGCAGACCCGAGCCCCTAGATCACCGTGACACTCGACGCCACCTGACGCAACAACTGCTACCACCAGTTCTGCCGCCCACTGTGCTGTCGACGTCGTCCAGTTGAGCCACCTATCGACTGCCGTCGACTTGCTTCTTTTTCTTGCTGTTGATTGCCTTTGCTATTGTTGCTTTGTTCTCTTGTGCACATAGTCTGCACGTATTATTGAGGTTCGTGTTCATTGCTCTGGGATTCTCATCCCGCTATTCTTTGGTATTCGAATTAATCATCTGTAAGGCAAGTCACTTTTCCTCTTGAATTGAATATTGTATCAAACTCTTGCAAATAGATCCAATTGTTCATCATATCGTATACTATTGTTCCTTTTCGTTGAGTATATTGAGGGTTTACACGAGCTAACCCAAAAATTCTCGACTTCGTGCCTTTGTTGACTCCAAAAATTGAACCCTTCGTGCATTCATGTAGTAGTGATATTGTAACATCTGTTTTTTTTATTCCTTAATTATTTGATTTAAATTATTTTTAAATTTGTTTCTGAGTATATTTACCACTATTAATTTATTTTATTAGCATTAGAATGATTAAATTAATATTTTGGGGTAAACGGGAAAAATTGAGAATATAAGAGTTTTGAGATGAGTTTTCTCGGAGGAGACGAATCCGATTTGACCCGAAATTTTTCTGGGGCATTTGTGCAATATAAGGGGTCAGTAAAATACTAGAATTTTTAGTTTGTGGCATTTGGTTGTAAACTTTTCAAAATCGAGTAGAAATAGCTTATTTTAGGCATTTTTCTTAAGTAATTGGGCCTAAAGTCCGTATCCCTAAACCCGAATGTTATTAAAACCCTAAAAAAATCACAATCTTGCCATTTTTCATACTCTCTCTCTCCCTCCACCCGGTTTGGCCGGCCGAAACCCTCCCCAACATGGAAACCAATTAGGGTTTTCGAAGTCCACCCAATTTCCATCTCCCACTTCAAATATTTTGGTGCTTTTAAAAGATTTTTGGGTGCTCTTCCTCGTGGCGGTGTTGGTTTTTCAAGAAGAGTTCAAGAAGGTATGAGAAATTGAATGTTAGTTTATTAAATTGTATGCTTTTCATTTCTTTTACTAGAAATTGATGTAGGGAGGTGTAGAGAGCACATAGAACATGTTAGTAGTTAGAAAGTATGCAAATCATGGTGAAAATGGGGAGTGGTGATTTTGGCATAAACTCGGATTTTAGGGTTTATGAAATCAGGTAGGAAACTCGATCCTAATAATTGTAGAAAATGCATATGAGGGTGTAGAATATTATGACAGTATTAATATGAATTTAGGATGATTTTTATAGGCTTAAGCTCAATTAAATTGAGTGAAATAGACTATAGGTGAAAAGTGCACGCCGGGTGTTCGGTGAAATGCTCGAACGAGATTTAGGAGAGAATTTGTTAGATCCGGAGGTCTCAGTGAGTTTTATTAGTACTATTTAAACCTAATTTGAGAAATTAGGAGAATTGGATGAAAGCAAGTAGATATTTGGGGATTTCCCTTAAAGGGTTCCTCTGATCGATGAGTAAGTTTTTGTATTGGGACCCGACATCGAAATCTATCGATGTAGCTCACCTACTTATGTCATTTGTGACGTGCGGGTGAAGACGGATTCAAATTTGGAGGTCCGTAGGTCGAGTTTTGAGTTTTATGCTAATTGGTCCTATAATTTTCCATTTAGGTGGAAAAAGTTGAACTTCGACTGGCTACCGAGCAGACGTGGGACATCGTTTGCTCGATCCGTCAGGTGAGTATGTTGTATCTATAAATATTTTATATTGTGGCCAAATTTCGTGGCTTTCTAATATATTTTGTAGAGGTTATGCCAAAAATTGATTTTCAATGAAAATACGGATTTTTAGGGGCCCGAAAATGGGTTTTTGTGATATTTGGTAAAATTAACTATTTTAAGTATATAAAAACTATATTATGGGTTATTGTGACGTGTTGAAGTATAAAATTAAATATATTAAATGGTTTATGCATATTTTTACCTCGTGCACGTTTCGTGCATGTTTTTGGGTATATAGGCCGATATAGGTAATTTGCTATATGTGGAGCCTTGTGCATGTTCTAGCATGCTATGGATGGATGTTATAAGATGTAATTAGACGAAATTAGTGATTGTGATCATATTTTGGAAACCCGTGTATTTATAGTGCATGTTTTGTGCACGTTTTGGGACATATAGACCCTTATAAGTGATTTTACTTACATGGAACATGGTGTATGAACTAGTATGCTATAATTGGATATTATGAGATTCAATTAGAGAAAATAAATGATTTTGGCCCCTTTTTCTTGGAAACCCGCATGTGTGGTGTATGTTTGTGATATATATATTATGATATTGACTCGTGATGTGATAATTGATGAACTTAGTAAGTGGGTATATGTTTACATTATAATTATGTTCGAAGTGAATTAATGAGCAATAGTATGATTTTATAATGTGATGAATTATACGTTTTGATACTCTTATGATATGGAATAACATAATGTAGTTCTTTTATTAATGTTATAACTTGGCGTATGCCTATATTTGATACAATGAGGTAATGAATAATATGGTATTCTTAATGTGGGATGTTATGGCAAATATCATGGCCCATTTATATTATGCAATAATATGATATGATGGTTTTAATTGTGGAATGACAGGTTGTATGCATAATGTGGTATAATGATACGGTGATTAATATCGTGAGCATCGGATATGAATCAAATGGTAAGACAAAAGATAAGATGGTACGTGCTAATAAAATGTGTTACTAATTCACGTGGTTAAAGTCAAAGACATGACTAGTTTGTGAATCGAAAGTGAAATGCTTGTGTGATAAAGTAAGCTGAAAAGATTAAATGATTAATGCTAATAACATATGGTTGTGTTGACCAGTACCTACAGCAATCCTGGGGATTTGGGCTAGACCTCCTAATACCCAAGGACCGGCTTGGGGTGCGGAGGTTTTCCCTCCTGGCTTTGGCTGGGAGGAAGTACCCAGTTTATCTGGAGTGCGAAGTTTTATCGCTCAAGCTATCGGCTTGAGGCCCGATTTTCCCTCGATGACAGCTATCGTGAGGAAGTACCAAGTTTACCTGGGGTGCGGAGTTTTTCCCACCTGGCTTCGGCTGGGAGGAAGTACCCAGTTTACCTGGGGTGCAATGTTTTTTCCTCCTGGCTTCGGCTGGGAGGAAGTACCCAGTCTATCTGGGGTGCGGAGTTCCCTCGCTGGCATAGGCTGGGAGTAAGACGTAGCCTCGGACGAGTAAGACTCTGTGTGAGCATCGGTCCGCGTGTTTTACTGGGCTGTCGACTTTCAGTATATTAGGATACTGTGCCTCACTAGTTGACAAACTGATAAAATAAATAAGTGTAAATAAGAATGTGTAAGTAAAGAAAGTGAATTGTGAGTATGAAAGAAAGTGGTTGTGAATGAAATGAATATGAAGGAATACGAGTTATGAGTTTGTGTATGAAAAGAAATAATAAATGCAGCATGTGGTCAATTTAAAATGAAAAAGAAAAAAGAGACGTGTGTTAATATGAATAGTATGAAGTAACTGTGTAATGAGAATGATTATTAAAGTGAAATACAGGATGATTTGAGTTGATACACCTTAGAATTGTGTCGAGGAACTACTCGCCCGCTATTTCTGTGGAAATGGTGGGAACTACCTGCCTTGGCATAATTTGCAGGGTGAATGGCATGATATCAGTAATGAATAATGGAAATGAAGAATAAAGTAAAGTGAAGATGAAAAGTAATTGAAGTAAATTAATAACCAAGCTATCGGCTTGAGATATGATGTGATATTGCCCAGACTATGTGTTCGGGGTGCGGTGATTATTACCCAAGCTATCAGCTTTGGGGTGTGATATATTATTGCCCAAACTATGTTTGGGATGTGGAGTATAAATTGATGAGAATGAAAGTGAAATTAATGGTAACTTGGGAAGTGAAAATGAAAGTAAGTTTAATTCTCAATAAGATTGAGTAGTAACTAAGTGATATAACGGGATGAGAATGGATTATAAAACATGCTTTTGATGCGATAAGAATGAGTAATCAGTAAGTGATATGTTAATGATGTGATGAAATGCGAGTAAATTGCAATGTGTAATGAGATTTTATATTTGTGTCACAAGACATGAATGAATGTGGTATTATGAGAATAGATGCATATGTTTATGAGGTGAAACATGATACAATATAAGTAAATGAAGTGCATGGCTAATAAAGATGAAGAAAAGATGTAGTAACATCATGTGTGTGTGTGTATATATATAAAGAAATGCTTTTGTGATGATAATTGTGGAAGGGTCAATATTTGTGTCAGAGAATTCAAATTGAAAAGTAATGGATCGTATGTGACTTTGTCTTATGAAAATGTAAAATAAAGATATATATGCCGTTAGTGTGATGTATATAGGGAATTGTGTGAAGTTATAGATATGTGTATAGTTGGATGCAGATTTGAAGAGTATTTTGATATAAATCGTATTGGTGATGTTTTTATGTTTAGATTTCAGGTTGCATCTTCTTAACTTGATGTTTGTAAGTTTAATTTATTTTCTTTAGACAATTTAATTTATTTATTTGATTAATAATGATACTCACACCAGAAATGGCTAACCCCTGATGTTTTTCTCGGGGTTAGGGGAGTCCCTCCGTGAGTGGGACAACCCTAACTCTCCTGCAGGTTGCTAGCAGCTTGGTAAGGTAGTATAGAGCTAGATTTTGTACTTTTGTTGGAGCTGATCTATTATCTATGTACTTGTATATGTAGAAAGGTGAATAGTTGATATATTATTTTGTATTATGGTAGCAGTATATATATATAGTGCTGTGATGAAGTAAGAAAGCCCATACCCACCTTGTTGTGGAGTATTGGGTTCTGTTGTTGGCTTTAAAAAAAAGGGTTTTCCTAAATCATTACAATAATCTTATATATTTTCAAAGGAATTTATGGTTTTTATTTATTATTTGATATTCTATTATGAGTTTGGCCCCCAGAGCATGATAATTATATGGCCTGTGTGATTCTGCTCATTTTGGCCTGGAGAGCCCATGATTATATTGCCTGTGTTGTGAGCTACGAAAATTAGAGCAGGATTTCGTAAGCTTTTTGTGTTTCGGGGCAGAAATTTCGGAGGAAACTCTGCCAAAATTTTATTTGAAATATATCTATCTTAGTTTGTGTTTAAAGTGATATAAAAATTGAGAGAATTGAATTTGGAGGTTTAGTTTTTCAAAAAAAAAAGGGGTATTACAGTTGGTATCAGAGCTTAGGTTAACTAGGAATTTTTGTTAATCCTAGTGATCTTATCATGTGAGTATGGGTTCATTATTGCTTGTCGGAGATAGAGAGTGTATTTTATGCGGGTGTTTTGTTAAGTATAGATTATATCATGGAAAGGAGCGATCCTCATTAGTCTTTTTTTCTGACTTTGAGTCAACATTACCTTTCATGGCCCTGCATATGGGTTGACCTCTGTAGAAATCCCGGTGTGAATTTGTGTACTATTGGAGTATTCTATTATATTAATTGCTGTGTGCCATTAGGGGCTATTCCCTAGAGATCTTGTGTAGGTCCTATGGGCATATGTCCTATAGGTGTATACTTTATAAACTGTGGAGTGATGTGTGGTTATGGTTCTTATCCCTTATTGGAGAGATTGATTGGTTGTGAAGCGTTATGCAGGTCATATGCATAGTTGGGGTATGATGCAGGGAGGATTCGGGTGAGACAGCCCGATGAAACCCAGTTTTTGATTGTATGTAATGCCTTGCACGATGAAATTATGCCCGTTGGGTTCGGTGGAAATATCTAAGGCGAAGATTGAGATTGTTGATGTGGTTTGCAAAGTTTCTAATATATTCGAAGTGGTTCTTGGTCCCCCACCTTGGCGAACTCTGGAGTTCAAGATCGATTTGATATTGTAATACCCCGATTTTTCTTAAATACTTAAAGATTATTTATTTATTTTCATATGGTGTGCTTGTGTAGCTTGTTGTCTATTATTTTCTCCATGATGAATAAAGTATTATTTTTCGATAAAGTATTCTCCTTAAAGCCCAAATGTCGATTTGTCTTTTTTCTCTTTTAAAATATTTATTTTGGCCCAAATGAACTTAAGCCCACAAACTTAACCTTTTATTTATTTAAATTCCTACAACTTGTATGTGTAGCATCCTTTTCTTCTTTTTCCGGGTATTGATGTGCATTTTATGGAGTGGGGTTTGTGTGTACACGTGCACTCCATGTACACGTGCACAAGACACAAGCTTGGCCGGATTGTGGAAGTGATGGACTTGAGTCATGGGTAGTTACTCTTGAAGTGTGGGTAGTTTCTCAACTCCCGATTGGATCTCAGCCCTTGATTCTCCAACTCCCCAATGTATCTTAACCCTCCATTCTATTTATCTCCTAGTATAAATACCCCTCCTATTTCCCTATCCCTTTTACACTAAAATTTTCTAAGATTATTATTGTAAGTGAGTGTATTTGTGAGTTTGTGTGGGAGCTTTTCTGTGGAGGCAAGCAGCATTGCTGAGGAGCTCGGTGTGGAGCAAAGGAGCAAGAAGGCGTTCTCTACTTTGAAGAGTTTTGCGGGATTTCGTTTATTTCTCCATATAAGGTGGGTGTTTCTCAGGACTTCTAATGTAGGAATGATACTATAATTACTATGATTGATACCATGTTACAAAAGTGAATTGAATGTAGTTGAAATTTCTTGAACATGCTATTAGTATTGAGAACGAGACTGTCGGTACAGTCGACTGCCATGTGAGACAGCCGACTGGTACGAGACACTACTTTTCATAATGTGCTGATAAAAATGTGTGCAAATAGACATGATGGTGTGATTATTATATGTATGTTTTTCCCTGTGACACATGATGGAGGGAAGGTAAATGAATGAAAAGAACTAATGGTGATTAATAACTTAAATTGTCAGAGCAGTCGACTGATGTTGTGTTAAGTCGACTGGTGCTTCATTCTGAATATGACTGTTTGAAAGTTCCATAAATAAAGATATTTTATTTATGTAGACCCAGTATGATGACTTGAGATTTATATCTTCATTGTCGTAAGAAAGTATGAACTATGTGAATGCATGTTTAGAGTATTCTTCTCTAAAGAAAGACCATATTAGTAACTGAACATTCATGTTGTAATGCTACTGGACAATAAGAGACCCTGTTTATGAAACATGAATTTACGTATATTGTAAATTGACATCATGATGCAAGTACATGTAAGAACTGTAAATAATCTCCTTAACGGAAAATGGATCTGTCCAGTCGACCGAATGCGTGTAGCAAGTCGACTGATCTGGACTTAGAATTGTGCTGTTTGAAATCTCCAAGACAGACGATTGATCTATGAACAGTCGACTGTCATATGGACAAATATTGTGAACATGGAAAGTTGCGGGACAGGCGACTGATTGAGTACAACAGTCGACTATCCCGAGCATTTTTGAGGAACCTGTATGTGACTGTATAAGTCGACTGGTGTTCTTCCAAGTCGACTGTACAGAGTGGACTGTGTTATATTTGAATTCATGTTATTTGCTGTTGGTAATTGTGAACCTTATGATTTAAGTCGATGGACTCTGTTTATGGCTATATGAATTATGTGAAATAAATCATAGATGAGAATTGAGAATTAAACGAATAATTATGAAAGGCTAAATCATGATGAGAAAGTCTGTGAGACTCTAAATGATGAGCTGATGATGCTCAATTGGATATTGTGAAATTGAAATTGAACGAAGGAGTAGCTAAGTCTCCCCGGCAGTGAAATGAAATGATGTTGAGAAATAGACCAGGTTGGTCAAGTGAAATGAAATGATAAGTCCGGTTGATGGAGAGGCTAACTCTAGAGCTTGATTTTTATTCATGATTCTAATGTAACTTTAATACATAGTGTGGAGGTGATGAAGGTGAGAGAAAAACATGAGTATGAGAGCTAGGGTACGGTGCGGGTGTGTGAGCCGCAGAATGCATGCTTGATGAGTCAAGACATGGCGCGGGCACAACTCAGTAATGATCGCACTTTAGTCACGCTCATGGGATGCTTTGGTGACTGCAAGAGGATTGTGTTCAGGGAGGAGGCTGAATTGTCGCAGAATGCATGCTTGACGAGTCAAGACATGGCGCGAAATTCTACTCCAGGGGCCAGGATACATGCTTGTACTCATAGAATCATCTAGGATACTCATTGAATTTACAGAAGTAGAGTAAGTCATGGCGGGGGATTGAATCCCACAAAAAATGAAGAACGATTAAGAGGCTTGCCCTCGAACCTATGTAGTATGGGATGCATAGAATTCGAACAAGTGTGCATTAGTGTCATGTGAAAATTAAATAATTGCATTAAGGATTAAGTGCACAATCACGACACGACATCTCTAAAAGTTCCCTTTTGATTTTACATGCTTATTATGAACAAGATTGTGCTTTGTTAAGAAATGAGATTCATTATACTGTTTTTGGCATAGAGAGGATGGCCATGTATAATTATCGTCGGTTGAATAAACTGACGTACCCACAGTTTTGTATGCAGGATAAATTACATGTAAAGAGGAATGGATGCATAAAGATCTCATTATGTTGTTGTTCATTTATGTAAATGTTGTATATTTTTGCTTCCGCTGTGTAAATTTAAATGTAAGATGTTGTAACTCTGATGTAAAAAGAAAAGTTTGAAATTTCCTTGTAAAATTGTACTCGAGAAAAGTGAAAAGATCCTGAAGAACATCTCGAATTCAGTAATTTGGAATTCGGGGCGTTACAGATATTTGGTATGACTCCAATTTCTAAATCAGCTTGTGGTATAGCACTTTAGGAATGGGGAGAGATGAAAGAGAATTTGAAGTGATGTTTTTGGAAAAGGTTATCGGTTCAAGTGATACGCCGTAGGGCGCGCCGGTAGTTTTGTAACAAAGAAGGTCGTTCACCGAGAAGGTGTACGGAGTAAGGTGACTATTAAGTATTCGTTGTTGAGAATAGATAATTTGTTGGATTAGTTGTGGGGAGTGCCACTAATCTCCCGGCTAGAGTTGCACACCGAATACCGTCAGATAATCCTTGAAGAGGGAAGTATCCCAGGGGTTGTTTTTCGTACTCAATATGAATTGTATAAGTTCTCAGTGATGTCTTTTGGGCTGGCAAATATCCCTACAATTTTCATGAATTTAACGAATTGGACCTTTCACCCTTATATTAACAGGGTGTGATTGTAATTGTAGATAATATTTGGTGTATTTTCGCAGTATGGAGGGGCATAGATGGCACCTCAGCACTGAGTTGTAGATTCGTTGGAACTAGAAGTGGTATGATAAGTCTGTAAATTGCTATTTTTGGGGGCGAGAAGTGTGAATTTTGGGACACATTGTGTCTGTTGAAGGCATATTTGTGGATCCAAGGGAAATTACAAAAGGTGAAAAGACCGGAAATAACCCTTGGATGTGTTGGAAATTCAGAGTTTCTTGGTTTTAACTGGCTATTATTGGAGGTTCATTCCTCGATTTTATATTATTGCTGTAACGATGACTCATTTTATCATAAAGAATGAGCCGTTGGTATGACCAGAACAGCGTGGAAAGATATTTTCAAGAGTTAAAGGAAGATTAACGATAGCTTATGTTTTGATTACCCCGAGAAGGGAGTGCATGTGGTATGGGTTCAGGTACAGTGTGATGCGTGAGAGCAAGCTTGTGGCCTATATATTGAGGCAGTTGTGGTCACACGGGGTGCGTGAATTACGCAGATTTGAAATTTGTGACAGTAGGGCATGTATTGAAGGTGTTGAGAAATTAATTTTTTCAGAAAATAGTTTTAGCTTTTTTTGTGATCATAAGAGTTTGAACACTTGTTCTGCAAATGAATTTAGTCGGAGGCAATAAACGTGGCTTGAGTACCTTGGTAGCTTGGTATGGAAATAAAATACCACCCGAGGAAGAAATAAGGTGATGAATGTTATAAATGGAAAGAAAGTTTTGGTCTTAATAACATCCCAGGAGTGGACGGTGTTAAATTCATTAGATTAATTTGATTTTATTTCCATGGTAGAGGTTGACCCGACCTTATATATCGGTAGTTTATCAATACAACTGTCTATCCTACAGTTGATCAGTCAAACTTGAATTCAAAATTTTTGTTTGCGACAGAGGATGCATGATCGAATTATGGATGGGATTAATGAATGTACTGCAGATTGGTCAGTAGGCAGTAGGAAAAATCTTTGTTATTATCGTAGATTTGGTGTTCTTGATTAGGATGGTTTGTGGTAGCGGGTGATGGAGAATGCTCCTTATACTCAGTATATTGTCTATCCCGGTGGCACGAAGATGTATCAAGATTCTAAGAGAATATTTTATTAGACCAGAATAAGGAAAAATATTAATTATCAGGTGAGCATGGATAACCTCTTTTGAGGTGTGTAGTCGACAAAAGAAAAGGTGACGCAGATCAGCAGCGAAAGCCTCTTGAAGTTAGAAGCTGAAGATTGGGTATTCTTAAAGGTATCCCTTATCCATGGAGTACGGTGTTTTAGGAACCGAGGAATGTTAGACCTGGGGTTTGTTGGCCCCTTCAGAGTTATAGAAAGAATTGGAACCGTGGTATATCGTTTGACGCTTACCTCTGAGATGCCAAGCATTCTTGAGGTATTTCCTGTTTTATGTTAAAAAGTGTGAGAGATCTATCTCAAGTTGCGGAGCCGCCACAGGTTGAAGTCCAGGTGGATGTGGCATTGGATGTGACAGATCATATGAAACTAGTGGATATTGTAAATCGATAATGCGGCCGACCTGACGACAAGTTGTTCAGTTGTTAATGGTGCAATGAAGTACTGATGTTGATAATGTACCTGGAAATCCTAGGAAATGGTGTGGAAGAGGTATCTTGAATTTGTTCGAGGAGTTTTCTTAACCCCCATAGCTCGAGGACGAGCTGTTTTTGAGGTGTGTAGAATGTAACATCTGTTTTTTTTAATTCCTTAATTATTTGATTTAAATTATTTTTAAATATGTTTCTAAGTATATTTACCCCTATTAATTTATTTTGTTAGCATTAGAATGGTTAAATTGATATTTTGGGGTAAACGGGAAAAATTGAGAATATAAGAGTTTTGAGATAAGTTTTCTCGGAGGAGACGAATCCGATTTGACCCGAAATTTTTCTGGGGCATTTGTGCATTATAGGGGGTCAGTAAAATACTAGAATTTTTAGTTTGTGGCATTTGGTTGTAAACTTTTCAAAATCGAGTCGAAATAGCTTATTTTAGGCATTTTTCTTAAGTAATTGGGCCTAAAGCCCATATCCCTTAAACCAAATGTTATTAAAACCCTAAAAAAATCACAATCTTGCCATTTTTCATACTCTCTCTCCCTCCTCCTGCTTTGGCCAACCGAAACCCTCCCCAACATGGAAACCAATTAGGGTTTTCGAAGTCCACCCAATTTCCACCTCCCACTTCAAATATTTTGGTGCTTCTAAAAGATTTTTGGGTGCTCTTCCTCGTGGCGGTGTTGGTTTTTCAAGAAGAGTTCAAGAAGGTATGAGAAATTGAATGTTAGTTTATTAAATTGTACGCTTTTCATTTCTTTTACTAGAAATTGATGAAGGGAGGTGTAGAGAGCACATAGAACATGTTAGTAGATAGAAAGTATGCAAATCATGGTGAAAATGGGGAGTGGTGATTTTGGCAGAAACTCAGATTTTAGGGTTTATGAAATCGGGTAGGAAACTCGATCCTAATGATTGTAGAAAATGCATATGATGGTGTAGAATATTATGACAGTATTAATATGAATTTAGGATGATTTTTATAGGCTTAAGCTTAATTAAACTGAGTGAAATAGACTATAGGTGAAAAGTGCACGCCGGGTGTTCGGTGAAATGCCCGAGCGAGATTTGGGAGAGAATTTGTTAGATCCGGAGGTGTCATTGAGTTTTATTACTACTATTTAACCCTAATTTGAGAAATTAGGAGAATTGGATGAAAGCAAGTACATATTTGGGAATTTCCCTTAAAGGGTTCCTCTGATCGATGAGTAAGTTTTCGTATTGGGACCCGACTTCGAAATCTATCGATGTATCTCACCTACTTATGTCATTTGTGACGTGCGGGTGAAGACGGATTCAAATTTGGAGGTCCGTAGGTCGAGTTTTGAGTTTTATGCTAATCGGTCCTATAATTTTCCATTTAGGTGGAAAAAGTTGAACTTCGACTGACTACCGAGCAGACGTGGGACATCGTTTGCTCGATCCATCAGGTGATTATGTTGTATCTATAAATATTTTATATTTTGGCCAAATTTCGTGGCATTCTGATATATTTTGTAGAAGTTATGCCAAAAATTGATTTTCAATGAAAATACGGATTTTTAGGGGCCCGAAAATGGGTTTTTGTGATATTTGGTGAAATTAACTATTTTAAATATATAAAACCTATATTATGGGTTATTGTGACGTGTTGAAGTATAAAAATTAAATATATTAAATGGTTTATGCGTATTTTTACCTCGTGCACGTTTCGTGCATGTTTTTGGGTATATAGGCCGATATAGGTAATTTGGTATATGTGGAGCCTGTTAGGTTTTCGGGGCAAAAATGCAGCGGATTAAAACAATAAAATCGAAACCCAATCGCAGGATCCATGCAAAACAAGACGTTTAATTCGTAATTATGAACGTTTACCTTAAACGAAGCTTTAACAGTTGAGAAAAGGATGACTAATGGAGGTCCAAGCTTCTTGAATCACCACGCATCCCGCTGACGCGATCTACGCTCTATCGGTATCCACACGAACACTTGGTATTTGAAGGAGCGATGTACTAGCATCCGAAAAACAAATTCTCTCTATCTCCATCTTCTTCTCTCAAACGGCTAGGGTTTTTTCTCTTAGCCTCCAAAAAAAAATTTTAGAGTTTAAGATCTTTATATAAAGAGACAAATCTGTTTTTCTAAAGCCCAATCCTATTGGGCTTTTATTAAAATTAGAATTCTTAATTAAATAAATAATTAAGTCAAACTTAATTAATATTCTAATATAATTCTAATTCTAATCATTAGCAAATTTGAAATTATATTTAATTAATTAATTAAGTCCCACTTAATTAATATCATAAATAAATTCGAATTACTATTTAATTTAAATTCATAATTTAAATCAAATCTCCTTCAAGCGTTCTTGTGTGTGACCCTTTAGGTTATTATTACGTTGGAAATAATTTTAATATCCAATAATAAAATTATAAACAATGAGCGGCATCTAGTAATACATCATTGCTACCCAAGTAATAATAATAATTGGTGATCCAATAAAACCTTTCGTGATTAATGTTTCCGTGTAATATAATCCCTTTAACCATATATTATAGATTAAACTCGAGGCATGTTCTCAGTCATCCTCTTCAACATTTAATCCGGGTTTCCTTGATCAATGAGTAGACTATTAAAACAAATCATTATTTGAGCATGGCCATGCATTTCATAGTCTCACTCAATCAAGAGGCCAATAATATCTCTCCTAATTATAGGAGGGTTAAATCCTTTATCTATCATTCATATTTCTCATACGACTCATAATATACCCGATGTCCACTTTTATCATCACCCGGTCAAAGGTAACTTTTAATGTAGTCAAAGTATATTAATCCTCTTATAGAAATATAATGATCTCAAGTCAGAGGATCATTACACCATTATCACTGTGAGTCTTTCTTATGACTTTATTTAAACATGAAGAATCTCACTGTGGGTCTATCCAGTGCCATGTAGAATCTTACATGCACCTATGTTCTTGACTTTAGTATCACTATACCTATGACCAATGAGATGTGGTCATCAGTCAACAAACATACTAATCTTTATGCATTATTATTGTCCCATAATGACAATGCTTGATTAGGGATATTTAGGAATATAAACACTATTCATATAATCTCATTTTTAAGTCTCATACTTAAAGATATAGAATACGTATTATATATTCCAAGGACATTTATTATTCTAACATTTTTATCGCAGTAAATTAAGACATAATAAATTAACATATAATAATCAATAGAACACAATCATTAATTAACAAAAGTATTTCCTAGAAGCACAATCACATTGTCTCTAGGGCACTAACACTAACAATCTCCCACTTGCACTAGAGCCAATCACTCATGTATCTAATACCCATGGAACTAGTGTGACCTTCGTGCTTCTGCTGCGACAAAGCCTTAGTCTTGTGGGTCCGCAACGTTATCTTAAGTATGCACTTTACATATGTATGTATTCTGACTTAAACCGATTAATCTTTTAGATCTATCTCTATAGATCTTGATCCCTAAGACATATGTATCATCGCCAAAGTCTTTTATCGAGAAACTATTTCCCAACCAAATCTTCACAACCTGTAGATTAGGAATGTCATTCCCTATTAATAATATGTCATCTACATATAATACTAGGAATGACACATGGCTCCCACTAACCCTTCATAAACACACAACACATTTCATTTTACATGAAGCCAAACTCTTTGACTGTTTCATCAAAACGAATGTTCCATCTCCTCGAGGCCGGCTATAATCCATAAATGGACCATCGCTTCTCACAGACCATTCTAGCAAACTTTGGATCGACTTGACATCCATTTGCCAGATTTCATAGTCATAGTAAGTTGCTATCGCAAGCAAAATCCTGATGGATTTGACCATAGCCACCGGTGAGAAAGTTTCATCATAGTCACTACTATGAATCTGCTTGAAACTTTTCGCCACTGGTCTTGCTTTGTAGGTCTGTACATTACAATCCACGTCAGTTTTCTTCAAGAAACCCACTTGCACCCTATGGGTTTTACCCCTTCGGGTGGTCCAACCAAAGTCCATACTTTGATTTTCATACATGGAATCCATCTCAGATTTCATGGCCTCCAGCCATCTCTCAAAATCTGGACTATTCATAGCATCTTTGTAGGTGAGAGGCTCATCATCATCTATGATCATCACATCGCCAATTTGAGTCAGAAGAAATCCACGATATCTCTCTGGCTCATAGCGAATCCTACTAGATCTACGAATAACCTGTGTTTCTTGAGCAGTGTTGTTATCAATATCTTGAGTCACACTCTGCTCATGTTCCAACTCTTGTTCAACATTATTCTGTGGTTCTCGATCCTCATCGAGATCTATTGTCCTCCCACTATTTTTCTTAGAAAGTAAATCTCTCTTTAGAAACATAGCCATTCATGCAACAAACACTTTGTTCTCCGAAGGTTTATAGAATTAATACCCTTTTTGTTTCCATTGGGTATCCCACAAAATCTGATTTTGGTCCTAGCTTGTCAGAGATCATACGTTTCACAAACGCTTCATATCCCCAAATTTTCATAAATGACACGCTGTGACGTTTCTCAGTTCATATCTCATATATGGTGTCTTTTGAACTGATTTAGAAGGAACTCGGTTTAGTGTTTCTGCAGCCGTCTCTAGGGGCATAACCCCAGAAACTAATTGGAAGATCCCCTAGACTCATCATCAATCGCACCATGTCCAACAAAATGCGATTTCTCCTCTCAGACACACCATGTCTTTGTGGTGTTCCAGGAGGAGTGAGTTGTGATACTATACCACACGCTTTTAAGAAATTTTAAGCTTAGGTATTCTCCTCTACGATCAGATCGTAGAGTTTATACTTTCGCCTATTTGTTTTTCTTCTTCAATCTCTTACTCTTTGAATTTTTCAAACGATTCGGATTTGTTCTTCAAAAGATACACATATCCGTATCTACTAAAATCATCAGTAAAGGTTAAAATTAGTAAAAGCCACCTCTTGCCAACATACGCATTGGACCACATACATCACTATGTATCAATTCCAATTGTTTGGTGGCCCTCTCACCTTATCCGGTAAAAGGAGTTTTAGTCATTTTGCCAATGAGACATAGTTCACATTCTTCGTATGATTCAAAATCAAACTTATCCAAGTATCCATCCTAATGTAACTTGGAAATGCGATTCTCATTTATATGGCCTAAATGACAGTGCCAGAGGTATGTTTGATTTGAGTCATTTATCTTTAGACGTTTATTATTTACATTATAGATAGGAGTATCAAAATCAAGAACATATAAACCATTAAACAAACGTGCAACCTCATAGGTAACATTATTTAATGAAAAGGAACAACAATTGTTCTGAATCAAAAAGGAAAAAACCAATCTTGTCCAAACAAGAAACCAAAATAATGTCTCTGCAAATTGCAGGCACGTAAAATAGTTCTCAAGTTCTGAAATAAGCCCCATGGGCATCGATAAATAATAAGTCCCTACAGCTAAAGCAGCAACCTTTGCTCCATTGCTAACATGTAGGTCGACTTCTCCTAACGCCAAAGTTCTACTCCTTCGCCGTTTATGCACATTTATACAAATGTGAGAACCACATCCAGTATCTAATACCCATGATGTAGAAGTAGACAAATTTGACTTCTATAATATAAATACCTAAATCAGAAATCTGAACAGCCTTCAGTTTCTTCAGATCCTCCAAATAAGTTTGACAGTTTCTCTTCCAATGACCTGGCTTCTTGCAATAGTGACAATCACCCTTTGCCTTTGCCTTTGCAACACCTCCAGTAGGCTTCTAAGCCTTAACAGCGGGTTCTGGATTAGCAGGTTTAGATCCAATCTTGTTCTTGCCTTTCCATTTACCCTTTCCTTTGGCATTCCCTTTGTTGACCATCATTATGGGAGCAGGGGATGCCTTCTGAATGTTGGTCTCAGTAGTTTTCAACATAGCCAACAATTCGGTAGGTGTCTTGTCTATCTCATTCATATTGTAATTCATTACAAATTAAGCATAGTCGTTGTTCAAAGATTGCAAGATTAGATCTATCTGAGCTTCCGGACTGATGGCGGAACCCAGAGTAGCAAGGTACTCCATATATCCATCATCTTTAGAACATGCAGTGCAACTGGATCACGATCACCCTATTTACATGCATACAAGGCTTTACTTGTATCGAACCTCTCTTGACGAGCCTGTCCTTCAAACATACGTTTAAGGTGCTCTATCATTATATGAGCATCCATATGCTCATGCTGTTTCTGAAGCTCAAGACTCATAGTCGCAAGCATAAGACAAGTGACATCCGTGTCATCATCGATATGTTTCTGATAAACATTACGTTGATCAACCGATGCACCTACAGGGAGAGGTCCAGGGCGAGGAAATGACATAGAGCTTTCACTCTTACCTGAGGACTATCCTCAAATTCCTTTGCCAATCGAGGAAGTTTGTTCCTGTCAACTTGTCCTTCTCAAGGACAGATCGTACAGAGAAGTTATTTGAGTTGTTTGCCATTAGAATATCTATAATGTAAAATGCATAAAAGAATTAGTCTACGGAATTATTAGTTTATGTTCAAATGATTATTCATATATATTCATAATATATATCTCCCACTATTTTGATCAAATTAATAGCCCTTACTATTAATTCGGAAAGCATTTATTATATATCTTTCTAGTGAGCCAAGATCCATATTTCATCATGTCTTGAGTCAGCGTTGGCTGAAACTCCCAAAACACAACTATTTAGGTAGACAACATTTGTCAATTATATCACGTATATAACTCTTGGATAGTTTGGTGAACAACCATTGCTCTAATTTATCTAATAAATTTTTCGCCAAACTCTATGCTTCTAAGTTCATAATCTTATTGTGACGACTTAGTTAAGTTAGGCCCAATGAACAAACATAACGAGTATCACATTTACTCTTTCGCACCTCACCACGATTAAAAGGAGCACTCTGCTTTGGCAAACCCACCCCTTATGATCTAGGCCTTGATGAGTGTTATTCATTGGAAAGCATCTTGTTTAACTTAATATCTATTAAGGGATTTACTTATAAACGATCATGATCCCATCATAAAGAGATTTTCAATTTTTCCTTGAATCAAATATTTCAAATCAAAATTCGTTGAATGAATGATTTCCAGATCAGAGGTTAACGCACAGACGGCATTATTGGCACCCCTTTTCTTACAGATTTGTAATCGGTTATTGACAAAATCATTCAATCGTTGAATAATGAAAATTCATATTTAATTATCGTGTTTTATAAACACAAGAATCTCATGATCGTTTGTTTAATGTTCATCTTAAATCGTTATAGATTTTATCTTGTTTAAGCATGAATGGGGTGTCGTATCTAATACATTCATCTTAATCTAATTAAGCATGCATCATTATCTCTACACATACATTGTATCACATACATTCATACATATGTAAAGTGCATAAAGTAAACGTGTTTGGTTATGGCCCATCCTATATGATCTTTCCAAGCTAATGGAAAAATCAAGGTCAATCTATGGGTGGTTTAAAATACTACACTATTACATGTCTTTATCTTCTTCATCTTCATCTTGTATCTCCTTCTTTGGAATGCTCATTAGTTTGCCTCCTTGCTTCCATGTCTTCATTGATCATTACATTGAATAATGGAAAAAAAAAAAAAAAAAAAGTTCTTATGAACTTACAAGAGGAACTCGAGTTACATTCGAGAATATAAATTACAAGAAATTGAAGACGACATGCAAGTCGTATTTAGAAACCAAACCATAAATCAAAACCACTAACCTATGGGTCTTAAGGCCATAACCATACACCATGCTCATATAACAATTAAGAATATCTCATATTTCATTATGTCATCATACCACATCATATTTGTCATGATCCAATCACAAAAATTAAATAGGGTAAAATCAAAAAATTGCAATCAAAATTCTGAAAACAGTAAATCGCAGTTTTCAGGTTCTGAACGGCGTCAAACACCTTATATCCGCGTCGGTGACAAAGTCAGTATTGCTCAGTGACCCGATTCCAGTCAGAAAACATATTTTATTTGCGAAAATCGGACACTGGACATAGATTTCACCAAATCTGCTTATCTTTGCAGAAACCGTATCGTATACAATCTACACGATAAGAACAAATATATAATATTCAAATAATATCATATATTATCTTATCATGTTATACCATATCATATTTCATCATGATCCAATCATAAAAATCATATAAGGCATAATTCAGAAAATTGAAATTAAATCTGAAAACATAGAATTGCATATTTCAGGCCCTAAACGGCGTCAAACGCCTTACAGACGAGTCGGAGATAGCTTAAGCTATCAGTTTTGTTCAGACGCTCGTTTTCCTTTCCGAAAAGGTACTCATTTGCAAAAATCGGACACTAGAAATAGATTTCAGCAAATCTGCAGCAGCCGTTTCAGAATCCATATCGAATACGATTCTCGTAATTAGAACAAACATAAATCATATACATATCAGTATACATACAGATTATAAGATCATCATATGATCATTCCAATCATCATTAACTTACAGTTTATGCATATATATCAAAACTGTAACAAATAAACGAATTAAAACGTTTTCGCAAGTGGCTCTGATACCATTGTTAGGTTTTCGGGGCAAAAATGCAGCGGATTAAAACAATAAAATCGAAACCCAATCGCAGGATCCATGCAAAACAAGACGTTTAATTCGTAATTATGAACGTTTACCTTAAACGAAGCTTTAACAGTTGAGAAAAGGATGACTAATGGAGGTCCAAGCTTCTTGAATCACCACGCATCCCGCTGACGCGATCTACGCTCTATCGGTATCCACACGAACACTTGGTATTTGAAGGAGCGATGTACTAGCATCCGAAAAACAAATTCTCTCTATCTCCATCTTCTTCTTTCAAACGGCTAGGGTTTTTTCTCTTAGCCTCCAAAAAACAATTTGAGAGTTTAAGATCTTTATATAGAGAGACAAATCTGTTTTTCTAAAGCCCAATCCTATTGGGCTTTTATTAAAATTAGAATTCTTAATTAAATAAATAATTAAGTCAAACTTAATTAATATTCTAATATAATTCTAATTCTAATCATTAGCAAATTTGAAATTATATTTAATTAATTAATTAAGTCCCACTTAATTAATATCATAAATAAATTCGAATTACTATTTAATTTAAATTCATAATTTAAATCAAATCTCCTTCAAGCGTTCTTGTGTGTGACCCTTTAGGTTATTATTACGTTGGAAATAATTTTAATATCCAATAATAAAATTATAAACAATGAGCGGCATCTAGTAATACATCATTGCTACCCAAGTAATAATAATAATTGGTGATCCAATAAAACCTTTCGTGATTAATGTTTCCGTGTAATATAATCCCTTTAACCATATATTATAGATTAAACTCGAGGCATGTTCTCAGTCATCCTCTTCAACATTTAATCCGGGTTTCCTTGATCAATGAGTAGACTATTAAAACAAATCATTATTTGAGCATGGCCATGCATTTCATAGTCTCACTCAATCAAGAGGCCAATAATATCTCTCCTAATTATAGGAGGGTTAAATCCTTTATCTATCATTCATATTTCTCATACGACTCATAATATACCCGATGTCCACTTTTATCATCACCCGGTCAAAGGTAACTTTTAATGTAGTCAAAGTATATTAATCCTCTTATAGAAATATAATGATCTCAAGTCAGAGGATCATTACACCATTATCACTGTGAGTCTTTCTTATGACTTTATTTAAACATGAAGAATCTCACTGTGGGTCTATCCAGTGCCATGTAGAATCTTACATGCACCTATGTTCTTGACTTTAGTATCACTATACCTATGACCAATGAGATGTGGTCATCAGTCAACAAACATACTAATCTTTATGCATTATTATTGTCCCATAATGACAATGCTTGATTAGGGATATTTAGGAATATAAACACTATTCATATAATCTCATTTTTAAGTCTCATACTTAAAGATATAGAATACGTATTATATATTCCAAGGACATTTATTATTCTAACATTTTTATCGCAGTAAATTAAGACATAATAAATTAACATATAATAATCAATAGAACACAATCATTAATTAACAAAAGTATTTCCTAGAAGCACAATCACATTGTCTCTAGGGCACTAACACTAACAGAGCCTTATTTATGGACTAGCATGCTATGGATGGATGTTATAAGATGTAATTAGACAAAATTAGTGATTGTGATCATATTTTGGAAACCCGTGTATTTATAGTGCATGTTTTGCGCATGTTTTGGGACATATAGGCCCTTATAAGTGATTTTACTTACATGGAACATGGTGTATGAACTAGTATGCTATTATTGGATATTATGTGATTTAATTAGAGAAAATAAATGATTTTGGCCGCTTTTTCTTGGAAACCCGCATGTGTGGTGTATGTTTGTGATATATATATTATGATATTGACTCGTAATTTGATAATTGATGAAATTAGTAAGTTGGTATATGTTTAGATTATAATTATGTTCGAAGTGAATTAATGAGAAATAGTATGATATTATAATGTGATGAATTATACATTTTGATACTCTTACGATATGGAATAACATAATGTAGTTCTTTTATTAATGTTATAACTTAGCATATACCTATATATGATACAATGAGGTAATGAATAATATGGTATTCTTAATGTGGGATGTTATGGCAAAACAAATATCATGGCGCATTTATATTATGCAATAATATGATATGATGGTTTTAATTATGGAATGACAGGTTGTATGCATAATGTGGTATAATGATACGATGATTAATATCGTAAGCATCGGATATGCATCAAACGGTAAGATAAAAGATAAGATGGTACGTGCTAATAAAATGGGTTACTAATTCACGTGGTTAAAGTCAAAGACATGACTCGTTGTAATTCAAAAGTGAAATGCTTGTGTGATAAAGTAAGCTGAAAAGATGAAATGATTAATGCTAATACCAGATGGTTTTGTTGATCAGTACCTACAGAAATCCTGGGGGTTTGGGCTATACTTCCTAATACCCAAGGACCGGCTTGGGGTGCGGAGTTTTTTCCTCCTGGCTTTGGCTGGGAGGCAGTACCCAGTTTATCTGGGGTGCGGAGTTTTATCGCCCAAGCTATCGGCTTAAGGTCCGGTTTTTCCTTGATGACAGTTGTCGCGAGGAAGTACCCAGTTTACCTGGGGTGCGGAGTTTTTCCCTTCTGGCTTCGGCTGGGAGGAAGTACCTAGTTTACCTGGGGTGCAGAGTTTTTCCCTCCTGGGGGTGCGGAGTTCCCTCGCTGGCATAGGCTGGGAGGAAGACGTAGCCTCGGACGAGTAAGACTCTATGTGAGCATCGGTCCGTGTGTTTTACTGGGCTGTCAGCTTTCAGTATATTAGGATACTGTGGCTCACTGGTCGACAAACTGATAAACCAAATAAGTGTAAATAAGAATGTGTAAGTAAAGAAAGTGAATTGTGAGTATGAAAGAAAGTGGTTGTGAATGAAATGAATATGAAGGAATACGAGTTATGTGTTTGTGTATGAAAAGAAATAATAAATGCAGCATGTGGTTGATTTAAAATGAAAAAGTAAAAGAGACGTGTTTTAATATGAATAGTGTGAAGTAACTGTGTAATGAGAATGATTATTAAAGTGAAATACAGGATGATTTGAGTTGATACACTTTGGAATTGTGTCGAGGAACTACTCGCCCGCTATTTCTGTGGAAATGGTGGGAACTACCTGCCTTGGCATAATTCGCAGGGTGAGTGGCATGATATCGGTAATGAATAATGGAAATGAAGAATAAAGTAAAGTGAAGATGAAAAGTAATTGAAGTAAATTAATAACCAAGCTATCGGCTTGAGATATGATGTGATATTACCCAGACTTTGTGTTCGGGGTGCGGTGATTATTACCCAAGCTATCGACTTTGGGATGTGATATATTTATTGCCCAAACTATGTTTGGGATGTGGAGTATAAATTGATGAGAATGAAAGTGAAATTAATGGTAACTTGGGAAGAGAAAATGAAAGTAAGTTTAATTCTCAATAAGATTGAGTAGTAACTAAGTGATATAACGGGGTGAGAATGAATTATAAAATATGCTTTTGATGCGATAAGAATAAGTATTCAGTAAGTGATATGTTAATGATGTGATGAAATGCGAGTAAATTGCAATGTGTAATGAGGTTTTATATTTGTGTCACAAGACATGAATGAATGTGGTATTATGAGAATAGATGCATATGTTTATGAGGTGAAACGTGATATAATACAAGTAAATGAAGTGCATGGCTAATAAAGATGAAGAAAAGATGTAGTAACATCATGTGTGTGTATATATATATACATAAAGAATTGCTTTTGTGACGAAAATTGTGGAAGGAACAATATTTGTGTCAGGGAATTCAAATTGAAAAGTAATGGATCGTATGTGACTTTGTCTTATGCAAATGTAAAATAAAGATATATATGTCGTTAGTGTGATGTATATAGGGAATTGTGTGAAGTTATGGATATGTATATAGTTGGATGCAGATTTGAAGAGTATTTTGATATAAATCGTATTAGTGATGTTTTGATGTTCAGATTTCAGGTTGCATCTTCTTAACCTGAGTGGGACAACCCTAACTCTCCGACAGGTTGCTAGCAGCTTGGTGAGGTAGTATAAAGCTAGATTTTGTACTTTTGTTGGAGCTGGTCTATTATCTATGTACTTGTATATGTAGAAAGGTGAATAGTTGATATATTGTTTTGTATTATGGTAACAGTATATATATATAGTGCTGTGATGAAGTAAGAAAGCCCATACCCACCTCGTTGTGGAGTATTGGGTTCTGTGGTTGGCTTTAAAAAAAAAGGGTTTCCTAAATCTTTACAAAAATCATATATACTTTCAAAGGAATTTATGGTTTTTATTTAATATTTGATATTTTATTATGAGTTTGGCCCCTAGAGGATGATAATTATATTGCCTATGTGATTCTGCTCATTTTGGCCTGGGGAGCCCATGATTATATTGCCTGTGTTGTGAGCTACGAAATTTAGAGCAGGATTCCGTATGCCTTTTGTATTTCGGGGCAGAAATTTCAGGGGAAACTCTGCCAAAATTTTATTTGAAATATATCTTAGTTTGTGTTTAAAGTGATATAAAAATTGAGAGAATTGAATTTAGAGGTTTAGTTTTTCAAAAAAAAAATGGGGTGTTACAGATATTAGGATTTATTCATACAAATAACATACAAATAATTTTTCGTAGAATTAATTGCCAGGTTGTTTGATTGAATGATCGATTGATGTTTTGTTGTCGTTAAATTAATGTATGTGTGTATTCTTAATGATATTTACCATGCTATTATACCTACCATGTTGATTATGAAGTTTATTGACTAATTGTAGTAGAACCCATCATCTTAGATCGTTCTATTTCGTGAAATCTAATAAAAATTTGCATATTTGTTGTCTGTCTGAAATTTGTGAGACATTTTCGACCCAGTATTTGACATCAAAATTAATAACTTTCCGAATAAGATTTGTAACTCTATGTCTCTAGTTTCCAGAACATCTAAGATCTTTATATTCTGAGTTGTATTGAAAAAGTTATGATGATTTTACTACTGCTGTGTTTTATTTCGAGAATTTCAGATTCATGTATGTTTTCATGTTTAAACTATTAAAAGGCTAAGTTAATGTTACAATAATGCTCTGATAAATTCCAGAAGGATAGTTAACATGTTTAGGAGTCTAATGAATAGTTTTGATGAATTTATAATTGAGTGTTCGCTTATTCTAAAGATGCAATAACTTGATGTCGATGTTCAGTCAGAACATTTAATCTGTAAAGAATGATGTGTTTGACCAAGCTACTGTTGTCAGATTTTGTATTTTAAATATGCGTTGGAATCCTTGGGAAAACTAGTTTTTAGATTTCAGACGGTTTCAGTTTTTAATTTCTGTAGCAGCGGGAAAACTGATTTTTGTACAGTGACCCCTTTCTGTCCAGAATTTCGTTTTCCAGATTTTCTTAATATAATCATACATATATCAATGTATTGCATGAATTAAAGTGTATATATTTCATTGCATGATCATAATGTACTATTGTCATCATTCTATTTGTTTCATCCAAAGTTATCATCCTATTGTTCTCCCCACGATTCATACCTCCCCTCCTCTTCTTAAGGTAAAGGGCTAGGCATGGTGGGGTTTTCTCATTTTCCCGGGATTATTAGATTTTTTCCTATTGTTACTATCGTTCATCTAATGTCTCTAAATTGCATAATATATTATTTGCATCGATAACATAATTAACAAGCCAAGGTTTAAGGGATTGATTGAAGTAGTTGATGATATAGTAACTGTACTCGGAAGTGTAACGCCCTGATTTCCATACACTAGAAAACCATGACATAAGCCAGAATCTTTTCCTTTAGTTAGCCACATTACACAAAAAAACAGAAAAAATTAAAACTTTTTATTCAACACAAATGTATTACAAGTCCGAATGGTATAAAACTACAATACATAACATCAGTGTTACAATAATACCGTACAAGCTCAAGTGTTACAAACATTCAGTAAAAATCACATCAGAGTAGAATGAATAATATATAACAGTTGGTACTTTCACTTGGATGCTTCTCAACATAAATAAATTTACAACAGATGTTACAATTGAAATAAAGTCAATACTTTGCTCCTCTTGGCTTGAATCCTCCTGAATCCTGTACCAGTAGTTTTGCAATCCAGTCCTATAATTTTGCAATCCAATACATGTTGAAATGGGGACGTCAGTACATATACTGATGCTTTAAGGCTGATGACTAGCAGTGATTCTCAACTTTAAACGAACAGATTGATGAAAAGAGAAACATGTATATATAATTGATGTGTCAGTGTATGCTATGACTTAGAATCTAATGCAAGAATTAACTAATGCAAGGATGCACTTATTCTAATGCAAGCAAGTCTCTGGAACAGTATGCAGCCCATACTACATATGCCCCATATCAAGCCATTTCTTCATATATAGGGATTTGAACCCGCACAATAAATTCTACTCTTATACCCATCCTGTTCCTGACACAATACTACATGACTGATGAGGTTGCAAATACGGTCTAGTTCCGCTACTGCGGTACAATAGTGGTGTCTATATTTGCCACTATTTACCCAGCAAACCGGACCTCACTCAAAAGCCAACACGAACCACAAGATACTAGCCAACCTTGAGTCGTGCCCTCAACTCATCATGAGAAGGCATAGAACCTGACGGAATTGTAGGGTCTATTTGTAATACCCTGCAAAATAGCATATGGCTATTTATGCACTGTGATCCATGCACGTATGAGTATTGCACACGATTACATATTTCCCGAGGAAATTATCAGTTAAATTGAGAGACTTCAGACATACGAGCTGTTCTGAACCCGATGAGGTAAACTCGGAATATTTTCTCGATTAAACTATGAATTTTGTCCCGATTGTTTTGACCAGATAATTTTTGGGAGAAAATTATAATTTCTATAAAACATGTATTTTATAGGATTTTAATTTATATGTATTGGTTATTTTCAATTAAGCTAGTGCTTGAAGTGAATGTGAATTGAGTTTGTACACTAGGGTTGGAATCGGGGTGTGGTGACCTAGGGTTTCTTGACCTAACCTAGGGTTAGGAACCCTAGCATCACATCATGGCTTGGATCTTGATGGAGATCCAATGGTGGAGGTAAAACACCATGTGCATGTTGACTTATGAATGGGAAACTTCCATGAAATTTCTAAAGAAGCTTTCAAGTTTCTTCCTTGAAAGTGTTGGCCTCATCCCATCCACCCATCTTCCACTCACAGCTCCGATTTGCTTGACACCACCTATTCTGAAACTCTAAGCTCTGGTCTACAACTCTCCAGCTAACCATTTCCTTAACAAGGCCGAATCTATCCCAACTTCGGAAAATCATAACTTCCAACCCATAAAAGAATTACAAAATTCCAATTGGGTTAGGAAGCTATGGTTCCCTGCTACAAATCTCTAGTTGGCTAGTCACCCAAATTCTTAACAGATAATTCCAGAACTATCCATCTCCACGGACTAGACAACTTGCACTAGGTTGAACATAGCCTAATTCGAAATTCGATAATAAATCAACCTTGAGTCCAATGCTCATGAAATTTGAGATTCTCTATCTCCATATATACCATTTTATTTTGTCCAAAATTTACATTCAAATTCACTTCACACAATGATCTACGGCTCCTCAAACATAGCAATATTTTCAGCTGTTCTTTTTCAGCAGGGTATTTACTGCCCCTCACTAATCACTTTTGAAACCTTGTCAAATGATCTCTAAAAAATCTAAAATTTTAGATTCATCAAGTAGACTCATACCCCAAGCTACTCCCAAAATTTCATGTCAAAATAATAAACGTACATGGAGTTATGGCTTTTTGAACTTCAGCCCCAAACACAGTCAGCTTCTGCCGACACCTTCAGACCAGTCGCATTCTACAATTTTTTTCGGGGCATCAAACGACCTTGGAAAATTACGAAATTTAAGAATATGGTTGTAGACACATACAAGAGTGTCCACAAAATTTTCCAGCTCAAAATTCCCTGTCGTTTCCGAGATACAAAATCGGAAAGATACACAAAAATTCTCACTGCCAGCAGCTATTCTGGCTGCTCACTGTCCGGACTTGGACCCGCTGTTTGGGCTACCAAAATGCATCCAAGTATTATGAAAAAAATCATGGATATTCTAAATACATAGAAGAACAATACCCCAAAGTTTTAGCTCAAGATCCCAAACCATTTGGGCGTAAGAAATTCCCCAACATACCCTCACAATCAAGCTTCTTAAGAAGCTTAAGGAAGAAGTTGTTCTTACCATACAACTATGTTTCCCTACCACTTCACATGCTCATATATGGTAACTACGTCATGAATACTGATACTACACATCCATTTCATACTCAAAAGAAAATAAATTCCAAGTTTAGAGTTGAAGAGATCACCCACATGAAGTTTTGCAAAAGATTCTCCTTGTAGCTTTGCTCCTAGCTTTGCTTGCTTGCTTGCTTGCTTGCCTTGCACTTGTATAACTTGGCCTCCTCAATTTTCCTACTTATCCACCCTACTAAAACTCCTAAAACTCCCTACTAAAAAGGTTCCACCTTCCTTCTTCTCCTTCTCTTTCTCCTCTTTTTTTTTTGAAACAAGAACAATGGTGAATGAGTGAAAGAATGAGAGTGGAAAATGGGGGGTTTTATAAAAGAAATGGGAGCTAGGGTTGGGTTTGGCCGGATGGGATGTAGGGTGGGGATGGGAGGAGGTGGTGTGAGTGGAAGATGGGTGGATGGGATGAAGCCAACACTTTCAAGGAAGAAACTTCTTGGAAGCTTCTTTCGAAATTTCATGGAAGTTTCCCATTCATAAGTCAACATGCACATGGTGTTTTACCTCCACCATTGGATTTCCATCAAGATCCAAGCCATGATGTGATGCTAGGGTTCCTAACCCTAGGTTAGGTCAAGGAACCCTAGGTCACCACACCCCGATTCCAACCCTAGTGCACAAACTTAATTCACATTCACTTCAAGCACTAGCTTAATTGAAAATAACCAATACATATAAATTAAAATCCTATAAAATACATGTTTTATAGAAATTATAATTTTCTCCCAAAAATTATCTGGTCAAAATAATCGGGACAAAATCCATAGTTTAATCGAGAAAATATTCCGGGTTTACCTCATCGGGTTCAGAACAACTCGTATGTCTGAAATCTCTCAATTTAACTGATAATTTCCTCTGGAAATATGTAATCGTGTGCAATACTCATACGTGCACGGATCACAGTGCAAAAATAGCCATATGCTATTTTGCGGGGTATTACATCACTCCCTCCTTAGAATCGTTCTGTCCTCAGAACGACGCTAGAGGAGCAGACAAACATCCATGAGCAGAAGACACCTTCCCCTGATCATCTCAAATTTCTCGAGGAACATCCTCGAAAACTGAATCTCAAGTGCTCATCCTCGGCTCGCAAGCCTCAAGTGCTCAACGCATCCTTCCACCCCGGAGATTAATCCCATCGCACGGATCATTCGGGGATCTGTCTTATCTCACATCCATTGTACTGGGGATGTATCACTTTAGGGAAAGTCGCTCTCATCCTAGACTACTGGAGATCAATCCCTCTCTACAGAACATCCTGGGGCCTATTTCATCTCGTGTTCTGAAATACCGAGAAATATCTCACTGCACGGATTATTCTGGAGCCTCCCTTATCATTAATTTTCCCCGTGGGTATTACTCTCGTCCTCGGAATACTGGAGATCAATCCCACTCCACAGATCATTCTGGGGCCTATTTCATCCCTCGTTTGGTATACTGGGGAATATCTCACTCCTTGGATCATTCTGGAGCCCTTACTTATCCTTGAATTTCCTTTGTGGGTATTACTCTCGTCCTCGGAATACTGGAGATCAATCCCACTCCGCAGATCATTCTGGGACCTATTTCTTCCCTCGTCTGGAATACTGGGGAATATCTCACTCCTTGGATCATTCTGGAGCCAATGTCCCACTAGCCTGCCCGTGAACATTGCACTCGTCCCTGGAATACTGGAGATTAATCCCACTCCACAGATCATTCTGGGGCCTATTTTATCCCTCGTCTGGAATACTGGGGAAGATCTCACTCCTTGGATCATTCTGGAGCCAACATCACACAATCTTTCTCATGAGCGTCGCTCTCGTCCCTGGAATACTGGAGACCAATCCTACTCCACAGATCATTCTGGGGCCTATTTCATCCCTTATCTGGAATCTAAGGAATGTCTCACTCCATGGATCATTCTGGAGCCGACCCCTCCACACAAACTCCCCATGAGTATCACTCTCGTCCCGAAACACTGGAGATCAATCCCTCTCTATAGAACACTCTGGGGCCTATTTTATCCCTCGTCTAGAATGCTGGGGAATATTTCACTCTGCGGATCATTCTGGAGCCTCCATACTCACGATCGTTCTTGGTTTATCATATCTCCTTCTAGTGCTTGAGTCAAGTTCTCAGCACATATTCCAGCTCTCGATTTGCACCTCTAGAGGATCGGTGACCACTCCCTCCTTAGAAGAAAACGAGGATTTCCAAGGAGAAGGCAAATATTTCAGCCTTATGCCTTATCCCAAACACTTAATAAAATAAGCATAAGACAAGAGACGACCCAAATGCCCCAACTTTCATGCTTTATAATAGTCATAATATCATGCTACAGATCATAGTACAAGTTCATCATCCATAACTTGCAAAAATGCAACCAACAAAACATTTTACTATTTCTCGACTATGATAGCCCTCATTATTACATACTTCTTCCCAGTTAAGCTGAGGTTCATCCCTGACGAACATGCTTCTTTCCTTTATCGGTCACCTTTAGTAACTGGTCATTGGGGTTCCCTTGCGGTCGTGGAAAATCTAATTTCTTGTGCCCGACTTCTCCACAATTGTAGCAAGTGCTTGTCTGGGCTCTTTTCGAGCATTGACTCTTGAAATGACCTGGTTCTTTACAAAAGTAACACACCACCGTCTGGTTAGTCCCCTTGCTGGTGTTAAGCTTTCTGGACTTGTGAGTTGAATCCTGCTTGTCCTAGTCATTGGTGAGAATATGTTTCTTCCTCTTCTTCGTCTCGGCCTCACCTTGACTCCGCCTCATGTCCATTTCTGTTACCGCAGTTCGCCTTACTAGCTTGTCGAATTGGCGGATGCCTAACGGAACTATCCTCGACCTCAGTCCAGGCCTGAGCCCTTGCTCAAATCTTTGGGCTTTCTTCGCTTCTTCTTGGACCATCTCAGGTGTATACCGTGATAGTTGTGAAAACCTTGTCTCATATTCCCTGACAGACATATTTCCCTGCTTCAAATTGTGGAACTCCATCGCCTTTTCTTCTTGCACATCCGTGGGAAAATAGTTCTATCGGAATTCCTCAAGAAAATTTTTCCACGTGATTTGACCTCCCCCAAGACCATGCTTCACGGACTGCCACCAAACTCCGGCATCCTTCTCTAGCAATATTGTGGCCAAACGAACCTTACTGTCTTCTGGAGTTACCAGTACTTCAAACATTGTTTCTACTTGACATATCCAGTCGTCAACAGCCGTGGGGTCGACCTGGCCTTCGAAAACTGGCGGTTTCATCTTCTTGAACGATTCCACCATCTTTATCGGGTCTGCTGGGGTAGCGACTCCTGTTGTTCCCTGTGGCGGTGCTTGGTTTCTACTAGCTTCCACAAACGCTCCCATCATTTGGTACACACGGGTAAACTCTGCTTCAACATTGAAGTTTGTGCCGTTGGTCCTACTGCCTTCATCCTCAGCCATTCTATAGTGGCTGTTTGTGATTCTTCTCGACACCCTTCAAGGAAAGAAAACACATAGGGTTAGTTCTGGATGTAGGGAAGATCATAGACATAAGTGAAAAAAGTGAAACAATCAGGGTTTTGACCTTCCTGCAATCCAAACTTAACCTAGCTATTTGGCATTTTAAGTTAAATTTCCTACTGTGTTAGTCTGCAATTTGAAGTTATCTCTGATACCAACTGTAACGCCCTGGATCCCCCAATACTGGACATCTGTGACACAACCAGAATCTTTGCCTTCAAATGCATCTCAACACAGTAAATAACACGGAAATTTAAACACTTTTATTGCCATTAGAGTTATCACATCAATAATTACAATATCAAATGTCCTTGAACAAGGAATACAAATTACGTAACTTATTACAACTGATCGCAAAGAATATTCAGGCTCCTCTGGCAATGCTGTCAGTTGTCTTCCAGATCGGCAATCGATTGGTCATTGCTGAGAAGTCCGCTGAGTGGTCTATCTGCTCTCCTGGAACTTGTCCCTCGGTTTGAGCCTTCTGCTGCTCGACTCTGATTATTTCTGCACCCACTTGAATGGTAGGCACGTATACTGTCATCCCCCCTTGGATGCCCTACTGATCTTGGGCTCTCCTGCACTTGTGACCTGATATTCATGTACCTAAAATGTGGGGTACGTCAGTAATTCTACTGACACAATGCTGATAAGAAAACAGCGATTTCCAAACTGGCAACCACAAACCATCTTGAATGAAAAGGAAAACGTGCATCCTAATTCCCTGGTGTTCGTGTATGCCATGGTCTAACAACTAATGCACTGATCACCTGCCTTATTGTAATACAGGCAACCTTGGGACTTTGGATACGCATGTAACCCATACTACATACGTTCCAGGCCAAACATGACATGGTCTAATCTAATGCACGAAACAAGAATGCACACGATGCCCTTACTCTAATGCAATTCGTTAGGAACGCATGCATCCCATACTGCATACTTTCCCAAAATCAACTTCGATGGAAATGTATGCATCCCATAATACATACTTTCCAATGAGTTCATTTTTTTGAATATAAGGTTCAATCCCTCGTCATGCAATGCATTCTAATTTGATCTACTTCTTGTTCCTGATAGTATGACATGGTTGGAGAGATAAATAACATAAATACTTCGGGGCGCTGTCCCGTTGTCACCAATAATCATTACATCAGACCCTCCTCGAAAGCCGTGATGAACTTAAAGATATACTGCAGCATACCTATAGCGTCGTATTATACAGGACCGCAGCCTATACGACCCGTTCGTATCCACCAGCATGCACCAGGATCCCATCCCGTCCTTACCACGGTACCTCATGAATCAACAGTGCAAGATACGCACCGCAGCACGTATCGCTAATGACAGGAAGAGACAACCCCATAGTATCACCACCTACCGCTAACTCTCAGAACGAGTTGGGATATAGCTCTGTTCAATTGTGTTTGGTGTCTCAATACCTGAGTCTATCAATGGTCAGGAATTGATGGTTATGTGTGTGCTTACCTTTATTTGAATTGTATTGCATCCTTGGGGCACCGTTGGACTACTCGCTGAGGGTCATGGGCTGGGATTATTTGGTCGCTGACCATTGACGGTATTAGGAATCAGTGGAGGTGATTCCTGTGATGATTATTGTTTGACTGGATAGGCTCGACATTATTGATCGATACCGAGTGTGATCTGGGTAACAACTTGTTTTCAGTTCCTGCATTGATTAGGTTTTTTCTTTATTGTTTTTGCTCGAATACCGAATTGGTGTTAGGGGTGATTTCCTATAATCCAACTCGTTCTGAAAGTTAGCGGTAGGTGGTGATACTATGGGGTTGTCTCTTCCTGTCATTAGGGATACGTGCTGCGGTGTGTATCTTGCACTGTTAATTCCTGAGGTACCGTGGTAAGGACGGGATGGGATCCTGGTACATGCTGGTGGACACGAACGGGTCGTATAGGCTGCGGTCCTATGTAATACAATGCTATAGGTATGCTGCGGTATATCTTTAAGTTTGTCACGGCTTTCAAGGAGCGTCTGATGCAATGATTATTGGTGAAAACGGAGTAGCGCCCCGAAGTATTTATGTTATTTATCCCCCCAACCATGTCATACTATCAGGAACAGGAAGTAGACCAAATTAGAATGCTTTGCATGACGAGGGATTGAACCTTATATTCAAAAAAATGAACTCTTTGGAAAGTATGTAGTAAGGGATGTATACATTTCCATCGAAGTTGATTTTGGGAAAGTATGCAGTATGGGATGCATGCGTTCCTAACGAATCGCATTAGAGTAAGGGCATCGTATGTGTAATATCCCGGACGGATGTTACCGTATATAAATTATTATTTTTTTATTATTTTGTTTTAATTCCAAAATTAGAATATTTTGGTGATTTTCACCTGGTTTGCCCCTAGACATTATCTGTATCCAAATATCGGTCAGTATATATCCGTATTGTATCAAATTGATACCGATCTTCCGAACTAACAATAAAATTTATTTTATTATTATTTTCAAGATTTAATTATTTTTATACGGATTATGCAAAGATTTTCCGGTATACGGACATATATGCGCACATACGAGTAGTATGTCGATTAGTGCATTATACGAATTATGTGTTGTGTATTTTGGACAACACTTATTTTGCTATGACAAAACCTGGTAGGGGATGGTTAGGGTTTGATTAGGAGGTTTAACTTAGGTTAAGTATACATGAGAAGGTTAATAAAACCCTTCTAGAAACCCTCACATAACACCTCCCCCCACATATCACCTCCCTCCACCTCACTCTATTTTCCCTAGGGGTATGGCCGGCCCCCAAAAGAGGGAATGGTTTTTATGCAATTGTGTGGGTGCACATTGCAAATATCCACCCTTCTCACCACCTATAAATACCCCCTCCTTCTCCTCCTTCTCTCATTTTAGAAAACAAAAAGAAAGAAAGAAAGGAAAGGAAAAGAAAGAGAGAACCTAATGTTAACTTGAGAGTTTTGTTTTGTAGGTTGTTTAGAAGCTTTCTAAAAGCTAGGGGAAGGAGAAGTTTCTAGATAGCAAGTTCTTCCAACAAAGAGAACTAGGTGGGGGTTTCTTCACACTTCTTTGTTTGATTGTTGTTTGTTTGTTTGTTTGTTTTGTTGTTTGACTTCTCCTTCTACCTTCTTGTTTTGTTTTGTTTTTTGGGTTTGTTCTTGTGAATGGGTGTGTGTGAATGTTGTGATAAATAAAAGAAAGAAAGAAGGTAGTAGTAGTAACTACAAAAGAACATATAAAGATCACATCTTTATTATTGTAATTGTTGTTCTATGTATGATTGTGGACTAAAAAGACATATTGCATATAATCTTGAACATACAACCGATTGAGGGTTGTAGGACTTGTAGGAATTGGCATATGAACATTTTTACAACCATTGTGGGTTGTAGGACTTTGATTAAACTTGGATTAATAATAAATAAGCATATGTTGTTGTAATTTTCTTTATTGAATAAAAAGATCTTTTCTTTTTATTGATCACTAGTGTAGATTAAAAAGATCTTCTCTTCTTTATTAATCACTAGTTGTGGAATTAAAAAGATCTCTGTTTTTACTAAACACTAGTTGTAGATTAAAAAGATCTTCTCTTTTTATTAATCACTAGTTGTAGAATTAAAAAGATCTTTCTTTTTTACTAAACACTAGTTGTAGATTAAAAAGATCTTTCTTTTATTAATCACTAGTTGAAGAAATATTAAAAAGATCCTTTCTTTTAATCACTAGTTGTAGAAATAATAAAAAGAGATCTTTTTCTTTCATAGAGTAAAATAAAATAAAAATGATCTTTCTTTTATCACTAGTAATAATAAAGATTAGTAAGCAACTAAGTAGTAGCATGCTAAAATATAAGGTAGTAGTATGTGATTAAATGAGGTAGTAGTAGCATGTTAATTTAATAAAGTAGTAATAGTATGTTGATTAATAAGGTAGTAGTAGTAGTAGTAAGTTGTATGTTGTGATTTTGACGAGAATAAAGTAGTAGTATGTAGTAAGTAATTATAGATGTTTTATGTCCACAAAGTAGTAGTAGTAGTAAGTTGTATGTTGGGTTCTTGATAAGAATGAAGTAGTAGTAGTAGTAGATAATTGTGTGTTATGTTTTGATTAAAATAGGAGTAGTAGTAGTAGTAAAATGTTGTAGGATCACTCCTAAAAATATTTAGAAGCAATATTCATGCTTCAAATGTTGTAGGATCACTTCTAAAAATGTTTAGAAGCAATACCCATGCTTCAAATGTTGTAGGATGCCTAATAAAAATATCCTACCATGTTTTTATGCTTAATTAGTTGTAGGATGTTTCTAAAAAATATCCGATCATGATATTTCATGTTAGAATGTTGTAGGACTTTTTCTAAAAATCTCCTACCATGTTTCATGCTTAGTTAAGTTGTAGGATTTCTTCTAAAAAAATATCCTACCACGTTCCATGCTTAGTTAGTTGTAGGATTTCTTCTAAAAAATATCCTACCATGTTTCATGCTTAGTTAGTTGTAGGATTTCTTCTAAAAAAATATCCTACCATGTTTCCATGCTTAGTTAGTTGTAGGACTTTTTCTAAAAATATCCTACCATGTTTCATGCTTAGTTAAGTTGTAGGATTTCTTCTAAAAAAATATCCTACCATGTTCCATGCTTAGTTAGTTGTAGGATTTCTTCTAAAAAAATATCCTACCATGTTTCATGCTTAGTTAGTTGTAGGACTTTTTCTAAAAATATCCTACCATGTTTAGATTAATTGTGCCTAGAATATTGTAGGATCTACGATAAAATTACTTACCATGTTAGAAGTATATATACATATATACTTAGGAATGTTGAATGTTCATACTAGTAGTTACCCATGATTAGTAAAACATTCATGTTTAGTAGTTAATTATGCTTAATAAAGATTCATGCTTGGATGATAGTAGAAAAGTTGCATACCATGCTAGTTTAATTGTAGGTATGTGATACACCATGTTAGCTTAATTGTAAGTAAGTGATATACCATGCTAGTTTAATTGTAGGTATGTGATATACCATGTTAGTTTAATTATAGATATGCCATGCTAGCTTAACTACAAGTAAGTTGTATGCCATGCTAGCTTAATTATAAGAAAGTTGTATGACATGCTAGTTTAGATTGTGAGTAAGTTGTACACCATGCTAGGTTATATGAATACTCATGTTTACATGGTACCCATGCTTAGATAAGTGTTTGTTCATGCTATGTTAGTAAATGATCATGATTCATGCTAAATAAGTAGACATCATACAAATTATTGATCATGTTAAGTTAATGACATCCATACTATGATATTCATTCTTAGATTAAAGACACTACCCATGGTTAGTTGTAGTGATTTTATGTTATGTTCTATACCATGCTAAAGTTCAAATACTTGCTTAGAATGTTGTAGGAGTAGTGTTAGAACTACCTACTAGGCCTTGGAATGTTGCTTGTTCATACTAGTTGGGTTGTGGTGATTAGTCATGATAAGTGGTAAGCTTTCATGATCAATTTGCAACCTACGCTTGACTATAGTGGACTTCATGTCTAGGTCGTAAGCAATTTTCATGCTTGAGCTTGATGTAAGCATAAGCATTAATCACATTCATACCTAGGAGTATCATGGTGGTTGTGTTATATGATTAAATTGTCGTAGGAAGATGCTTGCAATTGTGTGCCGTACTTAAGGCGCTATAGGTCGAAGTAGTAAGATCGGGAAGACCTCTAATATTAGTTAGTTGATAAAGGCCATTTTGTCGCCTTCGGTTCTTCCTTAGTAGAATACCGATCATAGACTACTAGTAGATTCTTCTGTTGCTTCTAACAATAGAAGATTAAGTTTGTTAGTAAGCACGTTTGGTTGCTTCTAAGATTGATTACCTGTATGGTTGTTTGCACATGGTTGTGCTCGTACGTGGTTCGACTAGTCCGTATGTAGCTGTGGGTCCCATACGTAGCTTAGTTGGCTCGTATGTAGGTTGTTGTCTCGTACGCGGCCCGACCGGCCCGTGCGTAGCTGTCGGTCTCATACGCGGCTTATTTGGCTGGTATGTACGTGGTTATCTCCTACGAGGCCCGCTTGGCTCGTAGGCAGTTATTGTTTCATACGCAGCTTATTGGCTCGTATGTGGTTGTTACTCGTGTATAGCTTGTTGGCTAGTACACGGTTCGTTGTGCTCGTTTAGGGTGATACTACCACCCTAAGGGCTATCGACCATCAAGACATGTTTTCTTACCCTAAGGAACTGTGGAGGAGTCACTCCTTGTGTACCGTCGAATCTTAACCAGTGTAGGTTAATCGAGGACCGGAGTATAGACAGAATCCAAGTCTAGGGTAGCGGCATGCGTGTATATTCGCACGGCCAAAGTCTTGGATCGATGAGCCACGAACCGGATCCTGAAGGATTCTGGTAAGTCTAGGTTGAGCAGCCTAGTAGAGTTGTCTTGCGAAGCCTAATTTAAGGCCTAGCATGTTGTGGATAATATTGTCATCCCTAGGATTGTTCGAGTCAGGGACATCACTAGGATAGTGACTTACAAGGATCATTTTACTTAAAACCCTTTAGCCGAGAGAGAGGAGTCAGTTGTAGGGGGCCCCTTACACTAACTCGTCCCTTGAGGTAGATCATAGGTGGTGTATTGGGTTGTACCTTCCCATCAAAGCGATACGTACGGTGCCATCTCACAGGTTGAGGACACGGGCTGCGTATCTCGCGCTGTTAATTCCTGAGGTGCCGTGGCTGGGGGTGCCACAGGATGCATTGTGCAGTCCTGCGCTTGCGATACCCCAGAGGGTGCCACAGGGTAGGCTTCGTGCTACCCTGCGCTTGCGAAACCCTATAGTTTGATTTGGAATGACGTCCGATACGTTGGGTTCGTCTATTTGGAGAGAGGTCCGGTTGGCCGGGTCGCAGTGGCGAACATAGACACCACTGGCGAAATGCAATAGTGGGACTTGACCACGTCTGCAACCTCATTAGCCACGTGTAGGTGTCGGGAACAGGTTGAGTACAATTAGAAGTTCATAACGCGGGTTCCAATCCCTATATATGGAGAAACGGCTTGAGATGGAGTCGTATGTAGTATGGGCTGCATGTTGCTTTCGGAGACTTGCTGATATTAGAATAGGAGCGTCCTAGTTCTATTTAAATATCGCATTAGAGTCTAGTCATAACACTCACAAACACTTAAACTACACCAACACCATTACTATATTGTGTATATTGTTTGGAAGATCCGCTGCTATATGATCAGCCTTTAAGCGTCAGTGAATACTGACGTCTCCACTTCCATAGGTACTGGATCGCCAAAGTACAAATGCGAGATTCAGGAGGACTCAAGGCAAGGGAAGCAAGGAGTCAGTGTTATGTTTAGTTCCGCTGCAGTATATGTATTGATTATGCATTAGTTGAGAAGTACTCTGATGTAAGATGTTGAAGGTTGTAATACTTAGAAATGTAAAGGTAATATTGTAACTCTATTGTAAGGTATTATAGTTGTACAATATTCAGACTTGTAACACATTGTGTATTGAATAAAAAGTTTTAAATTCTCCTGTTTTTCTGTGTATTGTGACTAACTGAAGAAAAGGTCTTGGCTCGTGTCACGGTTTCCCAGTATTGGAAATCGGGGCGCTACAGTATGCATTCTTGTTTCGTGCATTAGATTAGACCATGTCATGTTTGGCCTGGAACATATGTAGTATGGGATACACGCATATCCAGAGTCCCAAGGTTGCCTGTATTACAATAAGGCAGGTGATCAGTGCATTAGTTGTTAGACCATGGCATACACGAACACCAGGAAATTAGGTTGCACGTTTTCCTTTCATTCAAGATGGTTTGTGGTTGCCAGTTTGGAGATCGTTGTTTTCTTATCAGCATTGCGTCAGTAGAATTACTAATGTACCCCACATTTTAGGTACATGAATATCAGGTTACAAGTGCAGGGGAGCACAAGATCAGTAGGGCATCCAAGGGGGGATGACAGCATACGTGCCTACCATTCAAGTGGGTGCAGAAATAATCAGAGTCGCACAGCAGAAGGCTCAAGCCAAGGGACAAGTTCCAGGAGAGCAGATAGACCACTCAGCGGAGTTCTCAGCAATGACCAATCGATTGCCGATCTGAAAGACAACACAGTGTTGCCAGAGGAGCCTGAATATTCTTTGTGATCAGTTGTAATAAGTTACGTAATTTGTATTCCTTGTTCAAGGACATTTGATACTGTAATTATTGATGTAATAACTCTAATGCCTAATAAAAGTGTTTAAATTTCCGTGTTATTTACTGTGTTGAGATGCATTTGAAGGCAAAGATTCTGGTTATGCCACGGATGTCCGGTATTGGGGGATCCAGGGCGTTACACTATTTCCTTAGGAATACCTCCCGTTCTTATCTTGGCACTTCAGGAATTAACAGTCAAGATACGGATCTCGTGCTCCCAACTAATCATGGAAAAGCACCGTCCGTATCCCTTTGACAGGGGAATACATCCCAATAACACCACCTAGTGTCGACCTATAGGAGAAGTTGGATTATATGGTATCACTCCTAATACCAACTCTCAACCTTCGGCAATTCATAGATAAAAATTGTTAAGTAACAGTTACAACCCTAACGATGTCACTAACCCTAACCAATCAAATGAGGTCGTACGAGCTACAAGGTACTCTCAACCTAGAGTCGTACTCTAAACTTGCCATTAGAGGACACCAAAAGATTCAAACAAGCGAGACATGCCACTGTGCTTCCAACTTATCATAAAAAGCACCGCACATGTCCCTCTTCAAGAGAGTGTAACAATTATTGACACAATCTACAAAGTATCAACCTAGACTTCAAAAGATCTCCTCTGATCCACTCATCGCCTATCTATTCAAATTACTCCATACGAGCCCAATGAGCTACGCATGAACAAACAACTACATACGAGCTAGGTGAGCTACGTATGAGACGGACCAATACTTATTACATGACTTATGAG
The DNA here is from genome assembly GCA_017893485.1 of Hemerocallis citrina. Lineage (NCBI taxonomy): Eukaryota > Viridiplantae > Streptophyta > Magnoliopsida > Asparagales > Asphodelaceae > Hemerocallis > Hemerocallis citrina. The sequence continues at coordinate 313,483,029 of CM030358.1, forward strand.
CATAAGGAATACTTATTACTCATAATCAAGTGCGTGATTCAAACTACTAACATTTCACGACAACTCTAGTTAACATGAACTAGAATTTTGTGTACAAGCTTACAAACAAAAAACTTGATCTGTTATACACAAAAGCAACATAAAAAGCCTTCTAACTACCTAGAAGCAATTAAAAATGCAACTCTTATCAGAATTCAAGACTTTTTAGAAAGGTGAGAACATCTACTACAACTCTCTAGTTGACAACCTTCTCAGATTCAGTCAAATAGAGGTAGAAAAACCCCGAAAAACCTAAACAACGGAGCTTCAGTCAAATGGCTAGCTGCTGTGACTTGTAAGGGTCATAACTCCGACTCCGCTTATTGGAATCTAACAAAATAGGACATTTTGGAAAGGTGAGGACCTCTACTACAACTCTCTAGTTGTTGAACTTCTCAGATTCAGTCATTAATGGGTAGAAAAACCTCGAACAACCTAAACAGCAAAGCTTCAGCCAAAAGGCTAGCTGCTGTGACTTGTAACCATCATAACTCCTAATCCGCTTATCGAAGTCTAACCTAATAAGACATTTTGGAAATGTGAGAACCTCTACTACAACTCTCTAATTTATGATGTTCTCAGAATCAGTCATTAAGGGGTAGAAAAAACTCGAACAACCTAAACAACGAAGGTTCAGCTAAAAGCCTTGCTGCTGTGACTTGTAACGATCATAACTCCTACTCCGCTTATCAGAATATAACTAAATAGGACATTTTGGAAAGGTGAGAACCTCTACTAAAACTCTCTAGTTGATGACCTTCTCAGATTCCGTCATTAAGGGGTAGAAAAACCTCGAACAACCTAAACAGCGAAGCTTCAGCCAAAAGGCAAGCTGCTGTGACTTGTAAAGGTCATAACTCCTACTCCGCTTATCAGAATCTAACCAAGTTGAACATTTTGGAAAGGGGAACACATATACTACAACTCCCTAGTTGAAAATTTTCTCGGATTCCGCTTGGAACTCAAAATCCAACTATTTAAACACAATACAAAGAACAACAAAGACAGCCAAAAGCTGAAACTTCTAAATCTCATAACTTTTGCCATACTTGTCGGAATTTAACAAAATATGACATTTTGCAAAGCTAAGAACATCTACTACAATTTCCTAGTTGAACACTTTTTCAGATTCTGTAAGGAACTCAAAATCCAACTCCTTAAACACAATACAAAAAGCAACAAGACAGCCCAAAAGCCGAAACTTCCAAAGCTCATAACTTTTGAAATACTTGTCGGAATTTAACAAAATAAGATATTTTGGAAAGGTGGGAATATATAATACAAATCTCTAGTTGACCACTTTCTAAGATTCCGCTTGGAACTCAAAATCCAGTCCTTTGCACACAATTCAAAACAACAAAAGCACAGCAAAAGTTACAGCAAAAACTGAAACTTGTAAAAGTCGTAACTTTTGCTATACTTATCGGAATCTAAAAAAATTAGACATTTTGGAAAGATAAGAACATCTACTACAACTTTTTAGTTGAACAGTTTTTCAGATTCTGTAAGGAACTCAAAATTCAACTCCTTAAACACAATACAAAAACAACAAAAAGCACAGCAAAAGCAGAAACTTGCAAAGCTTATAACTTTTGCTATATTTATTGGAATTTAACAAAATAGGGCATTTTGGAAAGGTGGGAACATATACTAAAAATCTCTAGTTGACCACTTTTTCTGATTCTGTAAGGAACTCAAAATCCAGTCCATTGAACACGATTCAAAAACAACAAAAAACACAGCAAAAGCTGAAACTTGTAAAACTTATAACTTTTGCTACACTTTTCGAAATCTTAAAAAAATTGGCCATTTTGGAAATCTCAGAATATCTACTACAACTTTCTAGTTGACCACTTTTTCATATTCCGTAAGGAACTCAAAATCCAGTCCTTTAAACACAATTCAAAAACAACAAAAAGCATAGCAAAAGCTGAAACTTGTAAAGCTTATAACTTTTGCTATGCTTATCAGAATCTAGCAAAATTGGCTATTTTGGAAAGGGGAGAACATCTACTACAATTATCTAGTTGAACACTTTTCAAATTCCGTGAGGAACTCAAAAATCCAGCCCTTGAATACAAGTCGAATCAACCAAAATAGCAGTTTCTTTTTTATGCTTGCTGTCTTTGGGAAACGATTTGTTTCACCCGTCAAATTAACCCCAAAATATCTATAAAATTTAGATCATGGTAGTAACACATACAAGAATCTCTCAAATTAATTTGGAGTCAAAATTCCAACTTTAACACAAGTAATTAATTATAACTACATACTACTTTAAGATCGGTTCTTTAGTGTTCTATTTGAGTTCTACCACTTCAATCTTGATATGCCAATTATTCTAGTCCATCCATTCTCATATGAACATGGTTTTTGTCCAAATTCTTTAACATACAACAAAAAAAACAAATAAATCAAACACAAAAGTAAAGAAACCCTCACCCAAAAGTGTAGGAAGGACTATCTAGCTTTTCCTCCTCCTTCCTTGTTCTTGCTCCTCTTCAAGAACACCACAAGAAAATGAACCTTCTCTATTTTTTTGATTTGATCTCTCTTTCTTTTCTTTTCTTTTCCTCTCAATTTTTTTATAATCTTTAAAACAAAACAAGAAGAAGGAGAATGAGATGAGAAAGAGATGGAGGACACAAAATGAAAGGGTTTCTTGCCCTTTGGAGTTTTGGCCGTCCAAGGGGTAAAGGGTTGGGGGGGGGGGGGGTGTTATAGGAGAGGGAGAGTTGGGTTTGTGGTTGAGAAGAAAGCAAGTGTTCTCATTCTCATGGTTCAACAATTTGAGACTAATTTGCAATCAACACCTAATCTAATCCCTACCCTCCATTTGATCATGATTGATCAAGAATAAGAGGTATTTTCCCAAAATCATATACTACATGATTTCGTACAAATGTACGAAATCGATACAGTACATACACGTATATATATCTGTCTATTCAGATAATTTTTATTAGTTAAAACGAATAATCTCTACCAAAAATATTTTAATACATAAATAATAAAAAAATAATTTTATTACCGGCTCGAAAGATTTCAGTACCAATTTGATACAATATAGATGTATACAGAGTGGTATATATATATATATATATATATATATATATATATATATAATGTTTATTAATAAAATCGGGTAATATCCATCGAAAATATTTTAATTCTGAAAAAAATAATTTTTAATATCAGACCCGGATATTTCAAACATTTTCTCAAAAACGCATTTTACAGGATTTTGTACAAGTGCACAAAACTGATGCCAATACTTTTTTATACTTGTATATATATATAGATAACTTATTATTAGTAAACCAAGTAATTTCCATAAAAATATTTTAATTTTAAAAATAATTATAATACAAATATACTATCCGACCGGGATATTACAGTACTCACTCCTTAGAATAGTTCTGTCATCAGAACTACGTTTAGTCAGGAGAAATAAAAACAGCAGATACAAAATGACACAGACATAGGGAATGTGATGAACTATTATTTAACAAACCGTTGCATGGATTCCACACACACACACACACACACACACATATATATATATATATATATATATATATATATATATATATATATATATATATATATATATATATAAATCCATTCGGTTACAAAAAGTGTTATATCATATATTACTTAAACTCCAAAATAAAATTCAAAAATACAACTTCAAACTTAGTTGTACCCCTTTCTTTACACACCGATGATGACTTTCTCGCCTTAGTTGGAATCATCTTCTGTAAGTGCGAACACTTGCCCGTGGCGAAGCGGCTCCTTTCCTTTGTGGTTCATCTCTGAGGTTGATCTGCTGCTATTCTTCTGAAACTGGGGACAATCTGGTCGAATATGACCAATCTTCCCACATTTGTAACAGACACGGGTATCCATCTGAGGATCCTTCCGTGGGCACTGGCTCATGAAATGACCTTGCTCTCCACATAGGAAACAACTCCCTGGCTTGGTGCCTCTGAGTTTGTTGTCTGGTTTCTGAATCTTCTGCTTCTGACCTTTGTTCTCGAATCCTGATGCTAGTGCAGATCTTTTTCTGTTGTTCCACCCTCCAGCGTTTGCTTACGGTTCTGGTCCTCGGTTCATATCAAGCTCCGTCGTTGCCGCACGGCGGACCAACTTCTCGAACCTCCGAATGCACAAAGGTACCATCCTGGTTCTGAGTGCAGGTCTGAGCCCTTGCTCGAATCTCTTGGCCTTCTTGACCTCATCTTCTACCATCTCTGGAGCATATCGGGACAGTTGCGTGAACTTGGTCTCGTACTCATGAACCGTCAGGCTTCCCTATTTCAGGTTGAAGAACTCCATGGCCTTTTCTTCTTGCACATCCAAAGGAAAGTAGTTCTACCTGAACTTTCTTATGAAGTCTTCCCAGGTAGTGGGTTCTTCGCCCATGCCCCTCTTCACCGACTGCCACTAGACCCCGGCATCTTTCTCTAGTAGAATGCTTGCCAATCTGACCTTGCTGTCATCCGATGTCAGCATCACCTTAAACACTGTTTCGACTTGACGAATCCAGTCATCAGCTACCGTCGGTTATGCCTTGCCCTTAAAAATAGGCAGCCACATCCTTCGGAAAGATTCAACCATCTTGATAGGATCGGTAGCTGCTACGCCCCGGTTACCTGCGGGTGCTCCTTGTTGCTGCACATTGTTTCGACTAGTCTCTGCCAGGTCTCCGAAAGCCTGGTACATACGGGCAAATTCTGCCCCTATATCTAGACATGCGTCATTGCCTCCACTACCCTCACCCTCATTCGGGTCGTTCCTACCAGTCATGGTTCCATGAGACATCTGGTAGAAAGTAATAAACATGGGTATTAACCTAGATATAGAAAAATTATAAAACATAGGTTGAAAGAAATAACAATCTGAATTATAATTGTCTACAATTAGCTAAAACTCAACTCCTATAAGGCATCCAAGTTTAATTTTCCTACTGTGTTGGACTGCAAAATGAAGTCGGCTCTGATACCACTCTATAATGCCCCGATTTCCATACACTGGGAAACCATGACATAAGACAGAATCTTTTTCTTCAATTAGCCACAATACCCAAAAAAACAGGAAAATTTAAAATTTTTATTCAACACAAATATATTACAAGTCCGAATGGTATAAAACTGTAATACATTACATCAGTGTTACAATAATACCATACAAGCCCAAGTGTTACAAACTTTCAATAAAAATTATATCAGAGTACAATGAATAATATATAACACTTGGTACTTTCACTGGGATGTTTCTCAACATAAATAAATTTACAATAGATGTTACAATTGTAACAAAGTCAACATTATGCTCCTCTTGCCTTGAATCCTCCTGAATCATGTACCCGTAGTTTTGCAATACAGTGCCTGATAATTTTGCAATCCAGTACCTACTGAAGTGGGAACGTCGATACATATACTGACACTTTAAGGCTGATGACTAGCAGCGATTCTTAAATTCAAACAAACAAATTGATGAAAAGAGAAATGTGTATATATAATTGATGTGTCAGTGTATGCTATGACTTAGACTCTAATGCAAGGATTCACTTATTCTAATGCAAGCAAGACTCTGGAACAGTATGCAACCCATATTACATACGCCCTATATCAAGTCGTTTCTTCATATATAGGGATTTGAACCCGCGCCATGAATTCTACTCTTGTACCCATCCTGTTCCTGACACAATACTACATGACTGATGAGATTGCAGATACGGTCTAGTTCCGCTACTGCGGTACAATAGTGGTGTCTATGTTTGCCACTATTTACCTGGAAAACCGGACCTCACTCAAAAGTCATCACGAACCACAAGATACTAGCCAACCTTGAGCCGTGCCATCAACTCACCATGAGAAGGCATAGAACCTGACAGAATCGTATGGTTTATTTCCCTAGGAATACCTCCCGTTCTTATCATGGCACTTCAGTAATTAACAGTAGAGATACAGATCCCGTGCTCCTAACTAATCATGAAAAATCACCGTCTGTATCCCTTCGACAGGAGGATACATCCTAATGATACCACCTAGTGTCGGCTTATAGGAGAAGTCGAATTATAAGGTATCACCCCTAACGCCAACTCTCACCCTTCGGCAATTCATAGATAAAAATGGTTAAGTAACAGTTACTACCCTAACGATGTCTCTAACCCTAACCAATCAAATGGGTTCATACGAGCTACAAGGTACTCTCAACCTAGAGTCGTACTCTCTACTTGCCATGAAACGGCACTGAAAGTTTCAAACAAGCGAGACATGCCACTGCGCTTCCAACTTATCATGAAAATTCACCGAATGTGTTTCTCTTCAAGAGAGTGTAACAATTGTTAACACAATCTACAAAGTCTCAACATAGACTTCACAAGATCTCCTCAGATCCACTCATCGCCTATATATTCAAATTACTCCATACGAGCCAATGAGCTACGCATGAACAAACAACTACATACGAGCTAGGTGAGCTACGTATGAGACGAACCAATACTTATTACATGACTTATGAGCACAAGGAATACTTATTACTCATAATCAAGTGCATGATTCAAACTACTAATAATTCACAACAACTCTTGTTAACATCAACTAGAATTTCATGTATAAGCTTACTAACAGAAAACTTGATCTTTTATAAAAAAAAGCAACATAAAAAGCCTTCTAACAACTTAGAACCAATTAAACATGCTACTCTTATCGGAATTCAACAAAATTAGATTTTTTAGAATGGTAAGAACATCTACTACAACTCTCTAGTTGAAAACCTTCTCAGATTCAGTCATTAAGGGGTAGAAAAACCTCGAACAACCTAAATAGCGAAGCTTCAGCAAAAAGGGTAGCTGTTATGACTTGTAAAGGTCATAACTCCTTATCCTCTTATCGGAATCTATCCAAATCAGAAATTTTTAAAAGGTGAGAACCTCTACTACAAATATCTAGTTGATGATCTTCCCAGGTTTAGTCATTAAGGGGTAGAAAAATATTGAACAACCTAAATTGCGAAGCTTCAGCCAAAAGGCTAGCTGGTGTGACTTGTAAAGCTCATAACTCCTAGTCTGCTTATCGGAGTCTAACCAAATAGGACATTTTGGAAAGGTGAGAACCTCTACTACAACTCTCTAGTTTATGAACCTCTCATATTCAGTCATTAAGGGGTAGAAAAACCTCGAACAACCTAAACAGCGAAGCTTCAGCCAAAAGGATAGCTGCTGTGACTTGTAAAGGTTATAACTCCTACTCAGCTTATCGAAATCTAACCAAATTGAACATTTTGGAAAGGAGAAAATATATACTACAACTCTCTAGTTGAAAACTTTCAAAGATTTCGCTTGGAACTCAAAATCCAACTCTTTAAACACAATATAAAGGACAGCAGAGACAACCAAAAGCTGAAACTTCTAAACCTCATAACTTTTGCTATACTTATCGGAATTTAACTAAATAGAACATTTTGGAAAGCTAAGTAAATCTATTACAACTTCCCAGTTGAACACTTTTTCAGATTCTGTATGGAACTCAAAATCCAACTCCTTAAACACAATACAAAAGCAACAAGACAGGCACAAAAGTTGAAACTTCCAAAGCTTATAACTTTTTCTATACTTGTTGGAATTTAACAAAATAGGATATTTTGGAAAGGTGAGAATATATACTATAATTTTCTAGTTGACCACTTTCTCAGATTCGGCTTGGAACTCAAAATCTATTCCTTTGAACACAATTCAAAACAACAAAAGCACAGCAAAAGCTGAAACTTATAAAGGTCGTAACTTTTGCTATGCTTATCAGAATCTAACAAAATTAGAAATTTTGGAAAGCTAAGAATGTCTACTACAACTTTCTAGTTGAAAACTTTTTCAGATTCTGTAAGGAACTCAAAATCCAACTCCTTAAACACAATATAAAAACAACAAAAAGTACAGCAAAAGCTGAAATTTTAAAGCTTATAACTTTTTCTATACTTATCGGAATTTAACAAAATAGGGCATTTTGGAAAGTTGGGAACATATACTACAACTCTCTAGTTGACCACTTTTTCAGATTCCGTAAAGAACTCAAAATCCAGTCCTTTGAACACGATTCAAAAACAACAAATAGTACAGCAAAAGCTAAAACTTGTAAAGCTTATAACTTTTGCTATACTTATTGGAATCTAGCAAAATTGGACATTTTGGAAAGGGGAGAACATCTACTACCACTATCTAGTTGAACACTTTTTCAAATTCCGTAAGGAACTCAAAATTCCAGCCCTTGAATACAAGTCGAATCAACTAAAACAGCAGTTTCTTTTTTATGCTCGCTGTTTTGGGGAAACGATTTATTTTACCCATCAAATTAACCCCAAAATATCTATAAGAGTTAGAGCATGGTAGTAACACATACAAGAATCTCTCAAATTAATTTGGTGTCAAAATTCCAACTTTAACACAAGTAATTTATTCTAACTACATACTACTTTAAGATCGAATCTTTAGTGTTCAATTTGAGTTCTACCACTTCAATCTTGATATGCCAATTATTCTAGTCCATCCATTCTCATATGAACATGGTTTTAGTCCAAGTTCTTTAACATACAACAATAAAAACAAATAAATCAAACACAAAAGTAGAGAAACCCCACCCAAAAGTGTAGGAAGGACTTGCTAGCTTTTCCTTCTCCTTCCTTGTTCTTGCTCCTCTTCAAGAACACCTCAAGAAAATGAACCCACTCTATTTCTTTGATTTGATCTCTCTTTCTTTTCTTTTCTTCTCAATTTTTTTTCTAAACTTTAACACAAAATAAGAAGAAGGAGAATGAGATGAGAAAGAGATGGAGGATACAAAATGAAAAGGTTTCTTGCCCTTTGGAGTTTTGTCCAGCTAAGGGGGTAAGGGGGGGATTATAAGAGTTTTGGCCAGCTAAGGGGGTAGGGGGGATTATAGGAGTTTTGGCCAGCTAAGGGGGTAAGAGGCGGGCGGGGGGGGGGGGGGGGGGGGGGGGGGGGATTATAGGAGAGGTAGAGTTGGGTTTGTGGTTGAGAAGAGAACAAGTGTTCTCATTCTCATGGTTCAACAATTTGAGACTAATTTGCAAATTAAAATGCAATCAACACCCACTCTAATCCCTACCCTGTATTTGATCATGATTGATCAAGAATAAGAGTTATTTTCCCAAAATCATATACTACATGATTTCGTACAAACGTACGAAATCGATACACTACATATGCGTACATATATCTGTCTATACAGATAATTTTTATTAGTTAAAACAAATAATCTCTACCAAAATATTTTAATACAGAAATAATAATAAAAATAATTTTATTACCGGCTCGGAAGATTTCACTACCAATTTGATACAATATTGATGTATACAGACGGTATATTTATATAGATAATGTTTATTAATAAAACCAGGTAATATCCATCGAAAAGTATTTCAATTCTGAAAATAAAAATAAAATAATAATAAAATAATAATTTTTAATATCAGACCTAGATATTTCAGACATTTTCTCAAAAACGCATTTTACAGAATTTTGTACAAGTGCACAAAACCGATACAATACATATATATACTTAATTGTATTTATATATTGATATCTTTTTATTAGTAAATCAAGTAATTTCCATAAAAATATTATAATTTTAAAAATAATTATAATACATATATAATATCCGGCCGGGATATTACAGGAAGTGTGGACCATGTTTCCCAAAATAGTGTGTGTCGACTAGTATTATAGATTTATTGTTGGATTACTGACTACAGTATCCCAATTCATCGTGTATTGTTTTAGTGTTATTGTGTCGACCAGTGTGCACCGATGTTGCAATTAATGTTATTGTGTTGTGTACATGATCTATAGAATTTTCTACTTAGGTCTAAACAAAATTGATTGTATGCATCGAACCTGTAGAATGGGATGCAGTAGTACATACATTAGTTAAGATTAAAAAAATTAATAGACTTAAGAATTAACACAACATCAACAATGCATATTGAACAACATCGTTCCTATTGATATCGAATATTGTCTAAGTATTGTTTACATCGAGTATTGAACATTGACATCGAGTATTGAATTATTGAATATAATCATTGCATCGATTACCATTGATATTGCTTATTGTTATCATCCCATGCTATTGATTCCTATTGACTCATTGAATTCATTATTATATCGTTATTCCATTGTTTCCTTACTTTATCCACTTGTTGTCCAAGACTTGCTCTAATGATAATTTTTCTCCTCTTTTTAGATGAAGTGTTCAATACTTATAGGAGAGGTAGAGTTGGGTTTGTGGTTGAGAAGAGAACAAGTGTTCTCATTCTCATGGTTCAACAATTTGAGACTAATTTGCAAATTAAAATGCAATCAACACCCATTCTAATCCCTACCCTGTATTTGATCATGATTGATCAAGAATAAGAGTTATTTTCCCAAAATCATATACTACATGATTTCGTACAAACGTACGAAATCGATACACTACATATGCGTACATATATCTGTCTATACAGATAATTTTTATTAGTTAAAACAAATAATCTCTACCAAAATATTTTAATACAGAAATAATAATAAAAATAATTTTATTACCGGCTCGGAAGATTTCACTACCAATTTGATACAATATTGATGTATACAGACGGTAGATTTATATAGATAATGTTTATTAATAAAACCGGGTAATATCCATCGAAAAGTATTTCAATTATGAAAATAAAAATAAAATAATAATAAAATAATAATTTTTAATATCAGACCTAGATATTTCAAACATTTTCTCAAAAACGCATTTTACAGGATTTTGTACAAGTGCACAAAACCGATACAATACATATATATACTTAATTGTATTTATATATTGATATCTTTTTATTAGTAAATCAAGTAATTTCCATAAAAATATTATAATTTTAAAAATAATTATAATACATATATAATATCCGGCCGGGATATTACAGGAAGTGTGGACCATGTTTCCCAAAATAGTGTGTGTCGACTAGTATTATAGATTTATTGTTGGATTACTGACTACAGTATCCCAATTCATCGTGTATTGTTTTAGTGTTATTGTGTCGACCAGTGTGCACTGATGTTGCAATTAATGTTATTGTGTTGTGTACATGATCTATAGAATTTTCTACTTAGGTCTAAACAAAATTGATTGTATGCATCGAATCTGTAGAATGGGATGCAGTAGTACATACCTTAGTTAAGATTAAAAAAATTAATAGACTTAAGAATTAACACAACGTCAACAATGCATATTGAACAACATCGTTCCTATTGATATCGAATATTGTCTAAGTATTGTTTACATCGAGTATTGAACATTGACATCGAGTATTGAATTATTGAATATAATCATTGCATCGATTACCATTGATATTGCTTATTGTTATCGTCCCATGCTATTGATTCCTATTGACTCATTGAATTCATTATTATATCGTTATTCCATTGTTTCCTTACTTTATCTACTTGTTGTCCAAGACTTGCTCTAATGATAATTTTTCTCCTCTTTTTAGATGAAGTGTTCAATACTTATAGGAGAGGTAGAGTTGGGTTTGTGGTTGAGAAGAGAACAAGTGTTCTCATTCTCATGGTTCAACAATTTGAGACTAATTTGCAAATTAAAATGCAATCAACACCCATTCTAATCCCTACCCTGTATTTGATCATGATTGATCAAGAATAAGAGTTATTTTCCCAAAATCATATACTACATGATTTCGTACAAACGTACGAAATCGATACACTACATATGCGTACATATATCTGTCTATACAGATAATTTTTATTAGTTAAAACAAATAATCTCTACCAAAATATTTTAATACAGAAATAATAATAAAAATAATTTTATTACCGGCTCGGAAGATTTCACTACCAATTTGATACAATATTGATGTATACAGACGGTATATTTATATAGATAATGTTTATTAATAAAACCGGGTAATATCCATCGAAAAGTATTTCAATTCTGAAAATAAAAATAAAATAATAATAAAATAATAATTTTTAATATCAGACCTAGATATTTCAGACATTTTCTCAAAAACGCATTTTACAGGATTTTGTACAAGTGCACAAAACCGATACAATACATATATATACTTAATTGTATTTATATATTGATATCTTTTTATTAGTAAATCAAGTAATTTCCATAAAAATATTATAATTTTAAAAATAATTATAATACATATATAATATCCGGCCGGGATATTACAGGAAGTGTGGACCATGTTTCCCAAAATAGTGTGTGTCGACTAGTATTATAGATTTATTGTTGGATTACTGACTACAGTATCCCAATTCATCGTGTATTGTTTTAGTGTTATTGTGTCGACCAGTGTGCACCGATGTTGCAATTAATGTTATTGTGTTGTGTACATGATCTATAGAATTTTCTACTTAGGTCTAAACAAAATTGATTGTATGCATCGAACCTGTAGAATGGGATGCAGTAGTACATACATTAGTTAAGATTAAAAAAATTAATAGACTTAAGAATTAACACAACATCAACAATGCATATTGAACAACATCGTTCCTATTGATATCGAATATTGTCTAAGTATTGTTTACATCGAGTATTGAACATTGACATCGAGTATTGAATTATTGAATATAATCATTGCATCGATTACCATTGATATTGCTTATTGTTATCGTCCCATGCTATTGATTCCTATTGACTCATTGAATTCATTATTATATCGTTATTCCATTGTTTCCTTACTTTATCCACTTGTTGTCCAAGACTTGCTCTAATGATAATTTTTCTCCTCTTTTTAGATGAAGTGTTCAATACTTATAGGAGAGGTAGAGTTGGGTTTGTGGTTGAGAAGAGAACAAGTGTTCTCATTCTCATGGTTCAACAATTTGAGACTAATTTGCAAATTAAAATGCAATCAACACCCATTCTAATCCCTACCCTGTATTTGATCATGATTGATCAAGAATAAGAGTTATTTTCCCAAAATCATATACTACATGATTTCGTACAAACGTACGAAATCGATACACTACATATGCGTACATATATCTGTCTATACAGATAATTTTTATTAGTTAAAACAAATAATCTCCACCAAAATATTTTAATACAGAAATAATAATAAAAATAATTTTATTACCGGCTCGGAAGATTTCACTACCAATTTGATACAATATTGATGTATACAGACGGTATATTTATATAGATAATGTTTATTAATAAAACCGGGTAATATCCATCGAAAAGTATTTCAATTCTGAAAATAAAAATAAAATAATAATAAAATAATAATTTTTACTATCAGACCTAGATATTTCAGACATTTTCTCAAAAACGCATTTTACAGGATTTTGTACAAGTGCACAAAACCGATACAATACATATATATACTTACTTGTATTTATATATTGATATCTTTTTATTAGTAAATCAAGTAATTTCCATAAAAATATTATAATTTTAAAAATAATTATAATACATATATAATATCCGGCCGGGATATTACAGGAAGTGTGGGCCATGTTTCCCAAAATAGTGTGTGTCGACTAGTATTATAGATTTATTGTTGGATTACTGACTACAGTATCTCAATTCATCGTGTATTGTTTTAGTGTTATTGTGTCGACCAGTGTGCACCGATGTTGCAATTAATGTTATTGTGTTGTGTACATGATCTATAGAATTTTCTACTTAGGTCTAAACAAAATTGATTGTATGCATCGAACCTGTAGAATGGGATGCAGTAGTACATACATTAGTTAAGATTAAAAAAATTAATAGACTTAAGAATTAACACAACATCAACAATGCATATTGAACAACATCGTTCCTATTGATATCGAATATTGTCTAAGTATTGTTTACATCGAGTATTGAACATTGACATCGAGTATTGAATTATTGAATATAATCATTGCATCGATTACCATTGATATTGCTTATTGTTATCGTCCTATGCTATTGATTCCTATTGACTCATTGAATTCATTGTTATATCGTTATTCCATTGTTTCCTTACTTTATCTACTTGTTGTCCAAGACTTGCTCTAATGATAATTTTTCTCCTCTTTTTAGATGAAGTGTTCAAAGGTGATCATGGAGAATTACCTGTAGGAATTTGAGAACAAGGTTTCTAAAGATTTATTGCTTTCTAGTTGATTGTTATTTCATTGGACTTATTATATTGGGACTTATTATCATTGTGTCTGGATTTATTATTGTATTGGGCTTATGACCAGGATATTATTATTTGTTTCCAGATGTTAGATTATTGTATTTGGTTATTGCATATTGTCTTATTTCAAGTATTATTGTTCATGTGGTTGTTCTTATTTCCTAGACAATTGTTTTGTATTGTTATTATTGTTGAGTTGAATGGGTAATCAGCTTATGGGTGACACAAGTCATTCTCTGGGCCAATATCACGTGTTTGTGTTCCATATTTTTGGGAAGCGGGGCGTGACTGTTAAACTTTCCTGTAGCCGAATGAGGTGTATATGTATCTATTATATATTTTATTATCCTAAGTTGTGTATAGATGGAGTTAGTATTTGGGTGATAGTTTGTATTATGGAGGAATATGTGTACAACTGTAAGAGATAATAATATATATAGTGTTGTGATGGAGCATGGAAGCCCGTACCCACCTCGTTGTGGAGTATCGGGGTCTGTGGTTTGTTTTTGAAAGGTTTTTCTAAAGATTTTCTAAAAATCTTATATGTTTTAAAAAGAATTTATGGTTTTTAAATTGTATTTGGTGTATTATGATGAATTATGCCCCCAGAGCCCCATATATTATTGCCTGTGTGTTGTTGAATGACTTGGCCTGGGGAGAATTGATATATATTACCAGTACATCGATATTTGTAATTGTTTGCAGATTTTCGTAAGGAATACCTGTAAAATGGCTAATATTTCAGAGGAACTCTACCCAAATTTTTAATAAAAATCTATGGGTATTTTTTTATAGTAAGAAATGGGTATAAATAAGAAATAGATTAAGTTGGAAAGCATTTGAGAATGAAAAGGTATAAAAAAATAATTAAAAAGTTAAAAATTTCAAAAAAAATTTAAAAAAAGAGGAATTTTTTTGGGGGGTGTTACATTAAGCCTATAAAATCTTCCAAAAGTTATTATAAATTGTTTCCCATAATTCACAGCAAGTCCTACTGCCAATCTATAATAAATTTCAAACATAATTTCTTTTAATTTCTAACCCAAAATCCTAACTCATTTCAAAGTCACTACCATATCAATTAAAGAAATAATCACTTCTATCCCAAAGATAATTCCCTAATCTCCCTACTACACTATTTTCTTGCTAAAAATTGAAAATATACAACCTTATACAACTTAATGAAATTATTTCTCACCTCACAAGATGCCAATTCGAGAAACCAATGTCGGGATAGTGGAGAACACCATCAAATTAGTAAGAACCCCAATTTTTTTTCTTAAAATGGCAAAGAATTTGTGGGAATTAGGAACCCTAGATGAAGAGAAAAAGAAGGAGGTCGGTCGACCTTCGGGTCTGGACAGAAATGAGGAAGAAGATGGGAAAGGGTGGAGTTGGTAATAAAAAGGAAAAATTTGTAATAGACCCCTCAAAGGCTCTCTTATTATTTCTGTACCCTTATAGTTCTACTTTTTCAATAATAAGATCTAATAAAACCCACTCCACCGGATGAATAAATAAATTAAGGAATATATATAAAATAAATTTGCATATTTATACATAATAATAACAATAATAATAATATCTGATAGTAATAAAAGAATTACAAACGACTATTTTGAAATTATAAAATAAGGGTGTGTTATAGGTTTATTGCTAACTTATTTTATATTTGGTTGCTACTCGTATAATATAACTTTTATTATTTATACCTTTTTTTACTATTTACATTTTTTTTCTATACAATTAAAATTATATATTATTTCAATAATATATTATTACTTTTACTACTATTATATTTTGTTTTACCACTCCAATTACTTATAATTTTCATATTATAGTATTATATTTTTTATCATATAGCTTTTACACTTATTTACGTACAAAATATTATATGTTGATTTTCTTACTATACTTGACAGCTTATAAATATTTTGATATATGCTAATCATTATTTTATAAAATATTATATAACTTTTACAAATGGAATTTTTATAATATTATTTTATAAACATCATTATTTTCTATTGTACTTATATTGTTTAAACTTTCTAGCAAAATTTAACAGTCATATATTTTTCAGATTTTTATCCAATAGTCTTCTCTTAAATTACTACTTTCTTTAATATCGTAATATATACTCCTACTTTAGTTTATGATTTTAATTATTCCATTCTTCACGTTTTCTTTTAGTTAACTTCTCTTTCCTAAAAATTTTCAAATTCTTATTAGCAATTGATAACTACTTTTAAAATTACCATGATCTTCTCAATTATTTATCAAATTGTTTTATATTTTGATATTTTATTATGTTTTATACTATTCATTTCTTTGTGACTGCTCTTCTTATCATAATTAAGTTTTAAGATACTTAAGCTTTATTTTTGCTCTTAGTCTATTTGTCTTCAACTTTTCCTACTTCATTACAATTTATCTATACTATTTCAATTCTTCGATTCTTTCTAGTCTTTTGTTTTTAGTTGCCAAAATTGTTTTACATTTTTACTGTAATCTATGAAGCTCAGTTTTTTTTTTTTGGGTATACTTTATATGTTTACTTTGTACTTTAACTGTGTTAATTTCACTATATTTCTAACTATCTTTCTGCTTAACTCTTTTACTACTTTAGTCATGAATCCCTGCATTTTTTTTAAACTATTTTTTTTTTTACATTTGTGTCTTTATTACTTTTTCACTATAATCTTTATTTACCTTTTCTTCAAGTATATTTTATTTTTCATTCCATTTCTTACTACTTTTATTAATTTTTCTTACTAAGATTATTGTTAATTTATTAAAGCATCTATTTTTACTATACCTATCTTTATTCTTCTCAATCTATTTTTTTCAGTCTCTTTCACAATTGATGATTTAATTTATATTTCTTTTATATTATCTAAAATACTTAACCTATTATTATTTTGTACGAAAATTTCTTTCAATCTATATTATCTTTTTCTGTCACATTTCTTTTTCTACAAATCTTTTTATTTCGTTTAATACATTCATGTTACGTTCTTATTTTGATACTCATATTTTCTTCATATAAGTTTATTTTGTTTTCTAGATTTTTTATTTTTATACTATGTTTATTTCTCAAATTCTTTAAAGTGTGTTCAAGATACAAATTTTCTCTAGTAAGTTCTGAGAACAGAACTGTTCTAAGGGGAAAGAGTGTAACGCCCCTCAAAATTGAGTTATTACAATTTTGTAGTACATGTGTTACATGCATGCATTTGTATTGTTACGAAAATATCTGTAACATATTTTTAATTCAAATATCCTACTTATTTTGGATTTCGAATGTTTATATATTTTTCTGTTCTCTCAAAATTCATGTTCTCTTATTTTGAGCCAACTCAAATAAATTTTGTTAATATGTGCAATGCACATGTTTGTAGTGCACGTGTTGTTTGTATCTTTCTCATTAAATTAATGGAGTTATGTATAATTATTTTACTTACTAAATATAAATGCATAGTGTATTTTTTAATTAAACTAACTTAGCTTAATCTATATTAAATTGAGTGGTGAACCTGACTTTTAATTAGCAATTTATAAACATAACGTGTAATATATGTGCACCAAAAATTACATCATGAACACGGTTTTCTCCCATACGGTTGGCCAGCCAAAATTAAAAAGGAGGAATTTTTGACTTAGTCTAAATAGCTTTAACTTAGTGGGTAGTTATTTAAATCATGGATAGTTATTGGATAGTTTTTTTTGTCACGCCCCGCTCCCCAGAATACGGAATACGAGTACGTAACGTTGGCCCAACGAATGATGTAAACACCATCCATAAGCCTGTAGCAGACTAACTCAACAATATGAACAGAAACAAATCCACGTAAGAAAGATATAATCACATGAATCAAAGATAACTTCAATAATAAACGAAATAATCCAACAATATAAATATGCAACGTCTGGGACAAAAACAAACTCAGGGTCATAAATCCCAAAAACAAATTAGAAAGTCATAACAATGTTTAGAGAAATAAACTAGCAATAAATAAAATAAGCAGCACAATCTTGGACTCCATCTCTAGAATCGTTGCTCACCAATTCCTTCGGGGATTGATCCTTCAGTACCTATAAATTCTTGATCTAAAAAGGGAGAAAAGAGTACCCTTAGAGCAAGTCGTGGGCAGCAAGTAGAGAAAAACAGAGTATAAAGGAAACATGTATATCAAAGAAAAGGGACAGGATCAAAGTCAGAGAACAAAGCAAAGACAAGCAATAATATCAAGGATCTACAATTAATCACGCATGTAATGAGTGATGTCAAGTCGAGATCAAGCATGAGATGTCAAATGCAGGTTATTGATCATTTTATTAGCCTATTTAGTGCACATACTACTGCATCCCATACTACAGGTTTGGCACAAGCAAACAGTGAACATTTTAAACTGATGGTGAATTCACGGATCGTGTACTCGGCATTGATAACAATAATTCACACTCAAGAATTTACAATCAATCATTCCATCAATACTCCTCCTTCCATGTCAAGTGTTCAAGTGAGCAAGAAGGACTTACCGAGTACATTTTCCGATCGTTCACTACCAAGTCTACCCATGATACCCCAGCTTGTTAATAGTTTATTTTCATCCTATGTGAGCGTGCAAGAAGGTATCAATGTAGTATGATACTAAGTGTGACTAATTCTACTCGTTACAGACAAATCATGAAGCAAACACATCAAATTAGCACAAACACATCAAATTAGCACAACATGACCTTGATGTACTAAAACATGAATTACTGCCACTACAGAAAGGGAATCTAGATCCGTCAGAGTTCTAGAAAGTATACTTCTACAAGGTTCCAGCAAATATATGTAAGGCATATAAAAGATACAAGAACTAGGGTGAAAACTCTATTCTATTCAGATTTTATGTCCAGGCAGCATGATATAAATTGTGTTCACCTATTTTTTTCGGGTCAGAAAACTCATTAATTAAATTTATATAAATCCTGGGTCATTCCAAAACATGTCTAGTCTCAACTAGATTTATTTCAGATTTTTATTTTACTGTTAACATACTCAAATAAATTAAGAAACAGCAAGATACAGATGCATTTGTGAATTTGGAAATTCTAACATAGCTGTACTAAAATGATGATATCTAACAATTACACGTCGGAATTCAAATCCGCAAAAAGGGTAGTAAACTAGAAAACTGAGGCTAAATTTCATGTTCCGAATGTTATTTCAAATTATGACATTAACATGGCCGAAAATCTGATTTAAAAGAGACAAGTAACAGTCCAGAATTTGTTTTAACATGAATGGGCAATAAATTAATCATGCAACCATATATTTCATGCAAATTGGTAATCAAAGTGATCCTAGGTGTCAACATGCATATTTCTATGTTTAAGATACAATTTCGCGGGCATGGTATTAATTCATCAATCAAATTCAATCTAACACATTCAATTTAACATATCCAATCCATCAAACAATCCTGTGCATGGGTCTAGTTGTTTTCATGTAAATGTGCATATGCATGAAACAATAGGGACTAGGTTTTAGATGAAAGAGAGTGGCACGATGTTAAGAATATATCAGGGTTAGCTCGTGTAAACCCTCAATAGACTTAACGGAATTGTCAAATAACAGCACGATAAGAAAAAGGACGGGATCTAATTGTAGAGATCAAAGAAATCTTGAACAAAATAAAATACTAATTCAAGAAGAGACTTGCCTGTTAAATTGCATATTCGAATAATATAGAATAACGAGATTGGAATCCCGGAATACGATCCACAAGAGCATGTGCGAAACACATTCAAAATACCAAACAGCAAGAGCAACAAATCAACAACACAAGATCCTCACACTAGATCCAACGAATAGCAAACATCAAACTGGATCCGCTACACGCTAAACACCAAACGGCAAAATCCACCAGTCACCCTTCGTCTCCTTCTTCCATTCGACAGAGAGAGAAAGAGAGAGAGGGAGAGAGAGCGAGAGACTGGCGGTGAAGACGATGATGACGACAGCAGCGCTGCGGTCGGGAAGCGACGACAGCGGCAAGGGCGACGACGAAGTGAACTTCGTTTTCACTTGAAAACAGGGGAAGACGACAACGAAGGAAACGGGGCTTGGACGGCAACGACGACAGTGCTAGGGGATCTGCGGTGGTTGCGAGGGTGAGCGGTGAAGGTCGACAAAGGCAGTGGGGACATAGAGCGGAGGAACGGTGGCGGCGAAGTGATGGCAATGGGTTTTGGTTGGGTGAAAAAGAAATAGAGAGGGAGAGATGAGGGTCGGGGAGAGAGAAAGTAGCGGAGAGAGAGAGGGATATAATATTAGGGTTTAATATGGGGTATTTATAGGAGATTAAGAAATTGGGTTTTGGGTTGTGGTTTAATGGGTTTTGGGTACCGGTTTTGGCTCCAAGAAGAGATGAACAAGCATAAAACAAAGAGATGAACATAAAGCAGAACAAATCTAACTCAAAATAGGAATAGCGATATTTTGCGATGAATCAAGAATAGCAAAATTCTACCAAACGAGCACAGAACGATCAAGAGGAAATAAAAGAACCCAAGAAAAGCCAAAAAATATAATATTATAAAGGAATCCAGATACAATAATCAAAAGAGAACAAAACACAATAAAATCCAAAAATATGGGTTACAAATCATACCCACCATACAAGAAGAATTTCGTCCTCGAAATTCATACAAGAGGTACATAGGGTGAACCCCGAAACAACCAAAACACACAAAGCAAAACATAGCACTACTCAAACAAATGAGGGAACCTCTCCTGAATCTCTTCCTCTAACTGCCAGTTCGACTCACCTGGCGAGCGAGGATCCCAAGAAACTCCGACCAACTTGATAACTCTATTCTTCAACACCTTCTCTCGACGGTCTAAGATAGAGACTGGTCGAATTTCACAGGACAAATCTGGCCTTACAGACAAGTCTGAGTAGTTAACCACATGACTGTCATCCCTGATGTATTTCCTGAGCTGAGAAATATGGAATACATCATGGACACCCGCTAAAGCTGGCGGTAGCGCGATCCTGTAAGATACCTTGCCCACACGTTCCACAATATCGAATGGACCGATGAACTGAGGGCTCAACTTGCCCCCGCCTCCAAAATGGATAACACCTTTCCAAGGCAATACCTTAAGGAACACATGCTCGCCTGCCTCTAACTCTAGCGGTGTACGACGACAGTCAGCCCACTTCTTCTTCTTCTGCCGATCCTGAGCGGCCTAGAAATGCTTTCGGATCTGAGCCACGACATCAACTATCTTCGTGATCAACTCAGGACCTAAGAGCTTCCTTTCGCCGATATCATCCCAATAGACCAGCGATCTACACTTGTGCCCATACAAAGTTTCAAATGGAGCAGCCTTGAGACTCGCCTGGTAACTGTTATTATAAGAGAACTCGGCTAAGTGAAGATGATCTTTCCACGAACCTCCAAACTGAAGAACGCAGGATCTCAACATGTCTTCTAGGGTCTAAACTGTCCTTTCTGACTGCCCATCCGTCTGAGGATGGAATGTTGTACTGTAGCTCAACTTGGTACCCAAGCTCTTCTGCAGGCTCTCCCAGAACGGAGACTTGAATCTCGTATCTCTTCTGATACGATGCTGACAGGAACTCCATGCAGACGAACAACCTTCTGAACGTTCTGCTCGGTCAAACTCTCCATGGATTGACCCACATGGAAAGGAATGAAGTGAGCACACTTCGTCAACCAATCCACTATCACCCAGATAGCATTATGACATTTAGGACTCCTCGAAAAAGCTGTCACAAAGTCCATCGTGATATGCTCCCACTTCCACTCTGGAATTAGAAGAGGTTGCAAAAGTCCCGCGGTCATCTGATGCTCTGCCTTCACTTGCTGACAGATTAGGCACTGGGCGACGAATCGAGCCACATCCCTCTTCATGCCATGCCACCAGAAATGTTGCTTCAAGTCCCTGTACATCTTGGTACCACAGGGATGAATAGAATATGGGACTGATGAGCTTCATCCACTAGCTTCCGCCTGACTTCCCCTCTAGGTACACACAATTTAAAGCCAAAACGAAGCAATGCATCAACATGAATGACCAAATCAGATCTCAAACCAGCTTCTACCTTACTCCGAAACTGCTGCAACTGCGGGTCACCCGCTTGGGCTGCCTTGAACAGCTCAATCAAAGAAGATTGCAACTGCAACATCATGAACTACTGATCTAATCTAGGAAGCAACACATCCAACTCTAGCCTCCTCATATCCTCTGCTAGCTCCTTCTGCTGAAGGAGGAACATAGTGGCAGGCCTCTGACTCAAAGCATCAGGCATCGAATTTACTCTGCCCGGGTGATACTACAAATTGATGTCAAAGTCAGCCATCAATTCCAGCCATCTCCTCTGCCTCATGTTCAACTCCTTCTACGAGAACACATATTTGAGGCTCTTGTAATTTGTGAATATCTCCACTCTATCCCCAAGCAAATAATGCCTCCACAACTTCAAGGCAAAAACCACAGGCCGCAAGCTCCAGATCATGCGTAGGATAGTTCTTCTCATGAGGTCTCAATTGCCTCGATGCATAAGCAACCTGCCTCGATGCATCAGCACTGCTCCAAGACCTTGACCCGAAGCATCACAATGGATCACAAAACCACCCGAACTGTCGAGTATAGTCAGCACAGGCGCTGTCGTCAACCGACGCTTTAACTCGGCAAAAGCTTCATCACAAGCTTCATCCCAGACAAAATTCTGCTACTTCTCGATCAAACTGGTCAGAGGTCCAACGGTCTTTGAGAAATCCTGAATGAACTTCCGATAATAACCGGCCAAACCAAGAAAACTCCGCACCTCAGGAACAAACTTCGGAATAGGCCATTCCTTGACCGCAGAAATCTTTGCAGGATCCACAGAAACACCAGCCCCAGAAATAATGTGGCCCAGAAAAGCAACCTGATCCAGCCAGAACTCACACTTATCGAGCTTTCCATACAGCTGGTTTTCCCTTAAGGTCTACAGAACCACCTTCAAGTGCTCAACATGATCCTCCTTGTTCTGCGAGTAAACCAATATGTCGTCAAAGAAGACCACAACAAACTGATCCAAGAACTGCGAAAACACCCTATTCATCAGACTCATGAAGACAACCGGTGCATTAGTCACTTCGAAAGGCATCACCAAGAACTTGTAATGCCCGTACCTCGTTCGAAAAGCCGTTTTCGGAACATCCTCTGACTTCACCTTGACTTGATGATACCCAGAATGAAGATCCAACTTGGCTGGATAAAGCCCTTATCAAGTAGCTCCTAAACTTGCACCTTTAGCTCCGCCAATTCAACCGGTGTTATATGGTACGGACTCTTGGAAATTGGCGTAGTACCTAGTTGAACATCAATGCTAAACTCCACATCTCGGTCTGGTGGCAAACCGGGAAAATCCTCGGGGAAAACATCAAGGAAGTCCCGTACAACTAAGGGTGCAACAATCTCATCAGAACCCAACGACACAAGGGAAATAGCCTTGGGATCCATCGAGTTCTTGACACGCCTAGACGGTGTCTCACCCGCATGGAACACAAACTCTGGTTAACTAGAAATCTTGAAAGTCACCTTCTTCTCCTGACAATCAATCACGGCATAGGAAACACCCAACCTATCCATGCCTAGAATGTAACCGAAATTGGGAATCACAATCAAATCAGTCCAGAACTACACACCACCAATCAATAACGGGCTCTACTTGCAAACCCTAGAACAAACAATGACACCTCCACCTGTGGTGATATCCCAAGCTGCGGGTATAGCATCGCTAGCCAAACCATGCTGATCGACAAAGTGGGAAGAGATAAAAGAGTGGGTAGCACCCGAATCAAACAACACATGAGCTGGAAGGAAGAAGACTAAAATCACACCTAGAAGAAGGTCAAACAAAAGAATAAGGTGCTAGCAGGGTATATGTATGAATAATTGTACAAAAGAAGGAAAATAGCATGCAGAAAACTGAAATAAAGAAAAAAAAAGTACAACTACTGTGATATACCTGCAACCACTCTAATAGCAACTTCTGCTTCCTCGGCTGTCAGGTTATAAGCCTGAACATGACCTCAAGCATGACCTCCTCTAGGAGCTACACACCTCTGATCAAAAGCTTGCCTCTGCGGTGGAAGATGCGGTACACCCTGACCACGAGTCTACGCTCCTAACTAAGCAGTACCAGAAGCCCATGCAGGAGTCCTGTTCCTCGAACAGTCACGAACCATATGCTCACTGCTCTCACACACTAGACACAGCCGATTGGCCATCCTGCAGTCTCGCTGTGAATGCCCAGCCTTATGGCAGTAGCCACAAGTCTCAATAGTCCTCGGGACAACAGGTGCGTCCGGCTGTACCCTCACGGGAGGGGGCAGAACTTGCCTCCGAATAGGTCCTCCGGAAGGCCGAGCTGTAACAGGATGCAAAATAGTCCGTTGAGGAACACCTGACCCGTTGATAGTCTGCTCCTGAATCAGAGCAGCATCCAGAACAACGACATAAGCATGAAGCCGAAGAGCAGCCAAACGGTCCTGGATGGGAAAACTCAAGTCCAACTAGAATCTGCTAGTCCGAGCCACATCAGTGGCAACAAGGGCGGGAGCAAAGCGACTAAGTCGAGTAAACTCTGCAGCATACTCGTCTACAGAACGGTTTCCCTGACGAAGACAATGCTGAAATTAATATTGTTACAGGTGAAGAAGGAAACAATAATGACATTTAAGAACACTATCTAGCTCACCTGAGTTAGGGAAACAAATTGTCGTTCCATCTCCGCCTTGGTGACAGTAGGAAAGAACTTCGCCATGAAGCTCTCCGAGAAAGTGGCCCACTCAATGGGTCGCGCCATCCTCTCGGATTCAACCCGCCACCAAATGTAAGCAAGATCCACCAATTGGATGCGAACCACATCCACACGATCCGCCTCGGTAATACGAGCGGTGATCGGCAGTTGCTCCGTCTGGATAAGCCATTGCTCGGCCTCCAATGGCAACTCAGTACTCGGAAACTTATCCGGATGCAGCCTCATGAAATCTGCCACTATACCAGGCCTAGGTGGCAGAGGCCAAGGTGCAGGTCCAGCGGTAGGTCCATTGGCTGCCAAAGTGGCCCTCATCAGCTCATTGTGCTCCTGCTGGAGAGCCATCATATGCTGAATCGTCTGGAGAATGGCAGCATATTCCGGCTTCTCATCCCTCAGCCGAGAAGAAGAAGAATTCCCACGAGCTATTGCCTGAAACACGATCAAAGATAGTCAGTACCCAGATTATATGTTGGTCATTACACAAGTATTCATGTGATTATCGTGGTGTGCAAATCACTGAGTTAACCCGACTAGAGCCAAACTTGACTAGTATATCAATCAAAGACAAACCTCCATAAAGTCAGTCATATTCGACTGATATATTATCCAACCCTGGCTCTGATACCACTAAAAATCATGTCACATCCCGCTTCCCAGAATACGAAATACGAGTACATAACGTAGGCCCAGCGAATGATGTAAACACCATCCATAAGCTTAATAGACTAACTCAGCAATATGAACAAAAACTAATCCATGCAAGAAAGATATAATCACATGAATCAAAGATAACTTCAATAATAAATGAAATAATCCAACAATATAAATATCCAACATCTGGGACAAAAACAAACTTCGGGTCATAAATTCCAAAAACAAAGTACAAAGTCATAAAAATGTTTAGAGAAATAAACTAGCAATAAATAAATTAAGCAGCACAATCTTGGACTCCATCTCTAGAATCGTTGCTCACCAATTCCTTCGGGGATTGACCATTCAGTACCTGTACATTCTTGATCTAAAAAGAGAGAAAAGAGTGCCCTTAGAACAAGTCATGGGCAGCGAGTAGAAAAAAACAGAGGATAAAAAAACATGTATTTTTTGTCATGTAGCTTGTATGTATTTTTTTGTCATTCAAGTTAAGTACCGTAAGTAGTCTCGCATGAAATTATTTAGTACCCTCATGATGACCATATTTGTTAGTTGATCTGTTCCTTCATCTCTTGACCATGAGTAGTTCACCATAAGTTGTTACCCTTTGCATGAAAACAAATTAGATTAGATGTTCATCTTGGTTGTATGCTTGTTGTGACATATCACATGTTGTAGATGATTGCTTCATGGATGTTTGTATGATGTATCATCTTATTATAGACTATTCATTCACATGCCATGCTAATTTGAGTGACCCATATGTCCTGCATTGTATGCCATCTTAGTTTGGATCGTTTGCAATTAAACTATTTGATAAAATGCATAAAAGAAAATTTTTTCACTGTTGCCCAATTTTTGTACAGTAATTTTGACCATGTTAACATCAGTAAAATAAATAAATTTGTGAACATGATTCGTAGGTTTTCTTTTCTAGTTTCCAGAACCTATTAAGGATCTGAATTCTCATTTTCGATGCATGAGTTATTGCTGTTTTTATGCAGTCATATCGTATATTCCATATTCTGAACTATATGTTTTCTGTATGAATTATTATTTTAAAACTGATATTAAAAGTAGAATTTGAACTGTATATTTTGCTGAGTATGTTTAGATATGACTGGATCAATTCCTACTTTTAGTGGAATTAATTAACTAATTTTGTATCTCATTTCAGACTTATGAAATCGATCAATATATTTCCAATCTGCATGTTGTTCAATAAAGAATTTTCAACCTGATTCTGTTCCTTTTTTATGAAAACTTTGTGAATATTAACTGTAGCCTGATTTGTCTATTTTATCACCCTTTCGATAGATCTGGATTTTGAATTATATTTTATGAATTATCTTGGTTTTGGTGCTGATGTGTCTGAACTTACAGATTCGAAATTTTATTGTATTACTCTGTTTTTCCAATTTTATTGACTATACTATCTGTAATATAATTTCATAATATTCTATATGTTGAGACTAGATATGCTAGGAAATCTCCCAGATTTTTCTCAGATTTAATTATGATGTTTTTAAAACCTTTTCCAGGCTCATAAACAAGATTTTGCATTTTCTGGCTGAACAGAACTTCTGTATTAAACGCTGTTTTCGACCCTATTTTTGTTACTGATGTATGACTTGTATATATGCTCTGGATTCGGTAGAGAGTCGAGTTTCCCAATTTACTGACGGATCTAGATTTGCAGTTTTGTAGCAACGGGAATCTCAGATTTGGTACAGTAGTATCTTGCTATCTAGAATTGAAAGTTTCGCTGTTTTGACTGTTATAGGTTGTTTTTGTCATCAGTTTGGATTTCTGTTTCATCTTAGACTTATCCTTTGTTCTTACCATGCTTTTTGCCCTGTTGTATTTGTTCACACCTATTTAATAATAATGAAAACTAATCAAGCCGAGGTTTTAAGGGAAAGATCTAATAGTGGACAATATGGAAATGCGTATTCAGAAGGGAACACGTTCCCCACTATTTATTATGGTACCCACTGTTTATCTCTGGATGCATGAGGACATGATCCAGGACACTGTTTGGTATTACTGATACTATTCCTGTTACTGTTTGTCTGAATATACGACCCTATAGGTTCCACTACGAAATCTTAAAACAAAACAGTTTCATGTAGCAACCATGTGGTATAATTTGGCATGCATGAAGTGCTACCTATATAGTAATGAAAATTAGACATAAGAAAAACTCTTTTCACTATCACATCCTGTTACTATTACCGTTGACTTGACTGTTATTGTTGACTTCACTGTTACTGCTATTACTACACTTTTTAGTGTTATCCTACTATTTCCTGTTACCTGCGAACTGTCATCATTTGTAGTTTTTCTCCATGTCAGTACTTCCTGTTTGTTTTATTATTTTCCCTTTGCTTTTCCTGCTTATACTACTTGCGGCCCGGATCTTGTATGTAATGGGCATTATGTTTTTCTGTCTTCCTATTTTCCTTGTAATTGCTATATGAGTAGGTTTTGGTGATCGCTTGCCTACTGGAGTTGGTGAGCAAAAGTTTTGCGCTGCGCTTTGGAAATTTTGCTTAATGTTCTGTTTGAACTATTTTATTCATGTACTGTATTGAGACTTGTATTTGGGCTTGTAGTCCCAGAATATTGTTTTATTTCAGATCTCGTATTTGTTTAGAATATTCATCATTGTTGCGAATAAATACTATTGAGTTATAATTTTTATGCATGCCTGGTTGAGTATATTGTTATATTTACTGTGGTGATGAGTCAAGTAGATTTGTACAACTTATAGATGGTGAAAATTATCCACTGGGCTTAGTCACATACTGTATTCCGTATTCCTTTTGGGAAGTGGGGCATGACAAGGTTTTGTGTGGTATCAGAGCCTCAGGTTTGGCTAATTTGTTAGTTTGACTAATAGATTAGACAGGCTTGACTCGATCAGGATTTACTTAACTACCAATAGGCCTTGCATTGCACAAACATACATTGATAATCAACTTGACCTGAATACTAATTGTTTTGGGTTTTCACTACAAAAGATACTGCTTTTACCGGCGATTATTCCCCGACGTTTTACTAGTAGCGCCGGAGTAGGGAGCGAGTAGGAATTGGGCGCCAGATGGGATGGTCATACACCGGCGGTCGATTTAAAACGCCAGGCATATGTTAGTATTCACCGGCGTTTTACCTAAACACGCCGGTGAAGTTTATTATTCACCGGCGTTTTTTATTATAAACGCCGGCAAATATACGGGCACATTCACCGGCGTTTCCAATTAAAACACCGGTGAATAACTGGGAATAAAACCCGCGAACCCTAATCTTTCGCTCGCTATTTTCCCATTACCCAAAAAAAAAAAAGGGAAAGAGGCGCTTCGTTTCCCTCCTTCCTCGCTCTATTTCCCGCGCGTTTCCCTCCGCCGCTTCGTCCTCTTCGACGGCCTTCGACCATTCGAAATCGTCCCTTATTCCCTTCGTCCTTTTCGATTTCCTTCTTCCCTCTCTCTATTTGGAGGTGAATCGGCGGTCGCCCCCTCTCTCTCTCTCTCCTATGCCCCCGCCCTCGTTGCCCCGCTCCCTCCCTCTCTCTTTGGTATGATCTCTTGATTTCCCTTATTTTCCAAAAAAGGCAGCTTTTTTCAGTTTATTCATTTCGATTTCCTTAGCATGAACGGTTTAGTTGAGATGAAGAATTAATAGAAAAATATATGCTTAGATAATGGAAATTTTCATCTTCTTTTACTGTTAATGAAGCTGATTTCATGCATCTGATTGTCTTCATGGCATGTTTGTTTTTTTACCCAAAATGGGTTCACTGTGAACTGAGGATGCTCTAGGTACGTATGTCAATATCCTCCGGCCGGATATGCACAACAATTGGATTTTAGATTTAGTTGGGCACAGTGAATTAGTAGAGCAACATATAAGCTCAGTTAATGGGAAATTTTCATTTTCAGATACTGTTAAAGTAACCTGATTGCAATCTTTGGCATAGTTTTTTAACACAAAATGGGTTCACTTCCAAACTAAGTATGCTGCATAGCATACCCGTTTTCTTTCACTGTTAATGAAGTTGATTTCATGCATCTGATTGTCTTCTTGGCATGCATGTTTTTTTACCCAAAATGGGTTCACTGTGAACTGAGGACGCTATAGGTACGTACGTCAAAATCCTCCGGCCGGATATGCACAACAATTGGATTTTAGATTTAGTTGGGCTAAAGAAGTAGTAGAGCAACATATAAGCTCAGATAATGGGAAATTTTCATTTTTAGATACTGTTAAAGTAACCTGATTGCAATCTTTGGCATGGTTTTTTAACACAAAATGGGTTCACTTCCAAACTAAGTATGCTGCATAGCATCCCCAGTTTCTATAGGTTCACTTCCAGACTAAGTGAACTGAGGATGCTATAGGTACGTATGCCAAAATCCTTCGGATACGCACAACAATTGGGTTTTAGATTTAGTTGGGTTGAAGAAGTAGTATAGCAACATATAAGCTCTGATAATGGAAAATTTATCATTTTCAAATACTGTTAAAGTAACCTGATTGTCAATCTTTGGCATGGTTTTTTATACGAAAATGGGTTAACTTCCAATCTAAGTATGCTGCTAGCATCCCCATTTTCTTTTTTTGTTGTTAGTGAAGCTTATTTTCATGCATCTGATTGTCATCTTGGCATGTTTTTTTTACCAAAATGGGTACACTGTGAACTGAGGATGGTATAGGTACGTATGCCAAAATCCTCCGGCCGGATATGCGGCTACAATTAGGTTTTAGATTTAGTTGGGATGAAGAAGTAGTAGAGCAACATATAAGCTCAGATAATGGGAAATTTTTCATTTTCAGATACTGTTAAAGTAACCTGACTGCAATCCTTGGCATGGTTTTTTAACAAAATGGGTTCACTTCGTAACTAAGTATGCTGCATAGCATCCCCAGTTTCTTTCACTGTTAATTAATTGAAGCTTATCCTATGCATCTGATTGTCATTTTGGCATGTTTTTCTGACCAAACTGGGTTCACTGTGAACTGAGGATGCTATAGCTCTATGCCAAAATCCTCCGGCTATGTACAACAATTGGTTCAGTCTGCAAAATATATGCTTACATACTAGACATTTTAATTTTTCTTTTACTGTTTCTTTTGTTTAGTATTATTATTATTATTATTATTATTATTATGAGATAAGTGATTATTAGTAGTCATGAACAGAATAGTTCATGAGTCATCAGATCTTCTTGTTACCGTAGTTACAGCACGACGCGCTCATTATTCGGCCGATTCCTCTTTATCAGCAAAATACCCTTTACCATCATCATCTCCTTGAACAGAAAGCCAAATACAGGGGAGACTATAGTCGATTTTTTTTTATGCTCGAACACAGGGTGTGCGATAAAATACCGTCTAAGGTGGTTGTGATCATTTCCACAAAAGGTCGTTTAGGGTTTGGTGAATAGAGTAGATTGTGTTAAGAAGTAGTTTTTTTTTTGTACATTTTTTGGAGCCACAATTTCTTTATTTTACAGTTAAAGATTATATCGTTTATTTATTTGCAGCTAGGGATGGTTTTCAAATAGGTGAAATTTAATATACAAAATGCCTTTTACTGTTATTACTATTTAATATATCAAATTTTAATTTCAGACTGTGTGCTATTGATATAATGGATAGAAGTTGGATTAGTAAACCACGATTATCCAAGGAGTACCGTGATGGTATTAAAGATTTTATTATCTTTGCCAAACGACATTCCCGTGATCCCAACCTAATCCTTTGTCCATGCCTTCGCTGTACAAATTGTATGCTGAGGACATGTGACGTAGTACATACACACTTGGCTGTCAACGGTTTTCTTCAAGGGTACACAAGGTGGTTTTGTCATGGAGAGGATCATACGGCAGCTCCTGTTCGTCCGGTTGTATTAGAAAATGAGGCTGAGCCCTTAGTGAACGAAGACTTAAGCGTTCCCGATGAGATGCATGCTTTGTTACAAGATGCCATGGGGATTCATAATGTTCCTTTCCACACCAATGACCCAACAACCGAAGTTCACAATGAGTCAATAGAAACAAACCAGATTGGTGGTGGGGTGGACGAGGAAATGTCTGGCCCCACCCATAAAAATAATAAGCAGCAAGAATCCTTCGCTAAGTTACTTGAAGATGCTAGTATCCCTGTTGTACCGCGACTGCACCAAATTTTCTAAGTTCTCATTCATTATCAGACTATTTCAGATTAAATGTTTAAACGGGTGGTCTGCTAAGTCCTTCACTATGCTACTTGAATTGTTGAATGAAGCATTTCCTGAAATCTGTATTCCAAACTCAGCCTATAAAATCAAAAAATTCCTAAGTTATCTCGATCTAGGATATGAGAAGATAGCAGCATGTCCAAATGACTGTATGCTTTTCACGAGTGGTAAGGAAAGTCTGGAGAATTGCGAAGTGTGTGGTTCTTCGAAATGGAAAGAAAGACCAAATCAAGACGAGGGAGCCAGTGGATCTACTAAGCGAAGTAGGAAAAAGAAGCCTGCCAAAACATTGCGTTACTTTCCTCTGATTCCTAGGTTACAAAGGTTGTTTATGTCCACAAAAACTTCTTCTGATATGAAATGGCATGCTGAAGGCCGCACTAATGATGGGATTCTTAGACATCCTGCTGATTCTCAATCTTGGAAAAGATTTGATGAAAGATATCCTGATTTTGCGGAAGATCCTCGAAATGTGAGACTTGGACTAGCTAGTGATGGTTTCAACCCTTTCAGGCAAATGAGTAGTACATACAGCATATGGCCGGCTGTGTTGATACCATACAATTTGCCGCCTTGAAAATGCATGAAGCAGTCCTCATTTATTTTGTCCATGATAGTTCCTGGACTGAAAGGTCCTGGAAATGATATAGATGTGTACCTACAACCGTTAATAGATGAACTTCAGAAGTTGTGGGTGGGTGTTCCAACCTATGATGCTGTGGCTAAAGAAACATTTTCTCTTCGTGTCGTGTTGTCTTGGACAATCAATGATTTTCCAGCATATACAAATTTATCTGGATATAGTACTAAAGGACGTTATGCATGTCCATGTTGTGCTGACCAAACTAGTTCAAGGTGGTTGTACAATGGCAGAAAGTTTTGCTATATGGGTCATAGGAGATGGTTGCCTGACACACATATATTTCGGGCAGAGGCAGCGACATTTGATGGCACCGACGAGTGGGAACATGCTCCTGGGTCTTCCTCTGGTTCAGATATTTTGAGGCGGGTAGATGGTCATCAATTCAAATATGGAAAGGAACCAGAAGTCAGGACAAAGGGCAAGAAAAGGGAAAGGCCGGAGCAAGATGAGGAGACCGATCTATATGGCGAGGATGAGGATCAAAACTTGACGAGTTTAGGTGCATGGAAGAAGAAGAGTATTTTCTTCAAGTTGCCGTATTGGGAATTCAACTTACTGAGACATAATTTAGATGTGATGCATATCGAAAAAAATATTGGTGAGAATTGTATAGGAACAGTTATGGGAGATGATCGGAAGACAAAAGACAATCTCAAGAGCCGACTTGATTTGAAGTCAATGGGCATCCGACATGAGTTGCACCCAGAAGAATTGCCGAACGGGAAAGTGCTCCTACCTCCTGCAATCTATTCAATGTCAAAATCGGAGTTGGAGTTGTTTTACAAAGTACTACTTGAACTGAAAGTCCCCGATAGCTATTCTTCTAACATGGCAAAATGTGTCAACTTTAAAGAGAAGAGGCTTCAGGGGCTAAAGTCACACGACTACCACATCCTAATGCAGGATCTCCTTCCTGTGGCCCTAAGATCTTCAATGTGTGAGCAAGTCACTACTGTCCTGAAAGATCTTTGTAGCATATATAAAGGTATTTGCTCAAGAATGCTTCGTGTTGAAGATCTGGACCAATTGGAGCAGCAGGCGGCATTGACACTTAGTAAAATGGAGATGATATTTCCTCCATCGTTTTTCACTATTATGATTCACTTGATAATCCACCTTGCTGGTGAAGCCAGAATCGATGGTCCTGTTCACTATCGGTGGATGTACCCCATTGAGAGGTAAAATAATTCGTTCATCTTACGAAATTGAATTTTCAAAAGCTCATTTCTTTTAATCCCCTAATCCGCTCTAGTTTATTAATTGTACATGTTCAGGTACCTATACCGGCTAAAGGGTTATGTGAAAAATAGAGCATATCCTGAAGGGTCAATAGCCCAGGGATATCTATCAGAGGAGTGCTCACATTTTTTTTCCTAGGTATTTGCCTGGTGTGGAGACATCTTCCAGTAGACCACGTAGAAATCCAGACATTTCCAACCTTGATGGTGCACAATATCTTTTTGATACCGCTGGCACCACTATTGGTAAAGTTGATGCATTTGAGCTCGATAGCTTAGCGTGGGAACAGGCACATCGATATGTGCTAGACCATCATGCATAAGTGGAACCATTTCGAAAGTAAGTTGCTTTTAAATGTAAATCGAATACAGTGAAAACCGCGGAGTTCGATATTTTTGATACTTTTGTTATTCCTAATTTCAATTGCTTGTTTTTTAGCGAATTTGTCAGGGACATCAAACGAAGGGCTAGACCAAGAAGACTACCACCACGTGAACAAAACAAGCTGATGAATGAAAAATTTCATAAGTGGTTTGAAT
Organism: Hemerocallis citrina; assembly: GCA_017893485.1. Lineage (NCBI taxonomy): Eukaryota > Viridiplantae > Streptophyta > Magnoliopsida > Asparagales > Asphodelaceae > Hemerocallis > Hemerocallis citrina. The sequence continues at coordinate 313,517,409 of CM030358.1, forward strand.
CTCATGTAGGTGAATTACAGTTATGCAAGTTAATCTTTATTATATCTACATTTTCTATAGTGTTGATACGATTTGCGCAAAATTAATAGGTACATTCTTTGGGTCCTGAAGGTGCGTCATCTGAAATACAAGTACTTGCCAAAGGTCCCTATCAGATGGCCAAAAGATACGGAGGATACATATTCAATGGTTTTAGATTTCGTACTAAGGATCGTGAATCTAATTTGAAGTCTCAAAATAGTGGAATGGTAGTGACGTCTAAGACTAGAAGTTATGCTTCCAAATCGGACACGAGGCCTGTAGATAGGGATCTCGACTACTATGGAGTGCTCACGGATATCATTGAGTTGAATTATTTTGGCCATTTCCGTGTTGTCTTATTTCGTGGGGATTGGGCTGAGTTTGATAGAAATTTTGCTAACAACAAGGACAAGCTTGGCTTCACAGTTGTAAACTTCTCAAAATTGATTCACATCGGTACACACATTAGCCATGAGCCATTTGTGTTTCCATCCCAAGTGCAACAAGTGTTCTACATTGCAGATCCAACCCTGCAAAAATCGTATGTGGCTATCCCTATGCAACCAAGAGATGTATTCCAACTGGGCGATACTTCAGACGATGAAGACGGTGAAGACATGAACAGTTACATTGCTTCTGAGTTTCCTGTGTTTGATGTAAACACAACCGATGTTGGAATTTGCGGGACTTGGCTCCGCTAGGATGGAGAAGAGGGCGATGTACTGGAAGATGTCGTATTGTAGTTTACATGATTTTCAATTGAGTTTATTATATGTCTGTAATTTTATGTCTTAAATCTTGTTGTAATATTATGTTTGTAATTTCGAATATGTTCATTGTGAATTTAATACACTGGTTTAATTGTCTTTCTATTTTCTACTGCTTGGTATTATTTACATTAAACTATGCTTAGTGTCATTTGAACCAAACTATCGTTGTCATTTGAACCAAACTATCATTTGAACCAAGTTATCGGATCCTTGACAGGTACAACATGCCGAGGCGTGGAAAGAGGGATAAATATAAATGATGGCAACGAGAGCCATGGGGATGAGCAGTCACTAAATAATAGTGGCAGGCAAACATATGAGAGTGAGGGTAGCACGCCGCCCACTGTCAAAAAACATCGGTAAGTCTTAAAATTGGTATTTTTAAAGAGATTATGTTACTTGAATGCATGAAAGACACGTACTAGTGTTTGTGAGTCTGCATTGTGGCTGTCGTCTATAAGCATTTCGTCTATGTTTCTTAAGTGGGCTGTGATTAGAAAGAAAGGGCTGGAGTGGAGATCTGGAAACCCAAAATAGAGACATCTCGTTTATTATAATCTACACTTATTGTTGGACCAACCCCCTCTTGCTGTTGTTGCTGATGTCTCTTTGTGTGCGTGTGTTGAAGAGAATGAAGGGATGAAAGAGAGATGAGGAAAATGCCGCTAAGTTAGCCTGGTGTATCCTCATTCTCTACCATCCCTCTTTCTGGCTCCATATATGGCTTCTATATTAAATTGGTTTCCTTCCACGATGACAGTCCGTAATACTACACTTGATATGAGCCCATGTTCATAGCTGCATCCTATTGCATACTCACAAACAACTAATACTTGTCGGCCTTGCATCGTATGCCCAACCCCATTTTGGCACATAACCTGGTATAGATGACATTGTACTGATTTGGAGGAGGTGAAAATAGGACCATAAAATAGATTAAGAAGACCATCAGGTCTGTGAAATAAGCTTCACTAACAGTGAAAGAAACTGGGGATGCTATGCAGCATACTTAGTTTGGAAGTAGTCCCATTTTGTGTTAAAAAAACCATGCCAAAGATTGCAATCAGATGCATGAAATCAGCTTCTTTAACAGTATCTGAAAATGAAAATTTTTCATAATCTGAGCATATATGTTTCTTTAACAGTGACTGTGAACAATTGTTCTTAATTGGGCTGTGATTAGAAAGAGACGAGTTGGAGTGGAGATCTGGAAACCCATATAGAGACATCTTGTTCATAATAAATTATTATTGTTGTTGTTCTTGTCGCTCTTGCTGTTGTTGCTGATGTCTCGATGTGTTCGTGTGCTGAAGGGAAAGAAGGGATGAGAGAGAGATGAGGAAAATGCCGCTATGTTAGCCTGGTGTATCCTCATTCTCTACCATTCCTCTTTCTGGCTTCTATATTTGGTTTCTTTCCACGATGACAATTCCAGTTAAAACTACACTTGCTATGAGCCCTATTCGTATTTTTCTTCCATGAAGAATTGATCTATGACTACAATCTCCATTCAAAACCCAATTGTTCACTCAAACATGCCCCTTGTATCTGAACTCAAACATCACATTAATAAACATCTTTTCTAATAATGGCTACACTTGTGGAAGCTCTCTCTAAGCCTCAATTCTTCAAGGTTTTGTTGTCTACTTCTTTACAGAAGCTGGTACTCTATTCTTCTTTAAAGAGAGGAGAATAGAGTACCAACTTCTGTAAAGAAGTAGGCAACAAAACCTTGAAGAATTGAGGCTTAGAGAGAGCTTCCACAAGTGTAGCCATTATTAGAAAAGATGTTTATTAATGTCATGTTTGAGTTCAGAAACAAGGGGCATGTTTGAGTGAACAATTTTCCAAACAAGCTTCACTAACAGTGAAAGAAACTGGGGATGCTATGCAGCCTACTTAGTTTCTTTAACAGTGACTGAAAATTTCCATAATCTGAGCATATAAATTTTTCATAATCTGAGCATATATGTTTCTTTAACAGTGACTGTGAACAATTGTTCTTAATTGGGCTGTGATTAGAAAGAGACGAGTTGGAGTGGAGAAGGGAAAGAAGGGGGAGAGAGAGATGAGGAAAATGCCGCTATGTTAGCCTGGTGTATCCTCATTCTCTACCATTCCTCTTTCTGGCTTCTATATTTGGTTTCCTTCCACGATGACAATTCCAGTTAAGACTACACTTGCTATGAGCCCTATTCGTATTTTTCTTCCATGAACTGAGGATGGTATATAGGTACGTATGCCAAAATCCTCCGGCCGGATATGCACAACACTTGGGTTTTGCGATATAGTTGGGCTAAAAAAGTAGTAGAGCAACATATAAGCTCAGATAATGGAAAAATTTTCATTTTCAGATACTGTCAATGTAACCTGATTGCAATCTTTGGCATGGTTTTTTTAACACAAAATGGGTTCACTTCCAAAATGAGTATGCTGCATAGCATCCCCAGTTTCTTTCACTGTTAGTGAAGCTTATTTCACAAACCTGATGGTCTTCTTAAGCTATTTTATGGTCCCATTTTCACTAACTGTTAGTGAAGCTGATTTCAAGCACCTGATTGTCTTCTTGGCATGTATGTTTTTATACCAAAAATGGGTTCACTGTGGTCATCAGATATTATATAGGTACGTATGCCAAAATCCTCCGGCCGGATATGCACAACACTTGGGTTTTGCGATATGGTTGGGCTAAAAAAGTAGTAGAGCAACATATAAGCTTAGATGATGGAGAAATTTTCATTTTCAAATACTGTCAATGTAACCCGTTTTTTTAACACAAAATGGGTTCACTTCCAAAATGAGTATGCTGCATAGCATCCCCAGTTTCTTTCACTGTTAGTGAAGCTTACTTCACAAACCTGATGGTCTTCTTAAGCTATTTTATGGTCCCATTTTCACTAACTGCTAGTGAACCTGATTTCAAGCACCTGATTGTCTTCTTGGCATGTATGTTTTTATACCAAAAATGGGTTCACTGTGAACTGAGGATATTGTATAGGTACGTATGCCAAAATTCTCAGGCCGGATATGCACCACACTTGGGTTTTGCGATATAGTTGGGCTAAAAAAGTAGTAGAGCAACATATAAGCTCAGATAATGGAGAAATTTTCATTTTCAGACACTGTCAATGTAACCTGATTGCAATCTTTGTCATGGTTTTTTTAACACAAAATGGGTTCACTTCGAAAATGAGTATGCTGCATAGCATCCCCAGTTTCTTTCACTGTTAGTGAAGCTTACTTCACAAACCTGATGGTCTTCTTAAGCTATTTTATGGTCCCATTCTCACTAACTGCTAGTGAACCTGATTTCAAGCACCTGATTGTCTTCTTCGCATGTATGTTTTTATACCAAAAATGGGTTCACTGTGAACTGAGGGTATTGTATAGGTACGTATGCCAAAATTCTCCGGCCGGATATGCACCACACTTGGGTTTTGCGATATAGTTGGGCTAAAAAAGTAGTAGAGCAACATATAAGCTCAGATAATGGAGAAATTTTCATTTTCAGACACTGTCAATGTAACCTGATTGCAATCTTTGGCATGGTTTTTTTAACACAAAATGGGTTCACTTCCGAAATAAGTATGCTGCATAGCATCCCCAGTTTCTTTCACTGTTAGTGAAGCTTACTTCACAGACCTGATGGTCTTCTTAAGCTATTTTATGGTCCCATTCTCACTAACTGCTAGTGAACCTGGTTTCAAGCACCTGATTGTCTTCTTGGCATGTATATTTTTATACCAAAAATGGGTTCACTGTGAACTGAGGATATTGTATAGGTACGTATGCCAAAATTCTCCGGCCGGATATGCACCACACTTGGGTTTTGCGATATAGTTGGGCTAAAAAAGTAGTAGAGCAACATATAAGCTCAGATAATGGAGAAATTTTCATTTTCAGACACTGTCAATGTAACCTGATTGCAATCTTTGGCATTGTTTTTTTAACACAAAATGGGTTCACTTCCAAAATAAGTATGCTGCATAGCATCTCCAGTTTCTTTCACTGTTAGTGAAGCTTACTTCACAGACCTGATGGTCTTCTTAAGCTATTTTATGGTCCCATTCTCACTAACTGCTAGTGAACCTGATTTCAAGCACCTGATTGTCTTCTTGGCATGTATGTTTTTATACCAAAAATGGGTTCACTGTGAACTGAGGATATTGTATAGGTACGTATGCCAAAATTCTCCGGCCGGATATGCACCACACTTGGGTTTTGCGATATAGTTGGGCTAAAAAAGTAGTAGAGCAACATATAAGCTCAGATAATGGAGGAATTTTCATTTTCAGACACTGTCAATGTAACCTGCTTGCAATCTTTGGCATGGTTTTTTTAACACAAAATGGGTTCACTTCCAAAATGAGTATGTTGCATAGCATCCCCAGTTTCTTTCACTGTTAGTGAAGCTTATTTCACAAACCTGATGGTCTTCTTAAGCTATTTTATGGTCCCATTTTCACTAACTGCTAGTGAACCTGATTTCAAGCACCTGATTGTCTTCTTGGCATGTATGTTTTTATACCAAAAATGGGTTCACTGTGAACTGAGGATGGTATATAGGTACGTATGCCAAAATTCTCCGGCCGGATATGCACAACACTTGGGTTTTGCGATATAGTTGGGCTAAAAAAGTAGTAGAGCAACATATAAGCTCAGATAATGGAGAAATTTTCATTTTCAGACACTGTCAATGTAACCTGCTTGCAATCTTTGGCATGGTTTTTTTAACACAAAATGGGTTCACTTCCAAAATGAGTATGCTGCATAGCATCCCCAGTTTCTTTCACTGTTAGTGAAGCTTATTTCACAAACCTGATGGTCTTCTTAAGCTATTTTATGGTCCCATTTTCACTAACTGCTAGTGAACCTGATTTCAAGCACCTGATTGTCTTCTTGGCATGTATGTTTTTATACCAAAAATGGGTTCACTGTGAACTGAGGATATTATATAGGTACGTATGCCAAAATCCTCCGGCCGGATATGCACAACACTTGGGTTTTGCGATATAGTTGGGCTGAAAAAGTAGTAGAGCAACATATAAGCTCAGATAATGGAGAAATTTTCATTTTCAGATACTGTCAATGTAACCTGATTGTTTAACACAAAATGGGTTCACTTCCAAACTAAGTATGCTGCATAGCATCCTCAGTTCTTCCTTTGTTGTTAGTGAAGCTTATTTTCATGCATCTGATTGTGATCTTGGCATGTATTTTTGACCAAAACGGGTTTACTGTGAACTGAAGATGCTATAGGTACGTATGCCAAAATCCTCCGGATACGCACAACAATTGGGTTTTAGATTTAGTTGGGCACAGTGAATTAGTAGAGCAACATATAAGCTTAGTTAATGGAAATTTTCATTTTCAGATACTGTTAATGAAGCTGATTGCCATCTTTGGCATGATTTTTTAACAAAAAATGGGTTCACTTCCAAACTAAGTATGCTGCTAGCATCCTCATTTTCTTTCACTGTTAATGAAGCGTATTTCATTAAGATCCAGGATGGCAAATTTTGACTGGGCTATGATTGGATTGTTTAGTGGATGTTGTCTATGTTCTTAATTGGGCTGTGATTAGAAAGAGTGGGCTCGAGTGGAGATCTGGAAACCCATATAGAGACTTCTTGTTCATAATAATTTATTATTATTGTTGTTCTTGTCGCTCTTAAGGTGATTGCTGATGTCTCTTTCTGTTCGTGTGCTGAAGGGAAATAAGGGATGAGAGAGAGATGAGGAAAATGCCGCTATGGTAGCCTGGTGTATCCAAAGTCTCTACCTTTCTTCTTTCTGTATCCATTTCTGGCTTCTATATATATTTGGTTTCCTTCCACGATGACAGTTTCCTAAAAATACACTTGATATGAGCCCTATCTTATTTTTCTTATTTTTCTTATATTTGGTTTCCGTCCACGATGACAGTTTCATGGATTGTCTGAACAATCCATGAAGGACATGCTTAGATACTGAATTTTCATTTGTTTTATTGTTTTAGATAGTGGATATTCCCAATCAGAGGAGAATATAAAGGTTTCAAGTTAGATACTGAATTTTCATTTGTTTTGTTATTTTAGATATATTTAAAAACAAAATTAAGTACGGAATTTTTAGCATTGCAATGTAATTATTTTACCTCTGTATATATCATTAACAATTCCATTTGTAGTTGGCACTTTGATCTTATAATTCGAGACACAGGTAGTTCTTTTTGCAAGTTCAAAAAATATGTATATTCTGTATTGTGATCTACTGTTCAATTAAACTACTGTTTTTTTTTCACAGAGCGATCGTCAAGATGAAGGAAATTCTGATGATCAGAGCTGAAGCTACTCGAGGGGTATGAATCTGCGGTCCTCCTTGCTGTTCTTATGTCCTCCTTGCTGTATGGTTGTTGTTCTTTTGTCCTCCTCCTTGCTGTTGTTATGTCAGACTGGTTTTTTTTATGAGAGTTATGTCATACTTTGAATTTGGGATATTTTGGATATTTGTCAGACTGGTTTGTTTGGATATTTTGGATGTTAGTCTCTATATTAATTTGTTAATTATGACACTGTTAATTAATCAATGAATTTGGACGTTGATATGACACGTGTGAAACTTGATTATCTTTAATTATTCTTGTGTTTGGTTGTTGTTTGCACAGTAGTATGCAACGAAATTGATTGAATCAGTTGTGAGAATTAGTTTACAGGTTTTGTAAATGAAACTGTGAATTGCAATCGAACGGAAAAGCGGAGTATCGAAAATAAACGGGCATAGCCAGAACGGCGTTTTAAAAAACGGCGGTCTATATAATTTAATTGTTGGAGTGTGTGATACACCGGCATTTCAACGCACGCCGGTGAAAGTTTTCAGCTGTAACGGCACAGGCGTACACCGGCGTATTATAAACGCCGGCGTATATAACTACACCGGCGTTTTTTGGTCGCGCCGGTGTTCGTAAACAGGGAAAAGCAGGCGCTCATAAATGCACATACACCGGCATTTCTTGACCGCCGGTGTACTTTCGATCTACACCGGCGTTTTCATTTACGCCGGTGAATGGATAAATACCGGCGGTTTACGACCGCCGGTGTATGTATATAGGTGCACAAGAACGGCACCCAGAAACCGATATACACCGGCGTTTGATGACCGCCGGTGTATTCCTAACATTTACCGGCGTCCACCAAAAATGCCGGTGTAGACCCCTTCGTTTCAGCGACGCCCGCTTCGGCGGCAGTTGGACCGGCGTTATTGTAAATGCCGGTGAAAGTTTCCCCGGCGTAAAAAAATGCCGGTATAGACGGAAAAAAGCACCGGGAAAGCTACTTTCTTTTGTAGTGTTTGTGCAAACTATGGCTCGTGGGAATGCTTCGTCTTCTCGTTTGCAAGAAGAACATCCTTAGTTGGTAGCTATAACTCAAGTGCTCCAGTAGATTGCTCAGATGCAACAGGAGAATAGCAAACTGGTTAAGGCTGCATTGAAGGCTGCTAACTGGAATGCTGTTCCGACCCCCATTGTGCTTGCCCCTGTAGTTTTGCCCCCTCATTCGGGTACCGTTGCAGATTTCATGATGTTGCACCTTGATAAGTTTGCTGGTACTGAGATGCCACTTGAGGCTGAGCAGTGGCTGATACAGACAGAGAGCCTACTACAGGCAACTAGGGTCGCCGATGCCGACCGTGTGGATGTGGTATGGGTCCAGTTGGTAGATTTTGCCTACATATGGTGGAAGGAAAATTCGAGAGGCTAGAGCGGCCTATGGATTGGGCTACTTTTGCTCAGAGCTTCCTGGAGAAATTCTTCCCCTGCATCACCCGGGTAGAAATGGAGCATCAGTTTCTCGCCTTGAAGCAGGTTGGTTGGTTGGTTATCTGGTTGATTTACTAGTGCCATGTTTTGAGATTTTGTTACATATTATGTATGTAGTATTGTAAAACCAAGTTTTTCTTGGAACAGAGCTCTAGATCCCTTGACGAGTACGCCGCCGAATTCACCAGGCTGAGTCACTTTGCTACCACCTTGGTGGTGAATGAGAAGGATCGTGCTCAGAGGTTAGTTTTGGGCCTTGATCAAGTTATTCAGGTGCACTTGGCCACCCACCGTCTTCGTACCTATGCTGATGCCTTGGAGGCAGCTCGAGCAACAGAGCAGACTCGAGCTCAAGAAACCCCTTCTCACCGGGTTGTGCAATACCCCGCTACTGTTGCTGCCAGGTGTAATACCCCAGATCAATCGACTGGTACTGCCAGCAGTCGACTGGTAGAGGTAAGTCGACTGGTACTGCCAGCAGTCGACTGACTATTGAGATTTGTGAAAGGATTGAGAAATATAGTCCCATATCGGGAATTTGCAAGGATAATTTGAGTATAAATACTATTGCCGAGGATCAAGAGTCACCTAATCAGTTAACCACCTTTTGAGAGGCAGCCTGTGGTGGGCAGTTGTACTACATAGTATTTACGATTTGTTTGAGTATTGGGGCGGGGCGTTACAAATGGTATCAGAGCCGACTTTCGACCCACCGGGTGTATCTACACGTCGAGGGTCTGGGAGGCCTATTCGTGGGGTACACATGTTCGCGTGTTGAGGGTCTGCGGATCTATTCACGGAGCATTGTGTTCGCGTGGTGAGGGTCTGCGGACCTATTCACGGAGCATGCAGGGTGCTAGAAAGGGCGGTCCTACACTAGATGTGTGCCCTGTGCTCAGCGAGGACGCTGATTCCTAAGGGGGGTGTATGTAATACCCCAGATCAGTCGACTGGTACTGCCAGCAGTCGACTGGTAGAGGACAGTCGACTGGTACTGCCAGCAGTCGACTGACTATTGAGAGATGTAATACCCTGATTTTTCAAATATATGAAAGATTATTTATTTATATATGGTGTGCTTGTGTAATATGTTGACTATTATTTTCAACATGATGAATAAGAATATTGTTTCCTATGAAGCAATTTTTTAGCCAAAGCCCAAGTGTTAATTTACTTATTTACTTCTACAAAATAACTATTTTGGCCCAATTAATTTTAAGCCCATGAAATTAATCTTTTATTATTTTCTACAACTTGTATGTGTAACATTTCTTTTAAAGAGACTTATTATTTTATGTACAAGTTCTTGTAGGGGTGATTTGTGCATGCACGTGCATTTCACATACACGTGCATTGAGCACTATTCTTGGCCGGACTTGAAGTAGAGAAGTGGGTGTGAGTAGTTTTCACAACTCCGTAGTCCATCCTAGCCCTTAATCCCATAACTATCTACTAAATCCTAGCCCTCCATTTACTCAAATTTGTGTATAAATACCCCCTCTCATTCATTATTTCTTTTACACTAGAATCATATTGTAAGAGAGGTATTTTTGTGAGAGAGTGGTGTGTGCTTTTCTGTGGAGGCCGAGCAGCATTTCTGAAGGCTTCGGTGTGGAACAAGGAGCAAGGAGCAAGGAGTCGTCCACTGCAGTAAGGAGCTTTTGCTGGATTCGATTACTTCGTCAAATAAGGTGGGTGTTTCTCAGGACTTCTAATGTAGGAATTATACCATGATTATGATATTTGTTACCATGTTTCTGAAAAGTAAATTCAACATATTAGAATTTGCCTGAGTATGTTTATGATGATAATCATGAAGGACAAATGGCGAAATAATGACACTGTAAATAAGAATGAATTGGGTCTGTACAGTCGACTGCCATTTGGATGAGTCGACTGGTACGAGACGTATATTCTCATATTTTGATAGAAAGTTTCGTGATGTATATGTTATGGACTAAAATGAAACAAAAATGCCATTTTGTATCTTCTAAGTCGCATATGACTGAGAGGACATGAACATGTGGAAAGAAACTAGTGATATTAGAAAAATTGAGATTGGGTCGGTACAGTCGACTGTCGATGGATAAGTCGACTGGTACGAGACATCCGTTACATATTTTGTTAGAAGGTTTTCGTTGACATACATGTGTACAATTAAAATGAAATAGTAAGGCTAAACTCATATTCTTCATGGTATATATGAATGAGGAGCCATGAGCCTGTGGAAAAAGAACTAGTGATGATTAACAAAACTAAGAATGATCTGTGCAGTCGACTGGTGATATGAACAGTCGACCGATGCTTTGCTTAAACTATGAATAATCCAGTAGTTTAATGAAATGAAGTATCTTTCCATTGTGTTATTTTAGTGTAATGGTTTGAGATTAATATTTTCATCTCTGCAATGCATGTTTAAAACATTTCCTCGAAGAAAAGACAATATTAGTAACTTGAAATTCCATGTTGCGATGTTACTGAACAGTAAGAAACTCCGTGTTTATGAACATGAATGTATGTAGACTGTAAATTGACAACATGATGCAAGTGTATGTAAGAACTGTAAGAAAGATAATCCCTCAAATTGAAATATGAATCTGTCCAGTCGACTTAATGCGAGTAGCAAGTCGACTGAGCTGAACATAGAAATGGACTGTTAAGAACCCCCAGGACAGACAACTGATGGAATAACAGTCGACTGTCATATGAATGATTTTTGAACATAGAAAGCTGCGGAACAGCCAACTGGCCATGTGTAGCAGTCGACTCTCCCGAGTGTTTATGAAGAACTTGTATTGACTGTATAAGTCGACTGGTCGTTTCCAAGTCGACTGTACAGAGTAGATTTTGATATGTCTGAGATTTTATTTTGATTACTGCTAAGAGTTGTGAACTTTATGATTGGTGTTAATGAACTCTTTCTATTGCTGTATGAATTTACATAAAATGAATCATAGTTTGAATTGAGAAATTTACATGAAATGAATCATAGTTTGAATTGAGAAATTTACATGCAATGAATCATAGTTTTGGATTGGTAATTACATGAATATAAAAGTTAAGAACATGATATGCTGAGGCAATGAATAATGAATTCATGAATTAGAAATGCTCAAATTGGAAATTGTGAATTGGAAATTGAACAAAAGAGTAGCTAAGTCTCCTCCGACAGTGGAAATGAAATGAAATGAAAATTGAAAGACCAAGGTTGGTCATGTATTGAAATGAATGATAAGTCCGGTTTTGTGGAGAGGCTAACTCTAGAGCTTTAATTTTTATTCATGATTCTAATGATTTTAGTACATAGTGAAGAGGTGATGAAAGTGAGAGAAAACATAAGTATGAGAACTAGAGTTTACGGTGCGGGTATGTGAGCCACAGAATGCATGCTTGATGAGTCAAGACATGGCGTGGGCACAACTCAGAATGATCGGACTTTAGCCACGCTTGTGGGATGTTTGGTGACTGCAAGAGGATCGTGTTCAGGAAGGAGGCTGAATTGCCACAGAATGCATGCTTGATGAGTCAAGACATGGCGTGGAGTTTTCCTCCAGGGTCCAGGATACGTGCTTGTACTCATAGATCATCTAGGATACTCACTGTAATTACAGAAGTAGAGTAAGTCATGGCGAGGGATTGAACCCTACAAAAATGAAGAACGGTTAAGAGGCTTGCCCTCGGACCTATGTAGTATGGGATGCATAGAATCCGAACAAGTGCGCATTAGTGTCATGTAAATTAAGTAATTGCATTAAGGATTAAGTGCACGATCACGACACGACATCATTAAGATTTTCCCCCTTACTTTAATTGTTATGTGAACAAATTTATGATCTGTTAAGAAAAGAGATTCGTTATACTGTTTCGGGCATAGAGAGGATGGCCATGTATAATTATCGTCGGTTGAATAAACTGACGTACCTACAGTTTTGTATGCAGGATAAATTACATGTTAAAGAGGAATGGATGCATAAAGATTTTACCATGTTGTTGTACATTTATGTAAATATTGTATATTTTTACTTCCGCTGTGCAAATGAAAAGTGTAAAATATGATGTAAACTCTGATGTAAAGTGAAAAGTTTAAATTCCTTGTAAAATTGTACTGAAGAAAGTGAAAAGATCATGTAGAACATCTCGAATTCAGTGTATTTGGGATTCGGGGCGTTACACCAGGCCTACTGGAGGCCCGATCAGGAGGCTAGCTCCATTCCTTGCCGTCAGGACAGCTCCTTACCATCCTGCTCCTCCACGGAGAGATGTTGTTTGTGACTTTTTCCAAACCCCTGGGCATTTGCACAAGGATTTCTGGAAGGCCAACCGCCGGTGTCTCGGTTGTGGTGCTGCCAAAAACTTGGTTCGAGATTGTCCTCGGAGGAGGCACGACTAGGCCGTAGTCACGCCAGTCCGCAGTCAGGTCAGACCGCCACTTTCCCCTCAGTGTTAGATCGCCTGTCAGAAGACCGCTACTCCAGGGAGAGGTCAGGCTTTTAACTTGACAGCGGAACAAGCTGAGACCACGGAAGAAGTCATTGCAGGTATTCTTTTGTGTTTTTCTTTTGTTGTTCTGTTATTTGTTCCTTATTTTATTCTCTTGCATCTTTCTTTCATGTTCTCTTTCTTGCATCATTTTTCATATTCCTTGGTTATCTTTCATCTTTCATCTGTTCATCTTTTTCCTTGTTTTGACTTTATCTTAGGTGTCACTCTTGTTCATTCCTTTCCTGCTCGTGTTCTTTTTTATTCCGGAGCAATCCATTCCTTCGTCTCCTCCTGCTTTATGGATCGGCATCAGTTCGAGTGCAGTGTGATGCCAGCAGCTTGGAACATAACCACAGGTGGCGGTGTTTTCTTCTGTTCTCGGGAGTGCAAGCAGAGTCCCGTGGTGATTGGAAGTGCTGATTTCAAAGCAGATTTGTTTGTGATCGTAATTCAGGGTTCGATATGATTCTCGACATGGATTGGCTGGGTGAGACCCACGCTATCATTGTTTGTCGAGCGAAGAAAGTTGTTTTCAGGATGCCAGGCCATGCAGAGTTTGAGTTCCATGTAGGGGAGTTACCCTTTGGGTGTGGTTAGGAAGTAGTTGTCGATGCAGGTTGTACAATGGAGTTGCACTCACGCTGTGAGGCTGCGCCTCTTGTAGTGTGGGAATTTCTGGATGTGTTTCTAAAGGAGTTTCATGGAATACCCCCAAATAGGGAAGTGGAATTCGGTATTGAAGTTTAGCCAGATACTGCGCCGATATCGAAGAGTCCCTACCGGATGGCTCCAGCTAAGCAAGTAAAGCTGAAGGTGCAAGTCCAAGGATTGTTGGATTTGGGTTTCATTAGGCCCAATGTGTCCCCGTGGGGCGCTCCTGTCTTGTTTGTCAGCAAGAAGGATGGGAGTCTTCGTCTGTGCATCGATTACTGTAAGCTGAACAGTGTTACAGTGAAGAACCAGTATCATCTACCGAGGATCGATAACTTATTTGATCAGCTGGGTGGAACTGCGGTTTTTTCAAAGTTGGACCTTCACTCTGGTTTTCATCAAGTGAAGGTGAAGGCCGCTGATGTGCAGAAGACTGCGTTTAGGACCAGATACTGGCACAATGAGTTCTTAGTGATATCTTTCGGAGTCACAAATGTGCCAGTAGTATTCATGTGTCTGATGAATAGAGTTTTCTCTCCATTTCTAGACAGATTCGTGGTGGTCTTCATAGATGACATTCTGGCGTATTCTCGGAACCAGAAGGATCATGCTGATCATCTGAGGTTGGTTCTGTAAACCTTGAGGGAGAATCAGCTCTGTGGGAAACTCAGCAAGTGTGAGTACTGGCTTGATCGGGTTACCTTTTTGGGGCACATTATCTCAGGCGATGGTATCTCTGTTGATCTGACCAAGATTTCTGTGGTCAAGGATTGACCTGTTCTTAAGTCAGTTTCAGAGGTAAGAAGTTTCCTTGGTTTGGCCGGGTATTATTGGAAGTTTGTCCAGGATTTTTCGAAGATAGCGGGTTCATTGACTAAGCTGACTGGGAAAGATCAGAAGTTCGTCTGGGATGGAGCTTGCAGTGGAGCTTTTGCAGAGTCGAAGAGCCGGATGACGTCAGCGCTAGTGTTGACTACTCCAGATAGTTCTGGTGGTTTTGTGGTTCACTGTGATGCTCCTGGCAAGGGACTAGGTGCAGTGTTGATGCAGAACGGTCGAGTTGTTACTTATGCATCCAGACAGTTGAGGCCGCATAAGAAGAACTACCCTACCCATGACTTGGAGTTAGCTGTAGTCATCTTTGCTTTGAAGTTGTGGAGACAATATCTGCTTGGTGACTGAGTGGAAATCTTTACTGACCACAGAAGTCTCAAGTATGTCTTCACTTAGAAGGAACTGAACATGAGGCAGAGGTGATGGTTGGAGTTGATGGCTGACTATGACATCAGTTTGTAATACCATCCTGGTAGAGTGAACTTGGTGCTAGATGCTTTGAGTAGGAGACCAGTCGCCATGTTCCTGACTAAGTAGAAAGAGCTTGTTAAGCAGATGAGGATGTTAGATTTGGATGTGATCTTGCCAGGTTCTAATCAGAGTTGTATGATGCATCAGTTGTAGTCATCTCTTGTTGAGCAGATTAAAGAGGCTCAGGCAAGTGATGAGCAATTGCAAGGGTTCAGAGCTAAAGTTGAAGTGGGTACGAGGACCGATATGGTTGTTCACTCAGATGGATCTCTTCGTTTTAGTTCCAGATTGTGTATTCTGAAGGGTGAGGTTCGTCAGAAGTTGCTTGAGGAAGCCCACCAATCGTCGTACTCTATTCATCCTGGTGGTATGAAGATGTACCGGGACTTAAAGCTTCACTTTTGGTGGCATGGTATGAAGAAGGCCGTGGCGAGATTTGTGTCACAGTACTTGATCTGCCAGCAGGTGAAGGCAGAGCATTAGAGGACCGCTGGACTTCTTCAGCCTCTTCCCATTCCAGAGTGGAAGTGGGAACTTATCACCATCGATTTTGTGATCACTTTGCTGAGAAGTCCTAAGGGTCACAACGCCATTTTGGTGATTTTGGAAAGGTTGAAGAAGAGTGCTTACTTCATTCCCTTCAGAGTTGGACAGTCTACTGAGAGTCTAACTAAGAAGTACATGCAAGAGATTGTCAGATTTCATGGGGTTCCAGTCAGTATTGTATCCGACAGGGATATGATGTTCAGGTCGTAGTTTTGGAAGAGTCTTTAGAGTAGTCTGGGGAGTAAGTTCGAGTACAGCACAACTTTTTACCCTCAGACAGATAGACAGTTAGAGAGGACCATCCAGAATCTAGAGAACATGTTGAGGTCCTGTGTACTGCAATTTGGAGGTCCTTGGGAGGACCACTTGCATCTTGTAGAGTTGTCGTACAATAACAGCTTTAAGGCCAGTCTTAAAGCTGCTCCATTCGAGGCACGCTATGGTCGTAAGTGTCGGTCTCCAGTGTGCTAGGATGACATTGGCAAGAGGAAGTTGTTTGGCCTGGAGTTGATCAACAGGACGGTGGATGTTGTGAGTCAGATCAGGAAGCATCTTCAAGCCGTGCAAGACAGACAGAAGAGATGGGCTGATGTTCATTGGAGAGCCTTGGAGCTTGAGATGGGAGACGATGTTTTTCTCAAGGTATCGCCATAGCAAGGTGTCATTCATTTTGGTGGCGGAGGCAAGTTGAGCCCTAAGTTCATCGGACCGTTTGACATCGTGGAACGAGTAGGCAAGGTGGCCTATCGTCTGGCTTTGCCACCGACTTTATCTAGAGTGCACGACGTCTTCCATGTATCACAACTGAGGAATTATATCAGTGATGAGAGCCACGTGATTAACTACTCGGAGTTATCTGTGAGGCCAGATCTGTCTTATGAAATTCTGCCAGTTGCTATTTTGGACCAGCAGGGAGAAGGTTTTGAAGAACATGGTGATTAAGCTAGTTCGTATTTCTTAGAATCCTCACTCGCCGGGTGAGTCGACTTGCGTGCTGGAGGAGGATATCCATCGGAGGTTTCCGCATTTGTTTGTGTAGCTCTTGTTTGTTGTTTTGTTTTGTTGTTGTTTTCTTTTCTTTTGGGGTTACCTTATGTACTTCTTGTTGAAATTCGAGAATGAAATTCTTGTTGTTAGGTGGGTAGGATTTGTAACCTCTGTTACTCATTATTGTAGTTTTGTTTATTTTTAATTAAATTTCTGATTATGTTATTTTATTTCGGATTGGATCTCTTTTCGTCCCTTTTGAATTGTACGTTGTTGTTATCCTTGTGATTCATTTCTGTTTGATCCAGCCTTTATATTCTTATTTGTTTGATTTACAAATTTGTTCTGGATCTTGTTTATTGTTTAAACCTATTTCATGGCCTATTTGTCTCTTATTGGACTCTTTTTTTTCTATTGGAAACTACCTATAAACCCAAAACTCTATCTCTTATTGGATCTTATTCTATTTAACCCAATAACCCAACCTACTTCTAAACCCTATAAATATTCACTGTGTGCACCCTAACCCTAATTACCAAACCCTAAACCCCATCTTTCTCTCCCTCAGCCGTCAACCCCCCTTTCTCTTACCTCCCGACTCCATACTGCACCCATCATCACCCTGCTCCTCTCTCTTCGACCCGTGCACCCACAACAGGCCCTGCCCCCATGCTTCCCCTCTCCTCATCCCCTAACCGTCGAATCCCCGTGCTCTGGGACACCCCTGCCTGCCCTATCATCGTCTTCCATGTGCCGCGCCGTAATAGCCCCTCGTCGCTGTGCTGACCCTCAACGTTGCCGTAATGCTGCCCTGCCTTGCCGTCGTCCGCCCTTGCTGAGGTCGAGTGCTGCCAACAACCCTCGCATGTGCTATCATCGCCTTAGTTGTTGCTGCTACCGTGTGTGTGTGTGTGTGAGAACACGTGCACCGCCATATTATCGTTGGTTGGATCTTGCTTTTATTCGTGTCGTCTCTCATTCGTGCATTGTGCTAATTGTTCGGGTTTCGTTCCCGTTATTCTATCTTCTACATCGTCGTTGTTATCAGGCAAGTAGCTTGTATCTAGTTATTTGTCATACAAGTTAAATACCTGTAAGTAGTCTCTCATGAAATTGTTTAGTATCCTCATGATGACCATATTTGTTAGTTGATATGTTCCTTCATCACTTGATCATGAGTAGTTCACCATAAGTTGTTACCCGTTGCATGAAAACAAATTAGATTAGATGGACATCTTGGTTGTATGCTTGTTGTGACATATCGCATGATGTAGATGATTGCTTCATGGATATTTGTATGATGTATCATCTTATTATAGACTATTCATTCACATGCCATGCTGATTTGAGTGACCCATATGTCATGCTTTGTATGTGTAATACCATGCAAAATAGCATATGGCTAGTTTGCATCGTAATCTGTGCACAATTGAGAATTGCACGCGATTATGTATTTTCTGATAACAGTTGTTTTTAGTTGAGAAATATAAGATATATTGTCTACTTTATTTATAATTTTGAAGGATTATTACGAGGTAGTTTTTATGTATTTTGTATTGTTTATAATATTAAAGTAGAGATTTGGGGCTTATTTTAAATATATTGAGACTTGGGGGCCTATATGAAATATTCCCTTATATTAATTATCTATCTATTTATTTATTTAATTACTTTTACAACCCCCCCCCTCTCCTTCCTTGTCCTTCTTTCTTTCCCGTTCCTATTTCCATCCCGACCGAAAGAAGAAAAAAAACCCACCCTGAACCCATTCTGCTCCCCTCTCCCCGCTCAATTTCCTTCCATTTCTCCGTAGTTTTCAAATTAAATTGAGGGATAGGCTAATTGAAGGGTTCTCTACCTCGTGGTAGCATCGGATTTTCGAAAGGATTTCGGGAAGGTAAACCCTAAATTATTTTATTGTATAAAATTTAGTTGGGTTAATTTCTTTTGTGTAGGAGTATTATGGTAGGAAGATTTGGAGATGTTAGGAGTAGTAGAGGCGAGAAATTTGCAAGTTGTTAATAAATTACGGTTTTGGGTTTGTAAAAGAGAACTATATGTGTATGAATTATTTCTTGTATAGTAGTGGAAAGTATAGTTTGACTATTAGAAAATTTAGGAGTGGTTCTAGTAATTATTTGGGAATAAAAAATTCCACAGGCATTAGATTATTACATGCATCGCACGTGTGTATCCCAAGCGTTCATTAAACGCTTGTGTGACATTTGGAATAGTGGTATTTGCTCTTGTGATTGGTTTGGATGAATTGAGTTTTAATTGCTTTGAAATTTGATGATAAGATATATTAGCGACTTTGGATGCAGGGTGGCATGGTGGCGCTTAGAATCTTCGCGAAATATGTGAGTACAAATTTATTTACGTATTTTTGTCTTTTAAGAGAAATTTTATAATAACCCGAATGGTTGGTATGAATTACGGATAAGGCGTATTTGGATCAAGGGTATCGGAATAACGTATATGTGTATATAGGGATGAGTTGTATTTATATGATGATACCAAAATATGTGAGTATGATGTATCTACCTATATTTTATGTTGTGGCCAAATTTCATGGCTTTTTGATATATTTCGTAGAAGTTATATTAAAAATTGATTGTGAGGGAAAATACGGATTTTTATGGACCCGAAAATGGGTTTTTCTCATATTTGGTGGAATTAACTATTTTGAGTATATAAAACCTATATAATGGATTAGTTATGTATATGGGGATGAGTTATATTTATATGATGATATCAAAATATGGTGAGTATGGTTTTATGTACGTATTTGATGTTTTTAAGAAGTTCGAATAAACTGAATTGTTGATATGATTTATGGATGAGGTGTATTGGGATAAAGTGTATTGGTATAAATTTATGGATAATGGATTAGTTATGTATATGTGGATGAGTTACACTTATATAATAATATCGAAATATGTATGTATGGTCTCTTTTGTTTATGTACGTGGTGTGTTGTTGGGTTCTTGTTCTCTTGCATGTATGTTGTCCTAAACAAATTGGACAAAGTCATAAGCTTACGAATGATGCCATGGATAAAATAAATGATCACCTAAGAAAGTGAATGGTAGAACTTTATTAAGAACATAAAGATTGAATCTTGGATTGTTGTAGGATTGAGGCTCATGCTATATACCATGTTTAGATAGTAGTAAGAATTTATGCTTAAGTAGTAGTAGAAGACATCCATGCTAAGAGTGTAGTAGTTACTCATGCTTGAATGGTAGTAAATGCTCATGTTTAAGTTGTAGTAAATATCCATGCTAAAGTGAGTAGGTATTCATGTTAAGTTGTAGTAACATACATGCTTAAGTTGTAGTAACCAGTCATGCATAAGTTGTATTCATGCTTAAGAGTGTTGTAGGTTGATGTTTAAGTTATATACCATGCTTAAGGCCATTGTAGATTCGTGCTTAAGTAATAGAAAAGAATCATGTTGTTGTAGTTGTGGTGTTAACTATCGCGTTGTAGTTGTAGCGTTAGTAAAGAACTATCGCATTATAGTTGTAGTGTAGTAGAGAACTATCATGTTGTGGTGGTAGCGTTAGTGAAGAACCATCGTGTTGTAGTTGCAATAATCGAGTTGCATAGTAGTTCTAAATTCAAAGGAACCACACTTGAATTGTATTATGATTGTAGTGAAAGATTAAAAAGAACCCATGAGCCCATGCTTTTAGTCCTAGGTGATTCTAGCTCAAACTTGAAGAAAGAACCCAAGAATCTAGTGCATGTAGTTCTAGTTCAATTTAGGGAGGGAAACCACATATTCTAGTTGTATGAGACCCTAAGTAAAGTGGGACCATATCACATGAACATTACTCATCTTCATGGGTATTAAGGGTTGGGAAGGTCACTAATAATCGTTAGCTTGATAAAAGTTTAATATCACTTCTTGGGCTTCTCATTGGTAGAATGCCTATTTTAGACTGTTGGTAGATTCTTCTATTGCTTCTAATTATAGAAGATCAAGTTTGCTAGTAAGCACGTTTGATTGCTTCTAGGTTAATTACTGTATGGTTATTTTTTTGTGTGGTTTTGCTCATACGGGCTCGACTGGGCCGTATGTAGCTGTTGGTCTCATACGTAGCTTATTTGGCCCGTATGTATGTTGTTGTCTCATACACGGCTCGACTGGCCCGTATGTAGCTGTTGGTCTCATACGTGGCTTATTTGGCTCGTATGTATGTTGTTGTCTCATACATGGCTCGACTGGTCCGTATGTAGCTGTTGGTCTCATACATAGCTTATTTAGCTCGTATGTATGTTATTATCTCATACGCGGCTCGACTGGCCAGTATGTAGCTGTTGGTCTCATACGTGTCTTATTTGGTTCGTATGTATGTTGTTGTCTCATACGCGGCTCGACTAGCCCTTATGCAGCTGTTGGTCCCATATGTAGCTGTTTAGCTCGTATGTATTTTTGGTTACTCGTATGTAGCTTCTTAGCTAATACGCAGCAGTTGTGCTCATCTATGGTGATATCATTGCCCTAGGGCTATCGACCATTAAGACGTGTGTTTACCTTACTCCTAAGGGACTGTGGACGAGTCATTTTACATGTACCGTCAGATCTTAACCGTTTGTTGATCGCAGACCGAAGTGTGACGAAATCCAAGTTCAGGGTAGTAGCATGCGAATACGTTCGTATTGTCGGGGTCTTAGATCGATAGGCCATGAACCGGATCCTGAGGGATTCTGGTAAGTCTAGATTGAGCAGCCTAGTAGAGTTATCTTGCGAAGTCTGATTTAAGACATAGCATGTTGTGTTTATAATGTTGTCATCCCTAGGATTGTTCAGGGTTAGTGACATCGTTAGGATAGTAACTTATGGCTATTACTACTTAACCATTACTTATTATCATTATTCGCTGAAGGGAAAGAGTTGGTATTAAGGGTGATTCCTTATAATCCGACATGTCCTATAGGCCGACACTAGGCGGTATTATTGGGTTGTACCTTCCTGTCAAAGGGATACGTACGGTATCTTCACACGAGTTGGGAGCACGAGTTGCGTATCTCATCTATTAATTCCTGAAATACCATGATAAGAACGTCTGTCGGAACTAGGGGATGGACCCCAGAAATTCCGTCATGTTCTATGCCAGGGAGAGCGAACGGGCCATAGATCACGGTCTATGAGTTATAGGTGACACAGGGTAGGCTTCGTGCTATCCTGCGCTCGGGAGACCTTGTGTTCGTCTGGTTTTTGAGTGAGATCCGGTGTGCCGGGTAGTAGTGGCAAACATAGACACCATGAGCGTACTGCATTGGTGGGACTTGACCATGTCTGCAACCTCATCAGTCATGTTGTATTGTCGGGAACAGGTTGTGTAAAAAATAGAATTCATAACGTGGGTTCAAATCCCTATATATGGAGAAACAGCTTGAGATGGGGCGTATGTAGTATGGGATGCATACTGTTCCGGAGACTTGCTTGCATTAGAATAAGTGCATCTTTGCATTGGTAATCTTGCATTAGAGTTTAAGTCATAACATACACTGGCACATCAATTATATATACACGTTTCTTTTCCATTCAAGATGAATTGCGAGTGTGATAGTTAAAGTGTATAGTGAGTGTGAAAGTGATGTATTACAGGACGTGATGATATATATTGTAAGAAATGAATGAATGTGATGTTATGTGATATGAGATTGAGAGGGATCGTGTTTATGAATGGAGATGAGCACGAAAGAATATAAGTCGTGAGTCTGTAAATGCAAATAAATGGTAAATGAGGTGCAGTTTATGTAAAAGTAGAGTTATTGTGAATGTAAAGCCTTATGGGAAAGTAAAGTTATAGGAATATTTGTATAAGGCATAAAGTGATGGGCATTAGCATTTGTGTGTTAAGCGACTAATTTTTGAATGATTTCCAAACTAAAGATAAGTATGTTATGAGCGGGTGAGGATATGCATTCAGGTGATGACTTAGAGACTAATTGAGGTGAAATCCCATTTGTGATGTTTACATGTTCAGTTGACAAGTAAATTTTGATTATCTTGGTATTTGTAAGTTCGTTCTGTTTTACTTATAAAGTTTAATTTATTTGCTTAATTAATAAATTATACTCACACCAGAAATGGCTAACCCCTTAGTGTTTCGGGGGTTAAGGAGTCCCTGGACTACCCTAGGTCCCCTACTGTTACAGGTCCTCAGCAGTGCAGAGGTGAGGTGTAGATTCCTGGTTCTGTGGAGTGAAGCTTCATTTTACAATTTGTTGTTTAAGGTTTAATTATGTGAATAGTGAAATTTATGTTTTAAATTGTATTTTTGATGTATAAGTATGTGGATGATAATGATGAGTATAGTGTAGAGTGGCATGATATGTTTTTGACCCGTACCCATCTCGTTGTGGAGTACCGGGCCCTGTGGTATGTTTTATAAGTTATTTTCTAAAAAATTTACTACGTTTTCAAAGGAATTTATGGTTTTTAATTGATAGTTGATATCCTGTTATGAGTTTGGCCCCCAGAGCATGATATTTATATTGCCTGTGTGATTCTGCTGATTTTGGCCTGGGGTGCCCATGATATTATTGGCTGTGATGTGAGCTGCGGAATTTAGAGCAGAATTCCGTAAGCTTTTTGTGTTTCGGGGCAGAAATTTCAGGGGATAATTTGCCAAAATTTTCTTTGAAATATAACTATCTTTGTTTATGTTTAAAGTGATATAGAAATTAGAAGAATTGATTTTGGAGTCAAAAAGAAAAGAAAAGGGGCAGGCGT
The DNA here is from genome assembly GCA_017893485.1 of Hemerocallis citrina. Lineage (NCBI taxonomy): Eukaryota > Viridiplantae > Streptophyta > Magnoliopsida > Asparagales > Asphodelaceae > Hemerocallis > Hemerocallis citrina. The sequence goes on from CM030358.1 coordinate 313,540,720, forward strand.
TACAATTTGATATGACAAATCGATATTTGTAATTATTGTGTAATAACTCTGACGGCAATAAAAGTGTTTAAAATTCCGTGTTATTTACTGTGTTTAGATGCATTTGAAGGCAAAGATTCTGGCATGTGTCACGGTTTTCTAGTTATGTGGAAATCGGGGCGTTACAGTATGCCATCTTAGTTTGGATCGTTTGCAATTAAACTATTTAATAAAATGCATAAAAGAACTTTTGTTTCATCGGTGCCATATTTTTGTACAGTAATTTTGACCCTATTAACATCAGTAAAATAAATAAATTTGTGAACATGATTCGTAGGTTTTGTTTTCTAGTTTTCAGAACCTTTGACGGATCTGAATTCCGATTTTCAATCCATGAGTTATTGCTATTTTTATGCAGTCATATCGTATATTCCAGATTCTGAACTATATATTTTCTGTATAAATTATTATTTTAAAATTGATATTAGAAGTAGAATTTGAACTATATATTTTTCTGAGTATGTTTAGACATGACTGAGATCAATCCTAATTTTTGTGGAATTAATTAATGACTTTTGCATCTCATTTGATACTTATGAAACCAATCGATATATTTCCAAACCACATGTTGTTATATGTTTTCAACCTGATTCTGTTCAATTTTTATGAAAACTTTGTGAATATGAACTGTAGTCTGATTTGTCTATTTTATCACTCTTTTGATGGAGCTAGATTTCGAATTATATTTTATGAATTATCTCTGTTTTGGTGCTGCTGTGTCTGAACTTTCAGATTCGAAGTTTTGTTGCATTACTCTGTTTTTCCAATTTTATTGACTATACTATCTATAATATAATTTCATGATATTTTATATGTTGAGACTAGATATGCTAGGGAATCTCCCAAAATTTCTCAAATTTAATTATGATGTTTTTAAAACCTTTTCCATGCTTATAAATAAGATTTTGCATTTTCAGGTTGAACAGAACTTCTATATTCAACGTTGTTTTCAACCCTGTTTCTGTGGCTGATGTATGACTTGTATATATACGATGGATTCGGCAGAGATTCTAGTTTCCAGATTTTCTAATGGATCTAGATTTGCAGTTCTGTAGCAACGGGAATCTCAGATTTGGTACAGTAGTGTCTTGCTATCCAGAACTGGAAGTTTCATTGTTTTGACTGTTATATGTTGTTTTTGTCATCCGTTTGTGTTCCTATTTCATCTTAGACTTATCCTTTGTTCTTACCCTGCCTTCTGCCTTGTTGTATTCGTTCACACCCATTTAATAATAATGAAAACTAATCAAGTCGGGGTTTTAAGGGAAAGATCTAGTAGTGGACAATATAGAAATAAGTATTCAGAAGGGAACTCGTTCCACTGTTTACTGTGGTACCCACTGTTTATCTCTGGATGCATGAGGACATGATCCATGATATCGTTTGTTATTACTGTTACTATTACTGTTTGTCTGAATATACAGCCATATAGGTTCCACTATGAAATCATAAAATGAAACTATTTGATGTTGCGACCATATGGTATAATGTGGGACACATAAAGTGCTACCTATATAGTAATGAACATTAGACATAAGAACAACTGTTTTCACTGCCACATCATGTTACTATTACCGTTGACTGCACTGTTACTGTTGACTTCACTGTTACTGTTATTACTACACTTTTTACTGTTATCCTACCATTTCCTGTTACCTATGGACTTTCATCGTTTGTTGTTTTTCTCCATGTCAGCCTGTTTGTTTTATTATTTTCCCTTTCCTTTTGCTGCTTGTACTACTTGTGGCCCGAAACTTGCATCTAACGGGCATTATGTTTTCCTGTATTCCTATTTTCCTTTTAATTGCTATATGAGCAGGTTTTGGTGACTGCTTGCCTACTGGAATTGGTGAGCAAAAGTTTTGAGTTGCGCTTTGGAAATTTTGCTTAATGTTCTATTTGAAATATTTTATTCATGTACTGTGTTGAGACTTTTATTTGGTCTTGTAGTCCCAGGATATTATTTTGTTTGAGATCTCGTATTTGTTTGGAATATTCATCATTTTTGCGAATAAATACTGTTGAGTTATAATTTTTTATGCATGCCTGGTTGAGTATATTATTATATTTACTGTTGTGATGAGTCAAGTAGATCTGTACAGCTTATAGATGGTAAAAAATATCCTGCTGGGCTTAGTCGCGTACCATATTCCATATTCCTTTTGGGAAGCGGGGCGTGATAAAAATATATTAGCTTAATTATAATTTCGCCTATGAAAAATTATTGAGAGTAGTTGTATACCATGTTGTGACTGTAATTTGATTATAGAATCTCGGCAGAATTTGTAATTCGGGTTAAGAAACAAAGAGTTCACAAATACAAATTTCGCAATCTTAGTATAGATAGATTGCTGGGCTAGAGAGCCTGGTCAGGGCATTCGGGTTTGGTCGCCGTGTACTGTGGGTCAGGTCGCTGGTACGAATCCTAGGGGCTCCTTTTCTTTCTGAAATTTTTATAAGTTATTAAGTAGTTAGCAGTAAATGTTATATTATTTTGTGAGAAGTTTTCTACACTGTAGTGGGTTTGGAAATCTGGTTAGTAGGTGTGGTTTAGAGCATGGGTTGCGCTCTAGTTCAATTGGTGCACAAGTTATTTTTATTAATAATTTTTTTTGCTATTTTACTTTGGGGGATAGTTTGGAAACTTAGAACTAATATGACAATCATGAGACTATTTTTTAGATTTTGTATCTAAATGTAAAAGATATTTGGGATTAAATTACACTGCAAATTAGATTCCCTTGAAAGGTATGTTTATTTGGTTGATTTGGATTCATTATAAAATTTTATTGTTTTAAAATGTGTTAAATTTGGGGTTCATGTAAATTATTGTGGTGGATGAACTAAGAGTTACCCAAAGTATAGATTTAGAAAGTTAGACTTGAGGTAGTCGATAAAGCTTCATCAAGTTAAAATTTTGTTGCAAATTCTATTATAATGGGTTAAAAAAGGTTATTTAGTTGTTTTTGAATAATTGGAAGGAATGAATATGATAATGGACTGAGTTATATGAATGAATGAGAATTCTATGAAATGAGGTTGAGAATAACCTAAAATGGTGTATTCTTTTTGGAATAAGTGGATTCTAGAGGCTGAGCGAGACCCATGGTGCCAGTAAGTTATAATTTGTGAAAATTTGAGAAGTAGCCAGTATGGTTTAATGTTCTCAGTGACTTGGTTTATGTCTGGTAGGGTAGGCTTGCTCTAGGTCATATCTATTATGTTTGAACTTTAAGGATAGGCACTAGATGGGTGATATGATGAAACTTGACCAAACATGAGTATGAGGGTCCAGAGTGATCCATGCAGTGAAATATTCCCATATGGGTCAGATCTCCAGAGTTCCGGGACTAGTGCGCCGCTCACAGGGCATTCATGTGATGAGGGGTCCAGAGTGACCTACGGGGTGAGGTATTTTCCATTTATTTTCCGGATGTAAGTGAAATAGTCTCCAGATTATCTGAGGAAGGAGTCTGACCTCCAGAATTCTGGGGCGAGAATCAATACTCACAGTATGTCTAAATCCTAATTTTCATCATGGTTCTAGGTTTGCATAATGAGGCTTAAACCCTATAGTAAGGAGTACATTAAGGGTTTGTCCTCGGACCTATGTAGTATGCGATGCATAGAATCCGAACAAGTGCGCATTAGATTTTCATCGTAGGTATATGTGTTTGCATTAGTCATTAGGTTCGTATCATACACTGACATAATTAGGATAGTCACCTTTCATTTTGTTATGCATTCATGTTTTTTATTGTTAAATTGAGGATTCTCTGTATTATAGCATTGCGTCAGTTGCATTCAACTGATGTACTTGCAGTTATGAAGTTTTGCAGGACTCAGATTATCGAGCGGCATGGCATGATTTTGGTGTCGATGGATGTTGCAAGATTGAAGATTTTGATGATATAAGTTGTTTTTTATACGTAAATTTCCGCTGTGTATTGTAAAGAATAACATTAAAATGAAAAAGTTGTTAGAATATATTCTTTGTATTTTTGTACGGAATTGAAGTAAAGATTCTAGATGTGTTATGAATTGCCTGTATTTGCAATTCAGGGCATTACAAGAGGCACACTTCTTTCCCGACTCCCATCGGAATATACCGCTACACCGTCATGCCCTTCAGCCTCAAGAAAGCAAGCACCACCTTTCAAAGAGCAATGAATCAAATCTTTGACAATCTCATACACAAGGTTATGGAGTACTACGTGGACGGCCTCATCGTCAAGATGATATACCGAGCCAACCATGCTAAGATCTCAGAACCGTATTCACTCGCCATTGCCAGTACAATCTCTAAATGAATTATCTAAAGTGCACGTTTAGAATATCGTCAGAAAAATTCCTCGGATTCATGGTCCAGCATAGAGGGATCGAGACAGACCCCTCTAAAATCAAAACCATCATGGAGATGCCACATCCAACCATTCTCGAAGAGCTTCGCTCATTCCAAGGAAGGCCTGCCTACATCAGACAGTTCATGTCCAACCTATTAGGTTGATGCAAGCCATTCTCAAAACTACTCAAGAAAGATGCCCCCTTCATTTGGGATGATGGTGAAATAAGACTTTAAAGAAATCAAGCAGTAACACGTGCCACCTCCTGTACTGGTTGCACTAATATTGGGTAAGTTTTTCATCATGTGCATTGCCACTTTAGAGGGGTCACTCCGTGCACACCTTAGATAAACAATGAAAATGGGAATGAAAATTGCATTTACTACCCCAGTCAAATGCTAGTAGGAGCAGAACATCGATATACACTAGTTGAGAAATATTGCCTTTCATTAGAATTTGCAGTGAGAAGTTATGATAGTATCTACAGGCTCACATAGTCTTTCTAATATATTGTATCAACCAACTTAAATACATCATGACCAAAGCAAAGTTAATCGGTCGGTTAGCTCGATTGATGGTGGTCATCAATGAGTACAACCATGTTTACTTACCTCAAAAAGGTATCAAAGGCCAAGTCATTACTGACTTCATGGCAGCTCATCAAATCCTGACGAACTCTCCCCTTAATATGGACTTGCCAGACCAACATATATTCTCTATAGAATGGTCCTATGGACCATTTACTTCGATGGAGCATCCTCAGAGAAAATCATCAACAGAATCTCTACTTGTCGTGCTGGCATTGGTCTAGTGTTCGTAACGCTAGAGGGTGGGATTCTTCAATATTCCTTCTCCCTAGGACAGGCGAGAACCAACAATGAGGTCGAGTATGAAGCTTATCGCAGGTCTTGAAATAGCTGCGAACATGATGATCTACGACCTTGTCATCCATGGTGGCTCACAGCACTTCATCAACTAAGTTGTTCATAAGCCTGAGCTTGCCTTGTACCACGAGCAAGCTCTGCAGATCATGAGAGACATCCCTAATATTCGGCTGGAACGAATCAATTAAGCAGAGAGTGGGCAAGCATACGCCCTCGCTCGGATTGCAAAAATACTAGCAAACCCTAATGAGAATCGGCTACAAATAATAGACAAAAGTTGCCAGGTGCTCTTCCCAGCAAGCCTCCCCTAAAAGATGGAGAAAGCAGACCAACATGAAAAAATTACGAGCAATCAGTCTCCTAAACAAACTCCAATCATCCCACCAGTCAGAAAGCAACCTCCACTACGTGGCGACCACATCACAGCAAGCCTCCCACCGGTTGGAGAGCACCCTCCAACCAATGGCGAGCAACCAAACCTCAAATGCACAGCAGGTGGAAAGCTATCTTCCCCAAATGGCAACCTATCTCATGCATTAGTCCCCTGTACATCTCAAGCTAGTTTGTCATGGCGAGCCAAACAAACTATTATTTTAGCAAATGCACTTACCAACAACTCTACCAATGATTGAAGGCAACCTTTCATCAACTGGCTTAAGTACAGGCATCTCCTTGGGATAAAAACAGAAAGAAGACAAGTCAAACAACAACCTATGTGCTATCTGATAGTTAGCCCTATAGAGAAAGTCCTATGGCCAGTTATGACTCTGGTGTGTTTCTTCAACAGAGTTGACCAAAATAATGGAGGAAGTAACACTATGGAGTGTGTGGAGACCACCTATCAGGCCCCAAAATGAGGCTTAAGGTGAAATGTGTGGGCTATTATTGGCCCGCCATGATCAAGGATAGTGAGGAGTACGCCAAATAGTGCCATCCTTGTGAAGAGCACAGTAACTTCATCCACCAGCATCCCAATCCTCTACACCCGACAGTGGCATCCTAGCCCATTCGAGCAATTGGAATATACATAATTGGACCTATCGACCCACCATCTTCAGCAGGTCATAAATTTATATTAGCCACGACCGACTACTTGTCTAAATGGGTGGAAGTCATCCCCCTGAAAGAAACGTAATCAGATGAGATTGTTTAGTTCTTTCAAACTCACATCCTTTACCGCTACAAAGTTCCTAGAAAAATACTTTTCGATAATGGATCCCCATTTAAGAATGCAATAGTCATGGTGTTCTCTGACAAGCACTCCATCGAATGGAGGTATTCATCAATAGACAATGCGCGAGCTAACGGCCTAGCTGGCGCATTCAATAAAACCCTGATAAAGTTCTTGAAGAAGACAATTAGTTACAACAAGCTCAAATGGGCCAACTCTCAAAAGAAGAGTTGATTTGATATTTCAGATTAGACAATGCAGCCAATACACTTCCCCTTGGGCCTTGGTCGGGGGTTTATTATTTAGACGTGAGTTCAACATTTTCAATGAGCGAGAACTAAGCCACTTTTTTATTACTATTGCATCTCATAATCATATTGAGGAAACCTTCATAACCATAACATATGGTCTAAATATAGATAATAACACAACTTAAATAGTAGAAATGGGGTTTCATTAATGAGGGGGCCTTCCTGCAGTTTAAACCCGTACTAGGACGAAGTATTATAATGTTTGGATACAACTCATCTCTACTACTATAATGGGAGAAGGCCTTTGTCCTTAACCCAACCCGTGCAACGCATGTGTAGGTAAATTTTTTCTTTCCTACCAATTTATTTCCCACGTGCACAGCACGTGTATAATACTAGTTTGTTTATAACTCAAAATGGATTTCAAGACCAAACCATGGGTGTATTAACATGCCTTGGGCATGTTGAATTGCCCTACATAAAGCATTATATGTTGATTTCTGTATTCACTACATGATTTTGGCACAAAAAAATTCATTAACAAAGCTTATGGGCATCTTATGTATGCTTTGGGCACGTTCAAGGTACATCATGGTCGGATATAGGACAAGCCCATTGTGGGTATCTAAATTTGGTCTTAAGGTATGAATTTCAGCCCAAGGATGTATGGTTTAGGGTATGAATTTCCGCCATGTGCATGTGCAATCAACCTTACAATGCTTTAGGCCTTAATTGGATACGTCATTTCGGCTTTGGACTGAAGTCACGAGGTGAATTGATAGCCCATGGCTCATATATGGTGTGGGTTTTTTAAATTTTATGGTTGTTTTAATTTGGGACATTGCTTTGACGGTTGGAGTGATCCTCTACAAGAACTTTGGTGGCCCCATCGGTGCAGAGTGACTACGATGGGCCGAAATTTTGTGGCCTCATCGGTCGGAGTGACTGGGATGGGTTCGATAATAGGCCTACCTAGTCATTTGACTTGTTTACTGACCTATTATCTACAAAACCCCAAAACCCCTATTATGTTTATATGCAATTCATTCTTCAAGTTCTTTATGGGTCTTTTCTGAGGTTCGAAGTCTCTATCTGTTTGGTTTGTTGTTTTTTTCTTTTTTTTGTTTTCCAAAATTTCAAAATCCGTTTGGTTGGGTTGTTTTGTGAAAACAGTTTTCACAAAACTCCACTTCAATTATTTTCTATTTTTTCACATCCTCTCTCTAAATATATTTGTATATATTATTATTATTATTATTATTATTATTATTATATTTATAATATATTATTATTACATATATATTATTATTATTACTAGGTATGCCCGTGGCACGTGCCTACGGCACGTATTCGGAACTGCATATAAATTTAGTTAGATTTATTCGGGATTGCATATAAATTTCTAAAAAAATTAAAACATTTTAATGAATAAGTGGGTGTAAACAAAAAAGGTTTCTAATACAATCAACTACTCTGTACAGGCCTCCTCTGAAATTATATTGCTTCCTAATAGTTTTCTAATAGGACGTCTTTAAAATATTTCATACGACACGTTATTGCGACGTCTTAAGTTTCTTTAAAATATTTAGTAAATATTTCAACAGTATTATTTAAAATTTTACAGCCAGGATTGTAATGAAAATTTCGATAGAATCTCTCATGAAATATTATTCCTTTGAGAGCAATTCCTTAACATCATAGACAGTCAAATTGAATACTCCCTAACCCAATCCAAGCCACATTACACAGACATAATATAAGCTCATTCCTTAACATCATAGGCAGAAAAGATAAGCCATGAGTAAAAAGGACTGATGAAACCTTAGTAAAATATGTCTATTATCATATCCAGATATTGGACAGAAAGCAAGTCGCCAACATTAGAAGCATATAAGCAAATATAAAGCCTTGGTGCAAAAACAAAGTGGCAAGGAAAAAGATGCACAAATATTTAGTTAGTACTTGGAGTAGATATTACACAATTCAATCCTATCAAAGTAAAAGATAATATACAATGATGCCTGAATAGGCAGATGGAAAGGGACTTCCTCTAATTTTATTCCCACATATCTCACTACCTACAGCACGTCTTGGGAACGATACAAAACATATCATTATGAAACTTCAATTAGAATTAGAATTAGAATTAAACTTAAGGAAAAACATACTATCTGATCAAATCATATCTACTCAGATCGTATCTACTCAGATCAAATCATATCATTATTTAAATTTAAGAAAAAACATACTAATAATTAGAATTAGAATTAGAATTAAACTTTTGGTCTCCATTCTGGAATTGCGACATGGTTTTCATTCGTTTGATAGGTAATTAGAATGCTATAAACTATCTATCTGATTTGGTTGTGAGGATAACTAACAATTCATTTGCTCCCACACATTAGAATTATGTTGTTGAAAAACAATTTTGAGAGAAAGAGCTTACCCTTTATGTTGAGCAAGTGAACCGCGACAACCTGCTCTGATCGTTCACCCAACGCCATATACTCTGCACATTAACAACAAATTAACTTCCATTTTTTTTCACACAATCACGAACTCTACACATACCTCCTTACCTTGTTAACTCTCGCACACCAACAGAGACAATCCATTTCCACATCAAACCTTCCCCTTCTTTCATGTTCATACCTGAAATCAAATAAAAAGAAAATTGCTTCAAAATCCATGCTAACAAATTATTACTTACATTAAAAAAAAAGAACATAATATTGTTGAAGCAAAACACCCGAGTTTAAGGCAAACTTTGATTCTTCAATTACAATACATCAGCTACAACATAATATTGTTGAAGCTTTGAAAATAACAGCATGGAGACAAAATAATTACCACTGAATCATCAACTCCCTTGCCTAGAAACCTTGGTCCTAGGCGCCTTCCCAAACAATCTGGCAGAAAAGATAAGCCATGAGTAAAAAGGACTGATGAAACCTTAGTAAAATATGTCTATTATCATATTTAGATATTGGACAGAAAGCAAGTCGCCAACATTAGAAGCATATAAGCAAATATAAAGCCTTGGTGCAAAAACAAAGTGGCAAGGAAAAAGATGCACAAATATTTAGTTAGTACTTGGAGTAGATATTACACAATTCAATCCTATCAAAGTAAAAGATAATATACAATGATGCCCGAATAGGCAGATGGAAAGGGACTTCCTCTAATTTTATTCCCACATATCTCACTACCTACGGCACGTGTTGGGAATGATACAAAACATATCATTATGAAACTTCAATTAGAATTAGAATTAGAATTAAACTTAAGGAAAAACATATTATCTGATCAAATCATATCTACTCAGATCGTATCTACTCAGATCAAATCATATCATTATTTAAATTTAAGGAAAAATATACTAATAATTAGAATTAGAATTAGAATTAAACTTTTGGTCTCCATTCTGGAATTGCGACATGGTTTTCATTCGTTTGATAGGTAATTAGAATGCTATAAACTATCTATCTGAGTACCTCTGATTCATAGGAGAAGATTATAAGTACCTCTGATTCATCTCTCAAGCCAAGAGTAGTACTTGATCCTTAAGTAGCTCTTGGGTATTTGTGGCAAAAATGGCTCCATCACTCTACATTCAACAAAACAAAATCAACAAAATTCTAATTAACCAAAAAATATTACACATTGATTCTCTGCTGATAGATAGAAGTAACCTATATGAAAAAATCTAATAAAAAATATTACACATTGATTCTCTGCTGATAGACAAAATCAACAAAATCAACAAACGCACACAAAATTCTCTGCGGATAGACAAAAATCAACAAACGCACACAAAATTCAAGCCCAAACAAATTGAAAACCTATATGAAAACCCCAAAAAAAATGAAAAAAAAAAAGATAGATAGAAGTAAAACCAATATGAAACCGTATGTATAGAGATTGATGAACTCACTGATTCTCTGCTGCTTTGAGAAGGAACCACACTACATCTCGCGGCGCCCGCCGCCCCTCTGGCATCCCCACCACCAAGTGGGGCCCACCCATCACCCCTGTTGCCGGCGGTGGCGCTGTGGCTGTGGTTGCTGCTGTCGACGGAAGGAGAAGGGGAGGAGAGGGGCGTGCTGTCGTGACTGGCATCGTGGAGGCAGGACGACGGGGGGTTGCGAGCAGGCGTCGGAGACGGCGGACGGCGGGAGCAATGGCGACGGGCTGCACGACATCGGGAGGGGACACATGCCGAGAGGGGGTGGCGATGTGGCTGTGGTTGCTGCTGTCGATGGAAGGAGAAGAGGAGGAAAGGGTCGCGCTGTCGTGGCTGGCATCGGAGACGGGGTCACGGCAGGGGAGAAGGTCGGGAACCAGAGTAGGGGGAGAGATAAGAGAGAGGGAGACGGGGGGAGAGAGATAGAGACAGTGAAAAAGAAGAGAAGGGGGTTTATTTTGGGGAAAAAAAGAGAGAGTGTGTGTGTTTGAATTTGGAAGTTTGAAATTTGGACGGGAAAATATGTTTTGTGAGAGTAGATCTGGTCCATTGATTTTGGGATAGATTGAATGTGAGCCACTTGATAGCTTTCTTTGTGTTTTATTATATAGATTATTATTACTATTATTATTATTATTATTATTATTATTATTGTTATTATATATTATATTATTATTATTTTTATAATATATATATATACACTATTATTATAATATATATTATTATTTCATATATACTATTTTATATATACTATTTTATATATACTATTATTATTATCATATTATTATTATATATATTATTATTATATATATTAATATTTTATTTATACTATTTTGTGTATACTACTATTATATTATATTATTATTATATATATTATTATTTTATATATACTATTATTATATTATACTATTATTATATATATTAATATTATTATATATATTAGTATATAATATACTATTATTATAATATATTGTTACATATATATATATTATTATTGTTATTATTATTATTATTATTATTGTTATTATTATTATTATTATTATTATTATATTATATTATTATTATTATTTTTTATTATATATATATGTATATATATATATATATATATATATATATATATATATATATATATATATATATATATATATATGTATACTATTATTATAATATATATTATTTTTTCATATATACTATTTTATATATACTATTATAATAATCTTTTATTATTATAATATATATTATTATTATAATATATTACTATTATATATTATTATATATATTATTATATAATTTATTATTATTGTAATAAATTGTTTAATATATAATTATAATAGATTATTATTACACATATATTATTATAATTATTATATGTTATTAATTATAGGCAAAATTTAAAAAAAGTCACAATAGTTTGGCGCTTTTTAAAAAAACGTCACAAAACTTTGACTTTTTAAAAAAACCGCACAATGTTTAACTTTCAACTCACGGAGTTATCCAACCGTTAACTGGGATAATAGTTATGTAATGTTTTTTTAAAACAAATGGGAACTTTTGTGATATTTTTTTAAACAGAAAAATAGTTCTGTGTTGTTTTTTAAAACAAAACAATAGTTTTGTGATGTTTTTTTAAACATTACGTATAACCCAGTTAACGGTTGGATAACTCCGTAAGTTGAAAGTTAAACATTGTGTGGTTTTTTTAAAAAGTCAAAGTTTTGTGACGTTTTTTTAAACAGCGCCAAACTATTGTGACGTTTTTTTAAATTTAGCCTCAATTATATGTATATAATTAAATATGTTTATTACAATAAATTATTTCATATTATTATATAATATACAATTATTATAATATACTATTATTTTATATATCCTATTTTATATATACTTTTATTATATTATATTATTATTATATATATTATTATTTTATATATAATATTTTATATATACTGTTTTATATACACTATTATTATATTATATTATTATATCTACTATAATTATATTATATTATTATTATATATATTATATTATATTATTATTTTATATATACTATTTTATATATACTATTATTTCATATATACTATTTTATATATACTATTATAATAATCTATTATTATTATAATATATATTATTACTATATATTATAATATATATTTTATATAATTTATTATTATTATAATAAATTGTTTAATATATAATTTGAATATATTATTATTACATATATATTATTATAATTATTATATATTATTATATATATGTATATTATTAAATAACATTATTGTAATAAAATATTTTATATTATTATATATCAGTATGTATGCATATGTATACAACATGTATATATCAGAGTATATTTACTGTATACAGTATATACATACAACCAAACCTATACATACATTATACTCTCATTTTCAAAAAACTGTTTTGATAAAAAATTATTACCAAATAGCTTTTACACTCTCATTTTCAGAAAACTGTTTTCAGAAAACTCTTTTCAAAACAACAAACCAAACGCAAACCTTTATGTGATGAAGCCTTATTGGTTGTGGGGAGAATATTCAGATTACCTGACGTAACTTTTGTTTCCTTGTACCTAGGGTTGTTGTTGTTAAATGTTGGTTATTGATTAATACATTGATCTAGCAAAATAGATTGCTTGAGTGCTTGATACTTTGTTCATATCAAAATTTTTTGAACTTGATCTATGAATCCATTTGCTTTGTTCTGTAGATGTAATATTTTTTTTTTTTGAAGGAAATGTGGAGTAGGGCCACCCTGTTTCATTAATAAGAGGTTAATAAAACAAACTCAGAGTACTGAGTCAAGTATAAGGTCCTACAACATAATTAAAGTACATAACTCCACCCCGAGCATAGGGGGTGAGATAAAAGAAGAGAAAGGGTAAAACATATAAGCATCTAAACAAAATACATCATATCTCCCCAACAAACCCTGGGGTGGTGGGGATCTATCAACAGTAGAAGAACGAGCTGGCAGTCAGTCGATCGTCGGGCCTATCTCGACTACATCATCATCATACTCCTTCACCTGGAAAACACTCGCAATCCTCCCTCTAGGTTGCGGCAACATCAGTCCAAAAGGAAATAAGGTGCATAATGTGAGTCAAATTAGCAGAAATACTATTACTAGTCCCACAGAAATAGCAATTGTTCTTGTCTAGCCAATGAACCTAGGTCATAGCGTCGATAGCGTTATACCAAGCTACTTTCATAGTTCGTCTCTTAGTAGCGAACTTTGACCCTACCCACAGATCCTCGTACACACTAGAGAATTGATTTTTTCCCAGGGCGCTGAGTACCTCAATAAAAACTACTTTGCTCCTAGGACACTCTAGCAACAGATGGTATCTAGTCTCAGGGGCAGCATTGCAGAACCCACAACTAGAATCCACATTCGGTTGCCATTCAGTAAGATTCTCTCTAGTCAAAATTGCATCGTTCGTCACCAATCATAAGAAAACTGTAATTTTCAGTGAGGCTTTCGTCCTCCAAATAACGCTCGACCAATTTGGGCTACAATCCCTACAGTGAAGGCGGTTATAAAGGGAGTGAACGGTGAACTTGCCATTCTTTTCCAGTCCCCATATTTCCTATCGGGACCCTGAGAGCAAGTAATTCCAACGTTGATGATATAGGTCTGGAGTTCCATGAGTCTTAGTTGAGAGCCCGAGTCCCGCGAGAGTTTAAAGGTTGGTTTCCATGTGCTTCTTCTCTGGATTGCGGCGACCGTGCAGTGCGGTTGTGATGCTTGATCATACAGATCGGGGAATAGTGCTCTAAGTGTGTGGTCACCACACCACTTATCTCACCAAAACCTGGTCAGTCTGTCATTACCGATACTCGACGTCACACAACTAATGAAGGGTTCGGAGGCCTTAGTGATACCTTTCCAAAACCAGGATACACGTGGACCTACCCTAAAGCCCAAATTTCTCGTTCCATTCCCAAGAAGGTACCCTTGAATTAACTCTTGCCACCCTTCTCCATTAGGGTGATAGACTTTCCACCACCATTTACCCAGTAGAGCAAGATTCATATCTCGAAGATCAATAATACCTAGGGTTCCGTGTGAATTTTTCATGCATGCTTTTTTCCATCTGATAAGGTGGTAGGGGCCTCTATTCGGGCTTTCCCCTTTCCATAAAAACCATTTTCGAGTCCGATCAATTCTATGAATAACCCACCATGGCATTTTTTAAAAGGACAAATAATAGGTTGGCAGATTTGAGAGGACTGCATTAATAAGCGTCTTTCCCTCCCAAAGATAGCACTTTACCTTTCCAATGTGCAAGACGGCTCTCTACCCGGTAAATGATGGGTAGCCAGTCCGCCTTCTTGAGCTTCCCTGGTCTCAGTGGCAGTCCTAGGTTTTTAATAGGAAAACTGTCGATGGAGCAGTTGAGAATCGTGGCATGGTCTAGTTCCTCCTCTATAGTGTAATATCCCGGACGGATATTACCTCGTATAAATTACTATTTTATTATTATTTTATTATTATTTTGTTTTAATTCCAAAATCAGATTATTTTGGTGATTTTTTGCCGGTTTGTCCACAAACGTTGTCTACGCGCATATATCGGTCGGTGTACATCCGAAATATATCAAATTGGTAGCGCGATCCTCCGAATTGATAATAAAACTTATTTTATTATTATTTTCAAATTAAACTATTTATGAGGATTATGTAAGAAATTTTTGGTATACAGATACATATACATATACATACAATTGTATGGTACTTAGTACATTATACAAAGTATGTAGTATGTACTCTTGGACATTGTACTCATCCTTGTCATGACAATTTAATTAGATGGTTAGGGTTTGATTAGGAAGCTTAATCTAGGGTTGTATGCATGAGAAGATTAAAACCCCGTCTAGAAACCTTATCCCTTCACCATGCTTCCAACTCATACCTAGCACCTTACCTCCACCTCACCCCTACCCCCTACCAAGCATGGCCGGCCTTCACCCTTCCAAGGGGTTTTTGTGCATATTGTTGAGTGCAATTTTGCATTCTCCACCCTTCTCCCCTCCTATAAATACCCCCTCCTTCTCTACCTTGTCTCATTTTTAGAAAACAAAAAGAAAGAAAGGAAAGGAAAAGAAAGAGAAGAAACTAACAAGAGAGTTTTCTTGTAGGTTCCATAAAAGTTCTAGGAGCTAGGGGAAGGAGAAGTTTTAGCTAGCTAGTCCTTCCTACAAGTAGAACAAGGTAGGGGTTTCTCTTTGTTTGTTTGTTTGTTTGTATTGTTATTTTGATGTTCTTTTCTCCTTACCTTCCTTGTTTTGTTTTCTTTGGTTCTTTTTGGGATGGTTGTTGTGATAGTATTGTTGTATATGGTTCTTGTTTGTATGTTTGTGAATGTTAAAGATAATAACCACATGAAAAGAAAAGAATGAATAGTAGTAGTAATAAACATAAAGATTAAATCTTTATAGTTGTAGTTGTTGTTTGTGTTTGCTAATTGGACTAAAATGACATAAGGCATATGGACTTGTACATACAACCGTTTGGGGTTGTAGGACTTGATGTGAACTCATGGACAAAGCATATGAACATTTTTATGCAACCATTTCGGTTGTAGGACTTGTATTGAACTTGGACTAAAAAGATAAGCATATGGTTGGTTGAACCAAATGAAGGTTCTTACCTTATTTTTATTATTGTTGTTTTCTTTTATAATCTTAAGTAAAAAGAACCTAAATTAGATGTTAGTTCTAATTATGAAAAAGAAATCACTAGTTGTAGAATGAATAAAAAGATCTTTTTCTAATCACTAGTTGTAAAAGGATTAAAAAGATCTTTTTTATGTCCACTAGTAATAATAAGAAACATATGCTAATAAAGACTAGTAGACATTTAAGTAGTAGTATATTAAAATAAAGTAGTAGTAGTATGTTGAAATAAAGTAGTGATATTATGGTTAAATAAAGTAGTAGTAGTAGTAGTAGATGATTAAAAGAAGTAGTTGTAGATGTTTATGTTCATGTTAAAATAAAATGGTAGTAGTATGTTTTAATAAAATAGTAGTAGTATGCTTAAGTAAAGTAGTAGTAGTATGTTGAAATAAAGTAGTAGTATTATGCTTAAATAAAGTAGTAGTAGTAGATATTAAAATGAAATAGTTATAGATGTTATGTAAATTTTGGTAGACACTTATGGGTAAATAAAGTCGTAGGAGTAGATGTGTATGTTCCAAATAGAATGGTTGTATCTACACAAATTTGTAGAAAAGGGTTATAGTAGAGGCTTGTTATGACTAGATAAAGATTTTTGGTAGAAGTTTTGGTAGTAGATGTTATGTGGTAGTGGATGTTGTGTTTAATTAAATTGTAGTATGAACATTAAATGGATGTTTATGCTATATTAAAGTAAGTATCATGCCTAGAATGTTGTAGGATTTATATTAAAAATACCTACCATGTTTAGGAATGATCTATACCATGCTAAGTGTATAAATATACTTAGAATGTTGTAGGATTCATTCTAAAATTTCCTATCATGTTAGATTAATTTATTTATGCTTAGAATGTTGTAGGATTCATTCTAAAATTTCCTATCATGTTAGATTAATTTATTCATGCTTAGAATATTGTAGGATTTATTCTAAAATTACCTATCATGTTTAAGAATCATATTCATGCTTAGGATGTTGTAAGATTTATTCTAAAATTTCCTATCATGTTTAGGAATGATCTACATGTTGTAGGATAAATGCTAAAATTTCTTATCATGTTTAGAAGTATATATCTATATACTTAGGAATGTTGCATGTTCATACTAGTAGTTATCCATGCTTAGTAAGATATTCATGCTTAGTAGTTATTCATGCTTAATAAGATTCATGCTTAGATGATAGTAGGAAAGTAGTATGCCATGCTAGCTTAATTTATCTATGCTTAGATAGTTGTGGAAAAGTAGTATATCATGCTAGATTAATTTATCCATACTCACATGCTTATAGGTAAGTTGTATACCATGCTAGACTAATGGTAGGAAAGTTGTATACCATGCTAGACTAATGGTAGGAAAGTTGTATACCATGCTAGACTAATGGTAGAAAAATTGTATACCATGCTAGACTAATGGTAGGAAAGTTGTATACCATGCTAGATTAATGGTAGGAAAGTTGTATACCATGCTAGATTAATGGTAGGAAAGTTGTATACCATGCTAGATTAATGGTAGGAAAGTTGTATACCATGTTAGTTTAATTGTAGGTAAAGTTGTATACCTTGCTAGATTAAATAAATATTCATGCTTACATGATGCCCATGCTTAGATAAGTATATGTTCATGCTATGTTAGTAGATGATCATGCTTAATCATTATTCATGCTAAGTAAATAGGTGTCATGCTAATTATTGTTTATGATAAGTTAATGATATCCAAACTAATGATATTCATGCTTAGATTAAAGTAACTATCCATAGTTAGTTGTAGTGATTTTTATGTTATGTCCTATCCATGCTAGAATTGTTGTAGGTTGATACTCATGCTATGTTGTATATCCATGGTTAGTTGTAGTGATTTTTATGTTATGTCCTATCCATGCTTGTAGAAACTCATGCTATATGGTAGGTTGATACTTAACTAGTATACATGACTAGAATGTTACTAAAACGTACACCATGCTATATGTTAATGTTAAAGTAGCATACCATGTCTAGGAATGAGGTATACCATGATAAAGTTTAAATACATGCTTATAATGTGGTAGGATTAATGTTAGAATACCTACCATGCCTTGGAATGTTGTATGTTCATATTAGTTATATATCCATGCTTGGGTTGTGGTGATTGATCATGATAAGTAGTAAGCATTCACGCTCAAGTTATAACCTATGCTTGACCATAGTGGACTTCATGTCTAGATCATAGTGATTTTCATGCTTAAGCTTGATATAAGTACATGCTTAATCATATTCGTACTTAGGAGTATTGTGGTGAGTGGTTACGTTATGTACCATAATTAGATTGTCGTGGATAGATGCTTGCAATTGTATGTCATGCTTAAAGTACTATAGGTTGAAGTAATAAGGATTTGGAAGACCACTAGTAATAATTAGTTTGACAAAGATTGTTATGTCGCCTTCGGTTCTCATTGGTAGAATAACGATCACAGACTATTAGTAGATTCTCCTGTTGCTTCTAATAATAGAAGATCAAGTTTGCTAGTAAGCACGTTTGGTTGCTTCTAGGATCGATTACCTGTATGGTTGTTTGCATATGGTTGTGCTCGTACGTGGCTCGACTGGCCCGTATGTAGCTGTGGGTCTCATACGTAGTTTATTTGGATCGTATGTAGGTTGTTGTCTCGCACGCGACTCGACCAGCCCGTGCGTAGCTGTTGGTCTCATACGCGGCTTATTTGGCTGGTATGTACGTGGTTATCTCCTACGAGGCCCGCCTGGCTCGTAGGTAGTTATTGTTTCATACGTAGTTTATTGGCTCGTATGTGGTTGTTACTCGTATATAGCTTGTTAGCTAGTACACTGTTCGTTGTGCTCGTCTAGGGTGATATTACTACCCTAGGGGCTATCGACCATCAAGACATATGTTTTCTACCCCTAAGAAACTGTGGAGGAGTCACTCCTTGTGTACCGTCGAATCTTAACCAGGGTAGGTTGATCGAGGACCGAAGTATAGACGGAATCCAAGTT
The DNA here is from genome assembly GCA_017893485.1 of Hemerocallis citrina. Classification (NCBI taxonomy): domain Eukaryota; kingdom Viridiplantae; phylum Streptophyta; class Magnoliopsida; order Asparagales; family Asphodelaceae; genus Hemerocallis; species Hemerocallis citrina. The sequence goes on from CM030358.1 coordinate 313,560,055, forward strand.
TAGGGTAGCGGCATGCATGTATATTCGCACGGCCGAGGTCTTGGATCGATGTGCCAGGGACCGGATCCCGAAGGATTCTGGTGAGTCTAGGTTGAGCAGCCTAGTAGAGTTGTCTTGCGAAGCCTAATTTAAGGCCTAGCATGTTATGTTGATAATATTATTGTCCCTAGGATTGTCGAGTTAGGGACATCATTAAGGTAGTGACTTATAAAGATCATTTTGCTCAGACCCTTGCCGTAAAGAGAGGAGTTGGTTGTAGGGGGCACCTTACGACCGACTTGTCCCTTGAGGCTGGCCTTAGGTGGTGATAGTGGGTTGTACCTTCCCGTCAAAGGGATACGCACGGTGCCGTCTCACAAGTTGAGGACACGGGTTGCGTTTCTCGCTCTGTTAATTCCTGAAATACCGTGACTGGGGTGCCACAGGATGCATGGTGCAGTCCTGCGCTTACGAGACCCCAGAGGGTGCCACAGGGTAGGCTTCGCGCTACCCTGCGCTTGCGAGACCCTATGGTTTGATTTTGGAACGAGGCCCGATACACTGGGATCGTCTGGTTTGGAGTGAGGTCCGGCATGCCGGGTAGTAGTGGAAAACGGAGACACCATAAGCAGACTACATAGGGGGACTTGATCCCTTCTGCAACCTCACAGAGCCATGGAGTATTGTCAGGAACAGGTTGTGTACAATTCGAATTCGTAACGCGGGTTCAAATCCCTATATATGGAGAAACGGCTTGAGATGGGGTCGCATGTAGTATGGGCTGCATGTTGCTTTCGAAGACTTGCTGACATTAGAATAGGAAGCGTCCTAGTTCTGTTTAAATATCGCATTAGAGTCTAGTCATAGCACTCACGAACACTTAAACTACACCAACACCATTGCTATGTATTGTATGTGGTTTGGGAGATTCGCTGCTTTGATATCAGCCTTTAAGCGTCAGTGAATACTGACGTCCCCACTTCCATAGGTACTAGATCGCCGAAGTACAAGGGCGAGATTCAGGAGGACTGAAGGCGAGAAAAGTAAGGAGTCGGTGTTATGTTTAGTTCCGCTGCAGTATATGTATTGATTATCTATTAGTTGAGAAGTACTCAAGTGAGAGTTACCAAGTGTTGTTCTTCATTCCTTGTACTCTGATGTAAGATGTTGAAGGTTGTAATACTTGGAAATGTAAAGGAAATATTGTAACTCTATCGTAATGCATTGCAGTTGTATAATGTTCAGACTTGTAATGTATTGAGTGTTGAATAAAAAGTTTTAAATTCTCTTGTTTTTCTGTGTATTGTGACTAATTGAAGAAAAGGTCTTGGCTCGTGTCTCGGTTTTCCCAGTATTGAAAATCGGGGCACGAGCCAAGAGTTAGGGCAATGGGGATAAAAGCACTTTTGTGGAAGTTATCCTGAGGCCAGACCAAGCTTAAAAACTATATAGGATTCCTTTGAAGGAAGCTGTTTCCCAGAGGTTGCCATTTCCAAAAAGGGTATCATCTGCATATTGTAGAATTGAGAAACCTTGGCAATTGCCACCATTGACCACTGGCGATAGCCAGCCTGCTCTACTGCAGTTAGCCATCATGGACCATAGAATGTCTGCCACAATGGTGAAGAGAAGGGGGAGAGCAGATCCCCTTGTCTAAGGCCCCGTTTGCATGAAAAAGGGTGGCCCGGGACCCCATTCACACAAATCGCAGTTCTGCTGGTGGTGAGCCATGTGTTAATCCATCTGATTCATCTATCCCCAAATCCTCGTCCAACCAGCGCTTCCAAAAGACAGTCCCATTCGACCGAGTCATAAGCTTTCTCGAAGTCCAGTTACAGGAGATAGCTCTTAGCATTCGACGTGAAGCATTGGTGTATTGTTTCTTCAGCCGTGGCTATATTATCCTGAATACAACCTCCTTTAATGAACCTAGTCTGATCGTGACTAATTAGTCCATCCATCACCTTTCCCAGTCTATTAGCGAGGGTCTTGGTTATGATCTTGACTGAGCAGTTAAGGATATTCATTCTACCTAATTTAAGCTTATGGTCGTAGAAGTCAGCAAACAGTTTGAGCAAATCGTCTTTGATTTCCTCCCAAAAAGTCTGGTAGAGAAGGATTGGGAACCCATCTAGGCTAGGGGCTTTGTCCTTTCCAAGTTGCTGGACTGCTTCCCAAATTTCCTTTTTCGTAAAGGGTGCTTCTAGGGATTAATGCCTAAGGTTAGAGGTGTCTGTCGGGTGCTGCCAGAACTCGTGGTGGAGAGGTATTCTCAAATCCGCTGTGTCCAAAGAGGTGTTTGAAGTGAGATTGGACCACCACTCTGATATTCTCGTCACCTTGTATCAATCCCAATTCCGAATGGATCGTGTGGATGAGGTTAGACCAATGTCGGGCACTGGCAACCCGATGGAAGAATGCAGTTTTTGCATTTTCCTCTTTGAGTCAAAAAATTTTGGACCTCTATTGCAATTTGATTTCCTCCAGCCTATAGAGTTGGTTAATTTCTTGTCGGAATTGGAGCAGCCTACTCCGTTACTCCTCAATTAGGACTCTAGTTTCTTCAATCTTCTCAAGTTCCTCAATACCTTCAAGGAGGGATTCTTTTGCTCTCCAAATCAGTGCAAATCTGGTCCGGTTCCATTTCCTGAGCTTGCCCTCAGTCTTCTAATTTTTTCACACCAGATTGCGGTCGCTTTAGTCTCTTTAGTAGGACGGGACCAATTCTCATAGACCATGTGATGGAAGCCTTGAATTTCTGACCACATCCTCTCAAATCTAAACTTTGGGGATTTCCTGGGTTGCACCTCACCGGATGACAAGATAACAGGGACATGATCCTAGCTGGGTTTAGGAAGGGATTTAGCCGAAGACAACGAAAATTTTGTCTCCCAGTCAGCAAAGACCAAGATCCTGTCCAATTTAGCTAAAATGGGTGACGCTTGCATGTTAGACCAGGTGAAGAGCCTATCAGTGATTGGAATGTCAACCAGTTCCAGGTCCGCAATAACCTCATTAAATGCTTCCCTATAAGAGTCACTAGAGCCTCTGCCTCTGTGTTCTGAGGCAAACCTAGTGATGTTAAAGTCTCCCCCCACCAGCCAGGTGTGTAGCCAGTGTGTGTGAATCACTTTTAGTTCTGTTCGGAAAGCCATCCTAGCAGCTGTATTATGCGGACCATAGACCACCATAATTTACTGGGTCCATATGTCGGCTTTACGTTGGAGCAAGACCGATAATGAAAATTTCTTGGAGTTCGTCTGAGCAGACAAACATCTCTATGTTGAAACCAAGAGCAATACCCCCAGCTGCCCCAACAGATGGGCGCATTCTCCATTCAGAGATTCGATTACCCCCCAATCTACTAATTCTAGACATATGGGTTAGTTTGGTCTCTTGCTGACCAACAATATTAGCTTTTGCTTTAGCAATGACGTCCCTTACTATTTCCCGTTTGTCCCGCCTACCCAGGCCTCTAGCGTTCCAGAATAGAACCTCCATTAACAATGAGTAAGCGAAGGATCATGACTCGAATTGGAAGTCGAGTTCAAAATAAGGTTAACCCTATCAGTCTCCCATCCCCTAATCTTATTTAGGAGGAACGCATTCCATTCACTATCGCCTACCGCAGGACCACAGGTTTTGGCTAGACTAAAAATTTCGGAATCAGACATGAAATTAAAAATAGATGCTAGGAAGGAACGCGTACCTCCATAACTAGTCTTAACGAATTCGGCCGTCACGGCAATCTCAAGATAATCGTCTAAGGACTCCTCCAACGCCCTCTTAGCCACTTTCTGTACTCTAAAACCTTTGTCGCACTGAGCAGGGTTAGGTGCTATAGGTTGGGTAGTGGGAAGGTGGAGGGGACAAAATCAGGAGACATGTCTAGTGTATCGTTAGCAAACTCCTCTGACTCCAAAGACTCCGCTTCAGAGTAAATACAATCATCTTCGAGGTTTAGCCCTGCTTCTCGATCGTCTTCCTCAGTGTGGTTCTCTAGCATGTAGTTGAACACTCCCGAATTATTTGTGGGGCTTGTATCTGATCTAATGGGCTTTCCCATATACAAATTTGTTCCTTCCATATTGGGCCCCTCTTTAGGCCCATCACTTGGGAGCTTCGCATGTGCCTCGCACGATGGCGAGCCATGTGCTTCACCATGCTTCACATCACTTCTGTCTCTTGGCATTCCGTCCAAGAATAGGCACGTGGGGGAGCCACGCATCCTATCTTCATTTTTGGGTGCCACGACCGTTTGAGTGCTCGTTGAACCTCGAGAGATTAACGAGGGTAACGAGGCATCGACTATTTCTATGGCTTTTTCTTCAGATCTGTTTTTTCCCCAGGTCGCCTCTTCCTCTACCATAAAATTTCCTCTTTTCTCTTTCGAAACCAAGACCGAGGTTTCGATCGCTCCCCTGTTCGTCTTCTTCCCCAAATTGGCAACCTTTTGGTGACGCTCCTTTCCCAACGCTCCCAAAGTTGCCATCTTTTTGTTTGCTCTGTTGCCTCTTCCACAAAGTTTCCTCCTTTCTCGTTTGAAGCCAGCTTCTTGGTTTCGGTTGAGCCCCCGTTCGTCTTCTTCCCCAAATTAGCCCCCTTTTTCTGACGCTCCTTTCCCAAAGTTCCCAAAGTTTCCATCTTTTTTGCTTGCTCCTGTGTTTCTGCCAAAAAGCTGCCTCTTTTCTCGTTAGAAGCCTGCTTTTTGGTTTCGAACGAGCCCCCGTTCGTCTTCTTCCCCAAATTAGTACCTTTGTGCAGACTCTCCATTCCAAAAGTTTCTAGCTTTTTGCCTTTTGGTGAATGGCTCTGTCGTTCCACTCGAGGACTTCTTCTTTGGCCTTTTGGTTTGATGGAGGTTTCAAAGTTGGGTACTGGGTCTGCAAACCTTGCCTTTTCTGGGTCAGGAATCTGTATATGCAATATTATAGGGATTAGAAGCTTGAAGGCTACAGTTTCCCTTGAGAGCACGAGCTCGTTACTTTTAGGCCACATTTTCTTTGGGCTTAATACTTCGGTGGGGACCACTAGAGCATCTGGATCCGTACCTGATAGTGGATAAGGGAAAGACACTATGCTTATTGATGTGTCTAATTTTTATATAATGCATCAAAATTTCAAGTTCTCATTTATTTCTTTAAAATTTATCTTATTTCTACTTATTTTTTATTTATTTGATTGATTTTGTATGAATGAGATTTTTTAAGTGCAAAAAGATATGCATTTTGGTAAAAATCAAAGAAGAAACAAGGATAAAGATTGAATTTTAAAATCTTTATGAGTGTGAGGGCATGCATTATACACACCTCAAAAGAAGCTCGTCCTCAAGCTATGAGTGTGAGGGCATCCAAAGGACTACTTCTAAAGTCTTCCTCCTCAATATCATCAAAATTAAATCATATTTCATCTTCATTAAGGAACAACCTTCAAATCCATGCTCCAAGAAGCCACTACCGACCAGCCACTTAGCTGATAAACTACCTAAATATATCTTTATACTACCACCTCGGACCCAAAAAAAGTCACACTGACTTAGAATTTCTATAATTCACACTCCTAATATATCACAAGACTATCATCTATGGGCATACACACCTCAAAATGAGGACTCTTCTAATTAAAATTTCAAATAATAAACATATCTTACTCCGTATGTTCTTCATTTCTTTCAATTCTTTGAATACTAAGTCAAATTTGAACTCCAAATTTTTATCAAGGTATACGATTAAGTGTCACCCCAAAGACATCAAAAACACATAACTACACAAATTAGTACATCAATAGGTGCAAACTGTCTTCTAAAATAAACCCCCCATCATCTAAGTCTTTTATAAATACCGTCAATCATCACACCTGCACACTTCTTCACTCATAAAATCAATCTTTTCCTCAACATTAATCCTTCCTACACATCTCTATCAATTACACTGATATAAATTTCTAGATTCATTATCTTGGATTCCCACATTTTCTTCGTTACCATTTTCAATTTCTCCTCTGTATATTACAGGTATAAATACACACGAACTATTATTATTTAAAATCCAAGGACCCATATACAATCATACTCAGAAGTTCTACATCCTCGGATGCCTCGTTTCATAACTCTAACCAGTAACTGAATTAATAACTCAAAATTTATATATCCATCGAATATCAATATACAACAAACAAACAGCAATCTACTAAGCATTTCCATATACATATTCCTTCACTTTCTTTCCTGAGTGGTTAAATATCCGTCTACTTACTTTACCATCATGCATCTTTACCCACATGCTACAAAGTCAGTAGGAGGTTCACACAATCCTAGTTAACCTATGCTCTAATACCAAACTATAACACCCCATTTTTTATTTTTATTTATTTTATTTATTTTATTTTAAATTTTTTAACTATTCCTTATTTAAATGTTCACTAACTTAATCAATTACTTATCTACACCATTTCTCACTTAGAAAAATATTCATAGTTTTTTATTAAAAATTTTGGCAGAGTTTCCCCTGAAATATTAGTCCTTTTACAGATTTTCCTTACGGAAATCTGCAAACAATTACAAAAATCCATGTACCTGTAATATATATCAATCCTCCTCAGTCTAAGTCATTCAACATCACACAGGCAATAATAAATACGGTTCTGGGGGCATAATACTTCATAACATGCAAGATACAAATTTCAAACCAAAAATTCTATTGAAAACATATATGACTTTTAGAAAAACTTTAGAAAAACCTTTCAAAAACCAACCACAGACCTGATACACCACAACGAGGTGGTTACGGGCTTTCATACTTCATCACAGCAATATATATATCATTATGCCTTACAGTTATACACATAATCTTCCATATTGCAAAATAATACATCATTCTATTCCCATTTCTACATATAATATATACATATATATATTCCATTTTCCTACGGGCAAAAGTATCACTACCAAACTACAACATCTATCTCACCTTGCTGCTATCAAAACCTGCAAGAGAGTTAGGGTCGTCCACACTCAGGGAGGGACTCCCCTAACCCCCAGAAAACAACAGGGGTTAGCATGTCTGGTGTGAGTATAATTTACTAGCTCGGCAATAAATTAAACTATATAAAGAAAATTGAAAGGACTTACGAATATCATGATAATAAAGTTCAACCTGAAATCTCAATATAAAAACATCATAAAACTGACTTTATAGCAAAGTACCATTCTGAATTTGCACCCTACTCTCATCATATGCATTCATTTTCATCTCACATCCTTCCATGTATTTAATCTCATGATATCACATTCACATCACATATTGTCACATTCATTCAGTCTAATAATATCATATCCGTTCAATCTTATAATATCAAATTCATTCAATCTCAAAATATCACATTTATCCATTTCTTATAACAGCTAGTAACACATTAACCTTTATTCTCATTATATAATAAAATTTACCTTCTAATTTCATCATACAACTTATATTAAATGTTCACTCTTATTTTATCATATACTTTACTTTATAATTCATTCTCATCTCATCATGCTATTTATGTTACTTCTCATTCTTATTGGTAATGTATCTTACTTTCATTTTCACTTACATCTCATATTATACTTTGCTTTAACTTTCATTCTTATCAAATTATACTCCGCACCCCAAACATAGTTTGGGTAATATTACATCGCACCCAAAGTCGATAGCTTGGATAATAATCACCGCACCCTAGATAAACTGGGTAATCATAACATCTCAAGTCGATAGCTCGGTCATTATTTTACTTTATTTTCACTTTCATCTTACAATTTACTTTACTTCATTTTCTCTTTCACAATCCAACCATTATATCACAACCCACCAATTCCCCCCGAGAGTTGTTCCAAGGCAGTAGTTCCCACCATTTCCTTGGAAATAGCGAGCGAGTAGTTCCTCAACACAATTCCAAGGTGCACCAACTCATATAATACCATATTATACTTTAATATTCATTCTCATAACCATTTTCATCACCTACTACCACTTACTTATATTATTCCTCACATAATATATTTTACTTCATGTTTCACACTTCTAATAAATATGACTTTACTCTTCCTTCGTATAATACATACACATTTTCTTTACTTTTCATATTAATTAAATACATACTTCCTCCCTTTCATTCATATAATGCATAATACATTTTCTTTACTTATCGTATTCATTTCCATAATACAACTTCTTCATTTTATTCATATTAATTCACATGCATACTTCTTTTACTTTTTTATTCTCATTTCGTATTATACACTTTCTATACTTTCTCATATTCATTTCATATCATACACTTTATTTACTTTCTAAATCTCTTCTCATAATATAACTTATTTTACTCTTTATTCTCAACTCATAATACACTTTCTTTAAGTTCCCATTCTCATTTCACATCATATGCTTTTTCTACTTTCTTGTTCTCATTTCACATCATATGCTTTCTCTACTTTTTCATTCTCATTTTACATCAATTACTTTCTTTTCTTTCTCATTCACATTTCACTTTCTTTACTTTCTCATTCACATTTCACTTTCTTTACTTTTTATTAATTTGTCGATCACTGAGGCACAATATCCCAATATACTGAAGGCCGACAGCCCAGTAAACATGCAGACCTCTGCACCCCCCACCCCCCCACCCCGCGGGGGTCTTATGCGTCCGAGGTTACATCTTTCTCCCAGCCTATGCCAGGGAGGAAAACACCGCACCCCAAACATAGTTTGTGTACTTCTTCGTGGCAAAACTAACTAGGAAAAAGAAAACACCGCACCATAGCAAAGCTGGGTACTTCCTCGTGGCAAAGCCAACGAGGGAAAGAAAACACCGAACCCCTAGTTTCACTAGGGTACTTCCTCGCGACATCTGTCATCGAGGGAATATCATCGCACCCCAGCTTAGCTGGGTAATAACAAGGCCTCAAGCCGATAGCTTGGGGGATAAAAATACCGCACCCCAAACATATTTTGGGTAATAAACATTGCACCTCAAGCCTGTCCTTGGGTATTATGAGGTCTAACCCAAACCCCCATGATTTCTGTAGGTACTAGTCAACAAAGTTTAACTTTAATTATCATTTTCATCTCATCTTTTTTTTCTTCTCATTTTATCACCACACAGCATCTCATCATTAATTTCAAATACTTGTCACATTTTTGAATTTAATAATGAGAATTATTATCTCATTTTATTATCACATACCATCCCATCTTTTATCTTAACAAATTATCACATTTTTTGCCTTTATCGTGTTATTTATCCTCTCATCATACCTTATATAAGCATACACCATATAGTTTAATTTATAAGATTGCTACATTAAATTATTTCATATCATGAATGCACCCTATTATATATTTCTTCACAATACCTCATATCATTTCACCATTTAATCTCCCTTTTATCTCCGTATATATATATATATATATATATATATATCCTTTATAATATACCCTAACTATCAAATTTCTTCTAGTATCATAAGCTTATATAACTTCGTTAATTTTTATAAGCATATACACGCCATCCATATCATACATATGATTGCACAACTCCATATATATACACACCTTTAAGATCATTTGTATAATACACAACTCTCACCACAAGGGTATATAACTGTATCATATCACATATGTATAAGTATAACTTTAACCGTATAGTATCGTCAATGTATATATATATATATATATATATATATATATATATATATATATATATATCGTCTTATATCCTCTTTATCAAATAAAATACACAACTTTATAAATATAACTTTGTCAATATATTTATATATCTTCCTTAACACACATATATATACAAATCTCAGCACACTCGCATAAATCTATATAATAAAACACAAAGAAAGATATCAAGTGGCTCTCCTTCAATCCCCCCAAAATGAAAGGCATAAATCTGACCTCACAAAACACATTTTCCCCCAAAGTTTCCCCCCAAAACTCAAATTCAAATCCCCCCAAAACAACTCTTTTATTTATTTAATTATTTCTCTCTCTCTCTCTCTCTCTCTCTCTCTCTCTCTCTCTCTATATATATATATATATATATATATATATATATATATATATGGAAAACATGGACTTTAATTTACAACTAATTATTGTCATACTATTCAAACTTGAGCTACATAATTGTTGATTTACTGTTTACTAAAGACGTACCGTAGGCATGTGCCCATGGGCAAATCTAGTGTGTGTGTGTATATATATATATATATATATATATATATATGGGTAAAAGGGATATGAGCAACTTGCTCATTTAGTAAATGAGCAATTGATTATGTGGCATGCATGTGATACATTAGACAACTAGCCCTTTTAAGGATTTTCCAATCACATGTATGCCACATCATCAATTGCTTATTTACTAAATGAGCAAGTTGCTCATACCCCTTTTCCCCTATATATATATATATATATATATATATATATATATATATATATATATATTAATTCCTTACACTCAATAATTCACTCTGTATCATACTTATGAATATATATATACAATGCACTTAACGCATCACACAAAGTAAATCATAATATAAAATTTTACATAGCACAACATATATATTAAATAAGAGAAATCATACTCACTTGGGGAAACATTAAGACTAACTGTAAGCTCTCAGCTATTGCTCCCCGAACTTGCTAACATCTTCTATTATCAAATTTCAAATCCAGTTAGGGCTCAGAACATCCAAACCAATCTCATGTAAAAATAATAAAACTAATCCTAATGTCACTCAGGCATTTTCTTGAATGCCTAGCTTGCACACGTGCGATGAACGTATTATTCGAATTCCTATGTGATTTTATCTCCATAAAAGTACTAAAAATCACCCCATACTATTCTAACTGTTCAACTACAATTTCTACTATTATTACTTCCCTTTTATAAACCCAAAACCCTAATTTATAAGTAACTTGCAAAATCTCCAATAATTTGCTAATTTCTTGCCTCTATAATACCCAACACCTTCTAATCTCTCTACTACCATAATTCTATTCAATAAAAATTTAAAATCACTTAATTCTATACAAAAAAATAGGGTATACATTCCCAATGCGTTTTCTCAAATTGAATCCACCATGAGGAAGAGAACCCTTCAATTAGCATGCCCCTAAAATCAATTTGAGAATAGGTGAAGATTGGATGGGGTTTTTGATTTCGGTCGAGGGCGTAATTGGGTTTCGGCAGCTGTAAGTCTGCAGAAAAGAAAGGAAGGAAGAAGAAATGAAGGGGAGAAGAAATGTGTATGAGTAAATAAATAAGATGGAAAATTAATTCTAAGCCCCTATTTGACCAAACATTAATTATGAGACCTTTCCAGTTCATTATTTATATGTTCTTATACCCCTTCATTTCATAATAAAATCCAATAAAACCCGCTCCATCAATTAAATAAATAAACTAAAGAATATATATATGAGATAAAATTGTATATTTATATATAATAATAATAACAATAATATTTAATAGCAATAAAAGAAATACAATAACTATTTTGAAATTATTAAAAACAAAGAGATGTTACACTTGTGCTCGTGTGGATCAGAGGAAATGTTAAGGTGGAGGACATTCACCTTGAGAATATGTTCATCGATAAGAATTTGGAGATTTCTGGGCTGAAGATGAGACTTAGAAGACTACGAGCGCTAGGGGTGCAAATGAATCGATCTATTCGCAAGCTATTCGGCTCGAGCTCGGTCAAAGCCCGGTTAAAGCTCGGCTCGAACCGAGCTCGAGCTCAAAACTGAGCTCGTTACGTAAACGAGTCGAGCTAGAGCTTGGGTTTTTTTTTAAAGCTAGGCTCGCGAGCTATTCAACTCGAATACGGTCAAAGCTCGGCTCGAGCTCAAAACTGAGCTCATTTCGTAAACGAGCTGAGCTCGAGCCTGAAGGTATTCGGCTCAGCTCAGCTCGATTGCAGCCCTAACGAACGCTGAGTACCTCTCACTTTCACGATGATGATCTAGGGAGGAAGTTCCATAAGCTGACTTTTGGTCCCCTAGCTGCGTCAAGGAATCAAGGTGATTCTCAAAGTGGATAGCTGGGACGTCTAGCATAGCTTCTACTTAGAGGACATTATCTACCCTCAATCGCTAGTTACAGACTTGATCAGTGGGGTTAGGACCTGTTTTGGATAGTTCTTGTTGCCGAGAGACTCTTGTGGCGAGGAGGCATCACAGACGAGCCATATAGCTTAATCGAAATATCCTTCTTCCTCATGGTCATAGGTGATTTGGGCGGAAAAATGTTTTTGAAACAATCTCGAGTGTCTAATGTACTTTGTTCTAAAACATTCACCAAAATTTTGATATGAAATGAAGATTTCCCATATGTTCTGTATTATCCCTCACTTTCTTTGCATTGTGCTTCGTTGTTTTGAGTTAGCGAGTTGTTGTGGTAGCTTGAGTGATGAGCTGAGCTCCAAACTCCTTGTTTTAAGTTAATAAGTTGTTGGAGTAGCTCGAGTGATGAGTTTAGCTCCGAACTCATGGTTTTAAGATAACGAGTTGTTGGAGTAGCTCAAATGGTGAGTTCAGCTTCAAACTCGTTGTTTTGAGTTAGCAAGTTGTTAGACTAGCTCTGGTGACTAGCTAAGCTCCGAACTTGTTGTTTTAGTTAACGAGTTGTTGGAGTAGCTCGAGTGGCGAGCTGAGCTCCAAAATCATTATTTTGAGTTAGCAAGTTGTTGAAGTAGCTTGGGTGACGAGCCGAGCTTCGCACTCGTAGTTTTATGTTAGCAAGTTGTTGGAATAGCTCGAGTGACGAGCTAAGCTCCAAACTCGTTGTTTTGAGATAGTGATTTGTTGGAGTATCTCAAGTGATGAGCTGAGCTTCGAACTCATTGTTTAAAGTTAGCAAGTTGTTGGAGTAGCTCAAGTGATAAGCCAATTTTCGAACTCGTTGTTTTGAATTATCGAGTTGTTACAGTAGCTTGAGTGACGAGTTGGGGTTCAAACTCATTGTTCTCATTTATAATTTTAAGAAGGGGATGCTAAATTTTATAAAAACATTTGCCTTAAGGGCTATCTTTTATTACATGCATTGACCATTATACAGATCTGTCTTATTACAAATCTATTGGAGGGCATTAAGCACCATTGTTGAACTTCATCAAATGATCCACGTTCTAGGTCCTTGATATCACATTGGCCCCCAGGTCTTCAAGTCGGTAAGCTCCTGGTTGGACGACTTTGGAGACCTTGTTGGGTTCTTCCTAGTTATGAGCAAGTTTTCCCTTTTTCCGTGGCTTGGAGAAGGTGCAGAATTTCTTTGTAGCAAATTGCGTTCTTTTGCGAGTGACAAGAATCCGGGGTATCCAAAATTTGTAGAAAATATTTTTCCAAAAGTATTGCTCTATCTTCTATTTGATTATGGAGGCCAGTGATTCTACTTTGATCCATTTTGTGAAGTAGTTGATAGCTATGACTAACAAGTTTCTCTGTCCAGTTGTAGGGGGAAATTGTCCAAGTTGATCCATTCCCTACATGGCAAAAGGGATCGGGCTTGACATGGAGCGAAGGTTGACCTGGGGGCTCCGTTTTATTGGAGAAAACTTATGGCGGGGGGAACACCGGCAATCCTACTCTAGAGCATCGGGGAGCGAAGTCCATTGTACCCATGATTAAGGACTTTTCGCGACAGAGACCTTGTGCCCATGTGGCCTCAACCTACTCCTTCATGCTCCTCTTTAAAGGCATACTGGGCCTCATCGGGGCTGAGACATTGTATGTCACGCCCCGCTTCCCAAAAAGAAAATACGGAATATGGATACGTGACTAAGTCCAACGAATGATTTTCATCATCCATAAGCTGTCAGGATCTTTACAATAAGCACAAGTATAAACAAGAGATATAAGAAGAATAGTCAACCACGCATGGATAACTGAATCAATATAGTCAACAAGGTTACTTGAAACAAAATTTAATAATCTCAAATAAATCAGATCTGAACAAGTCAATAATTCTAGGTCACATTGCCCAATACAAAATAATCCAAGTAGCAATACATTTATTCAAAAATATCAGGAAAGTAAATATAACAAGAACTCTAGCAACTAGAATCTTAGATCACTTAATCCATCGGGCAGCTGATCACCATAATCTGTAATTTAACAAATTGCAGGAAGAGGGAAAAGAAAACAAAACACCTGTAAATGAAAGTTACGGGCCGCTTGTAGTGCAGGAAACAAGTACAAGAAAAGAATAAACAAATATAGAGTAACAGCGGAAGCAACATAACATGGAATAGACATGGCAACAAAATAGAACAACTAGCTTGGCAAGATAAACAAGTGCAAGTAGCATGTAACAAGTGTCAAGTGAACAAGTATTATGTAAACAAGTAACGAGTAACAAGTGTCAAGTATCAAGTATCATGTAAATAAGTACCGAGTAACAAGTGTCAAGTATCAAGTATCATGTACAACTAACAAGTAGCAAGTATCAAGTAATTAAGTATCATGTTCAATTATCTAGGTAGAACTTCATGCGTCCCATCCATTTACCACATGGTTGCTACATTCAAACATGTTACGTTTAGTTTTCGTAGGGGATTCTATATGTCATGTACTAGGTTTTTCACAGGGTTACAAAACTTGGTCGGTAAACTTGATCGGTAACTTGGTCGGTAAACTTGATCGGTAACTTTTCACATGGGAAACACGAGTCCCCTTCCGAGTACAGGCTTCTATATTGTCCACTACTATATCTTTCCCTTAACCCTGGCTTGGTTATTTGTTATTATTATCAAATAAGCATATACGTGCACAAAATAAGGCAAGAATAACATGGTATAAATAAGTAACAGGTTCAGGATGGAAGACAAACATGTACAGGTGAAAAAAACTCATAAAAGGACAGGACAACGAAAATCCTAGTTTAGGACAGCGAGACAGTACTGCACTAAATCTAGGATTCCCGTTGCCACAACCATGCAAATCTGGATCCGTCTAAAAATTTGAAAAATAGACTCTCGGCCAAATCCAGCAAATATATATAAGTCATATGGTATTTCACAAAAACAAGGCTCAAAATAGAATTGTATGCAGAAAACATGTTCAGTCAGAAATCAGAAATTTGTATTCATAAACAAGAAAACAACATAAAACCTTACTGGTTAAATCCATGAAAAATATGGGATATTCCCTAGTATGTTTAGTATTAGGAAATATAATTTTCATAATTTTCCAAAATAGATAGTTTATTTAAATGAAATCATAAGACAGCAAGATGCAGCATTTTTGTAAATCTGAAATCATAAACACCGCATTACTAAAATAGCAATAGATTACAAAATACAAATCTAAATCCAGATCTGTCAAAAGGTTGATAAAATAGATACAGAAGGCTACAATTCATATTCGCAATATTTTTATAAAAAGTAATTAGAATCAGGTCGAAATTAAGGTTTTTTACTGAATAGCATGAAAATTCTGCAAGTATAGAATAGTTTATAAAAGTTGTCAATTAAATCTCAAAAAATTCAGGGTTAATCCCAATCAAGTCTAGTTGTAACCAGCAAAATATTGAATCAAAATATTATCTTTAACATCAGTATAAAAATGAATAGTCATATAGAATCCATACAAAACCGAATCTAGAATTTCTACACCTATGTAGTAAAATAGCTATTACTTGCAACTCACAAATCAAAACTGAGATCTGTCAGAACTTATGGAAAGTAGAAAGAATTATATATAATTCATATTCACAAATAATTTTCATATACTGAGCTTAATAGGGTCTAAAGTACTGAGATAAAAAACGGGGTATAACAAAAACTGAAATCTTTTTCATGCATGTCACGCCCTGATTCCCAAAAGAGAATACGGAAGACGGATACGTGACTAAACCCAGCGAATGATTTTCATCATCCATAAACTGTTCAAGAATCTTTATAACATTTTACAAGAATAATCAGAGTCGGAAGCAAAAAAATTAACCAACATGCACATATGAACCAAAATACCAACAAGAATACTTGAAACCAAATTTATAAATCTCAAATAGTCATGATCTGAATAAGTCAAATATCCTGGGTCACATTGCCCAAATACAAGAATAAATCCAAATACCAAAATACAATATTGTTCAAGCAAGCTACAAGAAATAATAATAGCAAAATCTCCAACAACTAGTATCTCATGTCGCCGATACCATCTAGAACATGTTCTCCAAAATCTGCAATTTAATAATTACAGGAAAGAGGAAAAGAGAAAACAAGGTACCCGTCAATTGCAAGTTACGGGCCACTTATAATGTAGGATACAAGTACATGGGATAGATAAATCTAAGTAACAAGCCTAGCATGGTATAAGCATGATAACAGAATATAAATCATGGCATGACAAGATGAGCAAGTATAATAGCATGTGTCGAGTGTCAAGTAAACAAGTGTCATGTACCAAGTAACCAGTATCAAGAGTCATATAATAATGTAGCATGTATCAAGTATAAAATCTCATGTATCATGTAGTCAAGTATCAAACGAGCAGGTATCATGTTCAAGTATCATGTATCAAGCCTTGTAGTTATTACTATTTAGGTAGCACTTCGTGCGCCTCAAAAACATAACACATGGTTGCTACAACAAACAGTTTCGCTTTAGATTTCGTAAGGGACCATACATGGTAGTGTACTCAGGGACAAGCTCCAAGTATCATGTAATCATGTATCATGTAAACAACTTCCAAAATCCAAACAACCTCCGGTGTCATGTGTGTATGTGTCATGTATATCGTGTCAAGCTCCACATGTAAACAAGCACCAATAACTACTAGGTTCTTCTGAGTACACGTTTCTGCACTATCCACTACTAAATCTTTTCCTTAACCTCGGCTTGGTTATTTTATTATTATTAGTATCCAACAAGCATGTATGTGTGCAAAACATATCAAGTATAACATGGCATGATCATGTAACAAGTTCAAGTTGTAAGATAAACATGTGTGGGTATAAGATAACATATAACATGGTAAAACGACTAGCTTTCTAATTCAGGACTGCAAGACAGCGTTGTACTAAAATAGTAATTCCCGCTAATACAAACATACAAACCTGAATCCATTGGAGAATATGGAAAATAGACTTCCGGCCGAATCCAGGAAGTATAAACAAGTCATATGTTGTTTCACAAAATCATAACTCAAAACTGATTTAAATCCAGAAAATACTTTCAGGCAGAATTCAGTAAATCAAATTCTCAGTCAGGAAACAGCATCAAAACTCAATAAATAAATCCACGAAAAATCTGGGGTATTCCCTATCTATCTAGTATCAAAATATAAAATTTCAAAATTTTCCAGTAAGATTAGATCAGTCATCAAAAATCAGGAAACATCAATAAACGATAGTTTGGCAAATCTGGAATTTTCAACACTGATGTACGAAAACTATAATATCTCGCAACCAGTGAAATGAAATCTAAATCTGCCAAAGGAAGATGAAAATAGATAGAATAAGCTAACTTTTATATTTCACAAATATTTTCCATACAGTAAAGGAAATAGGGTGAAAATACAATTCTTTACAGAACATCAAGCAAAATACAGCAAGTATAGTTTTTATAAATGAGCATGAAACGGCATATAAAACTCATTAATAAAATGCACCAAAATTCTGGGTAATCCATAAGTAGATATAGGAAAATTGACCAAAGTTTCAGATCAAAATAATATGTGTAGCACAAGTATCAAAATAACTTAATCATCAAAATCATCAAGAAACAAAATCTGGAAAAGATCAACACCTCTGTAGTAAAACAGTCATATCTCACACATACGAAAACAAAATCGAGTAAGGTCAGAGGGATTGGAAAGAAGACAAATTTCTCTACAAATCATGTTTTGTACTAAAATTAAGATACTGACCTTAATATGGTCTAAATTACTGATCGTGACAGATTATCGGTAAAATACATAATTTTTTCAAAAACCAAAATCAATATAGATCCAACGAAACATGATCCAAACACAACCAAACAAGAAATACAGTTTACCAAGTGTCCAAACATCATGAAATAGGGTAATTAAAATATCCGAAGCAAGTCTATCACATGGATCTCAACAAATACTCAAATTCTCACAAAAATCCCACATACATGATCAAATCAAGAACGGAAAAAACCTAAGTTGTTTCATGTAAATTTTTTGTCATGGGTCCACTATGGTCAAATAGCACTATAGAGACAAACCCAATAAGAATAACACACAAGAGTCGTCTCTAGAACCCAACTACATTATAGGTGATATTTAGAACTTGTATCATATAAAGGAATTTGAGTACAAGTTACTCACCTGAAAGACGACGAGAACAATACAAGAGCAAGAATAATGGGAACGGATTCCCGGGCACGAACACAACGAATGGATACGAACCAATCACGAACACATGATCATGAATAAGATGAAGACGATTGAGATCACAACACAATCCAACGGTTGAGATCGAAGATCAAGATCAAGATGATCGGATCGGATCGGATCAAAGCAACCAAGAACTCCATGATGATCAAGATCACAGTCGAACGGACGGCTAGGATCAAAGCAATCAAGGAACCACGATGATCATGATGATCAAGAAAGAACCCGACGGCCAGGATTCAACATGATCAAAAGCCCACTCAACAGCACACCCAGGCTGGTTGACAGCAGCCAAGTGGTAGCACGGGCGTCGAGATGAGGGGCTGCTAGTCAGTCGTGTTGCGCCTAGGAGGAGACAGCACAGGGCATCACCTGTACTGCAGTTGTTGCTGCAGGTCGGACTAAGGTGATAGGGGGTCGCCGCAGGCCTGGTGCGACACTGCTGAAGAGATCGATCGCGATAGCCAGGAGTACTGGGTGGTGCACACAGGGAGAGGTGAATGGGAGGGTGGAGGTGCATGGGGGTCGCAACTACTGGCGTCTTCGAGGCTGGCTGCAGCCGGAGGAGCTGGTGTGCGGAACGATGTTGTTGGGGAAGAGGGTTGTCACGATGTTGTGATGGGGCATCGGGGTTGCTGTCGGCCTGGCTGAGGTGGTGCCGACGAGAGAGAGAGAGAGAGAGAGAGAGCAGGAGGATGGGAAAGAAGTCGGAGGTTGAAGGAGATAGGAAGGCAAAGGCGGATGGGGAAGTTGAAGAGACAGGGTGCATGGGTTAATGTATATATAGGTAAAAATATATTCGGTTAGATATTGACACCTGTTGGGTTTCTGTGAAGTTGGGTAGAGTAATGTAGTAGGGGTGTTAACGGGTTAGGTAGGGGCTTTGAATGGGTAATGGGTTTATGCATATGGGTTTTAGGTGTGATAACGGCTATAGGATAGTTAGGTGGGTTTGGGAATTGGGCTTAATGGATTTTAGGGTTATAGGTATTAATAGGATTTGGGTATTTGGCATTTTAAGAAAATACAATAACTAATAAAAATATACAAATTAAGATTTTATAGAAATTTTATTAATAATATTAAAAACAATAGCAAGAAAAATAATAATAATAATATCAGTATTAAAAATCACAGTAATAATAATAATACTGAGAACAATAACAATAATGAGAAAAATGATAAAAATAGTAATAATAATAATAGTAAGAGTAATAGTAATAATAATAGAAATAAAAGTAGTACTAACAATAATAAGAATAAAAAAAATAGTTACAATAAAATTATAGATCGGAAATAGATTTTAATAGAAGGCCCAAATCGAGTTTAAAATAATACTGAATTTATAATAAATCAAAATACAAAAAATATTCAGAAAATACGCATTTGGGAAAACAGGGGTTACAATGCATAAAATCAACATTGATTGTATGAAACTCATCCAAATCATAACGAACGTGAAATATGGTGTACTAGATATCGAAGCAACATAGTATAGGGTATGTAGCAAGTCTACAACAAGTTATACTACTACTAACTCATCAATTATACGAGATCATACGGAGAACATGCATGCATACATCAAGAAGTGATTATCCCTATGTTATTTCATGTCGTGTCTATAATGATACAGCTACGGGCAGATCAACACATAGAGACAAGATATAATAGGGGTTTTGCATAAAAATTGTCTCTAGAACACAACTACACTACAGACAGTATTTAGTACTTGTATATGCAACAGAAAAGTATACAAGTTACTTGCCTTATAGATGATGACGAAAACAACGAAGCAAGAACAAGAATAACGGAAACGAATTCCCAGGCCCAAACTCAACGAACGAATGACGAACCACGAACACAAAGCACGGATCTCGATGATCAAGAGGATGATCATGATGATGAAGATCAAAAGATCCAACGGCTAGATCCAAGTGATCAAGATCAAGATGATTCAGATCAGATCGGATAGCCAGATCAAGACTGATGATGATGGAGACGATGATCATGATCATTTCAGATGGTCCAAATCTCCCTGATGATGATCAAGATCGATCGACGATCGAAAAGTTCAGATTGATCCTAATGTTGATGATGATTAAAATTAATCGGATGGTCCAGATCAGATGATGGAGATCATGATGATCAAGATGATAAAGAGGAGATCGGAATGCCACATTCAAATGACCAAGAATCCAACAGCAATAACAAGCTTCGGTCGTGGTATGAAGGCGGGGACAACGATGTCAGCCAGCGGAAGGCCGGGATGCACGCAGGCTGGCACAAGGACTGGCTGAACTGGGCAACGGCAGTGTGAACAGGGGATAAGTCGGGGGCAGCTGGTGCTGGGGATGCTGTCTTCAGAGGGGAGACGCAACACGACTACTACTGTGGACGTTGGGAGGTTGCGACATAGAGATGCAGGGCTGTCGACAACTGGTGTTGTGGCGTCGCGACGTCGGGGTGCTGGTGTCGGCTGAAGGCGATTGGAGAATGCCGAGGTGGGGGTCTGGGGTTGTGCTATTGCAGCGTGAAGGAGCATCGGAGAGGAGGTGACCAGGGGTCATTGATGGGGGTGTTCGTGCTGCGCATCGGGTGGCACCACGACGGGTGGCAGGGAGGATGACGGGAAGGTGATGGCGAGGAGAGGAGGATGGTGGTCGGGAGGCGTCGAAGGGCGCAACACAGGGATGGGGATCGGGAGAGGAGCAGAGGGGTGCAGGCTAGGGTTTTGTGAAGGCATGGGACTGGTGTCGTGGGGTGCCGCACAGGGGAAAGGTAGGAGAGGCAGAGGATCGAGAGAGGGCGGAGGAGCACCGGGAGCATAGGGGAGTCGCAAGGTCGGGTAGGGAAAAGGGACGAAGAGGAAGAGAGGTCAGGATGAGCGGGAGGTAGGGTTTCGGAGGTAAGCAACTAGGGTTATGCAGATGGGGTGAACAGGGGGATGGAGATATATATATGCACAGGGTAGATAGATATTAGGGTTTTAGGTGTAAATGGGTATTTGGGTAAATGGGTTAGTGGATCAAATAGGGTAATAAAATGGGTTTGGGTTTTGGGCTTAAAATCCAATAGAAAATGTACAATTAGGATTTAGATTAAAAGTAAATAATTAAATCAATTATAACAAAAAGTAATACAATAGTACAATGAATCAAATAGTATACATAAAATCAGTACTAAAAAATAATAATAAAATATAATCACGATGTATAAGTTTTCCAAAAAAAACTTAATAAACCATTTATATTTAATGATAATAATAATAACAATAATAATAGAAGAATGAGATTGTATTACAATATAAAATCATCAGAAAATAGCTATCAATAAAATTACTGATTTAGAATAGACTTTAATAGGAGATTAAATAATGTATTTTAAAGAAAGGAATTTAAAAGCGGAAAAAAGTAATTTACAAAGAATCAAAAATCCGAAAATACACAGAAAATACATATTTGCGAAAACAGGGGATTACATTATAAATAAGGTTTGCCAATTATCCAAGTGTAAGATCGTTTGTACAGGGCTCCTTCAATGAATGTATACCTTTCAACCTTAGTCCAGACCTTTCTTGCTTCTTTAAGGACTGTTAGAAGGATTCCCTTATCGAGGAATTCTAACAACGGTACCATCCATTTATCTCCGGATGTCGGGGAGTGACGACCATGAGTTCTAAGACTTTTTCTTCGATGCTCGACTTGAGTAAGACTTTTATAACCACAATGTAGTCGAGTCCTTTAATGGAAAAGGAGGTAACTTAGAAAGGGTGTTTGCTTGCCCATTCTCCTTACGTGGGATGTGAATGACCTTTACCTTTTGGAATGTAGTCATGAGTTTCTTAATGTAAGCCAAGTACTTAATCATGCAGTAATCCCTGCCTAATATTCTCCTCGAATTTGATTTACCACCAGCTGAGAGTAACTAAACATATCAAATTTTTGGGCCCCTGCTTTCCGAGCTATAAAGATGTCGGCCATCAACACCTCATATTTAGCCTCATTGTTCGGTAGACCACTTCATGAGTCGCCCATAGGTTTCTGGCTTGTAAAACACCTGCTTAAGGGATAGTTCAGTAAGGAATAAGATAGAGTGCATTTGAAAGTAGGGGTGGAGCTTCCTGCTAGCTGTTGTCAGAGCGTAGGCCATCTTCTCCATTTTGAAATAATGAAGTTTTGAATCATGGACTACCTTGATGACATAGCAAAATGGCTTCTGGACAATGTTTCCTCCGTCTACAAATGATTCGGGTTAGCCAAGCCCTCTCCCATCAGTTCAAATGATCCGACGTGGTTAGGTAGAGGTAAAGTACTTCCTTCAGCTTTGGTTTACTTAGAAGTGGCAGGTTGGTCAGATATGCCTGAAGCTATTCGAAGGCAACCTGTTGCGCCTCTCCCCGCTCAAAATCCCTTAGAACATTGAAGTGCCTTAAAGAAAGGAAGACACTTCTCTCCATACAATGAGAGGAACTAACCAATGGTGGCGAGGCATCCTGAGAATTTCTGAATCTCCTTAATGTTGGATGAGGAAGACATGTCTAGTATCGCCCGAACTTTGTCTGGATTGGCCTCAATTACCCGTAACTAACCATGAATCCCAAAAACATCCCCGATGAGACCCTGTAGGCGCACTTAGAATGGGTTTAACTTCATGACGTGCTTTCGCAGGACAATGATGGCTAGGTCTGCCACATGGCCATTCCTCTTAAGAGTTTTTACAAGCATGTCATCCAAATAAACTTTTATGTTTTGGCCTATATGATCTTTGAAGTCTTTGTTCACTAGTCACTAGTAAGTGGCACCCGCATTTATTAGCCCAAAGGCATGACCTGGTAGCAGAAGAGGCCTTGGTCAGTGTTGAAGGATGTCTTCAGGATGTCGGGAGGGATCATTTGGATCTGGTTGTTTCCCTATAAAGCATCCTTGAAGCTTAGTAGCTCATATCTAGATGTGGTATCAATCAAAGCATCAATGATAGGAAGAGGAAAATGGTCCTTCGGCATGCTTTATTCATGTCAGCAAAGTCAATGCAAATTCTCCACTTACCATCAACCCATGATGACGTTGGCCAACTGTTCGAGATAGCTGACTTCCTGAATTAAAGGATAGGCCAGGAGTTTTTTTACTTCTTCTTTAACATCATTTTGCTTGTCGGGAGCAAACTTGCAATGCCTCTGTTAGACCGGTTTGACATCTGGTTTCACAATTAGGTGATGCATGATCAGGTCATCCGAGATGCCAAGCATGTCAGTGACAGTCCAAGCGAACAAGTCTCGGTTCTCCTTAATGCAACTAACAAGTTGCTCATTGACTCAGTGGGAAAGGGCTTGGCTAACCCGAATAATTTGTACTGGTCTTCATCAGAGAATGGGATTTCTTTTAGTTCATCCATGGGTTCTGACTCAAGCGGTTTACTCTCTTGAGGGATAAGGCTTCGAGCGACAGGACTGATTCCCCTGATGCATTCTTCTGGGTGTACCAAGGCTTTGAGCTGGAAGATAGAGCCCCCTATTCTAGTTGTGTGACATGTTCATGCCACTTCTTGACTTCCCTTGACTTCTTCTACCATAGCAGGCATGGAGAATTTCATCTTCATGTGAAATACCGAGGCCATGCCGTTGAGGACTTCTAGGCCAGGGTGGCCAAAAATGGCATTGTGGGTAGCCTTCATGTTCATAACCATGAAGTACATGCTTCAGTCCAGGTAATGGGGGATTTGCCAGCTATCACGTTGGGTGACAATCCCTTTGCCCTGGATCGGAACCCAAGAGAATTCATGGAGGGTATAACCGTCGGGTTTCAGATGGTCTCTGAATATCTTGAGGCCCTCAAAAGCTTCTAGGAAGAGAATGTCCATTGAGCTATCATTATCTACTAGGATACATCATACCATGGTTAACTAAGGAGAGGCTGATCACTAATGTGTCGCAGTGAGGGGTCCAGATGCCTTCGAGATCTTTGTCGGAGAAGCTTATTAGAATTCCAAAGCTTAGGTGGGGGGTGTAATATCCCCAAAATAATTAACAATTATTTTGTACAACAATATTTTGCATATGAATATTGTTGCATGTGATTAATTGTGTATGCTGTCATAAGTTGTATTTGACAATTTATGAGACAACCAATTAAGTATTAACAAATACTATAAGTTATATGGTTTGGATTAACTCAATCGAACTCACATGAAGTCTAATGAGCTAAACCAATAGGGCTCATGTAACACCCCAAAAATTTAAATATCTTATTTTCGAATTATTAAGTAATTTTTAATTTCATATATTTCATTATTTTGAACATTTTGTGAAATTATTGTTTTGCAAGTGCAACACCCATGCAAATATTATGAAATGCAATTCTTAAAATTTTGTGCCAATACATTAATTTCTCTTATTTACTTGATATGTTTTTATTTTGGAAAATTTTTGGAATAAGGAAAATGACATTTTAAATTATTTTGAAAAAAGGGGATTTTTATTTAAATAATCATTTTGGGCCAAGATAAGGGCCCAAAATTTTGTGTTTGAATTTTAAATTGATGAATAAGGGGGGCAGCCAATCATGAGGATTTAGGGGGATTAGGGGACTAAATCTTGGAACTAATTGATTGAGATCCTAGCTTAATTGGTTGGATTTTGTGAATATGGAGACTTATTTGCAAAATCCCCATGAAAACCCTAATTTATACCCCGGCCTTATATATGAGATGGGAGAATTTCGGCCTCTTCTTCTTTTAAAGGTTTTGTTGGTGATGTTTTTGGAGCATGGAGTGAAGGAGCATTTGCATTAGGAGGAGAAGTGCTTCTAGGTGTTCTACTCAAATTCTTCAGGAGGTGGGGCATCTTCTTTATATCTCTTGACTTGTTATTTTTTCCTGAATATTGTAATATCATGCTAGGACTTGATCTTTGTGAATCTATGGTTATGTTAGCATGTTTTTGAAGTTTCTTATGATTAAAATTGTAGAGATGGATAATAAATATGTATTTGCGAATGATAAGAATGGAAATCTAATCTAGAATGTATGATAATTTGTTCTTGAATGATTGGATGATAATATGCATAAAAGATCAAAAAAAAATTATCCATGAAAATCGATAAGAAGAGAATTACATATTGTTGTAGATGTGTAAATCTAGTTGTGTGATTTAAATCCATGTTTGTGAAGTTGAAAGTGGAATCTTTATAAATTATTCATTGTTCGGTGACGAATTTTATGAATCAAATGTTGGAAATTTTTATGCTTAAATTAAGAAGCATATTGTTCATTGGTTAAGCTTGAATAATTTGGTTTATAACCTCAGGTTAGGTCCTAGGGTTGAACAATACCTGGGTTTACACAGGTGCAAACCCGGGTACTGTGCAGTCCAAGATCTGCCCATTTATGTGCTTTTGACCACCATGGAGGGGCTCAGTTTTGAGGGATTTTTGGTGTAGGGCTTGTGTACCAGAGTTGGGGACCCTAGTGTACAAGTGGGGATGTATGTATATGTATATATCTATCCATTGTATGAACTTTAATTGATTTTTAGATTCAAGTTTCGAAGTTGCAAGTTTCAAATTTTATAGAAATCTAGTTTCATATTTTTGGTGAAGTAGAGTTTCAAAGTTTGTATAATTGGATTACAAATTTTGGTGAAATATACTTAAATTTCCAGATTTTATGCTCAGTTCTGAATGAGTTATTTTCAAGAATGAGAACGCATAAATTTTCAGATTAGTGGATGCATGAGTTTTCAGATTTTGATATGTTTGAGCTGAAATTTCGAGTGTGTAAACCTACATTTTAGATGAATAAAACTCTCAGTTTTGAGGAGTTAAATGTTCTGTTTTGAATGGTGAAATTTTTATATTTCAAAGGAGTTATTTATAGTTTTCAAGAGCTAAATGTTTCAGATTTTGGAACTACAGATTTTAGATTTTTAGAGATAAATCCCAAAAATTAAAGTGGGTTGTTTCAGTTTAAATTAATTTAGTTTCCAGTAAATTGATTGTGGTTTTATATATATGGAAAGAGGAATTTAAAAGTTAAATCAAAAGAGTATATGTTTGGATTTTATTTATATAAAAGAAAGAGTCTTTTATAGAAACGATGATTTATTAAATGAGAAGTGAAATGTTGAAGAGATTTTGTGGATGCACGAATGTTTCATTTTGGAATGAGACGTTCATGTTTGAGGTGTTGATTTATAACCGTGATGTTGTGGAAAAAGTGATGTTTTTCATAAAAGAGCAAATAAATAGTTTTTTTTATAATTGAGCCATGTGGTGGTTCTTAATTGAAAGTTAGGGTTATTGTGAGAACCCTAGATGGATGCCTGAGGCATTGAGTTGTGAGCACTAGAGGCTGAGAGATCAAAGGGGTATCGGCAGTGGTTATTTGATGGTAGGAATTAGCCAGAGGGGCTGGTGTTCCTAGTTTTGCTGAGTGATGTCCAGTGGTGTAATACCCCATATTCTTAAGAATATATAAATAGTATATATATATATATATATATATATATATATATATATATACATAATAAATATGAAAATATTATGGGCCTATAAGGATTTGTGTATGCATAGGCCTATAGAAATTATGGGCCTAATTTGGAAATGAAGAAGAATGGGTGGCTGATTGTGTGTGTGGTTTGTTGATGTGGGCCCGGATTGTGCAAGGCCATGGGAGATCACGTGAGGGTGAATGTGTGGATGGCAGAGGAAAGTTATCCCACATCGACTGTGAAGGTGAGAAAAAAAGTGAGCAATAGGTATCTGAAAGCTATAACACCTTTTGTGAGGCAAGCCTATCGTAGGCTGTTGTTAGGACTTGTTTTTCGCGTGTGCGCACATGCATAGCCACGTGTGCAGCTGAGCCGAGCTGGAGAGTTACAGGTGAGGTGAGCTAGCTTTAGGTGGCCATGGTTACCTATGTTTGAACCTAAGGACAGGTACTAGATCGGGAGTTGTGACAAAACTTGTGCAATGTAAGTATGGGCTCTGTATAGTCCGGCGGATGCATTTTGAGACTATAGTTGCAGTTGGGTGGATGTGTTCCGAGACTGTGGGATTTATGTCTCTCTGTTGGATCCTATATGCAAGGCAAATAACACTAGAGGGGGGTGAATAGTGTTAAGTCGACTGGATAAGGAAGGCAGTCGACTAAAGCATCAGATAAGAAGAGTAATTTAAATGAAGATTAACAAATCTGTTAAGTCGACTTAGGGAGACAAGCAGTCGACTGAACAGACTCGATTTACAATAAACTCAGAGAAAGTAAAAATGCAAGTTTAGAGAATACAACCACAGAGAATCAACACTGCAAACACCACGATGTATCCTGGTTTGGTCCTCCCGACCTACATCCAGTCACCAAGCAACCCACTTGAGATTTTCTACTATTCTTGAAAAGAAACCAAGAATACTCTACGGCCTTTTACAACAACTATGTCAAATCCGTAGACCTCTCACCACTAGAGAGATCAAAACTCACTCTACAACCTAGGGTGAAACTGACTCTACACCAAGAGTCCTACTCTCCAACCGAAAGGACCACTCTCACAACCCGAGAGTAAAACAATAACAAAAATGAGATTAAAACAACCTAAAGCCGTGTATTTGATAGTGCTTTCTGTATAGTGGCTATAGGTCGACTTCTGACTTCAGTCTAGAACGAATTCAGTGTTATACAAGACTGAAATTAGAGAACCAAGTCTTAAAGAAAGTATGTGCTTCGTAAACTTGTTCTCTTTTTCTATTAAAAAGCAAAAGACTTGAATGAAAAAGTTGAGGAACCTTTTCCATATGAATTCTATACTCTATTTATAGAGTTAGACTCATTGGACGTTGAGAATCCGTTCCACAAACTGCCAAAAAACGGCTATAAGAGTTTGAATTTGAAAAACAAGTTTTAAATTAAGAAAACTTTCAAAAACTTCTTGAACAGTCGACTGGGTTGCCATATGAGTCAACTGGTCAGAGCATGAGTGAATTCAGTCAATTTCGTACTCTAATAGTCGACTGCTTCTAAGAGTAAGTCGACTCGTACTTAATCAGCTGAACTTATACAGACTTTTTTTTTGATATTTTGATTTTGTAAAACATTTTCTTTATTTAGGGAATATGTGAGTGTGTGTGACAATGCTTTTACAAGATTTTAAGACTCACAAATATTACAAACACAATTACAAGACATTTGTTCAAAGTAGCTAATCACTTGAAGCACTTGAAAGTCTTTGTCTTGAAACTTGAAAGCTCTTGTAGGCACTTAGTCTTGATCTTGAGTCTTGGGGCTTGATCTTGTCTTTGTCTCTTGGCCTTGCATGCTTCATCATTGTATTTGGCATTGAATGCTTTACACACTGCAAAGGATATGTAGGGTAGAACAATTGTGTATTGTGTTGTAGCCATCAAAATCAAGAATCTACATTCTCCGCCTTTTTGATGATGACAACACAATAACATAAAATAATATAGACATAAAATTTACATATCATGATACTCACACAAAAATGAAAAAAAATGTACAATTGTTACAAGCTTACAAGCTCCCCCTGGTTAAAATAAAATATGCACAACACAACATGCAAAAAAAATTTGAAATTCTGAAACAACATATCATGTACAAAATAAAAATTTCTCCCCCTTTGTCATCAACAAAAAATAAGGAGTAAAGACAAACCATAGAGGAAAAACCAACATATCATTAACATAAAGAAATTTATACATAATCAGGTACGGATATTGTTCATATGACAAAATGAGAGAACATCAATGAAAGCATAAAACATAACTCAAAATTACAACAAAAAAAAAACTGAAAAATACATCAATCATCTTCGTCTTCTTCATCATCATTGTTGGAGGCAGGGTTAGGATATGGAAACTGCCTAACAAACATTTGGGTGAGGTTAGCAATGCTAGCCTCAAGAGAATCCTGCCGACCTAAGATGAGATTTGTATGATCCATGAGATAATTGGTAGAAGTGTAAAGACTCTCAGGATCAGAAAAACTAGCTCTAGGACGAGAAGACGAACTAGAAGCACAAGACCGAAAAGGAACAGAAGTAGCTAGAGGAATACGAGGTGTATTTCTTTGAGGAGACCGAGGGGGTGAGTGAAGAAGTTTCATACGTGCTAGACTTGCACGATCAAAAGATTCATAACGAGTAACAACACTCGACTCGGAATCAAGATCAATTTGATAGTAGTTAAAGACATGGGTAAGTAGTGCACCAAAAGGGAGAAAAGAGGAATGAGCCTTATAGAGACGATTAAAAATTACCCAACTCCAATTGACTTGGATGTTGCCAAAGATTGCATACACCGCTTGTTGCAATTCATACGAAAATTGGTCGTAGCTACCCATTTTTGGGATAATGTTGTACGACAATATTCGTACAATGAGCTTTAGCAAGCGGAGTAATCGATTTATTGGTCATGGGAAGATCACGATGTGGCAAAAAGATTTTAAACAATATAGATTGATCATCCAACTCAATTTCCCCTAAATCTAACCCTTCATTAGAGATATTCAAAATACTCCCTAATTTTTCTGCAGTTAATTTCATTCGAACATTTTTCACCGTTGTAGTGAAAAATATTTCATTACCATCCTCAGATGTTGCAACTTTTATATTTGTATAAAACAAATATATGAGTTGGGGATAGTAATAGGGTTGATTTACTAAGGATAGAAGTACAACTAAACCACATTGTTCAAATAATGGGGCAATCGGAAATTTATCTAAATTGGGGAATTTAACAAAACGACCCGAAAAGATCATGATTTGACAAATGATAAAATACTTCTCAACAAGAGAAGGGTCCCTTAAGTACTGTAGATAATTATGTGAAGATTGCTCTTCTTCAACAGTTGAACCTCTAGATCTTTTGGGTTTAGGCATATTGAGAATCTAGAAAAAACTTTGAAAAAAAAGAGAGAAGATTTAGAGATGATTACCCACAACTAGAGACCAAGAAACACAACAACTCAAGAGACTCGAACTGGACAGGAAATGAACAGCAGTCATGGGCGGAGAAACCAACTCCAATGGCGGCACTGCAAAGATCAAGAAAGCTTCAGGAGAACAGTGAAAGAGCAGCCGATTTAGCTTGGGAAGAAAGGGTAAAAAGTGAAAGGGGAAAGAAGAGTTTAGGTTTTTTACTTGAAGGGAATGGCTCTGAATGAATCTGGGTTTGAATAGAGGGTCAAGATCAAATAAAGGGTAAGAGAGAGAGAGAGAGAGAGAGAGAGAGGGAGAGAACGATTTAGAATCAGAAAATCGAATTTATGTCGCGATAGTCGACTGGATTTAGATCAGTCGACTAAGTTGAAAACAAATAAAACCAAACAAAAAATCAAGTAAAGCTACTATCAGTCGACTGTAGATTGGAGACAGTTGACTGGGCAGAAGACATAATTAAGTTAGAAATGTAGACAAAAAGAGTACTGTATAAGTCGATTGAAAACTAACTATAAGTCGACTTAGACATAATTTTTTTTAAAGAAATGTCATGAAATAAGCAAATGCCTAGTTCTCTTCTAAAGTTGACAAAGGTATCTTCTTTAAGTGGTTTGGTAAATATATCTACTACTTGTTTATCAGTTGAAATAAAATTCAATAGTATATCTCCCTTTAAAACATGATCATGTAAAAAATGATGTCGAATATCAATATGTTTCGTACGTGAATGTTGAACCGGTTTTTTAGATAAATTAATAGCACTGGTATTAACACACATTATAGCAGGTATTGAAAAAGAAATACCATAATCTAATAAAGTTTGTTTCATCCATAAAATTTGTGCACAAGCCAAACTTGCAGCAATATATTCATCTTCTGTAGTAGATAGGGATACCGAATTTTGCTTTTCACTGCACCAAGATACTAGTGAATGTCCTAAAAAGTGACAAGTTCCACTAGTACTTTTACGTTCAGTTTTACTACCAGTAAAATCGGAGTCACTATACGACAAGAATTGAAAGTTATTGGTGCGTGGATAAAATAAACCATATTTATATGTGCCTTTAATATATCTTAAAATATGTTTCACTGCTTTTAAGTGAGATTCTTTTGGATTAGAGTGATATATAGCACACAAACATACGCTTAACATAATATCTGGTCTACTAGAAGTTATATATAAGAGTGAGCCAATCATACCTCGATAGAGTTTTTGATCGACACTCTTACCTAATTCATCTTTGTCAAGTGTAGTAGTAGTATCCATAGGTGTGGTCTTACTACTAGTGCTATCCATGCCAAATCGTTTGTAATTCCTTAGCATATTTTCCTTGATTAATAAATAAGCCATTTTGAGACTGTTTTATTTGTAGTCCAAGGAAATTATTGAGTTCACCCATGTTACTCATCTCAAACTCATTTTTTATGGTATTAGCAAACTCTTGATATAGATTACTATTAGTAGATCCAAAAATTATGTCATCTACATTTATTTGTATGATTAAAATATCGGTATTTATTTTTCTAATAAACAAGGTAGTATTTACTTTACCAATTTCAAAACAGTTTCTAAGAGAAAAGTTTTTAAGCGATCATACCAAGCACGAGGTGCTTGTTTAAGACCATATAAAGCATTTTTCAATTTTAAAATGTGGTTAGGAAATTGTTCATGTTCGAAACCAGGTGGTTCTTAACATAAACATCGTCCTTAATGAAACCATTTAAAAAAGCACTTTTAACATCCATTTGGAAGAATGTGAAATTCATAAAACACGCAAAATATAATAAAACTCTAATTGATTCTAGTCTAGCAACAGGAGTATATATTTCATCAAAATCAATTCCTTCTTCTTAATTATATCCTTGAGTAACTAATCTAGCCTTGTTCCTAATGACTTGTCCTGATTCATTTAACTTGTTTTTAAATACCCATTTGGTACCAATTATATTATGATCTGGAGGTCGTGGAACTAAATCTCATACATCATTTCTTATAAATTGGTTAATTTCATCTTGCATGGCATTCAACCAAAATTCATTCTCACATACTTGTATTATTTTCGGTTCAAAAACCGACAAGAAAGCAGTATGAGAAATCATACTAAAATGAGATCTTTTTTGAATACCATGTAAAATGTCACCAACGACTAAGCCATGAGGATGATCTCGAACTTCAACAAATGACTTTGGTAAAGTATGAGTTATGACAACAGGATCAGTCGACTTAACAAGTCCATCAGCCGACTGATTCACATCAGTCGACATAAGAAGCCTATCAGTCGACTTATCTAGGGTAGTTTGCTCTAGTGATTTAATAACGTTATCTAGTGGTGATGATTCATTTTTATCATCTTCAATAACATTAGATGAAGGCAAAGATTCATTAAATAAAATCTGCATAGATTCTTCAATAGTCAAAGATGACTTATTGAAGATTCGATATTCCTTACTCCTATTTGAGTATCGAATGAAGATACCTTCATTAGATCTAGCATCAAATTTATCTAGATTATCTTTTGTGTTTAATATGAAACTCTTACAACCAAATACTTTAAAATACAAAAATTTAGGAATTCGATCATAAAATAATTCATAATAAGTTTTCTTAAGCTTTGCCCTAATCAATATTCTACTTAAAACATAGCATGCTGTTGAAACAGCTTCAGCCTAGAAGTATTTAGGCAAATTGTTTTCAACAAGCATAGTATATGCACATTCTTGCAATGTCCTATTCTTTCTTTCAACCACTCTATTTTGTGGTGAAGCTCTAGGAAATACAAATAAATGTGTTATACCATTCTTCTTGCAATATTCTGAAAAACGTTTCATTCTCAAATTCTCCACCATGATCACTTCTAATGGTGACATGGTTAGAGATTTTTGATTTTGAATACATTTGTAGAAATTTGCAAATTCTTAAAAGGCTTCATTTTTATATTTTAAATAGAATACCCATGTAAATCGTGAAAAATCATCTACTGAAACAAATACATATCTAATTTTATTTAAAGAAGCGACTCTAGTAGGACCAAATAAATCCATATGAATTAATTCGAGAGGCCTACTAGTAGAAATCATTTCTTTTGTCTTAAAAGTTGATTTTACTTGTTTTCCTAGTTGTCATGCATCACACATCCTATCTTTCTTAAAAGATAATTTTTGCAGTCCTTTAACTAGGTTATTCTTAGATAATTTAGTAATGTTTTTCATTTTACATATCCAAATCTCTTATGCCAAAGCCAAGAGTCATTGTTTGAAGCAACTAAACAAAAATCATTTGAAAACTCATTGCTTTTAAACGTAATTCATATATATTGTTTTTCCTAAAACCTTGAAAGATTACATTTTTCATGGATGAATTATAGATTAAGCATGCATCTTTTTCAAAGACTATTTTATAATTCTTATCACAAAGTTGACTAATACTTAACAAATTATGCTTTAAACCACTAA
Organism: Hemerocallis citrina; assembly: GCA_017893485.1. NCBI lineage: Eukaryota > Viridiplantae > Streptophyta > Magnoliopsida > Asparagales > Asphodelaceae > Hemerocallis > Hemerocallis citrina. The sequence goes on from CM030358.1 coordinate 313,593,841, forward strand.
CTAGAAATACATTTTCAATAGTAGGGGTAGTGTTCTTACCGACCATGCCTATCCGATGACTTTTCCTTTGTTATTGTCACCAAATGTAATAGTTCCTCCATCTATCTCTTGTATGGAAGAAAGTAAGTTTGCATGGCCAGACATGTGCTTAGAGCATCGGCTGTCAAGTATCCATCTTTCTATTTTAGGTACCTATAAAATAAGAATTATAAATATGGTACCCTTTTCATTGGGTCCGAAAGAGATTAGTGTTTGGGAAACCAAACCCAATGTGTGTTTGATTTAGCACCAAAGTAAGCATATAATTTACAGAATTACATACATTATGAACAAAAGAATTTATATAAGTAATCCTATCACTAAGACTCAGGTTGATTGGAACCAAAATATTTCTAGTCTGTTTAGTCAATTTTGTTGTACCCTTCAGTCGACTGTTCTGAGAAGTCAGTTGACTGGGAGGTGAAACAAGTTGACCTATATGAGGTTTTCGTCTTTTTGAATAAGACTCCAAACCTCTGGACAGACGTTCGAATTTAGGGGTCAGTCGACTTGTCTAATCTGAGAGATTACTATTTTCATGATTGAAAATAATTTTTAGTTTTCCAAAATAATCATATAACTTCTTTTTCATACTAGAAACAAAATCAATCTTATTACTACTAGTATTATTAGTAGAATGATGTTTTAAAAGAATTTTTTGAAACCTAGTCCAAAATTTTTATTAGATTGAACTTGGTTTTGGAGAACTTCATTTAAATTCTCTTTTTCTTTGTTGAACTTAGATACATTATTAGATATCTCTTCATAATTTTTCTTTAGAGATATAAAATCTATATCCAAGTTAGAAAGACGAGAATTTAAAGACTTGACTTCAACATTTAAGTCAAGATTTTTTTGAGAAAGCGTTTGATTGACTTTCTCTAGATTTTTGACTCTTATCTTCTCATTTTTCAGTTCTTAAAAAACTTCATTAAATGCTTCTAATAATCATTTGAGTCAAAATTGTCACTTACATCATTTTGAGTAACCATGAAACACACGTTTACGACTTCGTTTGACTCTTCATTCTCTTCTTCCGATGATGAGTTGCTATCATCCCAAGTTGCTTAATAGGCCTTCTTGTTCTTCATGTATTTGTTCTTGGTGTACTTGTCCTTCTTGAAGTTAGAAACTTTCCCTTTTGATTTTGCATTTTCTAACGGACAATCCTTCTTCATGTGACCTGTTCTATTACACTTGAAACAAGAAGGGGATTCATTAGTATCCTTACTTAGAATTGAATTTACCTTTGCGAAGAAATTTCTTGAATTTTCTAGTGAACATGGTCATTTCTTCTTCATCTTCTTCTTCATCTTCTGAATCGGACATGGCCTTGAAAGCAAGAGTCTTCTTCTTGGCTTGTTGAGGTTCTAGATCCTTCTTGCATTCTTCCAATTGTACTTCGTATGCCATTAGATTTTTCATAAGATTCTCAAGAGAGAGTTGTGTTAAATTGTTGGCTTCTTCTATAGCAGTGGTCTTCTTCTCCCATTCGGGGTTAGGGCACAAAGAACCTTCCTCACCATTTTTGCTTGTGAATATGTCTTTCCAAGAGCCACAAGAGAGTTTGTGATGTCGGTGGATCTAGTTATCATGTCCGACACATTTTCATTCTTCTTCATGCGGAACATCTCGAACCTGTGAACAAGAAAAAAGATTTTAGATTTTTTGACCTTATTTGTACCTTCGTGTGTTACTTCAAGAGTGTGCCATATTTGATGAACCGTTGTTGTGTTTGACACACGATTGAACTCTTCTTTGGTAAGTGCACAAAAGAGAGAATTCATGCCTGTGCATTGTTCATGGTGTTGCTCTTCATGTCATCATTCCATTATGCATAGGGAATTGTAGGTATGGTATATTCTGTCTCGATTATGTTCCAAATTTCATAGTTGATCGACTGTAGGTAGATCTTCATTCTACACTTCCAATAGTTGTAGTTTTTTCCATCAAAGAGTGGTGGCCTTTGTGTGGATTGGCCTTCATGGTATTGACTTGTATTTGAAGTAGATGTCATTGCACTCAACCAGGCTCTGATACCAAGTGTTGGATCCTGTATGCAAGGTAAATAACACAAGAGAGGGGTGAATAGTGTTGTATAAAAATTAAACAGTAAATTAAAATTTTCGAACTGTTAAGTCGACTGGATGAGGAAGGCAGTCGACTGAATCGTCACAAAAGAAGAGTAATTTAAATGAAGATTAACAAGTCTGTTAAGTCGACTGACCAGACTCGGTTTACAATAAACTCAGAGAAAGTAAAATTGCAAGTTTAGAGAATATAACCACAGAGAATCAACACTGCAAACATCACGATGTATCCTCGTTCGGTCCTCCCGACCTACATCCAGTCCTGAAGCAACCCACTTTAGATTTTTCACTATTCTTGGAAAAAAATACAAGAATACTTTACGACCTACATCAAATCCGTAGACCTCTCTCACCACTAGAGAGAGCAAAACCCACTCTACAACCTAGAGTGAAACTGACTCTACACCAAGAGTCCTACTCTCCAACCGAGAGGACCACTCTCACAACCTGAGAATGAAACAACAACAAAAATGAGATTACAACAACCTAAAGCCTTGTATTTGATAGTGCTTTTTGTATAGTGGCTATAGGTCGACTTCTGACTTCAGTTTAAAACGAATTCAATGTTATACAAGACTGAAATCAGAGAACCAAGTCTTAAAGAAAGTATGTGGTTAGTAAACTTGTTCTCTTTTCTCTTAAAAAGCAAAAGACTTGAATGAAAAAGTTGAGCAACATTTTCCATAAGAATTCTATACTCTATTTATAGAGTTAGACTCACTAGACGTTGAGAATCCGTTCCACAAACTGCCATAAAACGGCAATAAGAGTTTGAATTTGAAAAAGAAGTTTTAAATTCAGAAACTTTCAAAAACTTCTTGAACAGTCGACTGGGTTGCCATATGAGTCGACTGGTCAGAGCTTGAGTGAATTCAGTCAGTTTCGTACTCTAACAGTTGACTGCTTCCAAGAGTAAGTCGACTGGTCAGAGCTTGAGTGAATTCAGTCAGTTTCGTACTCTAACAGTCGAATGCTTCCAAGAGTAAGTCGAATGGTACTCAATCAGCTGAATTTATACAAGCTTTGTTTTGACATTTTTATTTTGTAAAACATTTTCTTTATTTAGGGAATGTGTGAGTGTGTGTGTGACAAGGCTTTTAGAAGATTCTATGTAACGCCTGTTTTGACATTTTTATTTTGTAAAACATTTTCTTTATTTAGGGAATGTGTGAGTGTGTGTGTGACAAGGCTTTTAGAAGATTCTATGTAACGCCTGTTTTCCCAAATCCGTATTTTCTATATTTTTTTCTATATTTAAAATTTGCTGTAGTTTTTTTTTTTCGTTTTCAAATTCATTGTTAAAATGTATTATTGATCTTCTGTTAAAATCTATTTTTAATTAATAATTTTATTTATAACTAGTTCCCAATGATTCTTTTTATAATACAAAATTTTTTTTATTATTCTTTTTATTGTTTTTTTTCTTCTATAAAATCTTATTGTAATTGCCAGTGTTTGAGTATTAACTCAATGTATACTATTTGATTTATTATTGTATTACTAATTGTTATACTTGATTTAATTATTTACTATTAATTTAAATCCTACATTGTATTGATTATTTTATTTTCCTTATTGGATCCTATTGTTATACCCTATAACCCCTTTTACCGATTTTAAAACCCCTTGGACCCGTTTAGAACCCTATAACTCATTATCTTTATACCCATTGTTTTTAAAACCACTTACCCATTTTAATCACCTGAAACCCAATATCCCCTAACACTCGAACCCATCAGAACCTAACCCTACCTATATATTAACCCATCAAACCCTGTCCCCAACCCGTCAGCAACCTCCCCTAACCCTATTTCTCCCAACCTATTTAAACCCATGCAGCCACCTTTTTTTTCCCCTGCCGCTTCGTCTTCGCCCCTGTCTCTCTCCACCCATCGTTCTTCCTCCCGATCTCTCCCTCTACACCTGTCTCCTCCTCCCTGCCGACAATCGCCCTGCTCTCCCGTCCTCCTCGCGCCACCCTATGCGCATCCCCCTGTAGCACCTCTTGGCATGGTGCTCCCTATCGTCAACCTGCAGCGTTGTCCGCCCTCCTACACCCCTTGTTCCGATGCTTCCCTGCAGTGCCCAGTTTCCCTGTGCCTCCCGGCTCTCCTCAGCCCGCAGCAGACCACCCGAGTGTCGGCCTGAGAACAGCAGAGCCGGTGTGCCGTTCCTCCCCTTCGATGCCCGTCAGCGAGCACAGCGGCCAACGACAGCTGCGGCGAGCTTCCCTCGCCGCACTCCCCATCGCCGTTGCCCGTTGTCTCTCCCGTCTGTGCTCTCCTGTTTTTGCATGCGTGAGTCGCAATGTGTTGGTGTGTCGTGGTTTTCGCCGCGTTGTGATCGCGTGCTTGTGGTCGTAGTTCGTTGCTGTGGTCCGTGTTCGTGTTCAATCCGTTCGTTCATGAGTTCGTTCGTGCCATGGGATTCGTTCCCGTTATTCTTGCTTGGAGTCATTTCGTCATCGGTTAAGGCAAGTAACTTGTACTCAATTCCTTTGTATGATACAAGTCATAAATACCGCTTGTAGTGTAGTTGGGTTTGTTGATTCTTGATTTTGATGATTACAACACACTGCACATGTATCAATGCCAAACTTACAGGTGCTATACACAAAGGACCTACTATTATACAGCTGAACAAATGATCAAGCACAAATGCTCCAAATAAGAGACAATGGCCAAAGCTTCACTCAAAGACTCAAGACTCAAGACTCAAGACTCAAGACTAAAGCTCAAATGTGTCAAATTGTCATGTCTTGTAAACATTGTATTTTTACTTTTGTTGAGTCTTAGTCTGATTGTAAAGCCTTGTCACTCACACATACACTCACTATTTCATAAATGTGTGTTTTTCAAAAACAACAAAAGAGTCAAAACAGTTTGATATAATTTAACTGTTGAGTACCAGTCGACTGATACCTCTGGCAGTCGACTGGCAGTACAAAACTGTTTAAATTTATTCAAACTCTGACCAGTCGACTCATATGGCAACCCAGTCGACTGTTCGAGTGCTTTTGACCGTTTTCTGTTTTCAAAATTGATTTTTTTAAAATCAAAAGCTATAAGATCTGTTGGTTGACAGTTGGAATAACTGTCCCCCAACGTCCAGGAGATCTAACTCTATAAATAGAGTTCAGATATCACTGAAAAGTTTTCACAACAACATACTTTTCTAAGATCCGAGCACTCTTTGAGATATTTTAAGTGAAAAGTGAAAAAAAGCTTTCAAGTTCAAAATCTGTGGTTCTCTACACTCAGTCCAGTATAACAACGATTTCGTTCTGGACTGGGTATAAAAGTCGACCTTGTTTTAGCCACATGCAACAACACAATATACCAACAAGGCTATAGGTTGACTGTAAAGTTTTTCTTGTTTCTTTTTCTCTCGGTTGGAGAGTGGTTTAGACTCTAGGTTGTAGAGTCGGTGTGTTTCACTCTTGGTAGTAGAGTGGGTCTACTTTCTCTGATTGAGAGAAAGGACTACGGGTTAGACAAGGTTGTTGTCTTAACGTCGTAGGGTATTCTTGTAAACTTTTTCAAGAATAGTGGAAATCTCAAGTGGGTTGCTTGGGGACTGGATGTAGGTCGGGAGGACCGAACCAGGATATATCTTGTGTACTCTGTGATTGGTTGTCTTGATCTTGCAATTATTTTTGTTTACTTAAGTTCTGTAAAACTTGTCTGGACAGTTGACTCCTTGCACTATCAGTCGACTGGTCAGTCTCGTATAAGTTGTGCTTTCATTGTGTCTTTAGTCGCCTGTCTCATCTATAAGTCAACTGCACAGAGTTGTTGTATTTGCTTTAATTTGGTCATATCAGTCGACTGGTTCATAACCAAGTCGACTGCAGCGAAGAAAATTTCCGCAGTTTTTTATTAACACTATTCACCCCCCCCCCCCTCTAGTGTTTGTTGTCTCTCCTACAGGATCCAACACTTGGTATCAGAGCGAGGTTACAGGCTATGGCAACTACTTCAAATACAAATCAGTACCATGAAGGCCAATCTACACAACGGCCACCGCTATTCGATTGAACTAACTACAATTATTGGAAGTGCCGAATGAGAATCTACCTCCAATCAATCAACTACGAGATATGGCAAATGACAGAGACGGAATACACTGCTCCCACTATTCCATATGCACAATGGAATGATGATCAAAAGAACCAAACGATGAACAATGCCAAAGCAATGAATGCTTTATCTTGTGCACTCACAAAGGAAGAATTCAACCGTGTATCTAATGCTACAACTGCACATCAAATATGGCATACACTCGAGGTAACAGATGAAGGAACAAATAAAGTTAAAGAGTCTAAAATCTCTGTTCTTGTTCAAAAGTTTGAGATGTTCAGAATGAAGGACAATGAGACTGTGTCAGAGATGATCACCAGATTTACTGATATCACTAACTCTCTTGTGGCACTTGGAAAGACTTACACTCAAGCAGAGATGGTTAGAAAAGTCTTACGTGCACTCACTCCAGAATGGGAGAAGAAGACCACGGCAATAGAGGAAGCAAATGACTTGTCACAACTTTCTTTTGAGAATCTTGTGGGCAATCTCATACGAGGTCCAACTTGAAGATCGAAAGAAGGATACAGAATCACACCAAGCAAAGAAGAAATCATTGGATTTTAAAGCCATGACAGACTCAGAAGATGAGGAAGAAGATGAAGAGGAGATAGCAATGTTCACTCGAAGATTCAAAAATTTCTTAAAGAAGGGTAAGTTTAATTCTAAAAATAGAGATTCTAATGACCCCCCTACATGTTTCAGGTGCAATAAAACAGGACACATGAAGAAGGATTGTCCCCTTGAAAATGCAAAGAACAAGGGAAAACCATCCAACTTCAAAAAGGACAAATATTCAAAGAATAAGTTTGCCAAGAACAAGAAGGCCTATCAAGCTACATGGGATGATAGTGATTCGTCTTCCGAAGAAGAAACGGATGAAAACAATGAAGTGGCAAACATGTGCTTCATGGCTTCACAAGATCATGTAAGTAATGATTATGAATCAGAAGATTTACTTGATGCCTTTAATGAAATATTTCAGGAATTGAAAAAAGAAAAGATTAGAGTTAAGAGTCTAGAGAAAGTTAATCAAACACTTTCTCAAGAAAATCTTAACCTTGATAAGGAAGTGAAATCTTTAAATTCTCGCATTGCAAATTTAGATACTGATCTTGAAACTCTCAAAAAGAATTATGAAGAGATATCAAAGAACGTATCTAAGTTTAACAAAGGCAAAGTGAATTTAAATGATGTCCTTCATCATCAAGTAAAATCTAGTCAAAAATATGGTCTTGGTTTTAAAAATTCTTTTGTAAAAGAATCTCCTGCTAAAAATACTAGTAGAAATAAATCAGCATCTATTTCTAGTGTTACACATAAATTATATGATTATTTTGAAAAGCCTAAGGCTGTAAATATTAGTGATAAAAGCAATCCTAATGTTTGGTTAAGTCGATTGAACCAATCTACCAGTCGTCTGTCCAGAGGAATTGAATCTTATTCAACGAGATCAAAACCTCATATAAGTCGACCTAGTGTATCATACAACCGACTGACTCACACTAGCAGTCGACTGAAGGACACTGTTAAGTCGACTGGACAGAACAAGGTTGTATGGGTTCCAGTCAGCTTAAATCAGAATGATATAATTACTTATATTAACTCATATGTTTTAACTGTGTGTAATTCTATTAATTATATTCCTGCTTATGGAGGAAGATCAAACTCTTCATGGGTTTGGTTTTCCCCAAACTAATGTGTTTTGGACCCAATAAAAAGGGTACCATATTTACCTTGAATTTTTTATAGGTACCCCAGAAAGATCGCTGGATACTAGACAGCGGGTGTTCAAAACATATGACAGGACATGCCAACCTGCTATCCACCATTCAAAGCATAGATGGAGGAACTGTCACCTTTGGAGATAACAACAAAGGCAAAGTCATAGGAATTGGCATGGTCAGTAAAATTTCTAACCCAACCATAGAAAATGTATTATTAGTTAGTGGTTTAAAGCATAATCTTTTAAGCATTAGTCAATTATGTGATAAAGGGTATAAAATAGTTTTTGAAAAAGATGCATGTTTGATTTATGATTCTACTATGCAAAATGTTATTTTTCAAGGTTTTCGTAAAAATAATATTTATGAATTGTGTTTAAATGCAATTGAATTTTCAAATGATTTTTGTTTAATAGCCTCTAACAATTAATCTTGGCTATGGCATAGAAGATTTGGACATGTGAACATGAAGAATCTCTTAAAATTATCTAAATATAACCTAGTTAAAGGACTGTCAAAACTATCCTTTAAAAAGGATAAGTTATGTGATGCATGTCAACTAGGAAAACAAATCAAATCCACTTTTAAAACAAAAGAAGTAATTTCTACTAGTAGACCGCTCGAATTAATCCATATGGATTTATTTGGCCCTGCTAGAGTTGCTTCTTTAAATAAAAGTAGATATGTATTTGTTTTAGTAGATGACTTTTCAAGATTCACTTGGACATTCTTTTTAAAACATAAAAATGATGCTTTTGATGAATTTGCACATTTTTGTAAACGTATTCAAAATCAAAAATCTCTAACCATAGTGACTATTAGAAGTGATCATGGTGGAGAATTTGAGAATGAGACATTTACAGAATATTGCAACAAGGATGGTATAACACATTCATTTGCATTTCCTAGAGCTTCACCATAAAATGGAGTGGTTGAAAGGAAGAATAGGACTTTGCAAGAATGCGCACGTACTATGCTTGTTGAAAGCAATTTACCAAAGCACTTTTGGGCTGAAGCTGTTGCTACAGCTTGTTATGTTTTAAATAGGATTCTTATAAGACCTAAACTAAAGAAGACTTGTTATGAATTGTTTTTTAACAAAATTCCTAAAGTCTCTTATTTTAAGACATTTGGTTGTAAGTGTTTTATTCTAAACACAAAAGATAATCTAGACAAATTTGATCCTAGATCTAATGAGGGTATCTTTTTAGGATACTCAAATACGAGTAAAGCATATAGAATTTTCAATAAGTCTACAATGACTATTGAAGAATCAATGCATGTTTCATTCGATGAATCTCTGCCTTCATCAACTTTAAATAAAGATGATGAAATTGATACATCACCTTTAGATAATGTGATTAAATCTTTAGAACAAACTAATCTGACTGATAAGTCGACTGATAAGGACTTCCAGTCGACTGATGTAAAGCAGTCGACTGAAGAACTTGTCAAGTCGACTGATCCTATTGTGATATCTTCAACTTTACCAAAATCATTTGTTGAAGTTAAAGATCATCATCATGACTTAATAATTGGTGACATCTCCCATGGTATTCAGATACGTTCACATGTTAATATGATTTCTCATACAGCTTTCTTGTCGGATTTTGAACCGAAAAATATACAAGAAGCTTGTGAGAATGAATATTGGATGAATGCCATGCAAGATGAACTAAACCAATTTATAAGGAATGATGTATGGGATTTAGTTCCACGACCTCCTGATCAGACTATTATTGGTACCAAATGGGTATTTAAAAATAAGTTAGATGAATCAGGACAAGTTGTTAGGAACAAGGCTAGATTAGTTGCTCAAGGGTATAATCAAGAAGAAGGTATAGATTTTGATGAAACATATGCTCCTGTTGCTAGACTAGAATCTATTCGTATTTTATTATCTTTTGCTTGTTTCATGAATTTTATACTTTATCAAATGGATGTTAAAAGTGCTTTCCTTAATGGGTTTATTAAAGAAAATGTTTATGTTAAACAACCACCAGGTTTTGAACATGAACAATTTTCAGATCATGTTTATAAATTGAAAAAGGCTTTATACGGTCTTAAACAAGCACCTCGTGCTTGGTATGATCGTCTGAAAACTTTTCTTTTAGAAACAGGATTTGAAATAGGTAAAGTAGACACTACGTTGTTTATCAAAAGAGTTAAGAATGATATCTTAATCATACAAATATATGTTGATGATATAATTTTTGGTTCTACTAATAATAATCTATGTCAAGAGGTTGCTAATACCATGAAAAACGAATTTGAGATGAGTCACATGGGTGAACTCAATTATTTCCTTGGACTTCAAATTAAGCAGTCCTCTAGTGGCATATTTATCAATCAAGGAAAATATGCAAAGGAATTACTCAAATATTTTAACATGGATAGTACTAGTAGTAAATCCACACCTATGGCTACTACTACTACTCTTGACAAAGATATATTAGGTAAAAGTGTTGATCAAAAACTCTATCGAGGTATGATTGGTTCACTCTTATATATTACTGCAAGTAGACTAGATATTATGTTCAGCATATGTTTATGTGCTAGATATCAATCTAGTCCTAAAGAGTCTCATTTAAAAGCAGTGAAACAAATTTTAAGATATATTAAAGGCACATCTGAATATGGTTTATTTTATCCACGCACCGATAATTCTCAACTTCTGTCATATAGCGATGCTGATTTTACTGGAAGCAAAACTGATCGCAAGAGCATAGTGGTACATGTCACTTTTTGGGACATTCACTAGTCTCTTGGTGCAGTAAAAAGCAAAATTCCGTGTCCCTATCAACCACAGAAGCTGAGTATATCGCTGCAAGTTTGGCATGTGCACAAATCTTGTGGATGAAACAAACTTTATTAGATTATGGTATTTCATTTGAAAAACCTTCAATTATGTGTTATAATACCAGTGCAATTAATTTATCTAAAAATCCGATTCAACATTCACGTACGAAATATATTGATATTCGACATCATTTTCTACGTGATCATGTTTTAAAAGGAGATATATCTTTAGACTTTATCTCTACTGATAAACAAGTAGCAGACATATTTACCAAACCCCTTAAAAAAGATACTTTCATTAACTTAAGAAGATAACTAGGAATATGTGATTTTATTGATATTTGTTGAAAATTGTTTCTGTTAAGTCGACTGTGTTTTCAATAAGTCGACTGTACTGTATTTTCATATATACCTATTTTGTTCTCTGACCAGTCGCCTGATCCTTATACCAGTCGACTGATCAGCAGATATAAAAATTTAGTCTTGTCTCGACTAAGTCGACTGATATACCCTACCAGTCGACTGTCGCGAGTTCAAATGTCTTCAGCGATGATTCATCGCAGCTTTTGAGATAAAATTCTCATCTCTTTTCACCCGTGACCTCTCCTTTCAACCATTGATCTGTTCTCATTCAATCTCAGCCATCCATCTTCAGTTAAAAACCTTTTCACCTCAGCCTCCATCCTCTTTTACTTTTACCCCAAATCTGAAACCCTAAGCCAGAGAAGAAGAAGAAGTCGACTGCTGCCCTGGTGTTTGATCGACTGCTGTCTGTTTTTCTCTCCAATTTTTTTTGGTAAAATCCTTCCCTCACTTCTTTCCAATGGCACCCAAGCGATCTAAGAGATCTCATGAGGCTAGCTCATCTTTACATTATTCTCAATTTCTATTGAGTCCCGATCTTCTTGAATGATGGTACATTATGTGTACCATTGTCATCTTCCCCGGGAGATATGTTAATTTTGATGATCTTGATCCATTTAATCTTGTTCCTCTATTTCAAAATAGTAGCCTTTATGAATATCTATCCTTAGTTAATCAACCTAACTATTATCCCCAACTCATCTATTTGTTTTACACTAATATGAGGGTTGTACAAAAGAAAGATGGGGATGTAGTTATCCGCTCATCTGTCAAAAATGTTAAAATGACACTCACACCCGAGAGAATCAATCTCATAATGGGTAATGATGACGGAGGATTAGATCTAAGTGATATTATCCTTGATAATGCATCTATCTTATCTAAATTTTTTTTGCCTAATCAAGGACCTCCAATGACTAGCAAAAATATTACTCCTATTGCTAAGCTTGTAGCCAGAATACTAGCCTATAACATCCTTCCCAAAAGAGGAAGTTATGACCAGTACTCTCTGGAATTACAAAAAGCTGTTTATGCAATATTTGGTAAAATTGCTATAAATTGGGGTCGTGTCATCTTTTCAAAATTTGAACAAAACCACACCCACTTCTTACCTTTCGGTGCGCTTCTCACTCGTGTCTTTGAAGCTTTCGGTATTGATCTCGATTCTGAAACCAATGTCGTTACGCACTATGAGTGTTTCGATCGTGCCAGTTTAGCACGTATGAAGCTTCTTGATCCTCCTCCTAGAACAACCCCTAGGTCTCCTCCACTCTCTCAAGTTCCTTTGGCATCTACTTCTAGACCTTCTAGACCCTCTGCCTCTTCTAGTTCATCCCTTCCTCAAGCTAACTATGAGGATCCAGCTACTCTCTATGAATGTGTCAACTATCTTATGAAACATTCATAGACTGTTGATTCTCAAATTCACACCCTTGATTCCAAAATTGATCATCTAACTGATCTTTTCACTTCCCAATTTCCACCTCCTTCTCATGATGTTGATTCAGACGAGGACAATTGAAGACTTTTACTTTTAGCTATTATGTAATTTTCAATTTTATTTTGTCTTAATGACTTTATTTATGTATGAGAACATTTCTTAGTTTATTTCTATGTTTTTGTAATGCAAAAGACTGTTTATTTTGTGTTTTTTGTTGATGACAAAGGGGGAGAGATATCCTCTCATTCAAATGTATGTAATGTGTTTTCTATGTTTGATTATATTTCTGTGTATTGAAGTATTTCTCTGGTCAGTCGACTGGCTCAAAGTCTATCAGTCGACTGATATTACTGCATCTGTGATTTTATTATGTATGTTTATTTTTGTCTGATCAGTTGCCTGATCTATTGTTAAAGTCGACTGATACATACTCTATGATACATTTTTATGAATGCATGATGTGTTTTTAATAGGGGGAGCATATCATTACTATGCTTGTATATTATCTGTTATTATCAGCTATTGTTTTGTCATCATAAAAAAGGGGGAGAATGTTGATTCTTGATTTTGATGATTACAACACACTGCACATGTATCAATGCCAAACTTACAGGTGCTATACACAAAGGACCTACTATTATACAGCTGAACAAATGATCAAGCACAAAAGCTCCAAATAAGAGACAATGGCCAAAGCTTCACTCAAAGACTCAAGACTCAAGACTCAAGACTGAAGACTAAAGCTCAAATGTGTCAAATTGTCATGTCTTGTAAACATTGTATTTTTACTTTTGTTGAGTCTTAGTCTGATTGTAAAGCCTTGTCACTCACACATACACTCACTATTTCATAAATGTGTGTTTTTCAAAAACAACAAAAGAGTCAAAACAGTTTGATATAATTTAACTGTTGAGTACCAGTCGACTGATACCTCTGGCAGTCGACTGGCAGTACAAAACTGTTTAAATTTATTCAAACTCTGACCAGTCGACTCATATGGCAACCCAGTCGACTGTTCGAGTGCTTTTGACCGTTTTCTGTTTTCAAAATTGATTTTTTTAAAATCAAAAGCTATAAGATCTGTTGGTTGACAGTTGGAATAACTGTCCCCCAACGTCCAGGAGATCTAACTCTATAAATAGAGTTCAGATCTCACTGAAAAGTTTTCACAACAACATACTTTTCTAAGATCCGAGCACTCTTTGAGATATTTTAAGTGAAAAGTGAAAAAAAGCTTTCAAGTTCAAAATCTGTGGTTCTCTACACTCAGTCCAGTATAACAACGATTTCGTTCTGGACTGGGTATAGAAGTCGACCTTGTTTTAGCCACGTGCAACAACACAATATACCAACAAGGCTATAGGTTGACTGTAAAGTTTTTCTTGTTTCTTTTTCTCTCGGTTGGAGAGTGGTTTAGACTCTAGGTTGTAGAGTCGGTGTGTTTCACTCTTGGTAGTAGAGTGGGTCTGCTTTCTCTGGTTGAGAGAAAGGAATACGGGTTAGACAAGGTTGTTGTCTTAACGCCGTAGGGTATTCTTGTAAACTTTTTCAAGAATAGTGGAAATCTCAAGTGGGATGCTTGGGGACTGGATGTAGGTCGGGAGGACCGAACCAGGATATATCTTGTGTACTCTGTGATTGGTTGTCTTGATCTTGCAATTATTTTTGTTTACTTAAGTTCTGTAAAACTTGTCTGGACAGTCGACTCCTTGCACTATCAGTCGACTGGTCAGTCTCGTATAAGTTGTACTTTCATTGTGTCTTCAGTCGCCTGTCTCATCTATAAGTCGACTGCACGGAGTTGTTGTATTTGCTATAATTTGGTCATATCAGTCGACTGGTTCATAACCAAGTCAACTGCACCGAAGAAAATTTCCGCAGTTTTTTATTAACACTATTCACCCCCCCCTCTAGTGTTTGTTGTCTCGCCTACTGGATCCAACAGGGTTCTAGAGACAATTCGTGTGTGAAACCCCTTTTTGATATTGTCTTTATAGTGATTTGACCATAGTTGCCTCACGACACAATATTGACATGAATTAACTTAGGTTTTGCCTGTTCTTGATTTGAACATGCATGTGAGACTTCTTGCGAGAATTTGGGTATTTGTTGAGAACCATGTGATAGACTTGTTTTAGATATGTTAATTATCCTATTTCATGATGTTTGGACACTTGGTAGACTCGATTTCATATTTGGTGGGGTTTGGATCAAGTTTCGTTGAATCTATGTTGATTTTTGTTTTTGAGGAAATTCTGGATTTTGCCGATAATCTGTCTTTGATCAGTAATTTAGACCATATTAAGGTCAGCATCTTAATTTCTATATAAAACATGAGTTCTAGAGGAATTCGTGTTCTTTCCAAACCCTCTGACCTTGCTCGATTTCTTTTTCGTATTTGTGAGATATGACTATTTTACTACAGAGGTGTATTTCCTTTTCAGATTTCGTTTCTTGATGATTTTGATGACTAAACTATTTTGATACTTGTGCTACACATATTATTTAGATATGAAACTTTGGTCAGTTTTCCTATACTTATTTAGGGATTACCCAGAATTTTGGTAGATTTTATTGATGAGTTTTATATGTCGTTTCATGCTTGTTTATAAAGACCGTACTTGTTGTATTTTACTCACTGTTCTGTAAAGAATCGTATTTTCACCCTGATTCCTTTGACTGTATGAAAAATATTTGTGAAATATGAAAGTTAATTTATATTGTCTATTTTCATCTCCCTATGGCGAATTTGGATTTCGTTTCAAGGTTTGCGAGATATTACAGTTTTCGTACAGCTGTGTTGGGAATTCCAGATTTTCCAAACTATCGTTTCTTGATATTTTCTGATTTTTTATGACTGATCTAATTTCACAGAAAAATTATGAAACTTTATAGTTTGATACTAGACATATTCGGGAATACCCCAGAGTTTTCTTGAATTTATTTGAGGTATTTTGATGCTGTTTCTCTGACTTTGAATACGATTTCCTAATTTCTGGCTGAACGTGTTTTCGGGATTCAACCCTGTTTTGAGTTATAATTTTGTGAAACACTATATGACTTATATGTATTCGCTGGATTCAGGTGGAAGTCTATTTTCTATATTCTCTGATGGATTCAGGTTTGGATTTCTTTAGTAACGGGAATCACTGTTTTAAACTGTACTGTCATGCTGTCTTGAATACGAACTTACACTGTTTTGCTCATTTATGTGACTGTCTATCATCTATGCGTGCTTATTTGTTACCCTAGACCTGATGCTGATTATAGTATGTTAGTTTGACACTGTTTCATGCTTATACCTACCTATTTGAGAATAATAATAAATAACCAAGCCGGTGTTTTAATGGGAAAGATCTAGTAGTGGATAGTGCAGAAACATGTACTCGGAAGGAGACATGTTACCAATCATGTTACCGATTAAGTTTACCGATCAAGTAATTTCTGTTACCGATCAAGTTTACCGATCAAGTTTACCGATCAAGTTACCAATCAAGTTTACCGACCAAGTTCTGTGATTCTGTGAATACCCGAGTACACTGCCCTGTATGGTCCCCTATGAAATTTAAAGCAAAACTGTTTATTGTAGAAACCATGTAGTAAAAGCTAGGATGCATGAAATGCTACCTAGATAGTAATCAGTACAAGACTTGATACATGACACGTGAACTTGATACTTGACTACATGATACATGAGACTTGATACATGATTGCATGATACTTGATTCTTGATGTTTGTTTCCATGATACTTGTTTACTTGATACTTGATTCATACCATTTATACTTGTTCACCTTACCATGCTAGTTGTTATATTTTGCCATCATGCTTATACCATGCTATTAGTTAGTTTTCCCCATGTACTTGTATCCTGCATTACAAACGACCCGTAACTTGCAATTGACGGGTACTTGTTTTCTCTTTTCCTCTTCTCTGCAATTGTTGAATTGTAAATTTTTGAGAACATGTTCAAGACGGTATTGGTGACATGAAGTATTAGTGCTGAATTTTGTTATTATTATTTCTTGTAGCTTGCTTGAAACAATACCGTATTTGATTACTTAGATTTATTCTTGTATTTGGGCAATGTGACCCAGGATTTTGACTTATTCAGATCATGACTATTTGAGATTTATATATTTAGTTTCAAGTATTCTTATTGGAATTTTGGTTCATATGTGCATGTTGGTTGATTCTTTTGCTTCCGACTCTGATTATTCTTGTAAAATGTTGTAACGATTCTTGAACAGCTTATGGATGATGAAAATCATTCGCTGGGCTTAGTCACGTATCCGTATTCCGTATTCTCTTTTGGGAAGGGGGGCGTGACATTCTAAGACTCACAAATATTACAAACGCAATTACAAGAAATTTGTTCAAAGTAGCTAATCACTTGAAGCACTTGAAAGTCTTTGTCTTCAAAATTGAAAGCTCTTGAAGGCACTTAGTCTTGATCTTGTCTTTGTGGCTTGGCCTTGCATGCTTCATCATTGTATTTGGCCTTGAATGCATTGCACACTACAAAGGATATGTAGGATAGAACAATTGTGTATTGTGTTTTAGTCATTAAAATCAAGAATCTACACTCTCTAGTATGTTAGCGTGGTACGCTTGTATAGTCTGGCAGATGTATTTCCGGACTGGGCCTGTTCGCGGAATGTCTAGAAGTAAGATGAATTTGTTATGTTCGCACGGTATGCTTGTACAGTCGAACGAATGTATTCCGGGACTGGGGCCTATTTACAGAATGTATATATGTTTGCACGGTACACTTGTACAGTCAGACGGATGTATTACAGGACTGAGTCCTATTTGCGGAATGTATGGCAGGGAGGCATTTCTCCAGAGTTCAGAGTGATGCTTACAGGATATTCGTTTCGTAATGCCCCAAATTCCCCAAATTAGAAACTCGAGACACAAGGCAGAATCTTACTTCAAAGGAGTACTTAACGCAGTAAAATCACAGAAAATTGAACTTTTATTGCCACAAAAGCTATTACAATGCACAAAATGTTTAAAATGAAAATTTACATCATGAATTTACATAAATAATTTGAATATTACAAATAATCAATAATCTATACTTGGATGCTCCACCAGCTCGAGTTTCCAGCTCCACGATCAGCAATCCTGCAACTAACAAACTGTGGGTACGTCAGTTGAATGCAACTGAAGCAATGCTGATAAAACAATCCACTCCAAAACCTCAATAACCAATAATTGATACAAAAGGAAAATGCGTAGACAAATCATCAGTGTTAGTGTATACCATGCCCTAGAATCTAATGCACAATTCCAAATGCACGCAATGCACTTACTCTAATGCAATTCCTTTGGGAATGTATGCATCCCATACTGCATACTTTCTCAAATGCAACTTCAATGGAAATGTATGCACCCATACTATATACTTTCCAAAGAGTTCGTGGTCTTCAGACCACAGGGTTCAATCCCTTGCTATGCATGTTACTCTTGTGCTCCTTCCTGTCTCTGATACTCTAGTGATGATGAAGTTGCAGTCATCTGGCTTACTCCAGTCGCTGCCGTAGTAGTGGTGTCCAATATCTCTTGTTTGACCCACTATGTCCGGAGTCGCAGTTGCACGGCTTACTTCATCGCTGCTAAAAAAAATCTCCTCGGACCTCACCAAAAGATGATGCAGAGACACTAGAGTTTTGGATCTTGTATGCAAGGCAATTAACACTAGTGGGGGGGGTGAATAATGTTATGTAAAAAATAAATAATAATTTAAACTTGACACAACTATTAAGTCGACTGGAAACAAAAAGCCAGTCTACTGAAATGCCAGATAAAAAATAATTAATCAACTGGAGAACAGCGAGTCTGTTTAGTAGACTTAAAACAGAAACCAGTCGACTGATCAGACACAGATTATATTAAAGTGCAGCGAAATTAAAATTTCAAGTTAGAGAATTCAAACCACAGAGAATCAACAATGCTAACACGGCGATATATCCTGGTTCGGTCCTCCCAGACCAACATCAGTCCTTAAGCAACCCACTTGAAATTTTTCCACTATTCATTAAAAAGTATAAGAATACCCTACGACAGTTGGTAACAACTACGCCAAACCCGTAGACCTCTCTCACCACTAGAGAGAGAAAGACCCCACTCTACAACCTAGTGTGACACTTACTCTACACCAAGAGTCCTTCTCTCCAACCGAGAAGACCACTCTCACAACCCGAGAGTGAACAACAAGAAATTGAAGATTAAAACACCTAAAGCCTTGATTTTTTAGTGTGCTTTTTGCATAGAGGGTATAGGTCAACTTCTAATCGTAGTCTTCAACTTAACCTTAGTTATGCAAGACTAAAATTAGATAACAAAGTCTAGAGAATGAGAGTACTTGAAAGCTTGAGTTATTTTTCACAGAAAATAAGCAAAGACTTGATTAAAACAATGGGTAACCTTTTCGAAGTTCATTCTTAACTTTATTTATAGAGTAAGAACTCCATGAACGTTGGAAAAAGGTTCATTAATTGACAACAAACAGCAGAAAAAGTTTGAGTTTGAAAATCAAATTTTAAACTTCAGAAAACTGTCAAAACAGCTCGAACACTCGACTGGGTTGCCAAGGGAGTCAACTGATCAGAGCTTGAATAAGTTCATTTTGTTTCGTACTTGAACAGTCGACTGCTTATCGAAGTAAGTCGACTGGTACTTTGACAGTTGAACTTATACAACCTTGAATTTGACATTTTGATTTTTAATAAACTTTATTTTAATCCGAGGGGATGTGTGAGTGTGTGTATCAAGGTTTTTACAAATTTCCTAAGACAAATCAAATATTACAATAAAATTACAAGACACTCTTTTGGTCTCATCACTTGTTCTTTATCTGATCACTTTGAGAATTTTTGATGTTTTGAATAATCTTTTGTCTTGTATCTGGATCTTGAGTCTTGAAAACTTATTTGTCTTGTAGCTCGATCTTGAGCCTAGAAAGCATTGAGTACACACTACAAGAGATATATAAAATAGAACATATGTGTATTGTGTTGTAGTTATCAAAATCAGGTCTCTACATTCTCCCCCTTTTTGATGATGACAACACAATAACTGAACAATATAGAATGAAACTTGAACAACATGCTACTCACACACATAGATATACATGGTGAACAATTTTAAAGTTTCTCCTCCTGAATAAAATAAAATATGCACACAATGTATATAATGATAAGAGACAACATGCACAAAATTTCTCCCCCTTTGCTATCAACAAAAATAGAGAAAGGTAAACCAAACTCATACATAAACAAAAAGGCACAAAGTGTCAACCCATAAGAGAGAATATAGAGGTTAAAACAACCAAAGAGAGTACATAAAACAAAGACAAAAAATAACATCATACAAACATAGAAAAACATAATGCAAAAGTACAAAGTCAGATTTAAAAACAACATCAATCTTCATCTTCATCGTCACTATTGGAGGCAGGAGTAGGTTAAGGAAACTGCCGAACAAACATCTGAGTGAGGTTAGCAAGACTAGCCTCAAAACAATCCTGTCGACCCAAAATGAGATCCTGACGGTCCATAAGATAGTTTACAGACGTATAGAGGCTCTCAGGATGAGAAAAACTAGCTCTAGGACGAGCACTAGAAGACGAACTAGATGACGAAGAACGATGGGGAATGGAAATGGCTAAAGGTATAGGTGGAGCATTACGACGAGGTGAAGTAGGAGGAGTATGAAGTAATTTCATACGGGCAAGGCTGGCTCGATCCAAAGATTCAAAACGAGACACAACACTAGACTCTGAATCTAAATAAACCTTAAAGTGATTAAAAACATGAGTGAGAAGAGCACCATAAGGTAAAAAAGAAGAGTGAGCTTTATGGAGACGGCTAAAGATCACTTGACTCCAATTGATTTGTATATTCCCAAAAATAGCATACACATCCGCTTGTAATTCGTACAAAAGTTGATCATAACTTCCCATTTTAGGGATAATATTTAACGACAAAATTCGCGCAACAAGTTTTGCAAGCGGAGTTATACTCTTATTGGCCATTGGAGGACCACAGTTGGGAAGAAAAATTTTAGACAAAATAGAGTGATCATCAAGTTCAATTTCTCTTATATCCAACCCATCAAAAGGAATTGTCATAATTTGTCCTAATTTTTTAGCATCCAATTTGATCCTTATATTTTTAACAGAAGTAGTAAAAAATATCTCACTACCATTAGCAGTACTAGCAACTTTCATATTTGTATAAAACAAATAAATCAGTTGTAGGTAGTAGTAGGGTTGATTGACTAGGGTGAAGTGATCAAACAATCCACATTGTTGAAATAATAGAGGAATGGGATATCTATCCAAGTTAGGAAAATTAATAAACCTACCTGGAAAGATAACAATTTGACAAATGATAAAATACTTCTCAACTAGAGAAGGATTCCTTAAATATTGAAGTTAGGATGAGTTTGTTCATCCTCAACATTTGAAGACCTAGATCTCTTAGACTTCGGCATGATGGAAAGATCAACAAACTAAAACACCTAAAGATAGGAGATTAATAGATTACCCAACAACAAAGAGAGACAAAGAACATCTAATCAGTGAACTTCAAAGCTTCAAGGACAGAGATTTTTGGAAGTGACGAGCAAAGAAGCAAATCGATCTGCCAACTCCAATCAGCAAGATAATCAGCGGTCTCCAACCTCAGTAGCAAAAAACTCCTCACCAGTTGTCAGTGAAAAGAGGAAGAAGAAGAAGTAAAAAGTAAAAAGGGAAAGTGAAAGAGCGGCTAGGGTTTTACAAGAAATTAAGGGTGGAGATTAAAAGAGAGGATGAATTGATGGTGTTGATCAACGAGAGGGTAAGAGTAGAGGTCAGGTCTAAGAAAAGCAAAAGAAACCTCAACTAGTGACGATTCAGTTAAAAAAATGAAATACAGTCGTGACAGCCGATTGGCTTTGAGAACAGTCGACTAAGTTGAGAGCAAAATAAAACCAAACAATAAATAGTTTGATAAAGTTATCGTCAGTCGACTGTTAAAGCAAGACAGTCGAATGGTCAGTAAAAAAAATCAAGAAAAGAAACAAATACAGATGCTCGGTATAAGTCGACCGAAAAACTGACTAAGTCGACTTAGACAACAAAAAAAGTTTAGGAAGTATCATTAAATGAGAAAATTCATAGTTCTCGTCTAAACTTGATAAAAATGTTCCCTTTCAATGGTTTGGTAAAAATATCTACTATTTGTTTATCAGTGGAAATAAAATCCAATAAGATATCTCCTTTTAAAACATGATCACATAGAAAATGATGTAATATCAATTTGTTTCGTACGTGAATGTTGAACCGAATTTTTAAACAAATTAATGGCACTGGTATTGTCACACATTATAGAAGGTTTCGAAAAAGAAATTCCATAATCTAATAGAGTTTGTTTCATCCATAAAATTTGAGCACAAGCCAAACTTGCAGCAATATATTCAGATTCTGTGGTAGATAGAGATACCGAACTTTGCTTTTTTCTACACCAAGATACTAAGGAATATCCCAAAAATTGACAGGTTCCACTAGTACTTTTGCGGTCAGTTTTACTTCCAGCAAAATCAGCATCACTATACGACAGTAGCTGAAAATTATTGGTGTGAGGATAAAATAAACCATATTCAGATGTGCCTTTAATATATCTTAAAATTTGTTTCACTGCTTTTAAGTGAGATTCTTTTGGATCAGACTGATATATAGCACACAAACATATGCTAAACATAATATCTGGTCTACTAGCAGTTATATATAAGAGTGAGCCAATCATACCTCGATAGAGCTTTTGATCGACACTCTTACCTAATTCATCTTTGTCAAGTGTAGTAGTAGTAGCCATAGGTGTGGTCTTACTACTAGTGCCATCCATGTCAATTCGTTTGAGTAATTCCTTATCATATTTTTCTTGATTAATAAATATGCCATTTTGAGACTGTTTGATTTGAAGTCCAAGGAAGTAATTGAGTTCACCCATGTAACTCATCTCAAACTCATTTGCATGGTAGTAGCAAACTCTTGACATAGATTACTGTTAGTTGATACAAAATTATGTCATCTACGTAAATCTGTATGATTAATATGTCTGATTTTATTTTTCTAATAAACAATGTAGTGTCTACTTTACCAATTTCAAACTCTGTTTCTATAAGAAAATTTTTTAAACGATCATAATAAGCACGAGGTGCTTGTTTGAGACCATATAAAGCCTTTTTTAATTTAAAAACATGGCTAGGGAATTGTTCATGTTCGAAACCTGGTGGTTGCTTAACATAAACATCTTCCTTAATGAAACCGTTTAAGAAAGCACTTTAACATCCATTTGAAAAAGTGTGAAATTCATAAAACATGTAAAAGATAACAAAATTCTAATTGATTTTAGTCTATCAACAGGAGCATGTGTTTCATCAAAATCAATTCCTTCTTCTTGTTTATATCCTTGGGCAACTAATCTAGCCTTGTTCCTAACAACTTGTCCTGATTCATCTAACTTATTCTTAAATACCCATTTGGTACCAATAATAGTATGATCAGGAGGTTGTGGAACTAATTAACATACATCATTCCTTACAAATTGGTTAAGTTTATCTTGCATAGCATTCAACCAAAATTCATTCTCACATGCTTCTTGAATATTTTTCAATTCAAAATTCGATAAGAAAGCAGTATGAGAAATCATATTAAAGTGTGATCTTGTTTGAATACCATGTGAGATGTCACCAATAACTAAGTCATGAGGATGATCTCGACTTTAACAAATAACTTTGGTAAAGTTGGAGTTATCTCTACAGGATCAGTCGTCTTAATGAACCCATCAGCCTACTGATTCAGCAGATCAGTCGACTTATGAAGTCCATCAGTCGACTTATCTAGAGTAGTTTGCTCAATTGATTTAACAATGCTATATAGTGGTGAATATTCAATTTCATCATCTCGAATAATACTAGATGAAGGTAAAGATTCATTAAAAGAAACATGCATAGATTTTTCAATAGTCAAAGTTGACTTATTCAAAATTCTATAAGCCTTACTCCTATTTGAGTATCCAATGAAGATACATTCATTAGATCTAGCATCAAATTTATCTAACTTATCTTTTGTGTTTAATATGAAACACTTACAACCAAACACTTTGAAATACGAAACTTCAGGAATTCGTTCATAAAATAACTCAAAACAAGTCTTCTTAAGTTTTGGCCTAATTAGTATTCTATTTAAGACATAACATGCTGTAGAAACAACTTTAGCCCAGAATAGGCAAATTACTTTCAACAAGCATGGTACGTGCACATTCTTGTAATTTCCTATTCTTTCTTTCAACCACAACATTTTGTGGTGAATCTCTAGGAAATGCAAAAGTATGTGTTATACCATTCTTGTTGCAATATTCTAAAAAAGTTTCATTCTCAAATTATCCACCATGATCACTTCTAATAGTTACTATGGTGAGAGATTTTTGATTTTGAACACGTTTGAAGAAATTTACAAATTCTTCAAAAGCATCATTTTTATGTCTTAAAAAGAATAGACATGTAAATCTTAAAAAATCATCTACTAAAATAAATACATATCTACTTATATTTAAGGAAGCGATTCTAGTAGGACCAAATAAATCCATATGGATCAATTCGAGAGGCCTACTAGTAGAAATCATTTTCTTTGTTTTAAAAGTGGATTTTACTTGTTTCCCTAGTTGACATGCATCACACATTTTATCTTTCTTAAAAGATAATTTTGGCAGTCCTTTAACTAGGTTATTCTTAGAAAGTTTAGCAATATTTTTTATGTTTACATGTCCAAATCTTTTATGCCAAAGCCAAGAATCGTAGTTCGAGACAACTAAACAAAAATCATTCGAAAACTCATTTATTTTAAAACAAAGTTCATATATGTTATTTTTTCTAATACCTTGAAAAATTACATTTTTAAAGACGAATCATAAATCAAGCATGCATCTTTTTCAAACACTATCTTATAATCCTTATCACATAATTGACTAATATTTAACAAGTTATGCTTTAAACCACTAACTAAGAATACATCTTCAATAATAGGAGTAGTATTCTTACCAACCATGCCTATTCCGATGACTTTTCCTTTGTTATTGTCACCAAAAGTAACGGTTCCTCCATCTATATCTTGAATGGAAGAAAGAAAGTTTGCATGGCCAGTCATGTGTTTAGAACATCCACTGTCAAGTATCCATCGTTCCCTTTTCATTGGGTCTGAGAAAGATTAGTTCTCATCAATCTCGATTCATTTCAATATGAACACAATTCAACCGATTTGATTGACTAGAATCGAACAATTCCAGAAAAAATAGGGATAGTAGATTAAACGAAAATTCCCCCTTTTTCGTTTGATTTAGAATTCCAAATTCTAAGAATTTTTGGAATTCTAAGTATTTTTTATTGACGAGCCATAGTAATTGCACCTATCAAAGAAACTAAAAGAATTATAGAAATGAGTTCAAATGGAAGATAAAAATCTGTTGATAAGTGAATTCCATTTTGTTGAACGTTACTTATAAGGTCCTGTTCCATAATCTAGTGGGAAACCAAACCCAAAGTAAGTTTGATTTACCACCATATGCAGGTTTAAAATTAACAGAATTACAAACATTATTTACAAAAGAATTTATATAAAAGACTCTTTCATTAAGACTCACATTGACATGAACCCAAATACTTTTGCACTGTCTAGTCGACTTCTTTTTACCCATCAGTCAACTGTTTTGTGGAGTCAGTCGACTGAGAGGTGAAACTAGTCGACTTATATGAGGCTGCTGTCTTTTTAAATAAGACTTCATCCTACTGGACAGGCAACTTATTTGAGGAGACAGTCGACTGGTCTTTTCGAAAAAAATTCTATTTTCATGATTAAAAAGAATTTTTGGTTTTTCAAAGAAATCATACAACTTATTCTTTACACTAGAAACAGAATAAATCTTATTATTACTAGTGTTATTAGAAGAATGACCTTTTTCAAGAATTTTTTGAAAACCAAGTCCAAATCTTTTATTAGATTGAACTTGATTTTGAAGAACTTCATTTAAACTCTTTTTTCCCTTATTGAACTTAGATACATTCTTATATATCTCTTCATAATTCTTTTTCTGAGATATAAGATCTATATCCAAGTTGGAAATACGAGAAGTTAAAGACTTGACTTCAACTTGTAAATCAAGATTTTCTTAAGAAAGAGTTTGATTAACTTTCTCTATATTCTTACCTTTTATTTTCTCTTTTTTTAATTCTTGAAAAATTTCATTAAAAGCTTTTAACAAATCACTAGAATCAATATTACTACTTACATCGCTTTGATTTGCCATGAAGCGCACATTTGGAACTTCATTAGATTCCTCATTGTCTTCTTCCGAAGATGAATCACTGTCATCCCACATTGCTTGGTAAGCCTTCTTGTTCTTCATGTATTTGTTCTTGGTAAATTTGTCCTTTTTGAAGTTTGAAACTTTGCCTTTAGATTTTGCATTTTCCAATGGACAATCCTTCTTCATGTGACCTATCTTATTGCATTTGAAACCAGTAGGAGGTTCATTAGTATCCTTTAATCTAGCATTAAATTTACCTTTGCAAAGAAATATCTTGAATTTTCTTGTTAACATAACCATTTTTTCTTCATCATCTTCATCATCTTCTGATTCAGACATAGCCTTGAAAGCAAGAGTTTTCTTTTTGGCTTGTTGCAGTTTTAAGTCCTTCTTGCGCTCCTCCAATTGTACTTCATAAGCTATTAGATTTCCCACAAGATTCTCAAGCGAAAGTTGTGTTAAATCATTTGCTTCTTCAATTGCGGTAGTCTTCTTTTCCCATTCGGGGGTAAGAGCACGAATAACCTTTCTCACCATCTCTGCTTGCGTATATGTTTTGCCAAGAGCCACAAAGGAGTTTCTGATGTCGGTGAATCTTGTTACCATCTCTGATACATTTTCATTCTCCTTTATTCGGAACATCTCGAACCTGTGAAGAAGAACAGAAATTTTAGATTCCTTGACTTTATTTCTACCTTCATGTATTACTTTGAGAGTATGACATATTTGGAGTGTCGTTTACGTTTGACACACGGTTGAATTCTTTTTTGGTAAGTGCACAAAAGAGAGCATTCATCGTCTTTACATTGTTAATGGTATCACTCTTCATATCGTCATTCCATTGAGCATAGGGAAGAGTAGGCACTGTACACTCCGTCTTGGTCATGTTCCAAATCTCATAGTTGTTGGATTGTAAGTAAATCTTCATTCTATATTTTCAGTAGTTGTAGTTTGTTCCATCAAAGAAAGGCGGCCTTTGTGTAGATTGACTTTAATGGTATTGATTTGCATCGGAAGTAGATGCCATTGTGATTAACCAGGCTCTGATATCAAGTGTTGGATCCTGTATGTAAGGAAAGTAACACTAGAGGGAGGGTGAATGGTGTTATGTAAAAAATAAATAATAATTTAAATATGACGCAACTGTTAAGTCGACTGGAAACGAAAAGCCATTCAACAGAAATGCCAGATTAAAGATAATTAATCAACTGAAGAACAGCAAGTCTGTTAAGTCGACTTAATACAGAAACCAATCAACTGATCAGACACAGATTACAATAAAGTGTAGCGAAATTAAAATTGCAAGTTAGAGAATTCAAACCACAGAGAATCAACAATGCTAACACGGCGATATATCCTTGTTCGGTCATCCCAACCTACATCCAATCCCCAAGCAACCCACTTGAGGTTTTCCACTGTTGTTGAAAAAGTACAAGAATACCTTACGACCTTTGGTAACAACTATGCCAAACCCGTATACCTCTCTCACCATTAGAGAGAGCAAAAGCCCACTCTACAACTTAGAGTGACACTGACTCTACACCAAGAGTCCTTCTCTCCAACCGTGAGAACCACTCTCACAACTCGAGAGTGAACAACAAAAAATTGAAGATTACAACACCTAAAGCCCTGATTTTTTAGTGTGCTTTTTGTATAGAGGCTATAGGTCAACTTCTAATCGTAGTCTTGAAGTTAATCTTAGTTACGCAAGACTGAAATTAGAGAACCAAGTCTAGAGAAAGAGAGTACTTGAAAGCTTGAGTTCTTTTTCATAAAAAATAATCAAAGACTTGATCAAAACAATGAGTAATCTTTTCCAAGTTCATTCTTAACTTTATTTATAGAGTAAGAACTCCCAGAACGTTGGAAAAAGGTTCATCAACTACCAACAAACAGCAGAAAAAGTTTGAGTTTGAAAATCAAATTTTAAACTTTAGAAAACTATTAAAACAGCTCAAACATTCGACGGGGTTGCCGAGGTAGTCGATTGGTCAGAGCTTGGATAAGTTCAATTTATTTCGTACTTGAATAATCGACTGCTTATCGACGTAAGTCGACTGGTACTTTGACAGCTGAACTTTTACAAGCATGAATTTGACATTCTGATTTTTAATAAACTTTATTTTAATCCTAGGAAATGTGTGAGTGTGTGTATCAAGGCTTTTACAAATTTTCTAAGACAAATCAAATATTACAATAAAATTACATGACACTCTTTTGTTCTTATCACTTGTTCTTTAACTGATCACTTTGAAAATCTTTGAAGCTTTGAATAATCTTTGTCTTGTATCTTGATCTTGGGTCTTGAAAGCTTATTTGTCTTGTAGCTCGATCTTGAGCCTAGAAAGCGTTGGGTACACACTGCAAGAGATATATAAAATAGAACATATGTGTATTGTGTTGTAGTAATAAAAATCAGGTCTCTACATGGAGCTCTTCATCGAGAACATTAGTGCAGTGCCCTCACAGAGTTCACCCATAGGGCAGTCTCTAAGTCCCCTGCCAACATTGATCAGAATAGGAGCTGACGGATATTAGGGTTTCCCAACTCTCTGTTGCTGTTGTCCTTACACTAGACCAGAACTTGCAGTCAAGACGACTCCACCACTTCAAACCTCCTCAAAGGTTTTTATGGACATAAAGGCACTCACATCGAAGACATAGAGCCCCCACAGAGTTTACTCACAGGGCAGTCCCTAAGTCTCCTGTTCGCGATAAACAAACCTAGGATTGGGTCAGGCGTGAAGATGCCAAGAATCCCCCTGACAGGTGAACACAACACCCACTAGTGCCTGTCCTTACATTCAACAATGACTCAAACTAGTCCTTCAACACAACCAAATCCAAAGTAATAGTACTAATCCAATTTAGGACCAAGATTAAGAATAAGGTTGATTATACAATTACTAGACATAATCTGTTTATCTGATTATCTGAATTCCATAACTCCTGTCAAGCTCTAATCCTCTTCATTATCTCATTATATGTATGAATTATTAGGAGAGTCTAGGTCGATTTCATTTAAACCAATTCTCTTCTAGTTAGGAGATCTATCATTTATTTCCATGCCCAAACTTAGTAACAATATTTGCTTATTTATGAACATCTAGTTAAGTTTTACTTGTAGGCTCTTTTCTAGTTAACCTACATTTTTCATATTTCGAAATTAACCCATCCCATAATAGGGCCCAAATCAACCTACAAATTCGGACTAAGAGTTGGCTGCCTTGACCCACACTTGGCCAACCAAATGGTGAACCGACTCCGTCGATCGCCGCTGCCACCATCTACGCTTGGAGTTCGATTGCAACCTCGGCCCGACCAAAACACGCTGCTCCTGCTAACCTTCACGCTCCATGGTCCTTGACAAGTGGTAGAACCAAATAAAATGTGGAATCC
Organism: Hemerocallis citrina; assembly: GCA_017893485.1. Classification (NCBI taxonomy): domain Eukaryota; kingdom Viridiplantae; phylum Streptophyta; class Magnoliopsida; order Asparagales; family Asphodelaceae; genus Hemerocallis; species Hemerocallis citrina. The sequence continues at coordinate 313,623,129 of CM030358.1, forward strand.
TTCTTGGCAAGGGGCACATTGGCGCACGAGTCGTCTCATCCAATGCGTTCTATGCAACATAGGTTCTTATTCTACCCATCTACCCAAACAATCAAGGACTTAGTCCAAGGGTCCCAATACTCTATCTAGGTGACCGTACAAGAGTACATTACTCTAGGACTAAACTCTAAATCATGATCATACCAAACAAGTGCTTAGAAGCCTCAAAAGATGAAATAGAATTTCCAAATAGCAAACACAAAGTTGGCAATTATGCCGAAATAGGGTCTTTCCCGGTCCCATATCAATGAAGAAACGCGACCGGGTGATCCCCATTCTTCTACTTAAGGTAGCCAGCAAATATAAACACAATTTGAGCATGAATCTCTTCCCAAAATAATCAACATCAACACATTATCACTTATCACAACCTCTATTTTAAACCAGTGAACAAACTATATCTATTGGCTCCTACACGCATATATAGCTACTCCACAATGTGAAACTTAGATAATTGAAATGATAATTCATTCACACATCCATGACATGATTCCATAGCCATAAAATAGCAACTCTAAACTCAAAATGCATCTTCTAAGTCAAGTTCATAAACATGGCATCAAACATTAAGCTTATAGAATTTACGTGCATCTGCTGTTTCTTGTAAAAATCATTAGAGCATCTGTAGTCGTCTGCTATATATGCATATTATGCATATTTTGCCAAAAAATCGCTGCAGTCATCTGCTAAATATGCATATTATGCATATTCTGCTGCAGTAGATTGTTATATATGAGAAGGATATGAGAATTATGCATATTATACAGGACGAAACTTGAAGTTGCGTCCGACAAAAAATAATAATTTTTTAATTCGTCAGACGCAACTTGAAGTTGCGTCCGACGACTTTTAAAAAAAAAAATTTAATAAATTAAAACCAATTCTGAACTACATTTAATAAATTAAAACCAAAAGGGAACTCCTCCTTGGACACAACATGAAGTTGCGTCCAACGGAAGAGCCCACCTTTTTTTATAGTTAACTCGTTGTTTTTAATTAATAAAAAATCCTAAAAAATCCTAAAAATTCGTCTGACGCAATATGATGTTCCATATTTAATATTAAATAGGTAAAAAATAGCCATCTACGAATGCAGCACAATGGCCAAATGCTATATGCATTTATCCATATATGCATATTTTACACATTGACGACTGTGGATTGTACTATAAATTGTACACTACTTAGATTATTAAGTACTTAGACATTCCAGAAAGATCTATGTGTCTACTACAATTTCTTAGTTAAAAGTTTCTTCTGATTATGTAGTTAAGGTGATCTTATCGCTTAATATTTAACATGCATACACATTTCCAGAACATATAGGAACAACAACCATGTTGTGAGGTAAAATCTTTTAAAATTATCATATGGTGTCAGAAACTCATAAAATTTTATAATTAAGCTCTTAACACATAAAATCAAAACATGTATAAGTTATAAACTTTAGAAGTAGGTTCATGTACAAGGCAGTAACACAGTCTTGCTATGTTTTACTACATAACTAAACAATGTTTAAGAATTATTTTAACATAGAAAATTTAGTCCAAATTCAATAAAATTTTACATGTATGATATACACAGAGATTGGTTTCACATACAAAATTTCAGATGAAAATTCCAAGTTAGTTAAGAGATATAAGCTCTAGAAAAGTCAAACAGTAAAATGCTTCAACTCTGTTTTTCTCACGACTAGTATACAAGTTCGTAATTATTTAAAATATCAAATAAAATAAAAAAATTATGATACTTGGTGGGATGGTGTATAGCATGCATAAGATTCTACATTTAAATTTTCAAACAAAATTTCCTAGCATTTTTTGAGTTATAGCATACAGACCTAGAACATGTTTCTGTTCAATTTTGTTTGAGTGTTTATTTCAATCTTTTACAGATACCACTAGCATGCAAACAATTTTACATGCTTCAAAATCAACTCATGTTGTTTAAATCATATCAAGACCAGCCTACAACTTTTTAAACACAGTAAGAAATTTTAGAGACACCCACCTTGAGTGAAGACAATTGGCTCAATGTCCTAGCTCAAAGCTAGCTTATCCTTGCTTTTCTCCTCCTTGCTAGGTCCTTGCTCTTGTCTCTTCTTCTTGACTCCTCCTTGGCCCCAAATCAGTAGATGATAATGTGGAGAGTGGTTTGAGTGGGTACGAGAGTGTATGAGTGAAGGGAGATGCTAGAAAATGAGCTAGTGCTTCATGAAGGGGGGGTTTTATGGTGGCTAGCTAGGAAAGGGAGAGAGATTGAGTGTAGGTGTGAACAAAGATGCGTAGTGTTCTACAAGGTGCTCTTGGAAACTCTCACACCAATCATGACAACCATTCAAAAATGAAAACCCTAGCTCTGTTCCATCCAGGCCCATGATTTTGCAATATTTTAATCTTTTGTACATGTGTAGTGTGCATGATAGTGTGTATGTGTACAATATGTATGTGTAACAAGTTAGTTTCATGATCATGTGGGTCATGGTTAGAGCCCAAATGTCGAACAAAGTTGAGTTTGGTTGACTCAAACATACACTCAAGTTGGTGCACAATAAAAATAAATTTGTACAAACAAATTGTAGCACACTCAAAAAAAAATTCAAGACAAAATTTTATAAACACAAGCAATCATATTCATATAGTATTATACAAAATAACAGTCAATTATTTATACATTTTGATGTGTCTAATTTTTATACAAATATGTGTACTCATTTCCTCATAAAAATTGTTAGTATTTGTTAATCTTGTTAAAAATTTATCTTATTTCCATAGATTTCAGTTAATTAATTATTTTTTGAAGGAATAAGATTTATTAATGCAAAAGGTGAATATTTTCAGTAAAAATCAACATAGAAAACAAGAAGAATGATTGTTAATTTTTATTGATTTGTTGGATTTTGAATTTTATAATTTGGCCATATGAAAATCAAAATAGAAATATTATTATCAATTAGGGGTTAGAATAAAATTTTGTAATTAAAATAATAAAAAAAAAAATAAAAAAGGAAAGAATGCACAGTATGGTTTTTTTTAATTGATTATTAGTTTAATATTAATCTTAATGTTAAGATTCTAATTAATTATCTAATAACAATTAACCAAACCTAATTTTTAAACTAACCTAACCCTAATTATACTTTTCCTATTCCTATATAAGTGCAGCATGTGAAGGCGTGAAGAGGGAAGCTGCAGTGGGTTAGCAGCATAGATTTCGAGGCAGCTCAGAGAAGAAATAGAGAAGAAAAGGAGAGAGAAAGAGAGAACAGTGCGGATCTTTGGAATTTCGGTCTTCAACTACAATTGAGTTCTTTCTTCTTTTCTTCTAATTTTTATTATGCAATTAAAGGACCTGTTTGTTAGTTGCAATTTTATTATGAACTAATTTTATTTTTCTAGGGCTTTGATGTAGCATAGTTTTGAGAACACAATTTTAATTCCATATTATTTTTCTATTTTTAGATGGTTGTGTGTTTGATTTTTGTTCTTAACGCTTACAATTGTTTAGCCAACTTTTGTATGATTTATTAAATCATGGAGAGACCGAACTGGTAATTTGTAATTTCGAATTAATAAAATTAAACATCATTATAAGAGCGAACTATTGTTAATGTGACCGTTAAGAAATCCATAGATCTTAATGATTTTTCAATTGGTAATTTGTGCATTAACTATGACAAATAATTAGTTGAGAATATTTTTGATATTGCTTGAGAGAGAATACTGAATAATTTGGGGATTTTTTTCTACAACTTGGAAAAATAATATTTTTATTCACACGAAGTTATAAATTGTGTGAGATTAATTAGGTGAAATCAAAAGCCCTAGAAATTATTTTGCCATTAACAAACAACCAAATTTCGGATCCTGTTCCTTTTAATTAGTTTATTTCTTTTATTTAGTTTAATTCAATTTAGCTGCTATTTTTTTTATCATCTTTTAGATCTTCCAAATAATAGTTAATCTAGTAATTTTGGTACTCGATAAAATAATTAGTCCTTCTGGGTTCGACAGTCTTTTCACTTATCTATACTACTTGTTGCGATTTTGTACGCTTGCAAATAATTCCCATCACATTTCATCTCAATTATAATTGAGACAAGTACATAATTTAATGGAGAAAATACCTCAACTCTGGTTCTACAAATACACCATTGTCGAGTTCAAAACGTATTGAATAAAATTATGTTTCCATACCGTCTCAAATAAAATTGAGAAAACTCCATTACTACGTGCGACCCTCAATCGTGCACGAATTAATATACAAATATTTATATACTATTTCGTGGGGTGTTACATCACTCCCTCCTTAGAATAGTTCTTTTCAAAGAACTACACTAGTGGAGAAGAAAGCAATACACAGCTCATTAACCATACAGGGACGCATCCCTCAACAGTCTTCAGATTCTCAGTGTCTCCCTCGATGAACTGGTCCCTCCATGGTGTCTAATGCTAGCTCTCTCTGAAGTCTATGACGCATGCCCTTAACATACCCTCCACAATTCTATTCACTCTTTCGGTCGGTCCATCAACAATGCTACTTCATGCTTTTATACTTCCTTTCTGGGTAGGTGGCCACTCCTTCCATAGAAAAAGGGACGAAGCTAAGAAACACCACTTCAGTCATATCGTAGCTTCTTTGATGTCACGCCCTGCTTCCCAAAAGAAATAGGGAATACGTGATGGAACTGCTATGATTCCCAGGAATACAGATTGGTGTGCGTATCGATCATAAAATATTAACAGATTAAATACGTGATCTAACCCTTTATAGCGGAATCTAAGGTTCACGAATTATACCTGCGATGAGAAGAAGACGATAGTTTCTAGCAACCTCGAGCTATTAGAGACCCCAAGATCTTCTGCACGTATTCCTTCCTCGGGTTGGACGTCGTGTGGGCGACGATCTCCCAACCTTTCTTCTCCTTGGCTGACCTCTCTTTCTCTCCTTACGTGAATCACGAATTTATAGAAAAAATCTTATATCTCAGATCATCAATGACGGCCAGAGAATAGAGGATATATATAAGGCTACGGCAGGGACCATGAGCAGAAATTAGGGTTAGGTCTCCTAACGAATCTGGGTATCCCGTGTTCAGCCCGAACACACAACCCAGGCCCATTAACAATAGCTCGGTCCACTAAAGAGCTATTGTTGCACTACCTTCCTAATCCTAAATTATATTTATGGGCTCCTTTTATTATATGCTCGTTCAGCTCCCCATATTAAGATATCAAATGTCCGTCGATCAAATTAAGTTACTGACAACTATATTGATCAACATCTTTTATCCTTAAGTAGTACCACTCAACTTTATTTGTCATGTCGGATGTAATCCACCTGCAGGGTTTACATGACAAATCCTTATGAGCTCCTTAAGGGGACATCATCAACCCGACGTATCGGGACATGGATTCCTTTTACAATCAACAGCCCATCATACATACAATGCTATTACCCAATTCATAGAGGTTGTTGATCCATAATGAATCTCACTCTTTTATGAGTCAAAGTAATGCACACTACATATACATGTCTATTATTATATCTGGATTAAGAGCATAAGCTTCCATAATAACAGAGGTGTTTGTTCTCTTTTGTAGTCAGTACAAAGAGAACAACCTCAAGTGGTCCTGTTCAATACACACAAAGTGTACTAGTGTAAACTTATAGTCAAGATAGACTAATACCAGATTACACTACAATCTTTCCAATGGATTGTCCAAGTCCGTCTAGGTTGTGAACTATTTATATATTCCATATGGAACTGATAATATGATCTTCTGTGTCTCACCTCACACCATATTATCAACCTTATAGAATATCAGACACTTGCATTAATATTATAATAAACACAATATGCAAACATATGCCCATATGATTCTCATTCAAAAAAAAATAAGGAAATAAAGTTAATACAAAAGTGATGCTTTCAGTATATAACCCTGACATACGGTATATGACTAAGTCCAGCGGGTAGTTTTTGTCACCTGTTTGTGTTTCATACTCAAGTAGATCCGTACAGCTTATGGATGGTGAAAACAACAGTAAATATAACAATATATTCATCCAAGCATTCATAAACAATTATAAATCAACAGTGTTCATTTACAACAATGATAAATATCCCAAACAAATACGAGATCTGAAACAAAACAATATTCTTGAACTACAAGCCCAATACAAGTCTCAATACAGTAGTATGAATAAAATAGTTCAAAGCAAAACATTAAGCAAAATTGTCCAATGCGCAGCTCAAAACTTTTTCTCACCAACTCCAGTAGGCAAACGATCACCAAAACCAGCTCATATGACAATTGGAAGGAAAATAGGAATAAAGGAAAACATAATGCCCGTTAGTTGCATGTTCCGGGACGCAAGTAGTACAAGCAGGAAAATGGAGAAGGGAAGAATAAAACCAAAAGGGAAGTAATGACATTGAGATAAGCAGCAAAGGATGAGAGTCTATAGATAATAATAAACAATGGGTAAATAGTAAAGAGCATAACAGTAACAGTAACAGTAACAGGATGACAGTAACAGTAACAGGATGTTACAGTGAAACAGTTATTCATATGTCTAATGTTCATTACTATCTATGTAGCACTTCATGCATCCTAGATTATACCACATGGTTGATACATCAAACAGTTTCGTTTTAAGATTTCGTAGTGGAACCTATAGGGCCGTCTATTCAGACAAACAGTAACAGTAACAGTAATAACAATAGTAACGGTGTCATGGATCATTCCCTCTTCCATCTAGAGAAAAACAGTGGGTACTACAGAAAATAGTGGGGAAACGAGTTCCCTTTTGAATACACATCTCTATATTGTCCACTACTAGATCTTTCCCTTAAACCTCGGCATGGTTATTTGTTATTATTATTAAACAGGTGTGAACGAACACAAACAGGGCTAAAAGACATGGCAAGAACAAAGAAAAAGTCTAAGATAAATATGAAACACAAACAGGTGACAAAAACAACTCATAACAGTCAAAACAACGAAACTTCCAGTTCTGGACAACAAGACACAACTGTACCAAATCTGAGATTCCCGTTTCTACAGAACTATAAATCTATATCCGTCAGAAAATCTAGAAACTAGACTCTCTGCCGAATCCAGCGCACATATACAAGTCATACATCAGCCAAGTAACAGGGTTTAAAATAGAGTTTAATACAGAACTTATGTTCAGCCAGGAAATGCAAAATCTTATTTATAAGCATGAAAAAGATTTTTAAAACATCATGATTAAATCTGAGAAAAATATGGGAGATTCCCTAGCATATTTACTCTCAACATATAAAATATCATGAAATTATACTACAGATAGTATAGTAAACATCATTGGGAAAACAGAGTAATGCAACAAAATTTCAATTCTAAAAGTTCAGACACAGCAGTACCGAAACGGAGATAATTCACAAAATACAATTCGAAATCCAGATCCGTCAAAAGGGTGATAAAATAGATAAATCAGAATAAAGTTTATATTTCTTCAAAAATGAATAGAATCAGGTTGAAACATAATTCTTTACTGAACAACATGCATTTTGGAAATATATCGGTTGGTTTCATAAGCATCAAATGAGATACAAAAGTCATTAATTAATTCCACAAAAATTAGAGATTGATCCCAGTCATGTCTAAACATTCCCAGAAAAATATAAAGTTCAAATTCTGCTTTTAATATTAGTTTTAAAATAATAATTCATACAGTAATTACATAGTTCAGAATCAAGAATATACGATATGACTGTAGTAAAACCGCAATAACTTATGCATAAAAAAATGGAATTTAGATCTGTCGAAAGTTCTGAAAACTAGAAAACAAAGCCTACAAATCATGTTCACAAATTTATTTATTTTACTAATGTTAACAGGGTCGAAATTACTGTACAAAAATAGGGCTGCAGTAAAAACAAAATTTCTTTTATGCATTTCATCAAACAATTTAATTACAACAATCTAATCTAATATGTCATAAAAAGCCTGGCATATAGGTAATTCAAATCAACATAGCATGTGAATAAATAGTTTAAGATGATTTGATACCTCGTACAAGCATCCATGTAACAGATATCTAAAACATACGGTGTGTCACAAACAAGCATACAAATCAAGATGTCCATATAATGTAATTTGTTTTTCATGCAACGGTTGACAACTTGTGAAACAGTCATGATCAAGAGATGAAGGACTGAATTAACTAACAAGATATGATTTCATCATGAGAGGGACAATAAACGCATGCAAGACTACTTATAGTATTTAACTTGTATGAAAAAATTACATACAAGCTACTTGCCTGATAACGACGACGAAGATGGAGAAATAGAATAATGGGAATGGATCCCGAACAACGAACACAACAAACAAACAAGGGACAGCACAAACAAGAACGAGAATCAACACCAATACAAAACACGTGCGGTGCACGTGTCTCACATGCACACGCACGGCAACAACAGCAAGGTGTCGACAGCATCAAGGGGCGGCGACAGCGGTGTGGCACAACAACACAGCGTCGAGAGTAAGGGGAGGTGGTCGACAGCTGTCGACCACAACTGCAGCAAGGTGGCTCGATGCTAGGGAGGAAGATGACGGCAGTGAGGGGACGGCCTGAGGTCGCTGCGGGCTCGAGCGAGGTTAGGGAGCACGAGGGGTATAGTGGTGAGGGGAAAGGGAGAGGGCTGACGGCGGCAGGGAACAGTAGAGGAGATGGAGAGATTGGGAGAGAGATGGGTGGGGGTTAGGGGATGGCTGTAGGGAGAAAGAGATAGAGATGTATTAGGGTTTGGTAATTAGGGTCAGGGTGCAATTAGGAGGGTTATATAGAGTCAAAGCGGGTTTTGGTCAACTGGGTAGTATCCAATAGGAACAAGAGAGTCCAATATGAGACAAATAGTTTATGAATTTGGTTTAGACAATAAACAAGGTCAAGAACAACATGTAGATCAATCAAATAGAGAAATAAAGACTGAATCAAAGTAAGAAACGAATTATATGGAGAATAACAACTTACAATTCAAAAGGAACGAAAAGAGATACAATCAGAAATAAAATAAAATAACCAGGAATTTAATTAAATACAATAATGAGTCACAGGGGTTGTAAATCCTACCCACCTAACGAGATGAATTTTGTCCACGAAATTCAACCAGAAGTACATTGGGTAACCCCGAAAAAGAAAAAGAAAAAAACAACAACAAAAGCAAAACAACAAAACAAGAGATACACAAACAAATGAGGAAACCTCCGCTGGATATCCTCATCTAGCTCCCAAGTCGACTCACCTGGTGAGTGAGGATTCCAAGAAATTTGAATAAGCTTGATCACCTTGTTCTTCAATATCTTCTCCTGCTGGTCCAAAATAGCAACTGGCAGAATTTCACAAGACAGATCCGGCCTCACGATAACTCAGAGTAGTCAATCATGTGGCTCTCATCACGAATATACTTCCTCAGTTGCGAGACATGGAAGACGTCGTGTAATCCAGATAATGCCGGTGGCAATGCAAGACGATAGGCCACCTTGCCTACTCGTTCCACAATGTCAAACGGTCCGATGAACCTAGGGCTCAACTTGCCTCCACCACCAAAACGAATGACACCTCGCCACTGCGATACCGTAAGGAAAACATGGTCTCCCATGTCAAACTCCAAGGCTCTCTGATGGACATCAGCCCATCTCTTCTGCCTGTCTTGCCCAGCTTGAAGATGCTTCCTGATCTGACTCATCGCATCCACTTTCCTGGTGATCAACTTCGGGCCCAACAACTTCCTCTTGCCAATGTCATCCCAGCACAATGTCATCCTAGCACACTTTCGATCATATAGTGCTTCGTACGGAGCAGCCTTAAGACTAGCCTGAAAGTTGTTATTGTACGAGAACTCTACATGATGCAAGTGGTCTTCCCAAGAATCTCCAAATTGCAGCACACAGGACCTCAACATGTCCCCTAGAGTCTGGATGGTCCTCTCTGACTGTCCATCAGTCTAAGGATGAAAAGCTGTGTTGTCCTTCAACTTACTCCCCAGACTGCTCTGAAGACTCTCCCAGAACTGAGACGTGAAATGCATATCCCTGTCGGATACAATACTGACTAGAACCCCATGAAGTCTGACAATCTCTTGCATGTACTTCTCAGCTAGGCTCTCAGTAGACTATCCAACTCTGAAGGGAACAAAAGGAGCACTCTTGGTCAACCTGTCCACAATCACCCAAATGGCGTTGTGACCCTTATGACTCCTCAGCAAAGTGGTCACAAAATCCTTGGTGATATGCTCACACTTCCACTCCAAAATGGGAAGTGGTTGAAGAAGTCCGGCGGTCCTCTGATGCTCTGCCTTCACCTGCTGGCAGGTCATGCACTGCGGCACAAATCTCGCCACGACCCTCTTCATACCATGCCACCAAAAGTGAAGCTTCAAGTCTCGGTACATCTTAGTACCTCCAGGATGAATAGAGTACGACGATTGGAGGGCTTCCTCACGCAACTTCTGATGAACCTCACCTTCGGAAAACACAATCTGGACCCAAAACGAAGCGAACCATCAGAGTGAACAATCATATCGGTCCTCGAACCCGCTTAAACTTCGGCTCTGAACCCTTGCAATTGCTCATCACCTATCTGAGCTTATTTAATCTGCTCCAGAAGAGACGACTACAACTGAAGCAACATGCAACTCCAATCAGAACCTGGCAAGATCACATCCAAATCCAATATCCTCATGTGCTTAACAAGCTTTCTCAGCTGAGTCAAGAACATGGATACTGGTCTCCTACTCAAAGCATTTGACACCAAGTTCACTTTATCAGGATGGTATTGCAAACTAATTTCATAGTCAACCATTAACTCCCACCAGCACCTCTGCCTCATGTTTAGTTCCTTCGGAGTGAAGACATACTTGAGACTTTTGTGGTCAGTAAAGATTTCCACTCGGTCTCCAAGCAGATAGTGTCTCTATAACTTCAAAGAAAAGATCACTGCAGCCAACTCCAAATCATGGGTAGGGTAGTTCTTGTTACACCCTAAAATCTATTTATGTAGAGTTTGTGATTTTATGTGTTTTGCACGTATAATTTCATATGTATAATTTCTCTTATAAAAATATTTCTTGTTCTCTTTATTTTTCCAAAAAGTCTATCTTAAAAGTCTAATTAAATCCTAGGCCTATTTGTCTCTTTTAGCCCATTCTTATTTAATTAATTAATTTAATTAGGATAGCCCATGGTTAATTGGCCCATTAGTGAGCCCATTTAACTTAATTTCTCTTTTTATTAATCTAACTTGTAGTGTAGATAAGTTTAGTGAACAATTAATTTTATTCACATGAACAACTTGTAAAGGAGGGGTACTAGTTGGCATGTGCATGCACTAGAGTGTGCATTGCACACTTTTGTACCTAGGCCGAATGGGATTGGGAGAGTGGGAGAGATGGGAGTGGTGGAGAGTTGGTTGGTTCATCATGGGTAGTTTCTATAACTCCCTAGTTCATTTAGACCCTTGATCCCTAACCATTTAATCTCATCCTAGCCCTCCATTCACCCTCAAAATATGTATAAATACCCCTCCCTACACTCTTCATTCTCACACTTAAAATTTTGAAAAGAAAAGAATAGAAAGAAAGAAAGAAAGAGAGGCAATTCAGTGAGACAAAAGATTTAGTAGTTTATGGGATAAAAAGATTGAGTGCTAGTGTGTGTTTCTTCAACTCAAGGAGGGGAGGCCGGACTACACCAAGGAACAAGAAGGGGAGGCTCGATTCTATCTAGCACAAGGAGGAGGTGGCTTTTGGTGGCTCGATCGAGGAGGAGAAGGCTTCACTTGTTCGTTGTAGGAGATCCCTAGGAATTTTGTTTGGTTTTCTCTCCATTAAAGGTGGGTGAATTTCTTAAACTTCTAATTACATATCATGCTAGGGTATGGTTGATAAAATTGAGAAGAAATTTTAGTTAATTAGCCATATGTTGTGAAAATGAGACAAAATTGCAATGGTTGATTGTACGTGAAAAGAATGTAAATTAGTTGCAAATTGTGATTATTAGTTTAGAATTGACCATGATACCATCCTTTAATTGATTGACTGTGCTAACTAAGGAGATATGATTGAATGTTTAGTTGGTCGAAATAATAACCATGCATAAAGGGGATTTTTGCTAATTCACTTGTTAATAATATGAAAAAGGGATGATTGTTACTGAAATGTTAGGTTAATAGTAATAAAAATAATAAAAGAGATCCATTAGAAGTTTGAATGCAAACTTATAAAAGAAACAACATTTGTATGAACATTTTCGAAATTGTAGACAAAATTGTATTCAAAGAGAAAAATTACACTTTTTATGTCAAAAATTAAGTTTTAAGTTACTGATATATTAGAAATGCATAAAAGTTTTATTCTGGAAATTTTGAATGAAAGTGGAGAAGAAACAAATTTGAAAATGGTTATTTTTATAAAAATTCAAATGAACCGAAACTCGAATCAAACCCCTAAAAACCCAACTCCTATCGGATTAGCCACTTGGACTATTTGGTTAGCGGGTGCGTTTGGGTGCACTTACTGTAGCGTGGGTCTGGTCTTGGGTCAAGGGTTCGAAACTGAACAGAGGCTTTTTGTTTTATTTTTTTGGGAAAAATCTGAATTCTAAGAATGGGTTCATATGAGTTTGAGCCCTTCGTTTTAACGTGGTTGCGCCCTGTCCTTTCTGGTTAGCGCGTGCGCCACAGTGCACTGAACTATAGCGTTGGGCTTGGCTTTGGTCACTGGTTCGATTCCTGAACTCGGCATTTTAAAACCCCTTTTTCGGTTTTAATGTTTTTTTTGTGATTTTTTATTTTTAAAATTTTGGAAAAAATATTATAATTATTATAAAAATATATTGACTTCATGAAAAATATTTTCACATTATTCTGACTTAAATTAAAGAGTGTGAGAAGTAAAAATTGAGTAGAACTCTATATAATTGAAATTTACATAAGTATAAAAAAGGGATTTTTCTCCGTGGGAAATTATACCAAATTATAAAAGAGAATCATGTATAAAAAGAACTTGTAATGTATTCGTTTATGGATTTTGTTCTTTATTTGGGTAATGCACGGATTTGAAAGATAAATGAAATGTGATCTTGATTTTGGAGAAAAATAAATAATAGTACGGAAATTAAATGGAATTATTGAGACTTATTTGTTTGAATGAGAATGTTATAAATTGAAATTGAACTTATGTATGAAGCTGAATTATAGAAAAGAGATGGAAATTTATTTGAACTATGAGAAAGACTATATGAGTAAGAAAACTCAATTTTTGTGATTATGAATCAAAATTGAGAACTAGAGTGTAGCTAAGCCTCACACCGGCATTGAAAAAGAGATTGTTGAAATGAGATATGAAATGAAAAGACCAAGATTTTGGTCATGTTATATAAATGGTTAAGATCGGTATAATGGAAGGGCTAACTCTAGAGAATTGATTTTGCTCATGATTCAAATAACTAAGTACTAGATACATAGTGAAGATGTGACGTAAATAAGAGAAAAACATGAGTATGAGAGCCTCGGAGCTACGAGGTGAGAGTATTCACAGGCTGTCTACACGATACTTCGTGTCATGACGTGGATATGTCTCTAGGAGTCCGTACCGTAGGCGACGCTTGTGGGGTGTTTGGTGACTGCGGGTGGTGTCATGTCCCATGACGGAGGCTGAATTGTCCATAGATTCTTCATGATGCGTCGTGACATGACGTGGGATTCCCCTCCAGGCTGTCTGGACATGAGCTCGTAACTCATAGAAAATCTAGGATACTTATCATAGTTACAGTAGTAGTTTAAGTCATGACGAGGGATTGAACCCTACAAGATGAAGAACGGTTAAGGGCTTGCCCTCAGACCTATGTATTATGGAATGCATAGATACTGAACAAGTGCACATTAGTGTCATGTAACATACATAATTGCATTAAGGACTAAGTGCACCGCACAATACGAAATCAATAGGATAGTCCCTTGTAGTTTTATTTGTGATCAAGTTTGTGGTTTGTTTAAGTATTTGAAAATTGTTATACTGTTCGGCATAGAGAGGATAGCCGTGTATAATATTTCGTCGGTTGTAAGCAACTGACGTGCCCACAGTTTCTATGCAGGATAATGTGATTAACAAGACTAAAGTTTGCATGCTGCTTAAAGAATGATTCAAGTGTTGTACATTTCTATTCATGTAATTTGTTGTAAATTGCTTCCGCTATAAATATGTAATGTACATGTAAACTCTGATGTAACAAAAGTTTCTAATTTCTTGTAGAATTGTACGAAGAGGTGTAAAGATCCCGTGGAACTCCGGATTCAGTCTGTTTTGGAATTCAGAGTGTTACAGTTCTTTTCGTGCGGTCTCAACTGTCTGGATGCATAAGCACCAACTCGGCTCTTTTGCATCAACACTGCACCTAGGCCCTTGCCAGAAGCATCATAATGAACCACAATACCACCCGAACCATCCGGAATAGTCAACACTGGCGCTGACGTCAACCGGCTCTTCAACTCCGCAAAAGCTCCACTGCAAGCTCCATCCCAGACGAACTTCTGATCCTTCCCAGTCAGCTTAGTCAACACCCAGTAATCTTCGAAATGTCTTGGACAAACTTCCGATAATACCTGGCCAAACCAAAGAAAACTTCTCAGCTCTGAAACTGACTTAGGAACATGCTAATCCTTCACCGCAGCAATCTTGGACGAATCAATAGAGATTCTATAGCCTGCGATAATGTGCCCCTAGAAGTAAATCGATCAAGTCAGAACTCACACATGCTGAGTTTTCCATAAAGCTGATTCTCCCTCAAGGTTTGCAGAACCAACCTTAGATGATCAGCATGATCCTTCTGGTTCCGAGAATACACCATAATGTCATCTATGAAGACCACCAAGAATCTGTCCAGAAATGGAGAGAAAACTCTGTTCATCAGACTCATGAATACTGCTGGCACATTCGTGACTCTGAAAGGCATCACTAGGAACTCGTAGTGCCCGTATCTGATCCTGAACGTAGTCTTCTGCACATCAGCTGCCTTCACCTACACTAGATGATAACTAGATCAAAGGTCCAACTTCGAAAAGATAGTAGCTCCACCCAGCTGATCAAACAAATCATCGATCCTGGGTAGCGAATACCAGTTCTTCACTATAACACAGTTCGGCTCACGGTAATCCATGCATAGATGACGATTCCCATCCATCTTGCTAACAAACAAGACGGGAGCGCCCTACGGGGACACACTGGGCCTGATGCACACAAATTTAGCAATCCTTGGACCTGCACCTTCAGCTCTGCTAGCTGAACTGGTGCCATCCGGTAGGGACTCTACAATATCGGCGCAGTACCTGGATGAACCTCATTACTGAATTCCACTTCCCTATCCGGGGGTAGTCCAGGAAAATCCTTTGTAAACACATCCAGAACTTCCCGCACTACAAGAGGCGCAGCCTCACAACCTGAGTGCAACTCCATTGCACAACCTGCATCGACAACTACTTCCTGGCCACGCCCAAAGGGTAACTCCCCAACATGGAACTCAAATTCCGCACGAGCTGGCATCCTGAAAACAACCTTATTTTCTTGGCAATCAATGATCGCGTGGGACTCACCCATCCAATCCATGCCGAGAATCACATCAAACCCTGAACTGCCGATCACAATCAGGTCTGCCCTGAAATCCGCACTTCCAATAACCATGGGACTCTGCTTGCACTACTAGGAACAGACAAAAACACTGCCACCTGTGGTGATGTTCCAAGCTACCGGCAACTCACTGCACTCTAACTGATGCTGATCTGCAAAGCAGAAGGAGACGAAGGAATGGGTTGCCCCGAAATAAAAAAGAACATGAGCAGGAATGGAATGAATAAGAATAACACCTAAGACAGAGTCAAAACAAGGGAAACGATGAACAAATGAAAGATAACAAAGGAATATGGAAAATGATGCAAGAAAGACAACATGAAAGAAAGATGCAAAAGAAATAATTAAAACAAGGAACAAATAACAGAACAACAAAGAAAACACAAAAGAATACCTGCAACGACTTCTTCCGCGGTCTCAGCTTCCTTCGCTGTCAAGTTAAAAGTCTGACCTCTCCCTGTAGCAGCGGTCCTGTGACCAACGATCTAATGCTGAGGTGGAAGTGGCACTCTGACCTGACTACGAACTGGAGTGACTGCGGCCTGGTTGTGCCTCCTCCGAGGAAAATCCCAGACCATGTGGTCTGCAGCACCATGACCGAGACACCGACAGTTGGCCTTCCCGCAATCCATGTGCAAGTGCCCAGGGGTCTGGCAAAAGTCGCAAACAACATCCCTCCGTGGAAGAGCAGGACGGTAGGGAGCTTTCCTGACGGCAAGGACCGGAGTTGGCCTCCTAATCGGGCCTCCAGTAGGCTTGGCAGCAACAGAAGTGGGGTACTGCACAACTCGCTGAGAAAGGGTCTCCCGAGCTTGAGTCTGCTCTGTCGCTCGAGCTGCCTCCAAGGCATCCGCATAGGTATGAAGACAGTAGGAGGCCAAGTGCACCTGAATACCCTGATCAGGACCCAAAACTAACCTCCGAACACGATCCTCCTCATTCGCCACCAAGGTGGTAGCAAAGCGGCTCAGCCTGGTGAATTCTGTGGTGTAGTCGTCCAGGAATCTAGAGCTCTGTTCCAAGAAATACTTGGTGTTACAATACTACATATACAATATGTAACAAAATCTCAAAACATGGCACTAGTAAATCAACAACCAACCAACCAACCAACCTGCTTCAGGGCAAGAAACTGATGCTCCATTTCTACCCTGGTTATGCGGGGGAAGAATTTCTCCAGGAAGCTCTGAGCAAAAGTGGCCCAAGTAACAGGCCGCTCTAGCCTCTCGGATTCCGCCCTCCACCAGATGTGGGCCAAATCCACCAACTGGATGCACACCACATCCACACGGTCGGCATCGGCGACCCTAGCTTCCTGTAGCAGACTCTCCGTCCATATCAGCCACTGCTCAGCCTCAAGTGGCATCCTGTACCAGTGAACTTATCAGGGTGCAACCTCATGAAAACTGCAACGGTACCTGAACGAGGGGGAAAAACTACCGGGGCAGGCACAGTGGGGGTCGGAACAACATTTCGGTTAGCAGCCTCCAATGTGGCCATAACTAGTTCGCTGTGCTCTTGCTGCATCTGAGCAATCTGTTGGAGCACCTGAGTAACAGCTACCAACTCAGGATAGTCTTTTTGCGAGCAAGAAGACGAAGCATTCCCACGAGCCATTGTCTGCACAAAACCTAAAACAGATAGCATTTAGATTAAACTGATTATCAATTTTTCGTGCATTGCATGGCCTGTTGGCAGTTAAGTAAATTCTGACTGAGTCAAGCCTGTCTAATGTATTAGGCATACTAACACATTAGCCAAACCTAAGACTCTGATACCACCGAAAACCTTGTCACGCCCAGCTTCCCAAAAGGAACACGGAATATAGTATGTGACTAAGCCCAGCAGATAGTTTTCACCATCCATAAGCTGTACGGATCTACCTGACTCAGCACAATAGTAAATATAACAATATACTCATCCAAGCAAGCATAAACAATTATAAATCAACAGTATTCATATGCAACAATGATAAATATCCCAAACAAATACGAGATTTGAAATAAAACAATATTCTAGAACTATAAGCCCAATACAAGTGTCAATACAGTAGCATGAATAAATAGTTCAAAACAAAATATTAAGAAAACTTTTCCAATGCACAGCTCAAAACTTTTGCTCACCAACTCTAGTAGGCAAACGATCACCAAAACCTGCTCATATGAAAATTACAAGGAAAATAGGAAGACAGGAAAACATAATGCCCGTTAGTTGCAAGTTCCGAACCGCAAGTAGTACAAGCAAGAAAATAAAAAATGGAAGAATAAAACCAAACAGAAAGTACTGACATGGAGATAAGCAACAAAGGATGGCAGTCTTCAGATAACAGTAAACAGTTGGTAAACAGTAAAGAGCATAACAGTAACAATAACAGTGAAATCAGCAGTAACAGTAATAGGATGATCGTAACAGTAACTGGATGTGATAGTGAAACAATTATTCTTATGACTAATGTTCATTACTATCTATGTAGCACTTCATGCGTCCCAGATTATACCACATGGTTGCTACATCAAACAGTTTTGTTTTAAGATTTCATAGTGGAACCTGTAGGGCCATCTATTCAGACAAACCATAACAGTAATGGTGTCATGGATCATGCCCTCATGCATCTAGATAAAACAGTCGGTATCACAGTAAACAGTAGGGAAACGAGTTTCCTTCTGAATACACATTTCTATATTGTCCACTACTAGATCTTTCCCTTAAACCTCAGCTTGATTATTTGTCATTATTATTAAACATGTGTGAACGAACACAAACAGGGCTAAAAGACATGGCAAGAACAAAGGAAAAGTCTAAGATGAATATAAATACAAACGGGTGACAAATACAACTCATAACGGTCAAAACAACGAAACTTCCAGTTCTGGATAGCAAGACACTACTGTACCAAATCTAAGATCCCTGTTGCTACAAAACTGCAAATCCAAATCTGTTAGAAAATCTGGAAACTAGACTCTCTGTTGAATCAAGGGCACATATACAAGTCATACATCAGCAAAAGTAATAAGGTTTAAAACAGCATTTAATACAGAACTTAAGTTCAGCCAAGAAATGCAAAATCTTGTTTATAAGCTTGAAAAAGGTTTTCAAACATCATGATCAAATTTGAGGAAAATTTGGGAGATTCCCTAGCATATCTAGTCTCAATATATAAAATATTATCAAATTATACTACAGATAGTATAGTCAATATAATTGGAAAAACAGAGTAATAGAACAAAATTTCAATTCTAAAAGTTCAGATACAGCAGTACCAAAACAGAGATAATTCACAAAATACAATTCAAAATCCTGATCCGTCAAAAGGGTGATAAAATAGATAAATCAGGCTACAGTTTATATTCCCAAAGTTTTCTTCAAAATGAATAGAATCAGGTTGAAACGTAATTCTTTACCGAACAACATGCAGTTTGAAAATATATCGGTTGATTTCATAAGCATGAAATGAGATACAAAAGTCATTAATTAAATCAAAAAAAATTAGGGATTGATCCAGTCATGTCTAAACATACCTAGCAAAATATAAAGTTCAAATTCTACTTTTAATATCAGTTTTAAATTAATAATTCATACAATAATCACATAGCTCAGAATCTGGAATATACGATATGAATGTTTATTCACATGCTATGCTGATTTGAATTACCTCAATTTAATTACAATAATCCAGTCTAAGATGTCATACAAAGCATGGTATATAGGTAATTCAAATCAGCATAGCATGTGAATAAACAGTTTAAGATGAGATGATACCTCATACAAGCATCCATGTAATAGATATCTACAACATACGGTGTGTCACAAACAAGCATACAAATTAAGATGTCCATCTAATCTAATTTGTTTTTCATGCAACAGTCGACAACTTATTGTGAAATAGTCATGATCAAGAGATGACGGAGCGAATCAACTAACAAGATATGTTTTCATCATGAGAGGGACAAAAAATGCATGCAAGACTATTTACAGTATTTAACTTGTATGAAAAAATTACATACAAGCTAATTGCCTGATAACGACGACGAAGATGGAGAAATAGAATAACGGGAACAGATCTCGAACAACGAACACAACACACGAACAAAGGACAGCACGAACAAGAGCGAGAATCAACACCAATACAAAACACGTGCAGTGCACGTGTCTTACACGCACATGCATGGCAGTAACAGCAAGGCGTCGATAACAACAAGGGGCGGCGACAGTGGTGCGACACAGCAATACGACGGCAAAAGCAAGGGGAGGTGGTCAGCAGCTTTCGACCACAGCAGCAGCAAGGCGGCTTGACGCTAGGGAGGAAAACGACGGTAGTGAGGGGACGGCCTGAGGTCGTTGCGGGATCGAGCGGGGTCAGGGGGCACAGATGGTATAGTGGTGAGGGGAAGGGGATAGGGCTGACGACGACAGGGAATAGTAGAGGAGAGAGGGAGATCGGGAGAGATATGTGTTAGAGGGTTGGGGATGGCTGTAGGGAGAGAGAGATAGAGATGTATTAGGGTTTGGTAATTAGGGTTAAGGTGCTATTAGGAAGGTTATATAGAGTCAAAGCAGGTTTGGGTCAACTGGGTAGTATCCAATAGGAAGAAGAGAGTCCAATATGAGAGAAATAGGCCATGAATTAGGTTTAGACAATAAACAAGGTCAAGTACAACATGTAGATCAATCAAATAGAGAAATAAAGACTGAATCAAAGCAAGAAATGAATTATAAGGAGAACTACAACATACAATTCAAAAGAGACGAAAAGAGATACAATCGGAAATAAAATAAAATAACCAGGAATTTAAATAAATACAAATAAAAATACAATAATGAGTCGCATGGGTTACATTCGACGCTAGTGCTAAATGTCTTGACACGATCCTCCTTCGTCTTGGTAAGACTTTCTACTGGACGTGAACCTGTTGGTGGCTTGACTGCAGATTGATCTTAGAGAACTCTGCCGCTTCTTGAAGTCGACTGATTAAATCGCCGATGTATACCTGCCTCGAGCCAAAGTCTAGTTTACTCATGGTGCTTGATGTGCATCCACACCGATCCATTCTTCATTCCTACAAACAAAAAAGGTGCTTCTCAAGCGAAGCACTAGACCTGATGAATCTCTCCAGTAGTAGCTCTTTCGACTTCTTGGCCCTTGAACGACTTGACCTATCAGGAAAAGATTTGGAACACCGTCTCCTGGATTTTTGCCTGCGACTTAGCTTGCGGCATCTGGTTTCTACTAACTACCACGAATGCTCCCATCATCTGGTGGATCTCGGCGAATTATTGCCTCGTCATTGAGGTCACCGCCGTTAGCTCTGCCGCTTTCTTCCTAAATTCCTGTTCTGCGCATTTGCATCCATTGATGTCCGGCTACAAGCATGCCACCTTGACATCAGGTAGCAGATTTGCCTTCTCGACATTCGGTTGCAGGTTTGCCACCATTGATGTCCGGTTGTAGGTTTGCCTCCTCGACATTCGGTTAGACCATAATGTAAGTAAAAGAAAAATTACAATGGGGTTAGTTCAGACATAGGAAAAAACATAAACATAAGTTGCAAAAATGCAATAATATGATTTACGATCATCCCACTATTCAACAAAACCCAACTCTAACTGGGGCATACAAGTCTAATTTCCTACTGTGTTAGACTACAATTTGAAGTCGGCTCTAATACCACTTTTGTAATGCCTTGAATTCCCTAAAATAGAAACTCCAGACACAAGCCAAAATCTTACTTCAAATGAATACTTAACACAGTAAAATCATAGAAAATTAAAACTTTTATTGACACAAAAGCTATTAAATGTACAAAATGTTCAACATGAAACTTTACATCATGAAATTAATTTAATAATTTACATTTTACAAATGATCAATAATCTCTACTCGGATGCTCCACACAGCTCGAGTTTCTAGCTCCGCGATCAGCAAGTCTGCAACTAACAAACTGTGGGCACGTCAGTTGAATGCAACTGACGCAATGCTGATAAAACCAACGACTCGAAAATCTCAACACCAATATTTGATGCAAAGGGAAAATGTGTAGACAGATCATAAGTGTTAGTGTATGCCATGCCCTAGAGTCTAATGCACAATTCTAAGTGCTTGCACTCCACTTACTCTAATGCAATTCATTTGGGAACGTAGGCATTCCATACCACATACTTTCTCAAATGCAACTTCAATGGAAACGTATGCATCCCATACTACATACTTTCCAAAGAGTTCGTAGTCTCCAGATCATAGTTTGATCCCTCGCTATGCATCCTACTCTTGCGCTCTTTCCTGTCTCTGATACTCTAGTGATGATGAGATTGCACTCTTCTGTCTTACTCCAGTCACTGCCATAGTAGTGGTTTCCAATAACTCGTGTTTTACCCACTATGCATGGGGACGCAGTGGCACATCTTACCTCATTGCTAATAAAAACAATAGTAGATCGTGGTAATTCCGCCTCCCAAACCTCACCAAAAGCTGATGTACGGACACTGGAGCTCTTCGCCAAGGACATTATTTTAGTGCCCCAATAGAGTTCACTCACTGGGCTATCTCTAAGTCCCCTACTCGCATTGATCAGCATAGGACCTGACGAAAACTAGGGTTTTCCCAACTCTCTGCTGCCCTTGTCCTTACACTAGACCAGAATTTGTAGTCGAGACAACGCCACCACTCCAAACCTCCTCAAATGTTGTTACAGACATAAAGGCACTCACGCCGAACACAATTGGGCCCCCACAGAGTTCACTCATAGGGCCGTCCGTATGTCCCCTACCCGCAGTAAACAAGGCCATGCCTGAAGACACCACGCGTCCATCTGACAGGCGAACACAACACCCACTAGTGCATGTCCTTACATTCAACAACGACTCGAACTACTTCTACAACACAACCAAACCCAATGTACTAGTGCTTATCCAGTCTAGGACAAAGATTAAGAATAAGGTTGATTATACAATTACTAGACTTTATCTATTTATTTGATAATCTGAATTCCATGACTCCAGTGAAGCTCTAATCCTCTTCAATATCTGATTAGATGTATGAATTATTAGGCGAGTCTAGGTCTATTTCATTTGAACCAATTCTCTTCTATTTAGCATATTTATCATGTACTTCCCTACCCTAACGTAGAAATAATATTTGCTTATTTATGAACAACGAGTTACGTTCTACTTGTAGGCTTTTTTCTAGTTAAATACCATTCTTCATATTTTGAACTTAACTCATCCTACAATAGGGCCCAAATCAGCCAACAAATGAGGACCAAGAGTTGGCCGCCTCAACCCACACCTGGTCAACCAAACGGCAAACCGACTCCGTCGATCGCCACTATCGCCATCTACTCTTGGAGTTCAATCGCAACCTTGGCCCGACCAAAATACGCTGCTCCCGCTAACCTTCATGCACCACGGTCCTCGACAAGTGGTAGCACCAAATAAACTATGGAATCCTCTATGGACGGCAAGCACGTCGGCGCACGAGTCATCTCCTCCAATGCATTCGATATGACACAGGTTCCTATTCTATCCGTCTATCCAAACAATTAAGGACTTAGTCCCAAGATCCCAATACTCTATCTAGGTGACCCTATAAGAGTACACTAGGTCTAGGACTAAACTCTACATTATGATCCTACAAAACAAGTGCTTAGAACCCTCAAAAGATGAAACATAATTTCCAAACAGTAAGCACACAGTTGGCAATTATGCCGAAATAGGGTCTTTCCCGGTCCCGTTTCAAAGAAGAAACGTGATCGGGTGATCCTCATGCTTCTACTTAAGGTATCCAGCAAATAAAAACACATTTTGGGCATGAATCTCATCCCAAAATAATCAACATCAACTCAAAATCATTCATCACAACATCTATTTCAAAATAGTGAACAAATTATATCTATTTACTCCTACAAGCATATATAGACAATCCTCAACGTGAAACTTAGATAATCGAAATCATAATTCTTTCACACATACACAACATAATTCAATAGACATAAAACAACAACTCTAAACTCAATTTGCAAGTTCTAAGTCAAGTTCATAAACGTAGCATCAAATAGTAAGCTTACTGAATCTACATGCATTTGTTGTTACTAGTAAACATCATTATAAATCGTTTGCTACTTAGAATCTTAAGTTCTTAGACATTCTTTAAAGGTCTAAGTGTCTGCGATAAATTCTTAGTTAAGAGTTTCTTTAGATTACATAGCTAAAATGATCTTATTGCTCAATATTTAACATGCATACACATTTCGAGAATAGATAAGAACAACAACTTTGCTGTGAGGTAAAATCTTTTAAGATTTTCATATTGTGTCTGAAACTGGGAAAATTTAATAATTAAGCTCTTAACACATAATATTAGAACATGTATAAATTTCAGATAATTCCAACAAGCATTTTTCAAGGTATGACCTTTAGAAGTAGGTTCATTTACAAGGCAGTAACACAGTCTTGCTCTATTTTAGTACATAACTAAACAATGTTTAGGAATTATTTTAACATACCAAATGTTGTCCAAATCTAATAAAATTTGATATGCATGATATATACAGGGAATAGTTTCACATATAAAATTTTCAAATGAAAATTCCAAAAGATTAAAGAGATATATACACTAGAAAAGTTAAACAGTAACATGCTTCAACTTTGTTTTTCTCACGACCAGTATACAAATTCGTAATTATTCAAAATATCAATTAAAATTAGAAAATTATGAAATGTCGTGGGAGGTTGTATAACATGCATAATATGCTACATTTAAAATTTCAAATGAAAACTCCTAGTATTTTTTTAGTTATAGCATACAGACCTAGCACAAGTTTTTGTTCCGCTTTCTTTGAGTGTTTATTTCAAACTTTTACTATTACCACTAGCATGCAAACGATTTTACTAGCTTCAAAACTAGATCTTGCTGTCTAAATCATTTCAAGACTACCTTACAACTTTTTAAACAGAACAAGAGATTTTAGAGATACCCACCTTGAGTGAAGACAATTGACACAATGTTCTAGCTCAAAGCTAGATTGTCCTTGCTCTTCTCCTCCTTGATAGCTCCTTGCTCTTGGCTCTTCTTCTTGACTCCTCCTTGTCCCCAAATCAATAGCTAATAGTGTGGAGAGTGGTTTGAGAGGGTAGGAGAGTGTATGAGTCAAGGGAGATGCTAGGAGAGGCAAAGAGATTGAGTGTATGGTGAACAAAAATGCTTAGGGTTCTACAAGATGCTCTTGGAAACTTTCAGACCCATCATGACAACCATTCAAAAATCAAAATCCTAGCTCTCTTCCCTCCAGGCCCATGGTTTTGCAATATTTTAATATTTTGTACATGCGTAGTGTGCATGATAGTTTGTATGTGTACAATATGTACATGTAGCAAGTTAGTTTCATGATCATGTGGGTCATGGTTAGAGCCTAAATGTCCAACCAAGTTGAGTTTGGTTGACTCAAACTTACACTCAATTTGGTGCACAATAATAACAAATTTGTACAAACAAATTGTACCACACTCAAAAATAAATTTCAAGATAAATTTTATAAACACAAGCATTCATATTCATATATTATTATACAAAATAACCATCAATTATTTATGCATTTCATCTCAATTATAATTGAGACAAGTATATAATTTAATTAAGAAAATACCTTAACTCCAGTTCTATAAATACACCATTGTCGAGTTCAAAACATATTGAATAATAATATATTTCCATACTTTCTCAAAAAAAATTGAGAAAAATCCATTACTAAGTGTGACCCTCAATCATGCACAAATTAATTTACAAAATAGTTATATAGTATTTTGCGGGGTGTTGCGTTTACGCTTGTACAGTCGGACGGATGTATTCCAAGGGTTGGGGCTCATTTACAGAATGTCTAATCTTGCTTCTATCACCGTCATAGGATTTGCATAGCGAGGAATTGAACCCTAAAGGTGGTGAACGCTAAGGGCTTGCCCGTGAACCAATATTGTATAGGCCGTATAGAATCCGAACAAGTATGCATTCGTGTGCATCATGTGCATTGTGTTTTCTTGGACATTGTTGTATGTATTTTCTTTTCATTCTTTTGTTTTCATAACACACACGTATTCTCTAGCTTAGTAACACTCATTGATTTATTTGTCTTTTATTGGTTTTATTCTTGTGCATAAGTGCATGCTTGTGAGACTTTGGAAAGCACTACTTTAATCTGCTTAAGTGTCAGTTATATTTAACTGACGTGCCCACAATTTTTATCAGTTTTCTAAGATTTGCAAGTGAATGAATTAGATAAGAGTTAAAGCTCGAGTTTATGAGATGTTTGAGTTTAACTGTTTGGAACAAGTTGTAACATAAGTGTACTTAAATTTTCGCTGTGCATTGTATTTTGGACTGTTGTAAGAAAGTTTTAAATTTTTCGGTAATTGTATGCTGTTTGGTTTACATTTGAAGTAATGATTCTGAATTTGTGTATCTGATTCCTATTATTGAAATTCTGGGCGCTACAGCTCAACCCTACTACCTTGTTCATGAGCGCTTGCACACTTGTTACATGGACATAACCAAGTATGAATCAGTGCAAACAAGGGAGCAGAAATTTTTGACTACAAGTATGAACAAGTGTGAAAAAGGGGAGCCGTTATTTTGACTTGGAGGAAAGAAAAGTGTGTACACAAGAGCAAAATTTTTTTACTTAAAGAAGAAGCGGGACACTACAATTAAATGTAACTACCCCCAAACTATTTTTTTTGTGATAATTTCTTACTAAAATAATCTTAGTGATTTTCAATTAAAATTTGGGCAGAGTCTCTCCTGAAATATTAGCCCTTTTACAGAAATTTCTTACGGAATTATGTAAACAATTAAAAATACCACATAACTGGCAATTAACATATATCTTCCCCAGGTCAAAACAAACAACATCACACATGCATCATGTATATCAGGCTCTGGGGTAAATATCATCATATAACACATGATATACAATAAAAAACAAAGTTTGACTTGAAAACGTAATAGATTTATAGAAAAACATTTAGAAAACCACACACAGAGCCCAATACTCGACAACAAGATGGGTACGGGTTTTCACATACTTTATCTTATCACTATATATCATCATCCCATATTGATACATACAAAATCTTCCAAAATACGAAATATTACACAGATTTTATCACCTACCCTCATTATACAAAACTTAAGCTAATAAAAAGTATATAACTGATACATAATCCACGAACCCTACTACCAAAGAAGGTAAAACTATAGAACTAAGGAATCCAAATGTCTCACCTCGCAGCTACTCAATTTCTGCAAAAAAGGAAGTCTAGGGACGTCCACCCTCAGGGTGGGACTCCTCTAACCCCCAAAAACCACAGGAGTCGGCCAATACTGGTGTGAGTATAATCCACTACGTTAGTTACTAAAATAAAATCATAAAAGAAATTTAAAGAACTTACTCACATGATTACAAATGAATATCCTGAAATCAAGCATGAAAACGTAATGAAAGAAAACTTGATAATACACAAGATGTAATTACTAGTTTGTAACCAATCCACCAAATCAACACCACACCCGATCTACCATGGAGTCCTGCCTAGGCAGGAAGTTCCCACCATTTCTATAGAAATAGCGGGCGGAAGTTCCTTGACAAGATACCAAGGTAAAGATACTCGCACATCCTTACACTTATTCTCATCATATACTTACCATATTTTTAAGGGTAATATATAACACCACACCCCAAACATAGTTTAGGTAATATAACATCGCCCCCCAGATAAACTGGGTAATAAATACCACTCCCCACATATTTTTATTTATTTTATCTTTAGTAAGTTGATATATATATATACATCACCAATTCCCCTTGCCCTGACTGTATTATCATTTCCATTTTTTTTATCAATTTCAACACACACTTTTCTTTAGGATTTTGTCCCAGCGAGTAATTCCTCGACACAATTCCTATGGCGTACCAATCTCATATTATATCTTATTTATTTACTTTAATATTCATTCTCATCACATAATACAACTCACCTTTAAAATTCTTACTTTCCTCACGTAAATACTAATTTTATTAATTTATCGATCAATGCCCACATAATCATCAAACTTAAGCAGATAGCCCAGAAAAACACGCGATCGATTCTGACACAGAGTCTTACATGTCCGAGGCTACGTCTTCCTCCTAACCCTATACCAGCGAGGGAATACACCGCAACCCAAGTGAAACTTGGGTAATTTTCATCGCACCCCAAATATAGTTTGGGTAATATACACCGCACCCCAAGCCGATAACTTGGGTAATATAAGGTCTAGCCCAAATCCTATGGATTTTGTTGGCACGGATAAAACAAAAATTTACTTTTGACAATACATTAATCACATGACTATCTCTTTTCATTCAAACACAACCATATGAGTGTAAATAAAACATACATCCCATTAATATCACCAATTAGTCTATCTATCGATAAAACACAGTTTCAAAGCACATTAATTATATATTTAATTGATCACGTGCAATATGAACCCACCTATACTCAATATCACCCATCACCTATACCCGCATATCATACATACACTAGGCCATTAATTACATCATCTTATCATGTATAAAATCCAATTTATCACTAAAAGCACCAAACTTTCAGAACCATTCAAAAGCACCACATAACCATGCCCGAGTCACCCGTATTCTTATACACGAGCTCCACAATATACATTTATATATATCAAGCATTAATCTATTATCGCATAAGTAGACATTACTCCACTCATACATTAATCAAATTACCTGCCATGATATCAGCAGACTTATATATCATATTATCATCACCAGCATTGCCTGTACATATATATATACACTAAAATTCTTAATTCTCTGTAATGTTATACAAATACATACAAAGATTAGTAAAATAGTATTAGCAATAACAAATGTCACCAATGTACTAACATAACATGAACAAGAATGTCACTGATAACAAATATCACCAAACTAATAATAAAACACAAGGCAATTTAAGAAAAGCTATCAAGTGGCTCCCCTTCAATTGAGTTAAAATCAACTGCTCAAATGCACCATCATAAAACATATTTTCCTCCCAAAAACTTCCCCCCCAAAACCAAAATTTTTGCCCCCCAAACTTAAATCCCCCCCCCCAGTTCAAAACAATTCATAAAAATCACCAAAACCAAAACCAAAACCTCACCCTCCCTCTCTCTTCTAATCCCAAATAACAGCTCTCTCTCTCTCTCTCTCTTCCTTAAACCGAAGACGTGAGCTCTCTCTCTCTTCCCAAACCGAAGCTTTCTCTCTCTTCCCGAAACCGAAGACGTGCCCTAGGCATCAGATTTAAAGTATGTGTATTTTTTTAGTTGAGTTTTTTATATATATATTTGTGCTAATGGATAGATTGTTTGAATGCGATCTTTGATGTTGTGATGTCGAATAGTTAGCATTTTTATTTTGTATTAAAAAATTACGGATTTTTGGGGATGTCGAAAATTGTTTGAATGTGAAGGACACTTTTGGGAAGTCTATATTTCATTTATGATGCAAAATAACAATAATTGTGCACTGTATCTAAGCCAGCTATTTGAATTTTTAATTTTGTGCAAGATATTCATTTATACATATGCTTAGCTTGAATGTAATTTCTTGCACAAACAAGATGCACTAAAGTATGTTAATTTCTTGCACTAACTAAGCTATCTTTGTTTCCGTACAAAAGTGAATCCGCCCCACTCTGACATATAAGACGCAATTTAGTTGTACATAATACAAGAAATACTTTAGTTAGTGCAATTGGTTGTACATTTTACAAGAAATACTAAAAGAAGTATTTCTTATTATAAAAATCTTACTTTCAATTTGTTACACTCTAACTATTCATAAACCTTACCTATCTTAAATGATTTACTCGAGATTTTGGTGAATATTTCACTAGAAAAACTTAATACATTCTTATGAAAAAATATCATTGCTAGAATTGCAGGAAATATGTATATAGAATACAGATGACCACTAGGTCTTAACCACTTTAGAGCTCATGTCTTGTGATGTTATTGATTATTGACCAGTAGGTCTAAATCTCTTAAAATATAAATTTTTGCATCTAATTTGTAATTTGTTGTACCTTACTTCATTTTAGTTTGCAAATCTTGCGCATTTCCATTTTTGCATCTACTTCGGCCTAGCAAAACGAATTTAGTACAAAATTAGGGATTTTCGTGCTAATTGTGTTTAATAATGTATTTAATGTATTGCAGCTGGTGAAAGGAGGGTATGGGCTGTGGTTTTCCGTGTGCGTTAGTGAAGCATTAATGTGACTTTTGAATAAGATAACAAACTTGGGCTCATGTCGAATTTGAATGTTTGGATTTTTGTTACTGCTTGTAACAGTTGGCTTTTAGGATTGAAGAATATTGAAGTCTTAAGTTAGTTTTGATTGTTATACTTATCGGTCGGATATGATAGTTCCATCTAGATGTTGTTGTGTGTTAGTTACTTTATACTTCAGAGTACATCAATGTCTATTAGAAAGTAAACATCTATATAAAACATCATTCACGAAGACGTGCATATATTTTATTATTTATAGAGCTAAAAACCTTATCACACCCCGCTTCCCTAAAAATACGGAATACGAGCACATAACATTGGCCGAGCGAATGACTAACGTCAACCATAAGTTGTTTATCTGATTAACTCAAAAATATAATCAATACAGAACAATTGCGTAGGATATAATATTAATCTTGATATGACTAAAAATAGGGTTAAATCGGAACCAATCAAAGCGGGCACGAATCTTAAAGTCCCAGGGGCAAGATGGTAATCTCGCCTACAGACGGGTTCGAATTGGGAACCGGGTCCCTCCTCCTGGACCTGTTAACCCATGAACGGATTTGACTAGTTGAGAGCGGGTCTCAACCCGCTAGGGACCATTCCAACAAGATAAGAACAAATCCTAGTTTGTCCCTATCTTATGGGAATGGTTGTAACCAACCCCAACCAGCCACACCAGAAAATAGGGATCTACTCTCATCCTGAAAAGGATGCCCATGGCGACTATAAAACCCCCCTGACCTCCAACTGTTAAAGGTGATCACACTTTGCACACTTGAGCTTTTTCCCTTGTCTTTTTCTGTGTATTGACTTGATCGTCGGAGGGTTCGTCGCCGGGATCCATCCCGGTGTCTCGAACGTTGGTGCAGGTTTCGAGGGAGCACCAAGGAGCCAACGAATTAGCAAGGAAGAAGAAGGGGTCTATCTTTGTGAGTTCCTCACGAACCTACAAATCTCATCTATTGTCCCCACACCCGAATTTAGAGGCAACAGATTGGTGCCATCTGTGGGAAATCACTCGACAAGCAATCTCGTCTTCCTCCTTCAACCGACGTAACTCCCAGCCATACCTCCCAAGAAGAGACCCGCAAACTCAAACCGAAGGACAGCCTCCTCTCACCCTCCTCCTCCTCCTGCACAGGGGGATCTCCTCCTTCCAACCAACCAACCCAGCAGCTCGATTCTTTGGCTCCATAGTCCATCCAGCAACCTTTGGGTCCCCAGGCTGCAGTGGGGGAACCCTCTCGACGGAGTCGCCACCAGGAACCTGTCCATCTGGTTCGAGTCTCCATCCACAATGCCGACACCGACTACATGGCTTCCTATACCCCACTAACTCCAAATGATCTGCGGAACGTGATTAACAATCGACAGACCAAGCACAGACCCGATCTCCGTACCCATCTGGAGGAGAGGCGGGCCGAAGGGTCGAACCCTCAGCGCGAGCAGGCCAGGGACCGTTCACCACCCCGATGACGAAGAGAGTCACCCTGACATCGCCCAAGACGGAGCCATTCCCCGGCAGTTCGCCAAGCACCCCAGGACCATCATGAGCAGGAGGCTCCCGTCACAAGGGTGGAATTCCAGCAATTTCAGGAGGCGGTCCTTCGGGCTCTCAATGTTTCCCCTAACAATGGTCGTAGGGCTCCCAGTCCTACGCCAGCTCCTCACCATCCTCGCCGTTCCCGTAGTCCTCGACCGGCTCCTTACCACCCTCGCCGCTCCTGAAGTCCTAGGCAGGCCGCGAGCCATCGCCATCCTTCTCCCGATCACCACCGCCGCTCTCGTAGTCCACGCCCTACCCCAAGTCACCCTCGTCTCTCAGTCAGTCCACCTCCTACTCTGAGCCACCACCGGCGCAGCCCCAGGCCTTATCGACATGAGAACGAGTCCCGGGGTTCGGCCCGACAAGACCGAAGGAAGGACTCGGTCTACTGCCGTATCCACCAGATGGAGAAGTGCCTCAGCCAGCTCGACCGAGACGAGGGGCAATATGCAAGAGACCTTCGTCCGAGCAGGCCCCCATTCTCCCATACCATTATGGAGGCTCCACTTCACAACAACTTCAAGCCCCCATAATTCGAGACCTATACCGGGGAGTCGGACCCCGTAGATCACATTGAGAGTTTCAAAACTCTCATGATGATCCACCATTAATCCGACTCCCTCCTTTGCAAGGCCTTCCTCCTAGGAATGGTACTCTCGGCTTGCGCTGGCATCAATCTTATCCTTCGACCAGTTCAAGGGTCTTTTCCTCACGCATTTCGTAAGCAGTCGGCGCGCCGAGAAGACGAGCGACGCCCTATTGTTCCTCAGCTAAAAGAAAGGCGAACGACTAAGGGATTATGTCAAATGCTTCACAGCCGAGGCTATGTCCATTGCTTCTTTGGAACCCTCGGTCGCCACCATCTCCTTCCAGTCTAACGTCCTCAATGCTGACCTCAGGGCGTCCCTCGCCAAGAAGCCCCCTCGAAACTTCTCAGAGCTCTTACTTCGGAGCGAGAAGCACATCAGAGCGGAAGAAGTCGTCTGTCGCCCCACCTTCGAGGCCTCATCTTTCGGGAACAAGCAGAAGGGTGCAGAAGAAGGAGCTAAGAAGCTTCAAAAGGACAATGGGGGTCAACGGCGTCCTCCTCCTCGGTTCGAGAAATTCACTCTGCTTAACGCGAGTGTATCTGCCGTCTTCATGGAGATAGGGAACGATGGCCTCCTACCGCCTCCTCCAAGGATGAACACCCCGGCAAAGAAGAGGGACCAAAGTAAGTGGTGCCGTTTCCATCGGGACCACAGGCATGACACAGACGAATGTCGGGCCTTGAAGGATGAAATCGAGGTCCTCATTCAGAGAGGACAACTCAACTAGTTCGTAAAAAGGGACCGAGCCAATCCGCCGCCGCCGCCTCGGGGGGCTAACCGACAAAATGAGCAGCGCACAGAGACTCCGGAGGCCGAAGTAAAGGGCATCTTGCACCTGATACACGGGGGTCCAATAGGGGGAGATTCCAACTCCTCCCGAAAAGCCTTCGTAAGGGAGGTCAACTCTGTGCAGAGCCATCCTCCCCCAAAGGGCCTCGGGGTCCCGGTGACATTCTCCTATAGGGACCTGGAGGGCGTCTGCATGCCCCACTGTGATGCCATCGTAATCAATCTCCGCATGGCGAACTTCGAAGTTCGTCGCGTCTTAGTAGATAACGGCAGCTCCGTCAACATCCTTTTCTTGGAGGCCTTCAAAGGCCTTCCACTGTCCAGGGACAGGCTCAAGCCCGCGGGCTACACTCTCCACAGGTTCACAGGGGTCCCTGTTACGGTCAAGGGAATTATAATCCTCGAGGTAACGGCTGGAAAAGCCCCGACAACTTGTACGGAGCATATGGACTTCATGGTGGTCGACGTCAAGGTCGCCTATAATGTTATCCTGGGTAGACCAGGTCTGGTTGTGCTTCAAGCCATCCCTTCAGCCAACCATATGAAGATGAAGTTCCCCACCCCCTCAGGAGTGGGAAAAGTGAGGGGAAGCCAAGACACAGCTCGGAAGTTCTACATGACCTCGATGGGGGAGGTCCGGTTCTCTCTTTGGAAGTGCTTGAACTTCCTCAAGAAGGAGGCCAAACTATCTCCGAGCCTATCGACGAGTTGGAAGAAGTTGCCTTCTCCGAAGAAGACACCACTAAGACGTTCCGCGTCAGCAAAGCTCTCTTCCCCTCCATTACGCAAGATATCTCCCGGTGCATACGGGAGAATCACGACCTCTTCACATGGACTGCAGCAAACATGCCCGGGATCTCGGAAGAACTCTTAATACACCATCTGAGCGTCACCCATGGGGTCAAGCCTGTCCAACGGAATAGGCGAAAGTTTGCCCTCGAGAGGCAACAAGCGATCAAGGGGGAGGTTGAGAAACTCCTCAACGCCCGCTTTATTCAAGAGGTGAACTACCCTGAGTGGCTCTCCAACGTGGTAAGGGTCAAGAAGGCCAATGGAAGTTGGAGGATATGCATTGACTTCACTGATCTCAACAAGGCGTGCTCAAAGGACCCCTTCCCTCTTCCCAGCATTGACGCCCTCTGGATGGACAAGGCGTGCTCACTGGGCACAAGCTCCTCAGTTTTATGGATGCCTTCTCAGGATACAGCCAAATCAGGATGTTCCCATCGGACATCCCGAAGACCTCGTTCGTGACGGACCAAGGCCTCTACTGTTGCTGTGTTATGCCCTTCGGCTTGAAAAATGCAGAGGCTATCTATCAACGCCTGGTGAACAAGGTCTTCCGAGACCAGATTGGCCGAAACATGGAGGTTTACATCGACGACATGTTGGTCAAGAGCACTCGAGGGCAGGAGCATACCCTTGACCTTCAAGAAGCCTTCGAGGTGCTCAGGAGGCACAATATGAGACTAAACCCTAACAAGTGTGCGTTCGGAGTCTCATCGGGCAAATTTCTCGGGTTTATGATTGCCAGAGGGGCATAGAGGCCAACCCGAGAAGAATCAAGCAATTCTCAAAATGGCTCCCCCCTCCCACGTCAAAGAGGTGTAGAGGCTCACGAGGCACCTCGCCACAATCGGGCAATTCCTCTCCAAGTCCGGGGAGAAGTGCCTCCCCTTCTTCAAAGCCCTCAGGGGGGCTAAAGGCTTTGAGTGGGGGACGCAGCAACAGGAGTACTTTGACAAGCTCAAAGAGTATTTGTCCAACCCCTCTCTCCTAAGTAAGCCGGCACCTGGAGAGGTCCTCTACCTCTACCTCGCAGCTTCAGAGCAGACGCTTAGTGCAGTCCTCGTAAGAGAAGAGGATAAGACGCAAAAGCCTATCTATTATGTGAGTAAGGTGCTTCGCAATGCCGAACTCGGCTATCCAAAACAAGAAAAGATAGCGCTCGCCTTGGTCATGGCGGCCCGAAAGCTCCGTCCCTACTTCCAATCCCACTCGGTAGTCGTCCTTACCGACCAACCGCTGAAACAGGTTCTTCACAAGCCAGAGACTTTCGAACGACTCATGAAGTGGTCCATCGAGCTGAGTCAGCACAACATCAGCTACCAGCCCAGGACGGCGATAAAGGCCCAAGCTCTGGCCGAGTTTATCGTGGAGAACACCATCCCCGACTCATGCGAGTCGCCTTCTGACCCCTCCGTCTGGACCGTCTATGTGGACGGGTTCTCTTGTGCTGTTGGAAGAGGGGCCGGCGTCATCCTAACTGGCCCCGACGCTTTCGTCCTCCAGTACTCCCTCCGCCTCAACTTCTCAGCATCAAACAATGAGGCAGAATATGAAGCCCTAATTGCAGGGGCTCTGCTTGGCTCGCAAGGCGGGTGCCGAACAAGTAAGGATCTTCAGTGACTCTCAGTTAGTAGTCAATCAAGTGTCTGGGGAGAACGAGGCAAGGGATGACCAAATGGCTAGGTACTTGGCAAAAGTGAGGGAGCTTCTAGTTCTATTCAGAGATGTTCAACTCCAGCAGGTTTCCCGAGAGGAAAATGCGCAAGCAGATGCCCTCTCTAAGCTCGCCTTCTCATCCCTCCAAGGTTTAGAACGGACTGTCCTAATAGAAGTCCTTCTTAAACCTAGCATCGACGAAGATGGCTCGAAGCCAATGGAAGCCAATGGGAAAACTGGATGAAGTCCCTCCTCGAGTACCTCCGAGACGGAGTCCTCCCCGACGATCTGAAAGAAGCAAGGAGGGTCAGGACACCAGCAGAGCGGTACGCACTCCTCGACGGGGTCATGTACAAACGCTCCTACACCCAGGTCGATGGTCGGCCTTATCTGAGATGCCTCTCCCCTGGAAGAGGTGCTCTATGCGCTAAGGGAAGCCCATGATGGTCTATGTGGTGCACACTTGGGAGCGAGGTCCCTTGCCCAGAAGCTTTTGAACTACGGGTACTTTTGGCTTACACTATTAAGTGACTTCGAGGAGTACGTCCGCCAGTGCGACCCCTGCCAGAAGTTTGCTCCAATCCATCGCCTGCCCCATGCGCAACTTGCCTCCCTGGCAAGTCCAATCCCTTTCGCAATGTGGGGGATGGATTTGCTCGGACCTTTCCCTCCGGCACCAGACCAGCTGAAGTTCTTGGTGGTAGCAATAGACTACTTCCCCAAATGGATAAAGGCCGAACCTCTTTCAACGATCACTGAGAACAGGGTGCAGAAGTTCTTTTGGAAGAACATTGTCTGTCAGTTTGGGGTACCTCGCATTCTCGTAACCGACAACGGGACCCAATTTACAAGAGCTGCCTTCCATGACTTCTGTACCGATCTCGGGATTCAACAGCGGTTCTCTCCAGTAGCGCACCCCCAGTTCAACGGCCAAGTGGAGAACGCGAACTGACAAATACTCTCAGGTTTGAAGAAGAGGCTCGATAAGTCCACCAAAGGGCTATGGGTCGAACAACTTCCCAATGTGCTTTGGAGCTATCGTACCACCAAATGAACTCCGATGGGTGAATCCCCTTTCAACCTCACGTACAGATCAGAATCTCTTATCCCTTTGGAGGTGGGTCTGCCTTCACCTCGACTCATAGCTTACAATGAAGCACAGAATGCAAACCAGCTTCGCAATTGCCTAGACCTCATTGACGAGATCCGCGAGAGAGCTGCCATCTGCCAGGAGACCTACCGCCATAGGATCACTCAAGCTTACAACAAGAGGGTACGACCAACCAACCTAAAGGAAGGGGACTTAGTGCTGAGAATGTTATCAACTGCGAATCCAAGCGTAAGAGGCAAGCTGGCCCCTAATTGGGAAGGACCATATAAGGTCTCCAGAGTTATACGTCCAAGCACGTATCAACTCGAAGACCTGGGGGGCAGGAAGATGCCAAGGACTTGGAACGCCAAGAACCTGATGATGTACCGAGAAGGTGTCTAAACGCCGGTCCAAGCAACTTCCCCAGGATTGCAAAAACCTTACTTGTATCTTCTTTTTAATCAAAATGTAAAGGCGGTCTGCAACTTAGAAGCGGCCGCCCGGTTATTTCCAATAAAGAGAAATTTCTCCTCACAACTTTCCTATCTTTTGAGTAAACAAACTCTACGTAGCAAACTCTCTATTTTTGGGGTAGTCTCGCTCTACTTGCAAAAAGTTATTCTTTTAAATGACGAAGTTTGGAGTCCAACACTTGGCTCGACTCTGCTTCTACTATTCGCTCATAAGCGAGTAAGAAGTGGTTCACTATTCGGAGTTGCTCCCACAACCGTTGACACTCCTTAAACGACGAAGTTCGGAGTCCAACACTTGGCTTGATTCCGCTTCTACTACTCGCTCATAAGCGAGTAAGAAGTGGTTTGCCATTCGGAATTGCTTCCACAACTGTTGACTCTCCCTTTTAAACGACGAGTTCGGAGTGCAACACTTGGCTCGACTTCGCTTCTACTACTCGCTCATAAGAGAGTAAGAAGTGGTTCACCATTCGGAGTTGCTCCCATAACAGTTGACACTCTTTAAATGACGAAGTTCGGAGTTCAACACTTGGCTCGATTCTGCTTCTACTACTCGCTCATAAGCGACTAAGAAGTGGGTCGCCATTCGAAATTGCTCCCACAACCGTTGACTCTCCCTATTAAACAACAAGTTTGGAGTCCAACACTTGGCTCGACTCCGCTTCTACTACTCGCTCATAAGCGAGTAAGAAGTGGTTCACCATTCGGAATTACTCCCACAACCGTTGACACTCTTTAAATGACGAAGTTCAGAGTCCAACACTTTGCTTGACTCCGCTTCTACTACCCGCTCATAAGCGAGTAAGAAGTGGTTCGCCATTCGGAATTACTCCAACAACTGTTGACACTCTTTAAACGACAAAGTTCGGAGTCCAACACTTGGCTCGATTCTGCTTCTACTACTCGCTCATAAGCGAGTAAGAAGTGGTTCGCCATTCAGATGCGCTCCTACAACTATCGACAACCATAGATGCTAACAAAACCTACAAGTGCGAAAAAGAACAAGTATTATTTCTGTAAAGTTTGAGGAACAAGGCAAATTACAAGACCAACTCCTTGTCTTTACAATGAATTACAAAACTTGAGAAGCCAAAATTACAAGACTACTTCAACGCCTCCTACGAAGTGGGATACTCCTCTTGAGCGACAAACGAGGGCGGCGAACATTTTGTCACTGTAACCCCGCACTAGTTGAGGTCCCCAAGCCGGCGAGCCTAGTTGTGTCTCTGAGCGTTGCGCCGACTGAGGCTCCACTAAACAAACCAGCAACTCCTCTTTGAGCATCCCCGGGATGCCCTAGGATGGGAGACGAACGTAATCCTAACTCGTGGAACGATCGTCCCTGCGAGTACTCGTCTCGAGGGCAAGATGTGGTCCTGACGTTGCTCCCCTCTGAAAAACGTCGTAGACAGTGAACCTCCGCCTCTAACTCAACAATGCGCTCCTTCAGCGAATCATCTGTTACCTTCACTTGTAGGCAAGGAATTCTGCTCTACTACCCACATGAGAAGCTTCAATGATAGTTTGCTGAAGCTGCGCCGTCTCCAGGCTTTTCTCGAGCACTACGTTCTTCAGACCATCTCTCTCCACACTGACATCGAATAGGGACTGCCGAAGTGACTCCGCTTCCCCTTCAGGGGGTGCTTCTTGAGTTCGTTTCTTTAGTCGCTTCAACTCGGAGTTGCATCCTGCCAGCTTCGACTTTAGCCGACCTAGTTCTGCCTCACCCTTAAGAAACTTCTCTCGACTACGAGAGAAGGCCATCCTCGTGCTCCTAAGTCAATCCAAAGACGAGAGGCCTCAGCCGCTACCATCTTCGGCAATGCCTAGACCCATTGACACAACTCAGCGATCTGAAAAGCAAGAACACAACAACGCTGAGCTCGAGAAACACTTAGGCAAAGTTAGCCCATATATGAAACAACTCAGGCCCCAACACTAAGCCAAATTTGAAAGCAAATTGTTTTGAACACTTAGCCAAAGTTTCAAAGCTAGTTGTTGTAAACACTTGGGCTAAAATCTCAAAAGTTCTTCGTATTCATTGAAGTTCAAAAGAGTACAAAAGAAAGCGGGGGCTAGTCTGCTATTAGGCATCAATGCAAAAAGACGCTAGATGAAAAACTATTGCTAAAGTACAAAAGAAAGACTAAGGGAGTTGAGCATCCACCTCAACGGATGAATCCACAAGTGCTAAGGTGCCTTCGCCACTCTCAGCTATCTCTGTCGCCGGAGCCATTGCTAACGGAGTCTCGTTCACTATGTCTTCATCGCCGACAGCCTCCTCTTCTCCTTCGTCCTCTTCTTCTCCTTCTGCCCCCGTCTTCTCCTCGTCAGGGAACAAAAAATACCCTGAACAATCGAAGTCGGGGATATGCTTGCCGACATCCTTCAGCGCCTTGGCGTAGGCCTTCCACATGTTCTGCTCCAAATAGCCGATTGCCTCCTTCTCCGCCGTAGCCTTGGCCTCCTTCACCGCCATGACCATCTCGAACGCGGCCTTCTCCTTCTCAGCCGCCCTCTCCCGAGCCATCTCCTCCTTCTCCGCAGCGGCAGAGTCCTTCACCTTCGCCAACGCCTCCTCTAGTAGCCTGATCTCGGTGGCTTGCGTTTCTACCTTGAGAGCGGCCACCTCTAGCTCTCTCTTGGCCTTCGAGTGCTCCAACCTCTACCGATCCTGCAGAGCCTTCAGCTCTTTCTCCTGCTCCGCCACTCGCTTCATCAAGTGGCTGAAATGGCAGATCGCCTGCGAGAAATGCAATGGTTTAAGTGTGGGACGCGATAAAGAAAACAAAAGTCGAGCGGGGGATTGCGGCTTACCGTCATCTGTGCCTTGGCGATCTCCAAGGCCGAGTCACCCACTGTCCCGTGCTCCATCACTGCCTTATCCTTGGGCATGGCGAGGCTGCGGACGGCATCCATGCAACTCATCGAGTCTCCGAGGAAACTGTCGTGCCTAAGAAGCTGCTAATCCGGCATGAAGATCCTCTTCAGCTCGTCCGTCAGTATCACCTTGGATGCCACCATGCGAGGTGGAGCTGACAGAGGACGACTCCATCTTCGCCCTCTTTGGCACATCCTCCCTCCATACCGTGGGAATGTCTCAACGGCTTTTTACCCCGAACAAGAAAATATTTGTCTTGCCAACACTTCACGGAGTCAGGGTTGTCGACCAATTTAACACCATTCCGAGCAGTGAGGTAGAAACGGTACTCTGTTCTCATCTTTTAGTGGATCTTGTACAGACGACGAAGTACGCTAATCCTAGGTTCGATCCTAGCCGCCTGGCAATGGAGAACAAACCCCGTGACATGCCTCTAAATGTTCAGCATCAGCTGAATAGGGCAGACCCCATACCATTGTAGCACTCCCCTTATGAAAGGGTGTAAAGGGAGGCGCATCCCCGCATAGAAAGCGTCGTAGGGGAAAATACAAGTATCGGAGGCAAGAGAAGAACAAGACCTAATTCCTGGCCCAGGGACAACGAGTTCAAACTCTGGAGGGATCATGAAGCACATCCGAATGATTCACAGATCCGACTCCTTCAGGATGCTGACAATTTCGTTTGCCTCAGTGCGCTCCCTCGGATCGTTCTCCTCGTAAAACTGTGCCAAACCTTGCTCCGTTCGCCTTAACTCCTTTGCACCATACTGCCGGGTCCCTCCAAGGGTAGACGCGGCGATCGAATGTCTTTCGAAGGCACCCATCGTCTGATCTCTCTCCACTATTGTTTCCACTACTGACGAAGAATGAGCTGCCACGCTGCCTCCGCCTTTGATGACGAGATATTCTTCTACTTCTGGAGAGGACAGGACAATTGGGGCCTTCCCCTTATCGACCGAAGAAGGAGTTGAGCGGGGGGCTATTTTGGGCGGACTCGAGGAGGAGGCCTCTTCACCAGAAGACACCTTAGACATCTCTTAAAATTAAAATAAATTACCTAAGAAGTGACAACTATGGTCGGAAAGCTCGTCGGAGAACGGAAAAGACACCGGAAGCTCCGCAAAGAGAAGAAATCTCAGGGGAAGTGAAAGTGAGAAAGTGAGGTAAAAAAGAGAGGGGGTGGGGACTTATCGTAAAATTTGATAGGCTTGGGCTGCACAGCTTAGGCGGCCCAACAAGCACGGAAGTCTAAGCGGTCGGAATACGAAACGACAAGAAAGAAGCAACCAAAAGCAGCTCGAACCTGTTGACCAGTCGACGCCCTTCGAGCTCGCCGTTCCGTTCGCCAAGCTCGATACACCGCACGGCAAGCTCGTCGTCAGATCCGAGCAGACGTGTTTCCGAGCTGAAAATAACCAAAAAATGTGTTGACCAGTCAACGCCCTTCCAGTTCTACGCTACGTCAGAAGAGCTCGACACACCGCTCGCCAAGCTCGCCGTCAGATCCGAGCAGACATGTTTCCGAGCTGAAAACACCCAAAAAATGCGTTGACCAGTCAATGCCCTTCCAGTTTGCTGCTTCGTCTCAATCGCTCGCCACAGCGCTCGCCAAGTTCGCCGTCAGATCCGAGCAGACGTGTTCTCGAGCTGAAAACACCAAAAAATGCGTTGACTAGTCAACGCCCTTCTAGTTCGCCGCTTCGTCAGAATCGCTCACCACAGAGTTCGCCAAGATTGCCGTCAGATCCTAGCAGATGTGTTTCCGAGCTGAAAACACCAAAAAATGTGTTGACCAGTCAATGCCCTTCCAGTTCGCCGCTTCGTCAGAATCGCTCGCCACAGCGTTTGCCAAGATCGCCGTCAGATCCGAGCAGACGTTTTTATGAGCTAAAAACACCAAAAATGCATTGACCAGTCAATGCCATTCTAGTTCGCCGCTTTGTCAGAATCGCTCGCCACAGCGTTTGCCAAGATCGCCATATCCGAGCATACGTGTTTCCGAGCTGAAAACACAAAAAATTGCATTGACCAGTCAATGCCCTTTCAGTTCGCTGCTTCGTCTCAATCGCTCGCCACAGCGTTCACCAAGATCGCCGTCATATCCGAGCAGACGTGTTTCTGAGCTGAAACAACAAAAAATGCGTTGACCAGTCAATGCCCTTCCAGTTCGCCGCTTCGTCTCAATCGCTCGCCACAGCGCTCTCCAAGCTCGCCGTCAGATCCGAGTAGACATGTTTCCGAGCTGAAAACATGAAAAAAAGCATTGACCAATCAACGCTCTTCGAGCTCGTCATTTCGTTCGCTAAGCTCGACATCCCGTTCGCCAAGATCGCCGTCATATCCGAGCAGACGTGTTTCCGAGCTGAAAACACTAAAAAATGCGTTAACCAGTCAACGCCCTTCTAGTTCGCTGCTTTGTCTCAATCGCTCGCCACAGCGCTCGCCAAGCTCGCCGTCAGATCCGAGCAGATGTGTTTCCGAGCTGAAAACACCAAAAAATACGTTGACCAATCAACGCCCTTCCAGTTCACCGCTTCGTCTCAATTGCTCGCCACAACATTCGCCAAGATCGTCATCACATCCGAGCAGACGTGTTTTCGAGCTGAAAACACCAAAAAATGCGTTGACCAGTCAACGCCCTTCCAGTTCGCTGCTTCGTCTCAATCACTCGCCACAGTGCTCGCCAAGCTCGCTATCAGATCCGAGCAGACGTGTTTCCGAGCTGAAAACACCCAAAAAAGCGTTGACCAGTCAACGCTCTTCTTGCTCGCCATTTCGTTCACCAAGCTCGACATCCCGTTCGCAAAGATCGCCGTCACATCCGAGCAGACATGTTTCCGAGCTGAAAACACCCAAAAAAGTGTTGACTAGTCAATTCTCTTCAAGCTTGCCGTTTCGTTCGCCAAGCTCGACATCCCGT
Organism: Hemerocallis citrina; assembly: GCA_017893485.1. NCBI lineage: Eukaryota > Viridiplantae > Streptophyta > Magnoliopsida > Asparagales > Asphodelaceae > Hemerocallis > Hemerocallis citrina. The sequence goes on from CM030358.1 coordinate 313,665,919, forward strand.
TCGCCAAGATTGCCGTCACATCTGAGTAGACGTGTTTCCAAGCTGAAAACACCAAAAATAGCGTTAACCAGGTAACGCCTCCCTACTGATCGCCAAACTCCCCATAATGTTCATCGTGTTCGGTGCACCGTCCTCCAAGCTCGGCAAACCGTTCGGCGTGTTCGCCTCACCGTACGTCCAGATCGTCGTACGCTTGACTGTGAGAAGCGAGAAGCCCCTTTCTCTGGGCCGTCCGATCACCCAGAACTCCTCGCCGGCGCATGATCAAGGGCTTAGATTTGGCCACGTCATAAATACGGCGATTAATCCTTTTTTCTTTTTCATTAATTTAGATTATTTATTTAAAAATTGCAAAAAATGATTAAAAATCCTGGAAAATTTATTAAAAATTTTGAAAAATAATTATAAATCCAGGGGAACAATTTTGAGTCTCGGGATAAATAATTCTTGTCGAGAACGATTAATTAGTGCTCCCGGAGAGTAAATCGTTGCCTTGCAAAATTGAATAAATGGTCCGAACGAATGATATAAAAATCGGGAAAAAACAACCAAAAATCCAGAGCAACCTAGAATCCACTCTGAGCATGGTACCAGCTCAGGAAAGCACCATCACCCCTCAGAAGAGATTCGAGCACCCGTCGAGAACTCCGATAAAGCCCTATACGCCATTGAAACAACAAAACTACTCCCTAAAGGCCGTAACACACAGTCTTTAGAAGTGGGGGGCTCGTGATATGGCTAAAAATTGGGTTAAATTGGAACCATTCAAAGTGGGCACAAATCTCAAAGTCCCAGGGGCAAGATGGTTATCTCGCCTACAAACGGGTCCGAATTGGGAACCGGGTCACTCCTCCTGGACCCGCTAACCCATGAATGGATCTGACTAGTTGAGAGCGGGTCTCAAACTGCTAGGGACCAGTCCAACAGGATAAGAACAAATCCTAGTTTGTCCCTATCTTATGGGGATGGTTCAACCAGCCACACCGGGAAATAAGGATCTACTCTCATCCTGAAAAGGATCCCCATGGCAACTATAAAACCCCCCTGACCTCCTACTATTAAAGGTGATCACACTTTGCACACTAGAGCTTTTTCCCTTGTCTTTTTCTGTGTATTGACTTGATCGTCGGAGGGTTCGTCGCCGAGATCCATCCCGGTGTCTCGAACGTTGGTGCAGGTTTCGAGGGAGCTCTAAGGAGCCAACGAATTAGCAAGGAAGAAGAAGGGGTCGATCTTTGTGAGTTCCTCACGAACCTACAAATCTCATCTATTGCCCCCACGCCCGAATTCAGCGGCAACAGATCTCATGAACAATAATACTTGGAATGAAGCAATATGAAATATCTAAATACAATAATAATCTAACATCTGGAAACAAATAACAATATTCGGGACATAAACCCAATAAAGCTTTTCATATGCTGCATCGTTCATGAATTTGTGCCGTAGGCACGTGTCCATGGGCAAACCTAGTATATTAATATAACATTAACAAGAATGTCACAAGTAACAAATATAACCAATATATTAACACCATAGGTCTATATATATATATATATATATATCCAACGTTATATGATTACTCAAATCGCCACCCCACCAAGGGTCCTACGCATCCGCCAAGACTAAAGCCGATAGCTCAGTCAAATAAATTCACACAACACTCCCCACCAAGGGTCTTACGCATTTGCCATGACTAAAGCCGATAGCTTAGCGAAATAAATTCACACTACGCTGCCCACCAAGGGTCTTACGCATCCGCTAAGACTAGAGCCGATAGCTCAGTCAAAATAAATTCACCAATATATATATATATATATATATATATATATATATATATATATATATATATATATATATATATATATCACCAATATACTACTATCCATATAATACCGCTAATAAGATCACCAAGAATATCACTCATATATTTGGGTTATATAACCCGCAACCCATTTGGGTAATATAACACCAACTATATAATATTATTTCTTTCCATAACCCTCATGTACATACATGGATAAAAGACACACAGTATATAATCAATCTAATATCATATCTATATCATCATCTATCAAAGTGTAAAAACATGCATGACCCAAAATGTAATCACCCTTTTGGTCAATAATAGACTATAATTTTCCGTATTCTCTTATCAAAATTCCCAATTCAACATACATGCCATACAATTGCTCAAATAACCACGAAACCCTACCAGAACATGGAGGATAATAGGTATAATCGCACACACAAACATTACGCATTACACCCCATTTTCCCAATTCCTCTATATGTGTGTGTGTGTGTGTGTGTGTCCATCCATTGGAAAATTTAATAATATATCATATGGAAAATAAACAAAGTCATACTCACCTGCCAAACGCAGAAACTCGATATACGGCTCCTCAGCTATACGTCTGAAGTCGCTAGCACCGCATATTACCAAGTTATATAGATCCATTAGTGTTAAATACTTCCAAAGTAGTCCAAATTTACAGCGGAAAATACTTGAGTTCCTATAGGCATTTCATCGAACGCTAGACGTGCATTATACGTATGCACACACCCACAATTCTATTAACTAGGTTTTAAGCCGATAAAATCCTCAAATAATTATTCTAAATTGTTTCCTCATAATTTATAGCAATTCCTATTGGAAATTTCTAATAAATTCCAGACACAATCTCTTTTAATTTCTAACCTAAAATCCGAACTCTTTTCAAATTTACTCCTACCATATCAGTTAAAGAATTAATCACTTCTAACCCGAAGATAATCTCATATGATCTCCCTACTAAACTATTTTTCTTGCTAAAAATTGAAAACATACAACCTTATACAATTCAATGAAATTATTTCTCACCTTCTAAGATGCCAATTCGAGAAACCAAAGCCGAGATATTGGAGAGCACCCTCAAATTAGTTAGAACCCTTACCAATTTCTAAAAAGGGCAAAGAATTAATGGGAATTGAAAAACCCTAATTGAAGAAATGAAGAAAGAAGTGGAGATCGGCCATGGGGGAAAGGGGGTATGGACGGAAAATGAGGAGGAGGATAGGGAGGAGTGAGATTGATAATTAAAATGGAAAATTAATTATAAACCCCTCTATGGTTCTCCTATTATTTATATACCATTATAATTATACTTTCCATTATAAAATCTAATAAACCCCACTTCACCAGATGAATAAATAAATAAATGAATATATATAAAATAAAATTGCATATTTATGCATAATAATAACAGTAATAATAATATCTAATAGCAATAAAAGAATTATAAACGATTATTTTGAAATTATAAAATAAGGGAGTGTTACATTACACACCTAAAAAAGAAGCTCGTCCCTGAGCTAAGAGTACTGAGGAAAACAAATCAAACATCTAATGACCAACTCATCCATATTCTTCATCATACTAGACCATCTCCTCCTAAGATCTCTTCACCTCCTCGTACCTCCTAGGTGTACAACATACCAAGTACTGTATGCCGTATCTACCACCTGCCGCCGAAGGTCATCCACTTCAAAAAGACCTAATTTATCACTATCTACCTTCGATCTCATCCATAATCCAACATCATTATCAGGAATATTCAATATATTGTGAAGGACATTCATCAATACCGTCCAATTTAGGTGATGTATCATCAATATCAAGTAAAAAATTAAAATCTGAGCTCGAATGATCTACAGCACGGATGTACCAGTACAATACTCAAATATAAGATTTTACCATCACTCTTTCCTTGAGTGGAATCAAATTGGGTCAAAATCCCCCACTTTCCATTCCCGACACATCAAAGAAACAACTATCTAAATCCTAGTTAGGGCATACACACCTCAAAATTAGAACTTTTCTACTTTAGAATTCAAGCAATATACTTAAGACTCATACCTGAAGAAACATCGGGCTACAACCGTCCAGTAGTCGGAACGACAGCATAAACACGAATAGATACTCGGGCTAATACATGTTTTTGTTATTGCGAGCCTCCCTGCGATCCTCCATCTCGATTGTTCCACTTGCGGCCTCTATTTGCTTCTCCACCCGGTTGTCTACAATTTTTTGCTAAATGATTTGTCATCCCATAGTTGGAGCATCTAGGAACGGGTGGCTCTGAACAGTCTCTTGCCAAGTGACCCATTCTGCCATAGTTATATCACCTTCTAGGCTTTGTAGGAATCTCCTAAAGACCTCCTATTCTCAGACGCTCTGTATCTGCTCGCTACTGCTGAATAGAATCTACTCTCGATTTAAGACTTTGGGTTAAAACTCCACCTGGGTAGAACAAAATTTCTTTCCAACATTCCTTTTCTGGCCTCCCTGGAACTGCCCCAGAAACGACCCTTTCGATCCCTTCTGATATGGCTATCCTAATTGTCCCTGCTGCACTTTCTTTTCTTTCCATCTTTCTTATTTCAGCCTCTGTCGAGTTCTTTCCAAATTACGGGCTAACTCAATTACCTCCTCAAAGAATGCACTGCTACTGTCAGCTGCAGTCAAACTCATTTGATAAGCAGGATGCAGTCCCCGAATAAACCGGTCTGAACAATGCCGCTCGGTATCTACTAAATATGGAGCAAAGCGAGCCAAATGATTAAACTTCACTACATACTCATCATGAGTCATCTCACCCAACTGTAGTCAAAGAAACTCATCAGTCATCCGGGCCTACACTGACTCGGGGAGAAAGTGCTCCTCAAACCTATATGCAAAATCCTCCCACTCGATCTGCTGATAACTGATCGAATCTGAATCTATAATACTAGCCCACCAATACATTACATCACTGACCAAATACATCACAGCCATCTGTCTTTTTTCAATCTCTGACACGGCCATACACTGAAAAAGAACTTCACAATGATGCAGCAAAGCAGAGGCTGCTAAACCACCTCCAATACCATCATACTTCGTTGCCTCCAAGGTCCTAAAATCCTTCATTTTTTCTGGCAAAACTAACATTTGTCTCTCGAGGCTCCATACGAACTACTAACGGTTGCCTAGTCACTTGCTGACCTATCTGTGTCTGAATCTGCTGTACAAAAACTCCTGCACGGGCCATATCCTCTTGCAAACACTCTATCTCAATAGTTGAAGTTCCTTCTGGTGCAGGACCTGCCTTCCCTTGCCCAGGTGTCACTGGGGTTACAGGCGTGGTATTAGTAGGCTCAGGAGCAGATTGCTCCAGCTCAATACTGGAAGCTCCTTAGAAACCTCAGGCCTGTTTCATCGCCAACTCGGTCCTACCAATGGAGTTGGAGGCACCCGTATTATTCTCCTTTTCATACTTTGAGGCCCGACACCATACAATAACATGATCAGCACTAAGCAGAACACCCATACATCATAAAACAAAACTTTACATTCTGTACTAGGCGGTAATGAACCCATACACACATAACAAGATAACTAGAATTTGCTAGAAATTCCTGGTTAACCTAGGCTCTGCTACCAAACTGTCACGACCCCAAATTTTTTTATAACAATTTCTTATTAAAATAATCTTAATTGATTTCAATTAAAATTTGAGCGGAGTCACCCCTAAAATATTAGCCTTTTTAAAGAAATTCCTTACGGAATTCTGCAAATAATTAAAAATTCCACATAACAGGCAATTAATATATATCCTCCCCAGGCCAAAACAAACAACATCACACATGCATCATATATATCGGTCTCTGGGTTAAAATTCATCATATAACACAAGAAATACAATAAAAAACAAAATTTGAATTGAAAACGTAATTGATTTATAGAAAAACCTTCAGAAAACCATACACAGAGCCCCAATACTCCACAAGGGTATGGGCTTTCACATACTTTATCTCATCACTATATATCATCATCCCATACTAATACATATACAATACTCCAAAATACAAGATATTACACAGATTTTATCATCTACCCTCATTATACATAACTTAAGTTAATAAAAAGTGTATAACTGATACATAATCCACCAACCCTACTACCAAAGAAGGTAAAACTAGAAAACTAAGGAATCCAAATGTCTCATCTCGCAGCTACGCAATTTTTGCAATAAGGGAAGTCTAGGGATATCCACCCTCAGGGAAGGACTCCTCTAACCGCCAAAAACCACAGGGGTGAGCCAATACTGGTGTGAGTATAATCCATTACGTTAGTAAATAAAATAAAATCATATAACAGAAATTTAAAGAACATACTCACATGATTATAAATGAATATCCTGAAATCAAACATAATGGTAGAAAACTTGATAATACACAAGATGTAGTTACTAGTCTATAACCAATCCACCAAATCAACACCACACCCGATCAACCATGGAGTCGTGTCTAGGTAGGTAGTTCCCACCATTTCCATAGAATTAGTGGGCGGAAGTTCCTTGACACGATACCAAGGTAAAGATACTCGCATTACATCCTTACACTTATTCTCATCATATACTTACCATATCGTTACCATTACTTCAGGGTAACGTATAACACCACACCCCAAACATAGTTTGGGTAATATAACATCGCCCCCCAGATAAACTGGGTAATAAATACCACACCCCTCATATTTTTATTTACTTTATCTTCAATAAGTTGATATATATAAATATACATCAACAATTCCCCTTTCCCTGACTATATTATCATTTCCTTTTCTTATTATCAATTTCAACTCTCACTTTTCTTTAGGATTTTGCCCCGACGAGTAATTCCTCTACACAATTCCTAAGGCATACCAATCACATATTATATCTTATTTATTTACTTTAATATTCATTCTCATCTCATTATACAACTCACCTTTAAAATTCTCACTTTCCTCACGTAAATACTCATTTTATGAATTTATCAATCGGTGCCCACATAATCACAAACTGAAGTCGATAGACCAGTAAAATAAACACACTGATTGATTCTCACACAGAGTCTTACATGTCCAAGGCTACGTCTTCCTCCTGGCCCTATACCGGTGTAGGAATACACTGCAACCCAAGTGAAACTTGGGTAATATACACCGCACCCCAAACATAGTTTGGATAATATACATCGTACCCCAAGCCAATAACTTGTGTAATTTAAGGTCTAGCCCAAATCCTATGATTTCCGTTGGCACGGATAAATAAAAAACTTACTTTTGACCATACATTAATCACATGACTATCTCTTTTCATTCAAACAGACCCATATGAGTGTAAATAAAACATACATCCCATTAATATCACTAATTAAGGTCTATCTATCAATAAAACACAGTTTCAAAGCACATTAATTATATATTCAACTGATCACGTTCAATACGCAGCCACCTATACTCAATATCACCCATCACCTATACCCGCATATCATACATATAGCAGACCATTAATCAAATCATCTCATCATGTATAAAATCCAATTTATCACAAAATGCACCAAACATTCAAAACCATGCAAAAGCACCACATAACCATGCCCGAGTCACTCGTATTCTTATACACAAGCTCCATAATATAAATAAATAAATAAATAAATATATATATATATATATATATATCTCAAGAATCAATCTATTATCGCATAAGTAGACATTACCCCTCTTATACATTAATCAAATTACCGCCATGATATCAGCGGATATATATATCATATTATCATCACCAGTCTCGCCTGTATATATATATATATATATATACATACACTCAATTTCTCAATTCTCCGTAATGTTATACAGATACATATAACGATCGGTAAAATAGTATTACCAAAGACAAATATCACCATTATATTAATATAACATGAACAAGAATCTCACTAACAACAAATATCACCAATATATTAATATAACATTACCAAGAATGTCTCCAATAACAAATATCACCAATATATATTCGCATAACATTAACAAGAATGTCACCATTAACAAATATCACCAATATATTAATATAACACAAACAAGAATGTCACCAATAACAAATATCACCAATATATTAACACCATGGGTCTATATATAAATATATATATATATATATATATCTCCAATGTTATATGATTACACAGATCGCCGCCCCACCATCCTACACATCTGGCAAGACTAAAGCCGCTAGCTTAGTCAAATAAATTCACACAACGCTGTCCACCAAGGATCTTACGCATTCACCAAGACTAAAGCCGACAGCTTAGTCAAATAAATTCACACAATGCTGCCCATCAAGAGTCTTACACAATTGCCAAGACTAAAGCAGATAGCTTAGTCAAATAATTTCACACAATGTTGCCCACCAAGGTTCTTACGCATTCACCACAACTAAAGCTGATAGCTTAATTATATAAATTCATACAACGCTTGTAGCGCCCCAAATCCCCATACCGGGAACATGAGACCCTACTCCAGGAGTTGAACTTCAAAATATCCACATTCACAGAAAATACAGAAAAATTTAAAACTTTTATTCCATATAAATGTTACATTTACAAGTGTTACAATGTCCAAATAAAAATTAGAAGATTTACAACAATATAACTGCACTTGTATCTATCCCTCGGATCCTTGGACCAACTCGAGCTCTGTAGTACCTGTAAATCGGCTCCGGATACCTACAAGGTGGGGAACGTCAGTACTTCGACTGACTCAAAGCTGGTGATAACAGCGATCCTCTAAAATTCAATCACAACCAATAATTAATGCAAAATAGAAAGGTATTGTGCCAAAATAAGGGTTTATTGGATTCGAGTTCTAGTGCAGTGTTATGTCATGACCCTATGACTAGATGCAGCAAACTCACTTGCCTGACTCTAATGCAAGTAAGATTTTTGAGCACGAATGCATCCCATACTACATACGCCTCCAAATCTAGCCATCTTTCTCCACAATTTAGGGATTCGAACCCTCGCCATGCACCCTACTCTTGTACTCAACCAGTTCCAAATAGATTGTCCGTCGCCCAAGGAGGTTGCAGCTGGTCGGTCTAGTTTCGCCACTGCAGTGCCTAAGTGGTAGCCGCCACCTGGTACCCGCGTACGGACCTCCTCAGAAAGCTGCGTTGAATCCAGCCTCTCGATCGATTGATTTCCCATGTCCACCTATGGACTGACACATGCGTGTTCAACCCTGATCGGGTTATGAACTTATATATATACCAAAACACAAAACCCCCGTGCATAGGGACGTGAGCACCTCGGGAGGTCAAATCCTCCTAGCCTCATGTACCTTACTCTGGCAAAGCTTTGGGAATTAACAGATCGAGATACGAGCTGAGGACTCATCCATGAGTGCCGAAAACATATCCCTACGACTGGAAGGTACAACACCGACTATGGTTTACTAGGACTAATGTAATTTTCCAACCCCTTAATATGTCATTCTAATCCTAGACTTACTCTAATCATTCTGGGTAAAGATAAAATTGCTTCCATTCTTGCCAATCAACCTCTGGCCCCGGTGATACCAGTCCGGTTCGCCACTTCTCCGGCTTGGAATTGTCCAGCATTCTGGCCTACATTGGCCGCTACCCTAGCTGAATGTATGTTCACCCTCGTGAACTTATAATAATGTCACGGCTCGGATGTCCTACGCTTCGACAGAAGTTTATAATGTAGGGTTGACAGGTGCAGGGTATCTCTTACCCTAGTGACTAACTCGAGTCACACATCCCACCTTGGGAGTCAACAATCTCAATAACAGATATCAACCATCCCTAGACAAGAGTCATCAACTCTGATAGTACCCACGGAAAATGTCCTCACAATACCTAGTCAAAACCAAGGACTAGGCAACCTACGGGGTTTCTGCCCGAATCTTAGAATGGTCATAATTCTCTCAGTACAACTCTGATTGGAGTGTACGAGGCCAATCCAGAAAGGTAGGATCCTAAGCTACAACTTCCTAGTTGATCATGAACTTAAAATCAATCATCTTCATCCCCAAAATAGCCTCTCAAGCTTCAGCCTGCGTGCTTCCTGTACATGGGCTGTACCTTACCGGTAGCACAAAATACTACTCGTTCGTCAAAACGTCACAAACCCAATTTCTATAGAAGGGTGTGGGTGTCCTCACCAACTATCTAGTTGGTCATGAGTCCAAATTATACCAATAAGTCATCCTAACACACACATCTTTCACCAATGCACTAAGTCACACAATGGGTCTCTCTAAATCAGAGCACTCAGATCCACTCTAGGTCTCTATTCAGTCTTACAAAAATCGCAGTAACTAAACCCTTTATTGGAATTGCCTCAAATAGGTCTTGTTGGAAAGATCTAGGTGTCTACTACAACTCTCTAATGAATCAGGTTCTCAAATTGTGTTCTTAATGAGCCCCAAATGTCCAATCTCTATAGGGTATCAAAACTGGCTGAAACCAGCATAGTGCATACTCATAAAATCATATTAAATTCCGTACTTAACCAAATGACTTATGGTGATGAAACTAGAGATCATACTAAACAACATGCAAAAGACTTCATATCAAAACTCCAAGTATACAGTGAGTTCTCTCTATTTTAATTTGGCACAGAAAGTCATCATGTTCTTCAGTTCAGCTTCAGCTACGGATTAGAGAACAATTTCTCTCAAGCCTATAAACTCATCCAAATATTTTTCCGATTTTTGTATAGAATCTAGATGCACGCAGCAATGTAGGGTAAAAATTTCAGATCAAAATATGCTCCAATAAATAAGAAAAATTCCTACAACATCAGCAATTCTGTTAACCGATTGCTGATTCTGCCTTACTACACAGTTCCACCTTACGATTTTATTAAAATATCAAATGACTTCAGAAAAATCCGAAAAAAATCATCAACTATCTACACATGTATATGAACAATCCTTGAAAATTTCATAGTATAATTCTTTGTAGTTTGCTATCGGAAAAATCTACAAAATGGCATTCTGAACCAGTTTTCTAGTTTCAGTTCTGATTTCATCATTCAAGCTCTTAGATGTTCATCCTAGCACATCTTACCATACATGCATGCAAGAAAAACAATTAAAAGACAATAAATGAAGGTTTAGAGTAACTCCCCACCTTTGGTTGCTGTAGAGGAAAGGATCTCCTTGAGCTTTCTCCTTGAAAATCCTTCATTGAGACCTTCTTCACTCTCTCTTCTTTCTCTCCTATTTCCTCTTGAAGGAGTTTTAAAATTTCCAGAGCAAGGAGGTGGAATGGAGTGGAGAAATGATGGAGAAGGGAGGGGGATATGGCCAGTTGTAACCTTTATTTTTTCAAAATTTTATTTTGTGTATTTACTGTATTTTAAAAATTTTCGCAAATTATTTTTTCGGTTTCCAGATTCTTTTGTCAAAATATTTTTTTTGTGTGGATCTTCTATTAAAATCTATTTTGGATAAATAAATTTATTTGCAACTATTTTCTATGATTTTTATATTATAATAAAAATCAAATTCTTATTTTGTTACTATTACTCCTATTAGTATTATTGTTATTATTGTTATTGTTGACTAGTTATTTAAAATCCATTTTATCTACTAATTGTATAAATTATATTTTTGTAATACAAATTACATTTTATTAGAGACAATATTTTTATTTGTTATTTTATTGAATTTATATACCCATTTTTCCTTATTTGATTTTTCATAAACCCTATTGGATATTTTCCTTTAACCCATTACCCATTCGTTTAATATACCCAAAACCCTTTATGTTAATCCCCAATAACCCATTAGCCCCTTTCCATACCCGTTTAACCTATTCTACCCATTATCTATCAAAACCTATTGCACCCTAACCCACCAACCCGTTACCCGATATAACCTCTACCCTCAATTCTGAATACACCCCTAACCCTAACTCTCATATCTATCCCTATATTTAAACCCATGTATACCCATCGTTCTGCCTGTTCGTCTTCCCTATCCTTCACACAGCCGCCTTCCACCCTGAGCCGCTCCATCTCCGTCTACCTCCCGCCTCTCTCTCCTTTTCTCTCTCCCCCGAGCCTCCTCGTCTCCCCTCGAACCCCTGGGCTGCTTCCTGCACCTGAGACAGCAGTGCTCCACCCCGGCACAACAGCCCCGCCTCGCCTGCGCCGCCATCGCACAGCCGCCCCAGTCTCGTCGCTCAGCACCCCACATCCTGTCAGCTTTCCCGTACCCCTCTCTTGCGTCGCAATCAGTCAGCGATGGCTCCCCTGCACCTTCGACGACGCCACCTGCGGCCATCGTTGCGACACATCCCCAGTGCAGCAGTGCTGCATCTCAGCGCTGTGCTGCTCCCCCTGGCCGCCGGTGCCGCCCACTACCGTCGCTTCAACCGTCGTGCCAGCCGCCTTGCCGCCATGGTCGCCGTCCAGTGCCGCAGTGACTTCCCCCCTCCAGCAATGCACATAACTCCTCTTGGGTGTTGCTGTTTTAATATAGGTTTGATCATGGAAGATTTGATCTTTTGAATGTGGGCCGTCCATTTGATCGCGATCTTGATCGTCTTGATCATGGAGTTTTGTTCTTGTTATTTATCGGCCGTCCGATCTTCTTGATTATCCTCCTTGATCGTGGGCCATCGATCTTCATCATGACCATCATCATCATGGGTTTGGATCTCTTTAATTGTGAGCCATCCGTTGGATTCTTGATCATGTGAGTTTTGATCAAGTGGATCCGAGCCTTTGATCTCATGATCATATTGATCATGGAGGGGTTTGATCATTTTTGTTTGGAGCCGTTCGTTTGGATCGTGATCTCATCCATCATCTTGATGATCACTTTGATTATGGACCGTTGGATCGCATTATCATCAACTTGGGGTTCTTTGATTTCTTTGATTGGTAGCCGTTCGATCATCTGATCTTGATCCATATTGAGATCCGTGCTTAGTTTCGTGATTGCAATCGTGATCTTGTTCGTGATCGTGGTTTGTGTTTGATCCGTTCGTTGGTTCGTGCCCGGGAATATGTTCCCGTTATTCTTGCTCCTTGCTACATTGAATTCATCGTCTTTCAGGCAAGTAACTTGTACGACAATTTATTAGGTTGCTACAAGTCAAAAAGTTCACATCTAGTGTAGTTGGGTCTAGAGATATCCAAAGATTATATTTTCTTTGATGGATTTTGTCTCTATTGTAATATTTTGGATATAGATGACTTATGACACCAATTTTAATGGGAGATAACCTAGGATTTACCCAAATTTTGATTTTGAACTATGTATGTGAGTTTTTGTGTGATTTGATGTTTGGATGAATAACCATATAAAATAATAGGTGTGGACATGTTAGTAACCCTAAAACATGATGTTTAGATATTTGGTAGGTTGTATTTCAAGTTTGGATATGTTTAGATCAATATTATGAAAGTTATGATGTTCTTGATTAGAGGTATGAAATCTGTATTTACTGCTTGTTCTGTTTTGATTGTTGTTTTCGTCCATGTTACAGTCCGAATCTTGATTCCGAAATAAAAAATAAATTTTAAATAATTTTGTCTATTTTAAAACTCCACTGGTTTTGCTTGATTTGGATTTCGTATGACTGAGTTATGTGTGTTTTAGTACACACGTGTCGATCTATTCTAGATTCAGTTTTTGGTTGATTTTGTTCACAAATTATTTTCAAGAATTATTCTATACATAATATCTTGATCTAAGATTTTTGATGAATTTTAAAGATAAGTTTTATGTGACGTTTGATGTTCGTTTCTAAAATCTACTCGTGCTGTATTTTGCTTACTGTTCAGTAAAGAATCCTATTTTCACTATAATGTTTTATACTGTATGAAAATTTTTTGTGAAATATGAAAGTTAGTAAAATTTATCTATTTTCATAACCCTTTGGCAGAATTGGATTTCGATTTACTGGTTGCGAGATATCCTAGTTTTCGTACACCAGTGTTGAGACTTCCAGATTCGTTAAACTCTGTTTTCTTGTTGCTTTGGTATTTTTGATGACTGATCTATACTTACTGGAATATTATGAAACTTGTTATTTTGACTCTAGACTATTTTGACTCTAGACTTATAGGGGATTACCTCAGATTTTTCGTGGATTTATTCAAAGTGTTTTTATACTGTTTTCATGCTCTTGAATTCGGTTTCCTGATTTCTGACTGAACATGTTTTCTGTTATCGAATCAGTTTTGAGCTGTGTTGTTGTGAACTAGTATGTGACTTATTTATATGCGTTGGAATCGTGTGGATGTCTAGTTTCCAGATCCTTTGACGGATCTATATTTGCATTTCTTTAGAGACCAGAATCACTGTTTTAGTACCAATCTGTCATGCTATCCTGATTATGAACATACACCCTTTTGCTCGATTATGTGACTGTATACTATCTAAGCACGCTGATTTGTTTCCATGAACCTAAACCTGATTATATCATGTTAGTTTGACACTATTTCACACACATTCATGTCTGTTTGATAAGCGTAATAAAAGTGACCAAGCCGGGGTTTATGGAAAAAATCTAGTAGTGGGAAAATATAGAAATGTGTACTTAGAAGGGGCCCGTGTTTTCCATCTGTTGAGATCATTTTACATGATCGTCTGTTGAGATCATTTTACACGATCGTCTGTTGAGATCATTTTATACGATCATCTGTTGAGATCATTTCACATGATCGTCTATTATCTGTTATGAGATCATTTTACATGATCGTCTGATATCTGTTTGAACCCTAAGTACACGGCCCTATATGATCCCCTACGAAATCTACAAACGAAACTATTTTGAATGTAGCAACCATGTGATAAAAGTATGGCTCATAAAATGCTACCTAGATAGTAATCACACAAGACTTACATAAATCTGAATCTGAATCTATTTCTGAAATCTGAATCTGAATCTGAATCTGAATCTGAATATGTTATATGGAAATCTGTTATCTGAATATCTGATTATTTGATTACCTGATTATCTATTATCTGTCTGATATTACCATATGACACATTACTTGACACTACCTGCATATTGTTTGCATATTATCTGACACTTGACACTTGACCCTTGTTAGTATACCATGTTAGTTAAATTCTGTCATACCATGCTAGGTCTGTTTCTACTATTAATTTGATATGTTAGTTTTCCCCATGTGCTTGTATCCAATATTATTTGTGACCCACGACTTGCAATTGACGGGTACTTGTTTTCTTCCTTTCCCCTTTTCCTGCAATTGTACTTATTGCAGATTAGGTTAGTCAGCTGTTTGATGGTAATGGCGAAATGATGTATTAAGTTGAAAATTTCTGCATTATTATTATTATTATTATTAGTTGTGCTGAACAATGAATAAGTTGTATTTGGTTTATTTGGATATTATTTGTATTTGGGCAATGTGACCCAAGATTTATTGTGTAATTCAGATTATGACTATTTGAGATTAATATATTTTATTTCAAGTATTCTTGTTGGTATTTGGTTCATATGTGCATGTGGTTGACTTTTCTGGCTTCCGACTCTGATTTTAATTTGATATGTTATAAAGATTCATGAACAGCTTATGGATGATGAAAATCATTCGCTGGCCTTTTGTCGAGTATCCGTATTCCGTATTTTTTTTGGGAAGCGGGGCGTGATAGGATTTTTAGGGGTATCAGAGCCCAGGTTTGGCTAATGTATCAGTTGCCTAATATATTAGACAAGCTTGGCTCGAACTGGGATCTGGTCAACATTTCACCAGCCATGCATGCATAAATGAACTATAACCAACATCGATATGAATATTAGTCTTATTACATTCTTTTTGATCCTTTCTTATTCAAATCCATGATTCCTTGATTCTTCACCCTCTTTTAGTCGTCCACTTTGATTGATTTCTTATTGGGTATAAATTCATTTTTTTCGTACTCATATTCATTGATTTTGGTGCCATCCATTCTTTTGCTATTTTCTACTTGGTCCGTCCGTCGGCATCGCTGGATGCTATTGGCAGTCTTCCCTGATTAGAGTGGTGCAGCGGAAGCGTGGTGGGCCCATAACCCACAGGTCCCAGGATCATATTGTTGCTTCTCCTTCCTTGCATTGTTTTGGTTTCCTTTATCTCTTACAATTGTTCTCATCCGTTGACTTATTGTTTGATTCAATTCTACCCTATCCTTTCTCTCTTGATTCCAGTTCTACCTACCCCCTTATTGCTTGGTTATCTGGTGTTGATTCTTTTCTTTTGGATACTAATTATTTTCTTTTCTTGCACTCCATTTGACCTCATTGTTATCCATTTTCTTTCTTTTTCTGGTGTTGGCACTGCTTTGTTCTTTCCCCATTAGCCCTCTGCTTTGTTACCCTTCCTCCAGTTAGTTTGTTTGCCTTATCCTATGTACCACCTAAGCAAATTTCGAGGACGAATTTTATTGTAAGGTGGGTAGGATTGTAACCCTTGTTTTTCCAAAAATATATTTTTTTTGTATTTTCTGTATTTTAAAAATTTTCGCAAATTATTTTTCCTTTTTTCAGATTCTTTTGTCAAAATGTTTTTTTTTTTTGGATCTTCTATTAAAATCTATTTTCGATAAATAAATTTATTTGCATCTATTTTCTATGATTTTTATATTATAATAAAAATCAAATTCTTATTTTGTTACTATTACTCCTATTAGTATTATTGTTATTATTGTTATTGTTGACTAGTTATTTAAAATCCATTTTATTTACTAATTGTATAAATTATCTTTTTGTAATGCAAATTACATTTTATTAGAGACAATATTTTATTTGTTTTTTTATTGAATTTATATACCCATTTTTCCTTATTGGATTTTTCATAAACCCTATTGGATATTTTCCTTTAACCCATTACCCATTAGTTTAATATACCCAAAACCCATTATGTTAATCCCCAATAACCGATTAGCCCCTTTCCATACCCGTTTAACCTATTCTACCCATTATGTATCAAAACCTATTGCACCCTAACCCACCAACCCACCAACCCGATATAACCTCTACCCTCAATTCTCAATACACCCCTAACCCTAACTCTCATATCTATCCCTATATTTAAACCCATGTATACCCATCGTTCTGCCTGTTCGTCTTTCCTATCCTTCACACAGCCGCCTTCCACCCAAAGCCGCTCCATCTCCGTCTACCTCCCGCCTCTCTCTCCCTTTCTCTCGACCCCGAGCCTCCTCGTCTCCTCTCGATCCCCTGGGCTGCTTCCTGCACCCAAGACAGTAGTGCTCCACCCCGGCTTAACAGCCCCGCCTCGCCTGTGCCACCATCGCGCAGCCACCCCAGTCTGGTCGCTCAGCACCCCACCTCCTATCAGCTTTCCCATCATCCTCTCTTGCGTCGCGATCAGTCAGCGACGGCTCCCCTGCACCTTCGACGATGCCACCTGTGACCATCGTCGCGACACATCCCCACTGCAGCAGTGCTGCATCTCAGTGCTGTGCTGCTCCCCCTAGCTGTTGGCGCCGCCCACTGCGGTCGCTTTGACCGTTGTGCCCGCCGCCTTGCCGCCATGGTCGCCGTCAGTGCCGCAGTGACTTCCCCCCCTCCGGCAATGCACATAACTCCTCTTGGGTGTTGCTGTTTTAATATGGGTTTGATCATGGAAGATTTGATCTTTTGAATGTGGGCCGTCCATTTGATCGCAATCTTGATCTTCTTGATCATGTGAGTTTTGATCAAGTGGATCCGAGCCTTTGATCTCGTGATCATATTTATCATGGGGGGGGTTTGGTCATGTTTGTTTGGAGCCGTTCGATTGGATCGTGATCTCATCCATCATCTTGATGATCACTTTGATTATGGACCGTTGGATCGCATTATCATCATCTTGGTGTTCTTTGATTTCTTTTATTGGTAGCCGTTCGATCATCTGATCTTGATCCATATCGAGATCCGTGCTTAGTTTCGTGATCGCGATCATGATCTTGTTCGTGATCGTGGTTCGTGTTCGCTCCATTCGTTGGTTCGTGCCCGAGAATATGTTTTCGTTATTCTTGCTTCTTGCTCCGTTGGATTCGTCGTCTTTCAGGCAAGTAACTTGTACTACAATTTATTAGGTTGATACAAGTCAAAAAGTTCACATCTAGTGTAGTTGGGTCTAGAGACAACAAAAGATTGTGTTTTTCTTGATTTGTTTTGTCTCTATTATGATAATTTGGCCATAGATGACTTATGACACCAATTTTGATAGGAGATAACCTAGGATTTACCCAAATCTTGATTTTGAACCATGTATGTGAGTTTTTGTGTGATTTGATGTTTGGATGAATACCCATGTGAAATAATAGGTGTAGACATGTTAGTAACCCCGACTTCTATACCCAGTCCAGAGCGAAATCATTGCTATACTGGACTGAGTGTAGAGAACCAAAGAATTTGAACTTGAAAGCTTTTTCTCAAATTTTTCACTTAGAATTTTCTCAAAAAGTGCTCGGATCTCAAAGAGTTGTTGTAAGATCTTTTCAGTGAGATCTGAACTCTATTTATAGAGTTTGATCTCCTGGACGTTGGGGGACAGTTATTCCAACTATCAACCAACGGATCTTTAACTTTTGATTTTGAAAAAATTCGATTTTGAAAACAGAAAACGGTCAAAAGCATTAGAACAGTCAACTGGGTTGCCATATGAGTCGACTGGTCAGAGTTTGAATTAATTTAAACAGTTTTGTACTTGTCAGTCGACTGCCAGAGGTATCAGTCGACTGGTACTCAACAGTTAAACTATATCAAACTGTTTTGACTCTTTTGTTGTTTTTGAAAAACACACATTATGAAATTGTGAGTGTATGTGTGTGTGACAAGGCTTTACAATCAGACTAAGACTCAACAAAAGTAAAAATACATTGTTTTACAAGACACAACAATTTGACGCATTTGAGCTTGAGGTCTTGAGTCATGATTTTTGTCTTGAGTCTTGTCTTGAGTCTTGTCTTGAGTGAAGTCTTTGTCTGTAGCCTTTGAGCTTGTTCATTTGTTCAGCTGAAGTAATCTTTTGTATGTGCAACCTGCAATATTAGCTGTATAACATAGACACATGTTGCAATGTGTTGTGATCATCAAAATCAAGAATCAACATTCTCCCCCTTTTTGATGATGACAACACAATAGCTGATAATAACAAATAATATACAAGCATAGTAAAGATATGCTCCCCCTGTTAAAAACACATCATGCATACATATAAAAATGTATCTTTAAAGCATGTATCAGTCGACTTAAAAGTATATCAGGCGACTGATCAGAAAACACGTACATAGTAAAATCACAATCACAAATAATAATCACAGATGCAGCAGTCGACTTATATGCCTGTAGCCAGTCGACTGACCAGAGAAATTTTCAATACACAGAATCAAATACTTAGAGGATATCTCTCCCCCTTTGTCATCAACAAAAAGCACAAAACAGTCTTTTTCATTACAAAAACATAGAAATAAACTAAGAAATGTTCTCATACATAAATAAATTCATTAAGACAAAATAAAATAGAAAATTACATAAATAGCGAAAAATAAAAGTCTTCAATTGTCCTCGTCTGAGTCTTCATCGGCAGCATGAGAAGGAGGAGGAAATTGAGTTTGGAAAAGATCAGTGAGATGATCAAGTTTGGAATCATGGGTATCAAGTTTGGAATCAAGGTTGTGAAGCTGGGTATCCACAGTCTCTGAATGTTTCATGAGATAAGAGACATAATCATAGAGAGTACGTGGATCATCATAGTTAGCTTGAAGAATAGGTGGATCAGAAGAGGCAGAAGGTCTAGAAGGTCTAACAGTAGAACCTAAAGGAGCTTGAGAGAGTGGAGGAGACCTAGGAGAAGGTTGTGGTTGTTGAGGTGGAGTATCAAGGAGCTTCATACGTGCTAAACTGGCACGATCGAAACACTCATAGTGCGTAACGACATTGGTCTCGGAATCGAGATCAATACCGAAAGCTACAAAGACACGAGTGAGAAGCCCACCAAAAGGTAAGAAGTGAGTGTGGTTTTGTTCAAATTTTGAAAAGATGACACGACCCCAATTTACAGCAATTTTACCAAATATTGCATAGACAGCTTTTTGTAATTCTAGAGAATACTGGTCATAACTTCCTCTTTTGGGAAGAATGTTATAGGCGAGTATTCTAGCTACTAGCTTAGCAATAGGGGTAATATTTTTGCTAGTCATTGGAGGTCCGTGATGGGGTAAAAAAATTCTAGATAAAATAGAAGCATCATCAAGAAGAAGATCATTAAGATCTAATCCTCCGTCATCAAGACCCATTATTTGATTGATTCGCATGGGTGTGAGTGTCATTTTAACATTTTTCACAGATGAACAGATAACTACATCCCCATCGTGTTTTTGGACAACCCTCATATTTGTGTAAAACAAGTAAATGAGTTGGGGATAATAGTTGGGTTGATTAGATAGAGAGAGATAGTCATAAAGACTACTATTTTGAAATAAGGGGACAAGATTAAAACGATCAAGATCATTGAAATTAACAAATCTTCCAAGGAAGATGACAATGGTACAAATAATGTACCATCGTTCAAGGAGATCAGGACTTAAAAGAAATTGAGAGTAATCTAGAGATGAAGAACTAGCATCACCATGAGTTCTCTTAGATTTCTTGGGTTTCATTGGAAAGAGGTGAAGGAAGGATTTTACCAAAGAAATTGGAGAGAGAAACAGTCGATCAAACACCAGGGCAGCAGGCGACTCCTTCTTCTTCTCTGGCTAGGGTTTCAGATTTGGGGTAAAAGTAAAAAGTGAAAGATGGAGGCTGTGAAAGGGGGTTTTAACTGAGGGCAGACGGCTGAGATCAAAGAGGGAAGAAATCGACAGTTGAGATAAGAGATCATGGGTGAAAAGAGAAGTGAATTTTATCTCAAAAGCTGCGATAAATAGCCGCTGAAGACAATTGAGCTCGCGACAGTCGACTGGTAGGGTATATCAGTCGACTTAGTCGAGAAGAGACTAAAATTTTATATGTCTACTTATCAGTCGACTGGTATAAGGACCAGACGACTGGTCAGAGAACAAAAAAATAGATATGTTTTAAAGTTCAGTACAGTCGACTTACTCAAGAACACAGTCGACTTAACAGAAACAATCTTCAACAAATATCAATAAAATCACAAATTCCAAGTTCCCTTCTTAAGTTAATGAAAGTATCTTCTTTAAGGGGTTTGGTAAATATGTCTGCTACTTGTTTATCAATAGAGATAAAGTCTAAAGATATATCTCCTTTTAAAACATGATCACGTAGAAAATGATGTCGAATATCAATATGTTTCGTACGTGAATGTTGAATCGGATTTTTAGATAGATTAATTGCACTGGTATTATCACACATAATTGAGGGTTTCTCAAATGAAATACCATAATCTAATAAAGTTTGTTTCATCCACAAGATTTGTGCACATGCCAAACTTGCAGCGATATACTCAGCTTTTGTGGTTGATAGGGACACGAAATTTTGCTTTTTACTGCACCAAGAGACTAGGGAATGTCCCAAAAAGTGACATGTACCACTAGTACTCCTGCGATCAGTTTTGCTTCCAGCAAAATCAGCATCTCTATATGACAGAAGTTGAAAATTATCGGTGCGTGGATAAAATAAACCATATTCAGATGTGCGTTTAATATATCTTAAAATTCGTTTCACTGCTTTTAAATGAGACTCTTTAGGACTAGATTGATATCTAGCACATAAACATACGCTGAACATAATATCTGGTCTACTTGCAGTAATATATAAGAGTGAACCAATCATACATCGATAGAGTTTTTGATCAACACTCTTACCTAATATATCTTTGTCAAGAATAGTAGTAGTAGCCATAGGTGTGGATTTACTACTAGTACTATCCATGTTAAAACGTTTGAGTAATTCCTTTGCATATTTTCCTTGATTGATAAATATGCCACTTGAGGAATGTTTAATTTGAAGTCCAAGGAAATAATTGAGTTCACCCATGTGACTCATCTCAAATTCGTTTTTTATGGTATTAGCAAACTCTTGACATAGATTATTATTAGTAGAACCAAAAATTATATCATCAATATATATTTGTATGATTAAGATATCATTCTTAACTCTTTTGATAAACAATGTAGTGTCTACTTTACCTATTTCAAATCCTGTTTCTAAAAGAAAAGTTTTCAAACGATCATACCAAGCACGAGGTGCCTGTTTAAGACCGTATAAAGCCTTTTTCAATTTATAAACATGATCTGGAAATTGTTCATGTTCAAAACCTGGTGGTTGTTTAACATAAACATTTTCTTTAATAAACCCATTAAGGAAAGCACTTTTAACATCCATTTGATAAAGTATAAAATTCATAAAACAAGCAAAAGATAATAAAATACGAATAGATTCTAGTCTAGCAACAGGAGCATATGTTTCATCAAAATCTATACCTTCTTCTCGATTATACCCTTGAGCAACTAATCTAGCCTTGTTCCTTACAACTTGTCCTGATTCATCTAACTTATTTTTAAATACCCATTTGGTACCAATAATAGTCTGATCAGGAGGTCGAGGAACTAAATCTCATACATCATTCTTTATAAATTGGTTTAGTTCATCTTGCATGGCGTTCATCCAATATTCATTCTCACAAGCTTCTTGTATATTTTTCGGTTCAAAATCTGACAAGAATGTTGTATGAGAAATCATATTAACATGTGAACGTGTCTGAATACCATGGGAGATGTCACCAATTATTAGGTCATGAGGATGATCTTTAACTTCAACAAATAATTTTGGTAAAGTTGAAGATATCACAATAGGATCAGTCGACTGGACAGGTTCTTCAGTCGACTGCTTTACTTCAGTCGACTGGAAGTCCTTATCAGTCGACTTATCAGTCAGATTAGTTTGTTCTAAAGATTTAATCACATTATCTAAAGGTGATGAAGCAATTTCATCATCTTTATTTAAGGTTGATGAAGGTAAAGATTCAGCGAATGTAACATGCATTGACTCTTCAATAGTCATTGTAGACTTATTGAAAATTCTATATGCTTTACTCCTATTTGAGTATCCTAAAAAGATACCCTCATTAGATCTAGGATCAAATTTGTCTAAATTATCTTTTGTGTTTAGAATAAAACACTTACAACCAAATGTCTTAAAGTAAGAGACTTTAGGAATTTTGTTAAAAAATAACTCATAACAAGTTTTCTTTAGCTTAGGTCTTATAAGAATCCTATTTAAAACATAACAAGCTGTAGCAACAGCTTCAGCCCAAAAGTGCTTTGGTAAATTGCTTTCAACAAGCTTAGTACGTGCGCATTCTTGCAAAGTCCTATTCTTTCGTTCAACCACTCCATTTTGTGGTGAAGCTCTAGGAAATGCAAATGAATGTGTTATACCATTCTTGTTGCAATATTCTGTAAATGTCTCATTCTCAAATTCTCCACCATGATCACTTCTAATAGTGACTATGGTTAGAGATTTTTGATTTTGAATACGTTTACAAAAATGTGCAAATTCATCAAAGGCATCATTTTTATGTTTTAAAAAGAATTTCCAAGTGAATCTTGAAAAATCATCTACTAAAACAAATACATATCTACTTTTATTTAAAGAAGCAACTCTAGCAGGGCAAAATAAATCCATATGAATTAATTCGAGCGACCTACTAGTAAAAATTACTTCTTTTATTTTAAAAGTGGATTTGATTTGTTTTCCTAGTTGACATGCATCACATAACTTATCCTTTTTAAAGGATAGTTTTGGCAGTCCTTTAACTAGGTTATATTTAGATAATTTTGAGAGATTTTTCATGTTCACATGTCCAAATCTTCTATGCCATAGCCAAGATTCATTGTTAGAGGCTATTAAACAAAACTCATTTGAAAATTCAATTGCATTTAAACACAATTCATAAATATTATTTTTACGAAAAACTTGAAAAACAACATTTTGCATAGTGGAATCATAAATCAAACATGCATCTTTTTCAAAAACTATTTTATACCCTTTATCACATAATTGACTAATACTTAAAAGATTATGCTTTAAACCACTAACTAATAATACATTTTCTATGGTTGGGTTAGAAATTTTACCGACCATGCCAATTCCTATAACTTTGCCTTTGTTGTTATCTCCAAAGGTGACAGTTCCTCCATCTATGCTTTGAATGGTGGATAGTAGGTTGGCATGTCCTGTCATATGTTTTGAACATCCGCTGTCTAGTATCCAGCGTTCTTTCTTGGGTACCTATAAAAAATTTAAGGTAAATATGGTACCCTTTTTATTGGGTCCAAAACACATTAGTTTGGGGGAAACCAAACCCATGAAGAGTTTGATCTTCCTCCATAAGCAGGAATATAATTAATAGAATTACACACAGTTAAAACATATGAGTTAATATAAGCAATTCTATCATTCTTATTTAAGCTGACTGGAACCCATATAACCTTGTTCTGTCCAGTCGACTTAACAGTGTCCTTCAGTCGACTGCTAGTCTGAGTCAGTCGACTTGATGGTACACTAGGTCGACTTATATGAGGTTTTGATCTCGTTGAATGAGATTCAATTCCTCTGGACAGACGACTGGTAGATTGGTTCAGTCGACTTAACCGAACAGTAGATTTGCTTTTATCACTAGCATTAACAACCTTAGGGTTTTCAAAAAATTCATATAACTTGTGTGTAACACTAGAAATAGATGCTGATTTATTTCTACTAGTGTTTTTAGTAGGAGATTCTTTTACAGAAGAATTTTTAAAACCAAGTCCATATTTTTGACTAGATTTTACTTGATGGTGAAGAACATCATTTAAATTCTCTTTGGCTTTGTTAAACTTAGATACGTTCTTTGAAATCTCTTCATAATTCTTTTTGAGAGTTTCAAGATCAGTATCTAAACTGGCAATGCGAGAATTTAAAGATTTCACTTCCTTATCAAGGTTAAGATTTTCTTGAGAAAGTGTTTGATTAACTTTCTCTAGATTCTTAACTCTAATCTTTTCTTTTTTCAACTCTTGGAATATTTCATTAAAAGCATCAAGAAGATCTTCTGAATCATAGTCATTACTTACATATTCTTGTGAAGCCATGAAACACATATTTGCCACTTCGTTGTTTTCATCCGTTTCTTCTTTGGAAGACGAATCACTATCATCCCATGTAGCTTGATAGGCCTTCTTGTTTTGGCAAATTTATTCTTTGAATATTTGTCCTTTTTGAAGTTGGATGATTTTCTCTTGTTCTTTGCATTTTCAAGGGGACACTCCTTCTTCATGTGACCTATTTTATTGCACCTGAAACATGTAGGAGGGTCATTAGTATATCTATTTTTAGAATTAAACTCACCCTTCTTTAAGAATTTCTTGAATCTTCGAGTGAACATTGCTATCTCCTCTTCATCTTCTTCCTCATCTTCTGAGTCTGTCATGGCTTTAAAAGCCAATGATTTCTTCTTTGTTTGCTGTTTCTGTATCCTACTTTCGATCTTCAAGTTGGACCTCGTATGCCATGAGATTGCCCACAAGATTCTCAAGAGAAAGTTGTGACAAGTCATTCGCTTCCTCTATTGTTGTGGTCTTCTTCTCCCATTCTGGAGTGAGTGCACGTAAGACTTTTCTAACCATTTCTGCTTGAGTGTAAATCTTTCCAAGTGCCACAAGAGAGTTTGTGATGTCTGTGAATCTGGTGATCATCTCGGACACAGTCTCATTTTCCTTCATTCTGAACATCTCAAACCTGTGAACAAGAACAGAAATTTTAGACTCTTTAACTTTATTCGTTCCTTTATGTGTTACCTCGAGTGTATGCCAAATTTTATGTGCGGTTGTAGCATTGGATACACGGTTGAATTCTTCCTTTGTAAGTGCACAAAATAAGGCATTCATTGCTTTGGCATTGTTCATTGTTTGGTTCTTTTGATCATCATTCCATTGTGCATATGGAATGGTAGGGGCAGTGTATTCCGTCTCTGTCATTTGCCATATCTCATAGTTGATTGATTGGAGGTAGATTCTCATTCGACACTTCCAATAATTGTAGTTAGTTCCATCGAATAGCGGTGGCCGTTGTGTAGATTGGCCTTCATGGTACTGATTTGTATTTGAAGTAGTTGCCATAGCCTGTAACCTTGCTCTGATACCAAGTGTTGGATCCTGTAGGCGAGACAACAAACACTAGAGGGGGGGTGAATAGTGTTAATAAAAAACTGCAGAAATTTTCTTCGGTGCAGTCGACTTGGTTGTGAACCCGTCGACTGATATGGTCAAATAACAGTAAATACAATAACTCGGTGCAGTCGACTTATAGATAAGGCAGGCGACTGATGATGCAATGACAGTACAAGATATACAAGACTGATCAGTCGACTGATAGTGCAAGGAGTTGACTGTCCAGACAAGTTTTACAGAACTTATGAAAACAAAAGTAAATGCAAAATCAAGACAACCAATCACAGAGTACACAAGATATATCCTGGTTCGGTCCTCCCGACCTACGCCCAGTCCCCAAGCAACCCACTTGAGATTTCCACTATTCTTGAAAAAGTTTACAGGAATACCCTACGGCGTTAAGACAACAACCTTGTCTAACCCGTAGTCCTTTCTCTCAACCAGAGAAAGCAGACCCACTCTACTACCAAGAGTGAAACAATCCGACTCTACAACCTAGAGTCTAAAACCACTCTCCAACCGAGAGCAAAAAGGATCAAGAAAAACTTTACAGTCAACCTATAGCCTTGTTGGTGTATTGTGTTGTTGCACGTGGCTAAAAACAAGGTCGACTTCTATACCCAGTCCAGAGCGAAATCGTTGCTATACTGGACTGAGTGTAGAGAACCAAAGAATTTGAACTTGAAAGCTTTTTCTCAAATTTTTCACTTAGAATTTTCTCAAAAAGTGCTCGGATCTCAAAGAGTTGTTGTAAGATCTTTTCAGTGAGATCTGAACTCTATTTATAGAGTTTGATCTCCTGGACGTTGGGGGACAGTTATTCCAACTGTCAACCAACGGATCTTTAGCGACTCGAACAGTCAAAAAATTCGATTTTGAAAACAGAAAACGATCAAAAGCACTCGAACAGTCGACTGGGTTGCCATATGAGTCGACTGGTCAGAGTTTGAATTAATTTAAACAGTTTTGTACTTGTCAGTCGACTGCCAGAGGTATCAGTCGACTGGTACTCAACAGTTAAACTATATCAAACTGTTTTGACTCTTTTGTTGTTTTTGAAAAACACACATTATGAAATTGTGAGTGTATGTGTGTGTGACAAGGCTTTACAATCAGACTAAGACTCAACAAACGTAAAAATACAATGTTTTACAAGGCACAACAATTTGACACATTTGAGCTTGAGGTCTTGAGTCTTGATTCTTGTCTTGAGTCTTGTCTTGAGTGAAGTCTTGAGTGAAGTCTTTCTCTGTAGCCTTTGAGCTTGTTCATTTGTTCAGCTGAATTAATCTTTTGTATGTGCAACCTGCAATGTTAGCTGTATAACATAGACACATGTTGCAATGTGTTGTGATCATCAAAATCAAGAATCAACAGGGCCCACCTTGCGCTTTCACCAACACCTCTTTCCGCTTGCATTCAATTGTGGCATCATATATTGCCATCCAATCAATGCCCATGATCACATTCACTCCTAAGACCTGCAACTCAATAAGATCAATGCCGAACAATCTTCCACCAATCTCGATATCACAACCCCCAAAGTCCTCTTCACTGATTGCCACCAAACACCAGCGTCCTTTTCCAACTGCATAGTGGCCAACTTTACCTTATTGGCCACCGGAGTTTTCGAGACCTCGAAGATTGTCTCCATCCGTCCAATCCAATCATCGGCCTCATTTGGATCAGACTGCCCCTCAAACACGGGCGGCCTTATCCTCTTGAAGAACTCTATCTGCTTGATAGGATCAGTGTTAACAAACACTGGTCCAACCCTATGATTCTGATTCTGGTTCTGGGTCCAACCATTCTGAATACTGCGAAATGAGGGAAAAAGTTAGAGCACCACAGCACAATCCATATTCACATTAATACCCTCTGGCAAAACCTCAACCATACCCAAAAAGTAAAACATCATGTTTTAGCTCTATGTGATACTCACTCTCTAATGTCCACACCTAGGTACTCATGCTCTATTGTCCACACCTAAGTTATTTTTATACTATCTTTATTATTACTATTGAAGCATGATCTGATACTAATCTCTGTAGCACCCCGAATTTCCAATATGATATCTCAGAAATACGTGGCACAATTTCCAGCATCAACTTCAAATGTAATATTAAACACAGCCCAAAATACCAATAAAATTTTTCTTAAAATAATATTACAACAATATTTACATAGCACAGCGGAATACATACACCTTGAATTACAAACTTTCTTTCTTTACAACACTTTCTTTTACAAAATCACACAATTCATTACATCACTTTAACTCACGCATCCAAATCCCAAGCTATAGGTAATCACCTGTAAAATATGAGGCTAGAGATAACTCTAACCCCCAAAACTAAAGGGGTCAGCCATAACGGTGTGAGTGACATAAAAACAAACAACATAAATAGAGCATAAATTCATCAACAACAGGAAATAGACAAGAGTAAATGAATTTGGGAATAACCATGAAACACGAAAACATCAAGTGAAGCTAGAGTAAGTATCAAGTGTAGGAAACCGAAAACACATGCATAATACCAAGTCAAGAAAATATCGATGCTATATTCTGACTCTCTAATGCGTACTTGTCGGAATCTATGCATCCCACTCTACATAGGTCTGGTGCAAGGGTTTAATCCCCCACTATGCAACTAATCCTACTTCTATGATTACTACGAGATTTGGATACACTGTGAGTATTAGCCCATGCTCCGATAATTCTGGAGGTCAATCTTTATCCACAGATAATTCCGAAGACTATTTCACTCACACCTAGGAATCTTCGAGAATACCCCACACCGCAAGCTATGGCACCTCATCACACGAATACCACATGAGTGTCGCCTCGACCCCGATAATTTCGGAGATCAATCCCACACCATAGGTAATTTCGGAGACTATTTAACTCACCTAGATAATTCCGGGTATTATCTCACACTGCAAGCCATACTGAGGTCCATAACCCATATTCTCATTTATCATATCACCACTAGTGCCTGTCCTTATCATTTAGGTTATTTAACTACTTTACGAATCTCCTAGAGTTGGTGTACCCTACCAGACTTAACTACACAACTGATCAACTAAAATGCCTCAACAGGCCCCAAACACAAATATCTCAACCACCGGTATACTACGGTCACACACACACCCTCTAGAGACTCACACCCAATATCCAAACCAATCTGCCATCATAAATTGCTCAATTAAAACAACTTGAAAACATATGTTCAGTAGAAGACAAGGTATAGAATAGTAATTTATAGATTAAAACATTAAGAGAATAATTCATTTAAAAGAACATTCAAACATATCAGGATACATCAGTATCAGTCGGCTATAGACCAGCATCGGTCGACTGTCCAGATCGAATAATCCAAAACTTCAATTAAAATAATTCTAAATTGCGTCAGTTGACTGTAAAAAGTCATCAGTCGACTGTCCAGAATGAAATTTCAAGAAAACTAAAAAGCAACGCAGCCAGGTCCCGACGGTCGACTGTAAAATACCACCGGTTGACTGTCAACCTACATACTGCAGATTTTTTGTTGTTCAAATTTCAACCGATACGGAGTTTTACTTTACGAAAACAATTTCTACAAAAAGCATATTTCTTATATGATCAAATACAACTTCTAGGATATATAATAGTCAATAAACCAAATCAAAACTACTTGAATTTATAAGAATACCAATTTGTTGATTTCTTTCAATTAAAACATGAATTGTGCATATAATCAAAATAGAGTTTCTTAAGAATCAATTATTCATTGAAATAACTTCGTATTCAGGTTCAAACCATATCAATACCAAAATAGGTCGAGATATAGTAAAGTTTTCGAAAACACATAAAAACCCAATTTCCTTCAAAACTCACAACATAAGGTATTCATGAAAAATATTGTGATTGTTTATACACCAAAGAACTTCATAATCCATCAATTAAAATAAAACATATTCAGAATTAAATCTCAGGGTTTGCGAAATCCAAACGCAAACAAACCCTTCACCAAAATCTCAAAATCCCCAATTTGGTTATACTACATCAAACCCCAAATCAATTTCCACCATTTAATTCTCAAGACTTAATCTCTTGATCCATTAGCCATTCTCAGGGTTCCTCAAACTCAATCACCATGACTAACTCATGTTCATCAACAAATTTAATATTACCATATCAATTGCATTCAACCATTACTCAAGGGTAATAAAAATCTCATCTTTATTCAATCTATGCATGACAATCACCATACTCAATCAAGTCAACATCTATCCCCAAGAAATAACCTACCCATGATCCATAATAGTTCGTTAAATATTTTCAAATCATCCACATAAAATTCTACTTATAAATAATTAAGGTTTCACAAAAATCCAATTTTTGACCATCAATCCAATATCTATATTTATACCCAAACCCTAGCATGATCTTTAATAGATGAAACACCACATACATCATTCAAAGAACAAAACAAAACCAATATATCACTCACATACAACATACATAAAACAAAATAAAACAAAACATGTCACTCACCTTGTTGAAGAGATCGAACGAAGATGAATAGAAAAATAAGAAAAGTTCCACCTTCGAAATCCAAAATAATAAGAAATTAGAAATTTCCAGTGTTGTACAGCAAAATACGGCTGCACAAACCCTATATAGTCCGGGATTTAAGATTCTAGGATTTTAGAAAATATTTGCAAAATACTCCTTTTAAAATATCCTTTCACATAATTAGATCTTTTATTGAAAATTAGTTAAAATCAATTTAATCAAGTTCAAAAATAAAAAATATCCTCCCCAGCATCAGCCGGCTCTGCACTAAAATCCAGAAAAAACAATTTTGCACTTTCACCCCCTAAAATAGCAAATTTTGCAAAAAGATCATCTTTTATCAAAACCTGTAAAATAAATTGAATATGTTGAAAAAAAATGTAAACTCGTTATACCTGAATTGACTAGGCATTATATCCAGTCTAAAAATCCAAAAATCTGGAGTTTTCACCCCATTGGTATTTTTTCCACAAAAGTCATTTTTTTGAAATATTTGCAAATAGATCCAATAATTATCAGAAAAATCTAAAAAAATCACAAAAAATCTCAAATAATATATAATGAGTTTTCCCAAAATAGTTTTTGGCTTTAAACTTTCAAAGACAACATTCGAACGGGTTTTGCACGTGTAAAAGATAAATTTCAAAATGAACATTTATTAAATCACCAAAAATTATTTCAATGCATTTTCTAATTTCATAAATAGTATTTAAAAAATACGGGATACTACAATATGAGTCTAAGTCATAGCATATACTGACACATTAATTATATATATACGTTTCTCTTTTCATCAATCTGTTTGCTTAAAGTTGAGAATCGCTGCTAGTCATCAGCCTTAAAGCGTCAGTATATGTACTGACATCCCCACTTCTATAGGTACTGGATTGCAAAATTATAGGCACTGGATTGCAGAAGTACAGGTACAGGATTCATGAGGACTCAAGGCAAGAGAAGTAGGAGTCAATTTTATTTAAGTTTTGCTCTGTAATATACATTGATTACTATTGTTTTTTTTTGTAACAATTGTTGTCATTTATTTATTTGCTGGAAAGCATCAAAGTGAAGTACCAAGTGTTGTTCTTTATTCATTGTATTCTGATGTAAATTGTTGAAAGTTGTAACACTTGGGATTGTAAAGGTATTATTGTAACACTGTTGTAATGTATTGCAATTTTATAATATTAAGACTTGTAATACATTTGTGTTGAATAAAAAGTTTTTAAATTTTCCTGTTTTTCTGTGTATTGTGGCTAATTGAAGGAAAGATTCTAGCTTATGTCACGATTTTTCAGTATATGAAAATTGGGGTGTTACACGTGGGATGTCTAAAACTTGATTTATTACCAGGTAGTTTTCAGGGCGAGGGATTAAATATTTTAATGTGAAGTACGTTGGTGCTTGCCCTCAGACCTATGTAGTATGGGATGCATAGAATCCGAACAAGTATACATTAGTGTCATCATAGCGTAAACATCTGCATTGGAATTAAGGCATTGCATACACTGATAGGTTTAGGATAGTCACTTTCACACTTTGTTTTTACATTCAAGTTTGTGGTTGCTAAAGTGAGTTGCTATATTATGGCATAGCTAGGATCGCCGTGTATAGTATTGCGTCAGTTTATGATGTGCCCACAGTGTTCAATACAGGGCTTGGATTGACAAAGACTTAAAAATGAATCGAAGCTAAAGACTGTTTTAAATGTTGATGTTTAAATTTTACATATTTTATATTGTAATCTTTAATCTACCACTGTGTTGATGTACAAGAACATTTTTGTACAAATAAAAGTTTTAAATTCTTTCTAAAATTATACGAATTTGAAGTTAAAGATCCTGTTGTGCTACGAATTACCGTATTTTGGAATTCGGGGCGTTACAGAGTGTTATCAGAGCCTTCACAGAGTAGTACAAAATTACAAGGATGACATATTAGGTTGGACATTAGAAGTGTGAGTTCAGTTTATAGAGATTTAAATGTAAGTGATTTACATTTGTGTTTCTCTATACCCTGATGTCTTCTCCTCCCTTTTCTATTGGATGGCTGGAGTCATGAATGATATAGTTATTGAACTTGCATTCATGATGCTCTACTCGTATACGTTGATGTGAGATGGTATGCGAGTATATTTTTCCTTGGTATCAGAGTGGTGTATGGAAGCGTGCTTGGTTTGAACCTACATTCATCATTCCTTACATGTAGGCTAACTTTTCACTTTTATTTTTCTTCGTGTATTTTCATCATAATACTTTTCATCTTTAACATTCAATAATTTTCAAATAATTATTTTCTTATACTGTTAATTCACTTTGATATTTATTTATCTAAAACCCTCACACTTAATCTTTTAAGTTTGACTTACTCGTTTTCCTTCTCTACGTTTTATCCTCCTCACTTTTATGTGCTTTTACGTTGTTTATTTATTTTTGCTATTACTTTTATGTATCCTATTAAGTTTTGAACTACTACTCATTAAATTATTATTAAGACTATCATCTTCCTTTGTGATTATTTCTATTGAATTTTGAAAATTCTAATTTTGTATATTTACATTCACTTTACAAATACTTGATTTTTACGATGCTAAAATTTTTTCAAGATTGAAATATTCTATTCATATAAATATGACATACCATTTTATTTTATAGCCTATAAACGATACTATTATTATTACATATTAGTTGCTAATTTGTTTTGTTATATTCACTTTTCACTATTTATTGCTACTTAAAAGTTGTATAGCTTTACACTTCTCTAATATAATACATACACTCACTACTTATACTTTTATCTTTATTCTCAAAATTTAATTGTGTTCACATTCTTGGCTACTACATATACTTTCCACTGATTTCTATATATATCATATATTTCAATATACTTACTATACATATCATTTTACCCTTATCCAATTACTACATTACTATTTTTATATATTATTATTTATGTTTATTGTCGTAGTTTTCTACACTACAAATTATTGTTTTTGTTTGTATTTTTAGCTCATTCATATGCTTTATACGATTTTCGTTGTTATGTTATAAATCATTTTTCATTACTACCATTATGTTTGATATACTCTATACATTTATTTTGATATTTCATCGTGTAACTTTCTACTTCATTTCGTACTTTTACCACTACTTTTCATATCACAAATTTCAAAAACATCCAACATCTAATTACATGTGGAAGATTACCTTTTTCCATATCTCGTTTTGGTGCAACCTGGTGTCGAGAGGGCAAATCTACAAGTTGACATCAATGGATGCGAACTGTAACTAGACGTCGGGGAGGCAAAGTCTGCAACCGAATGTCCAGAAGGTAAACTGCAATCGGATATCATAGAAGCAATTCTGCAACTTGATTTCAAGGAGGCAAGCCTGCAGTTGGACACCAACGAGGCGAACCCACAACAGAAGTGAATTTTCTACCTTAATAACCCTCACTGTTATTTCTACATATATTACTTACCACTATTCTATCTTTGTACTAGTTTATACCATTTTATAATGTTTTACATCCTAGCATTAAATTAATTACTTTATTGTTTACTCGGGTTTCTATATCTATCCTATTTGCGTATCTACTACTTAATATTAATTATCTTGCCATCTTGTTCTTATTATTTTGAATCTGTACATGAGTTAGCATTTCATACCACTTCATCATATTTTATTTTGCTGCTAACTTATCTTAGATTTGGCAGCTACTCACCTTAAAAAAAAAAATAAAAAAAATCTTATTATTTATACTTTTGTTTACGATTCATAATTTATTTCTATATAATTAGTTTTTGTACTGTTTCAATACTATGTTACTACTTTTTCTACTATGATGTCTTGTTTTACTCCCACAAACCATTTATAATTTTCATACCATAATATTGTTTGTTTCACCCTATATTTTTTTCGCCTATGTACGTATATAATTTTGTATGTTGGTTTTTCTTTCTCTACTTAACAATTTGAAAGTATTTTGATATATGCCAACTGGTATTCTATATCTTTAATTTTTAAATTGTATATATAATTATTGTATTTACTTCACAAATTATTTTATGATATTAACTTGTTATACAAATTTTTTTTTTCTTATATTGTTTATACTTTCAACTAAATTTCATACTCGTATATATCAAATTTTTTTTGATGAAACAGATAGAGTTTTACGACTTCAGCCAGACAATAAATAAATTAAAAACCAACGAGTTACAAGAAGATTTTACAAGTCGTAAAACCAAACGACTTAGAACACAAAACAATTAGCAACCTAAAACAGCCCAATAGAAACAACGACTAAAAAAATAACAAGGGCCAAAAAGACAAGCAATAATCAGCAGCACAAATGAGCCAACAGACGAGTCCTGGGGCTGAGATGCAAGGGAATGTCCGATCCCAATTAAAAACTGGAACGAGACGGCAATACTGAAAGGGGCGCACTCAAGGTACAAGCCACTCACGATACTTCATCCCGAACGGCAGACAAGGCAGACAAGACGCCAGCCATCAGCGGCGTGGACAAACTCCGCACACAACAATCGACAGGGAAAGCAAAACCAGGCCCATTGCTGGAAAAAAAAGGCCCGGTCAAACCCCCCAAACTATATGCCGTAAGCATCCAACCCCAGATGCAGGGCAAACCTCAGGAGATAAGAAAGAAAAAGACTCTGCTACAAACGTAGCCAACAAAAGAAATGCTGAAGAGAATATCAGCATCAAGAAGAAACTCATCGGGAGTCTCGGAAACAGTTGGATCAAAACGATGAGGCCAGTTCCAAACTAAAGCCAACACACAGCCCGAACGAGCATCACAGAAGCCAAAGTTGCCCAGAAAACATAAGGCTAAAAACAAAGCCTCACACAGCAGACAGAACGAGCATAACTCAAATAGCGCAACAAAAACCAACAACCAAACAAAATCAAGCTAACCCTTACGATGTCAGGTCCCTCAGAATGAGTGCACAAACTCAAAAACATACAATGAGACAGTAGAAACAGAACCATAAACATACTAGATACTAGTAAAGAACCAAAGGAGGCTCTCTTAAGCATAACTACATAATGAAATATGACAAGGGAAACAAAATAGTTGCAGCTCCAATGCTAAACTTGCACGGCTTAGACTAAACGAGACAAAAAGTGCTAGACAGCATGTAACACCCCGAATTCCAAAATACACTGAATTCGAGATTTCACAGGATCTTTACACTTCATTTAGTACAATTTTACAAGGAAATTAAAACTTTTTACTTTACATCAGAGTTTACATGAAACTTTACACTTTACATTGCACAGCAGAAGTAAAATTACAACATTTAAATAAAGTACAACAACATTGAATAATCTTTAAGTATCTGTCCCTCTTTAATCTTTGCCATGTCATTTACCCTGCATACAAAACTATGGGTACGTCAGTTTATTCAACCGACGAACATTATACACGGCCATCCTCTCTATGCCGGAAATAGTATAACTCATTTTCATATTTAACAAACACAAACTTGTCACATATCACACTAAAGGGAATACCCTATTAATGTCGTGCTGTGATTGTACACTTATTTCTTAATGCAGTTACTTATGTTACATGACACTAATGCACACTTGTTCGGATTCTATGCATCCCATACTACATAGGTCCGAGGGTAAGCCTCTTAATCGTTCTTCATCTTTGTAGGGTTCAATCCCTCGTCATGACTTAATCTACTACTATAACTACGGTGAGTATCCTAGATGATCTTGAGTACAAGCTCGTGTACAGAAAACCTGGAGGAGAATCCCACGCCATGTCTTGACTTGTCAAGCATGCATTCTGTGGCAATTCAGCCTCCTTCATGGCACACGATCCTCTTGCAGTCACCAAACACCCCACAAGCATGGCTAAAGTCCGATCATTACTGAGTAGTGCCCACGCATTGTCTTGACTCATCAAGCATGCATTTTGTGGCTCACACCCGCACCGTAAACTCTAGCTCTCATACTTGTGTTTTTTTTTCACTTTCATCACATCTCCACTATGTACTAATCCTTAGTTTTTATTAGAATCATGAACAAAATCAAAGCTTTAGAGTTAGCCTCTCCACTAAACCGGACTTATTCATTCATTCAAACAAGACCAACCTTGGTCCTTCATTTCAAATTTTATTTTATTTCTTTCCAAATGCCGGGAGAGACTTAGCTACTCTTTTGTTTCAATTCCAATTCACAATTTCCAAAATTGAGCATTTCCAGCTCATAAGTTCATCTTCATAATCATAATAGATTTTCTTTTTCAATAGCATGATTTCTAATTTATTCATGAGGCCATAGCCATATATGGAATTCAATTATTCCTTATGTATTTCATCAAATATCAATTTCATATTAAAATCACATCACTAAATGAGTACTCACATTTCATAATTTTCACACTATTCTCCAATGAGAATAATTCACATCACATCACTACATATAATTTCTATCTTTATTACACATCTTTTCTAGCATTTTATTTCAAGTCCTTTTGCAAAGTGCAACTTTCATAACATACAAGTATAAAACCATAGTTCTAAATTATACATTTATTCTCAAAACATACTCCAATTCATGAAAATAATTCCCAAATTTTTTTTCATAAATCCCACATATTTTTAGGATAATAGTCATATTTTTTCATAATTTTCTAATCATTAAAAATCCCCAAAAAATATTTTTCCCACAGCATAAACTCAGCCGAGACCAAGGATCAAACCGGCGACCACAGGGAAACCAACCGAAGGCACAGGCCACTAGGCCGAACGCGCTAGGCATTAGGAAGAGGGCTGAGAGCATTAAATGCTCTCGGTTGCGGTTCACTTTAGTTTTAAAAAGGCAACAAAATATGCGGTGCTAACAAGATTTGAACCCCCAACCTCTGAGAAGCCGCACAACACTGTAGCAATTAAGAGCATCCCGACCACTCGAGCTATAGGCTCGGGTTGTCATAGATACAACTCGAAGTCTACTTAAAATCGATTCTCTCGGTTTATTAAAACATTTCGATGTTCAGCCAGTTCTCATTTCATTTTACTCTTACTAAACTTGCTGTAGAAATTCCAGATTAATTATTCTCATCATAAATTATACTCTAGTATAAAAAAATAATTTTTCCCAATAATTAATGCCTATTTTTCATACAATTAATTCGAATTATAAACTACCACTATCACATTTCTTTTTCGACATTTCTTATCAAGTTTAACATCACTAATCTCTTTATTAGCAATCTTCATTATAAATTCTCTGTTTTAAATCATTTCACAAACCCCCAAATTATATTTTTAAGTCATTCATACACATTATCACAATAGTCTATTTAAGCACATAAAGCGACATTTTCAATTTACTAATTCTTGCATATAATTTTTAATGTTAATAATGAAGTTTTCTTCAAACAATCCATGGCTATAATCAATTCGCACACAACATAAATTTTAATAATAGAACCACATACAATTGCATATCAACATTTCAATCAATCAATAGGTCATTTTTCCAATTAAATGTGTACACTTATTAATCTTTTTCATGCATCATTCTTTCAATTCAAATCTAGCATGCTTCCTAATTAGAAAATGGAAAATTACCCACCTTATTTGGAGAGAAGTCAATTAGCAAAACCTCCTAGACCAATGTCCTTGCAAACAAGAGCGATCCTCCTCCTTGATGCGCGCACCCGAGCCTTCCTCCAAGCAAAAACCGAGAGCTCCTATGCCGGCCTTCCTCTTTGTTGCAAGCACAAATCCCCACACAATCTCTCAATCTTTTAACTCGCTAGTTATACTACTAAATAATGTATTTTAAACTATAGGTTTGGAGGAATAATTAGCACAAGAATACTAGGCAAGGGGGGGGGGTATTTATACTAAAAATTTAGGAAAATGGAAGGCTAGGATTCAAGGAGGAGTTACAATAACCAACCATGATCAAGTAACCACCACCCATGACTCCACTCAAAAATTTCATTTTCCCTCCTAAAAGATCAAAACCAGCCCCATCTTATGCATGTGGATTGTACGTGCAATGCACGTGCATGCAACTTGGCACCATTTAAAAATTGTACATTATATTTTACATAAAAAAATCTTTAAAATGTATTCTACATTACACGTTGCATTTGAAATAAAAATAGCTCATGGGCTTTAGTTTATGGCCCAAAATAATAATTAAAAAAATATAACAAATAAATTAGATTTGGGCTTTTTAAAAGAAAGGCTTTTTGTCTATTTAAAAAAGCGCTTTATATAGAAATAATTAAGGAGCACATATTTAAACATCTATACTCATAATGAAAATAATTATAAGATTTAATTCTACCAAAATATTGCACGTGCACACTACGTGCAAAATAAATAATTTTCATTAAATAAAAATCAGGGCATTACACAGCACATCAGAACAAAAGAGAAAGTCCCATCCAACTTCATACCTGCGCAGAGGATAAAATATTATGAACAAGACCATCAGCCAAAGACCAAAAAGCAAAATGAAAACATTGCAGCCACAAATCTTATAAAGCATTAAGATTACAAAGACAAAGTAAAGCCTCGACCAATCTTCCATGGTAAAGAGACTCTCTATGTAACGCCCCGAATCCCAAATACACTGAATTTGAGATG
This sequence comes from Hemerocallis citrina, assembly GCA_017893485.1. Classification (NCBI taxonomy): domain Eukaryota; kingdom Viridiplantae; phylum Streptophyta; class Magnoliopsida; order Asparagales; family Asphodelaceae; genus Hemerocallis; species Hemerocallis citrina. The sequence continues at coordinate 313,705,129 of CM030358.1, forward strand.
TTCTACACGATCTTTCCGCTCCCTTTAGTACAATTTTACAAGGAAATTTAAACTTTTCACTTTACATCAGAGTTTATAAGATTACATTACACTTTACATTGCACAGCGGAAGTAAAATTTATAACAATGAAACAAATGTACAACAACATTGAGTAATCTTTAAGCATTTGTTCCTCTTTAATCTGTATCAAGCCATTTACCTGCATATAAGACTGTGGGTACGTCAGTTTATTCAACCGACGATCATTATACACGGCCATCCTCTCAATGCCGGAAATAGTATAACTTATTTTCCATATTTAGCAAACACAAACTTGTCACATATCAAACTAAAGGGGCTACCCTATTGATGTCGTATTGTGATTGTGCACTTAGTCCTTAATGCAGTTAATTATGTTACATGACACTAATGCACACTTGTTCGGATTCTATGCATCCCATACTACATAGGTCCGAGGGCAAGCCTCTTAATCGTTCTTCATCTTTGTAGGGTTCAATCCCCCGTTATGACTTAATCTACTACTGTAATTACGGTAGGTATCTTAGATGATCTATGAGTACAAGCTCTTCTGGAGGGAAATCCCACGTCATGTCACGACGCATCGTGAAGACAGCATGTGGCAATTCAGCCTCACTTCATGGCACACGATCCTCTTGCAGTCACCAAACATCCCACAAGTGTTGCCACCAGGACGATAATTCTGGAGTAGTGCCCATGCCATGTCTTGACGCATCAAGCAGGCAGCCTGTAGATCACTCTCACACGGCCAATCCGATAGCCCTCATACTTGTGTTTTTCTTCCTACTTTCATCACGTCTCCACTATGTACTAATCCTTAGTTTTTATCAAAATCATGAACAAAAATCAAAGCTCCAGAGTTAGCCTCTCCACTAAACCGGACTTATTCATTCATTCAAACATGACCAACCTTGGTCTTTCATTTCAATTTTCATTTCATTTATTTCCAAATGCCGGGGGAGACTTAGCTACTCTTTTGTTTCAATTTTCAATTCACAATTTCCAAAATGAGCATTTCCAACTCATAAATTCATTGTTGAATCATCATACTCAAAAGTATTTTTCTTTTCAAATCATGATTTCTAATTCGTTCACATAGTCCATAACTATACATGAATTCATATGCTTCATCAATTATCAACTTCACATCAAAATTTCACATCACTACGAATATTTGCATTTAATACTTTTCGCACCATTCACATATGAGAATAATTCATAACCATCACAAAATAAAATTTCTTTCTGGACTATATTAATCTTCTAATCATTCATTCCATGTTCTTTTTGCAAGATATAACTTTCACAAAAATATACATATAGAGCCATAGTTCTATTTATGCATTTTATTCCCAAATCATAGTTTATTTCATGCAAATAATTTTCAAATTATTTTTATAAAGTCCCATATAATTTTAGAAGAATAACCATATTTTTCTCATAATTTTTTGACAATTAAAAACCCCAAAAAAATTTGTTTTTCAATCTTGCCGAGGGCAAGATTCGAACCCAGCACCCCAGAGAACATAGCCGACAGCACAAGCCACTAGGCCGTATGTGCTAAGCGGCATAAGTATGGCTGAGAGCATTTAATGCTCTCGGTCCGCACTTAATTTTGTTTTAAAAAAAACGAACGAAATAATGTTGCCCACGAGATTTGAACCGCAGACCTCTGAGAAACAGGCCGCGCGCTCCGACCACTTGAGCAACCTGCTCAGGTTGACGAGTATAGTTCGAAGTTCTTTTTAAAACCATTCTCTCTGTTATTCAAAAACGTTCGATATTCAACAAGTCTTCATTTCATTTTGTTTTCATAAAAATTTACTGTACAACTCCAGATTAATTCTTCCTCACATAATTTACATACCAGTATGAGCAAAATAATTTTTGTAACAATTAAAACATATTTTCATACAACTAATTCAAATTCTACATTATAATACTACATTTCTTCTCTTTTCGACATTTCTTCGCATTTAACATTCTAATCTCTTTATCAATAAATTTTCACCTTAATTCTCTGTCTTTAACCATTTACCCAACATACAACAGATATTTTAAATTATTCATGCCCATATAAACACAAAAGATCTATTTAACACATGAAATGGTATTATCAATCTACTAACTTTTGTGTGTAATTCTTGATGGTAATAATGTGTTTTCATCAATCAATCCATGATTCTAATCAATTCACATACAACTTAAATAATAGAACCACATACAAAATTGCATATCCACATTCAATCATTCAATGGGTTTTTTTTTTTTCTAATTAAAGTGTACTCTTCTTAATTTCTTTCATGCTTCATTCATTCATATATAACATGCATTTCCAATTTAGAAATATGGAGAATCTACCCACCTCAAATGGAGAGACAAATATAATTAGCAACTCTTAGACGAATGTCCTTGCGACGAATTGCTCCTCCTTGAACACGTGCACCCAAGCCTCCAAAAGTGCCAAACCCGAGCACCACACAAGCCCACCGAGCACTTCCAAGAACCGGCCCTTCTTCTCCTTGGTGTTGCAAGAACAATCCCACACACACTCAATCTTTTAACTCACACAATCACTACTAGATAATATAATTTAGACTATAGGTTTGGAAGGATTAATAGGCACAAGGATAACTAGCCATTGGGGGGGGGGGGGGGTATTTATACTAAAAGTCAAAGGGAATGGAGGGCTAGGATCAAGTAGTTGGTTGTAAGATGGAGGGCTAGGATGAAAGTAGGAGTTACATTAACTACCCACAACCTAGTAACCACCAAGCATGATCTCCACTCCAAAATTTGATTTTCCCTCCAAAGATTGCAACCGGCCAACAAGGAAGAGTGCATTTTGCACGTGTACGTGTAGTGCACGTGCATGCAACTAGCTACAAAAATTGTACATTTTATTTTATATAAAAATAAACTCTAGTTTGTATTCTACATTACAAGTTGCATTTAAAAATAAATTGACTCATGGGCTTTAGTTTATGGGCCAAAATAATTATTAAAATAAAATAAACAAATTAAATTTGGGCTTTTTAAAAGAAAAGGATTTTTAAAAAAAGGCTTTTCATCCATTTAAAAGAAGGCTTTTGTATAAAATAATTTGAAAGCATAAATTTAAATATTTATACCCATCACAATGAAATTAATTATAAGATTTAATTCAACCAAAATATTGCACGTGCACACTACGTGCAAAATAAAATAATTTTTCATTAATGAAAAATCAGGGCATTACACTCTAGCTTCGAAATTTAACTTAGAAGGCCAGAAGTTGAAAAGAAAAAGAAAATCTTCGATAATGGTAGGGCGAGGAGATGCCTTATGAGTGAACACTCTCTTATTTCCTTCCATCCACATGATCCAAATAATTATTTGAACCGAAAGAATCCATGAACTGTGGTACTTTTTGTTAGGAGGAAGAATCGACCAACAGGAGGTAAGGTTGGAAGGGATGGAGGGCAATTCCCAGGCCAGAGAACTAATTTTCCACAGAGGGCGCCTGAATTTGCAAGCAACAAACAGGTGATCTGCATCCTCGAAATTGTTGGAGCAGAGGGGACACAATTGTCCTGATGCTAAATTTCTTTTGTTAAGGACTTCGACCGTAAGTAATCTATTGTTGAGAGCCAGCCAAATGACAGTTTTAACTTTTAGAGGGGCACAGGTTTTCCAGATGAAGTCGGCAAAAGGGGAGAGGGTGCCTCTAAAGTTGAGAAATTGATAAAAGGATTTAACAGAGTAAATCCCCGCTGAATTCCAACGCTAAGAAAAGTCTTCTTTTGGGTGCCAATCGAAATTGTTAAGGGAATGAATTAGGGTGTTAAAGTCAGCAATTAAGGTAGTCGGAAGACTGGCAGAGAAAGGGATAGACCAATGTCTATGCATGTTAACAAAAGTGAAACTATCTGCCACCGTGGCTTAGGGATTGGGTGCTAGACGGAAAAGAGTAGGGAAAGTAAAAGCAGGTTTGGTATTACCAATCCACAAATCGGATCAGAACTTGGTCTTGGATCCATCAAAACAAACATGCTTGATGCCGCATTGGAATGCAGCTGCTGCCTTCCAAACACCCTTCCAGAAAGGGAAAGAGTTGCGATGGATCTTGAGGGGGAAGTCCCATAATTGGCAATTGGAGAAGCAGTTCACGTTGATACTCTGTATCCAAGGTAAATGGTCGGATTTTAAGAATCTCCATAGCCATTTACCTAACATGGCAATATTTTGCTGCCTCAGGTTCAAAACCCCTAAACCCCCTGCCTCTTTGGAAGAGCAAACCAGTTGCCAGTTACTAAGGTGAGAACCTAGCTTGTGGTTCGAAGAGCCTGACCAGAAAAAGTTGCTTCTAATTTGGTCTATCCTCTTGATGACCCAAGAGGGAACATAATAGAAAGACATCATATAGAGAGGGATAGAGGATAGGATGGAGTTAAGGAGCATAATTCTACCTCCACGGGAAAGCGATTTTCCAGCCCAGACGTTGAGCCTGGATTCAATTTTATCCACCATGGGAGACTAATCTGACTTATGAAGTTTACCCCATCTCAGAGGAATACCCAAATACGGGATCGGGAAAGAAGCTATTAGGCAGCTAAAGGAATTGGAGATCTCGGTCTGGCGATTGGGCGACCCTCCCAGCCATAGAACCGAGGACTTTTGGAAATTGATCGAGAGACCCAAGGCCAGTTCAAAACAATAGAGGAGAAGTTTAAGGTTACGAAGAGAGTGAGAATTTGGCTTGGTGAAGATGATCGTATCATCAGCATATTGCAGATTAAGGACGCCTTGGAATAGGCGAGAGGCTCCTAGGCCTTCTATGACCTGCGCTTCCCAAGCAATGCGAAGAAATTTACTGAAAACGTCTGCAACAAGGGAGAATAGAAGGGACGAGAAAGGATCTCCTTGGCGAAGGCCACCTTTAATTTTAAATTTGTCACCTTCAGATCATTGATCAAAATGGAAGAGGTGCCTGAGAACAAACTAGATTTTATCCAAGCAATCCATTTGGGACCAAACCCCCGATTAATGAGGATATCAAATAGGAAGTCCTAGCTTACATTGTCGTATACTTTTTGGAAGTCGAGTTTGAGCAATACTCCTTCAGAGTTAGAGTTGTGACAGTGAGTTATAACCTCTTGGGCCGAAGCCACAGCTGTCAACGATGAAATGATCCCTGATAAAGCCCGATTGGGCAGGATCAATCAGGGGGGAAATGACCGCGCTGAGTCTCATGGAAAGGACTTACATGATGATTTTGAATGAAGTGTTGATCAGACTAATAGGCCTAAAATTCGACACCGAATGAGCTCCCGAGATCTTAGGGATAAGCACGATGTGCGCATAATTGATGCGGTCAAAAGAGAAAAGTCCTTGATGAAGTTCCGAGAACATACATAGCAGGTCATCTTTAAGCCAGTGCCGGAACTTTTGGGAAAAGAAGGCAGGGAAACCATCCGGACCGGGCGCAGAGTCGCTTTTTAAAGAAAACACCGCCAAATTAATTTCTTCGAAAGAAAAGGGAGCCTCAAGGGAAGAGAGGTCCAGAGGCTCAGTGCCATAAAGATGGGCCCAATCAAGGCTAATGGATCGCTGCTTGTACGAGCCAATAAGGTTTTTATAGAAAGAGAGAAAGGTCTTATGGATCTCATTATCGGAAGTGAGATCGACACCGATATATGAGATCAGGGCTATATGATTACATCGTTGCCTGTGGGAAGCAAAATTATGAAAAATGGTTGAATTACTGTCGCCCTCCTTTAACCATCTAAATTTAGCTCTCTGAGCCCATTTAATATGGTCTAGAAGAAGGATGTCGGCGAATTCTCTCTTGCACGAGAGACGTTCGGTTCGAAGAGTGTCTGATAAAGGACCTTGTTCCTCCATCCTATCAATAGAGTCAATGGAGGAGAGAGGGAAGTTTTTGAGGAAGGTGGTGTTATTTTGTCTATCATTACGCCAAATCTTACAACCAAATATTTTTCAAACTTTTAACAAATAGTTTTCTCTTAAATTACTAATTCAATTTTTATCTCGTAATATATATTACTAGTTCAAGTTCATGATTTTAATCATTCTACCGTTTATTACTTTGATAAATTTTGATTACTAAGCCTATTAATAATTTATTAAAGTATTTATTGACTATGCTTCTCTTTATTCTTTTCAATTGCTTTATTTTCCAAGCTCTTTCACAATTAATGACTTAATTTATTTTTCCTTTTATCTAATGCTTTACCAAATATTATTTTTGTATGAAAATTTCTTTCAACCTATACTATCTTTTATGGTCATGTTTCTTTTCTTGCTATTTTTCTATTTTTCATGTTTTGTTCCAATTAAATATTATACTCATAGTTTCCTTATATAAGTTTGCCTTATTTTTCCACATTGCATATTTTTAAACTACATTTATTTTCTTAATGTTTGCAGTTTTCTATATACAATAATGATGTTTATTTGGTGTGTACAAAATAGAACTTTTACCCTAATTAGTTCTAAGGACAGAACTGTTTTAAGGGGGGGAGAGTGTAACACCACGCAAAGTTGAGTTATGACAATTTTACCCCTCGGGTGTTATGCACGTGTATTTTGTACCGTTACAGGTAATATCTGTAACATATTTTCATATAAATATCCTACGTATTTTGGATTTTCGTTATTTATGCATTTTTCGTTTTCTCAAAATTCATTTTTTATCCTATTTGAGCCAACTCAAATATTAATTTTCAATCTTTGTGTTTTTACGTGCATTGCACGTGTCAATTATGTATAATATTTTCTATGTTACAGTTATTTATTTTATAACTTGTTCAAATTCGTTCTATAAACGAAAATTTATTTTTCTCCTATCTTGATTAAAATATTTTGTACGTGCGGTGCACGTGTTTTCTATGTACGTATTGATTTCATTATGGTATATGTATAACGAAATATATTTTCATATGTTTTATTTCGATTATTTATAAACATTTCCCCATCGACAAAATCTATTTCGTATTTTAATATTTTACATGCGACACACGTGTTTGCAGTACACGTGTTAGCTGTATTCTTTTTCAATATAAAATTATAATTTATGCACTTGCATTTGCACGTAAAATTTTATATGCATAGTTGTCTCTAAAATTTTCTAATAAGTGATGCACGTTTTTTTCTTCTAACTTTATTTATTACATTTTGTATTATTTTATAAAACCAATGGGCCTACAATTGTTTTTAAAGCCCACAAAATTATTTAAATAAAAATATACACTACTTGTCATGTGTAATACACACAAACACATTTTTATTGAATAAAAATAAATAATTAAAATATGTGAGGTGTACACAAGGCACGTGCACATGCATAGTGCAATGTGCACACCCCAAATGGATTGGCTGGTGGTGAACGTTAGAGTGTTGACTGGGTATTTGGTGAGTGGGGTAGTGGCGATTAGTGGGGAGGAGTGGTTTTAATAACTACCACATGAATTTTTTTATATTAATATCCCTAATGAATTTTCTAAACACATATTTATTAATAAAAAAATAAATAAATTCAAAAGAGAACCAACAGAGGGTAGGAGGTGCTCGGGTTGTTGCTGGGTGAATTTTTGGTGGGATTTTGTGTGGTTCTGTGGATCACTTTGGAGCTCTTTTGAAGAGAGATTACTACTAGTGTACTCTTCTAATAGGTGGGTGTCTCTACTTCCTTTATAATTGTATTTTAAATGCATGTTTAGGAGAATCATGTTAGAATTTTTGATGTGATTGAATTGTTTTACTTCTAATGCTGTTTATGTAATGCATATTGTATGGATATCTAGAAATTTAGAAAATTGATGAATTGTGAAAAATGTATATTAAATAGGAAATTATAATGTGGAATCATTGTGTAGTTCAATTTCTCGTTGTGTTAATTCTTCTATGTGTTGTCTTGTAAATTTTAATATAATTGAGTAAATTTGATAAATGAATTACGAATGAAATTTGAGTTGTGTTAATTTGAGTAGAATATAAATTTGGAGAAATTTCCTCATCATGATTAGTAAAATATACGTATATGTGCATATATAGTAGTACTGACAATTTCTAAAAGGCAAATTTTGTATGAAAATCCAAAGGAATTGTTATTCACATGGTTGTATAAAGAGTCACTATAAAATAGATGAAATCAGTAAGAATTAGTTACTGGGGTTTTTGATATGTGTTATACAAATAAATAAAATTGATACAATTAATCAAAAGCAATTTGAATGTTTACAATTTTTTTTTTGGAGAAATGAACCGAGAGTTGGTTGTTATGGATTTTAACTCATACATAATCAGAATCGGGACTTTGGCTTAATGGTTAGCGTGTGCGCGTGCGCCTATGCGCACAACGTTGCCTGCGGGGTCTCTGTGATCGCAGGTTCGAGCTATGGGATTGAATCTGTTTTATTTCAAAATTTTTAATGGGCAGGAATGAAGGGTAGTGAGTATATAATGACTCTAGTGCCTTATATAATAGAGCACTGAGGTTTCTTAGCGGTTGGGCACTTGGGTTGTTGTCTGCTGGCTCTGGTTCGAGCCAGGGTAGACGGAAATTTAGTTTAAACACATTTTTCTTGAAATTTTGAGTATTTTTTTTATGGAAAAATTCATGAAAAAATCGTATAACGTTATTAGAATAATTTGGAGTTATTTTACACTATTCTAAAGATATTAGTCAAATATTAATTAAGGGTGATTCCCTAGCATGTCTTGTCTCAGCAGCAATCCATGAAAATATGAATCCGCGAGAGCATGTTCACACTACGCACGAGCAACACCACCAAGAAAGCACGTGCAACACATGTTCAACCCGATCCACAGCAAACCATAGCAATAGCAGCAAGAGTGCAGGCCTCGACTCAAGGTTTCAATGGCGATGATCGATGAGGAAGAACGATGGAGGATGTAGGGGATGACTGCAGTCGGTTGCAGTCAACGGCGTCGACAAGGGGATGGGTCTCAACAGCTACTTCGGTGGATGGCAGCAGGGTGATCGGTGGAAGGGGATGAGGAACCGGGACAGAAGTGGAGGATCAGGGATCGGCAATGGTGGTCGGGGTGATGGGTTTGCGGTGATGGAGGTTGATGGCGTGGAGGTTGCAGGCGGGGCTCGATGGGGTGCAGTTGAGGAGGTGGATTTAACAAGGAGCAGGGATGGCTCGATGAGTTGGAGGGAGGAGAGGTGACCAGGGGGAGAACATGGGTTCGGGGAAACTCAGAGGGAGAAGGTTGACGGTGGAGGGTAGATGAACAGGTTCGCAATTGATGGTTGGTTGCGGAGTTGGGTGTGGGGCTCGCGAATAAGGAGGGGAAAGAGGGTGAGTGGTTACGGGGTGAGAGAGAGAGATGAGGGAAGTGGGTAGCGATGGTATGCTACATAGTAAAACGGTGGTAGGGTTAGGGTTAGCTTGGGCAGAGTAGTTATATATAAGCGGGTTTGGGTTAATAGTTCGGATCCAATAAGAAGAAATTGATTAAAACTAGACTTAAAAAAAAAAAGATAAATTGGATTTAACAATGTGAAATGGATTGAACTAGAAGAACAATAATTTAGGGTTGACAGAAAAGTTCAAATTAAATAGGAACAAAAATTGAGTAGAAGGCAAAATGAATTTCATTAAGAGGAAAAGTCAAATACAACGGTTCATAATCGTACAAAGAAGAGTACAATGAATAATAATACTGCAGAAAATACAATAATGGGAACAGGCATTACAATCCTACCCACCTAACAAGAAGAATTTCGTCACCGAAATTCATACAAGTGGTACACAGGGTAACCTCGAGAAGAAAAAAAGAAACAAATGAGCTACTCGAACAGATAGGGGAACTTTTTCTTGATCTCCTCCTCCAGTTCCCAAATCGACTCACCAGCGAGTGAGGATTCCAAAAAACCCGAACCAACCTGATAACCTTGTTCTTCAATACTTTCTCTGCCTTTCCAAGATGGTAACTGGTTGGACCTCACAAGACAAATCCAGCGGCATAGAAAACTCTGAATAGTGATCACATGGCACTCATCTCTGATGTACCTTCTGAGTTGGATGACATGAAAAACATCATGCACCCCAGATAGAGCCAGCAGTAACGTGAGTCTATAGGTTACCTTGCCTACTCGCTCCACAATATCAAACCACCCAATGAACCTGGGGCTTAGCTTACCCCCACCTCCAAACCGGATAACGCCTCTCCACGGAGATACCTTATGGAACACATGATCCCCCACTTCAAATTCCAAGGGTCTTCTATGAACATCTGTCCATTTCCTCTGCCTCTCCTGAGCTGCCTGAAGATGCTTCATGATCTGAACCACTGCATTGACAATCGTTCTGATCAACTCTGGCCCAAATAGCTTCCTCTAACCAATTCATCCCAGCACACTGGTGACCTGCACTTTCGACCGTAAAGTGACTCGTACGGTGCAGCCTTGAGGCTTGCCTTGTAACTATTGTTCTACGAGAACTCTACTAAATGCAAATGGTCCTCCCAAAAACCTCAAAACTGAATGACACAAGACCTCAACATGTCCTCCAGAGTCTGAATTGTCCTATCGGACTGCCCATCTGTCTGAGGATGAAAAGTTGTGCTGTAGTTCAATTTGCTTCCAAGACTGCCTTGAAGACTCTCCCAGAACTGATATTTGAATCTAGTGTCTCTGTCTAGTACAATTCGGATAGGGACCCCGTGCAATCTGACAACCTCCTGCATATCATTATCTGCAAGGCTCTCAGTGGATTGGCCAGCTCTGAAGGAAATAAAATGGACACTCTTCGTCAGCCTATCCACAATCACCCAAATGGCATTGTGACCCTTGGGACTCCTCGGCAAAGCAGTAACAAAGTACATCGTGATGTTCTCCCACTTCCCCTCCGGAGTGGGAAGAGGTTGAAGAAGCCTTCACCTGCTGGCAGATCAAACACTGCGAAACAAACCTCGCTACAGCCCTCTTCATACCGTGCCACCAGAAATGTAACTTCAGATCTCGATACATCTTAGTACCTCTGGGATGAATAGAATATGGCAAGCGATGACCCTCCTCCAGTAGCATCTGCCTGACTTCCCCCTTCGGAACACATAGACGGGTCACAAAGTAGAGAGATCCATCCTCATGATTGACCATATCAGTCCTAGAACCTACCTCAACTTCATCTAGAAACTTCTGTAACTGCTCATCATCTGACCGTGCCTCTTTACTATGTTTTACCAGTGACTACTGTAACTGAAGCATCATGCAACTCTGGTCGGTACCAAGCAGAATCACTTCCAATTCCAACCTCCTGATCTTTTCACAAAGTTCCTTCTGCTTAGTTTAGATCATAACGACCGGTCTTCTGCTCAAGGCATCCGGCACCAAGTTAATCTTGCCAGGGTGATACTGCAAATTAATACCATAATCTACCATCAATTCCAACCAGCGTCTCTGTCTCATATTCAGTTTTTTCTGAGTGAATACATACTTGAGACTTTTGTGGTCACTGAAGATCTCCACTCGGTCTCCAAGCAAGTAATGCCTCCAAAGCTTCAAGGCAAAAACCACAGTTGCCAGTTCCAAGCCATTAGTAGGATAGTTCTTCTCATGCGGCCTCAACTGCCTGGATGCGTAGGCAACAACTCGACCCTTCTGCATCAATGCTGAACCTAGACCTCTACCAAAAGCATCGCAGTGGATCACAAAACCACTTGAAGCATCCTGAATAGTCACTGGCGCTGATGTCAATCTGCTCTTCAGCTCTGCAAAAGCTTCACTATAAGCCCCCATCCCAAACAAACTTCTGATCCTTTCCAGCTAACTTAGTCAATGGTCCGGCAATCTTCGAGAAATCTTGGACAAATTTCCTATAGTACCCTGCTAGCCCAAGAAAACTCCTCACCTCTGAAACTGACTTTGGCACCAGGTCAATCCTTCACTGCAGTAATCTTGGACGGATCAACAAAAATTCCCTCGACCGATATAATATGACCCAAAAATGTAGCACGATCCAGCCAAAACTCGCGCTTACTGAGCTTCCCAAAGAAGCTGATTCTCCCTCAGAGTCTGCAGGACTAATCTCAGATGTTTGGCATGCTCCTCCGATTCCGAGAATACACCAAAATATTATCAATAAAAACCACAACAAACTTGTCCAAGAATGGGGAGAATACCCTGTTCATCAAGCTCATGATTACTGCCGGTGCATTCGTGACTCCAAAAGGCATTACCAAGAACTCGTAATGCCCGTACCTTGTTCTGAATGTTGTCTTCTGCACATATTCCGACTTCACCTTAACCTGATGATACCCCGTACAAAGGTCCAACTTCGAAAAGATTGTGGCACCTCCCAATTGATCAAATAGCTCATCAATTTTGGGTTGTGGATACTGATTCTTCACTGTAGCATTGTTCAACTCTCGGTAATCGATGCAATGTCTGTGTCTCCCATCCATCTTGTTGACGAATAAAATCGGAGCTCCACATTGTGAAATGATGGGCCTAATGAACCCAAGTCCAACAGCCCCTTGGATCTACACTTTAAGCTCTGCTAGCTCAACCGATGACATTCTGTAGGGACTCTTCGATATCACCATCCAACCCGGCTAAACTTCAATTCCAAACTCCACTTCTCAGTCTGGAGGTAACCCAGGTAATTGCTCTGAAAACACATCTAGGAATTCCCACACCACTAGAGGTGCAGCCTCACAGCCAGCATGCAATTCCATTGCATGAGCTTCCTTATCAACCACCTTCTTGACACGCCCAAGGGGTGTCTCACCGGCATGAAACTCAAACTCTGAACGGTCTAAAATTCTGAACATAGCCTTCTTTGCTCTGGAATATATAACAACATGGGAATCACCCAACCAGTCCATCCCAAGGATAACATAAAACCCAAAATTCCCGATCACAATTAAATCGTCCTTGAAATCTATACCACCGATTACCCTAGGGCTCTGCTTGCACTCCTTGGAACAAACGACAACACTGCCACCTGTAGTAATATTCCAAGCTGTCGGCATAATACCACACTCCAACTGATGCTGATCCACGAAGCGGGAGGAGACAAAAGAATGAATCGCTCCAGAATCAATTACGACATGTGTAGAAAAAGAATGAACTAGGATGATACTTATGAATAAGTCAAAACAAGGGGAAATGAATAATGAATGATGAATAAGGAATACATAAAATGACGTAGGGAAGATCACATGAATGAATAATGCAAGAGAGAAATAATAAAGAAAAGAAAATAATCGAACAATAGAGCACATAATACCTGCGACGACATCCTCTGCGGTCTCAGCTTCCTCCGCAGTCAGGTTATAGGCGTGATGTAACCCCTATTTTCCGTTTTTTGTATTTTGGGTGCATTTCTTTTCCGTGTATATACTGTATTTAAAAATTTCTATAACTTTCTTTTCGCTTTTAAACTCTTTTACAACAACTACATTTTCAACTGATTGAATTTCAACAAAATATTATTCTGGTTTCTAAGAAATTTTCTGTTTCATTTAATCTTCGAAAATTTTATTTATTTCTAATAAAGGTGTATTTTAACTTAATTTTTCATTCTAAGTAATCGATTATTTATATTATATACTGTTTGAATTATTTTAATAAATCTGTCAAAATCGAATATACATATATATATATATATATATATATATATATATATATATATTATTATTATTATGTTATTAAAAATTAAATTCTATGTGCTAACTGTATTTGTAATTATTTCAAATTAATTTTATGCTGCAATGCAAGTTACATTTTATTATAAATATTATTTTTATGGTTATCTTATTTTTCTATTGGACTTTTATTCTTATTAGCACCCAAAACCCATTACCCTATCCATTAACCCGATTACACTTAAACCCATTAAACCTATTTACCCAAACCCTATCAAACGCATTATCATATTTCTCCACTACCCTACCCGTTAGCCCAACCCACACCTGATGCCCACATTGCCCAAACCCATCTGCTCCCCTATAACCTAACCCTAAAACTATCTCAACCTATATATAAACCCATCCCGGTGCCTTTCACCTTCATCAAAACTCCAGCCGTCTTCAACCCTCCGCCCTATCTCCCCACTCCCAATCCTCTTTGTCGCTGTCCCTTTGCACCCCCTGACCACCAACCGCTTCCCCTAGCCTCCTGCACCCCAATTCCAATCTTCCCGAGCTTCTCTCCGCCCCCTTCTTCTACCTCTCGTCTCCCCCTCTCATGTCATGTTCAACCTTCCCAACCTCTCATCCACAGCTCCCTGCCTCCACGCTGCTCCGCAGCACCCTCCTGCAGTCGCGACAGCCAACAACAGCGCAGCCGGTCCTTGGTAGTAACCCGCCTGGTTCCCTCTCCCCTGTGCTGTGATGATAGCGATGCAGCAGTCTATCCTCGTGCTTCCTCCGATGACTGACAGCATCATAGCACCCCTGCCCTATCCTCGGCGCCACCCTGCTCCTGCAGCACGCCCTGAACTTTGCCCTGTCGCCTTCAGCGACACCTGCAGCGACCTCCCATCGCTTCATCGCTAGCAGTCCTCGTCCGTCATCAGCCTCACCTGAGCATCGCCACCCGCCGCCGGTTGTCACCAAGCCTGTGTAGCCCCAGAGCCTATAGGTGTGCTGGTTGTTTGGGTGTTGATCATGGCTTTGTATGTGAGCCGTCGATCGTCGTGATCATCTTGATCATCATGATCATGTCCCCTTTGTTTTGATTCTGGATGTCCATTGGATCTTGATCATCATGCTTGATTGGATGTGGGTGATCTCCTCTTGATCATCCGATTAGATCCTAGCCATCCGATCTCCTCTTGATCGTCACGATCATGATGATCATCAACTTCCTTTGATCACAGCCGTTCGATCAATCGATTTAATCTTCATCATTATCTTCATCATCAGGGAAATCTGACCGTCCGATCTGATCCGATCATCTTGATATTGATCTTCGATCTCAGCCATACGATTGTGTTCGTGATTGGTTCGTATGCTCGTTCGGTCCGTTCATTGGTTTGTATTCGTGATTGGTTCGTGATCCGTTCGTTGTGTTCATGCCCGAGAATCCGTTCCGGTTATTCTTGCTCTTATGCTGTTCCTGTTGTCATCTTTCAGGAAATTAACTTGTACTCAATTCCTTTGTATGATACAAGTCATAAATACCGCTTGTAGTGTAGTTGGATTTTAGAGACAACGTGTGTGTGATGTATCTTGATGAGTATTGTCTCTATAGTGCTATTAACCATAGTTGCCTCGGGACACAAATTTGACATGAAACAACTTAGGTTTTGACCGTTCTTGACGTGATTTTATTCGTGAGATAATTATGAGAAATCATGTGTTAGTTTGGATCCATGTGATATATTTGTTGTGGACATGCCATATACCCTATTTCATGATGTTTGGACACTTATTAGACTCTATAACATGTTTGGTTGTGTTTGGAACGAGTTTCGTATGTTGTATGTTGATTTTTTGTTAAGAGGAAAATCTGTATTTTGTCAGTGATCAGTTTTGATTACTATTTTAGACCATATTAAGGTCAGTATCTTAACTTCAGCAGTAAACATGATTTCTATAGAAATCCGTCTACTTTCCAAACTTTCTGACCTTGATCGATTTTGTTTTCGTATGTGTGAGATATGATTATTTTACTACTGAGGTGTATTTCATTTCCAGATTTTGTTTCTTGATGATTTTGATGACTAAACTATTTTGATACTAGTGTTAAACATATTATTTTGATCTGAAATTTTGCAAAGTATTTCTATACTTGATTAGGGATTATCCAAAATTTTGGTGGATTTTTTTGGTAAGATTTACATACCGTTTCATGCTTTCGAATAAAAACAATACTTGCTGGATTTTGCTCGCTGTTCTGTAAAGAAGTATATTCTCATCCTAGTTCCGTTTCCTGTATGAAAAATATTTATGAAATACGAAAGTTTTTTTTTATTTTGTCTATTTTCTTCTCTCTTTGTCTTATTTGGATTTCTTTTCACGGTTTGCGAGATATTACAGTTTTCGTACAGCAATGTTGGGAATTCCACATTTGCCAAACTATCATTTCTTGATGTTTTCTAATTTTTGTTGACTGAACTATCTTACTGGAAAATTATGAAACTTTATATTATGATACTAGACATATAGGGGAATACCCCAGATTTTTCCTGGATTTATTTGAGGTGATTTGATGCTATTTTCCTGACTTTGAATTCGATTTACTGATTTCTGGCTGAACGTATTTTCTGGATTCAAATCAGTTTTTAGTTATGTTTTTGTGAATTACTATATGGCTTATTTATATTTGATAGATTTGGATGGGAGTCTATTTTCTAGATCTTCTGACGGATCCAGATTTGCATTTCTGTGGTAGCGAGAATCTCAGTTTTGGTACAGCAACGTCTTGCTGTCCCGAATTGATATTTCGCCATGTTTGAAACTTGCATGTGGTTTCTTGCATTTTGTGATTTAGAACTTGTTCCTTGCACCATATGAGCTCCTGATACATCCTTGCCTTGTTTCGATTTTGTTCTTGTTATCTCATGATCATGTGTATTTTTGTAATAATAAATAACCAAGTCAGGGTTAAGAAAAAGATCTAGTAGTGGACAATATAGAAAAGTGTACCCGGAAGGGGCCCCGTGTTTCCCACATTTGGAATTTGGTATATGATT
This sequence comes from Hemerocallis citrina, assembly GCA_017893485.1. Lineage (NCBI taxonomy): Eukaryota > Viridiplantae > Streptophyta > Magnoliopsida > Asparagales > Asphodelaceae > Hemerocallis > Hemerocallis citrina. The sequence goes on from CM030358.1 coordinate 313,721,821, forward strand.
TGGATTATTTGAAATTTGGTATATGATTTAGATTACTTGTCCCTGAGTACACGACCTTATAGAATCCCTTACGAAATCTAAAACAAAACTGTGTTGACTGTAGAAACCATGTAGTAAAAGTACGGATGCATGAAGTGCTACCTAGATAGTAATAACTACAAGACTTGATACATAATACTTGAACATGATACATGCTTACTTGATACTTGACTACATGATATATGAGACTTGATACATGACACTTGATATATGATACTTGATACTTGATACTTGTTTACATGATACTTGTTTACTTGACACTTGATACATGCTACTTGTACTTGTTTACCTTACCATGCTAGTTGTTTACTTTGTTATCATGCATATTCCATGTTATTAGTTAGTTTTTCCCATGTACTTGTCTCTTGCATTACAAGCGGCCCATAACTTGCATTGACGGGAGTTTGTTTTCTTTTTCCTATTCCTGCAATTGCTAAATTGCAGATTTTGGAGATCAACTGCCAGATGGAATAGGCGAGATGAGATACTAGATGCTAGAGTTTTGCTATCATGTTTTTCTTGCTATTATTATTATTTCTTGTTGCTTATCTTGAATAATTGTATCTTGATTACTTAGATTAATTTGTATTTGGGCAACGTGACTCAGGATATTGACTTATTCAGATCTGGATTATTTGAGATTAATATATATTTTGGTTTCAAGTATTCTTGTTGGTATTTTGATTCATATGAGCATACTTGGTTGATTCTTTTGCCTCCGACTCTAATTATTCTTGTGAAATGTTGTAAAGATTCTTGAACAGCTTATGGATGATGAAAATCATTCACTGGGCTTAGTCACGTATCTGTATTATGTATTCTCTTTTGGGAAGTGAGGCGTGACACCTAACCTCTCCTCGGAGTTACGGTCCTCTGACCAACAATCTGATGCTGAGGGGGAAGCGGTGGCCTGACCTGACCACGAACTGGCGCGCCTGCGGGCTGGCCATGCCTCCCCCGAGAACAATCCCGAACCAAGTGGTCGCTAGCAACACGCCCGAGGCATTCACAGTTGGACTTCCAGCAGTCTTTTTGCACGTGCCTAGGTATCTAGCAGTAGTCACAGACCATGTCCATCCGTGGAGCAGTAGGTGGGTAGGGGTTGTCCTAACAGCATGAACCGGAGCTGGCCTCCAGATTGGCCATCTAGTGGGCCTAGCAGCAGCAGCAAGATACTATGCAACCCCGCTGTGCAGGAGTCCTCCTTTTGCGAGCCTTCTCCTGTTGTCGTGCTGCCTCAAGGGCATCAACATAAGTGTGGAGGCGGAGGGCAGCCAGGTGCTCCTGGATATCATGATCAAGCCCCAACAGAAACCTCCATGCTCGGTCTGCCTCATTCGCCACCAAAGCGGTTGCGAAATGACTGAGTGGTGAATTCCGCGGCATACTCATCCATGGATCTAGTACCCTAGTGTCAAGAAAATTTTGATGTTACGATACCACGTATATAATACGTAACAAAAATTCAAACACCAGTACTAACCAACCAACATGTTTCAAGGAGAGAAACCGATGCTCCATTTACACCCTGGTGATGCTAGGGAAAAACTTCTCCAAGAAGCTCTGGGCGAAGGTAGCCAAAGTAATAGGCGGCTCAAGAATAGGCGGCTAAAGCCTCTCAAATTTGGCCCCTTCACCAGATTTGGGCAAGGTCCATCAATTGGATGCTCACAACAACCACTCGGTCCACATCGGTAACTCTTGCTGCCTGCAATAATTGCTCTATCCGGGTTAACTACTGTTCAGCCTTCAGTGGCGTCTCGGTGCCTGAGAACTTGTCGGGATACAGCCTCATGAAGTCTGCAACAGTACGAGGATGAGGGAGAAGAGCTGTCTAAGCGGGCACAGCTGGAGCCGGTACAACACGATTCCGATTGGCAGCTTCCAATGCGGCCCTCACTAACTCACTGTGCTTTTACTGCATTTGGACCAATTGCTGCAGCACCTGCGTGATAGCCGCCATCTCAAGATGTTCATCCTAAGAGTGGGAAGTAGAAGCATTTTTGCATGCCATGGTCTGTACAAAACCCAAAATAATTAGTATCCAGATCAAGTTGATTATCAATTGTTCATGTGATTGTATGGCTTGTTTATTGTTGAGTTGAACTTAGGTAAGTCAAATTTGACTAACATATTAGTTAACTAATACATTAGCCAAACCGGGCACTGATACCACTAAAAACCTGTCACACCCCGCTTCCTAAAAGAACACGAAATATGAGTACGTGACAAAACCCAGCGAATGATTTTTACCATTCATAAGGTGTAAGGATCAACTCAATAGTATAACAGGAAAAAGTGAAAACAACCTCGCATGCATGAAACAAATTTCATAATCAATGAGTAATTTGAAAACAAATATAGAATCCTCAAATAAAAACAAGATCTGGTAACAAAATAAAACTTCGGGACAACATGCCCAATACAAAGTTCAAGTAGCAACAAGAAACTAATTCCCTCAATACAAAGCAAATTAAAGCATAAAATATTCCAGCCAAGCTCAAAACATTTGGTCACTCATTCCTTCAGCCAAATGATCTCCAAACCCTGTATAATTAATAATTGAAGAGAAACAGGAAAACTAGATGCTCGTTAGTGCAAGCTACGGGCTGCAAGTAGTACAAGCAAAGGGGTGCAGGAATGAGATAATAAATTGTAGAACAGGAAACAGGAATCAAGAGTACAGAAAATAAGTAAAAAGTAACATGCACATGTAACAGGTATCAGATAAACAGGTAACTAGAAACAAGTGTCTAGTGACGGTAGTAGATAATAGTGTCGGGTAACAGTAACAAGTAACGGTATCGGGTAACAGGATAGTGCGGGTAATCATATTATTCTTAAATCTTTTGTTTAATCCTATCTAATGCACCACTCATGCGCCCCATTCCGCATGGTTATTGCATACAGACAAGTTACGTTTAGATTTCACGGTGGATTCTATAAGCCGTAAGCATGCATTCATTCATGAATCAGGTAAGCATGCATTCATGTCAACAGTAGACAGTTGAGACGTATGGGTCCCCTCCCGGGTACACCTTCCTATAGGGAAGTACGTAGTCAGGTAAAACAGTAAACAGTGGTGAAACATAGTAAAACAGTAAAAAATGGGGAAACACGGGCCCCCTTCTGAGTACACTTTCCTATATTGTCCACAACTAGATCTTTCCCTTAACCCCGGCTTGATTACTTATTCTTTTTATTAAAACAGTCATGCAAATGCACGATCAAGAACCGGTAACAGTGTAGGGGATAGGAAACAGGTTCAGATGGACGGAAAAAAACATGATCGGGTGTCAAAACAAACTTATAGATAGCGAAACAACTAGAATTCCAATTATGCCAGCAGGGCGTTGCTGCACTAAAATTGAAATTCCCGCTGCTACAGAAATGCAAATCTGGTTTGGTCAGATGTTCTAGAAACTAGACTCTTTGCTGGTTCCAGTGCATATACACACGATATATAAAAGTTATAGTAACTGGGTTCAAATTCACATTCTACGCAGATTTTCATGTGCATGCACAATCTTAAAGTTATGTTTGCATACATGAATTAGGTCTGAAAACTCATTAATTAAATTCATGAAAATTAAGGGTGATTCCCTAGTATGTCTAGTTTCATCAAGATAAATTTCATATTATAATTTTATTGATAACACGTTCAAATTAAATTACAAAGCATGGTGATACAGGTGAAATTGTGAATCTGGAAATCGACACCCAGTTGTACTAAAACAGAAATATCTCATAGAATATAACTCGGAATATGATTCCATCAGATGATTTGCAAACTAAACACATGGGGCTACAATTTATATTCAGATCCTAACTCAATATTTAGTCATTAACGGGGTCTAAATTATCAGGCAAAATCAGGACAGCAGTATTCCAGGACTAAAATATTCATAAATAACTTGATTTTGGCTCGAACAATTATAAAATTACTAGATTTGCCCGTGGGCACGTGCCTATGGCACGTCTTCAGAACGATATAATATATGAAAAGCCTTGTAAACGGTAAATCAACAATTATGTAGCTCACGTTTAAATTGTATGACAATAATTAGTTGTAAAAAAAAGTCCAAGTTTCCATAAGTGTGTATATATATATATATATATATATATATATATATATATAGAGAGAGAGAGAGAGAGAGAGAGAGTCAAAGGTCAAATTCAAGTCCCCCCCAAAACAACTCATTTATTTATTTAATTATTTCTTTCTCTCTCTCTGTCTCTCTCTCTCTCTCTCTCTCTATATATATATATATATATATATATATAGAGAGAGAGAGAGAGAGAGAGAGAGAGAGAGAGAGAGAGAGAGAGAGAGAGAGAGAGAGAAATAATTAAATAAATAAATGAGTTGTTTTGGGGGGGACTTGAATTTGACCTTTGGAGGAAAACTTTTGAGGGAAAAATGTGTTTTGTAAGGTTAGATCTGGGCCTTTGATTTTGGGGGGATTAAAGGAGAGCCACTTGATAGCTTTCTTTGTGTTTTATTATATAGATAATCTGAAATAAGCAGATCATCACATTAGTAATTCAAGCATGATTTTAACATTATCAAGATGGGGGAAATTACTATCATGGCTACAACATCAAGTTTCACTATTTCGACGCAAACACCTACAACCAAATCATACGATCAATTTCCAATAGTTTATATGTGTATATAGTATTGTTTTGTCATGTGTCGTGTCATGCATGCAATAATGAGGCTAATCACGGTATTTTTATAATATGGAATTGACAGGATCGAGTCGAAACAAAGATATTGGTGGATCAACCATTTAACACATAAATCATGAGAATGAGAATTAAACTACGATGAACCTACTTGCAGATTTCATGAAATTTCTTGTACGGGATACAATAAATTTCCTACAAGAGAATACTTGCCTTGATTGGAATATAGAACGATGAAAATCAGTGAATATGAATTCGTGAGAGCAGTGCACACTACGTGCGAGCAACACCACCAGGAAAGCACGTGCAACACGTGTTCAACCCAGTCCGCAGCAAACCACAGCAATAGCAGCAAGAGTGTGGCCTCGGCTCAGGGTTTCAACAGCAATGATCGATGAGGAGGAGCGATGGACGATGTAGGGGATGACTGCAGTTGGTTGCAGTCAACGGCGCCAACAAGGGGATGGGTCTAGATGGCTGCTTCGATGGATGGCAGCATGGGTAATGGGTGGAAGGGGATGAGGAATAGGGACAGAAGTGGAGGATCAGGGATCGGTAATGGTGGTCGGGGTGATGGGTTTGCGGTGATGGAGGTTGATGGCGTGGAGGTTGTAGGCGGGGCTCGATGGGGTGCAGTCGAGGAGGTGGGTTCGACAAGGAGCAGGGATGGCTCGATGAGTTGGAGGGAGGCGAGGTGACCAGGGGGAGAAGATGGGTTCGGGAAAACTCAGAGGAGAAGGTTGACAGTGGAGGGGAGATGAATAGGTTGGCGATTGATGGTTGGTTGCGGAGTTGGGTGCGGGGCTCGCGAGAAAGGAGGGGAAAGAAGGTGAGTGGTAACGGGGTGAGGGAGAGAGAGATGAGGAAACTGGGTAGCGGCTGCAAGGTTTGGATTTGCGAGGGCAGTGTAGTTATATATAGGGTAAGCGGGTTCAGGTTAATAGTTCGGATCCAATAAGAAGAAATTGATTAAATCCAGACTTTATAAAAAGATAATTGGAATTAACAATGTGAACTGGATTGAACAAGAAGAACAATAATTTAGGGTTGACAGAAAAATTCAAATTAAATAGATTGGGAACAAAAATTGAGTTGAAAGCAAAATGAATTTCATTAAGAGGAAAAATCAAATACAACGGTTCAAAATCGAACAAAGAAGTATACAATGAATAATAATACTGAAGAAAATACAATAATGGGAACAGAGGTTACAGCCAGCATCCTGGGTCTCGCTCAGCCTCTAGAATCCACACATTCCATGATTCGTAAACTTTCGAGGTCATCCATAATCTCTTTTATAATCATTATAAATCTCATTCATTCATATACTCAATTCCTTTTTTATTCATTCCATCCAACTAGTCATTATCAAATAATCAGATTTCTTCTCTTTAATCAAAATCCTCTAATAACTAGACTTCAAAAGTCTAGTAAAATCATCTCTATTCAAATACATTATCTACGCGGGGAAAATTAATCCAAAAATATTTTTACAATTAACTGTCACACCCAGCTTCCCAAAAAGAGAATACGGAATACGGATACGTGACTAAGCCCAGAGAATGATTTTCATCATCCATAAGCTGTTCAGAATCTTTACAACATCTCACAGAAATAATTAGAGTCGAAAGCAAGAAAATTCAACCAATTTGCATAATCGAATCAGATATACCAACAGAAATTTACTTGAAACGAAAATATAGTAATCTCAAATAAATCAGATCTGAACAAGTTAATTATCATGGGTCACATTGCCCAAATACAAAATAAATCCAAGTAACATATACATTCTTCCAAAATAAGCAACACTAATAATAATAATAGCAAAACTCTAGCACTAATATCTCATATCACCAACTCCATCTGGTAGCTGATCATCCTGGTCTGCAATTAATAAATTGCAGGAAAAAGGAAAAGAAACAGGATTCATGTCAATGCAAGTTACGGGCTGCTTGTAGTGCAGGAACAAGTACATGGAAAGATGACAAATCTGAATACAACGAAAAAAAATATAGCATGGAATGGGCATATTAATAGAAATATAATATCTAACATGAATCAGGAAAACAAATCAGATAGCATGGTATACTAACAGATACAGATAACATGTGTCAAGTGTCAAGTGGTATGCAGACAGATATACAGATGATAGTGTCACATGATAGTCAGACAGATAACAAATAATCAGATAACAGATGTCAGATAACAGATACGGATAAACAGATAACAGATGTCATGTTCTTATAAGTCTTGTGTTTATTACTATCTAGGTAGCACTTCATGCATCCATCCTTTTACCATAGGGTTGCTACATTCAAACAAATTACGGTTAGATTTCGTAAGGGATCATATAGGACTGTGTACTCAGGTATCAGACAGACAGATATCAGATGCAGATCTAGACGGACAAGTAGAACCTAAGGGTTCTCTTCTGAGTACACCATCCTATAAGGAAGTAATGTAGTCAGGGTTCCGATAACAGAATCGTACCACATTACAGATAATCAGATGGGAAACATGGGCCCCTTCCAAGTACATTTCTTTATTTTCCACTACTAGATCTTTCCCACAAACCTCGGCTTGGTTATTTTGTTATTATTATCAGACAAACATGTACATGCAGAAAACAGAGTGAGAATAGCATGGCATAAACAATTAACAGGTTCAGGGTGACAGACAAACATATATAGACGAAATCTAACACATAAAAGTATAGTACAACGAAAATTCTAGTTCAGGACAGTAAGACAGTACTGCACTAAAACTGGGATTTCCGTTGCTACAAATATGCAAATCTGAATCCGTAAGAAAATATGAAAAGTAGACTTCCGGCCAAATTCAGAAAGTATATATAAGTCATATAGTGTTTCACAAAAACATGAGTCAAAACTGAATTGAAACCAGAAAACGTGTTTAGCCAGAAATCAGAAGATTCTATTCAAAGTCAGGAAAACAGCATGAAAACTCATTAATTAAATCCTTGAAAAAACTGGGGTATTCCCCTATGTGTTCAGCATCAGAATATAAAGTTTCATAATTTTTCAATATAAATAGTTTAGTCAACAAAAATCAGAAAACATCAATATGTAGTAGTTTTGTAAATCTGGAATTATAAACACTGCAGTACAAAAACAGCAATATTTCACAAACAATAAATCCAAATCCAAATCCGCCAAAAGTGTGACAAAATATATACAGTAGGCTAACTTTCCTATTCACAAATATTTTACAAATCGGATGTAGAATTAGGTCGAAAATCAGGTTCTTTACTGAACAACATGAAAATTCTACATGTATAGTAATTGTTTGGAAACATAGAACGGTTTGTTAATCCCAATCAAGTCTAGTTTTGTTGTGCAAAATATTGGATCAAAGTAATACTTATAAAATCATGATAAAAATAGATTACTCTTAGAATTCATAGAAAACAAAATATGGAAATCTCTCTGCACCTCTGTAGTAAAATAAACATAACTCACAACTTGTAAAAAGAAATTGAGATCTGTCAGAAGGGTTGAAAAATAAACAGAATTGTCTACAGTTCATGTTCACAAATAAAATTCATATATGGACCTTAATAGGGTATAAAATATTGATCAAAAGCAAGGTAACTGAAAAATACAGAATTATTCTTCGAATATAAAATCATCTAGTTAATGTAAAACTCATCCAAATCAACCCAAACATGAAATATACTGTACTAGATGTCCAAACAATATGGTATAGGGTATTTTGCAAGTCCACGACAAGTTATATCACAAATAACACATCAAGCACACGATATCACAAAATAGCATGCATATATACATCCAAAAAGTGGTTATCCCTAGTTGTTTCATGTCATGTATGTCATGAGGCAACAATGGTCGAATCAACACAATATAGACAATATATAACAAAGGATTCACACACAAATTGTCTCTAGAACCCAACTACACTATAGGCGGTATTTAGTACTTGTATTACACAAAGAAAAGAATACAAGTTACTGCCTGATAGACGACGACAGAAATGACACAAGAGCAAGAATAACGGGAACAGATTCCCGGGCAACGAATAACACGAACGAATAGATCATGAACCACTAACGAACACAACCACGAGCACGGCGAAGAATCACAAACACACACACGAGCACTCTCATGCTCGCACAACAACAAGAGAGATCAAGAGGAAGAGACGACGGCAATGGCAGCGGCTTCGCAGTCGCTATTGCAGTCGAGAGGAGAAGGGACGATGGGTTCCGGGGTGTGCAAGAGCTCGGGAGGACGGGGGATAGATGGGAGATGTTGTCGCTGCTGGCTGGGCAGAGCGACAGGAGAAGGGGAGGCAGGGCTGGCAAGGGTGGAGTAAGGGGATGCAGGGGAAAGGGTAAATGGGAGTAGGGAGAGGTGGCTATAGGGGATGGAGAACGAACAGGGATGGGTTTTTATATATATAGGGTATTAGTTTTTAGGGTTAGGGGATTAGGTGATTGACGGCAGAGGGGGTTTAAATGGGTTGGGCATTCATAGGTTTGGGGTAGTTTTAGTTAATGGGTTTGAATTGGATAACGGGTTTAATTAATTCATCGGTATGGATAGATACAAAAAAATCAAGACAGAGCAAATGAACAAAATAATAAAATAAGATATGAACAATCTAGCAATGAGGATCGAAATAAAATCTCAATCAAATAGGGACGAACACAAAAAAGAGACCATGGAATCAAGAACTCAAATAAAAGACGATAAAAAAATAAAATGAATATATTGAAAAAAAAAAGATCCAATATATGGTCCAAAAGAGATACAATGAGATAAATACACAAGAAAGAAGAAAAATACATCCAAAAATTCATTAAATGGAAAATAGGGGTTACAAATCCTATACACCTAACTAGAAGAATTTCTTCCTCGAAATTCAAACAAGTGGTACATAAGGTAACCCCGAAAAGAAAAAAAAGAACAAAACAAAAAGCTACTCAAACAGATGAGGAAACTTCTGCTTAATCTCCTCCTCCACATCCCAAGTCAACTCACCCGGTAAGTGAGGATTCCAAGAAATACGAACCAGCTTGATGACCTTGTTCTTAAGAACTTTCTCCCACCGATCCAAAATAGCAAGTGGCAGAATCACACAAGTCAAATCCGGTCGCACGGTCAACTCAGAATAGTCGATCACGTGGCTCTCATCTTGGACCTATCTCTTGAGTTGTGAGACATGAAAAACATCGTGCACTCCTGATAAAGCTGGAGGCAATGCAAGAGATAGGCCATCTTGCCTACTCGTTCCACAATATCAAATGGTCCAATAAACCTAGGACTGAGCTTGTCCTCACCACCAAACCGAATGACACCGTGCCAAGGCAATACCTTTAGGAAAACATGGTCACCAACCTCAAACTCCAATGCTCTCCGATGGACATCGGCCCATCACCTCTGCCTATCCTGAGATGCCTGCAAGTGCTTCCTGATCTGAACAACCGCATCAACTGTCCTGGTGATCAACTCCGAGCCCAACAACTTCCTCTCACCAATGTCATCCCAGCACATTGGTGATCTGCACTTCCACCCATAAAGTGCCTCGAACGGTGCAGCTTTAAGACTAGCCTGAAAGCTGTTATTGTACGAGAACTCTACAAGATGCAAATGGTCCTCTCAAAATTCACAGAACTGCAGCATACAGGACAACAACATGTCTTCAAGAATTTGGATGGTCCTCTCTGACTGTCCATCAGTCTAGGGTGGAAAAGTTGTACTGTACTTCAATTTACTCCTCAAACTGATCTCAAGACTCTCCGAAAACTGAGATCTGAATCTCGTATCCCTGTCGGATACAATACTGACTGGAACCCCATGAAGCCTGATAATCTCTTGCATGTACTTCTAAGCTAGGCTCTCAGGTAGCGTTTGGCCTAGCTTAAAATTAGCTTATCTTCTCCTTTAGAAGGAGAAGCTGGGCCAAACACATATTTTGAAAAGCCCAAAAAAAGTAGCTTATTTTTTATGAAGAAAAGGAGCTTCCAAAGAAGCCCTCCAGATTTACTTCTAGCTTCTCCTTTTCTTTTTTTTCTACCCGTTCTCTTTTTTTTATCCCTTCACGTATCAAACACAAAACCAAAGATCAAAAAAATTCCCCTTCCCCTTCCCCTTCCTCCATTCCCTCGCCGAACACTTCTTAACTCCGCACTTCCTCGCCGTCCTTCCTTGACCGGGGTCGAACCACGCCGCCGTCGAACCAAGCCGCCGTTGTCGAACCACGCCGCCGCCGTCGATCCGCTTCTTCTCAAGGTATGGTTTCTCCGCCCTTTTAGATCTGTTCTCCTACTTGTTCGATTGGCGACATTTTAGACCAGTAATTGTTCCTTTCGATTAAACCATTTGCCAAGTTTCTTGAGTGTTATCGCTCTGTAAGAATCTGATTCTTATATGTTATTTAATTTCAGGGTTTGGCAACGGCAAGCTGAGATGGATGCTCCATTTGCACTTTGTGGTATGAAATGATAATTCTGTACGGATCAGTGATAAATTCATATTTTGACTCTTCTAACTGAAATCAGATGTTTGGGGAAATATCTCTACTTGTAAAATGTGTGGTAAAAACAGCTGCAGATTCTTTTCAGCAGTTTTATGAGTAACTTTTATTTTGTGTCTCAGGCTATGTTGTTGGAACTGGTTCCAAATACCAAATGATGGATGGATCTCAGAGAGCAAGAACTCATACTAATCGTACCTTCAGTGCTGGGACTTCACAACCATGTACTGATTTGAATGGAGTCAGAGGGCTCCATTCAAGTCGTGTTCTATCTGACTCGTCAAAAGTAGCAAATCGTCCATTATCACCTCACTTGGCTCTTAAAAAGCCACAGCTGTGGGCAACCTATTCAATTTCCCATCGGATTCTTGGCGGTGTTTTAGCTGGTGCAATTATGTTGAGCCCAATTGCTATGAAGTTCAGCCTCATATATGACATCTGAAAGCACAGCCAATTTGGTTGTTGCTTCATGAATCACTTCTTTTCTAGAGATCAGTGGGTTCTGTGGAGCAATACAAATAAGGAATGGATCCATCTGTATCTTCTCTAATATTAAAAAAATATATATGATCACTGGAATTTCATGGATGATGTAATAATATATAAGATGCTATATTTGATCATTTTTAGTTGCCAAATTTCATTGTTATTTCCACTGTTATTTTGCAATCTTTTTTTTTCTTCTTTCTGGCTCCTTCCCCAAAAGGTAAGCAGATTACAGGATAAAATTAATAACTGTGAAGGATGAAGTAATTTGATAACTTATATTTTATTCTTAAATAAAATCAAAAAATTAAATTAAGTATAAAAGTAGCTAACAATTGATATCTTATGCCAAACAACTTCTACCTTAAAAGTAGCTTTAAAGTTAAACAAAAGCTGACTATCCAAACAGCTTTTGCTTTTAATTTCAAAGCTCTACTATCTGGCTTCTCCTTCTAAAGTAGCTTTAAAGCCCAAAAAAAGCTGAGCCAAACGCACCCTCAGTATACTGTCCGACACGGAAGGAAATGAAGTGAGCACTCTTCATCAAACAGTCGACAATCACCCAAATGGCATTATGACCCTTAGGACTCCTCGGCAAAGCGGTCAGAAAATCCATAGTGATATGTTCCTACTTCCACTTCGGAATAGGAAGCGGTTGAAGATGTCCGGTGGTTCTCTGATGCTCTGCCTTAACCTGCTGGCAGATCAAATAGTGAGATACAAACCGAGCCATAGCCCTATTCATACCATGCCACCAGAAATGAAGCTTCAAATCCCGATACATCTTAGTACTTGCAAGATGGTTAGAATACGATGACTGGTGGGCTTCCTCATGCAACCTCTGTTGAACTTCACCCTTCGGAACACACAACCTGGACCCAAAACGAAGCGATCCATCAGCATGAATAACCATGTCCATTCTGGAACCAGACTCAATCTCAGCTCGTAAACCCTGCAACTGCACATCACCAGTATGTACCTCTTTCATCTGATCAATAAGAGACGACTAAAGCTGGAGCACCAAACAACTCCGATCAGAACTTGACAACAAAACATCCAACTCCAACCTCCGCATCTGCTCAATCAGATCCCGATACATCTTAGTACCACCAGGATGGATAGAATACGATGACTGGTTGGCTTCCTCAAGCAACCTCTAACGAACTTCACCCTTCAGGACACACAACCTGGACCCAAAACGAAGCGATCCATCAGCATGAATAACCATGTCCATTCTGGAACCACACTCAACCTCAGCTCGAAAACCCTGCAACTGTGCATCACCAGCCTGTGCGTCTTTGATATGATCAACAAGAGAAGACTAAAGCTGGAGCACCAAACAACTCCAATCAGAACTCGGCAACAAAAGATTCAACTCCAACCTCTGCATCTGCTCAATCAGATCCCTCTGCTGAGTTAGGAACATAGCTACCAGTCTTTTGCTCAAAGCATCTGGCACCAAGTTCACTCTACCAGGATGGTATTGCAAACTGATGTCATAATCGGCCATAAGTTCCAACCAATGCCTTTGCGTCATGTTTAACTCCTTCTCGGTGAAAACGTACTTGAGACTTTTGTGGTCTGTAAAGATCTCCACTTGGTCCCTAAGTAAATAATATCTTCACAGCTTCAAAGCAAAGATCACTGCCGCTAACTCCAAGTCATGACTCGGATAGTTCTTCTCATGCGGCCTCAACTGCCTCGATGCATAAGCAACGACTTGGCCCTTCTACATCAGAACTACTCCAAGACCCTTACCGGAAGCATTACAGTGAGCTACAAATTTGCGTGAACCAACTGGAATAATCAACACAGGCACTGACGTCAACCTGCTTTTCAACTCAGCAAAAGCCTCACTATAAGCCTTATACCAACAGAACCTTCCCAGTCATCTTAGTCAACGGTCCTCCTCTCTTCGAAAAATCTTCAATGAATTTCCAATAATAGCCAGAGAGACCAAGAAAACTCTGCACTTCGGAAACTAACTTGGGAACTAGCCAATCCTTCACAACCTCAACCTTGGCCGGATCCACAGAAATACCATTGCCTGAGATAATGTGCCCCAAGAAGGTGACCTGGTCGAGCCAAAACTCACACTTGCTGAGTTTCCCATAGAGCTGATTTTCTCTCAAAGTCTGCAGAACCACTCTAAGATGCTCAGCATGATACTCCCGATTCTAAGAATACACCAAAATGTCATCAATGAAGACCACCACAAATCTATCCAGGAATTGAGAAAAGACCCTGTTCAGAAGACTGATGAATACAGTCGGCGCGTTCGTGACCCCGACGGCATCACAAGATACTCATAGTGTCCATATCTGGTCCTGAATGCAGTGTTCTGTATATCAGTCGCCCTCACTTTGACCTGATGGTACCAGGAACGAAGATCCAAATTCGAGAAAACAGTAGCTCCACTCAACTAATCAAGTAAATCATCAATCCTGGACAACGAATACCGGTTCTTCAGAGTGACACTATTCAGTTCCCGATAATCCACGCACAGTCGACGACTACCATCCCTCTTGTTGACAAAAAGGACTGGAGTACCCCACGGCAAAACACTAGGTCTGATGAACCCCAAATCAAGCAACTTCTGAATCTGCACCTTAAGCTCTGCTAATCCAATAGGTGCCATCCTGTAGGGACTCTTCGATATAGGCGACGTACCCTGCTGAACTTCAATACCGAACTCTACATCCCTATTAGGGGGTAAGCCAGGCAACTCATCTGGAAAAACATCTAGGAAATCCCAAACTACTAGAGGCAGAGCCTTATAGCCTAAATGCAATTCCATCGCGCAATCCACCTAATCAACTCCAGTCTTAGCTCAGCCAAGGGAAGACTCCCCGGCATGGAACTCAAACTCTGCGTAACCTAGGATTCTAAACACAACTTTCTTGGCACGAAAAGCAATAATGGCATGGGATTCACCTAACCAATCCATACCAAGAATAATGTCGAATCCCGAATTCCTAATTATAATCAGGTCGACTTTGAAATCTGCATCCCCAATAACCACGGGACACTGCCTGCACTCACGAGAACAAATGTCAACACCACCACCTATCAGAATGTTCCAAGCCTCTGACATGCTGCTGCAATCCAACTGATAGCGAGCCACAAATCGATATGAGACAAAAGAGTGGGTTGTCCGGAATCAAAAAGAACATGAGCAGGGAAAGAGCAAACAAGGACGATACCTAAGAAGGAATCAAAAAGACCAGGAGGAAAAGAATAGATGATCATGGGTGAGGAAAAACAATTGCAGAAAGATAATATGAAAGAACGAATGCAAGAAAATGAAAGAAGCAAAAGGAGGAACAACAAAATAACAAAGCAAAATACCTGCAATAATACCTTCAACTGCTCAGCATCTGTAGTAGTTGGGTTGAAAGTTTGACCTCTCCTCGGAAAAAGCGATCCTCTGACCGACAATCTGGTGCTGAGGAGGAAGCGTTGTTCTAATAGGATCACGAGCTGGGGCTACCTGCTGAACTGGTCCCCCGGCTAGAAGAGCCATCTGCTGCTGCTGCGGGCAATCCCGAACTGAATGGTCAGCAGGGCCACAACTAAAGCATCGGCGGCTAGAGCGAAAATAGTTCTTGCACTCATGCCCAAACACCTGGCAGAAGTCGCAAAAACCACCCCTCTGTAAGCCAACAGAAGAGTAAGGAGCTGCCCTGGCAGGACGGGCGGGAACAGGCCTCCGAATAGGCCCACCATAAGGCCTAGCAACCACAGAGGAGTGTGGAACAGTCCGCTGAGAAGGAGCCAGTTCACCACGAGCCTGCTCCTAAGCTCGAGCTGCCTCAGAAGCTTCTGCATAAGTGCGCAAGCAAAGGGAGACAACCTGCACCCTAATCCCTCGCTCAAGCCCCAATGTGAATCTATGAGCTCTGTCCTCTTCATTCGCCACAAGATCGCTACGAAGCAGCTGAGCCTTGTAAATTCAGCTGCATACTTGTCCACAGACCAAGAGCCCTGTTTCAAGAAATTCTCATGCTACCACTTTGCGTGGACAATGTGTAACAAACTTCCCAAATAGAAAAAACGACCAACCTGTTTCAGAGCCAGGAACTGTTGCTCCATCTCCACTCTAGTGCTGCTAGGGAAGAACTTCTCCGAAAAGCCCCTAGTGAAAGTGGCCCAAGTGATCGGTCGTTCGAGCCTTTCGGACTCGGACCTCCACCAAATACGAGCTAGATTTACTAGCTGGATGGCTACCACATCCACTTTATCAGCATCTACAACCCTAGCTGCCAAAGGCAGTGGCTCAGTCCTGATCAACCACTGTTCTGCCACCAAAGGCATCTCAGTGCCTAAAAACCGGTCGGGATGAACCCTCATGAAGTCCGTGACTGTACCCGGACGGGGAGGAAGAGCTGGCTACATAGGCATAGCGGGCGGTGGAACCCGAGCAGCTTCCAAAGTAGCCATCACCAAGTCATTTTGGTTCTGCTGTATATTGATCAACCATTCTAAAACATTGGTGATGACCTCAAATCTGGGATGATCATCCAAAGGACGAGAAGTAGAACCTCTACAAGCCATGGTCTGCACAAAATCAAAAACAATTAGCAACCAGATCAAAGTTGATAATAATTCATTTATGCATGCATGGTTGGTGAAATGTAGAGCCGATCCCAGTTTGAGTCAAGCTTGTCTAATATATTAGGCAACTAATACATTAGCCAAACCTGTGCTCTAATACCACTAAAAGCCTTGTCACGTTCCGCTTTCCAAAAAGAGAATACAGAATACAGATACATGACTAAGCCCAGCGAATGATTTTTATCATCCATAAGATGTTCAGAATCTTTACAACAACTCACAGAAATAATTAGATTCGAAAGGAAGAAAAGTCAACCACATATGCATAATTGAATCAAATATACCAATAGAAATTTACTTGAAACCAAAATATAATAATCTCAAATAAATCAGATCTGAACAAGTTAATTATCCTGGGTCAAATCGCCCAAATACAAAATAAATCCAAGTAAAAGATACAGTATTCCAAATAAGCAACTGAAATAATAATAATAGCAAAACTCCAGCACTAATATCGCATATCACCAACTCCACCTGGCAGCTGATCATCTTGGTCTGCAATTAATAAATTGCAGAAAAAAGGAAAAGAAACAAGATTCCCGTCAATGCAAGTTACGGGCCGCTTGTAGTGAAGGAACAAGTATATGGAAAAGATAACAAATCTAAATACAGCAGAAATAAACATAGCATGGAATGGGCATATTAACAGAAATATAATATCTAACATGAATCAGGAAAACAAAACAGACAGCATGGTATACTAACAGATACAGATAACATGTGTTAAGTGTCAAGTGGGATGCAGACAGATATACAGAAGATAGTGTCAGATGATAGTCAGACAGATAACAGATAATCAGATAACAGATGTCAGATAATAGATGTCAGATAACAGATGTCATGTTCTTATAAGTCTTATGTTTATTATTATCTAGGTAGCACTTCATGCGTCCATCCTTTTACCACATGGTTACTACATTCAAATAAATTACGTTTAGATTTCGTAAGGGATCATATAGGGCCGTATACTCAGGTATCAGACAAACAGATATCAGATGCAGATCCAGACAGACAGATAGAACCTAAGGGTTATCTTCTGAGTACACCTTCCTATAGGGAAGTAATGTAGTCAGGGTTCCGATAATAGAATCGTGCCACATAACAGATAATCAGATGGGAAACACGGGCCCCTTCCAAATACACATTTCTTTATTTTCCACTACTAGATCTTTCCCACAAACCCCGGCTTGGTTATTTTATTATTATTATCAGACAGACATGTATGTACATAAAATAGAGTGAGAATAGCATGGTATAAACAATTAACTGGTTCAGGGTGATAGACAAACATATATATTTAAAAGATAACACAAAAAAGAATAGTACAACGAAAATTCTAGTTCAGGACAGCATGACAGTACTGCACTAAAACTGGGATTCTCTTTGCGAAAAACATGCAAATCTGAATCCGTCAGAAAATCTGAAAAGTAGACTTCCGTCCGAATTCAGCGAATATATATTAGTCATATAGTGTTTCACAAAAATATGAGTCAAAACTGAATTGAAACCAGAAAACGTGTTTAGCCAGAAATGAGAAGATTGTATTCAAAGTCAGGAAAATAGCATGAAAACTCATTAATTAAATCCATGAAAAATCTGGGGTATCCCTATATGTGGAGCATCAGAATATAAAGTTTCATAATTTTTTAATATATAGTTTAGTCAATAAAAATCAGAAAACATCAAGATGCAGTAATTTTGTACATCTGGAATTATAAACACTACAGTACGAAATCATCAATATTTCACAAACCATAAATCCAAATCCAAATCTGCCAAAAGGGTGGTAAAATAGACACAGTAGGCTAACTTTCATATTCACAAATATTTTACAAAAAGCAAGTATAATTAGGTCGAAAATCAGGTTATTTACTAAACAGCATGAAAATTCTGTATGTATAGTAATTGTTTGAAAACGTAGAACGGTTTGTAAAACTCATCAAATAAATCCACAAAAATTCAGGGTTAATCCCAATCAAGTCTAGTTGTATTGTGCAAAAAATTGAATCAAAATAATACTTATAACATCATGATAAAAATAGGTTACTCTTCAGAATTCATAGAAAACAAAATCTGAAAATCTCTCTACACCTCTATAGTAAAATAGACATAACTCACAACTCGTAAAACGAAACTGAGATATGTCAGAAGAGTTGGAAAATAGACAGAATTCTCTACAATTCATGTTCACAAATAAAATTCATTTATGGACCTTAATAGGGTCTTAAATTCTGATCAAAAGTAAGGTAACAAAAAAATACATAATTATTCTTCGAACATAAAATCATCTAGTTCATGTAAAACTCAATCAAATAAACCCAAACATAAAATATACTGTAATAGATGTCCAAACAATATGGTATAGGGTATTTTGCAAACCCACGACAAGTTATAGCACAAATAACACATCAAGCACACGATATCACAAAATAGCATGCATATATACATCCAAAAAGTGGTCATCCCTAGTTGTTTCATGTCTTGTATGTCGTGAGAAATCTATGGTCGAATCAACACAATAGAGACAATATATAACAGAGTATTCACACACGAATTGTCTCTAGAACCCAACTACACTGCAAGCGGTATTTAGTACTTGTATTACACAAAGAAAAGAATACAAGTTACCTGCCTGATAGACGATGACGAAAATGGCACAAGAGCAAGAATAACGAGAACAGATTCCCGGACAACGAACACCACCAACGAACGGATCACGAACCACTAACAAACACAACCACCAGCATAGCGAAGAACCACGAACACACACACGAGCACTCTCTCGCATGCACAACAACGAGAGAGGGAGAGAGGAAGAGATGATGGCAATGGCAGCGGCTTCGCTGTCGTTGTTGCATTCGAGAGGAGAAGGGACGATGGGTTCCGGGGTGTGCAAGAGCTCGGGAGGACGGGGGAGAGATGGGAGATGTTGTCACTACTGGCTGGGCATAGTGACAGGAGAAGGGGAGGCAGGGCTGGCAAGGGCGGAGCAAGGGGATGCAGGGAAGAGAGTAAACAGGAGTAGGGAGAGGCGGCTGTAGGGGATGGGTTTTTATATATATAGGGTATCAGTTTTTGGGGTTAGGGGATGAGATGAATGACGGCAGAAGGGGTTTAAACGGGCTGGGCATTCATGGGTTAGGGTAGTTTTAGTAATGGGTTTGAATAGGATAACGGGTTTAATTAATAAATGGGTATGGATAGATTAAAAAAAATCAAGATAGAGCAAATGAACAAAATAATAAAATAGGATATGAACAATCTAGCAATGAGGATCGAAATAAAATCTCGATCAAATAGGGACGAACAAAAAAAAGAGACCATGGAATCAAGAACTCAAATAAAAGATGATAAAAACAATAAAATGAATATATTATAAAAAAAAGATCCAATATACGGTCCAAAAGGGACACAATAAGAGAAATACACAAGAAAAAAAAAAATACATCGAAAAATCCATAAAATGAAAAGCAGGGGTTACATTAACTATCAAAATATTTTCCCAAAAGATCAATTTATATTTCCATGTACTCAAATCAACAAATGAAATAAAATAAAACCCAAGCATACCAAGATTTGAACCCGCTACCTCCAAGGTCCTAAATCACACCCTATAACCAGGCCAACAAGCCTCAAAATCTCCTAACTTCCTTTGAAGGAAACAACATATATAGAATTCACTGTTTGAATATTCAACTAACTCGGGACAACAACTCAGTGGTCTTGCAAAAATCATATAAATTAAGATACTTATCAGAAATTCTTAGTTTCATATGAAACCTAAATGAGTCTACTGCAACATTGTAGTTAAGGTCATCTAAATATAAGCACAATTAATTCGTCAAAATATATTTGCGAATCAGTACTTTCAAAATCCGAAAACTATATCTCTTACTAGTTATAAAAATCTCCTAAAATCTCATGCTTCATGGAAATTTGATTTCTTAGTCTCTAAAGAAAGGTTAATGAGTCTAATTCAAATTCTGAGTTTTGACCATTCTCAAAATACTTCATATAACATGCTAAAATGATCAAAATCCGAAAGGTTTACAAATTTTTAGCAACTAGCAAAACTGCCAACCAGTCCTAGTTCGGATTTTATTAAAATAGAAAACGACATCTAAATATTATGAAACTTTTAGGAGATATTCTTGACATATACTGGGTACTCATATAAAAAATGTAGCTTCAAAATCGATGTAGATAAAAAGAAATGATCTTTTGAAGTCAGACTAAAATTCAAGACACACAAAAATGTTTCTAAGTTAATCATATCATACTTTCACACAATGAACTAACAACATATAATCTAACAACAATCAACACATAATCTAAGTATGAATCTTCAATTTATATAGATTATCTAGCATGCAATTCTAACAAGAATAAATTAGAAAGTTAAGGAATGCCCACCCAATCGATGAATCCCTAGTAATTGATGCTCCTAGAAAAATTCCAAACCTTTTCCCTTGTAAGCTCCCAAAATGAAACTCTCTCTAATGAAGAAATGTGTGGCCGGTGGTTCACTCCTTTTTTTTTTTTTTTTTTTTTGAAAATGCATGAGCGAGGAGGAAATGAATGATGGCTTTTTATTTACAAAACATATTAACTACCCATGATGCAAATGCAGCCACCCATTACTGTCTTAACATAATTTAAAATTTTCCTTTTCCCTCCTATAGACTTGGCCGACAATTTGGAGTGTGGGGTTGTGCTCGGGATTGTATAATTTTATACATGCATATGAAAGTATAGGATTTTGTACATGTGTAGCACATTTATTTATTATAAGTGGGGTTAACTTAATTCTTCCAAGGATTAAAATCAAACATTATGTATATTTAACTTAAGCACCAAAAATATGAATATACACATTTTATTGATTTTTTTAAAAAAATAAATACGAAATTGACATGTGTATTGAAAGCACGTACAATGCACGTAAAAACACAAAGTTTAAGATTAATATTTAAGTTGGCTCAAAAGGGAGAAATAAAATAAATTAAAATACAAAAATAAATTCGAGATAATGGAAAATATTTATAAATAATCGAAATATGCAATACATATAATATTTATATTAATAATGTTATGGATATTACACGTCACGGTACAAAATATATGTGTGTAATACACGTGGAGTAAAATTTTCATAACTCAATTTTGCGGGGTGTTACGCTCTCCTCCCTTAGAATAGTTTTGTCCTTAGAATTTACTAGGGCAAAAGTTGTATCTTGAACACACCTTACAAATAATTTGGAAAATAAATATATTATAAGAATACATAATGTAGAAAACAATATAGACTTAAGATACAGTAGATATAGAATAAAGGAATATAAGTGTCAAGTAAGATATACGAAGTTAATAACTGCACAAAGTAAGAAAGATTAATGAGGTCCAATAACACAGAAGTATTAAACAAACTAGAAAAAATGAGTCGAACAAAGGAAATTAATAGCGATGGATAATGTAGATTGAAAGTACTTTTTATACAAAATGGTAATAGATTAAGTATTAGACAATATGGTAAAATATAACTTAAGTAATCGATTGTAAAAGAAATTAAAAGTAATCGATTTTATACAAAATGAAGTAAAAGAAATTGGAACGGATAAAGAGAAGCATAATAAAATAGATGCTTTAATAAATTATCAGTACGCTTAGTAATCAAAATTAAACTAAGTAATAAGAAGAAGAATGAATAATATACTTGAATAAAAATAAAGATCATAGTGAGAAAGTAATAAAGACAAAGGTATTAAAAATATTTGTCTAAAAATGTAGGGATTCATGGCTAAAATCGTGAGTTAAGAAGAAAGATAATTAGAAATATAGTGAAATTAACACAGTTAAAATACAAAGTAAATGTGTAAGGTATACAAAAGAGAGAAAAATAAAATATTATAAAAGATAATAAAATAGAAAACTTAGCTTAATAGAGTATAGTAAAAATGTAAAATAATTTAGGGGACTAAGAACAAAAGACTAGAAACAATAGAAGGATTGACATAATATAGACAAATTATAATGCAGTAAGAAAAATTTTAAAATAGATATACTAAGAGCATAAATAAGTATTAAGTAGCTCAAAAAATTAACTATGATAAGAAGAACAGCGTTATGATAAAGAAATAAGTAATACATAGCAGAATGAAAATGTATCAAAATTATGAAGCAACTGATAAATAGTTGAGAATATTATAATAATTGAAAAGTAGTTAGCAATGGCTAATAATAATTTGAAAAATTCAAGGAAAGCAAAGTTAACTAAGAGAAAACGTAAAAAATAGAATGATTAAAATCGTAAACTATACTTGGATTATATATTACGAGAAAAAAACATAGCATTTTGAGATATGTCTGTTGAGTAAGAATCTGAAAAATATATGAGTGTTGAATT
Source organism: Hemerocallis citrina (assembly GCA_017893485.1). Lineage (NCBI taxonomy): Eukaryota > Viridiplantae > Streptophyta > Magnoliopsida > Asparagales > Asphodelaceae > Hemerocallis > Hemerocallis citrina. The sequence continues at coordinate 313,744,568 of CM030358.1, forward strand.
TGGTTAAAAAGTATAAACAATATATGATAATTATAAATTAATGATGTGTATAAATATTATAAAAATTTCATTTGTAAAAGTTATTTAATAAATATATATAGGATTTAAATTTAAATATATAGAATAGTGATGAGTATATATCAAATATTTATAGTTTGTCAGGTATAAACGAAAATAAACATATAATATTTTATACGCAAATAAACATAAAAACTATATGCCGAACCAACAATACTATAATATGAAAGTTATAAGCAGTTGGAGAAACTAAATAAAATAGTTGTAAAAGTAACAATACATTATTGAAATATTATATAATATTAATGATAAAGAAATAAAATTTAAATAGTAAATAAAAGTCATATTATATGAGTAGCCACCAAATTTATGATAAGTTAGCAATAAAATAAAAATAAGATGAAGTGGTATAAAAATACAAGAATGCTAATATATGTAAAGATATATATATATATATATATATATATATATATATATATATATATATATATATATATATATATATATATAAATAATAATAAGAAGATAGCAAAAACAATTAATAGTAAGCTGTAACACCTGTCTTTTTAAAAATCCTAAAATATTTAATTTTATATTATTTTCTTTCCTTTATCTATGATTTTGAATTTTCTTATATTAATTGGTTTTATTCTATTTTATAGCGATTAATTTGGATGTTCAGGGTTAAACGGGAAAAATCTGAGATATAAGAGTTTTGGGGTGAGTTTTCTCAGAGGAGACGATTTCGATTTAACCCGATATATTTTCTGGGAATACATATGTAATAGGGTGTTGGATAACTGATAATTTGATGGAGTTGCTTGGTCATAGCAAGAAGATGGAATTTTTGGTGTTCGGGGTTGAAATAACCCTTGAATTGTAACTTTTTATTTGATTTTGGGCTTAAGTCCATAACCCTAACCCTGTACTGTTTAAAACCCCTCTTATTTACAAAAATGCCATCCTCCATTTTCTTTTTCTTTCCTTTATTTCTTCTTCGACGAAAATCACCTCCATGACCCAACCTAGGGTTTGGTCAATCCACCCTCCTTTTCACTTCAAGCTTTGAATTTTTTTTTGGGATTCTAATAGAGTTTGGGGTGCTCTTCTGCATGCTGGCGTTGATTTATGGAGAGAACTCCATTAAGCTATACCTAATTATATATTTGAATATGGGATTGTATGCTTTTCATTTCTTTTCATAAAAATTGTGATTGGATGATGCTTAGAGTACACGTAACATGCTTAGAGTACACGTAACATGCTTAGAGAGATTAACTGCAATTTTAATGGTGATAATATAGAAATTTATAAAAACTAAGGTTTGAGTTTAGGGAATGAAAACAGAATTGTATTTCTAATATGCTAGTAATTGTTTTGAACTGTGTGGGATATTATGGGACTGTTTAGTAGCAAGTTTGACAAATTTTAATAATTATATGACATTGTAAGGAATTTTGCCGGTATGAGGAAGTGATAATAATGGACATTATTGGTATAATATACGATAAATTTTGGGAAATATTTACAAATAAAAGATATCATTCCCGATGTGTATAATTTAGGATGTAGATATTTATTTGGGGTATTTTTATCCTTAAAATATAAAATATCGACTAGAACTACTCCGATCGAGGGGTATATTTTGATTCAGTTGTAGAATTAGATATTTATCATTTTGGCATGCTTACATGGGTTGTTATGACGTGTGAGTAGTATCCGATTTGAATTCGGGGGTAGATAAAGTGAGTTTTGAGTTAATGGCTAATGGGTTCTATAATTTTATTAAGAGGTGAAAGAAAGCAAACTTTTATTGGTGACTAAGCAAGCGTGGGGTGTATTCCTGTTGGTTCGTCAAGTGAGTATGATCCTACTAGATATACTTTATGTTGTGGTAACATTTTAGGGTTTGGCCGGATGACTAATTTATGGAGAATATGGAATTTTAATAGTTGAAATTTAGTTTATGGGGTACTTTAGCATGATTTTGAATGTTTGGTGTTTTTGGTGATGAATTGGATTTATATATGATATTATGATGTGATTAATGACATAGTGTATGTATGGTATGTGGGTGACAAAGGGGAATTATATATGATGATATGATGAGATATATGGCACGGTGCATGTATGATATGTGATCATATGATGTCATAATATGATGAGATACATGGCTTGGTGTATGTATGGTTTGGGGTAAAGGTGATAGGGGATATTTATTATAGGTGAGTGCATATTGCATGTGATAAATTGAGTATATAATTAATGTTCTATACAACCTTTATCAATGTATAGGTCTTAATTAATGTTATTAATGGGATGCATGTTTTATTTGCACTCGCATGGGTGTGTTTTAATGAAATGAGATAGTTATGTGGCTAAAGTTTGGTAAAAAGAGATTTTGTTTATCAGTGCCTACAGAATCATGGGGGTTTGGGCTAGACCTCCTAATACCCAAGATACCAGCTTGGGGTGCGAAGTTATATTACCCAAGTTATCGGCTTGGGGTCTGGTATATTACTAAGTTTATCTGGGGTGTAGTGTATATTACCCAAACAATGTTTGGGGTGCGGTGTTATATTACCAAAGTTAAAGGCTTGCGGTCTGGTATATATTACCCAGTTTATCTGGGGTGCAATGTATATTACCCAAACTATGTTTAGGGTGCAGTGTTATATTACCAAAGTTATCAGCTTGGGGTGTGGTGTTATATTACCCAAACTATGTTTGTGGTGTGGTGTTATATTACCGAGTTTATCTGTGGTGCGGTGTATATTACTAAAACTATGATTGGGGTGCGGTGTATATTGCACAAGTTCCACTTGGGATGTGGTGTATTCCCTCGCTGGTATAGGGCCAGGAGGAAGACGTAGCCTTGGACGTGTAAGACTCTGTATGGGCATCGATCCGCATATTTTATTGGGTTATCAGCTTCAGTTTGATTATTATGTGGGCACTGATCGACAAACTAATAAAATGTGTATTATGAGGTGAAAATGTAAAGTAAAGTAAGTTGTATAATAAGGTAAAAATGAAAAGTAAAGTAAGATATATTATGAGGTAAAAATAAAAAGTAAGTTGTATTAAGAGATGGGAATGAGGAGTAAAGTAAGTTGTAGTATGAGATGATAATGAATATTAAAGTAAAAACTAGACATAGCTTGAGACTAGTTCGCCTTGATATCGTGTCAAAGAACTTCCGCTCACTATTTCTTTAGAAATGGTGGGAACTACCTGCCTAGGTACAACTCCATAGTAGATCAGGTAAGGTGGTGATATGGTCTATTGGTTACAGACTAGTAATTACATCTTATGTATTAACTGTAGCGCCCCGATTTCCATATACTAGGAAAACGAGACACGAGCCAAGACCTTTTCTTCAATTAGTCACAATACACAGAAAAACAGGAGAATTTAAAACTTTTTATTCAATACCCAATGTATTACAAGTCTGAACATTATACAATTGCAATATATTACAATAGAGTTACAATATTACCTTTACAATCCCAAGTATTACAACCTTCAACAAATTACATCAGAGTACACGGAATGAAGAACAACACTTGGTAACTCTCACTTGAGTACTTCTCAACTAATAGATAATCAATACATATACTGCAGCGGAACTAAACATAACACTGACTCCTTGCTTTCCTTGCCTTGAGTCCTCCTGAATCTCGCCTTTGTACTTCGGCGATCCAGTACCTATGGAAGTGGGGACGTCAGTATTCACTGACGCTTAAAGGCTGATCATATAGCAGCGAATCTCCCAAATAATATACAAAATATAGCAATGGTGTTGGTGTAGTTTAAGTGTTTGTGAGTGCTATGACTAGACCCTAATGCGATACTTAAATAGAACTAGGATGCTTCCTATTCTAATGTCAGCAAGTCTCCGAAGTCAACATGCAGCCCATACTACATGCGACCCTTCTCAAGCCGTTTCTCCATATATAGGGATTTGAACCCGCGTTATGAACTTCTAATTGTACACAACCTATTCCTAACAGCTACACGTGACTGATGAGGTTGCAGATGTGGTCAAGTGCCACTGTTGCATTTCGCTAGTGGTGTCTATGTTCGCCACTGCGACCCGGCTAACCGGACCTCTCTCAAAATAGACGAACCCAATGTATCGGGTGTCATTACAAAATCAAACTATAGGGTTTCGCAAGCACAGGGTAGCACGAAGCCTACCCTGTGGCACCCTCTGGGGTCTGGCAAGCGCAGGACTGCACAATGCATCCTGTGGCACCCCAGCCACGGTACTTCAGGAATTAACAGCGCGAGATACGCAACCCGTGTCCTCAACTTGTGAGACGACACCGTACGTATCCCTTTGACGGGAAGGTACAACCCAATAACACCACCTGGTCTGCGACGAGTTAGTCATAAGGTGCCCCCTACAACCGACTTCCTCTCTTCCGGCAAAGGTTTTAAGTAATGATCTTTATAAATCACTACCCTAATGATGTCCCTAGCCCTGAACACTCCTAGGGAGGACAATATTATAACCACAACATGCTAGGCCTTACTTTAGACTTTGCAAGACAACTCTACTAGGTTGCTTAACCTAGATTTACCGGAACCCCTCGGGATCCGGTTCGTGGCTCATCGATCCAAGACTTCGGCAGTGCGAATATACATGCATGCCGCTACCCTAGACTTGGATTTCGTCTATACTCCGGTCCTCGATCAACCTACCTTGGTTAAGATTCGACGGTACACAAGGAGTAACTCCTCCACAGTTCCTTAGGGTAGAAAACATATGTCTTGATGGTCGATAGCCCTTAGGGTGGTAATATCACCCTAGACGAGCACAACGAACTGTGTACTAGCTAACAAGCTATACACGAGTAACAACCACATACGAGCCAATAAGCTACGTATGAAACAATAACTACCTACGGGCCAGGCGGGCCTCGTAGGAGACAACAACGTACATACCAGCCAAATAAGCCGCGTATGAGACCAACAGTTACGCACGGGCCGGTCGAGCCGCGTACGAGACAACAACCTACATACGAGCCAAATAAACTACGTATGAGACCCACAGCTACATACGGGCCAATCGAGCCACGTACGAGCACAACCATATGCAAACAACCATACAGGTAATCAATCTTAAAAGCAACCAAACGTGCTTACTAAAAAACTTGATCTTCTATTATTAGAAGCAACAGAAGAATCTACTAATAGTCTATGGTCGGTATTCTACCAATGAAGGACCGAAGGCGACATAACAGCCTTTATCAGACTAACTATTACTAGTGGTCTTCCCGACCCTTATTACTTCATCCTATAGCACTTTAAGCATGGCATAAAATTTGCAAGCATCTATCCCTGACAATCTAATTATGGTACATAATATAACCACTCACCATAATACTCCTACAATGTTCTAACATGGTAGGTCAATTAAACATCAATCCTACAACATTATAAACATGTATAATGATTCCTACTACAATCTAAGTATAGATAAATGAATCTAGCATTATATACCACTTTCCTAAAATCATCTAAGCATAGATAGATTAAACTACCATGGTATACTACTTTCCTACAATCATCTAAGCATAGATAGATTAAACTAGCATGGTATATGCTTTCCTACAATCATCTAAGCATAGATAAGTCGTTCTAGCATGGTATATGCTTTCCTATAATCATCTAAGCATGAATCTTATTAAGCATGAATAACTACTAAGCATGAGTATCTTATTAAGCATGGATAACTACTAGTATGAACATACAACAACATTCTAAGCATCTAAACATGATAGGACTTTTAGAATGAATCCTACAACATTCTAAGCATAAATATACTAATCTGAACATGATAGGATTTTTAGAATGAATCCTACAACATCCTAAACAAAATAGATTGAACTAAACATGGTAGGAATTTTATAGAATGAATCCTACAACATTCTAAGCAAAATAGATTGAACTAAACATGGTAGGAATTCCTTAGAATGGATCCTACAACATTCTAAGCATAATTGATTGAACTAAACATGGTAGGAATTTTATAGAATGAATCCTACCACATCTTAAGCATAATTAAAGTAATCTAACATGGTAGGAATTTTAGAATCAATCCTACAACATTCTAAGCATAATTAGACTAATCTAAACATGGTAGGAATTTTAGAATCGATCTTACAACCTTCTAAGCATAATTAGACTAATCTAAACATGGTAGGAATTTTAGAGTCAATCCTACAGCATTTGAAGCATGGATATTGCTTCTAAACATTTTTAGAAATGGTCCTACAACATTTGAAGCATGAATATGGCTTCCAAATATTTTTAGAAATGATCCTACAACATTTGAAGCATGAATATGGCTTCTAAATATTTTTAGAAATGATCCTACAACATTTGAAGCATGAATATGGCTTCCAAATATTTTTATAAATGATCCTACAACATTTGAAGCATTAATATGGCTTCTAAATATTTTTAGAAATGATCCTACAACATTTGTAGCATGAATATGGCTTCCAAATATTTTTCGAAATGATCCTACAACATTTGAAGCATGAATATGGCTTCTAAATATTTTAAGAAATGATCCTACAACATTTGAAGCATGAATATGGCTTCTAAATATTTTTAGAAATGATCCTACAACATTTGAAGCATGAATATGGCTTCTAAATATTTTTAGAAATGATCGTACAACATTTGAAGCATGAATATGGCTTCTAAATATTTTTAGAAATGATCCTACAACATTTGAAGCATGCATCTCATCCCTAAATATGATATAATACATCTACTATTACTACTTTAATGGAAACATACATCTACCATTGCTATTTTAATAGAAGCATACATATCTACTACTACTACAACTTTATTAGAACATATATATCTACTACTACTACTATAAGCATCAACTAAAATTTAGCATAACATCTACAACTAAATTATTACAAAAAGAAATCTTTATTAGCATAGGTTTCTTACTAGTGGACATAAAAGAGATCTTTTTGATCTTTTTACAACTAGTGTTTAGAAAAAAGATCTTTTCATTTATTTATTCTACAACTAGTGATTTAGCTAGTTTCTTTTTCATACTTTAAGATTAAAACTAAACAATAATACAACAAATAAGAACACTTTATTTTTAGGTTTAATCAACATATGTTCTCTTTTAATCCATGGTTCAACATAGGTCCTACAACCTTACATGGTTGTAAACAATTCATATGCCTTATGTATGCAAAAGTTTATGTGCATGTATTCTTTTAGTCCAAGTAGTTAACTTTTTATCATACAACAACAAACAAAAGAACTCTTTTTAGACGATTCATACTACAACATACCATATAAAATTTCACATCAAAAAGAGAAAGATAAACAAGAGGGTAAGAAGAAGAAGAACATCAAAAACCATCATTCAATAAACAAACAAACCACAAATAAATAAACACAAACCTAGGAGAACCCCCACCTTGTTTCTTTCCTTGATGGAAGAACTAAACTATCCTCCTTCTTTCTCCTAGAACTCTTATCAACCTACAAATAAAAACTCTCAAGTTAGATCACTCATTCTTTTCCTTTCTTTCTTTCTTTTTCCTTTCTTTCTAAAATGAAACCATGGTGAAGGAAGGGGGGTTTTATAGAAGGAGAGAAGGGAGGATATTGAAATTGTGTACCCACACAATTATACAAAAGCCCCTCCTTCTTTTGTGGGCCGGCCATACCCATAGGAAGGTGGGGAGTGGTGGAGGTAGGATGTGGTGGAGGTGTGGTGTGGTGGAGAATTATTTCTAGAAGAATTTCTTCTAATGCACAATTAGTCTAAGTTAAACGCTTATAAAACACTAACAATCTAATAGGTTTGTCACAACAAACAAGTGTTGTCCAAAAATACACAACACACAATTTGTATGATGTACTAATCGACATACTACACGTATGCGCTCATATATGTCTGTATACCAAAAATCTTCGCATAATCCGTATAAAAATAATTAAATCACGGAAATAATAATAAAATAAATTTTATTATTAGTTCGGAAGATCACGGTATTAATTTGATACAATACGGATGTATACCGACTGATATCTGGATACAGATAATGTCTACGGACAACCGGGTGAAAATCACCAAAATATTCAAATTTTGGAATTAAAACAAAACAATAATAAAATAATAATGAAATATTAATTTATATAAGGTAATATCCGTCCGGGATATTACATTAACAGGTTTTCATGGTAAGTATATGGTGAAAGTAAATGTAGGGATGGAATGCAAGTATCTTTACCTTGGTATCGTGTCAAGGAACTTCCGCCCGCTATTTCTATGGAAATTGTGGGAACTACCTGCCTAGGCACGACTCCACGGTAGATTAGGTGTGGTGTTATATATATATATATATATATATATATATATATATTGCCCAAGATATCGGCTTGGGGTGTAGTGTTATATTACCCAAACTATGTTTGTGGTGCGGTGTATTCCCTCGCTGGTATATGGCCAGGAGGAAGGTGTAGCCTCGGTCGCGTAGGACTGTGGGTGGGCGGCGATCTGTATAATCATATAAAGTTGGAAAGATATCCAAAAATATGGTGTTAATATATTGGTGATATTGGTTATTGGCGACATTCTTGTTAATGTTATATCAATTTATTGGTGATATTTGTTATTGGTGACATTCTTGTTAATGTTATGTTGATATATTGGTGATGTTGGTTATTGGTGACATTATGTTGATATATTGTTGACACTTATTATTAGTGACATTCTGGTTCGTGTAGTATTAATATATTGGTATTTATTATTGGTGACCTTCTTGTGATTGTTGTATTGATGATAATGGTGCTAGGATATCAGTGATGGCGTTGAGATGGTTTTATGTATAACGTTACGGAGAATTGGGAATTTGAGTATATATATATCTCTCACTTTATCACATCTCCATCTAGTGTCTGTCCTTAGGTTTAATTATAGTTAATATAACCTAAAAGTAGCTTATTCTCTTAATGGACTTAAATTGAACCATTGAGAATATTAGCCCACACTGGCTACTTCTCAAACCAATGAGAATGTTAGCCCACACTGGCTATTTCTCAAATTTTCACAAATTATAATCTGTCGACATCCTGGGTATCGCTGAGCCTCTAGAATCCACACATTCCAAAATTCATAAATTTTTTCGGTCATCCATAACCTCTTTTGTAATCAATATAAATCTCATTTATTCATATACTCAATTCATCTCGTATTCATTCCATCCAGCTACTCATTCACAAATAATAAGATTTATTCTCTTTAATCAAAATCCTCTAATAACTAGACTTCAAAAGCCTAGTAAAATCATCTATATTTAAATCATTTATCTACGCGGGTAAAATTAATCAAAAAATATTTTTACAATTAACCATCAAAATATTTTCCCAAAAGATCAATTTATATTTCCATATACTCAATATCAGCTAATAAAATAAAAACCCAAGCATACCATACTTTCAACCTGCAACTGCTAAGGTCCTAATGACACCCAATAACCAGGCCAGCAAGTCTCAAAATCTGCTAATTTCCTTTCAAGAAAACAACATATATAGAAATCACTATTTGAATATTCAACTAACTCGGGACAGTAACTCAATGATCTTGCAAAAATCATACAAATTAAGATACTCATCAGAAAATAGATTTCTTAATTTCATATGAAATCTAAATGAGTCTACTACAACATTGTAGTTAAGATCATCTAAATATAACCACATTTATTTCGTCAAAGTCCATTTACAAATAAGTAGGTTCAGAATCCGAAAACTATAGCTTTTGCCACTTATAAAAATCATCTATAATCTCAAACTTGATGGAAATTTGATTTCTTAGACTCTGAAGAAAGGTTAATGAGTCTAGTTCAAATTCTTAGTTTTGACCTTCCTCAAAATACTTCATATAAGATGCTGAAATGATCAAAGTCCGAAAGTTATACAAATTTCCAACACCTAGCCAAACTGCCAACCAGTCCTATGTTCAGATTTTATTAAAATAGTAAACGACATCCAAATATTATGAATTTTTAGGAGATGAACATATACGAGGTAGTCATATATAAATTTTAGCTTCAAATTTCATCTGTATAAAAGGAAATGACTTTTTGAAGTGAGACTAAAACTCAAGATAAGAACTACAAAAATATTTCTAAGTTAATCATATCAAACTTTCACACGATTAACTAACAACACATAATCTATGCATGAATACTCAATTTGTATATATTATGTAGCATGCAATTCTAACAAGAAAAACTTAAAAAGTTAAGGAACGCCTACTCAATCAAAGAATCCCTAGCAATTGATGCTCCTAGTGAACTTCCAAACCTTTTCTATTGTAAAGCTCCCAAAAGTAACTCTCTCTAATGAAGAAATGTGTGGCCAGTGCTTCACTGCTTTCTCTCTCTCTTTTTTTTGTTTTTTTTCTTTCTTTCTTTTTTTTTTGGTTTTTTTTTTTGTTTTGGTTTGTTTGTTTTGTGAATGAATGAGGGAGGAGGAAATGAAGGAGGGCTTTATTTAACAAAACTTATTAACTATCCATGATGCAAATGTACCCACCCATTACCCCCTTAACATGATTAAAAATTTTCTTTTTCCCTCCTATAGACTTGGCCGGCCATTTGGAGTGTTGGGTTGTGCACGGGTTTGTATAATTTCATTCATGCATATGAGAGTATAGGATTTATACATGTGTAGCACATTTATTTATTATAAGTGGGCTTAACTTTATTCTACCAAGGATTAAAATCAAACATTCTATATATCAAATTTAAGCACAAAAAATATGAATATAACCCTTTTATTGATTTCAAAAAAATATACATACGTAATTGACACGTGTATTGAAAGTACATGCAATGCACGTAAACACAAAAAGTTTAAGATTAATATTTGAGTTGGCTCAATAGGGAGAAATAAAATAAATTCAAATATAAAAAGGAATTCGAGAGAACAAAAAATATTTATAAATAATCGAAATATGCAATACATACAATATTTGTATTGTGAGTATTACACATAATGGTACAAAATATATGTGTATAACACACGTGGAGTAAAATTGTCATTAATCAGTTTTGCGGGGTGTTACACTTACCAGGTAATCAATCTTTTGCCACTAAACTCTATTTTACACCCTTGGTTGCTGATTTGATCGACGGAGGGCCAGTCGCCGAGAATACTCCCTATGTTTTATGCTTTTTTGGAGGTATTTGGCCACCGACAACCACCAGGTCCACATATTTCAGTCACATACTAGCCTCTTATCAGGATCATATCTATGGATGAGATCTGCAGTTTCCATCTAATAAAAGAACTCCTCATCTGTTGCTCCCACACCAGAAATCAGTAGCATCAGATGGGCGCCGTCAGTGGGAAACAGACAGATCCTGCCTCCGACTCATATCCTACATTACAGCCATCCTCTCCTATGACCCCCAAGGCCAAGAAGACTACTACCACGGCGCGTCATGCCGGTCCCCCTCGTCATCCTCCCCGTTCGTCCCACAGCCGGCCAGCTACTCAGGGTCAGAACAACAACGAGACAAATATTAACGGAGGTCAGCTTCGAGTGCCTCTCATTTGGTCGCAAGGAGGATTGAACAACCAGCAGTTTCGGACCTCTAAAACCTTATCAACAACCGGCCGGACAAAGAGGTACTCCGTCATTGCATCAACTGTTCTATAAATGGAGGACCCTCGGATCACATTCTGAGCCACAATCATTATTCGTCCCATTGTCGGGAGAAAGAGCATAGTCTATCCCCAAGGGACCGCCGACCCCTAAATGATCTCTGAGAGGAAGGTCACGTGATGAGGGCCGAGTTCAAGAGTTTCGGAACGAGGTCCTCCATGCTCTCTGAGGCGGATCTAGGAATGATAATAAAAAAAAAAACCTCCGTATCGGAGGGAACGAGAACGAAGAGTCCTACGGGTCGACCTGATCTGAGGGACGTGAAGACGCAATCCTTAAGCAACTACATGAGATGAAAGACCGGCTCACCCGAATAGGGTAAGGCAAGAGGCAGTCAAGCAGAGGGTACCACCCGGCCCGACCTCTCTTCTCCTCCTACATCCTCCAAGCCTTGGTCCCGAGGAGCTTTAATCCTCCCGCATTCGAGACCTACAATGGGGAGTCAGATCCAGCTGATCACATTGATGGGATCAAAACACTCATTATGATTCACAATGCCTTAGTTGCCCTCCTTTTTCGCGCATTCCTCACCACGCAACGGGGCTCTGCAAGAGAGTGGTACTCTAGACTTGCCGTGAATTTGATCTTCTCCTTCGACCAGCTCAAGGAGAGCTTCCTCGCTCACTTTGTGACCAGCCGCAAGGCCGAGAAGACGAGAGCATCCCTGCTCGATCTGAAAAAGAAACATGGGGAGTCCCTTCAAGACTTCATTCAGAGATTCACTATGGTGGCCATGTCAATCTCCTTGTGACAGCTACCTTTTGACACAATGTAAGACCCAACCTCTTGAAAATCTCCCTGGCTAAGAAGCCTCCCTCAGATTTCTCCGACCTCCTTCTCTAAAGCGAGAAATACATCTGAGCCGAGGAGGTCGTACATCTGGGAGGCCAGAAAGAATTCCATGCCAAGGGGAAAAGAAAAAAAGGATAACTCTGAGGCACTTAAGAAGTCTCAGAAAGATGCTTCCGGGCAGAGGCGTCCTCCCTAGTGCCCCAGTTTGAGACGTTCACTCCGCTTAACGAGAGTGTCTCCTCTATCCTTATGGAGGTTGAGGAAGAGTGGTTGACCTAACACCCCCTCGGTCAAGTAACCTTAATAAGAAGAGGACATGAGGTATTATTGCCGATTCCATCGAGAACACGGTCACAAAACTTACAACTGTTGGCCGCTTAAAGACAAAATCGAGTCCCTTATTTGCTAGGGCTACCTATCTAAATTCACTCAGAATGACTCAAAAACTTCTCCTCCTCATGGATTGGACTCCAGCCACAGGGTTCCTAGAGAATGGCCATCATCCATTCCATACAAGGAGGACCAATGGGGGCAGACTTGAACTCCTCCTACAAGGCGTTTGTCTGGAAAGTGAATTCGGTCCACAATTGTCATCCTCCCTGAGGTCACGGACTCTCTGTCTCATTCTCGGGATAAAGACCTTGAGGCCGTCCAGATTCCCCACTGTGTCGCCTTAGTCATCAACCTCTGTCTGGCAAACCACGAGGTCAATGCATTCTCGTGGATAAATGGTGCTCAGTTAACATCTTGTTCCTCGGCACTTTCGATGGATTGAAGCTCACTCGAGAAAGGCTGAAGCCCGTGAGCTACACCCTTCAAGGTTTCTCTGGCATCCCAGTCCAGATCGAACTAGACATCACTATGGGTAAATCCCTGACCACCCGAATCAAGCCTATGAACTTCATGGTGGTCAACGTTAAAGCAGCCTATAATGCCATACTTGGGTGCCTTGGCCTCACGCATTCTCAGGCAGTACCCTCGACCTATCATATGAGAACGAAGTTTCCCACAAAGGCTGAGGTCGAGTGTTGGTGAATGTCCTAGACATTACTAGTTTACATTGTATCATGACATTTAATTCATATTTAGGCATTGATTTATTTTGTTATTTATTGTGAATTAAATGAACATAATAAAGTCGTAGAGTAGTAAGTTCAATTACATGAGATATCAAGTGCATGACTTGATTGTGAGATCCAATTGGATGAAATCAGAACACGGTTCGTAAATGTCCCTAGTCAAGTACTATTGTGAATTAGATAACAATAATACATAAAGACAAGTTTGTGCGTAGACTGATGACCTATCTAACGGGTCATAGATATAAGATATCAAGTCTTCACATGGGTACATATTAGAGTAATAATATGCTTGACTGACCCACCATGTGAACACTGCATGGATCATTACGTTAGTGTCATAAGCAGGTTCTCACAATTACTATGGTGTACGTAGTTCTTTTACTTGAAGTCCTACGGTTCCCTACATGACAAGTTATATTTTTTAATGCCGTCAAACGTTACCTGTAATAAGGTGTTTATAAAGTCGACTATTCGATATACTACAAATCATGCTGAGGGATGTAAGTGACTTAGATAGGAATTATCCCTCTTACATAACAGGAGCGATAGCTACAGGCCCCTTGATTGAGTGAGACTGCAAAATGTATGGCCGTGCTCAAATGAGTCAATATGAGATATTGAGTTCATTTGTTTTAGTAAGCCTACTCGTGTTAGGTTTTGAAGGCAATCTCAGATTAAGTACTCTGCAGAAATATTACAAAAAAATATCGAAACCTAGCCACGGATCCATGTGAAAACCATAAATCGTGTTTACGAGTTATACCTTGAAGATGGATCTGCTGTCACCATAGTATGCCGATCACATAATTGCAATATTGCATTACCTCTATGGTATCCACACAAAGGGAACGAAAAATGGCTCTCCCTCAGACCGTGGTGCTAGCTACGGGAATGTGATGTTCCTCCTCACGATCTCTCACTCACTTTGTAGCGCCCTGAATTCCTAAACTGGAAACTGGTGACACAATCCATAATCTTACTTCAAATGAATCCAAACACAGAAAAACACAGGAAATTGTAAACTTTTATTACATCAAATGTTATTACAATCTCCAACGATTACAAGAATTACAACAAATTATTACATCATGAATGTACAATAAAATTGGACAGTACACTTGGATGCTTCCCACGGCTTGAGTTTTCCCGTTCTCCCCACGATCAGGTAATCCTGCAAACTCACCAAACCATGGGCACGTTAGTTGAATGCAATTGACACAATAGAGATGAAACTAGCGACTCCAAAACTTCAACAACTAGAAATATTGATTCAAAAGAGAAGTGTTGCCCAATCAAGTGTCGGTATATGCCATGGCCTAAATGTAATGCACACATTATGCACACCAAGCTCCTAGAGCTAATGCACGCTTGATTTGTGAGATATGCATCACATATTACACATTTCCCAACCAAACGTCATTCTTCAATTGTTGTGGTTCGATCCGCCATGATGCATCCTACTCTTGTGCTTTCTCCTGTCTCTGATACTCTAGTGACGATGAGGTTGCAGTTGCCCAGCTTATCCCAGTCGCTGCCGTGCTAGTGGTGTAATACCCATAATTTCAAAATAAATAAATACATAAATATATATGGAGTGGCAGATTGGTAAATATAAATGAAGGTGATCGGGCCCTAACGGTAAAAAAGAGTGTATAGCAGGTTGCTGCACTTGGTTGAAGGTGACATGACGTCTCCTGGTTGTCGAGGGCCCTACTCGAGAAGTAATTTCAGAAAGTCAGAGATGGTCTTGATTTGAGATGACGTGGCATTGGTCACGGATTTGAGAAAGAGAATATTTAGAGATAGTCCCATATCGAGAATATACAAAAATTAATTGAGTATAAATAAAATTGCCTATGATCAAGAGTCTCCTAATTGGTTAACCACCTTTTGAGAGGCAGCCTGTGGTGGGCAGTTGTACTACATAGTATCTAATTTGTCTTCTAAAAAATAATAAAATTGTCTAAGTATTGGGGCAGGGCATTACAAATGGTATCAGAGCTGACTTTCGACACCGGGTGTGGAGGAGGTCCTCAGTATGATTCGCGGTGTTGAGAGTCATTGATCTCCGAGATCGGGTATGATCTGCGGATGTTGAGAGTCACTGATCTCCGGGATCGAGTATGATATGCGGTGTTGAGAGTGATTGATCTTCGGGTACCCGATCTGCAGTGTTGAGAGTGATTGATCTCTGGGATCGAGGACGACACCACATCGGCTAGAAAGGCGGATGCTACACTAGATGTGCATGCCCCGTACTTAGCGATTACGCTGATTTCTAAAGGTGGGGTGTATGTAATACCCCTTAATTTCAAAATAAATAAATATATAAATATATATGGAGTGGCAGATTGGTAAATATAAATGAAGGTGATGGGGGCCCATGATAAAAATAAAGTGTACAGCAGGTTGCTGCACTTGGTTGAAGGTGACATGATGTCACCTGGTTGTGGAAGGCCCCACCCGAGAAGTAATTTCGGAAAGTTAGAGATGGTCTTGATTTGATATGACGTGGCATTGGTCATGGATTTGAGAAAGAGAATATTTAGAGATAGTCCCATATCGGGAGTATACAAAACTTAATTGAGTATAAATAAAATTTCCTATGATCATGAGTCACCTAATTGATTAACCACCTTTTGAGAGGCAACTTGTGGTGGGCAGTTCTACTACATAGTTTTTAATTTGTCTTCTAAAAAATAATAGAATTGTCTGAGTATTGGGGTGGGGCATTACAAGTGGTGTCCATTACCTCATGTATTACCCACTGATATGGCTAAAAATAGGGTTAAATCGGGACCGTCCAAATCGGGCGCGAATCTTAAAGATCAGGGGTAAAATAGTAATTTCACCTACAAACAGGTCTGAAGTGGGTATTGGGTCTTTTTTTTAAAGGCCTAATAACCCACGAACGGATCCATCCCAACTGGGTGCGAGTTTCAACCCGCAAGAAACCCGGTCCAGCTGGGTAGAATTAGGGTTTATGATTATACCTAATCAACGGCCCTGATTCACTTCTATCCATTCACTGGGAAGTAGGGATTTGATCTTATCCCGAAACTAGTCCCTAAGGCGACTATAAATATCCCCCATCCCCCACCATTAAGACGTAACCAATCTTTTGGCAGTAAAAGCTCATTCATAATCTTTCTGATTAACGACTTGAGCGTCGGAGGGTGCGTCGCCGGGATCAACCCCGGTGTTTCGCACTTTTTACAGGTTAACGGCAGGAGATCACGGTCAAACTCCGGCAGAAAGGTTTTAGGTCTGACTATTTGGTATCCCAAAGAATCCACAAATTCTATCTATTTGCCCCCACACCAGATTTGGCGGTAACAGATTGGCGCCATCGGTAGGAACCCACGAATAGCAATCCTTCCTCTTCCCTTGGTTAAGATCACCTCCAGCCATGCCTCCCCAAAAACTGAGATCCAAAGGGTCCAACCGTAGACCCACTCCTCCTCAACCACAACAGGAGATCCCCCTCCAAACCGTCCAGCAGTAGGGGCCAACTCCCTCCTCAGCCTGATCAGCCCCTGCAGCAGGAGCAACCTCCTCTTCAGAACCTTTAATCTCAAAGGGCTCCGCTCGGGCCCCAGAATTTCGGTGCAGGGGCCTCTCGTCCCAACCCTCAGAAGCAACCTCCTCATTAAGACCGCATCTCCGTACACAACCCTTCTACCGATTCAATGGCATCTCACAACCCCCGGCCTTCCGAAGACCTCCGCAATACCCTTCTCAACCGGCAGAAAGAAGAGGACCTTCGCCACCGTTTGGATGAAAGGCGGGCCCGTGAGGGAGCCTCCCACCCAGAACGTCCAAATGAGCGATCTCCTCGTCGTCGCGACCACAGGAGGTCCTCTCCTTGCAGGGGGCGGAGAGAGTCCCCTGAGTACCATCGAAGAAGACATCATTCTCCCGTTGGTTGGCAGCCCCCGAAGGACGATAACAGACCTATCACCCGAGCCGAATTCCAAGAGTTCCAGGCTACAATCCTGCAGGCCCTCAACCTCCGTCCGAACAATAACAATGCTCAGAGGATCCCCACTCCTCTTCCGGTCCAAAGTCCTCACCATCGGTCCTTAACCCTTCCTCAAGCTCCGAGTCACCACCATCACAGTCCTCGCCATTCCCCTAGCTACCATCGCCGAACTCCGTGCTCCCCTTCTTATGAAGATGAGTCCAGAGACTCGCTTGGCTACCGTCGAAGGGATGATGTGGTCTACCTGCCGTCTCCATGAAATGGAGAGGCGCCTCAGGCAAATGGATAAAGAGGAAGAGCTGAGAGGAAGGACCCTCCGTCCAAGCCGACCCCCTTCTCTCGAACGATCATGGAGGCGCCCGTTCCAATAGGCTTCCAGCCCTCGCAGTTTGAGACTTACTCTGGGGAGTCAGACCCCCTGGACCACATCGAAAGCTTCAAGACCCTCATGTTGATCCACCAAGCTTTTGATGCTCTACTGTGCAAAACCTTCCGAGTTACTCTCAAGGGTCTGGCCCGAGAATGGTACTCTCATCTTGCCCCATCCTCCATATTCTCCTTTGAACAATTTGAAACCCTCTTCGTCACCCACTTCGTGAGTAGCCGCCGTACCGAGAAGACTAGTATTGCGCTACTCTACCTCAGTCAGAAGAAGGGTGAGAAGCAGAGAGATTATGTGAAGCGATTTACCACGGAAGCTAGGTCCATTACCTCCCTTGACCAATCGGTTGCCGCTGCAGCCTTCCAGTCGAATGTCCTCAACTCAAGCCTTCGGTCATCCCTAGCCAAGAAGCCCCCACAAACTTCTCCGACCTTCTTCTCAGAAGTGAGAAGTATATCCGGGCCGAGGAAGCTGAACATCGCCCCACTTTTGAGGTTTCTTCCTCTGGGACCAAGAGAAAGGCAGCTGAAGAAGAGGGAGCTAAGAAGCTCCAGAAGGACAACGGGGGCCAGCGCCGCCTGCCTCCCAGATTTGAGAAGTTTACCCCTCTTAATGCCAACATTTCTACCATTCTCATGGAGGTTGAGAAGGAAGGAGTTCTACCTCCTGTCCTGAAGATGAATACCCAAGGCAAGAAGAGGGACAAGGAAAAGAGGTGCCGATATCATCGAGACCACGGCCACGATACCAATGATTGTCGGGCCCTGAAGAATGAAATTGAGGCCCTCATCCAGAAAGGGCAGCTGTCTAAGTTTGTGAGAAAGGACCGAATTGATCTTCCTCCACCCCCAGGGAGGACTAACAAGCGTCCCGAAAGGCACGACGAGACTCCCGAGTTTGAAGAGGAATGCATCTTGCATCTTATTCATGGAGGTCCCATGGGGGGAACCTCCAACTCTTTCCGGAAGGCTTTCATATGAGAAGTCAATTCAGTTCATGGCATACCCCCTCCCAAAGGCCTTGGAGTCCTGGTCAGTTTCTCAAATGAAGTCCTGGAAGGAGTCCTGACCCCCCCATTGTGACGCACTAGTGATCAACCTCCATATGGCGAATTTTAAAGTGGAGAGGATTCTGGTGCACAATGGTAGCTCCATTAACATCCTCTTCCTGGCGGCTTTCGAAGGACTCAAGTTATCATGGGACAGCTCAAGCCCGCCGGCTACACGCTCCATGGGTTTACGAGAGTGCCAGTGACTATCCAAGGGGTGATCACCCTCGACATAACCACTGGCAAAACTCCTACTACCCCGACGGAGCCGATGGATTTCATGGTCGTCGACATCCCAGCTGCTTACAATGTGAATCTAGGCCGACCCGGCCTAGCTGCTTTAGAGCCCGTCCCGTCGGCTTATCATCTTAAGATGAAGTTCCCCACCAAGTCAGGTGTAGGGGAAGTAAGAGGTAGTCAAGAGATGGCCCGCAAGTGTTACATGACCTCCACCGGGGGTCCTGTCCTCTCCCTCGAGACCCTCGAGATTTCCCAGGGGAACGCCCAACCTATATCCGAACCGGTGGATGAGCTGGAGGAAGTAATCTTTTCAGAGCAAGATCCGAACCGCAAGTTCTTTATCAGCAAGACCCTCCCATCTGCCCTATGTTCCGACATAGTCCAATGCATCAGGAAGAACCATGACCTCTTTGCCGGGTCGGCTGCCGATATGCCAGGAATTTTTCGAGGAAATCCTCATCCACCACCTAAGCGTTGTTCTGGGGTCCAAACTGGTCCAACAGAAGAGGCGCAAATTCTCCCCTGAGCGCCAGCAAGATATAAAGGAAGAAGTAGACAAGCTCCTCAAGGCCCGATTCATACAAGAAGTCAACTATCCCGAATGGCTCTCCAATGTTGTTATGGTTAAGAACGCCAACGGGAGCTGGAGAATTTGCATCGACTTCACGGACTTAAACAAAGCATGCCCGAAGGACCCTTTCCCTCTTCCCCAGCATCGACACCCTGATCGATGCTACTTCGGGCCATGAGCTGCTGAGCTTTATGGATGCCTTCTCCGGATACAATCAAATTAGGATGTTCCCCCCAGATATCCTAAAGACCACCTTCATCACCGATCAAGGGCTCTATTGATATAGGGTAATGCCCTTCGAGCTGAAAAATGCCGGTGCCACCTACCAGTGCCTAGTCAATAAGGTCTTCCAGAACCAGATTGGCCTGCAACATGGAAGTGTATGTTGATGATATGCTAGTTAAAAGCATCCGTGGGGCTGACCATGTTGCTGATCTCCAAGAAGCATTCAATGTGTTGAGGAAGCATGATATGAGGCTTAACCCGAACAAGTGTGCGTTCGGAGTCTCGTCGGGAAAGTTCCTAGACTTCATGGTCAGCCAAAAGGGAATCGAGGCCAACCCCGAGAAGATCAAAGCCATACTGGACATGGCACCCCCTACAAGTGTGAAAGAGGTTCAAAAGCTCACGGGGCGCCTCGCAGCCATAGGGCACTTCCTGTCCAAGTCGAGAGAAAAGTGTCTTCCTTTCTTTAAGGCCCTCAGAGGGGCTAAGGGCTTCGAGTGGGGCCAACAGCAGCAAGAATCGTTTGATCAGCTAAAGGCCTATCTGGTTAATCCCCCTCTCCTCAGCAAGCCTATCTCCGGGGAAACACTCTACCTCTACCTCGCTGCCTCCGAGCAAACCCTCAGCGCTGTACTAGTAAGGGAAGAAGACAAGGCTCAGAAGCCTATCTATTACGTTAGCAAGGTACTTTGGGATGCCGAGCTCCGCTATCCAAAATTGGAGAAGATAGCATACGCCTTGGTTATGGCAGCCAGGAAGCTTCGCCCTTATTTCCAATCCCACTCGGTGGTCGTTCTTACCGACCAGCCGCTTAAGCAAGTTCTACACAAGCCCGAGACCTCCGGGCATCTGATGAAATGGTCGATCGAGTTGAGTCAGCATGACATATCTTACCAGCCTCGAACCGCAATCAAGGCTCACGCCTTAGCTGAATTTATTGTTGAGAGCACCATCCCAGAGGTCAGCCAAGCAGAGAACAGGCCTCCCATCTTGACAGTATATGCAGACGGGTACTCTTGCATCGAAGGGAGCAGAGCCGGGGTCATTCTGGCAGGCCCAGATGACTTCGTTCTCCAATACTCCCTCCGCATTAACTTTACGACCTCTAACAACGAAGTGGAGTATGAAGCTTTCATAGCCAGCCTCGGTATGGCTCGCAAAGCAGGAGTACAACGTCTCCGGATATACAGCGATTCGCAGCTGGTTGTGAATCAAGTCTTAGGGGAGTACGAAGCGCGAGACGACCGAATGGCTAAATACCTAGCCAAGGTCCAAAGTCTCATGGCTTCATTCAAAGAGGCGCTGATCTAGCGGATCCCTAGAGAAGAAAATTCCCAAGAAGTTGCCCTCTCCAAATTGGCCTCCTCCTCCCTTCAAGGTCTCGAGCTGTAGCGCCCCGATTTCCAACACTAGGAAACCGTGACACGAGCAAAGATCTTTTCTTCAATTAGTCACAATACACAGAAAAAACAGGAGAATTTAAAACTTTTCATTCAACACTCAATACGTTACAATAGGGTTACAATATTACCTTTACACTTCCAAGTATTACAACCTTCAACATCTTAAATCAGAGTACAAGGAATGAAGAGCAACACTTGGTAACTCTCACTTGAGTACTTCTCAACTAATAGATAATCAATACATATACTGCAGCGGAACTAAATATAACACTGACTCCTTGCTTTCCTTGCCTTGAGTCCTCCTGAATCTCGCCTTGTACTTCGGCGATCCAGTACCTATGGAAGTGGGGACGTCAGTATTCACTGACGCTTAAAGGCTGATCATATAGCAGCGAATCTCCCAAACAATATACAAAATATAGCAATGGTGTTGGTGTAGTTTAAGTGTTCGTGAGTGCTAGGACTAGACTCTAATGCGATATTTAAATAGAACTAGGATGCTCCCTATTCTAACGTCAGCAAGTCTCCGAAGCAACATGCAGCCCATACTACATGCGACCCCATCTCAAGCCGTTTCTCCATATATAGAGAATTGAACCCGCGTTATGAATTCTAATTGTACACAACCTGTTCCTGACACCTACACGTGACTAATGAGGTTGCATACGTGGTCAAGTCCCACTAATGCATTTCGCCAGTGGTGTCTATGTTCGCCACTGCGACCCGGCTAACCGGACCTCACTCAAAACAGACGAACCCAATGTATCGGGCGTCATTCCAAAATCAAACTATAGGGTCTCGCAAGCGCTGGGTAGCGCGAAGCCTACCCTGTGGCACCTTCTGGGGTCTCGCAAGTGCAGGACTGCACAATGCATCTTGTGGCCCCCCTCAGCCACGGTACTCCAGGAATTAACAGTGCGAGATACGCAACCCGTGTCCTCAACTTGTGAGATGGCACCGTACGTATCCCTTTGACGGGAAGGTACAACCCAATACACCACCTATGATCTGCCTCAAGGGATGAGTTAGTGTAAGGGGCCCCCTACAACCGACTCCTCTCTCCCGGCAAAAGGGTTTAAGTAAAATGATCCTTGTAAGTCACTATCCTAATGATGTCCCTGACTCGAACAATCCTAGGGATGACAATATTATAAACACAACATGCTAGGCCTTTAAAGTAGACTTCGCAAGACAACTCTACTAGGCTGCTCAACCTAGACTTACCAGAATCCCTAAGGATCCGGCTCGTGGCTCATCGATCCAAGACTTTGGTCGTGCGAATATACATGCATGCCGCTACCCTAGACTTGGATTTCGTCTATACTCCGGTCCTCGATCAACCTACCCTGGTTAAGATTCAACGGTACACAAGGAGTGACTCCTCCACAGTTCCTTAGGGTAAGAAAACATATGTCTTGATGGTCGAGAGTCCTTAGGGTGGTAATATCACCCTAGACGAGCACAACGAACTGTGTACTAGCTAACAAGCTATACACGAGTAACAACCACATACGAGCCAATAAGCTACGTATGAAACAATAACTACCTACGAGCCAGGCGGGCATCGTAGGAGATAACCACGTACATACCAGCCAAATAAGACGCGTATGAGACCAACAGCTACGCACGGGCTGGTCGAGCCGCTTACGAGACAACAACCTACATACGAGCCAAGTAAGCTACGTATGAGACCCACAGCTACGTACGGGCCAGTCGAGCCACGTACGAGCACAACCATATGCAAACCACCATACAGGTAATCAATCTTAAAAGCAACCAAACGTGCTACTAGCAAACTTGATCTCCTATTATTAGAAGTAACAGAAGAGTCTACTAATAGTCTATGGTCGGTATTCTACTAAGGAAGAATCCGAAGGCAACATAACAACCTTTATCGAACTATCACTAGTGGTCTTCCCAATCCTTATTACTTCAACCTATAGTGCCTTAAGTATGGCATATAATTGCAAGCATCTTCCTACGACAATCTAATCATATAACACAACCACTCACCATGATACTCCTAAGTATGAATATGATTAAGCTTGTGCTTACATCGAGCTTAAGCATGAAAATCACTACGACCTAGACATGAAGTCCACTATAGTCAAGCATAGGTTATAATTTGAGCATGAAAGCTTACTACTTATCATGACTAATCACCACAATCCAAGCATGGATATATAACTAGTATGAACATGCAACATTCCAAGGCATAGTAGGTATTCTAACACTAACCCTACAACATTCTAAGCATGTATTTGAACTTTAGCATGGTATAGAACATAACATAAAAATCACTACAACTAACCATGGGTAGTTTCTTTAATCTAAGCATGAATATCATAGTATGGATACCATTAACTTAACATAATCAATAATTAGCATGACACCTACTTACTTAGCATGAATAATGATTAAGCATGATCATCTACTAACATAGCATGAACAAATACGTATCTAAGCATGGCTATCATGTAAACATGAGTATTCATTTAATCTAGCATGGTATACAACTTACTTACAATTTAAACTAGCATGGCATACAACTTACTTACAATTAAAACCAGCATGGCATACCACTTACCTACAATTAAACTAGCATGGTATACAACTTTTCTACCATTTATCTAGCATGGCATATAACTTCCCTACAATTAAACTAACATGGTATACAACTTTTCTACTATCATCCAAGCATGAATCTTTATTAAGCATGAATAACTACTAAACATGAATGTCTTACTAAGCATGGGTAACTACTAGTATGAACATACAACATTCTTAAGTATATATATACTTCTAACATGGTAAGTAATTTTATCATGGATCCTACAACATTCTAAGCATAATTAAATTAATCTAAACATGGTAGGAAACTCTTAGAATGAATCCTACAGCATTCTAAGCATAAATAAGTTACTAAACATGATAGGTATTTTTAGAATGAATCCTACAACATTCTAAGCATAAATAAATTAATCTAAACATGGTAGGAAATTCTTAGAATGAATCCTACAATATTCTAAGCATAATTAACACTCTAAACATGGTAGATAATTTTAGAATGAATCCAACAACATTCTAAGCATAAATAAATTAATCTAAACATGGTAGGAAATTTTTAGAATGAATCCTACAACATTCTAAGCATAATTAAATTAATCTAAAACATGGTAGGAAACTCTTAGAATGAATCCTACAACATTCTAAGCATAAATAAGTTACTAAACATGATAGGTATTTTTAGAATGAATCCTACAACATTCTAAGCATAATTAAATTAATCTAAACATGGTAGGAAACTCTTAGAAAGAATCCTACAACATTCTAAGTATAAATAAATTAATCTAAACATGGTAGGAAATTCTTAGAATGAATCCTACAACATTCTAAGCATAATTAAATTAATCTAAACATGGTAGGAAACTCTTAGAATGAATCCTACAATATTCTAAGCATAAATAAATTAATCTAAACATGGTAGGAAATTCTTAGAATGAATCCTACAACATTCTAAGCATAATTAAATTAATCTAAATATGGTAGGAAACTCTTAGAATGAATCCTACAACATTCTAAGCATAAATAAATTAATCTAAACATGGTAGGAAATTCTTAGAATGAATCCTACAATATTCTAAGCATAATTAAATTAATCTAAACATGGTAGGAAACTCTTAGAATGAATCCTACAACATTCTAAGCATAAATAAATTAATCTAAACATGGTAGGAAATTCTTAGAATGAATCCTACAACATTCTAAGTATAATTAACACTCCTAAACATGGTAGATAATTTTTGAATGAATCCTACAACATTCTAAGTATAAATAAATTAATCTAAACATGGTAGGAAATTCTTAGAATGACTCCTACAACATGTATGTCATTCCTACATATGATAGGCAATTTTAGAATTTATCCTACAACATTCTAAACATAATTGTCATTCCTAAACATGGTAGGTATTTTTTTAGAAGGAATGCTACAACATTCTAAGCATAAAAACAAGATAGGAATTTTTAGAAAGGATCCTACAACATTCTAAGCATAACTAAATTAAACTAATACAATCTTAGTATGGTATTTACTTTATGAACATAAAATAAACATCTACAACTATCTACTACTACTACTCCTCCATTTTAACCAAGAACATAACATACAACTATCTACTACTACTACTACTTAATTTTAATCAAGAACATAACACACAACTATCTACTACTACTACTACTTTATGGAGATAAAACATCTACAACTACTTACTACTACTTCTTTATTTTAACAACATACCACTACTACTTTATTTAATCAACATACTACTACTACTACTTTATTTTAATCAACATACTACTACTTTATTTTAATCAACATACTACTACTTTATTTTAATCTACATACTACTACTTTATTTTAACATGCTACTACTTAATTGTCTACTAGTCTTTATTAGTATTGATTTATTATCACTAGTGTTTATAAAAGAAAAGATCTTTTTATTCATTCTACAACTAGTGATTTAGGTTAATTTCTTTTCCATTAATTAGAAATAACATCTAATTTTAGATTCTTTTAAAGATTACAAAAGAGAACAACAATAATAAAAATAAGGTAAGAACTTTTATTTGGTTCAACCCATATGCTTATCTTTTTAGTCAAGTCCAACACAAGTCCTACAACCAACAATGGTTCTATAAAATGTTCATATGCTTTATGTATAGTTCATATCAAGTCCTACAACCTCAACCGGTTGTATGTTCAAGTCCATATGCCTTATGTCATTTTAGTCCATAAAACAAACATAACAACAACTACAACTATAAAGATTTGATCTTTATGTGTTTAGTTGGTACTACTACTACTTTCTTTCTTTTATTCATCACAACATTCACAACAACAACACATACCCATCACAAGAACAACCCCAAAAACAAAAGAAAACAAAACAAGAAGATAAGGAGAAGAAGTCAAAACACAATACAAACAAACAAGCAAGCAAACAAAGAAATGTGGAGAACCCCCACCTTAGTTTCTTTTTGGAAGGACTTGCTAGCTTAACCTTCTCCTTCCCCTAGCTTTTAGAACTCCTAGGAAAAAACCCTACAAAAAAACTCTCTTGTTAGTATGAGATTCTCTCTTTCTTTTCCTTTCCTTTCTTTCTTTCTTTTTGTTTTCTAAAATGAGACAAGGTGGAGAAGGAGGGGGTATTTATAGAAGGGGAGAGGACGGGGTAAGTGCAAATGTGCATTCACATTTTGCACAAAAAACCCCAAGAAGGGTGAGGCCAGCCATGCCATGGTAGGGGGTAGGGGTAAGGTGGAGGTAAGGTGTAGGTATGAGTTGGAAGCATGGTGAAGGGATAAGGTTTCTAGAAGGGGTTTAATCTTCTCATGCATACAAACCCTACTTTAAACCTCCTAATCAAACCCTAACTATCTTATTAAGGTGTCATGACAAGATGAGTACATTGTCCTTGAGTATATGCTACATATTTTGTATGATGTACTAAGTATCATACAATTGTATGTATGTTTACATGTATGTGTATACAAAAACCCTCATATAATTCCCATAAAATAGTTTAATTTAGAAAATAATAGTAAAATAAATTTTATTATTAATTCGGAGGATCGCGCTATCTATTTGATGTACTTCGGATGTACACCGACCGATATATGCGCGTAGACACTGTTTGTGGGCAAACCGGCGAAAAATCACCAAAATAATTTGATTTAGGAATTAAAATAAAATAATAATAAAATAATAATAAAATAGTGATTTATACGAGGTAATATCTGTCCGGGATATTACACGAGCAAACCGTCCTGATTGAAGTGCTCCTAAGACCAAGCATAGAAGAAGAAGCCCCCGACTCGATGGAGTCACTGTCCGTCCAACTTCAGGATAACTGGATGAAACCTTTGATAAAATTCCTCAGGGATGGGCTCCTCCCCAGAGACCCTAAAGAAGCTCGTCGAGTCCGAACGAGATCGGAGAGGTACACCCTTGTTGAAGGAGTCTTGTACAAATGCTCCTACACCCAAGTAAATAGCAGACCCTACTTGAGATACCTCTCCTCGGAAGAAGCCTCATATGCCTTGCAAGAATTCCACGAAGGTGTAGGCGGAGCCCACTCAGGGTCGAGGTCCCTCGCCAGGAAAGTGTTGAACTATGGGTATTTTTGGCCTACCCTACTTCGAGACGCCAAGCAACATGTTCGGCGATGCAGCTCCTGTCAGCAGTACTCCAACATTCGTCGCCTACCCCAAGCACAACTCACATCTCTATCAAGTCCGATTCCCTTCGCAATGTGGGGGATGGACTTGCTAGGCCCGTTTCCACCAGCTCCCAGTCAGCTCAAGTTCCTAGTCGTGGCAATCGACTATTTTTCCAAGTGGGTCGAGGCCGAACCATTGGCTACAATTACAGAGAACAAAGTACTGCAGTTCTTCTGGAAAAACGTTATCTGTAGGTTCGGCGTGCCTCGGGTCCTAATAACAGATAATGGAACACAGTTTACGGGGGCCGCATTCCGATCTCTGTGTGAAGACCTCGCCATTCAGCAACGCTTCTCCACTGTCTCCCATCCTCAATCAAATGGCCAAGTGGAAAATGCCAACCGGCAGATCCTCTCCGGTATCAAGAAGAGGCTAGATAAGGCAGCCAAAGGCTTATGGGCAGAACAACTTTTCAATATACTGTGGAACTACCGCACTACGAAACGGACCCCCACAGGTGAGTCACCATTTAATCTCACCTATGGGTCTGAAGTTGTGATCCCCTTGGAAGTCGGTCTACCATCTCCTCATCTTATGGCCTATGAAGAATAGCAGAATGCCAGAGAGCTTCGGGCAAATTTGGACTTAGTTGATGAGCTCCGTGAAAGAGCTTCAATCCGCCAGCAAAACTACCAAAGAAGAATTCAGCAGGCCTACAACAAAAGGATCCGTCCCACCAATCTCGAGGAAGAGGACTTGGTCATCAGAAAACTAGCTATCTCTTTCTCCAACCAAAAAAGTAAGCTAGCCCCCAATTGGGAAGGACCCTACAAGATCACCAAGGTAGTTCTGCCCGGGACGTACCGTCTTGAAGACCTTGAAGGCAGAAAGATGCCTAGGACTTGGAATGCCGACCACCTACTGAAGTACCAGGAGAGCGCCTAAACGCCTCTCTAAGTAACTTCAAGTGTCGAGCCATTCCCATATTTTCACTTGTATTTTGCTTCTTTATTTTGTCATTGTAATAACGGCTTACAACTTAGAAGCAGCCTATTAGCTGTTATCAATAAAGATCTTCTTTTCCCCATATTTTCCTTCTAAATTATTTTTATCTTTCTATTTAAAGCCTTTAATCACTCTTACTTAAACGACAAGTTCGGAGTTCAAGACTTGGCTCGATTCCGCTTCGCAAGCTCGCTCTTAAACAAGTTAGAAGTGGTTCGCCATTCGGAATTGCTCCCACAACCGTTGAAATTCACTCAAACGACGAGTTCGGAGTCCAAAACATAGGTCGATTCCGCTTCGCAAGCTCGCTCTTAAGTGAGCTAGAAGTGGTTCGCCATTCGAAATTGCTCCCACAACCGTTGAAATTCACTCAAACGACAAGTTCGGAGTCCAAAACTTGGCTCGATTCCGCTTCGCAAGCTCGCTCTTAAGCGGGCTAGAAGTGGTTCGCCATTCGGAATTGCTCCCATAGCCATTGAGATTCACTCAAACGACGCGTCCGGAACCCAAATCACTTGGCTGGATAACTGATCGTTTCTACAACTATACTAGACATGGGGAAGAGTACTTGGAGGAACTGACCTCTGGTTCTTATGATTTTTTTAAAGATGAAGTAATTCTTCAAGAGGCAGCTCCCCACTGCAAGATACTGGCTTCTCTTACAATTCGCAGCGGCCATAACATCGGAGGCTGCAAAAACTGTAGCGCTGCTTATCAATCTCAAGTTCACGAGGTTGAGATTCCGAGCCTATAAGAAGGAAGATTTGCTTCTGATTCTGAGTAGTTGTCAAAAGTTGGAGGACTTGTACTTGAATGAATGCCCCATTGCTTCACTTGACTGGATAAATGATGAAGAAATTCAAGCATACATTCCCGAGCCACTCACATTTCGAGCTACGTATTAGGGAGAAACGCCTTGATCGGACGGCCACGTCCACAAAACGACAAGATAGCGTTTTCTCATGGTCCACACCATCTTCTACATCGAGCGGGCCAGAAGTGGTTCGCCATTCGGAATTTCTCCCACATCCATCGGGACCTGCTCTGGCAAAGAACGCGGAGCTCAAAGCTTGGTTCGACTTCGCTTCCATCCCTTGCTCATAAGCAAGTTACAAGTGGTACCAAACAAATAACAAGTACTAACAAAACATGCAAACACACGAACGCTAGAGAGTAAAACAAGCCTTCACTTCTATTAAAGTTCAAAGGAACATAGGTTACACGGCCAAACTACTCTATTACAAGGGACTACAAAGACTTAAAGAGGCATAATTACAACAATTTATTCAGCATTTCTTCGGGACAGGAACGTTTCGGTTCAAAGACACCCAGGGACGGCGTCGCCTAACCTCGGAGCTCGTTTCTAGACCAACGAACCGAGATGCTTCTTCAGCACTACCTCTGATCGTAATCCCAACTGAAGCGCCACTAGACGAAGCAGCCACTCCACTTTGAGCGTCCGCCAGACTCTGCCTAACGGCAGGCGAACGAGACGCGAGCTCATAAAACGAGATTCCCCTCTCACACTCTTCGCGAGTACACGACATGCTTCTAACGTTAATCCTTTTATGCTGAGGTTTGAATCAGGCCACTTCCTCCTCGAGCTCAACGATTCGATCCTTCAGAGTAGCGTCCTTCACAACTATTTTGAAACGAGGAAGTTGGGCGGATCCTGTGGCTCCCGAGCTGTCGGCTGTGATTCGACGAAGATGGGTTACTTCGATACTTTTGTCGACTATAACCCTCCTCAGCTCGTCAACCTTTGCCGTCAACTCGTCGCGCTCGACCATCAACTTACCCACCGATGAAGCTAACTCCTCTTCCTCTGCCAAAAGTTCTTCTTCTGCTATCTTCAGGTGATGAACCTCCACTAGTAGTTCGCCTTTCTCCTTCTCAACGTCAAACAGCGTCTTCCTAAGCAACTCCACCTCGCCTTCAAGACGAACCTTGTGAGACCACTTTCGTAGTTGTTTCAGCTCGGAGAAATACTCCCGCGATGTTGCCTTGAGATCCTCTAGATCCAACTCGCTTTTGAGGAAACACTCTCGGCTACGGGAGAGGGCCAGCTTCGCTGCTCCCAAGTCAGCGCAAAGATGAGAGGTTTTGGCCATTGAACTCGACTCGACAACCTGAAAAACGAAGACATATCAACACGAAGAACAAGAGGCGGTGCCCAACACTTAGCCAAATCTCAAGACAACTATTTTCAAGATTCAAAAAAGACTTCAACACTTAGCAAGTTTACCGAAAACTAAATTTTTATTGATACCAAAAAGCGGTGGCCAGTCCGCTACAAGGTAGTACAAGAAAAGAATTTTTTTTTTCTACAAGAGCAAGAAGATCAATGGGCCACCTTGGTCGATAGTTCAGAAACAGGCACCTCGGTAGATGGCCCCTCGTCCTCCTCTGGTTTGCCTTGGGGGTCGGCTACGACCTGGTCACCCCCTTCTTTCGCCACCACAGCCTCGAGGTCGGCAGGAACATCATCGCCTTATGGCTCGTCCCCCTCCTCTCCTTCATCATCTTCCTCTTCCCCTTCGGCTTCTTCCTTGGCACCATGCCACAGCCTGTACCCCGACCTATCGAAGTCGGGAACTCAAGCCTCGACGTGATCGAGCACTCTGGCATATGACAGCTCCATGTTTGCCGCCATGTGCTTCTTAGGCTCGGCCTCGATCTCTACCCTCGCCTTCTCTACGGCCTCGGCTTGTTGCAGCTTCACTGCCTCCAAAGCCTTCGCCGATGCAGCCCACTCCTCGGCTGCCTTTGCGACCTCCGAAGCAATCTTCTCCTTTGCCTGCGCCAAAGCCGCTTCGAGGTCGGCAGGTCGCCAGAGCGTCCGAGCGACGCTGCTCTGCTTCGAGCTGCTTCACGGCCCTCGCCCTCTCTGCTCTGTCTTTGTCGCTGAGGGCCTTCCCCTCCCTCTCTTGCTCGGCATGCTCCTCGGGAAGATGGCCAAAGTGCCAAGTAGCCTGCACGGAGAGGTGGTTAGAACACAACGAAAACCTAGCTAAAGACTTAGAAAATTTTCAAGAAAAATTTGAAATAGCAAGGAAAACTTATCGACACAAGCGACCGAGCTACCTCGAGAGTGTCGTCGCCGGTCGTCCCCGCCTTCAGGGTGGCTCGGTCCTTCGGGGTTGGAAGGTGGCGAACAGCCTGCATGCTCATTTCTGAGTCCCCTAAGAAGCCGTCGTGGTTCTTCACCCGCCAATCAGGCACGAACAGCTTCTTGTGAGCCTCGGTCAGTATCGCCTCGGCCTACTCGATCAAGGGCAGGGCCTCAAGTGCCAGCGCCACCGTGACGAAGAAGCCCTCACCAATAGGGGCAGAAAGGGTCGGCTGGACAACAACCGCCGAGGATGGCTCCTGAGGAGAAGTGGTGACGACTACCGAAGGTGCCTTGGTTGGTCGGCCAGATGAAGGACCCGTGCTCATCCACTTCCTCTTCTTGCCGTCGGCGGCTTTGCTTCGTTCAGCCATCATACCCTTGAAGTCCATGTTCGGAGCCTCTGCCCAAGTGAAAGGGAAAACTAGTTAGAAAAAAAATAATATACAAGGTATCAAACAAAGTGAAGCAGAAAGATAGAGATGTCAGGAGCGTACTCGGGTCGATCAGACTAAGGTCCGACCCGTGCAATACCTCCTCAATCATCTCCCTCCAACTCAACATCGGAAGACCGATCAGCTTCGCTGCCACCTCTACCTCGGCCGGGGTCAACACTGGCTCGGCCTTTGCATACCTCGGCACCTCTTGCTTCCACTAGGTCAGTGATGTGGCCAAAAACAGGGGTTCAATCGAGACCATCCAAATGGGGCACGAATCCTACAGCTCAGGGGCAAGATGGTAATTTCACATAACAAACAGATCCGCCTCAACTGGGCACGGGTTCCAACCCGCTGCATGCCCGGTCCAACAAGATACAATCAAGGTCCCTGATTAGATCTAAATCAACGGCCATGATTCACATCTATCTTTTCACTGGGGATTAGGGATTAAATTCCTTAACTGATTACAGGGAATATACCTTATCAGATTACACGCCTTATCTGACTACGAGGAATATTCCTTATCTAATCACGGGGATTACATTCCTAAAACCAGTCCCTAAGACGCCTATAAATACCCCTCACCCATCTCCATTAAGAGGTAATCAATCTTTCTCTAGTTAAACGCTCTTTCATAATCAATTCTGGTTACTGACTTGAGCGTCGGAGGGTGCGTCGCCGGGAACAACCCCGGTGTCTCGCACTTTTTGCAGGTGCACGGTGGGAGCAACGATCAGAGTTCGACGGAACAGGTATACAGGTTCTCCTATTCAGTTTCCCCAAGAACTCACAAATTCATCTGTTTGCCCCCACACCGAATTTAGCGGCAACAGATTGGCACCGTCTGTGGGAAACTAACGAATAGCGACCTTTCCTCCTTCCGGTGAACAGGTTTTCTCCTGCCATGTCGCCTCGCAAAGTTAGATCCAGGGGCTCCAACCGAGCGCCCAACCCTGACCAGCAAGAAGTCCTTCCTGATCCCGCTCAGCAACAAGGGCAACTCCCTCCTACCGTGGAAGAGCCGCTCCAACGGAACCCTCCACATCCTGATCCGAAGGGGCCTAACCCCCAGAAACAGCCTCTTCACCAAGAGAACATCCCCATCCACACCGCCTCCAGTGCCTCCATGGCCTCCCATCATCCCCGAGCCTCTGGTCGCCGCAATACCCCTCCCAAACGCCCGGAAGATGACGACCTTCGTCGCCATCTGGATGAAAAGCGGGCTCAGGGGGAAGCCTCCCGCCAGCGAGAGCAATCCCCCCGACACCGAGAGCGCAGGAGGTCCCCCATCCGAAGAGGGAGAAAGGACTCCCCCGATCACTACCGAAGGAGGCACTCTCCAGCGGGTCGGCAGCAGCCCAGGAACAATGAGGCACCCATCACCCGTGCCGAGTTCCAACAACTCCAAGCAATGGTACAACAGGCCCTCAACCTCCGTCAGAACCCCAATGAGCAGAGGGCCCCATCCCCTCCTCCGGTCCGGAGCCCTCGCCAACGGTCCCCTTCTCCTCGACCCGCTCCAACCAATTCCAGACGCACCCCGAGTCCTCGTCGTTCTCGAAGCTACCATCGCCGCAGCCCTCGCTCCCCCTCATACGAAGACGAGTCCCGTGGCTCGGCAGATCACCGTCGGAGAGATGACACCATGAACCGCCGTCTGAACGAGGTGGAAAAACTCTTGGGACAGATAAACCGAGAAGAAGAGCTCAGGGGGAGGACCCTACGTCCTAGCCGACCCCCGTTCTCCCGGACCATAGTAGATGCTCCTGTTCCCTTCGGTTTCAAACCTCCCCAGTTCGAGAACTACACTGGGGAGACCGATCCAGTTGACCACATCGAAAGCTTTAAGACCTTGATGCTCCTCCATCAAGCTTCCGATGCCCTCCTCTGCAAAACATTCCCTGCAACTCTGAAAGGTCCGGCTCGAGAATGGTACTCTCGCCTTGCCCCGGCGTCGATATTTTCCTTCGAACAGTTCGAAACCCTGTTCATCACCCACTTCGTCAGCAGCCGAAGGGCCGAGAAGACCAGCATCTCCCTATTGCACCTCCGCTAGCAGAAGGGGGAGAAATTGAGGGACTACGTGAAGAGGTTCACAGCTGAGGCCAGAACCATCGCATCCCTCGATCAATCCGTCGCTACCGCGGCATTCCAATCCAATATCCTCAATTCCAATCTCCGCTCCTCCCTCGCCAAGAAACCACCGCACGACTTTTCTGACCTCCTCCTCCGCACTGAGAAATACATCCGAGCTGAGGAGGCCGAGGAACAGCCCAACTGGGAAGTAACCGCCTCCGGGTCCAAGAGGAAGGGAACGGAAGAAGAGGGACCCAAAACGTTTCAGAAGGATAATGCTGGCCAGCGCCGGCCTCCCCCTAGATTTGAAAAGTTTACTCCCCTCACCACAAACATCTCCGCCATTTTCATGGAAGTCGAAAAAGAAGGGGTCCTACCTCCAGCTCCAAAGATGAACACCCCAGCCAAAAGAAGGGATAGAGAGAAATGGTGCCGCTATCACCGGGACCATGGGCACGACACTAACGATTGCCGAGCGCTAAGAAACGAGATCGAGGCCCTTATCCAGAGGGGGCAGTTGGCAAAATTCGTGAGAAAGGACCAAGGCGAGCTTCCCCCCAGCCTCGGGGGGCTAACAAACGACCAGAGCGAGAAGAGACGCCAGAGTTTGAGGAAGAACGAGTTCTCCACCTCATCCACGGAGGTCCAATGGGGGGCTCCTCGAACTCTTCTCGGAAAGCTTTTATTAGAGAAGTGAACTCTGTCCGAGCCACCCCTCCCCCCAAAGGACTCGGAGTGCCCGTCACCTTCTCTGACGAAGATCTCGAGGGTGTCCGCACCCTCATTGTGACGCACTCGTCATCAACCTTCACATGGCCAATTTCAAAGTCGAAAGAATCCTAGTAGATAACGGCTCCTCCGTAAACATCCTATTCCTCGATGCTTTTAAGGGGCTGAAGCTCTCCCGAGACAGACTCAAGCCCGCCGGGTATACGCTCCATGGGTTCACGGGAGTGCCGGTGACGATCGAAGGGGTGATTACCCTCGATGTCACAGCAGGCAAAACTCCTACTACCCGCACGGAGTCAATGGATTTCATGGTCGTAGATGTCCCAGCGGCCTACAACGTCATTTTGGGTCGGCCTGGCCTAGCCGCCCTTGAAGCCGTCCCTTCTGCCTATCATCTCAAAATGAAATTCCCCACTCGGGCTGGGGTGGGAGAGGTAAGGGGCAATCAGGAGCAAGCCCGCAAGTGTTATATGACTTCCACCCTCGGACCCGTCCTCTCCTTAGAAACACTCGAGATCCCCCAGGATGCTGCTCAGCCGACTTCCGAGCCAGTAGACGAGTTGGAAGAGGTGCTCTTCTCGGAGCAGGAACCGACCCGCAGGTTCTTCGTCAGCAAGACCCTCCCATCCGCACTATACGCGGATATTGTAAGATGCATCCGAGCCAACCAAGACCTCTTCGCATGGACAGCTGCAGACATGCCCGGTATCTCCGAAGAACTCTTGGTCCACCGCCTCAGTGTTGATCCGGGGTCCAAACCGGTCCAGCAGAAGAGGCGCAAGTTCGCTCCCGAGCGTCAGCTCGCTATCAAAGAAGAGGTGGACAAATTGCTGAAGGCCCGGTTCATACAGGAAGTAAATTATCCTGAGTGGTTGTCAAACGTAGTGATGGTAAAAAAGTCCAACGGTACATGGAGAATCTGTATTGATTTCACTGACCTCAACAAGGCCTGCCCTAAAGACCCCTTCCCTCTGCCGAGCATCGACACTCTGATTGACGCAACCTCGGGACATGAGCTCCTCAGCTTCATGGACGCTTTCTCGGGTTACAATCAGATAAGGATGTTCCCCCCGGATATTCCGAAGACATCTTTTGTGACCGACCAAGGGCTCTACTGCTACAGAGTCATGCCGTTCGGCCTAAAGAACGCAGGGGCAACATACCAGCGCCTCGTCAACAAGGTATTCCAGGCCCAGATTGGCCGAAACATGGAAGTGTATGTGGATGACATGCTTGTGAAAAGCATCCGAGGCATTGATCACGTGGCCGACCTCCAAGAAGCATTCGATGTTTTGAGAAAGCACAATATGAGACTCAACCCGAACAAGTGTGCGTTCGGCGTCTCATCGGGCAAGTTCCTCGGCTTTATGGTTAGCCAACGAGGAATAGAGGCGAATCCGGAGAAGATCAGGGCCATACTGGACATGGCCCCGCCTAGAAACATCAAAGAAGTTCAAAGGTTGACTGGTCGCCTAGCCGCCATAGGGCGCTTTCTGTCGAAGTCCGGGGAGAAGTGCCTCCCGTTCTTCAAAGCCCTCAGGGGGGCAAAGGGATTCGAGTGGGGGCAGCAACAACAAGATTCCTTCGACCAGTTAAAGGCTTACCTCGTCAATCCACCTCTCCTCAGCAAGCCCATACCAGGCGAACCACTCTACCTCTACTTGGCAGCCTCGGAACAGACGCTAAGTGCGGTCTTAGTCAGGGAAGAAGAAGGAACTCAGAAGCCCATTTACTACGTCAGCAAAGTGCTCCGGGACGCCGAGCTCCGGTACCCGAAAATTGAGAAGATAGCCTACGCCCTGGTAATGGCTGCCAGAAAGCTTCGGCCATACTTCCAGTCTCATTCGATGGTCGTTCTTACCGACCAGCCGTTGAAACAGATCCTTCACAAGCCAGAGACTTCCGGCCGCCTCATGAAGTGGTCGATCGAGCTGAGCCAACATGATATTACTTATCAGCCTCGATCCGCAATCAAGGCGCAGGCGCTGGCCGAATTCATAGTGGAAACAACTATCCCCGCCTCCGAGCAGACAACGAAGGGACCGCCTGTCTGGTCGGTATATGTCGATGGATCCTCTTGCAACGAGGGGAGCGGGGCTGGAGTCATCCTTGCGGGCCCAGACGACTTTCTCCTTCAATATTCCCTCCGGATAAACTTTAAAGCCTCGAATAACGAGGCCGAATACGAGGCGCTCATAGCCGGCCTCGGGATGGCCCGAAATGCAGGGGCGCGACACCTGCAGATCTTCAGCGACTCTCAGTTGGTCGTCAACCAGGTCCTCGGCGAATATGAAGCCCGCGATGACAGGATGGTAAAGTACTTGGCTAAAGTGAAGAGCCTCATGGCGCTCTTCGAGGAGGCCCTCATCCGAAGAATCCCCAGAGAGGAAAATGCCCAGGCCGACGCCCTGTCCAAATTAGCTTCCTCATCCCTGCAAGGCCTCGAACAAACTGTTCTGATAGAAGTCCTCCTCAAGCCAAGCATAGAGGACGAGGCTTTCAACTCCGTCGGAACACTGCCATTCCCCCTCGAAGATAATTGGATGAAGCCCCTCGTCGAGTTTTTAAGAGACGGACTCCTCCCAAGGGATCCGAAGGAAGCCCGAAAGATAAGGACCCGAGCCGAGCGTTACATACTGGTCGAAGGCATTCTGTATAAGCGCTCCTTCACACAGGTGGATGGTCGACCCTACCTAAGATGCCTCTCCCCCGGACAAGCCGATTACGCCCTGCAAGAACTCCATGAGGGCATCGGCGGAGCCCACTCCGGCTCCAGAGCCTTGGCACGCAAAGTGTTAAACTACGGGTATTACTGGCCCACTCTCCTACGTGATGCCGAACGACACGTTCGGCAATGCACCTCCTGCCAGAAGTATTCCGACATCCGATGCCTTCCACAAGCACCACTCTCCTCCCTATCGAGTCCGATCCCCTTTGCAATGTGGGGGATGGATTTACTTGGGCCATTTCCACCGGCCCCCGGACAATTGAAGTTCCTAGTCGTGGCGGTCGACTATTTCTCGAAATGGATAGAGGCCGAGCCCCTGGCTACAATTACCGAGCATAGAGTCGTCCAATTCTTCTGGAAAAATGTAATCTGCCGGTTCGGTGTTCCCCGAGTCGTAGTTACAGATAACGGTACGCAGTTCGCTAGAGCTGCCTTCCGAGCCTTATGTGAAGACCTAGCCATACAGCACCGCTTCTCCTCCGTCTCTCATCCCCAGTCAAATGGCCAAGCCGAGAATGCCAACCGACAGATCCTCTCCGGCATCAAGAAGAGACTCGACAAGTGCTCCAAGGGATTGTGGGTCGATCAACTGCCCAATGTGTTGTGGAACTACCGAACCACGAAGCGGACCCCGACAGGCGAGAGTCCGTTCAATCTCACCTATGGGTCCGAGGCCCTCATCCCACTAGAAGTTGGGATACCCTCTCCTCGCCTGGTAGCCTTTGAAGAAGAACAGAATGCCAGGGAGCTCAGAACGAGCCTGGACTTGATAGACGAAATCCGGGAAAGGGCAGCCATACGGCAGCAAAGTTATCGAAGAAGAATCGAACTCGCCTACAACAAACGGGTCCGCCCAACCGACCTGAATGAAGGGGATCTGGTCCTCCGAAAACTGGCCATTTCATTCCCTGGACAGAAGAGCAAACTGGCCCCAAATTGGGAGGGACTGTACAAAGTATCCAAAGTGATCCGCCCCGGTGCATACAAGCTAGAAGACCTTGAGGGTAGAGAAATTCCCAGGACTTGGAACGCCGACCATCTTTTGAAATACCAAGAGAAGGCAACCCCGCCTATCTAAGTAACTCGAGATGTCAGTCCACCACTCCTGCTACTAGTAATTTTTCCTTTGTTCTTTTTTCATTGTAATAACGGCTAGCAACTTTAGAAGCAGCCGACCATTAGATATTAATAAATAAAGTTTTTTACATTATCGCGTACTTCCGCCTCTAATTCCCTTACCACACAATGGTTCGGAGTCCAGCACTCGGCTCGACTCTTCCTCCTCGGCTTGTCTTCCGACGGGTCGGGGGCAGATCGCCGTTCGAAATTGCTCCTGCAGCCGTTGAATGGATCGGAGTCCAACACTTGGCTCGATTTTGCTTCGCAAGTCCGCTCCTAAGCGGACTAGAAGTAGCTCGCCATTCGAAACTGCTCCTGCATCTCTTAAACTAACCACACAATGGTTCGGAGTCCAGCACTCGGCTCGACTCTTCCTCCTCGGCTCGTCTTCCGACGGGTCGGGGGCAGATCGCCGTTCGAAATTGCTCCTGCAGCCGTTGAATGGATCGGAGTCCAACACTTGGCTCGATTTTGCTTCGCAAGTCCGCTCCTAAGCGGACTAGAAGTAGCTCGCCATTCGAAACTGTTCCTGCATCTCTTAAACTAATCACACAATGGTTCGGAGTCCAGCACTCGGCTCGACTCTTCCTCCTCGGCTCGTCTTCAAACGGGCCGGGGGTAGATCGCCGTTCGAAATTGCTCCTGCAGCCGTTGAATGGATCGGAGTCCAACACTTGGCTCGATTTTTCTTCGCAAGTCCGCTCCTAAGCGGACTAGAAGTAGCTCGCCATTCGAAACTGCTCCTGCATCTCTTAAAATAACTTTACGATGGTTGGGAATTCGTCTCGACCATAAATTGGGCCGAACTAACGAGGTACCGACCCTCGTTTTTGGCAAAAAATCATCCCGAAGGCAACTCGCCGTTAGATCCTCTCAAATTGTGTGCCAGAGCGTGATGAGTGGATCCAGTTGTGCCACGTGCCCGCAAAACGACAAGATAACGTTTTCTTGGGACTTGGGCCTGCCTCTGGATTCGTGCCACCATCCAACGGCTATGGACACCCCACGTCGATCGGCACCAAGAGCCGAGCAACAGAGTCAGAGCAACACAATGGTTGGGAATTCGTCTCGATCATAAATTGTGCCGAACTAACGAGGTACCGACCCTCGTTTTTGGCAAAAAATCATCCCGAAGGCAACTCGCCGTTAGATCCTCTCAAATTGTGTGCCAGAGCGTGATGAGTGGATCCAGTTGTGCCACGTGCCCACAAAACGACAAGATAACGTTTTCTTGGGACTTGGGCCTGCCTCTGGATTCGTGCCACCATTCAACGGCTATGAACACCCCACGTCGATCGGCACCAAAAGCCGAGCAACGGAATCAGAGCTGCGACAAAAGACTCGATAAACAGCCAGTAGAGGACACTTCGGATAAATCAACCCCAATTTTATTAATAACTTGGACGAGATTACAAAAAGATTACAACAACGAGTTCAGCGAAAATATCAGAAGGCATGACCCGCTCAATTCCTACGAGGTAGGGGGACACTCCGGTTCAACGACACTTTGGGTCGGCGCTTCTTGGCCTCCGAGCTCGTCTCCAGGCCGACGAACCGGGACGCCCCCTCACCGCTGATCCTCACAGTCGCCCCGACCGAAGCACCGCTTGAAGACACCGCCACACCGCTTTGTGCGTCGGCGGCTGACCTACCTATGATAGGAGTCCGGGTCGCCGCTTGATAGAACGTGATCCCTCGCTCAATCTCTTCGCGAGTACACGAGGTGCTCCGGACGTTAGCCCTCACCGGCTGAGGCTTGAGCCGAGCAACCTCCTCCTCCAGTTCGACGATCCGGTCCTTCAGCGCCTCGTCCCTCACGACAATTTTGAATCGAGGAAGCTTCGCCGAACCGGGGTACTCGGCACTGTCGGATATGACACGGCGCAGATGGGTCACCTCGATACTCTTGTCGACCGTCACCCTTTGCAAATGCTCGACCTTCTTCACGAGCTCATCTCGTTCGGCCAAAACCGAAGCCAATTCTTCCTCCTTATCGAATAGCTCAGCTTCGGCTATCCGCAAGTGGTACATTTCGGCCAACAGCTCTCCGTTCTTCCTCTCCACATCGTACAGTGTCCTCCTCGTCAGTTCTATCTCGCCCTCGAGGCGTTCCACGAGAGATAAATGAAACAACTCTACTTGCCGCCGAGCCATCGCCGTGACGGGGGCCTATCCTACGACCGAACCAAACACTTAGACAAAATTTCAAAGACAAAACGTTCTTTCATTCATCAAGAAGCGGTGGCCAGTCCGCAAAAGGCGTTACAAAGTTCGGAAGAGAAAGCAAAACAAAAACTACAAAAAGTTTAACGAAAGAATCAAGGGTCCACCTGCGTCTCCGCTCCGACCCCGGACGCATCGACGGACGGCCCCTCGATCTCTCCCTTAGCCGGTTCGTCCTCTCCCCCCCGTCTTCGCCTTCGGCCTCGTCCTCATCATCTCCCTCCTCATCGTCTACGGGCAACTCGGGCCACAGTCGATAGCCAACTCGCTCGAAGCCGGGGACGCGA
Source organism: Hemerocallis citrina (assembly GCA_017893485.1). NCBI lineage: Eukaryota > Viridiplantae > Streptophyta > Magnoliopsida > Asparagales > Asphodelaceae > Hemerocallis > Hemerocallis citrina. Next base: position 313,785,980 of record CM030358.1, read on the forward strand.
GCCTGAACGTGGTCCAGGGCCGTCTGATAGGATTGCTCCATGTTCTTAGCCATATGTTTCTTCGCCTCAGCCTCGACCTCGGCTTCAACCTCTGCCCTGATCCTCGCGGCCTGCGCTTCCCTCTCCGCCTTCTCGTCGGCCAAGGACTTCACCGCCGCAGCAAGCTCTTCGGCGGCCTTGGCGGCTTTGGCGGACTCCGCTGCAAGGCTCTCCTTTGCTTTCTTCAGGTAGGCAGTGAGGTCGGCCACCCGAACGTCCAGAGCCTCGGCTCGCCTCTGCTCGGCCTCGAGATCCTTGACCGCCCTGACCTTCGCCAGCCTGTCTTTCTCGCTGGCGGACTTCAGCTCCTTCTCCTGCTCGGCGAACGCCTCGATGAGATGGCCGAAGTGAACGGTGGCCTATGAAGACAACGATAAGTACGAAGTACAAACCGAGTAACAAACTTGAAGAAATTTGCGAACACTTACCGAAACAAGCCCCCGGGCGACTTCATAAGTGTCGTCGCCGACCCTTCCTGCTTTCAGCGCGGCCTTATCCTTCGGGGTCGCCAAGTGCTTGACGACCTGCATTGACATCTGCGAGTTGCCGAGGAAACCATCATGATTCTTCACCCGCCAGTTCGGCACAAACAACTGCTTGTGCTGCTCGGTCAGGATTTCCTCGGCGTCCTTAGTCAACGGGGGAAACTCGAGCGCCAGCGCCGCATTGACATCAAAGACACCCTCGTTCGCAGACGGGGCGACAGGGGCCGAGGTCCCCTCCACCACCACAACCTCCGAAGGCACCTCGGTAGCCGGGGGAGGCAGAGTAACGTTAGTAGCTACCGCGGGCTGCGCACCCGAAGACGCACCCTCGGCCGCCCTCTTCCTCTTTTTGGTCCCGGTCAGCTTGGACCTATCGGCCATCATAGCTTTAAAGTCAATCTTCATCGACTCTGCATCAACGAAAAAAGAAAACGAATCAAGACAGACGAATTGAAGACTTAGAAAAAAAAAATGAATGAGATGTCAAGAGCGTACTCGGGTCGATGGGGCTTAGTCCGGACCCGAACAACACCTCTTCGGTCAACTCCCTCCAACTCAGTACCGGAAGGGCCGTGATCCTCCTCGCTACATCCTCCTCGGCCTCAGATAGTGCGGGGTCGCTTTGCGCAAATTTCGGCACCTCCACCTTCCACCGGGATGGAATATGCCGAATCACTTCACCCCTTATGATAAAATACTTCTCCCTCCAACCCTTAAGTGAGTCGGGATTCTCTACAATCTTAACGCCTCTCCTCGGCCCCAAGTACTACCGGTACTCCGTCTGGTGTTGCCTGTTTATCCGATACAGGCCCCGAAAAACTGATAAGTCCGGCGCTACCTCGGCTCGGTGGCACTGAAGCAAGAATGCGTTCACATGACGCCAAGTGTTCGGACTGAATTGAGTGGGGGCGAGACAATACCAACCGAGGATCTGGAGTATGAAAGGGTGCAGCGGAAAACGCAGTCCCGCGTTCAAGGAGTCGACGTCAAACATGCACATGTCCGACGACGGCAACTTAGAGTTTGCTCGCATCCCGGGGCCAGCGACCATCAGCTTGTACTCCGACGGGATAGCGAAGGCCTTCCTGATCCGGAGAAGATCCTTCTCAGACAACGACGAAGTGAGCTCGTCGGCTTCGGAGTGAAGGAACGGGCTAGGCTCCTCGACGATCTTCGACTTTCCGTAGATCGCTTTCTCCAGAAGATCGCCCTCGTACTGCCTGACACCCGAATGCCCGGACAGGACAGAAGGATATTGTCCCATCTCGGGGGCTCGCTTCGGGTTCTCCACAATCACCCCCACTATGGGGGGCGAAGTCTCCCCCGTCCTCCTCTTCTTCCCGACCCTCGACTCGGTGACCAACGGTTCGGCCATTTGTTTCCCCTTTCTTCGAGCTTCCGCCCTACTCCTCTCCCCGGCGCTATCATCGCCCGAGGACGAGGTACCACTCCCCGAGCTAACCCTTGACATCTCTTGAAAAAGCAAAGGCAAAAGCAAACTAACCTTTGAGGTGACGTTCACGGTCGGAAAATGCTCGCCGGAAATTGCCTGGCCCACGCGACAGCTAACGTCAACACCGTGGAGCAAGAGCGCCGCTAGCAGAAGACTTAGAGAACAAAAGTAAAATCGTGGAGTGAAAAGTGAGAAATGAGCTCAGGGGTGAAGAAATGGTAACTTATAACCCCAAGTGGTAACGGGCCTCCTTGGGAATCCCAAAGGCCCACTAAGAAGCCAAAACGCCCAGCGAGAAGAGGACGACGGTACGAGAGATGGAGGAACTCCTCAAAAACACAAGTAACGACTCGGCCACCGGTCTAACGAGCCGAGCTATCGAACGAAAGGCTCAGTAACCGAGCTACCGAGTTGACCCAAAAAAAAAAAAAAAAAAAAAAACTCAACTCGTTCCCCGGGAAACGGCGCGGAGGAATGCAAACCGAGGTGACAAGATACCGACCCTCGTTTTTGGCAAAAAATCCTCCCGAGGCAAAGTCGCCGTCGGATCTCTCCGAAATTCGCGTCAGAATTTGATGGACGGTTCAGATTGCGCCACGCCCACAAAACGACAAGATAGCGTTTTTTCGTGATCTGAACCCCATCCTCGTGATGCGTGCCAAGATGAACGGCCCAGATCCGTCCACGCAGACCTTCCGAACTGCCTGCCATCGGCTTGGTCGGCCGAGCTACCGAACAGCTCAGCCGAGCAACCGAGGTACTTAGCACGGAGTGACGGAACCCTCAAAAACACGAGCAGCGACTCGGGGACCGGTCTAACGAGCCGAGCTATCGAACGAAAGGCTCAGTAACCGAGCTACCGAGTTGACCCAAAAACACTTAACTCGTTCCCCGGGAAACGGCGCGGAGGGATGCGAACCGAGGTACCGACCCTTCAAACCAAGTCGCCGACCCCTCGAGCCGCGGCGCTATACCTCCGAGCCGGGACGCTGGGGTACCGACCCTCGTTTTTGGCAAAAAAACGCTCCGACCCTTATGAGCCGTTAGATCTTGTAGAAAAGCGCGCTCGTCATGGTGGACGACCCAGATCTTGCCACGTCCACAAAACGACAAGATAGCGTTTTATGGGGATCCACGCTGGGGATGGACGGCCTAGATGATGCCACGTACCCCGGATTCTCCGAACCGAGGTACCGACCCTTCAAACCAAGGCGCCGACCCCTTGAGCCGCGGCGCCACGCCTCCGAGACGAGGTGACGGAGTGCCGACCCTCGTTTTTGGGAAAAAATCCTTCCGAGGAACAGGGATCGTCTGATCGTTCCGAAACTCGCGCTCCGCCTTGATCGATAGCCCAGATGACGCCACGCCATAAATGGGTATTAAAAATTGATTTTTATTTATTTAAATCGTTTTACTTATTTAAAAAATTGCGAAAAATCGCTAAAAATTCGGGAAAATTAGCTAAAAATTCCAGGAAATAATTAAAAATTCGGGGGATATTTCTAAGCCACCGAAAGAGCAATTATCGCCTAGAATATATGGTTAAAACCCCCGAACAATTAGCCAATACATCGCAAAGTTAAATAAATAATCCGGAAAAATAAATAAAAACTCGATACAGCTTTGGAGCATCGTAGGGCAGCAAAAAAGGAGGAACTAACCTACCCCCGCGCTCCAGGATTCAAAAATCACCCATTCAGACTACGATACAGCCCCACTGACCACTAAGTTAGTCAAACTACTCCTCAAAGACTGATCACCCTCAGCCTTTAGGAGTGGGGGGCTCGTGATGTGGCCAAAAACAGGGGTTCAATCGAGACCGTCCAAATGGGGCACGAATCCTACAGCTCAGGGGCAAGATGGTAATTTCACATAACAAACAGATCCGCCTCAACTGGGCACGGGTTCCAACCCGCTGCACGCCCGGTCCAACAAGATACAATCAAGGTCCCTGATTAGATCTAAATCAACGGCCATGATTCACATCTATCTTTTCACTGGGGATTAGGGATTAAATTCCTTAACTGATTACAGGGAATATACCTTATCAGATTACACGCCTTATCTGACTACGAGGAATATTCCTTATCTAATCACGGGGATTACATTCCTAAAACCAGTCCCTAAGACGCCTACAAATACCCCTCACCCATCTCCATTAAGAGGTAATCAATCTTTCTCTAGTTAAACGCTCTTTCATAATCAATTCTGGTTACTGACTTGAGCGTCGGAGGGTGCGTCGCCGGGAACAACCCCGGTGTCTCGCACTTTTTGCAGGTGCACGGTGGGAGCAACGATCAGAGTTCGACGGAACAGGTATACAGGTTCTCCTATTCAGTTTCCCCAAGAACTCACAAATTCATCTGTTTGCCCCCACACCGAATTTAGCGGCAACAGTCAGGAAGTCCCACGCCGAAGGGCTCTTGATCAGAAAAAACTTCCCCTTTCACGACTTTATCGAGTCGGGATTCTCTATCAGCTTAACTCCTTTCCAAGGCAACAGATAGTAGCGAGCCTCGAGCTTGCTCATCCTATTGATTCGGTATAAACTTCGGAGGATGACAAGCTCCGGCTCCACTTTGACTGTTCGGCATTGCAGCAGAAAATCGAGCACGTGGCACCAGGTGTTCGGCATGAACTGTATGGGGCACAGCCCATACCACCAAAGGACTACCGTCACGAAGGGATGGAGGGGGAAGTGCATGCCGACGTTCAACGCGTCGGAGGCGAAGACGCATGTGTTCAGTAGGAAGACGGTGTTTGCTCGCACCCTGAGGCCGGGGAGAACCAGTGTGTACTCCTGGGGAATGGAGAAACCCTTCCTAGTCCAGAGTAGGTCCCGCTCCGTTAGAACTGAGGGGATGTCATCCACCTCAGTGACCTCCCTCGGATCGTTCTCCTCGTAGGTCTCCGAACGACCATTGACAGCCTTATCCAGCAGCTCGCCGCTGTACTGCCTTATCCCTCCATGGACGGATAACATGGTCGGCATCCGACCCATCTCGCCCGCTCGTCTCTCGACCTCCACCACCGACTCGACGACCGGAGACCGAACCACTCCCTTCTCCTTCTCCCCGGTCGCAGACGACCCCACTATCTCCTTCCCTTTTCTTCAGCTCACCACTCCTCTCCCTTCCTCGGCACTCGAACCTCCCTAGGAGGATGCCTCACTACCCGACGACACTCGTGACATCTCGTAAAATAAATATCTAAGGCTAAGTGAACTGACCTTAATGTGACGTTCACGGTCGGAAAAAGTTCGCCGAAAATCACCTGGCCTTCGCGACAGCTAGCACAAACCGCCCTTGAGCCCAAATCTCCGCTAGCAGAGCAACTCGAGAGCGAAAGAAAAAATTTGAGCATCAAAGTGAAGGAATGAGCTAAGGGGTGGGGGGTGAGAACTTATAGCCAAAGAGGCAACGGTTGGGCTTTTGTAACGCTTGGGGCCTATTAAGGGTGACAGAATGACAGAATAGGGAAAGTTGCAACGGTTCAGAGGAAGGTTGCGATGGTTTGTTTGCCATCGTGGTCCCGCAATCCATAACTTGCCGAGCCACCGAGGCACTGTGCCGAGCTACCGGGGCATCGACCTCCACATATGGAGAAAAATGCCGCCGAGCCACTTTCACCGTCAGATTGTCTCAAAGTTCATGTCCAAATCTGATGAACGGTTCAAATCACGCCACGCCCACAAAATGACAAGATAACGTTTCCTCGTTATCTGAACCTCCAACTTCGAGATCCACACCTTGATGGACGTTCCAGATCCAACAACGCGGGCTCGATGACTTGTAACTTGCCGAGCAACCGAGGCACTCTGCCGAACTACCGGGGCACCGACCTCCACATATGGAAAAAAATACCGCCGAGCCACTTTCACCGTCAGATTGTCTCAAAGTTCGTGTCCAAATCTGATGAACGGCTCAGATCACGCCACGCTCACAGAACGACAAGATAACATTTTCTCGTGATCTGAACCTCCAACTTCGAGATCCACGCCTTGATGGACGTTCCAGATCCAACCACGTGGCTCGACGACTCATAACTTGCCGAGCCACGGAGGCACTCTGCCGAGCTACCGAGGCACCGACCTCCACATATGGAGAAAAATGCCGTCGAGCCACTTTCACCGTCAAATTGTCTCAAAGCACGTGTCCAAATCTGATGAACGGCACAGATCACGTCACGCCCACAAAACAACAAGATAACGTTTTCTCGTGATCTGAACCCGTCCCGATCAAACCACAACAAGATAACTTCGAGATCTGCGCCATGATGGACGCTCCAGATCAAACCACAAAGCTTGACGGCCCGTCCCGAGCTGCCGAGCCACCGGAGTGCTTAGCCGAGCCACCGAGCTACTAAGGAGTAGAGGTCAAGCTGCCGAACCACCCAGTAGCCACACCCGAGCAGCCGAGCTACCATGCACCGACCCTCACTTTTGAAGAAAAATCACCACCGAAATACCTCAACCGTTGGATCATTTCAAAATTGCGCCAGAACATGATGGACGGCTCAGATCACGCCATGCCCACAAAACGACAAGATAGCATTTTTTCGTGATCTGAACCGCCCACCTCGTGATGTGCGCTAGGATGAACGGCCCAGATTTATCCACCTAGCTTGGCAGTTCGTGACACGTCGAGCTGCCGAGCTGCCAAGGAGGATAGGCCGAGCTACCGGGGCACCGACCTCCACAAGCGGAGAAAAACGATACCGAGCTACTCTCACCGCCCGATCCTTTAGAAATTTGAGCCGCTGGCTGATGGAAGGCCCAGATTGTGCCACGTCATAAATCAGATTAAAAAATTAATCTTTATTTATTAAAATCGAATAATGTATTTAAAAATTGCGAAAAAATGATTAAAAAATCGGGAAAATTAATTAAAAATTCTAAAAAATCATTATAAATTCGGGGAAATATTTTTGAGCCCCTGGGTAAATAATTATTGCTTAGAATAGTTAATTAAGGCTACCGAACAACGAATCACCACTTCGCAAAATTAAATAAATGGTCCGAAAAATAGATAAAAATTAAGAAAAATCACCAGAAGTCCAAGGGAGCTCGAGAACAACCTTGAGTGCGCAACAAGCTCTGAAAATCACCATAATACCTCATACAAAGATTCGACACCCCTCATTTGGACTCCGATACAACTCTGCAAGCCATTAAAACAGTAAAACTACTCCTCAAAGGCCGATTAAACTTAGTCTTCGGGAGTAGAGGGCTCGTGATATGGGTAAAAATAGGGTTAAATCGGGACCGTCCAAATCGGGCGCGAATCTTAAAGATCAGGGGTAAAATGGTAATTTCACCTATAAACGGGTCTGAAGTGGGTATTGGGTCTTTTTTCCAAAGGTCCAATAACCCACGAACAGATCCATCTCAACTGGGTGCGGGTTTCAACCCGCAAGAAACCCGGTCCAGCTGGGTAGAAGTATGGCTTATGATTATACCTAATCAATGGCCCTGATTCACTTCTATCCATTCACTGGCAAGTAGGGATTTGATCTTATCCCGAAACTGGTCCCTAAGGCGGCTATAAATACTCTCCATCCCCCACCATTAAGAGGTAATCAATCTTTTGCCAATAAAAGCTCATTCATACTCTTTCTGATTACTGACTTGAGCGTCGGAGGGTGCGTCACCGGGATCAACCCCGGTGTGTCACACTTTTTGCAGGTTAACGGCGGGAGATCACGGTCAAACTCCGGCGGAAAGGTTTCAGATCTTACTATTCGGTATCCCAAAGAATCCATAAATTCTATCTGTTTGCCTCCACACCAGATTTAGCGGTAACACCCACTATGCTCGGGGTCGCAGTCACACGACTTACTCCATCGCAGCTAAAACCCATAGTAGGTCACAGTAATTCCGCCTCCCCGAACCTCAACGAAAGCTGATGTACTGACACTAGGGCTTCTTACCGAGGATGTTTTTTTAGATTCCCTACAGAGTTCACTCACAGGGCAGTCTCTAAGTCCTCTTTCCATATTGATCAACGTAGGGCCTGACAGATATTAGGGTTTTCCCAACTCTCCGCTACCCTAGCCCTTACACCAGAACAAAACTTGCAGTCGAGATGACCACACACTCCGTACCTCCTTAAAGGTTGTTACGGACATAAAGGCACTCATACCGAAGATAATAGAGCCCCCACACAATTCACTTACAGGGCAGTCCGTAAGTCCACTGTCCGCATTAAACGAACCTATGATTTGGCCAGGCATGAAGATGCCAAGTGCCCCCTTGACAAGTGAACACAACACCCGCTATTTCCTGTCTTCACATTCAACAACGACACAAACACAACCAAACCCAAGCTAATCCACTCTAGGACAAACATTAAGAACAAGGTTAATTATACGATTACTAGTTTGTTATTTGCTTATTTGATTCCCTTAATCCCATGACTCTAATTCGGCTCTAATCCCCTTTTTCATTAACTCATTATAGAAGTTAGAATTTTTTGACAAGTCTAGGCCTATTTCATTTTAACCAATTATCTCTTAGTTAGGCAATCTACCAACTTTCCATTCCCCAATTTAGTAACAACATTAGCTTATTATGAAAAACCTAGTTAAGTTCTACTCGTAGACTTTTCTAATCAATCTACGTTTCCATAATTTGAACTTAACCCATCACACAACAGGGCTTAATATAGCCCTCCAATCCGGCCCAACGGTTAGCCCGCCTTGGCCCACACTTGGCCTAACCAAAAGATAAACCGACTCCGTCGATCGCCGCAACCGCCATCTACGCCTGGAGATCGATCGCAACCTCGGCCCAAACGAAACACGTTACTCCCATTAACCTTCATGCTCCACGGTCCTCGACAAGTGGGAAAACCAAACAAAAATATGGAATCCTTCCATGAATGGCCAGCACGTCGGCGCACGAGTCATCTCTTCCAATGGGCTCGATGCGACAAGGGTTCCTTCTCTCCCTATCGAGATATACCATCAGGACCTAATCCTAGTGTCTCAAAACTATATCTAAGTGGTTGAACAAGTGTATACTACCTTAGGAATAAACCATATGTAATGCCCCGAGCCCGACTCAGCTGTGCACATGGCTACGTGTGCGCGCACACGAAAGAATGGACTCAAAACTCTAACCACGGCCACCACAGGCACCATCAAAAGGTTGGTTAACCCTTTAGGTACCTTTATCATTTGGTTTATTCTATTTAAACTCACTCACTTTCCTCCTCACCCACGATGTGGGACTTTAATTCCCCCACATGCCACGCCTTGCATCCACTTCATTCATGCATCCATTTCATCTTTCAATTAATGCACACATATAACCTGTGCCCCATAGTCTCCAATATAGGCCCCCCATTTATTCCACTTAACCATGGTCCTATAGAATTTCCTATAGGCTAATAACCCCTTCCAATTTATTATATATATATATATATATATATATATATATATATATATTATTATTATTATTATTATTATTATTATTATTATTATTATTATATATATCAATATAATATTATATATATACACCTCTTAAGTACGGGGTGTTACACACACCCCCCTTAAGAACTCAGCGTCCTCACTGAGCCCGAGACTTGTAACATGATCCAGGATCCCTTTCTAGCCGATGTGGAGAGGAAATACTCTAATTCTGCTAGTTGTACAGTCCCCTACCCGGGCAACATGTACAACCTCGTTCCCTCTCTGGCATACATCTTGCACATACTCGGTGTCGAAAGTCTGCTCTGATACCATTTGTAATGCCCCGAGCCTGGCTCAGCTGCGCACATGTCTACGTGTACCCGCACGTGCAAAAACGGACACAAAACTCTAGCCAAGCACACCACAGGCATCTTCAAAAGGTAGGTTAACCCTATATGTACCTTTACCATTTGGTTTATCCTATTTAAACTCACTCACTTTCCTCCTCACCCACGATGTGGGACTTTAATTCCGCCACCTGCCACGCCATGCAGCCACTTCATTCATGCATGCATTTCATCTTTCAATTAATGCACACATATAACCTATGCCCCATAGTCTCCACTATAGGCCCTCCATTTATTCCAATCAACCATGGCCCTATAGAATTTCCTATAGGCCAACAACCCCTTCCAACTTATTTATTTATTAGTATATATATATATATATATATATATATATATATATATATATATATATATATATATATATGTTATTATTATTAATATATATTTCTATATAATATTATATATATACACCTATTAAGTATGAGGTGTTACAGACACTCGCTTTAGAACTCAGCGTCCTTGCTGATCCCGGAACTTGCAACATGATTCAGGGTCCCTTTCTAGCCGATGTGGAAAGGAAATACCTTGATTCTACTAGTTGTACAGTCCCCTACCTGGGAAACATGTACCAACCCCTCTCTCTCTCAGGCGTACATCTTGAACACACTCGATGTCGAAAGTCGGCTCTGATACCATTTGTAACGCCCGGAGCCCGGCTCAGCTGTGCACATGGCTACTTGTGCGTGCACACGAAAGTACGGACACAGAACTCGAGCTACGCCCACCACAAGGACCATCAAAAGGTAAGTTAACCCTATAGGTACCTTTATCATATGGGACTTTAATTCCACTACATGCCACGCCATGCAGCCACTTCATTCATGCATGCATTTCATCTTTCAATTAATGCACACATATAACCTATACCCCATCATCTCCATTATAGGCCCCCCATTTATTCCATTTAACCATGGCCCTATAGAATTTCCTATAGGCCAACAACCCTTTCCGACTTATTTATTTATTATTATTATTATATATATATATATATATAATAAAACACAAAGAAAGCTATCAAATTGCTCTTCTTTAATCCCCTGAAAATCAAAGGCCAAAATTTAACCTCACAAAACACATTCCCCTCCCCCCCCTCCCCCCCCCCCCCCAAAAAAAAAAAAAATAAAACAACTCATTTATTTACTTAATTATTTCTCTCTCTCTTTCTCTCTATCTCATTCTTTCTCTCTCAGAAATTTAGATTTTCAGATTTTAGGTTTGTAAATTTTTAGATTTTTATATTTTTTTAATTGTTCATGTTACATTGAAAATAACAAATATATCTTTAGTAGTTAAATTTCTTCATTTTCCAGCCTCAACATTCTAAGAAGCTGGATCTTATACCCTCATTTATAATTATTTTTCAACATATGCTAATGGAAACATGGACTTTTATTTATAACTAATTATTGTTATACAATTCAAACTTGAGCTACATAATTGTTGTTTTAGTGTTTACAAGACTTTTCATATGATGTATCATTCCGAAGACGTGTCGTAGGAACGTGCCCACAGGCAAATCTAGTATATATATATTGTACATTTTTATATAATATTATATATATACACCTCTTAAGTACGGGATGTTACACACAACGCCCCTTAAGAACGCAGCATCATCGCTGAGCCCGGGACTTGCAACATGATCCAGGATCCCTTTCTAGCCGATGTGGAGAGGACTACCCTGATTTTTCTAGTTGTACAGTCCTCCACCCAGGCAATATGTACCAACCTCGCTCCCTCTCAGACGTACATCTTGCACACACTTGGTATCGAAAGTCGGCTCTGATACCATTTGTAACGCCCCGAGTCAGGCTCAGCTGCACACACGGCTACTTGTGCGCGCACACGAAAGAACGAACACAAAACTCTACCAACGTCTACCACAGGCACAATTAAAAGGTGGGTTAACCCTATATGTACATTTATCATTTAGTTTATCCAATTTAAACTCACTCATTTTCCTCCTCAACCATGATGTGGGACTTTAATTCCCTCACATGCCATGCCATGCAGCCACTTCATTCAAGCATGCATTTCATCATTCAATTAATGCACACGTATAACCTATGCTCCATAGTATCCTCTTTAGGCCCCCCATTTATTCCATTTATCCATGGCTCTATAGAATTTCCTATAGGCAACAACCCCTTCCAACTTATTTATTATATATATATATATACATATATATATATATATATATATATATATTATTATTATTATTATTATTATTATATATATTATATATTTCTATATAATATTATATATATACACCTCTTAAGTAGGCGGTGTTACACACGCCCCCTTAGGAACTCAGTGTCCTCGCTGAGCCCGGGACTTGCAAAATGATCCAGGATCCCTTTGTAGTCGATGTGGAGAGGACTACCCTGATTCATCTAGTTGTACAACCCCCTACTCGGGCAACATGTACCAACCTCGCTCCTTCTCAGGCGTAAATCATGCACACACTCGGTGTCAAAAGTCGGCTCTGATACCATATGTAACGCCCCGAGCTCGGATCAACTGCGTACACGGCTACGCGTGCGCACACACGAAAGAAATGACACAAAACTCTAGCCACGTCCACAACAGGCACCATCAAAAGGTGGGTAAACCCTGTAGGTACCTTTATCATTTGGTTTATCTTATTTAAACTCACTCACTTTCCTCCTCACCCACAAAGTGGGACATTAATTGTAACCCCTATTTCCCGTATATATGTATTTTCCGCGTATTTTCTTTATTTAAAGTTTTCATAAATTATTTTCTTTCTGCTTCCAAATTCTTTTGATAAAATGGTTTCTTGGATCTTCTTTTAAAGTCTGTTTTTAAAAACTAGTTTTCAATGATTCTTATATATGTATTATTATTATTACTGTTATTATTATTATTATGTATATGGTAATTGTTATTATTGCTATTATTATTAATTTTGAATGTTTATTAAAAATCCATTTGTTATTATTGCTATTATGTATATGTATTAATTATATTTGAACATATTTCAAATAAACTTTATATTTTATGAAAATTAAATTTTGTTATAAACCCTATTTTATTTTGTTATCTTGTTCCCTATTTGATTTTAAAACCTAAAACCCATACCCATTAAAATGCCATCCGCACCCTATATTAAACCCTAAACCAACCCCTATATAATTACCCCTATTCATCACCCATACAGCCGCCCCCTACCTCACCTTCCTCTCTCATCTCTCTCTCTCCCCCCGACTACCCAAGCAGCCGTTTCCCATACCTCACCTACCCTCTTCCCTGTGTGGTGCTCCCTCCCCATCGCGGCAGCCACCCACTACCGTGCCGTCTCCTTTCCTTCTCCCCTCATGCAGCCAGTCAGAGCGACACAACAGCAGCGCCAGCTTGAGTGGCAGCCTCACAGCGATAGCCGTTGCATTCCTCCGGCGACAGAAAATAGCAGTAGACTGCAGCAGCGAAGTCGCCGCCTGACCGCTATTCTACCGTTGCTCCTCGGCAACCACCATTCGTTACCAGAACCACGCACTATAGTTGCTGTTTATATTAGTTTGATCATCTTTATTGTGGGTCGTCCATTTGATTTGATTTTTTATCATCACAATCAGGATGATCTTTGATCGCAGCCGTCCGTTTGATTTGATCTTGATCATCATGATCATCAGCTATTTGATTCTTGGCCGTCCGACCTCCTCTTGATCATCGCGATCATGATGATCATCAACTTCCTTTCATCGTAGCCGTTCGATCGAACGATCTTGATCATTATCATCATCTTCATCATCAGGGAGATCTGGCTGTCTGATCTGACCCGATCATCTTGATCTTGATCTCGATCTTCATTATAGCCGTCCGATTGTGTTCATGATCTCGATTGCCTTCATCTTGTTCGTGATCGGTTTTTCATCTTCTTCGTGATCATCTCGTTCGTCTGTGTTGCTGTGTTGGTGCCCCGGGAATCTGTTCCCATTATTCTTGCTTTTGTTCCGTTCTATTCGTCTCTCAGGCAAGTAAATTGTATTCTTTTCTTTGTATAATACAAGTACTAAATACCACATGTAGTATAGTTGGGTTGTAGAGACAATTTGTGTGTGAATTCTATATTATCTATTGTCTCTATTGTGTTGATTTGACCATAGTTGCCTCACGACATACATGACATGAAATAACTAGGGATGAGCACTTTTTGAATGTATATATGCATGCTATTTTGTGATATCATGAGCTTGATATGTTATTCATGCTATACATGTCGTGGACTTGCAAAATACCCTATACCATGTTGTTTGGACATCTAGTATACTATGTTTCATGTTTGGTTATGTTTTGGATGAGTTTCGGATAAACTAGTGGATTTTGTGCATATGAGATATTTTCAGTTTTGCTGGCTTCCTGTTCTAACTAGTAATTTAGACACTATTAAGGTCAGTATTTGAAAATATTTTGTGAACAAAAACTGTAAAGAATTTTGTCTATTTTCCAACCCTTCTAACAGATCTCAGTTTCGATTTACGAGTTGTGAGTTATGTCTATTTTACTACAGAGGTGTAAAGAGATTTTCAGATTTTATTTTCTATGAATTGTGAAGAGTAATTTATTTTTATCATGATGTTAGAAGTATTATTTTGATCCAATATTTTGCACAGTATAACTAGACCTGATTAGGATTAACCCTGAATTTTTGTGAATTTATTTGATCAGTTTTACAAACCGTTCTATGTTTCTAAACAATTACTATACATGCAGAATTTTCATACTGTTCAGTAAAAAACCTGATTTTTGACCTATTTCTACTTGTTGTTTGTAAAATATTTGTGAATATGAAAGTTAGCCTACTGTATCTATTTTATCACCCTTTCGACGGATTTGGATTTCAATTTATTGTTTGGGAGATATTGCTGTTTTCATACTACATTGTTTGTGATTTCAGATTTACAAAACTGTCGTGTTGTGAGTTATGTCTATTTTACTACAGAGGTGTAAAGAGGTTTTCAGATTTTATTTTCTATAAATTGTGAAGAGTAATTTATTTTTATCATGATGTTAGAAGTATTATTTTGATCCAATATTTTGCACAGTATAACTAGACCTGATTGGGATTAACCCTGAATTTTTGTGGATTTATTTGATCAGTTTTACAAACCATTCTATGTTTCCAAACAATTACTATACATGCAGAATTTTCATATTGTTCAGTAAAGAACCTGATTTTCGACCTATTTCTAATTGTTGTTTGTAAAATATTTATGAATATGAAAGTTAGCCTACTGTATCTATTTTATCACCCTTTTGACGGATTTGGATTTGGATTTATTGTTTGGGAGATATTGCTATTTTCGTACTGCATTGTTTGTGATTTCAGATTTACAAAACTGTCGTGTCTTGATGTTTTCTGATTTTACTTGACTACTCTATTTTTGTTGAAAAATTATGAAACTTTATTTTCTGTTACTACACATATAGGGGAATACACCATATTTTTCGTAGATTTAATTAATGAGTTTTTATGATGTTTTCCTGTTCTTGAATACAATCTTCAGATTTTTGACTGAACGTGTAATCTGAATTCAAATCAGTGTTGAGACTTGTTTTTGTGAAATACCATATGAATTGTATATATTTGCTGGATTAGGCGGGAGTCTATTTTCCATATTCTTCAATGGATCCCGATTTGCATTTTCGTAGCAACAGGAATTCCAGATTTAGTACAGTACTGTCTTACTGTCCTGAACTAGAAATTTCATTGTTTCATCCTATTATGTGTTGTTTATCACATGTACATGTTTATCTTGCAACCTGAACTTGTTACGTGATCATACCATGTTATATTTGCCCTATTTGAGGCACACACATGCATGTTTGATTAATAATAACAAATAACCAATCCGGGGTTAAGGGAAAGATCTAGTAGTGGACAATATAGGAGCTTGAACTCGGAAGGAGACTCGTGTTTCTAGTATAACATGTTACCGTTCAAGTTTACCGACCAAGTTACCGATCAAGTTTACCGACGAAGTTAATTTCTGTTACCGATCACGTTACTAATCAAGTTAATTTTTGTTACCGATCAAGTTACCGATCAAGTTAATTTCTATTACGAATCAAGTTTACCGACCAAGTTACCGATCAAGTTTACCAATCAAGTTACTGATCAAGTTAATTTCTATTACGGATCAAGTTTACCGACCAAGTTACTGATCAAGTTTACCGACCAAGTTCTGTGATTCTGTGATACCCGAGTACATGACCTATAGAATCCCCTGCGAAATCTAAACTTAACTTGTTTGAATGTAAAAACCATGTAGTAAAAGGATGGATGCATGAAGTTCTATCTAAATAGTAATAATACAAGACTTGAACATAATCACTTGACACTTGCTACTTGATACTTATACTTGACTACTTGACACTTGTTACTTGTTACTTGATTTTTGATACTCGCTACTTGTTTACATGATACTTGTTCACTTGACACTTGATACATGCCACTTGCACTTGTTCATCTTACCATGCTAGTTGTTATATTTTGTTATCATGCCTATTCCATGTTATTAGTTATCTTTTTTCTGTACTTGTATCCTGCACTACAAGCGGCCCGTAACTTGCATTGACGGGAGTTTGTTTTCTTTTTCCTTTTCCTGTAATTTATTAATTGCATATCAGGATGACCAGTTGCCAGATGGAGTTGGCGACATGAGATATTGGTGCTGGAGTTTTGCATTCATTATTATTATTTATGTTGCTTATTTGAACAATTGTATTTGATACTTGGAGATATTTGTATTTGGACAATGTGACCTAGGATTTTGACTTATTCAGATCTGATTTATTTGAGATTATTATTTTTTGGTTTCAAGTAAACTTTTGTTGGTATAGTTGATTCGATTATGCATACTTGGTTGATTTTTTTGCTTCCGACTCTGATTATTTCTGTGAGATATTGTAAAGATTCTGAACAGTTTATGGATGATGAAAATCATTCGCTGGGCTTAGTCACGTATCCATATTCCGTATTTTCTTTTTGGAAAGCGGGGCGTGACATTAATTCCCTCACATGCCACACCATGCAGCCACTTCATTCATGCATGCATTTCATCTTTCAATTAATGCACACATATAACCTATGCCCCATAGTCTCCACTATAACCCCCCCTCCCCCCCCCCCCCCCTCCCATTTATTTCATTTAACCATGGCCATAAAACTTCCCATAGGCCAACAACCCCTTCCAACTTATATATATATATATATATATATATATATATATATATATATATATATATATATATATATATATATATATATATATATATTATACTTCTATATAATATTATATATATACACCTCTTAAGTATGGGGTGTTACACCCTACACCGTGAACACCCAAAAAGTGTGCTAAAAAGCTCTAAAAATGGGAAATTGTATTACCAAACAACAAGCATACATTTAGCATTCATGCCAACATAGGATCTCTCCCGGTCCTGTTTCCTTGAAGAGACGCGATCGGATGATCCCGGTGCCTCTACCCATGATAGAAAGCAACAAACAATACAAGTTGGTAGGAATCTCATCCTAAGCAATCAACATTAACACTTAATCATTTATTGCAACATTTATCCAAAATAGTGAACAACCCATTTCTATTTGATCCTACAAAGCATATATGAGCTACACCATAATATGAAACTTAGATAATTGAAATCACAATCCCTTTCCACATCCATAAAATGCTTTATTAACCACAGAGTAGCAATTCTAAGCTGTATCTATGAGTTCTAAATCAAGTTCATGAATATGGCATCAAAACAGTAAACTTATAGGATCTACAAGCATCTGCTGTATATTGTAAAAACTATCATAAATTATGTACATATTAGAATCTAATTTCTTATACATTACAGAAAGCACTATGTGTCTACTACAACTTTCTAGTTATAAGTTTCTTCATATTATGTCATATAAGTGGTCAAAGTAGTCATTGTTTAACATGCATGCGATAATTTTCAGAACGGAGCAACAACCAACCAATGCTAACATAATAATACTTTCAAAATACTAGATGATATTAATATTCATGAAATTTAGAACTTAAGCTCTTTATACATGTTAATAGCGCATATCTAAATTTTAAGTAGTTCTACAGAGTATTCTTCATGTTATGGATTTTTTAAAAGTAGCTAAAAATAGAACAGTTCACATTCAACTCTGTCTTTCCTTTTTGAATAGTCAGTGATCTTGGATTTACCCAAAAATTATGAAATTTAACACACAAGGTTTAAACAAGGACTAGTAGCACATCCTAAAATTTCAGTAACATATCCCAAGTAGTTAAAGAGTTACTAAGCTTTTGAATATCATAAACATAATGTATGTTCAATCTATTTTCTGTTCAGCCAGTAGTCAGGTTTGTATTTAATTAAAATAGCAAATAAGTTTCAAAAAATATGAAAATTAAAGTGATTAAGTGTTGATGTTGACTTCTTAGGATGAGATTCGTACCAACTTGTGTTGTTTGTTGCTGTCTACATTGAGTAGAGGCACGGGGATCACCTTATTGTGTCTCTTTATGGAAAATGGGATTGGGAGAGATCCTATGTGGGCATGAATACCAACTGTATGCTTGCAGTTTGGAAATTCAATTTCCCATTTTTAGCACTTTGTAGCACTCTTTTTGGGTGTTCATGGTGTAGGGTTTATTTCTGGGGTAGTATACTCTTGTTGAGCCACTTAGATAGAGTTTTGAGACTCAAGGATTAATTCATGATGGTATATCTATATGGGTAGAGAAGGAACCCATGTCGCATCGAACGCATTGGAGGAGACAACTTGTGTGCCGACGTGCTCGCCGTTCAGGGAAGGATTCCATGGTTGTGTTTGGTGCTACCACCTGTCGAGGACTGTTGAGCGTGAAGATTAGTGGGAGCAATATGTTTGGGTCGGCCCGAGGTTGCGATTGAACTCTAAGCGTAGATGGCAGTTGCGGCGATCGACAGAGTCAGTTAGTCTTTTGGTTGGGCCAAGTGTGGGTCGAAGCGGGCCAACCCTTGGGCCTAATTGGAGGGCTAGATTGAGCCCTATTGTGGGATGAGTTAAGTTCAAACTATGAAAATGTAGATTAACTAGAAGAGCCTACGAGCAGAACTTAACTAGGTTTTTCATAATAAGCTAATGTTGTTACTAAATTAGGGAATGAAAAGTTGGTAGATTGCCTAACTAAGAGATAATTGGTTAAAACGAAATAGGCCTGGACTCGCCAAAATTCTAAATTCTATAATGAGTTAATGAAAAAGGGGATTAGAGCTGAATTAGAGTCATGGGATTAAGGAAATCAGATAAGCAAATAAAAAGCTAGTAATCGTATAATTAACCTTATTCTTAATCTTGGTCCTATAGTGGATTAGCACTAGTACCTTGGGTTTTTTTGTGTTCGAGTCGTTGTTGAATGTAAGGACATGCACTAGCGGGTGTTGTGTTCACCGGTCAGGGGGAGCATGGCATCTTCATGCCTAGCCGAATCCTAGGTTTCTTTAATGCGGACAAGGGATGTAACACCTCGTATTTTTTTTAAATGCCAAAAATAAATATTTTTATATATTCCTGGTGTGAAGTGGAACATATTATCTATTTTATTTTATTTTATTTTATTTTAATTCTATTTATATTTTGAAATATTCAATTATGTGTTAAATAGAGAAGATGTGGATATGGGTTCATTATATTCGTCTCGAAATAAGTTTTATGATGGTATTTTGATTGTATACTTTTTAGAAGATTATTTTGAGTATTTAAGTGTATTTTATTTAATTATTATAGTAAAGTATTAGAGTTTGCAAATATTATGAAGGTTAGGGGTTTATTATGTAAATAGTACTTATTAATAAATTTATAATTTCCCAATAATGCCTCCCTCATCCTTTCCCCTCTCCTTCTTCGGTTTTCGACCGACCAAGAACAGAAATCCGAAACCTATTTCGGTGATGAATTCCCTAGCCTAAAATCCACTTTGTTTCTCCATTTTTTAAAAATTAATTCGAGGGGTAGGCTAAGTGATGGTTGCCTCAGCTATTGGCGAAGTCAATTTGGAGAAATAATTTAGTGAAGGTATAACTCTTTCTAATTATTTGTGTAATTTTTTATGCTTTTAATTTCTTTTGCTTAGAAATGGAGTATAGGGTTTGTTAGAGGTATATTTTGTTGTTAGAGTCAAGAAATTAGCAAATTGATTAAGGTTGTGTAGGTTGCTTATAAATTAGGGTTTTGGGTTTATATAAAGGGAAGTAAATATATGATAATTATCTCCATAATAGTAGTAGAAAATGTAGCTGAACCATTAGAATAGTATGAGATGATTTAAAAAAATTTATGCAGATAAAATCCCGTAGAAATTCAAATAATACGTGCATCGCATGTGTGCAAGCCATGCGTTCAATAAAACGCCTGAGTGAAATTAAGATTAGTATTATTATTACCTGTGACTAGTTTGGATGTATTGAGCCCTAATTGGCTTTGAAATTTGATAATAGGAGATGTTAGTGACTTCGGATGCGTGATGGAGAAGTAGTGCTTCGAGTCTTCGCGGAATATCAAGTGAGTATGATTATACTAGGTATATATTATGTTGTGAAAGAATTTTATGCGGTTTCGAACTGATTTTTGTGAGTTTTAGCTAAATGATGATTTAACCGAAATACGGAATTTTTATACGTTGAAATTGTGTGATATGGAGAAATTGTGTGATTTTTAATATTTAGTGTTATGGGTGATGTACTGGGTATAGGTATGATAAGATGAAGTATATGGGGTTGATATACATATAATATACGGTAGATAAACAAAAATGACATATATTTGGTGTTATGATGTATTGACCTATTTGGTGTTAGTTTGTGATATACAAGGGTGATACTGAGTTATAATAGCATAATCAATGAAATTAATGAGTGATTATATGTATAATGTGGTGATGTTTAAAGTGACACTAATGAGCCGTAATATGATATAATCATCTACTTAATTTGGCATGTTCATAGGATATTATAATGTGAATGAACAAATACTTTGGTGCGTTTATGATATGGAATAATATGAGGTAATAATCTTATAAATGAAATAACCAAATGTATGTGAATATGTGATATAATGTGATAATAGATCACATGGTTAAGGTCAAAGATGTGGCAAATTATTGAAGTAAAAGAGGAAATGTTGTGTGGTGGTGAAATGAGATAAAAAGATGAAATAAAAATGATAATAACAGATAAATTTTTTTGACCAGTACCTACAAAAATCCTATGAGTTTAGGCTAGACCTCCTAACACCTAAGGACCGGCCTGGGGTGTGGTGTTTATTACCCAAACTATGTTTGGGGTGCGGTTTTTTTATCGCCCAAGCTATCGACTTGAGGCCCAGTTATTACCCAGCTTGTCTAGGGTGCAGTGATATTCCCTCGATGACAGATGTCGGCGAGGAAGTACCCTAGTGAAACTAGGGGTGTGGTGTTTTCTTTTCCTCGTCAGCTTTGCCACGAGGAAGTACCCAGCTTCGTTCGGTGTGGTGTTTTATTTTCTCTCGTTGCTTTTGCCACGAGGAAGTACCTAAACTATGTTTGGGGTGCGGTGTTTCCCTCGCTGGCTTCGGATGGGAGGATGTAACCAATATCTACTTGGGGTGCGGTGTTTTTCTCGCTTGCATAGGCTGGGAAGAAGACTTAGCCTCGGACGCGTAAGACCCCGGTGGGTAGAGGTCCGCGTGTTTACTGGGCTATCGGTTTTCAGTATATTGGGATACTGTGGATCACTGGTTGACAAATTAATAAAATGAATAAATGTGAAATGAAAAGGAAAATGAGAAAGTAAAGAAAGCATATAATGTGGTATGAGAATGAGAAAGAAAAGAAAGTAATTGATGTAAATTGGAAATGAGAAAGTGTAGTAAGTACCAGAGTGGAAACAAATAAGTAGAGTGCAAGAAAATGCATATATATGAAGATGAGTATGAAAGAATATGATTCATGAGTATGCAAAAGAAAATGAATGGTAAAATAAGTATGTGGTTAAATAATTGTGAAAACGAGGGATTGCTATATGTAATTATAAAAGAAAATATTGAAATGGCGATGTGTAGATAATTATGAAAAGAGGAACATTTTTGTTATAGGATTAAATATAAAAAGTGAAGGAATTCATCATGTGAATTAGTTTGGTGTTATGTTTTTTAATATGAAAAATGAAGGAATTATATTTAAGAATTAATATGATGTTATGAATATGAATATAACAGTGAAGGAATTCTGAATGTAAAATTAATGTCAATAACTCGAACAAATTGTGGAATGGCAAAGAGTAAAAAAAGTAATGAAAGTGTGTATGTATGGGATAATATGATATGAATGAAAAGTAAAGTTATATGTGATATTTGTATGATGCATAAAGTGATGTGTGTTAAGTGATGGATATGGGAATGTTGTCAAAACTAAAGATCAATGTGATGCGAGTTGATGTCTTGGAATTGGGTCGATGAACTACTTGCCCGCTATTTCTGTCATGCCCCGCTTCCCAAAAAAGAATATGGAATACGGATACGCGACAAAAGCCTAGCGAACGATTTTTATCATCCATAAGCTGTTTAAGAATCTTTACAACATTCACAAGAATTATCAGAGTCAGAAGCAAAGGTATCAACCAACATGCACATATGAACCGAAATACCAACAAGATTACTTGAAACCAAAATATATTAATCCTAAATAATCATGATCTGAATAAGTCAACAAAATTCTGGGTCACATTGCCCAAATACAAGAATAAATCCAAGTACCAAAAATACAATATTGTTCAAGCAAGCTACAGGAAATAATAATAATAAAATCCAGCACTAATACTTCATGTCACCAATACCGTCTAGAATCTATTCTTCAAAATGTACAATTTAACAATTGCAAGGAAGAGGAAAAGAGAAAACAAGTACCCGTCAATTACAAGTTACAGGCCACTTGTAATGCAGGATACAAGCACATGGGGAAAACTAACTAATAACGTGGAATAGGCATAATATCAAGTATAACAACTAGCATGGTTGTAACACCCCGAATTCCAAAATACAACTGAATTCGAGTTCCACAGGATCTTTACACTTCTTTCGTATAATTTTACAAGGAAATAAAAACTTTTCTCTCATCAGAGTTACATTTACACTTGTACATTATCACAGCGGAAGCAATATTACAATAAATTACATGAAACAATATTTAACTCAATCCTACGCAGCATGTATACTTCAATTGTCAAGCATCTTTACCCTGCATATAAAACTGTGAGCGCGTCAGTTCATTCAACAGACGAAATATTATATGGCCATTCTCTCTATGCCGGAAACTGTATAACGCTTCTCATTTCTT
The DNA here is from genome assembly GCA_017893485.1 of Hemerocallis citrina. Classification (NCBI taxonomy): domain Eukaryota; kingdom Viridiplantae; phylum Streptophyta; class Magnoliopsida; order Asparagales; family Asphodelaceae; genus Hemerocallis; species Hemerocallis citrina. The sequence goes on from CM030358.1 coordinate 313,809,156, forward strand.
AACAAACACAAACTTGTCACAAACAAAGCTAAAGGGACTATCCTATTGTTGTCGTGTTGTAAATGTGCACTTAGTCCTTAATGCAATTATTTATATTATATGACACTAATGCGCACTTCTTCGGATTCTATGCATCCCATACTACATAGGTCCAAGGGCATGCCCTTAATCGTTCTTCATCTTATAGGGTTCAATACCTCGCCATGACTTAATCTACTACCGTAACTTCGGCAAATATCTTAGATGTTTTCTGACCTACGAACTCATGTTTAGGCACCCTGGAGGGAATCCCAATGCACTGACACATGACTCATCATGCAGACATCCTGTGGTAATTCAGCTCCTACCATAGACATGACACCACCCGTAGTCGTCAAACACCCTACGAGCATCGCCACCAGGACGGTACTCTGGAGTAGTATCCACGCCCTATCATGACTCATCATGGGACATCCTGTGAATACTCTCACTCCGCCAATCCAATGGCCCTAATACTTAATGTTTTTCTCTTACTTTCATCACATCTCCACTATGCATCTAATCCTTAGTTTAATTGAATCATGAATAAAATCAACTCTTAGAGTGTAGCACTTCCACTATACCGGTCTTATTCATTTAATTCACATGACCCAAACATTGGTCTTCTCATTTCAAAATATCATTTTCTCATTTATTTCATTACCGGTATAAGGCTTGACTATACCCTAATTCTCAATTTCAACTCATAATTACAATGTCATACTCATAAGATCTTTTCATGATTAATCACAATTCATATTCCAATAGCATAGTATTCATGTATTCACACCTTTCATAATTCATCACGATCAATAATTCAATTTCGCGTGCAATCCATGTGCAAGAATAACTTTCACTTAATAGTCACCAACAATTTCATATATTCCACAAATCTATTATTCAAAAATTCACAATCTTACTACAACACATTTTTTATAATTCCATTTAATTACGCTAGTCACAATTTTTAAAAAATCATCTTTTATAACTCAAAATTTTCATTTTTATTTTTCTTTCGTTTAAAAGAGTAATTTTAATTTCAAAAATGAGTCCTTTCTTGCAAAAACCCTAATTTCTTATTCACAGCTCATCAAAAGTTGTATAAATATTTCTTATAAAGTTCTAATAATTTTTCAGTAATTAAAACACATTTTCCCAATTTTTATTCTATTTTAAAAATTCAATTTAATCCAAAATTCTTAAAAAAAACATTTTTTTCTAAACTCAAACCCCACCAAGATTCGAACCAGCAACCAGCGGTAAGGCAAACAGCGCACACGACCAAAGCGCCACAACCGCCCATCGATATAACTAAGGGTTAAAAGCCCTATGTTCTGTTCTCGGTGAATTTGGTTTTCAACCAAAAATAATTAAAACCAGAGCGGCGGTATCGAACCAGAGACCTCCGCTACTGTAGAGACCCAAACCCATTCCGACCAGTTGGTCTTAGTGAACATACCGATATTATAATAAGTAAAATGGGTTTTGTTTCCACTCTCGGTTTAAAAGTACATTTTCAAAATTTTCAAAACGAATTTGTCTCTTTTTCCTCCTCTTTTGAAAACAAAAATACCCAGAATAAATCACATTTATTTTTGTAATATCCCGATCGACTATTAATAATATTATTTTATTAGCGTCCGACTACTTGATTATTTTATTTTTTCTTTCACCATTGTGTTATCTTTTAGCCATGACAACCTAATAGATGATTAAGAAATTTTAGGTAGCTAAACCTAGGGTTACAAAGACATAAGGATTAAGAACTCTTCTAGAACTATTCTCCCCCACATAACCCTTCCCTCACATAACACCTCCCCCACCTCTCCCTTCTTCCCTTAGTTGAGGCCAGGCCCCCAAATTAGGGGAGGGCCCAAGTGCACTTTTGTGTGTACACATTTTCAATATCCACCCTTCTCTCCTCCTATAAATACCCCCTTCCTTCTCCATAGTTTCATTTTAGAAAGATCAAAATGAAAGAAAGGAAAAGAAAGAAAAAGAAAGGAAAAGAATGAGTGGACTAACTTGAGAGTTTTATTTGTAGGTTTGCTAGAAGTTCTAGGAGAAAGAAGGAGAGTAGCTAGTGCTTCCATCAAGAAAAGAAACAAGGTGGGGGTTTCTCCTAGGTTTGTTTGTTTGTTTGTTTGTTGTTGTTTCTTTGAATGGTGTTTGATTATCCTTCTTCTTCTTACCCTCTTGTTTATTTTTCTTTTGGTTACTTTGTAGTAGTATGGTTGTATGAGTTTTCTCATTTTATGTTGTTAACTACTTGGACTAAAATAACACTTGCATATAAATTTGTACAGACAACCATGTAAGGTTGTAGGACTTGAATGTGAGGCCATACATAAGGCATATGAATTTGTTTACAACCATTTGGGTTGTAGGACCTATGTTGAACCTTGGACTAAAAGAGAACATATGTTGATTAAACCCAAAAAATGAAGTGTTCTTACTTGTTGTATTATTGTTTAGTTTTAATCTTATAGTATGAAAAAAGAAACTAGCTAAATCACTAGTTGTAGAATAAATAAATAAAAAAAGATCTTTTCTTTTCTAAACACTAGTTGTAAAAAGATCAAAAAGATCTCTTTTATGTCCACTAGTAAGAAACCTATGCTAATAAAGATCTTTTTGTAGTAATTTGGTTGTAGATATTTATGCTAAATATTGGTAGATGCTTATGGTAGTAGTAGTAGATATATATGTATAAATAAAGATTGTAGTGAACATTAAAATGAAGTAGATAAGGAATGTTATGTAAATGCTAGTAGATCATTATGGTTAAAATAAAGTAGTAGTAAGTTTAAAATGAGGTAGTTGTAGATGTTTATGTTATGCTATATTTTGGTAGATGTTTATGTCATATTTTGGTAGATGGTAGTAGTAGTAGATGTGTATGTTTTAATTAAAGTAGTAGTAGTAGTAGACGTGTATGTTTTAATTAAAGTAGTAGTAGTGGATGTGTATGTTTTAATTAAAGTAGTAGTAGTGGATGTGTATGTTTCAAGTAAAATAGTAATAGTAGAGGTTGAATTTATTATACCATGTTTAGGAATACATGCTTAGAATGTTGTAGGATTACTTCTAAAAATATTAGAAGCCATATTCATGCTTTACATGTTGTAGGATCACTTCTAAAAATATTTAGAAGCCATATTCATGCTTCACATGTTGTAGGATCACTTCTAAAAATATTAGAAGCCATATTCATGCTTTACATGTTGTAGGATCACTTCTAAGAATATTTAGAAGCCATATTCATGCTTTACATATTGTAGGATCACTTCTAAAAATATTAGAAGCCATATTCATCCTTTACATGTTGTAGGATCATTTCTAAAAATATTTAGAAGTCATATTCATGCTTTACATATTGTAGGATCACTTCTAAAAATATTAGAAGCCATATTCATGCTTTACATGTTGTAGGATCACTTCTAAAAATATTTAGAAGCCATATTCATGCATTACATGTTGTAGGATCACTTCTAAAAATATTTAGAAGCCATATTCATGCTTTAAATATTGTAGGATTCATTCTAAAAATCCTACCATGTTTAGATTACTTTAATCATGCTTAGAATGTTGTAGGATTAATTCTAAAAATCCTACCATGTTTAGATTAATCTATCATGCTTAGAATGTTGTAGGATTGATTCTAAAATTCCTACCATGTTTAGATTAGTCTAATTATGCTTAGAATGTTGTAGGATTAATTCTAAAATTCCTACCATGTTTAGATTAATCTATTATGCTTAGAATGTTGTAGGATTTATCTAAGAATTTCCTACCATGTTTTAGTTTAATCTATTGTGCTTAGAATGTTGTAGGATTAATTCTAAAATTCCTACCATGTTTAGATTAATCTATTATGCTTAGAATGTTGTAGGATTCATCTAAGAATTTCCTACCATGTTTTAGTTTAATCTATTGTGCTTAGAATGTTGTAGGATTTAAATAAAAAATGCCTACCATGCCTTGGGATGATCATATGTTCATACTAGTTACGCTTAAGACTTGTTACAAGTGCATGCTAAATCGCTTCATAATTAAGAACATTGTGAGTTAATGGTTATGTCATGATTAATTGTCATAGATTAATGCTTGCAATTGCATGCCATGATTGAATTGCCATAGGCTAAATGATAAAAAGAAGCCATGTTGAGATTGTAGTTATGACTACCTTGTTGTAGTTAATATTAGTAAGGAACCATACATGCTTGGACGGCATAGTATAGCATCCTAGTTGCATAAGGATATGCATCGATGTTTATGTGGGTTAGGACGAAAACCCATGGACTCTAGTTGAGTAGGTTCTAACTTAAAATGGAACCATAACATATGAGCACCCTTTATTCATAAGGGTTGAGAAGTTCTAATAGTTGTAGCTTGATAAAAAGCTAGTTTGGGTCTTCAAGTACCCTAAGGGTCATCGACCATCAAGACCACACCCTACCCCCTTAGAATAAATTGATAGATCTCACCTCGAGCATCGACGGATCTTAACCGATATAGGTTGACCGTGGGCCGAGAGTGTTGGTAGAATCCAAATTAGGGGTAGGGATGAGTGAGAGAGATCTCATTACTAGAGTCTTGGATCGAGGGACCACGAGTTGGACCATGATAATCTAAGTTAGAAACTATGTAAGATTGCGTAGGAGTAGCAATGTCATTAAAATAGTGACTTAGGAAATCATTACTTAACCTTTTTGTCAGAAAGGAGAGGAGTTGGTTGTAGGGGACGCCTCACGACCTACTTGCCCCTTAGGGCTGATCATAGGTGGTATTATTGGGTTGTACCATCCTGTCAAAAGGGATACGCACGATGCCTTCTCACTAGTTGGGGACATGGGTTGCGTATCCTAATTGTTAATTCCTGAAGTGCCATTACAAGGCGGGCGGAGCTAGGGGGATGGACCCCCGGAACTCCGTCAGGTCCTATGCCAAGAGGACGAACAGGCCTTGGACTACGGTCCGACCAGGGGGCAGCAGGGGGCTCCCCTGTTAGCAGTATCCCCGACGGTTCGTCAGGTTTTTGAGTGAGGTCCGGTAGCTGGATAGCAGTGGCAACATAGACACCACTGGCGAACTGCATTAGTGGGACTTGACCACGTCTGCAACCTCGTCAGTCACGTTGTATCTGTCAGGAACAGGTTGTGTACAATTAGAATTCATAACGCGGGATCAATCCCTATATATGGAGAAAACGGCTTGAGATGGGGCGCATGTAGTATGGGATGCATGTTGCTTTCAGAGACTTGCTGACATTAGAATATGAGCATCCTAGCTTAGTTGACAGCACATTAGTATTCTAGTTTAGTCGACAATGCATTAGTATTCTAGTTCAGTTGACAGTACATTGATATTCCAGTTTGAGTGACACTTATTAGATTCTAATCACTGCACTCACGAACACTTATACTACACCGACATACTTTACCTGGTTGTATATGTTGTATTGGAGATTTGCTGCTATATGATCAGCCTTTAAGCGTCAGTGAATACTGACGTCCCCACTTCCATAGGTACTGGATCGCAAGTACAGGTGCGAGATTCAGGAGGACTCAAGGTAAGGAAAGTGAGGAGTCAATGACATGTTTTAATTTCCGCTGTAATAACTATTTCATGTATACTCTGATGTAATCTATTGTATAAATGGGAACATACGGCCTGTAATATTGAGTTAATAAAAAGTTTTAAAATTTTCTGTTTTCTGTGTATTGTGACTAATTGAAGGAAAGGTCTTGGCTCGTGTCACGGTTTTCCAGTATTGGAAATCGGGGCGCTACAATTTTAGCCATAACCAGTATATTTAAAACTATTTTTCCTCTTTTTAAAACATTTATTTAGCCTTAGAGTGCATATTTGAACACCATTTCGACATTGAAAACTATTACACATTTGTTCACCAAGGGAGATAGTTTCTCATACCAAAATTTTCACTACTACTGTGTTTCGACACTATGATATTTTAGAGCACAAAACCAACATTATAAGTGAGTAAAACTTCCATTTTATTAATTAATCTCCACATGATATATTTAATTATGTGTATGCAAAAATACATTCTTTTTCATTTACTCAAATCTTCCACATGATAAATATCACAATAAGGAAATTCACTACATCTATTAACAAACAAATCCATCAATTCAATTTGAACACACTAATCTACTTGGCATTTTTAATCAATAAGCATGGTTCAATAGCAAATTTCACATAAATGTAATTTAATAAAAACAGCATGCATTCTAATGTTTATAATAATGAGAAACATACACTTTTACTCATACGCAATAACTCTAGTGATCAATCAACACATTTGCTAATTAACATTTTCTTCTAATTAAACAAGCATGTATTTTATTCCAACTAGTAGCTTATAATAATAATTCAATTTCATTTTCTAGCATGCTTTCTAGTCTAGAAGTCATGAGAAACACCCACCTTTTGAAGAAAAACCCAATATAGAAAAATCCTCTAGAGCCTCCTAGATTGAGAGCGAGTGCCTTCTTCTCCTATATTGCAATGCACGAACTCTTCTCCTTGCTCCTTGCCAAAACCATAAGCTCCAAGATGGGGTTTGAATAGCCGGCCTCCAAGGGGAAACACAACACACAACTCACACACTAATATGTATCTCCTATATAATGTCTTCTTTTCAATATTTGCTTTAGTGAGAATACAAGTATGAAGGGGGGGGGGGGGGTATTTATACTAATTTTAGAATAGATTGGAGGGCTAGGATTGGTTTGATAGTTGTGGAATGGAGGGCTAGGATAGGAGTAGAAGTTATAGCAACCACCCACACACAAATAAACTACCCATGCACACAACCCACTCTCCCATGCCTCCACACACCATCCGGCCACAAAAAGGGTGTGCATTGCACACTACGTGCTTCGCACGTGCCACCTAGTACCCCTATGAAAAAGTTTGTACAATTTAATTAATCAAAATGTTCACTATTTGTCTCTACATGACAGGTGTGACCATTTAATTGATTTATTAAATTGGTGGGCTTCACAATTAGTGGGCTTAGGCATGTGGGCCAAGACAATAAATTTATAGTTAATTAAAGTGGGCTAACACCAATAAAATAGTGTTTTAGGCTTTAGAATTTGGCTTTTATAAAAATAAAGGAAAGGAAAAATAATTGTTCATACTACCAAAAGAAATTTTGTATATAAAAATAGATAAATAATATACACATGAAATTTGCACGTGCACAACACGTGAAAATCAATATTTTTTTAGAATGAAAGTTTAGGGTATTACAACACTCCCTCCATAGAATAGTTCCGTCCCCGGAACTACAATTAAAGAGTGAGAAAACAAAACACAAGAAGAAAAATACAATCAAGCAAACAGCTCAGGATGATCATTCATCATCCTCTCCTCAGATTCCCAAGTAGCTTCTTCAACCAATTGGTTTCTCCAGACTACCTTGACCATCGGTATCGTCTTAATCCTCAAGACTTTCTCCTGACATTCAACAATCTCAACTGGAAGCTCAATGTAACTCAGATCCAACTGCAAACCCTCTGACACTTCGGGCAAATGATGACTTGGATCTGGAATGTAACCTCTCAGCATAGACAGGTGAAAGACATTGTGCACCAGAGATAACTCTTCCGGTAACTCAAGCCTGAAAGCAGTTTTCCTTGATCCTTTTCAATATCTTATACGGGCCTATGAACCTCGGGGCTAACTTTCCACCCTTGCCGAATTGGATCACGCCTTTGCTGGGCGATACCTTCAGAAAGACGATGTCACCAACCTTAAACTCAAAGTCCCTCCTCCGGTTGTCTGCATAGCTCTTCTGCCTACTCTGAGCATCAACCAACCTCTTCCTGATCAGATCAATCTTTTCAGAGGTCTGCTGCACAATCTCAGGCCCAAACATCTGATGCTCCCCAACTTCGAACCACCAGACAGGCGTCCTGCACCTCCTGCCATACAGAGCTTCGTACGACACCATCCCATTGCTAGTCTGAAAACTTTTGTTATAGGCAAACTCCACCAAAGGTAAATGCCTTTCCCAACTGCCTCCAAAGTATAGTACACAACAGCGAAGCATGTGCTCAAGAATACGATTAACTCTCTCGGTATGCCCATCGGTCTGGGGGTGAAAAGCAGTGCTGAAATCTGTCTTGGTACCTAAAGCTGTTTGAAGACTCCTCCAAAAATGCGAAGTAAACAGCGCATCTCGATCAGACACAATGGTCAACGGAACACCATGAAGCCTGACGATCTCACCAACATACATTTCAACTAACTTGTCCATCGAAGCAGTGAGTTTCATCGCCAAGAAGTGAGTGGACTTGGTTATTCGATCGACTATGACCCAAATCGCATCATTGCCCTTAAGACTCTTAGGCAAACCTGTGATGAAATCCATACTGATGTTATCCCACTTCCATTCCGGAATAGGTAACGCTTGCAATAGACCTCCGAGTTTCTGATTCTCGGCTTTGACTTGTTGACAAATCTCACACCTCGACACAAATTCAGCCACATCCAGCTTCAAACCTGACCACCAGAAATGCTGTTTAATGTCCCTATACATCTTGGTACTCCCAGGATGTACAGACAAAAGAGTAGCATGTGCCTCCTGAAGAATACTTTCTTTCAAGTCCGATTGATCCGGAACACACAGCCTCTCACCAAACCACATCACTTCATCCCTAATTTGAAATCCGGGCAACTTACCAGCACCAACGTACTCTATCATCTTCTGAATCTCTGCATCATCCTTCTGACTTGTAATAATCCTTCCATTCAGCATCAGTTGAAGCTTCAACTGAGCTAAAGATGATTCCAAGCCTTACAGAACAACTTCAATTCCTTCCCGATCCAACTCCTCTGCAGCTGCCTCTGAGTTGTAATAAAAATTACCAAACTGCTCTTTCGGCTAAGTGCATCAGCAACAACATTAGCCTTCCCGGGATGATACTTAATCTCCGAACGAATGTCCTCAAGTACCTCCAGCCATCTCCTTTGCCTCAGGTTCAGATCCTTCTGCTGATAGATATACTTCAAGCTTTTATGGTCTGTGTATATATTCAGCTTCTCGCCATACACATAATGCCTCCATTGATTTAAGGCGAAGATAATCGCAGCCAGCTCTAGATCATGAGTCGGATAATTCTTCTCATGCGGTCTTAGTTGCCTAGACCCATAAGTGATTACTTTTCCTTCTTGCATTAAGACACAACCAAGCCCACGATGTGAAGCATCACTGTAGACATCATATTCGATACCTGCTCTAGGCAAAGCCAAAATGGGTGTAGTAGTCAGCCTCTCTTTCAACTCCTGAAAGCTTGCTTCGCACTGCTCAGTCCACTTGAAGTTCACATTCTTCTTGGTCAAACCAGGAGCGGCACGGCTATCTGAGCGTAGCCCTGGATAAACCTCCTATAATATCCAGTTAGCCCAAGGAAACTCCTGATTTCCTTCACTGTAGTAGGTCTTGCCCAATCTCTCACTGCCTCTATCTTCTGAGGATCAGTTGCCACTGCCTCCTTAGAAAGGATGTGACCTAGGAATGCCACTTCAGATTTCCAGAAATCAGACTTGGACAACTTGGCATATAACTCCTGCTCCTGAAGCTTCCTCAAAACTGCTGCTAGATACTCCGTGTGCTCCTCCTCCCACTTGGAGTACACAAGAATATTGTCGATAAATACCACAACGAAAGAATCAATGAACGGCCTCAGAACTCTGTTCATCATGTCCATGAAGATTGCAGGCGCATTCGTCACTCCAAACGGCATAACTAAGAATTCGTAATGCTCGTGTCGAGTTCTGAACACAGTCTTATGCACATCTTCAGCTTTCACTCGAACTTGATCTCCTGATCGAAGATCTATATTGGAGAAAACAGCTGCTCCTTGTAGACGATCGAACAAGTCATCAATTCTTGGAATCGGATATTTATTCTGAACAGTGACTTTATTCAGCTCTCTGTAATCGATGCACATCCTTATCAAACCATCCTTCTTCTTTACCAAAAGTACTGGTGCTCCCCAAGGTGACGCAATAGGTTGAATAAAGCCCTTCTCCAACAGTTCCTCAATCTGCCGTTTGATCTCATCCTGTTCCACAGGCGCCATCCTATACGGTGCCTTGAAAATAGGTGCGCTCCCTGGCTGAATAGTGATGTTGAACTCCACATCACGATGCAGGGGTAACCCAGGCAAATCTTCCAAGAACACAATCGGATAATCCCGCACCACAGGAATCTGCTGCACCTCTGCAGGAATCCCTCTCTTCTGGCTGATAGTAGCAACCAAATATGAACATCTTCCCTTCCCTTGGAAAGTGACTTCAGGTCCACCTGGAGCCTTTACTGTTACTATCTTGGTCTTGCACTCGATGTTCGCATTGTACACCGACATCCAATCAATACCAATGATAACATCGACTCCCAAAACATTCAGTTTGATCAGATCGATCCCAAAAATTCGATCTCCAATCACAATCTCGCAGTCAGCATAGTACCGATCAGTGGTTAGAGTCTCCCCTGACGGAGTAGCTACTACTAAAACCTTGCCTAGAAAAATCTTCGGTTCAACTCCCAACACTTTAGCAAATTTAGGTGATACAAAAGTATGAGAGGACCCAGTATCGAACAAAACAACAGCTTTCTTTCCATTTAAAATAAGTTCTCCAGTGATGACGTGATCCACCTCATCAGCGTCAGCTTCAGTCAAGGCAAATACTCGCCCCTGCTGGTACAGCTTCTTCCCGATCTACTGAATTGGTCCATTGCGGACAACATCCTACAATTTGGGGCAGTGAGACTTGTAGTGTTCTGTCTCTCCACAGTTGAAACACATCACTGGAGGTCCCGCTCAAGTATTCCCGGGTCTTCCTGCCACTTGAATAGCGTTCGCACCCGTAGGCTTGAACCTTTGAGCCGGTGGCTGTCCCCTGACATTGCCAGCAACTGCAGGGCCTCTTTCCTGCATTCCAGTTGTTCCTCCTATTCTGAATAGCGTGGAACTGCTCCATGTCTGCCTCTATGGCTGCCGCTCGTTTGACCATCTTGTCAAACCTCCTGATACTGAGGGGTATCATCCTGGACCTCAAGCTCGGCCTCAATCCATGCTCAAACTTACGAGCCTTCTTCGCCTCATCCATCACCAATTCTGGAGCATACCTTGAGAGCTGAGTGAATCTGGTCTCATACTCCCTAACCGACATGCTGCCCTACTGCGTTGACAGAAACTCAATGGCCTTCTTCTCCTGGACGTCTGAGGGAAAGTAATGACTGCAAAATTCCTCCAAGAATTCCTCCCAGCCAAGATCCAAGCCTCCCATCATCCGCTTCATCGACTGCCACCACACAGCCACATCCTTCTCAAATTGCAGAGTCGCCAACTTCACCTTACTGCCTTCCGGGGTCTCCAGGTTTTCAAAGATAGTCTCTACCTGACGGATCCAATTGTTATCCGTGTCAGGGTCTGACTTCCCCTCAAACACTAGTGGTTTCATCCGTTTAAATGATTCCACGAGTTTGATTGCTTCGGGTACTGGATTCGCAGGTACCCTTCCTTGGTTCTGATTCATGGCAACGACATTAAGTGTCTGATAGACCCCTTGCTATTTCCGTTTCCAAGTCCAGACCTTCACCATTACGAGCTCCTCTTCCAGCCATATTCTGATGCAAAAGATCCATTAAATTCGAAGTATGAACATGAACTTTTAAGTCAACATTTCCATTTCATTAAATTTCAAACTTTATACATTCGAATTTAAAACATTTCTGACATCAAAATGAAAGCAGTAGATGATACAACGGTCTAACTCCTACGGTTTCTCTTGGCTTCACGAAGCTCTCCCCTTAGTTCCTCCACTTCCTCCTTCAGTACATCGGTTATGTTTTTCCTCTTCTCGAGTTTCCATACACGATGACTAAGAACTGCAAAATCATCCTTGCGCTTTGCCAACTGAGCCTCCAATAGTCCGACTCTCTCCCGCAGTGTTTCTACCTGCCTCTGAAGAGATATCACAGGACTATTTGGAACTGGTTCTTCTTCTTCGTCAAAAGAGTCATCAGATGAGTCCGAAGGTGGGGTGATCTCTCGGGACTCAGGCCATTCATCTTTGTCGAAGTCTGCTTGCCCTAGGTAGTACTCTTCCTCGGAATCTGCTTATCTAGGATAATAATCTTCCTCTATGATATGCTAATTGTCATCTCCAGCTGGGTCGAAGTGGTCAGCCGTCTTAGAAATAGAGAGAAAGAAGTATAAGTCATAGAGCAACACAAATGTAAGTAACTTACATTTAAATCTCTAGACTCAACACACACTCTAATGTCCACTTCTAGGGTGTCGTTCCTTATAAATTTGTACTACTTAGACGCGTGCTCTGATACCACTCTGTAACACTCCGAATTCCAAAATACAACTGAATTCGAGTTCCAAAGGATCTTTACACTTCTTTTGTACAATTTTACAAGGAAACAAAAACTTTTCTTTCATCAGAGTTACATTTACACTTGTACATTATCACAGCGGAAGCAACACTACAATAAATTACATGAAACAATATTTAACTCAATCCTGTGCAGCATGTATACTTCAATTGTCAAGCATCTTTACCCTGCATATAAAACTGTGGGCGCGTCAGTTCATTCAACTGACGAAATATTATACACGTCCATCCTCTCTCTGCCGGAAACAGTATAACGATTCTCATTTCTTAACAAACACAAACTTGTCACAAACAAAGCTAAAGGGACTATCCTATTGTTGTTGTGTTGTGAATGTGCACTTAGTCCTTAATGCAATTATTAATATTATATGACACTAATGCGCACATGTTCGGATTCTATGCATCCCATACTACATAGGTCCGAGGGCAAGCCCTTAATCGTTCTTCATCTTATAGGGTTCAATCCATCGCCATGACTTAATCTACTACTGTAACTACGGTAAGTATCCTAGATGTTTTCTGACCTACGAACTCATGTCTAGGCGCCCTGGAGAGAATCCCAACGCACTGACACATGACTCATCATGCAGGCATCCTGTGGTAATTTAGCTCCTATCATAGACATGACACCACCCGTAGTCGTCAAACACCCCACGAGCGTCGCCACCGGGACGGTACTTTGGAGCAGTATCCTCGCCCTATCATGACTCGTCATGGGACATCCAGTGAATACTCTCACACCGCCAATCCAATGGCCCTCATACTCAATGTTTTTCTCTTACTTTCATCACATCTTCACTATGCATCTAATCCTTAGTTTAATTGAATCATGAATAAAATCAACTCTTAGAGTATAGCACTTCCACTATACCGGTCTTATTCATTTAATTCACATGAGCCAAACATTGGTCTTCTCATTTCAAAATATCATTTTCTCATTCATTTCATTACCGGTAAAAGGCTTGACTATATCCTAATTCTCAATTTCAACTCATAATTACAATGTCATACTCATAAGATCTTTTCATGATTAATCACAATTCATATTCCAATAGCATAGTATTCATGTATTCACACCTTTCATAATTCATTACGATCAATAATTCAATTTCGCGTGCAATCCACGTGCAAGAATAACTTTCACTTAATAGTCACCAACAATTTCATATATTCCACAAATCTATTATTCACAAATTCACAATCTTACTACAACACATTTCTTATAATTCCATTTAATCACGCTAGTCACAATTTTCAAAATTTCATCTTTTATAACTCAAAATTTTCATTTTTATTTTTCTTTCGTTTAAAAGAGTAATTTTAATTTCAAAAATGAGTCCTTTCTTGCAAAAACTCCAATTTCTTATTCACACTTCATGAAAAGTTGTATAAATATTTCTTATAAAGTTCTAATAATTTTTCAGTAAATAAAACACATTTTCCCAATTTTTATTCTATTTTAAAAATTCAATTTAATCCAAAATTCTCAAAAAAAACATTTTTTTTAAACTCAAACCCCACCGAGATTCGAACCAGCAACCAGCAGTAAGGCAGACAGCGCACACGACCAAAGCACCACAACCGCCCATCGATATAACTAAGGGTTAAAAGCCCTATGTTCTGTTCTCGGCGAATTTGGTTTTCAACCAAAAATAATTAAAACCAGAGCGGCGGTATTGAACCCGAGACCTCCGCTACTGTAGAGACCCAAACCCATTCCGTCCAGTTGGTCTAAGTGAACATATCGATATTATAATAAATAAAATAGGTTTTGTTTCCACTCACTGTTTAAAAGTACATTTTCAAAGTTTTCAAAACGAATTTGTCTCTTTTTCCTCCTCTTTAATACCCAGAATAAATCCAGATTTATTTTAGCCATAACCAGTATATTTAAAACTATTTTCCCTCTTTTTAAAACAAGTATTTAGCCTTAGAGTGCATATTTGAACACCATTTCGACATTGAAAACTATTACACATTTGTTCACCAAGGGAGATAGTTTCTCACACCAAAATTTTCACTACTACTGTGTTTCGACACTATGATATTTTAGAGCACAAAACCAACATTATAAGTGAGTAAAACTTCCATTTTATTAATTAATCTCCACATGATATATTTAATTATGTGTATGCAAAAATACATTCTTTTTCATTTACTCAAATATTCCACATGATAAATATCACAATAGGGAAATTCACTACATCTATTAACAAACAAATCCATCAATTCAATTTTAACACACTAATCTACTTGGCTTTTTTAATCAATAAGCATGGTTCAATAGCGAATTTCACATAAATGTAATTTAATAAAAACAGCATGCATTCTAATGTTTATAATAATGAGAAACATACACTTTTACTTATACGCAATAACTCTAGTGATCAATCAACACATTTGCTAATTAACAATTTTTTTCTAATTAAACAAGCATGTATTTTATTCCAACTAGTAGCTTATAATAATAATTCAATTTCATTTTCTAGCATGCTTTCTAGTCTAGAAGTCATGAGAAACACCCACATTTTGAAGAAAAACCCAATTTAGAAAAATCCCCTAGAGCCTTTTAGATTGCGAGCGAGTGCCTTCTCCTCTAATATTGCAATGCAGGAACTCTTCTCCTTGCTCCTTGCCAAAACCGAAAGCTCCAAGATGGGGTTTGAATAGCCAGCCTCCAAGGGGAAACACAACACACAACTCACACACTAATATGTATCTCCTATATAATGTCTTCTTTTCAATATTTGCTTTAGTGTAGAATACAAGTATGAAGGGGCGGGGTATTTATACTAATTTTAGAATAGATTGGAGGACTAGGATTGGTTTGATAGTTGTGGAATGGAGGGCTAGGATAGGAGTAGAAGTTATAGCAACCACCCACACACAAATAAACTACCCATGCACACAACCCACTCTCCCATGCCTCCACACACCATCCGGCCACCAAAAGGGTGTGCATTGCACACTACGTGCTTCGCACGTGCCACCTAGTACCCCTATGAAAACGTTTGTACAATTTAATTAATCAAAATATCCACTATTTGCCTCTACATGACAAGTGTGACCATTTAATTGATTTATTAAATTGGTAGGCTTCACAATTAGTGGGCTTAGGCTTGTGGGCCAAGACAATAAATTTATAATTAATTAAAGTGGGCTAACACAAATAAAATAGTGTTTTAGGCTTTAGAATTTGGCTTTTATAAAAATAAAGGAAAGGAAAAATAATTGTTCATACTACCAAAAGAAATTTTGTATATAAAAATTGATAAATAATATACACATGAAATTTGTACGTGCACAACACGTGAAAATCAATATCTTTTTAGAATGAAAGTTTAGGGTATTACAATGGTAAGGTGAACAAGTACAAGTAACATGTCTCAAGTGTCAAGTAAATAAGTATCATGTAAACAAGCAATAAGTGTCGAGCAAGCAGGTAAATAGGTGACATGTGTCAAGTATCAGTACAAGTCTCATGTGTCATATAGTCAAGTATCAAGTAAGCATGTATCACGTTCAAGTGTCAAGTATCAAGTCTTTTAGTTATTACTATCTAGGTAGCACTTCATGCGCCCCATATTATAACACATGGTTGCTACAACAAACAGATTCGCTTTAGATTTTATAGTGGACCATAAAGGGCAGTGTACTTATGGACAAGTAATCCAAATCATATACCAAATTCCAAATTAACCAAATCATATACCGAATTCCAAATAATCCAAATCATATAAAAAATTTCAAATAATCCAAATCATATACCAAATTCCAAATAATCCAAATCATATGCTAAATTCCAAATGTGGGAAACATGGGCCCCCTTCCGAGTACACCTTTCTGAATTATCCACTATTAGATCTTTTCCTTAAACTCTGGCTTGGTTATTTTATTGATATCACCAAACAAGCATGTATGTGTGCAATCATATCAAGAATAACATGGCATGATCATGTAATAAGTTCAAGTTGCAAGATGAGCATGTACGGGAGCAAGATAACACATAAAAGAATAAAATAACCCAAATCTCCAGTTCAGGACAGCAAGACCAAACTATAGTAAAACTGAAATTTCCAGTGTTACAAATATGCAAATCTAAATCTGTCAAAACTTCTGAAAAATAGACTCACAACCGAATCCAGCGAGCATAAATAAGTCATATAGTATTTCACAAAATCATAACTCAAAACTGATTTGAATCCAGAAAATACGTTCAGTCAGAAATCAGTAAAATGAATTCTCAGTCAGAAAAATAGCATTAAAACTACTCAAATAAATCCAGGAAAAATCTGGGGTAATCCCCTAGATGTCTAGTATCAAAGTGTAGAGTTTCATAATATTCCAGTAAAATTAGATCAGTCATCAAAAATCAGAAAATATCAAGAAATAATAGTTTGGCAAATCTGGAATTCCCAACATTGTTGTACGAAAACTATAATATCTCGCAACCAGTGAAACAAAATCCAAATCTACCAAAAGGAGATGAAAAAAGAAAAAATATGCTAACTTTCATATTTCACAAACATTTTTCATATAGTAAAAGGAATCAGGGTGAAAATATGATTCTTTACAGAACAATGAGCAAAATACAGCACATACAGTCTTTATAAACAAGCATGAAATGGCATATAAAACTCATCAATAAAATCTGCCAAAATTCTGTGTAATCCCTAAATAAGTATAGAAAAACTGACCAAAGTTGTAGATCAAAATAATAAGTGTAGCATAAGTATCAAAATGATTTAGTCATCAAAATTACCAAGAAACGAAATCTGGAAAAGATCAATACCTCTATAGTAAAACAGCCATAACTCACACATACGAAAATGAAATCGAGCAAGGTCAGAGGGGTTGGAAAGAAGACGAATTCCTCTAAAACTCATGTTTTGAACTGAAATTAAGATTCTAAACTTAATATGGTCTAAATTACTGATCAAAACAGAATATCGGCAAACTACAGAATTTCCTCAAAAACAAAAATCAACATAGATCCAACGAAACTTGATCCAAAAACTACCAAACATGAAATCGAGTATACCAAGTGTCCAAACATCATGAAATAGTGTAATTAACATGTCCACAACAAGTATCTCATATGGGTCTCACAAGCACACAAGTTCTCATATTGTTTCATATATACATCATATCAAGAACGGGCAAAACATAGGTTATTTCATGTCAAATTTTGTGTCGTGAGTCAACTATGGTCAAACACTATAGATACAAACTCATCAAGAACATCACACACACGAGTTGTCTGTAGAACCCAACTACACTACAAGCAGTATTTTTGACTTGTATCATACAAATGAATTTGAGTACAAGTTACTTGCCTTAACCGAAGACGAAAACGACTCCAAGCAAGAATAACGGGAACAGATTTGCGGCCAACGAACATGATCGAACGATGAACACGAATCACGAACACAAACCAACGAACGAGATGAAGACGATGATCACGAACACAATCGGACGGCTGAGATCGAAGATCAAGATCAAGATGATCGGATTATATCGGACAGTTAGATTTCCCTGATGGTGCAGATAATGATGAAGATCAAGATCGATCGATCGAACGGATGCGATCAAAGGACATTGATGATCATCCTGATCGTTATGATCAAATAAGATCCGATGGCTAGGATCTAATCGGATGGTCAATAGAAGATCGGTGGCCAAGAATCAAATAGCTGATGATCATGATCCAACAGACGGCTAGGAATCAATCAATCAAGATGGAGATCACAAGATCAAACGACCAGATATGAATCAAGGGGACAAGATGATCACAATAATCAAGAGGATCCTGGCGATCGGACGGCTCACACACAAAACATGATCAACCCACAAAACAACCAGCAACTGAGGCTTGGCTGACGGTTCTGATGGCGGTTGGTGCTGCCAGCAGGTGGCTGCAGCCTGGCAGCGACGTGAGATAGGGCAATGGTGGTTGCCGTAGATGCTGTGACCGCACCGCGACGGGGCAGAGAATGCAGTGGAGGATGGGGGCAGTCTCTGGGCTGTTGCTGGCATACACCGCAGAGGCAGGCCAGGGGAGGCGAGGTGGTCGGGTGCTCTGGCTGATGCTGTCACGGAGGTGCGATGACTAGAGGCTGTCATTGCGGTTGCAAGGAGGATGCAGGGCTATGCACGTCTGGCATCGCGGCTGCCGGCGCTGCAGTGCGCACAGGACAGCGCGAGGACGGGAGAGCAGGGCGGTGCAGTTTGGGGAAGAGGGAGAGACGGGGAGAGGGAAAAGGCACAGGGGAGATGAAGAGGCGGCTAAGGGGGGAGATGAATAGTCGGTTCATGGGGATGGGTTTAAATAGGCAAGGGAAAAATTATTAGGTTTAGGGGAAGGGGTTAGCTTATCGGGTTTGGGGTTTAATAACAGGGTAGGGGTGATAATGGGTATAGGTTTAAGGATATCGGGTATAGATGCTGATGGGGGTTATAGGGTAAAAGATAGGGTATTGGGTTTGGTTTTAAATGGTTTAAAATGGGTATTAGGTTTGGGTAAAATAGGTAAAATCCAATATGGTTTAAATGAATGGATATATGGGTTAAAATGGGTTTTGGGTAAACACAAATAAATAAATAAATAAATAAATAAAATAACAAATAAAAATATAAATTTTGGATTTTATAAAAATATTAATAATAATAATAAAAATAATAACAATAACAATAATAAAAATAACAGTAATAGTAACAATAAAAGAACTCAAAGTACTAAAATCAATAATAAGATTTGTATAAAAAACATAAGAAATAGTTACAAATAAAATTATTGATTGAAGATAGTTTTTCATAGAAGACCCGACAATACATTTTAACAAGAATAATTTGAAAGCGGAAAAACCAATTTACAAAAATTTTAAATACCGAAAATACACAGAAAATACATTTTTGGGGAAATAAGGGTTACAATTTTCATGGGAATAGTGGGAACTACCTGCATTGGCACAACTCCCAGGGTGAATTGGTGGGAAGTAAAGTAAATTGTAAGATGGAAATGAAAATAAAGTAAAGTAATAGTCCAAGCTATCGGCTTGAGATGTGATGTTATATTACCCGAGTTCTGCTCGGGGTGCGGTGATTATTACCCAAGCTATTGGCTTTGGGGTGCGATGTAGTATTACCCAAAATATGTTTGGGGTGCGGAGTCTAATTTGATAAGAATGAAGTTACAGTAAAGTGTAATATGAGACGTAAGAGGAAATGAAAGAAAGATATATTATTAATAAGAATGGAAAGTAACTTGAGTTGTATGATGAGATAAAAAAAATGATTTATAAAGTAAAATATATGGTAAAATGAGAATGAGATTTTCAATAAGCTATATGATGACATTAGAATGAAAAGAGGATAACTTGTAATAGTTTTAATGCGAATGAAAGTTAAGGTATTATGAGATGTTATGATATGTGATATAAGATAGGAATGAATGTGATATTGCGAGATCGAATATATTTGAATAAGATGCGATGAAAACGAATGAATGTGATGATATGCAATAAAATAAATATAGTATGAGATGATATGCTGTTGGATTGAAGATTTAAAGGAGCACTTTTGTATGAAAGCACTTTATGATGTTTTTACATTCAAATTTCAGGTTGACTTATTTATCATGATATCCGTAAGTTCTTTACATTTTCTTTTTATAGTTTAATTTATTAATAGTAAATTATACTCACACCAGAAATGGCTAACCCCTAGTGTTTAGGGGGTTAGTGGAGTCCCAGACTACCCTAGACCCCTACTATTACAGGTCCTCAGTAGTGCAGAGGTGAGGCATGTATTTTGGTTATGAGTGGATCCTTTTCTTTCTAAATTTTTGTATAGTTTAGTGATATGAATAGTGGAGTTTTTGGTTTAAACTGTATTTTGGGATGTAGAAGTTTGTAGATTGCAATGATGAACATAGTGTGGGGTAGTAAGATATGTTTTTGACCCGTACCCATCTCGTTGTGGAGAACCGGGTCATGTGCTATGTTTTACAAAGATTTTTCTAAAAATTTTGCTATGTTTTCGAAGGAATTTATGGATTTTATTTGATATTTGATATTCTGTTATGAGTTTGGCCCAAACTCCCCAGAGCATTCTATATATATATATTGTCTGTGTGATTCTGCTCATTTTTGGCCTGGGGAGCCCGTGAAAATATTTCCTGTGTTGTGAGCTATGAAATTTAAAGTAGAATTCCGTAAGTTTTTTGTGTTTCGGAGCAGAAGTTTCAGGGAAAACTCTGCCAAAATTTTATTTGATAGATAACTATCTTAGTTTATGTTTAAAGTGACATAGAAATTGAAAGAATTGAATTTCCAGTTACAGAAAAAATAAAATTAGGGTGTTATAGGGGACTTAGGGACTGCCCTGTGAGTGAACTCTATGGGGGATCAATTGTCTTCGGTATTAGTGCCTTTATGTCCGTAATGACCTTTTAGGAGGTTTGGAATGTGGCATCGTTTCGACTACAAGTCCTGATCTCGTGTAAGGGCAAGGGCAGTGAAGAGTTGGGGAAACCCTAATATCCGTCAGGCCCTTTGTAAATTAATGCAGGCAAAGGACTCAGAGACTGCCCTGTGAGTGAACTCCATAGGGCTCTAAAATAACGTCTTCGACGAGGAGCCCTAGTGTCTATACATCAACTTCGGTGAGGAATGGGGAGGCAGAGTTACTGCGACCTACTATGGGTATTAACCGGGACGGAGTAAGCCGTGCGAATGTGACCCTGGGCATAGTGGGTAAAACATGAGGTAATGGACACTACTAGCGCGACAATGACTGGAGTAAGCCAGACGAATGCAACCCCATCGTCACTAGAGTATCAGAGACAGGAGAGAGCACAAGAGTAGGATGCATGGTAGGGGATCGAACCCCAACTATTGAAGAACATCGTTTGATTAGGGAATGTGTAGTATGAGATGCATATCTCTCCTATCAAGCATGCATTAGCTCTAGGAGCATGGTGTGCATAGTGTGTGCATCAGATTTAGGCCATGACCTACACCGATACTTGATTTGCAATTTTTTTCTTTTTCCTCAATGTTTATGGTTGTTGAAGTTTTGGAGTCTCTGGTTTCATCAGCATTGCGTCAGTTGCATTCAACTGGCGTGCCCATAGTTTGGTTAGTTTATAGGACTACTTGATAGTGGGGAGTGTGGGAAAACAAACCGTGGGAAGCATCCATGTGGAAGTTTGCTGTCTAATTTTATTGTACATTCATGATGTAATAATTTATTGTAATTCTTATAATCATTGGACATTGTAATAGCATTTGATGTAATAAATGTTTTTAATTTCCTTTGATTCTCTGTGTTTGGATTCATTTGAAGTAAGATTCTGGATTGTGTCACGAGTTCGCAGTTTAGGAATTCGGGGCGCTACAAAGTTAGTATTATAGTCGACTTCAAATTATAGTCTAACACAGCAGGAAATTAGACTTGGATGCTCCGGTAGAGTCGGTTTTAGTGCAAATATTGGATGATCATAATTCATATTGTTGCACTTTTCAACTTATGTTTTATGATTTTTAATGCCGGTAGTAAACCCCATATTTTTCTCTCGCAGGATGGCTGAAGGGAACACACCTGTTCAGGATGAGTGTAACACCACGCAAAATAGCCTATAACTATTTTGCATTATAATTTGTGCACAGTTTAGAATTGCACGTGATTATGTATTTTCCTAATAATATTTTTTGTAAACATATTTTTTTTATATGAATTCAATTATCTTATTTTAAGTATGTAGATAAAATATCTATCTATCTATCTATCTATCTATCTATCTATATATATATATATATATATATATATATATATATATATATGGTTTGATCGTATCGGATCGTATATGATATACGATCTATAATTGCTTTGAGTGTGAATAACACCTTGTAAATTTTATAATTTAAATATTTAAATATATTTTTCTATGGATATCAAGATATTAATTTGTATTATAAATAATCATACATTGTTTTTCTTCGGGTTAGAGTTTGCTTAACCTAGGGTTAGAGTTCTTTGACCATAACCAAGGGTTAGAAAACCTAACCTAGGGTTAGGAACCCTACTTCTAGATTGAGATGAGATGAGATTGGGCGGATCTTGATGAGATCCTAGGGTTCAAGTTGAGCCAACTTTGTGGTGGAAATGAGAAGTGAGGAAAGTGCTAGGAAATTTTCTTAAGACTTAGTTGACTAGATCCCTACCCTTCATTTCCCACTCACCCCTCACCTCCTAATCTCCACCCTCCACCTATCCTCAACCCCATTTCCGGCCCAACCCTAATCCCACTCCCATTTTCTATTTTCTATAAATAAAATTCTCCAACACTTCACCCATTTCTCCATTTTCCTTCTTCTCATATTTTCTTAGTTCAAAAAGAAAAGAGAGAAATAGAGAGTTTCATTTGCCATGCATTGGATCATCGGGGGAGAAGAAGCAAGCTAGAGTAAGTGCAAGATTTCATCTTTCCAAACTCAAAAAAGCATGGGTGGGTGTTCTCAAACTCTAATCTAGCTATTTCCCTTTCTTTGTGTATGTGATGTTGTAAGCTTAAGAACTTATACCACGCAAATGTTGTGGGCTCGTAGCTAGTATAGCTTGGAGCTAGTCTAGGTTGTGATATCCTAGGACTTCCAACCCCGTCGACAAGTATTGTGATTGATTTATTTTCACCTCGAGAAATAATGATCTTCCTGTCCGCCGTCGGATCGTTTACCTAAGGAAGGTTAACCGCGGGCCGGGATACTGGATGAAACCTGAGGCGAAGGTGGCAACAACCGATGGAGATCGGATTGCCAGTGTTTAGGGGTTGATAGACTAGGTTATCTGCGTCGTCTAGAATGTGTTAATGCCTAGGTCTATCAATTAATGGATATTACTAAATTGTGTGTTTCACCTCTATTGCCGGGTATAAGGCACTCCCTTGGGCGCCGTTGTACTGCTCGCTGAGGGCCACGGGCCGGAGACATTAGGTCGAAGACCTACAGAGGTGTTGGCAATCGATGATTATCAGTTTGCTGTGATTAATTAATTTTGACAGAACCATTTTGGCTTAATCATTTGTTAGACACTATGCATGATTTGACAAACTCACATGCTTTAGCAACCAATATTATTTTAGATTGTATTTCTTTACTTTTCGCTTGAAGACCAAGTTGATCTTAGGGGTGATTCCCTATAATTCTACTTGTTCTAATGGCCAGCACTAGGCGGTGATAACCGGGGTTGTCTCTTCATGTCAAAGGGATGCAGGCTGTGTCTTTTCATTGGTTAAAAACACAGGAGCCGTATCTCGCTCTGTTAATTCTTGAGGTATCTTGATAAGAATGGGATGTTCCCTTGTTATATGTTGGTGGACACAAATGGACCATAGCGGCTGCGATCTCATGGATCTTCGGCACAATGGGTATGCTTCGGTGTACCTGTACGTTCATCAAGGCTTTTGAGAGAGGTCCAGTGCGATAGTTTTTAGTGACAAATAGGAATACCCCGAAATATTATAAACTCCTCAATCATGTGTACTTATCAAAAACAAGAAGTGTAAAACAGTAGATTGCATTGCATGGCGATGGTTCAAAACCCTGAAACTGGAGAAGACGACTTGATCTGGAACGTATGTAGTATGAGATGCATGCGTATCCAGAGTCTTGTTCACATTAGTTTAAGTACATCCGTTTTTGTACTTGTATTATGCATTAGACTTCAGGTCATGGCATACACAGACACTAGGAAATTAGGATGCACGTTTCCTTTTCCATTCAAGATGGTTTGTGGGTTTGCGAGTTGGAGATCGCTTCTATTATCAGCATTGCGTCAATATATGTACTGATGTGCCCATTCAATTAGGTGCCGGAAACCGGATCAGGAATGCAGGCATCCAAGTGGAGGAGCAGTATACTTACCTACCATCCGAGCAGGTACAGGAATATCAGAGTCGCGCAGCAAAAGACTCAAGCCGAGGGGCACGTCCCGGGAAAGCAGGTTGACCACCCAGCAGAGTTGCGGTAGTGTTCAATTGATTACCATTATGGAAGACAACTGATAGCTTTACAAGTGGGGTCCATAAAATTTTTGTAATAAGTTGTAATGAGTTAATGTAATTTGTATTCCTCATTCAGGAACAAGATATGTTTGTAATTAATAATGTAATGCTCTTATTTGGCAATAAAAAGTTTTTAAATTTCCATGTTATTACTGTGTTGAGACACATTTGAAGACAAAGATTCTGGTTGTGTCATGGATGTCCGGTAATGGGGATCCGGGGCATTACAGTTGGTATCAGAGCTGACTTCAAATTACAGTCTAATACAGTAGGAAATTTAAACTTAAAATGCCAGTTAGAGGCAGGTTTATGTTCAGACAGCAGAATATATGTCCTTGATTCCTCTCTAATCGGAACTAAAACCTGTGTATGTTTTGTAGGATGGTGTTTGAAGACATCTTCATCAATGATGTTTCAGTAGCAGCGGACGAACCAATACCTACAAGGGGATTGATGATAGTGGAGGAAGAAATGACGAAGGAGCTACAGCAGGCCAATAATGAAAAGGACACACCTCCACCATCACTAGACCCAACCGCGGAGCAGAAAATGATAGCCATCTTGTATCTAAGAATGAGAAAGCTGAAGAAGGCACGGACAAGGCGATCCGCTAGACCAAACAGCAGATCAACACTTACCAGACATAGATTGCACGCCCAAAGAAATAACGAGAGCAACTTCAATCCGATATGACACACTTTTAGAACCTTTGGTGGGAACATCAGAGAAACACCAAGCCAAGAACAGTTGGGAAAGTTACCAAACATTCTAAAGGAAAACACCCCAAGGAAGCACTTAGAGCCAAGAGTTGTTTCAACTGCGGAAAAATCGGACACTTCAAGTCAAACTGCCCAGCAATTATCAAGACTTGTTACAATTGTGGGAGAGTAGGGCACCTCAAGTTAACATGCCCACAACTACTAGAAGGATGTTCGACGAACAAGTAGCAGAACATCAGTAACAGGGTGTAAATATTATGTGGACCAACTATATTTTGGAATGTTTTGGAAGTTTAAGAAAGATGTAATCTACCTTGTATCTTGAATGTTCAAACTTAGCTATGAATGATACTGTGTTTTGGGGAACTTTCGATGTGCTACTTCCTGGATGACTGATTTTTGTTATAATTGTGTTACAACTGGAGGTTAGAAAGGCAAGTTTGCAACCAAATATCTAGAAGACAACCTACAGCCAGATGTCGAGGAGAATGTTAGTAACCTAATGTTAATCTACCAAGTCTGCAGCAGGACAACAAATGAGGGTGAGTCGCAGCTTAAGAGTCAAGGAAAAACAATAAAGCTGCACTGACGACTCAATATCAAGAGTAGTTTGCGAGGTACCAAGAAGGGCACTGGTGGGAATCAGCATAAATTTGTGACTTTGTACTTTCTAAGGAGGGAGTGGTTATCAACTAGCGGGGATTGCAATCAAGGCATGGATCAACATCATTGGCGAGTAAAGAACGAAGTTAAATGGCACTAATATCATGTTCTGATGTTACAGGTACCAGAAGATACTCACAAATTAAGGTCAAGAACCAATGACTATTGTGGTGATTGTCTACTCCAGAGCAGAAATAGAAGAATGTCAACCTTAATTCATATTGAACCATCCAGAAGACCGAAGGATGACCACTCTGCTTGAATAGAAGACCGACCAGTTTGTCGAGGGTGTCACTCGAGAAACTGGAGATGGTTCAGGGAAATCTCTCATAACCATTGATATGTGTTCTGTTTTTCTCTCCGCTAGCGTCGTTCTGAGGATAGAACAATTCTAAGGAGAGAGTGATGTAACACCCCGCAAAAGAATTGACTGCATTGATTATCTCTTTATGCCATTTCCCTTGAACATTGCTATTATTATTGTATGTTGTTTTTTGGGCTTTATGACTCAAAGTTTGTTTTCCCAGATGTTGGATATTATGTTATGAATTATTTCATTGATTATTGAAGTTATTCTTCATTTATGTCATTATTTTCTTTTCCGTGGTTGTGATTATTATTTATATAATTGAGTTCGACTATACAGCTTATAGATGATGCTTACATCATCCGCTGGGCCTTGTTACGCGCTAGTATTTCTGTATTTTGGAAAGCGGGGCGTGACAAGAATATAGCAGGAACAGGGAATCAAGTGTACAGGAAACAAATCTTGTAACGAGGAATACAAACATGTAATCGAGAATCCGGTAACTTGTCTTATGAGCGAGAATCATGTAACATATAAACGGGAATCATGGAAACTTGTAAACAGAAATTATATAACTTGTAACAGGAAAATGCATGTGCTTAGTGTAAATCTTAAGTCTATCCATTTCACCAATCCTAACTAATGCACGCAATCCTATGTCCCATACCACATGTTCAGGTGCATACAACATGTTAACGTTTAGACTCTAGTGACGAATTCTATAGGTCTTGTAGAAAACATGAGCATGTAGTCAAGCAATGGGTACTAGAGGTAACCCCCATAGGATCTGGAGGTAACCCCATCAACCCGTGACGTGGCACTTAGTTCTACGTGGTACTTAGTTCCATATAATTTGTAAACATGTATCATGTAATAATGTAATCTTGTAATCATGTAATGGGCTCTAGAGGTAACCCCTGCAGGATCCAGAGGTAACTCCCGTCAACCCCTGACATGGCACTTAGTTCTTCGTGGCACTTAGTTCCATATAACTTGTAATCATGTATTATCATCACGGGAAATACGGGCCCCTTTTCTAGTACACTCTCCTATATTGTCTACTACAATATATTACCTTTATTACCCCGACTTCTTATTCTTTTATAATAGCTAACATGAATATGAACATGATAATAGCTAACAGGACCGGATCAATGGGGTACCAAGGTCTATGCAATGCAGGTAATATTGTTCAGTACATAAAATGTCAGAAACAAACATATATCTATATAATAAAACACAAGGAAAGCTATCGAGTGGCTCTCCTTCAATCTCCTCCAAAATCAATGGCCCAGATTTAACCTCACAAAATATATTTTTCT
The DNA here is from genome assembly GCA_017893485.1 of Hemerocallis citrina. Taxonomy (NCBI): domain Eukaryota; kingdom Viridiplantae; phylum Streptophyta; class Magnoliopsida; order Asparagales; family Asphodelaceae; genus Hemerocallis; species Hemerocallis citrina. Next base: position 313,836,690 of record CM030358.1, read on the forward strand.
CCCAAAAGTTTTCCTCCAAAACTCAAATTCAAATTCCCCTTCAAAACAACTCCTTTATTTATTTAATTATCTCTCTCTCTCTTTCTTCTATTCAAAAAATTAAGAAAATAAAAATTTTAAAATTTTAAAAAATAAAAAAATTTAAAATTTAAATTTTGAAAACTTTAAAAAAAATTCAAAAAAATCAAAAAATTTAAAAAAGTTTACTTTTTTTCTTTAATTTTAGAAATTTTGAAAATTTAAAAAAATTCAAAAGAAAAATCAAAAAATCAAAAAAATTTAAAAATTTTCAAATTTTGGAAATTTGAAAAAATTTGAAAATTTGAAAAATCTCAAAGCAAATCCAAATCCAAATCCAATGTCGAACCCCAATAAAGAGGTCGTCGCCGATATCTGATTCGCACTTGATTCCGTATCGGTGACTCCCCTCCACCAAATCGAGCGCGAATATCAAGCAACTCCGTATCAGTGACTCCCTTCCACCGAATCGAGAGCCTCTATATGCGATGCGATCTAATTTCATCTCATTAACAGAATTCACATTTTAATTTTTAATTTTTTTTGTGCAGGGGATTACTCATTTTTTTGCTGACTTGAATTTTGTGTGTGCATGAGATTTAAGTTCAGAATTGTATGATTATTTTATTTTGTATTTAGACATACTCATAGTGGTTATGCGATTAGAGTAGGCTTTATAAAACTCTATGCAGTGTTTTATAGAGTAACTAGGTTTGCCCGTTGACACGTTCCTACAGCACGTCTACGGAATGGTGCACCTGGTTTGATTATATAAAATAGTTTTGGACGTCCAGTAAATTAATTGAAGTAGCAAACATATTATATAAGAAAACAGTATATCTAACTTTAAGCTCAACCATCGCCTTCTTAATCATTAATTTGAATTTACCTGGAATGCATATAGTTTGTTAGAAACACTGCATAGTGTTTTTTTTAACTTCAGCATCACTTTTAGATGCTTGTAATAGTTATGCAAGGACATCTATATAATAACATACAAAGAAAGCTATCAAGTGGCTCTCCTTCAATCTCCCCCAAAATCAATGGCCCAGATTTAACCTCACAAAATAGATTTTCCCCCCCGAAAGTTTCCCTCCAAAACACAAAATCAAATTCTCATTCAAAACAACTCCTTTATTTATTTAATTATCTCTCTCTCTCTTTCTTCTATTCAAAAAATTAAGAAAATAAAAATTTAAAAATTTAAAAAAATAAAAAAACTAAAAAATTTTAAAATTTGAAAACTTTAAAAAAAATTCAAAGAAACCAAAAAATTTTAAAAAGTTTACTTTTTTTTTTAATTTTAGAAATTTTAGAAATTTTGAAAATTTAAAAAAATTCAAAAGAAAATTCAAAAAATCAAAAAAAAATAAAAATTTTAAAATTTTTGAAATTTGAAAAAATTTGAAAATTTGAAAAATCTCAAAGCAAATCCAAATCTAAATCCAATGTCGAACCCCAATCAAGAGGTCGTCGTCGATATCTGATTCGCTGTTGATTCCGTATCGGTGACTCCCCTCCACCGAATCGAGAGCCTCTATATGCGATGCGATCTAATTTCATCTCATTAACAGAATTCACATTTTAATTTTTAATTTTTTTGTGCAGGGGATTACTCAGTTTTTTGCTGACTTGAATTTTATGTGTGAATGAGATTTAAGTTCAGAGATGTATGATTATTTTATTTTGTATTTAGACATACTCATAGTTGTTATGAGATTATAGTAGGCTCTATAAAACTCTATGCAGTGTTTTATAGTGTAACTAGGTTTGCCTGTTGACACGTCCGTACGGCACGTCTTCGGAACGGTGCACCTGGTTTGATTATATAAAATAGTTTTGGACGTCCAGTAAATTAATTGAAGTAGCAAACATATTATATGAGAAAACAGTATATCTAACTTTAAGCTCAACCAACGCCTTCTTAATCATTAATTTGAATTTACCTTGAATGCATATAGTTTGTTAGAAACACTGCATAGTATTTTTTTTAACTTCAGCATCACTTTTAGATGCTTGTAATAGTTATGCAAGGACATTACTCTATAAAACACTGCATAGAGTTTTATAGAGTTTACTCTAATCTCATAACCACTATGAGTATGTCTAAATACAAAATAAAATATTCATACATCTCTGAACTTAAATCTCGTGCAGACACAAAATTCAAGTCAGCAAAAAACTGAGCAATCCCCTGCATTAAAACAATTAAAAATTAAAATGTGAATTCTGTTAATGGGATGAAATTAGATCGCATCACATATAGAGGTTCTCGATTCGGTGGAGGGGAGTCACCGATACGGAGATGCTTGATATTCGCGCTCAATTTGGTGGAGAGGAGTCACCGATACGGAATCAACAGCGGATCAGATATCGGCGACGAACTCTTGATTGGGGTTCGACAATGGACTTGGATTTGGATTTGCTTTGAGATTTTTCAAATTTCAAATTTTCAAATTTTTTCAAATTTCCAAAATTTTAAAATTTTTAATTTTGTTTTCTTTTTTTGTTTTTTCATTTGAATTTTTTTAAATTTTCAAAATTTTCAAAATTTCTAAAATTAAAAAAAAAGTAAACTTTTTTTAATTTTACATTTTTTAAATATTTAAAAAATCTATATAATAAAACACAAAGAAAGCTATCAAGTGGCTCTCCTTCAATCTCCCCCAAAATCAATGGCCGAGATTTAACCTCACAAAACATATTTTTCCCCCCAAAAGTTTCCCTCCAAAACTCAAATTCAAATTCCCATTCAAAACAACTCCTTTATTTATTTAATTATCTCTCTCTCTCTTTCTTCTATTCAAAAAATTAAGAAAATAAAAATTTTAAAATTTTAAAAAATAATAAAACTAAAAAATTTTCAATTTTGAAAACTTTAAAAAAAATTCAAAAAAATCAAAAGATTTAAAAAAGTTTACTTTTTTTTTAATTTTAGAAATTTTAGAAATTTTGAAAATCTAAAAAAATTCAAAAGAAAAATCAAAAAATAAAAAAAAATAAAAATTTTAAAATTTTGGAAATTTGAAAAATCTCAAAGCAAATTCAAATCCAAATCCAATGTCGAACCCCAATAAAGAGGTCGTCGCCGATATCTGATTCGCCGTTGATTCCGTATCGGTGACTCCCCTCCACCAAATCGAGCGCGAATATCAAGCAACTCCGTATCGGTGACTCCCCTCCACCGAATCGAGATCCTCTATATGCGATGCGATCTAATTTCATCTCATTAACAGAATTCACATTTTAATTTTTAATTTTTTTTGTGCAGGGGATTACTCAGTTTTTTGCTGACCTGAATTTTGTGTGTGCATGAGATTTAAGTTCAGAGATGTATGATTATTTTATTTTGTATTTAGACATACTCATAGTGGTTATGAGATTAGAGTAGGCTCTATAAAACTCTATGCAGTGTTTTATAAAGTAACTAGGTTTGCCCGTTGACACGTGCCTACGGCACGTCTTCGGAACGGTGCACCTAGTTTGATTATATAAAATAGTTTTGGACGTCCAGTGAATTAATTGAAGTAGCAAACATATTATATGAGAAAACAGTATATCTAACTTTAAGCTCAACCATCGCCTTCTTAATCATTAATTTGAATTTACCTGGAATGCATATAGTTTGTTAGAAACACTGCATAGTATTTTTTTTAACTTCAGCATCACTTTTAGATGCTTGTAATAGTTATGCAAGGACATTACTCAATAAAACACTGCATAGAGTTTTATAGAGTTTACTCTAATCTCATAACCACTATGAGTATGTCTAAATACAAAATAAAATAATCATACATCTCTGAACTTAAATCTCCTGCAGACACAAAATTCAAGTCAGCAAAAAACTGAGCAATCCCCTGCATTAAAAAAATTAAAAATTAAAATGTGAATTCGGTTAATGAGATGAAATTAGATCGCATCGCATATAGAGGCTCTCGATTCGGTGGAGGGGAGTCACCGATACGGAGTTGCTTGATATTCGCGCTCGATTTGGTGGAGAGGAGTTACCGATACGGAATAAACAGCAGATCAGATATCGGTGACGACCTCTTGATTGGGGTTCGACATTGGATTTGGATTTGGATTTGCTTTGAGATTTTCCAAATTTTCAAATTTTTTCAAATTTCCAAAATTTTAAAATTTTTAATTTTTTTTTCATTTTTTGTTTTTTCTTTTGAATTTTTTAAAATTTTCAAATTTTCAAAATTTCTAAAATTAAAAAAAAAGTAAATTTTTTTAAATTTTACATTTTTTAAATATTTATAAAATAAATATATATTTTTAATTTTTTTATAATTTTTTAAAATTTTTTGATTTTTTTGAATTTTTTTTAAGTTCAAAATTTAAAATTTTTTAGTTTTTTTATTTATTAAAATTTTAAAATTTCTATTTTCTTAATTTTTTGAATAGAAGAGAGAGAGAGAGAGAGAGAGAGAGAGAGAAAGAGAGATAATTAAATAAATAAAGGAGTTGTTTTGAATGGGGATTTGAATTTGAGTTTTGGAGGGAAACTTTGGGGGGGGGGGGGGAGAATATGTTTTGTGAGGTTAGATCTGGGCCATTGATTTTGGGGGAGATTGAAGGAGAGCCACTTGATAGCTTTCTTTGTGTTTTATTATATAGATTTCCTTGCATAACTATTACAAGCATCTAAAAGTGATGCTGAAGTTGAAAAAAACACTATGCAGTGTTTCTAACAAACTATATGCATTCCAGGTAAATTCAAGTTAATGATTAAGAAGGCGATGGTTTAGCTTAAAGGTAGATATACTGTTTTCTCATATAATATGTTTGCTACTTCAATTAATTTGCTGGACGTCCAAAACTATTTTATATAATCAAACCAGGTGCACCATTCCGAAGACGTGCCGTATGCACGTGTCAACGGGCAAACCTAGTTTATTTACAAAACATGAAGGCAAAATTATGTGTAGCAAGACATTGTTTTACAAAGCCTCAATTTTCCGTTTCTACAGGAAAGTAAATCTAGTTCCGTCAGGGGTTCTAGAAACTAGACTCCCTGACGGTTCCAACGCATATCTGCAAGATATATTTCAGCTAAAGAAACATGGTCTACCAGCTAGTTCTTTATAAGTTTACTGTGTAGGCAGCAACTCAGCATCAAGTTATTATATGGATAATTCATCTAAAAACTTAACAAAGATTCTTGCAAAAGTTATAATTAAATTCTTGACATTGGTAATTAACATTCTTAAAATCCCCAGGTCTAAACTCTTAATTTATCCTACTGTTCCAATTAATTTAACATGACAGAGTAATTATAAACAGCAAATCTGGAATTTAGACAGTATAGTAGTAAAACCTAAATATTTTGCATTCTATATGTTGGATTGAGAATCCTTCAAGTGTTATGCATTCCTCACACAGAGGGCAAGAATTTTTATTCATAATTTCCGAAGTGGTTCTAAATGCAAC